>CM062807.1:1101589447-1103989447 GCA_031772625.1 Pinus tabuliformis | reverse complement strand
AGGGCAATGTGGGAGAACCTCTAGTTTTGAAAACTCCTCTAAATGAGGAAAGAAACAAAAAGAGAGAGAGGGAAACAACTACCCCTGCCAGTGGACCTTCAACACAGCTTGGAACAAAAAGGAAAAGACTAAATCCCCTTTCAGAGGAGGAATTTGTTGAAGAGACTGCAAATAGTCAGAGGGAAGAAAGAGTAGATATGTAGCAAACTTTTCCAGTAGGAGGAATATCCACTAGCTCACAGAGACAGGAGCTAGAAGGACAACAAAGTGCAGAGATATCATCTTTCAGGCCACTAGGAAAAGATGCCCTAGATATAAAGAAAACATTTACAGAAATAAAGGCCAGGAATGATCCATTGAGGCTTCAAATTTATAATCAATATTTGGAAATGGCCCCCACAAATCAACAGAGGTTGATGTCAGCCTATGACATCAAAGAAGGCAAAATTATAATGAGCTATTTCAAACCAAAGGTGCAACAACCTAAATTAGTAGTAAATGATCTCAGAACAAATTTTTAGGTCATGGCAAAGGATATTCATCCTTTGGATCATATTGAATTGCATAAACAAATTGGAAAAATGATTTATTCAACCTTGACTGGTAAGGCAATGATGGCCCAAAAGTTGCAAAATTCTTTGGATAACACAACTGCCCAACTACATTTGGAGAAAGCCTCCTCCCAAGCTAAAGATAATAGAATAAGGTCTTTAGAATATATAATTATTGGATTAGGACATGATCCCAAAGATGTGAAGCCTACAGAGGCCTTAGAAAAAAGGAAGATGAAGATATTACTGCCTTGAGGAAACAGCTAAAACTGCCTCCTTCAAGGCATCCACAGACTGTTGAGATCATAAAGCAAAAATATAAAGAAAAACTGATGGATTTACTCTTAAAGCTTAATGAACAACTGAATGAGACTGAACAAGAACTAGAAAAAGCATTGAATGTCAAGGAAGGAGAGTCTACCTCTTAGCCTCCCAGTGTGATACCAGTAGTCTCAACCGTAGTCCCTTCAACACTTGGGACAACACTAGCAACAAACATCCCAACAACCACAACAAAGGTGGTTACATGTACAACAACAACAGGAACAACAGAACTAGCAGAGGACAGCATTGCCAATTTGAGCATAGAGGAACTAATAAAGTCAATGGAGGACATGAAACTATAAGTTTCAGAGCTAAATAAGGTAAAAGAGAAATATGCCAACTTAGAGCAAAGGTATGATCTCTCAAAGATAAATGTTGCAGAAAATTCAAGAGAGATTAATGGATTAGAAAATAAAGCGAAATCATTAGAAAAGGATCTTACATTTGACAAGCCTCTGTCAGAAGTTAAGAAAATTCTTTGAGCCAACATCACTCAATCAATAAATGATGTTTGGGCATCAATCCAAATAATTTTTGAGTAGATTGATTTAATAAAGGCATCCCAAGAGGAAATTCAAAGGACAAGAGCAGAATTAGGAAGAATGCCTGAAGAAGCCAACAGGCTCGTAAATTTTTTCAATAGTAAGAATAAGTACCAGCTTGAAGAACTTGGCATTAAAGATAGAACAAAGACCATTTTAGAAAGCAAAAGGGTATTAACCAAAAGAACTTTGATGTAAAATTCAGAAAGAAAATGTCATGACATGCAGGTAGAGATTAATGCTTTTATAGAGAAATTTACCATTTTGCAGAGAAAGGGGCTACCTATTCCTTTAGTGATTAATGACAAATTAATGAGGCATATATACTATGTGCATAAGTTGAATCAATATGTATGCAATCGAGCAAGTTCATCAACAAGTGCGTCAGGAATAAAAGCACTCCCTACAGGTAGAGTTCTCTATGATAGTCTAGAGAACATGTTCTATGTGGAGCGTGAACTAAATCACTTATTCCCAATTCAACCTACCTTCTTCAGGTACACAAAAATAGATGAAACCCTCCGAAAGCTCCTGAAAACCAGAATACCACAGCCAAAATGGTGGGAATAAATTCTTGGAGTTTTGTAATTTATCCTTCGTAAAAGGTAAATTTCGATTTTTACTGCAGTCAATGAGGGTAAAAAGGATGAACAGAGATCAAACAGATAAAGGCTATCAGATGCAGGTAAAGTGTATCGATAGGAAGATAAAAATAGAGCAGCCAGCACAAAATTACACCAAGGACAACAAGAGGCAAAATCATAGAGCCTAACTCCAGCACACTCTCAACAATAGGGATAGCAAACCATTCGATTGCCTTTATTTGTCATCTATGAAGTCATCTAGCCGTATTTTCTTGTAAAATATGATTAGTTATCTCAGATTATATCTTACTTTGTTATGAGATATTTCATTGTAAATTTTTTGTATAAATACACCCTCATTCAGAGTATTAGGGGTGGATTCTTAGACATTGGTATAAAATTGATTATTTTGGAATAAAGTGTTGTTGGACAAATTTTGCATGGCTAGCTAGATGAAGAATTAATACAAAGGACTTTTCTTAGGATTCATGTGAAATACATCGGAAAAATAAGTATTTATAACTCATGTGCTATTGTTCTCTTTTTTAAATATTTAAATTATGTTTCGTGTCTGAATATCAAACGAAAATGCTTAATTCAAAAAGTGATTCATTGCAATATGTCTTCAATCGTTAGTATTCTTGATTTTTTCTTCTAAACTAGCATGAACAATGAATTCTTAATTGCTCATGTTTCCTAGTTTATTGATTATTGATCATTTGGTAAAAATCTTTAAGTGATTTTATTAGTGATCATCCAACTTCCCTCTTCTCAAAACATGTGGAAGGATTCTTAATTTCCCTTCTTCCCTCTTTGAGCCCATTCCATCCTATCAAGTTATAATTTGCTCCCTGTTTTAGCTATCTTGCCCTGTGAAACCATCCTTTGCTGTGAATCCTAATCCAATTTAGCCATTCTCTGTTGACTCCATTAACCTAATGGCCTAAAATACTCAATGATACCCCTTTGCTATTGAATTTCACCACCCGTCACAATCAAAACCCCAAGCTTTCATAACTAGCCTAATATCTATCAAAACAAATGTAAACCTTAAAGAGAGAGCCCTCTATGGATACAGATTGGCTAGATTCTGTATCTAAAAGTTGATTTGTGGTTACCTCGAATGCATTTCCTCTTTTTACAACTTCTAGGAAAATATGAGTGATAACACAAAAAATCGTACTTAATGCGCATACCTTCCACCCAACCATGAACTGTACCTCAAGTTCCACTCAAGCTGAGAGTACTTGCCCACGATTGAAGAACCTCTTTTTAATCTCTTCAATGTGTATTTAATACCTTTTTTTATAAGGTTTCCTTTAGCGGCATCCCACTTTTATGGATCATTTTATCCACTTGCCTAGGCTTTTCCATAAAATCCCTCTTTTCTTTCCCATGGTGCTTTTAGGATTTTCTAACCTTAGCATCTTTCTCTAACTAAGAAACTTAATGGATATTTCTCTCCCATACATTAAGCTTATCTAGAATTTTATTCTAGAATACTTACCATGAAAAAAATTATCAAATCTCCTTCATCAATGAGATTTTATCTTTATTTTCTTTTGGCAAGAATCTCATTTCTAGGTGTCTCATTCTTAAGTACATACATCTCATCTATTTATTTATTAATAAATAACCATTCACATAATTAATTCAATATCATTCATTTGATTTCACACAATTATTTCTAACCTAACTCAGTGTAACCAAAGTGGATTTACTGCAATAGAGGAATATTACATTCAACTCCCCTTTTATTAACACCGTTCTCGGTGTTCATTGTCCAATTACTTTTTCCTTGAAATTTGTTGGGTAACTTTTTCCTTTTTCATGGTTTTGTTCCCCTGTAGCCTCTTCAAATATATACTCTCCCATTGGACTTTATCGTGATCCATAGCTAAATTCTAGAGTTAGATTTTCTTCTATTCTGAGATGCATTGAATACCATCGAGAAGTCTATTTCTTAACGTCAGCTGTAGAATTTCTAAATAGCTTAGATATAATATATCATATCCTTATTTATTAGGTAATGATATATACAAGACATTACAAATAAATACTAATCAATCACTATGGTTCCCATGTTGGCGGTTTAATGTCGTAGTAATGTCTTTTCTATATTCCTCATGATGTCACAAACCTTCATCCTTTCTTAAGAAAAAAAATTACTTCCTATATTTCCTGCGACCATTCAACTATTTGTTTTCACCTGACATGGTGACTCAATTATGGGGAATTCATATTCTTGCAATTATGCCATGCTACTCTTGGGATACATATACATATCTGTCAAACATGTGCCTCCTATTTTTTTTTTTTTTGTTCCCACATGCACTGAACACACTATTAAAATACATTTCTCAATGTGAGTACTACTGCTATATTACTATAATAAAATTCGTGGCCATACATGTGAACTTCAGTATAGAAATTTGTATATTTCTTTTGAAATTTCTCCCATAAAATTACAATTATTAAGGGATGATGTGTAATAGTCTAAACATGAAATATTATAGTATCATTTGTGCACTTACTGCTTTGGCCCTTTTCATGACTATTACATAATGAATGAACCATCCTTCAATTGAGCTTAGCTATGTCTACCCTCAACTATTTTTAATGGCAGAAGGAAATTGCCTTCTTTTCCCAATATGCTTGCACTCTTTCTAACACTTGCTTCCTGCACTTCATCTACATATGTCACATTATCCCTATGCATTCAAAAATGTTATTAACATTTAACATAACATATTAACAAAGCCATAGATTTATTTTTACTTTTTCGAGTTATTCACAATTATATCTAATGACATATGTGTGATTTATTATGAATTTCCATATAGGAATTTCACACTTCCCTTTCATATTGCTTACAAACGGGCACCATAATTACCTGACCATTTTAATCATTCTATTTTATGTTGTGAGTTCATTATTTGTAGCCGATACGCAACCATCAAGTGTATTTCAGTGTGAGATAATCTTCTATTGACCAATTCAGATTCTCTTCTTTTTGTTCAACGTGATCTTAATCCATTTCCTTGAAATTTTTTTGTTACATATGTATATACGCTTCTGATAGCCAGCGAGGATATTAAAACATCACCAGCATATATACTTACTTGATTAATATTTTTTTAGACGTATCCACTCATAATGCATTAGTGATTTTATTTTCACCTATTCAAACTGTCTTCAGTCTCATGAGTATGTTTTCATTACTACAAAATTAGATTAAAGGCTTCCTCTCCATGATTTGGATGTGCCTTTCCTTAATTCCTTCTTAAGTTTTTTTCATTTGATGGTCTACTCTATTGATTTCCCTTCTACCTCACTAGATTCCTTAGTGGCATAATCTCAATCCACCTTCTCATAATTGTTCATATTCAAAAATTCCTCAATTATTTGCAAATTTATGTGGATTCACACGTTGATTCAATACTTCACTAAAGAATACTATTGAAAATCTCTACATTGCTTCTACATTGTCTTCTAGTACCTCCATTTTGTTTGTCAATAAAATGTTTCCTTCATAAATGTATGATGGTTCACACATACACCTTGCTATAAAATTTATCCATCAAATTTGAACCTCAACTGTCAATTTATATGGCTAGCTTCTCAACCCAGCTACCTATCTCTCCCAAAACATGATATTTGTTCATTGTCAATTACAAATTTTCGTATTATAGGGTTCAACACAGTTAGAAATACCATATAAATTTTGATTATGTGTTGTAATTTAGCTAAAAGGAATTGTTGGGTTGTGTTATATTCTTTCCACAACTAGCCCTAGTAGTCTAACTAGGGGGTTAAATAGGGGGCGGAGTGCACCCTTTGTGGCATCAGTGGGTTCACAAAGGGGCTGGTAGCCCCCCGTATTGGGGGTTTGAGAGGGGAGGTAGCTCCCCTCTATAGGGTCCGGGGCAGCGCCAAAGGGAAATTTTTTTTTGGACCCTATATTCGGTGGGCAGACATACCTATGGTTTTTTGCATGGATTTCACACATGGTTTTGGGGGCAATGGTTTTTGGTGCATGCTATTATGTAGATCTTGCCAAAGGAAACTACAGTTATGTTCTAATCTAGGATTAATGGATTGGGGTTTATGGATGCTTTGAAACACACACACACACACACACACACACACACACACACACACACAGATATATATATATATATATATATATATATATATATATTGACATTTAAAGGAACATAATGAAAAATCAATATGATAGTTCCATTTTTGGGATCCAAGGAAACATCTCTGTGTATATTTGTTTTATGTGTTATGCTCTCGCCATTGTTTATTTTCTGTTTTTAGAATTCGTATGCAGGTAATTTTTGTACGGGGTTAAAACCTACATTTGGTATCAGAGTTGTTTTGGCTTCAAGGGGACTGCTTTTCCACTTAGGGGTTTCTCTCTGGCCTATGGTAGACCCTGTTCAGTGGGAGATCTATGTGATCTATTCTTGTGGTGAAAGAAGATGGTGATCAATGGAAAGATAAAGATCAAGAAATTTAATGGTCATAGTTTTGAGTTGTGGAAACTCAATATGGAGGATTTGTTGGTGGATAAAGGTTAGTGGATTGTAGTAGATCTAGGTACTAAACCAATTGCAGTGTCTGATGAAGACTGGAAGATGTTGGATCAGAAGGAAAAAATCATAATATGATTGGATGTCTCAGATTCAGTATTGCTAAATGTATCAGAGGAAGCTATAGCAAAGGCTTTTTGGGACAAGTTAGGGGCTTTATACCGATCTAAGTCTCTGGTGAATAAACTATTCCTACAAAAATCTCTCTATAACATGAAGACAAAAGATGGAGACTCCGTGACAGAGCATCTGAATGAATTTAATACTGTGGTAAGACAATTATTATCTGTTATATTGAAATTTAAGATGAAGATAAGTGCATCAGTTGGTTTTGTTATGTACCATATTCATCGGATTATCTAGTTTTTGTAACAAGCAACAATGTAACTACCTTGCAGTTTGATGAAATAGTCTCATCCTTGTTGATAGAGGAAATGAGATGGACAAATATGGAGAGCCAAAATGGTGATTCATTTTCTGTACGAGGACGGTCCCAAAACAAAAACAAAAATAATTCCTCCAGTGGGAGATCTAAATCTATAGGGAGATCTAAATATCCAGGAAAACCTGTAAAGGTGTATTGTAAATGCAAAAAGGAAGGGCACTACAAAAGGGACTATAAATCTAAAAATATTGAGAAAGGAAAAGGATCTAATGACCCTCCTTCTGCAGAGGTGAAAACCACCTCAGATGAATATGGGGATGTGTACTTGGTGACTTCCTCAAGTACACATGTAGATCATGAGGCATGGTTGATTGACTCGGGTGCATCCTTTCACTTCACTCCCCATAAGGAGTGGTTCTGCGAGTATGATAAGTATGATGGTGGTGATTTCTTCATAGGGGATGACAGGAAGGCTAGAATCGTTGGTAATGGAGAAGTCAATTTGAAGTTTTAAGGTGTAAGGATTAGAATACTTCCGGGTGTTTTGCATATTCTTTGATTGGCAAAAAATTTGATCTTTGTAAGTAAGTTGGATGATGCAAGTGTAGAAACAATTTTCAAGAAAGATACCTACAAGATGGTTCAGGGAGCACTCGTAATGGTGCGAGGAGTTCATATCGGAACTCCATACACCTGCAAGGTAGCACTATTATTGATGGGTGCAATAGTTCTATGGTTCTTGAAAGTGAAGCAGAAAATTTAGTGGTCTCTGGAGAAAATACCATGCTATGGCATCAAAGGCTTCGACATATTAGAGAGAAGGGCCTTTGAATGCTTCATGGTAAAGGTATGGTAGAAGGTATCTCTAATATATCTTTGGATTTTGATTTCTATGAAAATTGTATATATGGGAAGCATAATCAGGTGATTTTCCCTTGCGGTGGTAACAAGGCTAAACAAATATTGGAGCTTGTGCACCGCGATGTGTTTTGACCTATGTCAATTCCAACATATGGTAAGTCTATGTACTATGTATAATATATAGATAACTTCTCGAGGAATACATGGATATATTTCCTGAAGAAGAAATTTGAAGTCTTTGACACATTTAAAGAATTTAAGGCTCTTGTGGAAAACCAGACAAAGAAGAAGATAAAGGTGTTGAGGACAGACAACGGTGGAGAGTTTTGCAAGAAGGAATTTGAAGAGTTCTGTAAGAAGTGTGGTATAGCATGCCAAAATATTACTCCATACACACCTGAGAAAAATGGAGTTGCAGAGAGAATGAACAAGACGTTGATGGAAAGGGAAAGAAGCATCCTCAGTTGTGTCGATTTAGGACAAGAATTCTAGGTAGAGGCGATGGAGACTACATGTTACCTCGTCAATAGATCACCTTCATCAGCGTCGGAGGATAACAATCCACAAGAGGTATGGACTGGTAAGAAACCTTCTCTTTCACATTTGAGGGTATTTCGATGTGATGCATATGTACATGTTCTAGACAAGAAAAGAACAAAGTTGGATAGTAAATTTGAAAATTCAATCTCTATTAGGTATAAGAATGGTTTAAAAGGTTATAAGCTTTGGAACCCAGTAACAAGGAAGGTTGTGTATAGTCAAGATGTGGCTTTTAGAGAGGTGAAAGGTGTTATTAAACATGAATTCCTACCAAAGGAACCTGAGAAGATAGAGTTTGAGCTAAAGGAGGACGAATCAAACTCTACAACAGAAGAGCAATCAGAAGAGGAAGAGTCACAAACTCCGGTTGTGAGAAGACCAATTCAAGAAAGAAGGCAGCAAGAAAGGTATATAGTCCATCTACTTTTGGTTCAAGTTTTGCTTTATCTATTACTGAATATGATCCCAAAACTTTGAAGGAAGCAATAGATTCAGAGGATGACAAACTCTAGAAAGAGGCCATCATTGATGAAATGACATATTTTCACAAGAATGAGGCTTGGGATATGGTGGAGTTTTCGGCTAGAAGGAAACTCACTAGCAGCAAATGGGTGTTCAAGAAGAAGACGAATGTAGAAGGAAAGGTGGAGAAATACAAAGCTCGGTTGGTAGCAAAAGGTTATTCCCAGGTGCCGGGAATTGATTTTGGTGATATTTTTTCTTCTATTACCAAGGTAGCTTCCATTAGATTGCTATTATTTGTTGTCGCTACTTTTGATTTTAAGGTAGAATAGATGGGCATGAATACAACATTTCTTCACAGGATCTGGAAGAAGAGATATACATAAGAAACCTAAAGGCTTTGTGATGAGGGCTAAGAAAGAACTGGTATGAAAGTTATAAAAGTCTTTGTATGGGTTAAAACAGTCACCAAGGATGTGTTACCATAAATTTGATACATTTATACTGGGGCTTGGATTCACTTGAAGAAAATCATATCACTGCGTATATCTTAAATTAATTGGCGACTGTGTTATTTATCTGGTCTTTTATGTTGATGATATGATTCTGGTTGGAAATGACAAAGAAATTATCCAGGATTTGAAGTCCCAAGTCTCCTCCAAGTTTGACATGAAATATGATGGTGTCTCAAACTATATTTTGGGCATGGAAATTAACAAGATCGAGTAAAGAGGAAACTCTTGTTAAACCAGAGGAAGTATGTCGATATAATACTACAAAGGTTTAATGTGCAAGATAGTAAACCGGTGAAGGTTTCTATTCCTATGCGTGTAAAGTTATCTTCCAAATATTGTCCCAAGACATAAGAAGAGGAAGAGGACATGTCTCATGTTCCATATGAAACGGGAGTTGGTAGCCTGATGTATACGATGGTCTATACAAGACCAGACATTACACATGTAGTGGGAGTATTGAGCATGTTTATGTCAAAACAAGGGAAGGAGCATTGGACAATAGTGAAGTGGGGTTTTAGGTATTTGTGTGACACTAGTGATTATGGTTTGCGCTACCAAGGAAGACAAGGATTGGACAGAGTTTTGGACATTCATGGCTTTGTTGATGCACACTAGGCTAGACATCTAGATCAGAGAAGATCTACAGGTGGGTATCTATTTAGCCTATTTGGAGGTGTAGTCAGTTTGATGAGTAAGAGACAATCTGTAGTGGTACTTTCAACTACAGAAGCAGAATACATGGTAGCTACTCTCGCAAGAAAGGAAGCAGTTTGGGTGGAGATATTCCATTCAAGTATGGGGTTAGTATAGTGAGCTATAAGGATAGCCTATGACAACCAAAGTGAAATTATCTTGGAAAATAACCATGCTTATCATTTAAACAGAAAGAACATTGATGTTTATTATCACTTTGTGAGGGATATGGTAGAATAAAAAAGGGTGTTGCTGATAAAGGTGGAAACTTTGAAGAATAATGCATATGCATTGACAAAAGCTATGAGCTCTGAGAGTTTCTCTTGGTTTATAGAAACAATGAGCATTATAGGGCTGGATCAATGACTAAGCTCTCTTTTGGCCCCCTTTGGAAAGAAAGCAACAAGTGGGAGAACTTTGGGTTGTGTTATATTCTTTCCACGACTAGCCCCAGTAGTCTATCCTAGGGGTTAGAGGGGGGGCGGAGTGCACCCTTCATTGCACTGGGCACAGCAGGGGGTTCACAGTGGGGGTAGCAGCCCCCCCATCACGAGGTTTGACGGGGAAATAGCTCCCATCTACGAGGTCGGGGGCAAACCATGAGGAATTTTTTTTCTTTCGACCCTATATTAGGTGGGCAGACCTACCTATTATTTTGGATGCGATTGTTTTCGGTCCATGGTATTTTGTAGATCCGGTCAAAGAACTATTGTTATGTTCTAATCAGGGTTAATGGATTGTGGTTTATGGATGATTCAGCATGTATATATATGTATTGTAACATTGAAAGGAACATAATGCAAAATCAATCTGGTAGTCTCGGTTTCGAGATCCAAGGGGAAATCTCTGTGTATATTTGATTTATGTGTTATGATCTTGCCATCGTTTATTTTCTATTTTTAGAATTCGTATGCAGGTAACTTTTGTAAGGGGTTTAAAACTACAAGAACCCTCTTTAATACTCCATCATGTTTTCCAGCGTTGGTTTCCAACTGCAGCTCGGCCTTGGCATACTTTTCTGCATTATATATATATATATAGATATAGATATATCGTAATTTTTATCTATTACCGAATAGGATATAACTATACGTTCCCTATCCAGTCTCTTTATTTTATTCCTTCTATGATCCTCATAGATTTTCTCCCACATATACACACCTCAAAGACTCATTTTCCAAGTGTAGTGGCACTTGAATCAAACAAATAAAAATGTACAATGCCATTATTTGTGCTCAACTCCATCCACTTTTGATGAACATAAATGGTCAACTTAGACATTCCCAATCTAAATTTGGTGAAGATAATTTGTGACTCTCATAGGAACACTTATTAAGTCTCATTCCATATCATGGGTGTGTCTTTATATTATTTCAACCTTTTTGTGCGACCAAATTTGATCTCAATCCTCATGTGAGCACAATTATCTTAGAATATGGTATGAGTTGATGTTCATACAAATTGCAACTACTAATGCCCCTTAATTATATCTTTCTATCATCAAATATGTTTTATAACAATGGAATGTAACTTACACTTATATACTTAAATCTTTGTTCCCATGTATACAATAACGAAAGTGTCAAAGTAACCACACACTATTTATCAACTAGAGTAGTAGGACATAAGGTTGTATACTTGTAGTTTGGAAAAGTATTGTGGCACCAATCAAATGAATGAATTCCTTGAAACTTCATCTCATATAGTTTAAAATAACAAAAGAGATATTGCAATAACGCTAATGTGGTAAAATATATAAGAACTATTTGAGTTTATACAGGACTGGACCTATTTATATATTTGGTCGGGTCCATTATTTTTTGATTTATGAGCTTACATATTGTATAACTCCTCTTTTTGTACCACAATATCATTTCTTGTTTTTGTTAGTAACTTCCACAACATAAAATTTAAATTTCAGTGTTCTTGAGAACTTATTTAACTACTGGATAAGATGTTCATCCAGATATCTCTTTACTGTTTGCAATCAAGCTTTAGTAATTGTAAGAACCCACTTTTTCCCCTCAAATCCAAACATATATCAAGTGGGTGTATGTTGTTTCCCTTTATTATTGATAGTGTTAATTTTTCTACCTCAGTTTGGTGATCAAGAAGTGAAAAATTTCTAGTTTTCTCATATTTTGTGGTATATTACTAGGAATTGGTACAATTCATAAAATATCAGCGAGTGATAACCAAACAAAACTATCCACTCCACCCTTTGTAATTGGCACAATCCTTTTTATTAAAATTTTTAGGTTGGGTCGTCTTTAGCAACAATTTTTATTGCCAACTTTCTCAATTTCTTTTTCACCACCCATTGGCTTCTTCAATTTTTCTATAATCCACCTATCAGTTTTCCCACTTGAAATGGTATTCTCATTAGTTCAAGCATTATCTCAAAATTATTTAGGATGGTCAAAATTTTTGACCTACTGTATACTCCCCATATGTGCATCTATAATGATTTAAATATATATATACATATATATTAGCTATATGTTTCCTTTACCATTCAATGGTTATTTAGTACATACTTATTATAATTATTTCCTCCATATTGTTGTTCCAGAACCAATGTAAGTCCAGTAACCTAGTATTTTCATAAGAAATTATTAATTGTATAGTTATGCCCACTAGGTCTGAGGGTTGAACCTAGAAAATCGATTGCCAGGAAAAATATTACGACAATTGTATGGATAATGCACCATTCTCATTTAGTTTTGATGCCCATTAGGCCCAAGGGTTGAGCCTAAGCTCTGATACCACTTGTCAGAACTCCTCTTTCTATATATATGTATTTTATACATGTGGCTTACGTGTTGCTACAATCATTTATATACCTCTTTTATGCTTATAACATAATTCTCATGCTCCACATGTTGTGTTCTTCTAGGCTTCGCCCTCACATATACATATACATGTATATTTGTATAGGTCCTAGCTTGCCTATTGCTTGTTAACCTCCTTCTAATGACACATATAAGCAATGCCATTTCTCCAAAAGGTCTATTTATTATCTAAGGTATCCTATAACATAATCAATCCCCTCGAGTTGGTGATATTTATGACTAATGGCTTGATATTGTTTCCCCTAACCTTATGAATAATGGTATAAATATACTTAATTTTTATACCTTCTAGGTTAAAATCCTCCCCATGGTGTGCTAGTTATTTTTTGACATTCTAATCATGGTGTCCTGTCGGCTATGACTCATATTAGGTTGGAGATACAGGAATCCACTTCTATCTGATTACCTTGATCTCTGAAGTCTACAACAATGGCTCTCTTAGACTATGAAATAGATCCTCACTGAAATGATATTGTCCTTTGTGTAGATCCCAAGATTCATAGGAAAACATACCTTCTCTCTTCGTTTTTTTTGTATGAACTAATAAATTTTATACTGCCATTGTGGTACACCACTTTCTACTTACACAATCTCGATATGGGCAATCAATATGAATTTGATACCTACCCATTCACCCTGCCATGCTCACATGGCCTACTAGTTCTCAACCTTTCAACATTTCTAATCGACGGTGCAGATGGGAATATAGGTTCAACGACCGGGATTTTTTTCAAACCGTAGACGCAAAATTTTACTTAGCATGCCTTTCATTTGGTCTATTTCCATTTGGTCATATGAAACCTCAGGTGTATGGTATTCCATGTGACATGAGGAACGATATACAGGAGTTTAGCATCTAGAACACCCTTGCAAGGGTTTAATATTTGGACCGAGCTTCGCGACCATACCATGATTTAGATTTGGATATACCATGTATCTCCTTTATTTATATTCCTTTTTCTCTTTGATTTTCATTCTCTCTCTGTGAAATCCCTTTTATAAACTCCATTCCTCTTCCTTGTTAGTTTATTCGGTATATGGATCCTCCCTATTCTAGTGAGTTCCTAACTCTTCTTTCCATTTCTTCGTTAGTGCTTTGTTGTCAATATTAATTGCATCTTATCCTTCCTAGTAAACTTTTTGACAAGATTGATTCTTTATGGCGGTAGCCCTCGATTTGGATAAAGAACGTATCCCTCTTGAAATAGTACCCTTCACAAAGTATCTAACAACTCTGTATACAAAATGTCATTTGGTTCGTGGCTTGTTGATTAACTTTTCCAGATGTTCTTGTGTCAATTTCTCTTACAGTTACTTTTTGCTTCAGGAATGTGGAGCCTTAGACCCTTTCATGTCATCATGTAATGCTCTGCATCGTCGTCAATATTCATTCTTGAAACTTATTCAATTTTATTTTTCACAATCACTTGTAGTACACACTCTTCTTCCAACGTTCTTATGTTCTCCTATATCCTTATAAATATATAGGTACTTGAGGAAACTCAGTCCCCTTTCTTTTATTTTTCTCTATATCTCAAGATTCTTTCACCGCTTAATTAACTCTTGCTACTCAACATGTTTGTCGTCTTGGCATTTTTCATCATACGGTTGCCCTCCAGGATCGATTTGAATTAGGAACATCAGTTTGTTTCTCTTCACTCATTAATATTTAGGAGAGGATGAAATGAAACCTCGAGTCAATTCGTTCCAATACCCCTGAATTGGGAATGAGATTTAACTTTGCAGTTAATTTACTACCCTAAATGTTGGTTAAACATTGCAGCATCCGCTATCTCTAGCGATGCACTGAGTTTCTAAATGTATTTAGAACTAATACTTGTTTTAAAGAAAGAAACCCATTCAGATCTCCTTTTTTATATAATTCTTAACTGTTGGTTAGCACCTTTTGTATTGCATGACTCCTTCTAATGTTTTTTTTTTGTTTTTTCTTTAAAGTAAGATTTTTAGGACTATCCTAGATATGAGGCCATATCGTCTTTGGATATTTTAAAAATGAACTTGAACTGTGTGATTTTAGTCCAATGTTAGTTTCATTCTCAATATTATATATATATATATATATATATATATATATATATATATATATATATATATATATATAATTCTTAATTTGATTCTTTGAGTAGCCTTGTGTGTGTCTATAATGTTCCGTAAGGAATGATTTATTTGATCCAATACTTTTCTATACTTATAACGTTGTGTGGTTAGTTATTTATATAATAAGGAATGATCTAGTGATTTTCTCAGTTCCCTATTGAATTTCTTTAAATTATTGCATAGTTCGCCCATATAATATTAGAGGAATATATTACTCCAGAGGCATTAATCCTAGGAGTTAATTTGTAGCTTAGGCATTTGGCTCGAATATTTCATTCGGGTTCCATAGCGCACTGACATTTTGCTTCTATTCGTATCATTAGGATTTCTAAATCGGTGATATATTTATTCATAACTATGCCATTATTATGGTTTTAGGGCCTAAATCTACCTCAGGCTGAGAAAGGTAGGATCTAGGGTAACATCAAACCACGCTTAACCTGGTAGCTAGCCCTACCAGATCAGGAGAGGGCTCTCTCCTTGTCAATCTTAGCAAAATATGATCAATGAGGGTTTGAGATGACTAATGTGAATACTGGTTTTAGGCTAGGTATTTGTGCAAAAGGGTTTGATTGAATTTGATGATATTTTGTTGGCTCAAATGGAAAGGCAGTTTTTGGGTCTTGGGAATGAGGTTCAGTTTTGCAGAGATCTCAATGGGCCAAGGTAGGCAAGTGATTAGATACTTCAAATTGAATGAAATGGAGATATTTAGACAGGTGAGGAGTTGAATAGGGCAAGAAAACCTCAAGGATCCTCTTCAAATAGCTAAAAACATCAATAACTAAGTAAACCCTAGTTAGAGCACTACAATTTCAATGAATTCTACCTTTATCCTTGTTTGTTTTAGTTAAGAAGAAGCAAGAGAGATAATGGCATACATAAAACACATACAAACTTACATTTACAGAAGGAAACACAATATTAAAGCAACATGCCACAAGAATCCCATAGAGTGTTGCAAACCCTGGTCTATTACTTAGCCAAAACTGCTGAGAAAATGTATACAATGAAGCTCCAAGCTTTCTCAAAAGTCAAACCATGCTAATGACTGAAAACCATAAAATATAGGCAAACAACAACTCATCCTAGCCTCTAGAGGACAAGCTCATGAGTTTAGGAGTTGTTTCAACTAATTCTAAACTAAGAACTACAAATTAGGTAGTAGAGCAGCTTGCCTCTAAAAACTAGGGAACTGATTCATTCAGTTGCAAACTACTTTTTCATGGATGAGTCTACCTCTATGAGTGAAAATTAAACATAATTACATCAAGATCCATCAAATTACATCTAATTATATCATGAGTTTGACATTAAGAAATAGAAAAATCAAATTGTCAAGGAACCATGCAAAAAACAGAGTATACTTGGTGAAACTAAGCAACATTTCCCCTATGTGCTGAGCTGATTTCTCTATGCGTATTGCCTATTTGCAGCAACTTTTGGAGGCCTTCCTTGTGTCCAAATGTGCTCCAAATGTACTTGTTGGAAATATCTGCTGATCTACTTTCCAGAACAAGTGGAATTTTTAAATTTGGCCTCCATTTTCCCCTCCAAAACTGAGTTCTCCCAACACTACTTCCTGTGTGTCAAAATAGGGGTAGTAAGGTCATTTTTTGGGTGTTTTTGACCTTTTTGGGGGCTCAAAACCTGTCAAAGTTTCTTGGCCATTGGTAGGCATGGATATTTTTCGAAGAAAAATCCAAAGATGTTGATTTTTTGTCATTTGGAGGCCTCCATTAAAAGCTATTGCCAGGTAGCGCAACGCATTGGACAGAAAATTCTGTGTTTTAGCCCAAAAGTTTTGAAAATGCAAAAGTGTCCCAAATTTTTTGAAATTTGGGCTGAGTGTTCCCCATCAATTTCTATGTTGGGCCAAGGAAGCCTCAACCAAGATCTGAATTTTATCTTGTGCATTTTGCCTCCTGGATCTCTTCTTCAACTTGGCCTTCAAGCTCCTGATTCTAGCTTGGCACACCATATTCATTAACAAATAATGATATGCCATGTTTCTCAACATATTTTTCTCATTGATGCTTTCTCCAACATCCTCGCTAAGTGGATATTAGTCCTCTCCAACCAAGACTCACGATCAACATTAATTTCTTGCTCAAGTGTTGTGAACTTGACTTTCCTCCGTTTGGCAGCTTGTCGGTTTTCTCGTATGTTTCTTAGCTCCATTATGGTTTGTTGATCCTCTAGTTGCTTGTTTCTTTGCTCCAGGTACTTTATTATCCACTCGGCTCTTTCAAAGTTGATGGACAAAGAATTGATGTCCGCCTGTTGCTCTTGGATGACTTCCTTGAGCTTTGAGCTCTATGGGCCCACATCTGTGTCATCGTCCTGAATGAGAATGAAATCAGTTTCCTTCTCACCTTAAGGCCCCTCATCATGTAATGGGATCTTTCCCTTGTCTTGAACCTACTGTGCTGATGAAGGAACCGAGACCCCTTCCACCCCGGGTGGAGATAATACTCGCTTTGCTGCTGCAAAAAACCATCTAGTGCCCTTTTGATATGTGCTAAATACTGGCACACTAGTGGTCTGTGTCTCATGACCCTCCTGCTGATGAGAAGGCCCAACTGTCTCATGAAAAGACTCTGAAGGTATCTGAGGAGCTATGAAGAATGCATGAGAAATGAAATCCTCCCATGAGATGCCCTGCAAACCAAGCTAATGCATGACCACAATTTTGATGAGTGAAAAATGGTATATATTGTTAAACTGCTGTTGAGGAGTCTTCCGTTGTACTAGGGTGGTCATCTTCTCAATATTTCGGCACATGAAGTAGGGGAGATTCATCATTCTCACCCTGGTAAAGTGCATCAACAATCTGATATGATAAGCATAGAGGCGATAAAACCGACCCTCACAGCTGAAATACTTCATTATGAGTTTCATCAAGGGATCATATGAGTCTTTCAAGTATTGAAAGGGAAAAACTCTACTGAGTTGTCTCAAATAACTGTGCTTGACGTATGGTTTATAGTGTTCCCTGTCAATTTTCTACCTTTTATTCCACTGCTCTCCAACATTAGGAATGTCAGTTGCTAGAGAAATAGACTCCGGTGTTAAGGTAAATGTCACCAGCTAGAACAAACAACCGGGCTAACTCATGATGATATTGGACTCTAGCAACCATCTCACAGAACTGGTAACAGGATTGGTGTTGGAAGCATGTGATAGGAAAAGGGTAGGCCTGCAACTTAGCAAGTGAAGTAGGCTTCTCTCGTATATGTTTGCCACCCTTGTGAGGTCTCCTTGGTGCATGCATTTCTGTAGGAGAGTCATTGTGTGTCTCTTCATCTCAGTCATATGAAGGATTAGATTCCATGCTTGCTAATGTGTGAGTTTTCTTGACGAGTATGAAGAGATTTATGGGTTTTATAGTTTTCTGCACCAAGGGTAACAATATGTGAGGGATTGTGGAGGGAGAGGATATGAGGGGTTTTGGGACTATTATGACAGGTTTTGTGGGAAATAGGGGATTGGGGAATAATATGGAAGCTTAGGGTCAACAATTAGGGTTTGGGGATTTGTAATTAAGATTTGGGAAAATGGGATTTGGGGACAGGGTAAATGATTTTTAGGAATATGGGGGTTAGGGAATCAGTGGATAAGCTGGGAAAATAAATGGACGAGTGAAAAAGTGAGGGAGTGGTAGAATGAACTTGGTAGCAAAATGACAAATGCAAACCCTAGGCAATGGTTTTTTGAGAATTTCAAGGAAATAGGGTTTGAGTTTCTTCACACAACCACCATAAATTTTTAATAAAAACTCCTTCACTAGCAAGGAAAAGATATTGACTTACTTGCACAGTAAAAGACTTGAGTGATTTTGGCAATGTGAGGGAATTTTTGAGGAAATCGGGCTTGGCAGCTCTATGTACCGTGCCTCCTGTGTGCGTTGCACCAGTACAAATTTAACACTGAGGAGGGCGGCCCTTTGCGTCATGCCTCTGGTATGCACCACGCCTCTCACCTAGTGTGCCTCGCCTCCAAAACTGAGTGCCTTTGCTACAATTTGCTTTGCTTTTTCCAACACGGATTTCACTTTGCTCAATATTTCTTCTTGGAATGCCAATGAGCTTTTTAAATGTAAAAAATGATTTATATACAAGATATTTTTAATTTTTGATTCATAAAACCCACCTTTATAATGTTTGCCATGCGACTTTACTTTTCACCTCTGTTTTTTGAGCAGTTTACTTTATTTGAGCCTTTTGATGAACTGAATGACTTGATTTTTGTTTTCCTTGCAGGGGATGGAGCTACTGAGGCTTGGAAAGGTGACCAGGGTTGCCACTGAAGTGATTTACATACAAGAGAACTGAAAATACATGAATTTATACAATAAAAACCTAAAATACACAAAGTTTTGAGGAAAAATACATTTATGAGCAATTGATTATGAAATTTCTTGGTACTGGAACTTTATTCAACCTCCTCATGTGCCTATTGGCTGCTATTGGAAATTTTGAAGATCTTTTTAAATGAAACCTTAGACCTAATGAAACTGAAACCCTAGAACTGACTTTTGCAAATTTAAAGACAAAAGTGACTGCAAATAATCTTGATAGATGGAAATGGGCCAGCAAGTAAAGGACATGAGGGAAAATTTATAATAAGCCACTACCGTCAGATGATCCATGCTCCTAATGGAATGCAGCTAACTGAGTGAGACACCTAATATGCAATGCAACAAGATAATTTGATCTCTGACGGAGGGATGAAGATACCGACACTAACACATGGAATCCTACTTATTTTAACTGTAATATATTGATTTCCCAGTTTAATTTAGAATAACTAGCTGCCCAATTATTTTTATATCCCTTAAACAAGGGTAATAAATATTAATGTCACATTTGCAACATTCAGCTTGATGTCGTTATTTTGATATCATGGTATCAATTTTTAATTTTTTAAATTTACATCAACGCAAGGTAATCCATTGTCTCTACCATTCTTATGATGATTATATGATTTTTAGTCATCCTCCTAAGTGAATTAGTCAAGTCTACTCTGATTTATTTGAATTGATTATAAAAGTATGAGGAAACCGAGATGCAATAGTTTACAATATCAACATAGACTGTTAGGGTTATCCTAACATATCTAAATTCTTATTCAACAAAATGTTTTTACACAATCTACATCTTCACCAAGTTTGTTCAACACCTGAAATTCATTCTTCATCATATAACACATGGCACATATGTTTGAACTATACCATCTTTATAGTTTTGTCGAATATTGAAATGTCAATATCTTTGCATGAATATCACTCTCTTCGCAAATCCTTCACCTATGTGATTGCTCATGTCTTTCCAATCTACTTTCTTTCCCATATGTATATATGTATATATTTGAAGAGGATGCTAGCACTAATCTTTTACCTTGTAGGGGTAAATGCTACAAGTTATACTACACAACTTCTCTCTTTCATTTCTATATATTTAATATTTTTCCTTACTAAATTTTATCCTCCTAAAGTGTTTTACCAACTCATGTCATCTGTAATCCACACATAGGGATGTAACATTCTACCTTGAATTAGACATTCTCATATACACTATTGACTTAAATTACAAATTATATATCTTCCTTTAATAACATTATACATTTGGTCATATGCATTAAAAGAAAAACCCCAAAATCTATAAGCATTTGAATCAATCCTAGAATTCGTATGTACCATAAATCAGATAACTCGAGAATCCAGGTAATCAAAATCACAACAAAATTTATATATGATAAAACCATTGCAATATTAATATGCATAAAAATGAATGGCATAATTTAGATGCATCAAAATAATTTCACAAGTATTTGAAGAAAGAATTATGCGCTGATTTTTTGACTAGAAATCACTGCATCGAATCGTACTTAATGAGCACACTTGCCACCCAACTATGAAATCTACCTCCAGTTCCCCCCGAGTTGAGAATACTTATCCACTTGATCAGGTTTCCTTTAGCGGCGTCGTGCTTTTCTCGATCATTTTATCCACTTTTCTAGGCTTTTCCTTAAAAGCTTACCTTTCTCTCTCGTGGTGCATTTAGACTTTTATAAGATTAACATATTTCTCTAGCTACAAAACTTAATGGATGTTTCTCTCTCATCCATTAAACTTATCTAAAATTTTATTCTAGAATACTTAAAATTATCAAATCTCATTCATCAATAAAATTTAATCTTTATTTTATTTTGAAAAAAATATATTTCATTCCTAACTAAATGAACGTCACCTATTTATTTATTAATAAATAACCATTTAAATAATTAATTAAATATTCTTCTTTAGCTTTTCTACGATTCTATCTAATCCAACTCAATCTAGCAAGAGCGGTTTTAATGCAACGAAGGGACATCACACGACAACATACAATTCAACACCATCAACGGGGGACAACACACCAGTACAACGGTCGTCGGTATTACAACAAACAACGTCAATCCAATCAAGGCGATTCCTATTTGTTACCCTATAGGAATTTTAATGCGGCCTGACATGGGCCAATCAAGGCGATTCCTATTTGTTACCCTATAGGAATTTTAATGCGGCCTGACATGGGCCGCATTAAGGCGATACAACACGCCGCTAAGTGATTTTTCTCTCTCATCACTTAGCGACGTGTTGTATCGCCTTAATGCGGCCCCATGTCAGGCCGCATTAAAATTCCTATAGGGTAAGAAATAGGAATTTCCGTCCCATCAATGGTGCGAGTACGGATTGAGGGTGCACGGAGGCACCAGACTCGTCAATCGTTAATGAGGTGAGTAGTCCCGTAAATGCTTTAAGGAAAACAACTTTGTGTGGAAATCAACAACCCTCATTCATTGTGGGGGAACGCAAGTAGGTTTCGAAATCTACCTGCAATGATTCAATAAACCCTCGACATATGGTCAATCCACGTAACAACGACTGTCTTACGTACCAGATTTTCCAACTGCACGAACTCTACGTCGACCTCACACGTTCACATTCCACTGACACATTCATTCGAATTCAAACCAACCGTGAATCATTATTCTGATGCTTCACCTTGCAGCTATAGACCAAAAAATGAACTCCACAATTGAATCAGTTGTTTATTAAATTAGATCCTCTAGTATTTATACAGTCCAAAATAGTTACAAGATTACAATTGACCAACTAGTAGTTTTGCTAACTGCTATAAACTAATTGTAAACAAATATTTTATAATATCCTAAAAGATTAATTAACATCTAAAAGGCTTCCTATTGTGCAAAGTTCTAAGAAATTATTTACTCACATTCTCTTTGAAAATATTGAATATTTTTAAGAAAGAAAATAGGATTAAAGTGATTTTCGTTCTATAAGACATTTCTGACATTTTTAAATCATGAAGTCTACTCAAAATCGATAAATTGATATTACAAAATGATTTTAATAAAAAAAAAATATTTCAATGCATTGATAAGGTATTTGCTTCTTAATCTTTAATTCTATTTACAATCATTTAGACGTGATTAAAGGATATTTTGTATTAAAATTTTCACTTAAAGTATATTTTGTATTACCATTTTCATTGCTACTGCTAACAAAGATCTTCTTCCGTAAAGATATAGGAATTATGGAAAATAAGTTGCTCCACTTTTATATGGAATTTGAATCATTACATAAAAGCTTTTTGATCTTGGATGACATTAAATTGGGACATGCAAACACCACTAATTCCATTTACTTTATACAATTAATTTCATTTGAAAACAACTAACAATAAAACAAATTATAAATGATAAATAATTTTGAAATTAAGATATTAAAGCACAATAATTGAATGATATTAAAAGTTTCAAGAATTAATCTAAAATATATTCATTATATGCTCAATCAAGACACTTAAAAGCGAGTGGAATTTTTTAAATGAAAAAATAGAATTACAAAATTGGCTCAGGCATTTAGACTCTATTTCAATATGACATTGTTTTTCCTTCCAAAATCTGAGGGGAACATTCCCTTTTAAGAAGCCTTTCTAATGTATAATATTTACTTTCTTACATTGTAACTTGATTGTAGCTAGATTGAAAGGCATTTAGACTTTGTTTCTATAGGACATTGTTTTACCTTCCAAACTCTAAAGGGAACTTTGCCTTTGTTTTAATAGGACATTGTTTTACCTTCCAAATTCTAAAGGGAACCTTTCCTTTTAAGAAGTATCTTTCATCTTAAGGTTTATAGATGAGGCTTTCTTATATTGTACTTGGGTTCAAGTTGTGTGATATTTATTTTATTTGTTGATTAAAATTTACCTAGGGTGATTATTTGTTTGTTCATTAAATTTTGAAATGTTAAAAGCTAAATGACAAATTTTCACATAACACTTATAAATTTCATTGAAATGAAAACAAATGCAAAACAAATTAAATTAAATTTAATTGAAATGAAAACAAATGCAAAACAAATAAAAATTAATAGTATACAGCCGCAATCCTAAAGATTATAACATCAGCCCACAATGACCCCTCATCATGCATACATATATTTATTCAAGATTAAACCGTTTGTTTGTGATTGCAAGTGGTCTTTAATGTTCAGGTGGGAAAATCTGAACGGGGATCCTCTGAATTTAATGAACACATTTATCCAAGGCAAGATTTTGTTGGTTGACACTCATAGGTGGTAACACGCAGGGACAAACCTGACTGAGGTGTGGTACTGGTGTTCTATCCCACCATATGGCTTGCTCTGGCATCGTTCATCTTCTTTTGTTGATCTAACGATGGGAAATGGCTAGATTTAGTTTCTCTAACCATCCCCTCACATTCGAGCCTCTGGTGGTTCATTGTTACTGCCGCTCCGGTCTCCTGCACTGCTCTATTATGGCCGGGGTTCTCTGTAGCACTCAACCCTATACATTCTGTTCTTTGGTTCCAAACAAGGATGAAGGTGGAACCTCCTGGAGTAGGTATGTCAATGACCTTAATGTACAAAGGTTTTTATTTTCTCAGCCTTGAGGTTTTAACACCATTTCAGGGGTTTCAAGCACCTACCTGTCCTAAGGTTCATCATCCTATTACAGGCATGGCTTCAGAGGTTGCAGAAGTGGCGGAAAGCAACCAACACTCTGAGACACTAGAAAAAGGTACTCTTTCCATGACCATAGATCTTATTGCAATTTCCTTCTCATTATAGTTTTACTACTAGTTTATGTATTCTTACCCTCGGCTTCTGGATTTGTCACTAAAACCCTTCGTCATTCTGCATATTATCGTTTCAGCATGAGGATGCCTCAATCCTAGGTAAGAATCCCTATTATCATTAGCAAATTTATTATTACACCGCAAGGGTTTCAGTCTGCACTGATTTTACTAATCCATGCTGTTTTGTGATAGGTAAGCAATCTTACGGGAATCCTAATGTTTGCATTCGCAACATTTAATTTTGTAAGGGCTTACAACCTTCCAATCATTTTACAAGTTGGCCCTGAGACCTTTGATAGTCTATTCCAACCTGTCATTATAGGGTTTCATAGAGGGTTTTTCCTCCTTATGATTTAGATTAAGTTATGCATGCATACACTACTCATTTTTGTTTAAGTTTAGAAAACGATGTGCTCTGGCTATCGAATGCACATATTTTTTGTTGTAAATATAAATGTATTGATATTGTGACTCGTTCCAAGATTTGAGTTTTGTTTTAAAGAAAGACTGGATGAATTCCTTCTTAAATGCATGCAAGAGTCGACAGTGCCTCTAGGTGGCCTCTTGGATAGCGTTTGATGTTTCTTAGATTGCTTTGAATTGTTAAGTTATGTGTATTTGTTGTTTAATACAATTGTTAATATAATATACTCATTTTGTCTCAATACTACAGGATTCAAGGTCCTGCGACCTTATTCATATGTACACAGTATATATATTCAAATATGAGGGTTCCAGCGAAATTATTTATAGTGATCTACTGTGTATACCTGCATTTATTTATTACGTAGAATCTTATGGGTAAAGGTTATCCCGATGGTTCTTATTGCCATGATATATGTTTAATTGTTCTTTGCTTAACTTAGAGTAGGAGAATTGTTTAACATGTACTCAACCTTTCAAACTGCTATTCTAATACTATTTATGTTTACTTTGAAGTCTGTCAGAAAGATATTTACAATTCCTTTGTTTTATTGTTGGGTTATATTTCATAATATGGTTCGGATTTGCAAAACAATTAATTCCACTATGTCCGCTTCGTTGTCCATCATATATTTGAAGGTTTTTACATAGAAGTGTGCCCTTTGTTTTGTTTATTTATCTAACTTGCAAGTCAATGATAACATCTGCTTTCTAGCATCTTTAACAACATTCTATATTAAGGATAATAAATATATTATCCTGTAAGTCGAGAGAAAAATATATAGACCAATACTAAATCTTTGAGGTCCTTTGTCTTAATTATCTTTGAAGTTCTTTATCTTACTCACCTTTATCCTCCAAATAATAATAATAAGAGTTTTCAAAAAGTCTCTCTTCCTAGCCACGAGTGTGGCAATCACATCCAGGCTCTCCCTTGAGCATTTTCTACCTTGCACACTGGATTAATATGCAGTTACAGTTAGTACCATGGGCTTGTGGACTCCTGTCCAACCTCTATCTCCATACTATCTGTTTGACTATCTTGAGCAACCTTCCAACTGGTTTATTCTACCGACCTCTAGGACATATTTTCTTACCCATTTCCCCTCTCTATATTTCCCTTTTCAGGCAAAGGGTAATTGCTTCTTGGTAACCATTTCTTTTAACTAAAAAATAGTTTTATTCTCGTTAAAGTAGTGTTACCAATAATTTAGCTAATCACAAGATAACTATAATAAATGTTTCTTGGCCTTCCAGCCTCAATCCTTTAATGTTGAACACCAAAATGAATTAAAACTTAAATGAACATCTAGTGAAGATTCGCTTAGTGATTCTCAGTAATTTTAATGCAATTTTAAAGTGTTACAAAAATATATCTAATACTTTTATTTTATGGAATTTTGTTTTTTAGTATTGGTATTCTTTTATAATTATTAATTAAAAAAATAAAATTATAATTAAAATGAAAACCAACCACCCTTAAAATATATTTTTAAACATTTTATAAAAATAATATAAAATATTATTTTTATAATATATTATATTTTTTATATATTTTTTTAAATATTAAATATTACCTAATAAAAAAATTTATATTAATTTTATAAAATTATTTAAACTTAAAAAATAATCATTTTAATTTTCACTTTATACTTATTATACATGGTTGAATATATATTTAGAATCAATTTTTTTTAATGGATGAATTTAGTTACCCAATGTAAAAACTTAATTTGCTATGACTATGAAAATGAACTGTGATGTGCTAGGATGTTAAGGTTCAAATCTCTTCGGATTCATTTGTGCTAGGATTTATAGTGGTCTTATTCCAACCCGGTGCTGTGCAAGTCTAAAGCCAACTCACTTTCCAATTATTTTAGTCTAAAAAATACAAATTTAGTTATAAAAATAAAATATTCATTTGTGCTAGGATTTATAGTGGTCTTATTCCAACCCGGTGCTGTGCAAGTCTAAAGCCAACTCACTTTCCAATTATTTTAGTCTAAAAAGTACAAATTTAGTTATAAAAATAAAACAAAGTAATAATTGTGTCTTTAACAAAAGTTTTCAATTTTAATAAACAATAATAAATTCAATCAACCTCAAAGTTTATTATAAAAATTCAAAGCTTCTGATAATAATTAAAATGAATCTTCTTAATTATCTTCATTTGATTTGTAACCAATAAAATTTTATACAAACAAAAATAAAATCTATTACACATTTAAATAAAAATAACTTGCATTAAACTTTTTCCAAACTGAAATGATAATGATTTTAGGGACAATGTTATTAAAACAAAAACTAGATCGCTCACAATTGCTTTACGAAATTCAACTTATTGCAAAATGATTTACATTGAATTTATGAAATTAAAAGAAAAATACATAAAGTTTTAACATTCAATTTTACCTTATCTTCAAAAAAAACTAGGTAGAGTTTTTCTTGTTAACATAAAAGGGTATGATTCTTTCATTAGCTGAAGGCAAAATGCCATAGATTGGGTTACAATAGCTGAGATTGGTTTCTTGAATTGTCTCCAACGAGCTGAACATGGCACACTCATTTATGAATCTCATTTTTTTACAATTTTTTTCTTGATCTTTTCCCGCTGATTTTCCAAGCTTAGATATACAGACGAACTACTTCACCAAAAGACGATAGAACATATCGCTTTTTAAGGGATTGGGTCCCATGAGACTTCACTGTCTCTCTGAATGGTTCCAGCATCTAATTGGGCTGCCTTATTTCTTCTTCTTTATTGTTGTTTCTCACGACATGGAAAAATTCCAGCTTCACGGATGATCATACCTTTAATTCCTAAGATTGTCCTAGCCAACCAAAGATCTACTAGATTTGTTTTGGTCAAGATAGCATTGATAATGACTTGTGAATCCCCCAATACAATTGCTTCTATGTGCCCTAGGGCCTTAAGTGTTTTGATCCCTTGGAGCAACGCCATGACTTCTGCTTGGATACTAGTGGTGTGGCCTTGACCCCATCCAAATCTGTGAGTGGAAGAAACTTTTGGGTTTATAATTATGCCTCGAGCTTCAGCTCTTCGTGGATTCCCCTTAGCTGCCCCGTCAAAGAACAGAGAAGGAAGGCCTTGATTGAATAACCAAGCTTGAAACTCTGCCCTGTTTTTCCTTATTTGCTAGTCTTTAAGGCATCTGAGAGGTGTCATCGAATTTTGGAAGCTAAGGTTGAGAGCGGCTCCGAACTTTTTGTCATCTTGGCTTGGATTTGTATCATCCTTTTTATCACTTAGCCATTCATTTAACTGCCCCTTGACTGTATTTGCGACTACCTTGTAGTTCTGATCCTTACCGTTGAAGATCCTTATGTTTCTCTCCAACCAGGTATGCCAACTCATAAATTTGGGCAGGGCATTCCAAGCAAGTTTGACAATCTTGTTTTTTGGACATGGGCCTCAGAATCTTGCCACCCATCCTTTGAACAAATTCGGGATAGCCTGGGGAAGGATGAGCATCGAATTCCACGATCCGAGGAGCTCCTGCTAATCTTGGACTGTGAATTTGCAATTCAGAGGAATATGACCAACAGTTTCAGAATTTTCTTTGCATGCGATGCATCTTGATGGGCCATGGAAGCCCCTTTTCTGTAGTCTATATTCTGTTAATATTTTTTGGTGGCATAGCAGCCAACAGAAGAAGTCAATCTTTGGAATAGTGGGGAAATTCCAAATGTTGTTCCAAGGCGCCAGATTGGGTGGAACGTGGGGTCTCTCCCTGATTTTGATGTAGCCCTGCGATACTGAATAACCAAACTTTTTTTCTCCCCAGCCTCTCATATCCTTCTTTTTTGCATGAGTAGGGCTAGCTCCATGGAGTAGATGAAGGAGCGTGGCATATTCTCGCATCCACATAGCTGGGACATCTGATTTCCAGCCTGCCCAACTATCTCCCTGCCAGGTCGAAATATCCCATAGCATTTTAATGTCGGCCTCGTCCATCCACATTTTCAGCTCTTTGCTTAGGCTCGAGTTCGATAGTGGAGGTTTGTTCATGATGTTATCCTCCCAAATTTTAATGTGTTTACCGTTCCCAGGAATCCAATAGTCGTTCTCTCTTATAAGAGGCCCGACTTTGGAGATAAGGTTGTTGAGAGGGGTTATGAAGTGCTCTTTTTGTTGTTCCAAACACCTGAGTCTCTGGCCTTTGAAGTATTTTTTCCACAGCACCAACTGCACCCAACCAGGCTTTGGCGCTATAATCTTCTAGATTAGTTTGGCTCCCATTGCTAAATTTTGAGAGTTTAGATCTTTAAAATTTAGTCCTCCTTCTTGTAACGGCCTTGAGACTGTTTCCTAGTATACTAAGGGAGCATTTTCTCATTATTTTTTCCTCCTTTCCAAAGGAATTTTCTGATTAGCTCCTCTATTCTTTTTATGATGCCCATTGGTGCCAAGAGAATAGAAAATTGAAAGAGAGGCAAGCTACTCAACACTAATTTAATTAGCACTGATTTCCTGGCCAAGTTGAGCCATGTTGACCCCTAGGCCTGCACTTTGGCTTTGATTTTTTCAATCTGAGGGTACCAGTCCTTGCTTCTAGCTTTCTTGTGAAAGACACGTAGCTCGAGGTATTTGAAGGAATTCCAAGATGCTGAAGCAGCAAATCCCAGGCATCTGGCTATGTCACTAGCAACAACTGCCATGACATTCCAACAATAAGTATGACACTTACCCTTGTTTAATTCACTGCCTGAAGCTTGGCAGTAGTCTTCAAAAACTTCCTTGAATTTCCTTGCCATCCATTGAGAAGCAGCCCCCAGGAGCAGCGTATCATCTACAAAGAGGGCGTGGTTGACACTTTTTGTCCTCATGCTATGCATAGCCCAGCTATCTCTTGGTCTTGATGTTTCCTGTTTAAGTGGAAGCTAAGGGCAGAGGCTTGCAGCACGAAGAGGAGAGGTGACAGGGGGCACCCCTCCCTCAGCCCTCTAGATGCTTTAAAGAAATCAGCAGCCCTGCCATTCACAAGAGGGGAAATCCAGGGTTCAGAGATACAAGCTTTGATCCATTTAATGAAATTTTGTCCAAAACCAAGTTTGCACATAACATCAAAGAAAAATTTATGTCTCACACAATCAAATGCATTAGCTAGATCGAGTTTAATAACCATACCTTGTTCTTTGCGTCGTTGACTCGAGTGGATTGCCTCTTGGACCAGGATAAAATTGTCTACCAACTGTCTTCCTTGAATAAAGCCTCCTTGATTCTCCAGGATGACTTTTGGGAGAATTTTCTTCAATCTGTTAGCTATAACTTTTGTGATCAATTTGTATCTAATATTCCATAGGGATATTGGACAGAATCTATTGAAGGTGTTAGCGCCTTTTTCTTTGGGAATAAGGGCGAGAAAGGTTGAGTTTGTACAACCCCCAATTTTCTTGCATTCTTGGGATTTATTTATCATTTTCATAAAATCCTTCTCCACTATCTCCCAGCATACTTGAAGAAACCTGGGTGTGAATCCATCAGGGCCCAGAGCTTTGTGGGGTTCCATAGCAAACAACGCTTCTTTGACTTCCATTTTCAAAATTTTATCTTCTAGCATCTGGTTAATCTTTGCGGTGATTAGCTTGGGGACATTGTCTAACAGATTGCCATTTTTGGTGATCTCCTCGACTTTAAATACATTTTTTCAAAGTGTTTTGATGCAGCCTTCTTGATGCTGATGAAGTCTTTTAAGGTGTTCTCCTCATTTTTAATTTCTGAAATACTATTACGACCTTTTCTATCTTGGGCCTGCTTGTGAAGAAAGGAGGAATTACGGTCTCCAGCCTTGAGCCATAGACTCCTTGACTTGAGCCTCCAAAATTCCTCTTCTGCCAGGAATACCCTATGGAATTTTTGCTGCAGCTGATATTCCTTGTCTAGCTCTTCTTTGGTGATGTCAGCAACTTCCAGATGAAGGTGCCAAATTTCAAAGCTCTTGCTGAGTTTTTTTCCTATCCACTGCAGGGTTAGGTAAGGTTTTTATCCAACCCTTTAGCATCTTTTTTACCATGCACAGCTTTTCTTCCCAAACAAAGAATGGAGATCCCTTGACTAGCTTCATCCAGCATTCTCTAATCTTTTGCATGAAATCTGCCTCTTTGGTCCATAGGGAACTAAACCTGAACGGTATAGGCCCTAGATCCTTTGAAGGAATCAGTTCTAGACAGATGGACTTATGATCCGAGACATTGCTTTGGAGAATGCGCATTTTAGCCTCCAGCCCCAAGAGAAGGAAGGAGCTTTGGACCAAAAAATGATCCAGTCACGATGCTATGTATCCCAGCCCCACTCTCTTGTTTAACGAGGTGAACGTGCCTGTGACTGGTTTTATATCTAGCAAATCCCATTCTTGCATGAGATCTTCGGCCCATTCTCTTGTCGGATCCCTAACTATGCTGCCTCCTCTTTTTTCTGAGGTTCGGAGTGTGAGATTTAGATCTCCGACAATGATAATATTTCAAAAATTTTCTAGATCTACTAGGTTTTTCATGGAATCCCAACAGTTCTTTTTCTGACTTGCATTTTTAGGAGCATACACATTGAAAATACAAATAATCTCCATTGTTTCTAGATGTTGTAATTTTAAAAAGATCCAATGGGTATTTAGGGATTCAGAGATTAGTTAAAACTTGTTTGAGTTCTAGAGCATCCCAAGTCCTCCCGACGCTCCCCGGGCCGACCCTCCATGCGCTCCATTCTTTTTCCACCATCTTTTGCTTGCTTGGAGGAAGGTTGAATCCTCCAACATGGTCTCCTGCATGAGGAGGATATCTGGGGATTCCAATCTTATTAAGCTACTCATCGCTTCTTCCTTTGCTGAGGTACCCATCCCCCTACAATTCGAGGAGACAAACTTCATTATGTATTTCTGCCTTGGAGGGCTCCCTTAGAGCCCTGTGATTGAATCCTAATCACCTTCGGGGTTTTTGAAAGGAGTTTCTCTAGCATTGGCTGGCTACCATGGAGTTTGTCCTTGTAATTTTCTTGTTCTCTTTTTTCTTTTGCCGTCTTGTGCCCTCGTGTAGACCTTCTCGGAGAGGATTGGGATTCCCCAATTTCCCCTTCTTCCTTTGATTCTTCAGACTCTTGGGTTTCCACTTCTTCTTCTGGGGTCTTCTCCTCTGGTATGCTTTGGATGGAGGGGGAAGCTTTTGAGGCAGAGATCTACTTTGGCACTTATGTTTCCTATGTGGTCATGACTTCAGATCCAAGGATTTCAAATTTTTTACCTTGGTTTTCCCTGGCTGATTTTTGAGCAATACCCTCTTGCGGGTTCTTGGCACTGCCATTTTTGTTTTTCCTGTGAGAGGTTTTGGATCTCTTTGCCTGGTTCCATCCCTCTTGCTTTCCTTTTTCTTCCCCCCCTTTGGACAGGCAGTCCCTTGCGAAATGCTCGTAGACGTGGCACTTCCGGCATTTCAATGGCAGCTGCTCGTAATCGAGTTTTTGTACATGAGTCTAGGGACTAACCACTATTTTGACAGCTTCAGGTAGTCCGACCTCCAAATCTACCTCTACACGGATTCTGGCGCAGTAGTATTGATCCTTGCTATTGGCCTTGTATATGAATTTTCTCAGGGTGTTGCTAATGTGCTTTAACGAATCCCAGTTCTAGCAATGAACTGGTAGGTTGGGAAGCCTTACCCAAACCGAGACTGTTGTTGGCACGTCAACTGCCGGATCGAAGTCCGGAGTCCATTTATTTAAGTACAACCCTTGGGGGCCCATGAAGTAGGGGCCATTCATGAAAATTAGGTCTTTGTCTTCTTTTGCAGAGAATTCAAACAAGAAGTAGCCTTTCTCGAGGAAGTAAGAGGTTACCTTGTTTTGGATCAGAGGTGCCCAGTTCCTGGCAACCCAGTTCTCGGTCCTCTTCGGGGAAGGCCAGAGTCCTGTAAACTGTCCTACCAGTGCCCGATCTGCCAAGGAGAGAGCTACTTGGATCGGCACTTCTCGTGGGAGGGCGATCTCCGGGATATCTTCCAAGCTTTTCACAAATTTCGCTGCTTCTGAGCATTTCTTCTTGGGCAGAGAGGCTAGGAGGGCTTTCAAGGCTTCCGCTGCAGAAGGGGGAGGAGGAGAAGGCTTCTCCATGGAGAATCAAACCCCAGCCAGGGTAGCCGCGGCTTGTAGCAGGCCTCTCGGTGGATCCCCGCAGGCGCAGAAACAAAACCTTCGCGAGATCCCACGCAGGCTCGAGGCAAGGCTTCCCGGGGGCACCTACGTAGTCTCAGGGCGCGAGGGGAGCGGCTGCGCACGTAGTCTCGGCTCCCGCGGGTTGCGGGCTTCTGAGGTTGCAGAGCTCAAGACCTTTTAATTCATTAGTTACTAAGGAGACAAGTAGAGTTTTAATATTGTAAAGAGATGATATATTTTTATTTATAAAGTTTATTAGAAAATAAAAAAATATAATTTTAAATTATTAAATATATAATTTAAATATTTAAGAAAATAAAAATTTAAAAATATAATTTGAACAAACTTCAAAAAAAAAAATAGATAGAGTTTTAATATTGTAAATATATTGATATATTTTTTGAATATATTTTTATTTATAAAATTTATTAAAAAATAAAAAATATATATAATTTTAAATTATTAATTATATAATTTAAATATTTAAAAAATAAAAAATAAAAAATATAATTTAAACCATAAAAAAACACAAAAGCAGAAATTATATGAATTTTTTTTCCTTTAATAAATAAACAAAAATACAACCTTTTAATGAAATAAAAAGGCTACAATTTTTTCCTTAATGAAATAAAAAAAATACAGCTTTATCAACTATCTTGTTTGACATATTGTATCGTGGTTTATCCCACACCGAGAGTCACTTCCAATTCCAATGTAAGCTGAAACCCTATACAGCAACTGGTATAAGCTCACGGGACCTTGCTTCTACTCATACTCTTAAGTAGTTTCTTTCCTATATGATACAGTCTTGTTGAACTATGGCATTGCCATGAAAGGTTCATGTATGTTTCTGTTGAAACTTTCTCTCTTTTTACGAGCAAACAAATCTAATTTCCGTGACGGCTAATTGAAATATTTTTTTTCGAATTCCCAAAATAATACAACATCTAACTTGAAAGAAGATAAAACATTACTATCTAACAAATTAAAAATCGGAAAACCCAAAGTTCACCCCAAACTAACCCAATAACACAAATGCTCACCCGAAGACGAAAACATTACTTCTGTGCAGTGATTGGATAAAGTTCTGTCATGTCGTGAGATGCCAATCTTCTTAAACCCGGATTTTAAAGCTGGCAATATAACCATCGAATCCTACGCAAGGTACAGAAGGCAGTAATCTATTTTATCTAGTAGATACAGAAGCATGTGATTCCTAGAAGGATATTAAAATACAGATGATAAGAGGAGACTCCGAGTCCGACAGAATTTGTAATATTTAATAGGAAAGGTGTTTGGCGGATATAGAACAGGATTTAAAATTGGGTGATGATCAGAATTCTTCTGTTTTTAATAGTTTTATACGTACGGACGTATTTCAAATTTAAAAATGGAGAAGAGAGGACGACACTGCAGCAGAATTTGTAATTTTTTTAAGGAAATGTGCTTGTGCAGTGTCAACCAGAGTAGTCGTCATACAGAAGCATGCTACTTTCTTCGCTAGTTTATAACCCATGGCGGTCAGTTGGCCTTTGAACGAGTTAATTTTTGCAGTGTTGATTCGTAAATGAATTTCCAAAAATATGTTCGGTGAAAAGAGGAATAATTCATAAAGGCTACAGACCTGCACTAAGTGTGATCAATAATTTTCGTTGAAAATAAAATCGTATCCCTAAAGATGTAGCCGTTATTCTCTTATCAACTTACAGCAGGCTACTGGTTTATTGTTATTGCTGAAAACAACGTATCAATGCCAAAGACGTAGACGTTTTGCTGCTGTCAAGTTTTGAGTGGCGTTATAGAACTGTAGATCATGGGCAAAAGCTGCACAAATAAAATATAAAATGAGGATTTTGGTTTGACACATATACATCGCCAATTCAGTCTTATCCATCGGAAAACATTTACTCTCTATTAAATTCTACAAGTGATTTTCCATAAAGTGAGGCGTTGTTGCATAAAAATAAATCACTGGATAATCGGAAAGTATTTAAAAAAGTAGCTCAATCGGATAACAACGACGTCCGAATACACATCAGCTTTATTTAAGATTCTACTCAATCCTGGAATTCGACGTTACACAATATTTTTTTAAATTTTTAAACGTATTTGCCGGCTACTAAATTATTTGAAACGTCTTAAAATTACCGGTCAATATTTTGATGTGCTAGAGTCTATTTTTAAATGGTAGCGTAATTTTTTTAATTTGTATGCGTGCGCTATATAGATAAAATTTGACTATTTAAAATTCAGTGCGAGAAAACTAGAAAGTATATATTTTATATAAAAAAAATAAGATTTTGGAGGTAGTAAGATTCTTTTCTATTTACTATAAACAAGATGCTTTTCTATTTACGATAAACAAGGAGAGCAGATGCAACGTTTTGGTGGCCTCACCTTGCCACCCGGAAACCAGGTCTGTTGGCCACCCGAGTTTGCTACAAGCATTCCAAAAACAAAATTTGACATGTCTTTTCATACTAGCTATATGCGCTATACAAATGAAGCTACCACTGATTTGCATAAAACTGTAAAAAGGAGAATATCAAAAAACCATAGCAAAGTCTCAAGAAGATCATTCCTTTCTGGGTCCAGTATTCGGGTCCATTTTGATGGGGATATCCATTTTTCCTCCTGGTTTGGGTGCATGCTAACCATCCTAGACAGTAGCTGAGACATCTCCTCCAATTTGTTGTTTTGTTTGATCATGATTACCTTGAAGTTTTTCATTTCCTTTTGTAAATTTGGCGTCCCGTTGGCTATTTCCGCCATTTCCTTTGCTACCTGTTTTAAAGCCTTTGCCAGGAGGCATTTTAGGACCCAATAAATATGCAGAGACTGTGTGTACAGTGTCTTCCTTCCGCTGGTATTTCCTGGGTCGCTAACCATTTCTGCCCATTCTTCTGTCTCTAGTTCTCAGTGTTCTTCCAACACGCTGGATTCCATATTTTGGACAATATGACAAATATCCTCATCTGTTCCTTCCTGGTAAGCTCGTGTCGCCTCCTGAACCACTGTCATGGTGGACCTTCTCCCTCTGTGATGATTGCCTGGTGTTTCTGTTGGTCTGCCTCCCGAGCTCCCTTGTCTTGGACGCCTCTGTCTCCATGTCCTCTTCCACGACTCGATCGTGCCATCCTTTCTCCTACCCTCTCTTGTAAACAATCATCAATCACAGGTGTCAATTTTTTGAGGTTCTTCTGCTCGTCTTCGCTTACCAATTTCCCTTTCGTTGTTCCTCTACTTCTACTGAATTCCTCTTCGTTTGTTTGAAACTGGCATAGATAATCATTCCCTGGGTGCAAAAGATGTATTAGGCCCTTTGTGAAGCGGATCAAATGGTGGGCTAAGGGCAAAATCTTCGAGTCCCCACTGCCAGACAACCCCTCTGCTCTTACCATGGAGTTCTCACCTTGGTTCTCCACATTAATCCTTAAACTGGGCTCCCCACTGCAAATTTCCTCAGGATTCCGAATGGGAGACAAGCCCCGAAGACCCTCACAGTGCCTTATGGAGGGATGACTTAGCTCACTCAGGCCCTTTTCATCAACAGGTCCTTCGCAATAATAAAACTTATCCATTCTACCTATAGTGATAGATATTAAGAAGACAGAGGTCGCATGTTGCACATACCTGAGAACGTAGACCTCCCTGGTGGCTCCTTCTAGCTGCTCCTCATTCAGCTACTCCTTCGACTATCTGCACTAACCTTTCCTTTACCCTCCGCCACCTTCATATAATGCCTCTTCGCCACCCTTCTCACTCTGCCACCACCGTCGCCACTATTTTAATCATTCTCATTCCACCTTCTTGACTCCGGTTTCTTGAAACATGTGCTGGCTGATTACTCATTGTTTTGGTTGGGAGGATGGCCTCATTCATGTGGTCACTTCCGGCTGTCCTTCCCTGATAATGATCACTCATGCCATCCTCAACTACCCCGTTCCTCATCCCGAACAAGAGAAAAAAATAAGATTTTTAAATTTTACAAATTTTCTATATTTTTACTTTTTATCTTTATGAACTAATTATTTATCAATTAAAATAGTTATAAGAAATAATTATTTATAAATTAAAATAATTATAAATACTATAAATGTATGTAATATTATATAGTTTTATTAAAAACAATATAAAACAATATATTTTCAGAAAATAAATAACAACCTTAAAACATAAATTTTAATATAACTCTTAAAAATAAAAATAACAACATTATTGTAAGAAGCAAAACAACCAAAATTTCTCTCTGTAGATTTAACCTTTCCAGTGGATCATTAAAAGTACACTTTGAAAAAGTTGTTTACCCTTTGAAAATTGCACCTTCTACTCAATTGAAATTAGACAACAGAAAAGAAGCACACCCAAAACATAATGCATGATGGTTAAGGTGGGAAAGCTTTGAAATCTACTAAACATACATTCCAAATTGTAAAAAAATGCTACTCTATAAAATTCGATATGAAAAAAATATAGTAGATTCAATATAGAAAAAATTACATATTACAAATATTTATAACAAACATACCTACCAATTTTGGTATTTCAAAAAATACCATTATATAAAAAATATTTGAAATGTCTTAAAATTACGTATCAATATTTTGCTGTACTACAGTCGATTTTTAATCCATAATTTGTTGTACTAGAGTCGTTTTTTAATCCATAATTTATAAATGGGAAAGTAAATTTTTTTAATTTAATCCATAATTTATAAATGTTAAATTATTTTTTTTTAATTTATTTTTTGATTTTTATGCGTGAGGTATACTAGCATACAATTTCAAATATGACTACATATACTAATTTGAAATAGTATAATTCAGTGTGAAAAATTAGGAAGTATATATCTTATATATTAAAAAATAAGATTTTTAAATTTTACAAATTTTCTATATTTTTATTTCTATCTTTTTTATAAATTAAAATGGTTATAAAAAATGATTATTTATAAATTAAATTTCTAAATGTATGTAATATTATATAGTTTTATTAAAAATACTATAAAACAATATATTTTTAAAAAATAAATAACAAATTTAAACGATAAACTTTAATATAACTCTTAAAAATAAAAATAACAACATTATTATAATAACCAAAACAACTTAAATTTCTCTTCGTAGATTTAACCTTTCAAGTGGATCATTAAAAGCACATTTTGAAAGAGTTGTTTACCTCTTTGAAAATTGCACATTCTACTCAATTAAAATTAGACAACACCAAAGAAACACACCCAAAACATAATTCATGATAGCTAATTTCAACAAAGGTGGCGAAGCTTTGGAATCCACTGAAAATACATTCCAAATTTGTAAAAGAATAGTACTCTATAAAATTCAATATAAAAAAATATATTAAATTCAATAAAGAAAATATTTATAACAAACATACTTACCAATTTAAAAAAAAAATACCAGTATATAAAAAAAATATTTGAAACGTGTTAAAATTAGCCGTCAATATTTTGATGTATAAGTAATTTTATTAATTTGTATGCGTGCGCTATAACAGCATAAAATTTCAAATATGACTACGAATACTAATTCAATCCGTTATTTATAAATGGTAAAATAATTTTATTAATTTGTATGCGTGCGCTATAACAGCATAAAATTTCAAATATGACTACGAATACTAATTCGAATTAGTATAATTTAGTGTGAGAAAATTAGGAATTATATATCTTATATAAAAAAATAAGAATTTAAAATTTAAGAAATTTTTTATACTTTTACTTCCTATTTTCATGATTGTATTATTTATAAATTAAAATAGTTATAAGAAATAATTATTTATAATTTAAAATATTTAAAAACATTATAGATGTATAGATGTGTGTAATGTTATATAATTTTATTAAAAAAACTATAAAACAATATTTTTTTAGAAAATAAATAACAACTTTAACCGATAAATTTTAATATCTCTTAAAAATAAAAATAACAACATTATTATAAGAACCAAAACAACCTAAAATTCTCTTTGTAGCTTTAGCCTTTCCTATGGATTGTTGAAAGCACACTTTGAAAAAGTTGTTTACCTCGTTGAAAATTGCACATTCTACTCAATCAAAATTAGACAACACCATAGAAGCACACCCAAAACATAATTCATGATGGTTGATTTCGACAAAGGTGGGGAAGCTTTGGAGTCTACTAAACATACATTCCAAATTTATAAAAGAGTACTACTCTATAAAATTCAATATGAAAAAAATGTATTAGAGTCAATATGGAAAAAATTGGATATTACAAATATTTATAACAAACATACTTACCAATTTTGAAAAAGAATACCACTATATAAAAAAAAAATTGAAAATTATATATTTTGTTATAGAGATTTATTATCTTTAACAACTACAAACTTATTATTTTGTACTATATTTTAATACCAAATTTATTATTTTTCACAACTGTAATTTTTTTAATATGCAATTTATTATTTACTATACTTTTTTGATATAAATATTTTCTTTTTTATTTTTTTAAATATTACTTTTTTTTATCACAAAAATCCTTCTGGATCATAATTATTATTTTTTAACATAAAAATTTATAATTTTTTAATACTTTTAATATTATAGTTTTTTATGTGATTTTTATCGAAAGATCTCTCAATATTAATAATATGGATGAAAGAACCCTGAATCTAGATATTAAACTTTATATTAATTAAATATTTTACCAAATTTCATCATAATTGTTTTTAATGTGCCCTTTACAATTCAGTTTTCCCTTTGACTACATAATTTATGATGTACATCCATAGTTTAACATTAAGAATTCAATTTTTGTTATTTATTATTACTATTTAAATTTATTTATTTGTAAGGTGATTGGTTGAGGTCTTATTATAAGTTGTTTACCAACATTTCATTTTTTGTTAGTTACTAATTTTTAATTTTCATTTTATTTATTTATTATTTAACTTTCTTATTTTTATTATTTTTTCTTTTTCTATTATTTCAATTTTCATGATTTATAATTTTTTCTCCATATTTTTAATTTAAAGTGAACTATTATTATATTAAAACATATTTTAACAAGTTTAATTAAAAAAATTATATCTATTAATAAAAATAAAACCTATATAATAAACATATATATAAAATGTATATATGTTAATACAAATAATTTTAATTAATAATATTTCTTATTTTTTGTGATTCAACCATTAATAATTCTTTTTGTTTGTGTTTATTATTTTTTAATTGAATTAAGTTATATGTGACTAAACAACCAAATACTAACTACGATGTAAGGCTTATTATAATTCATTTTTAACATAAAAAATAATTTTTATTTTTAAATATTAAATTTTATATATACAAAACTTATAAAAAAATTCAAATTAACAAATTTTCGGAGAATTTTTTATGGCCAATACTGCCAAACTTAGTAACTATGGTTAAAAGGCTTGAGATATACAAGTTATTCCCTCCTAATGAGTTTTAGTCTAGTAGTAGACAAAACAATGGGAGAGAGCGACGGCTGTAGAATGTGAATTTGCTCTGCAATGAGGTGATCGCACATTATCGACATTATTATTATAACACGTATTGTTTACTGAATAGGTCATATTCAAAAGGATCCTTATAGTCCCAAGCCATTCGTGCACAGACCTTCACGTGCAATTGGCAGAGATTTCGACACATCCCTTTCATATAAAGAGGTTACTTTAAACCATTACACAGGCCGTAAACGTATGTACTAGAAATTTCTTTAACAATTAAACAATGTCACACTGGAAGTGGAACATGGTTTTAAATATCAAAATTATGGAGATTTGTGTTGGTGATAGGATTTTTCCTTATATTATCTGTATCTTTTACACTATGAGTGAATGGTTAGGTCTTTAGAGATTTGAAAATCTGTAAAATCAATTCTAAACACCAAAATTTTAGAGTAGAGTTGGTGATAGAACTTTCATATTATTTATATCTTTCAGCACTACAAAAGTATGAGTGACTCCAGATATTTGAACACTTGTAAGACTACTTACAAATAAATTCCATCCACCAAAATTTTAAAAACCAGAATTAAGCATAGAACCTAATTTCATATTGCTTTTATCCTTCTGCACTAAGTCCTTCTCAGTCTTCTCACATAGATTTTGAAATCTTCCGGATAATATATTGCAGTTGTTAACATCTTTTCTGCTTTCGGTGGAGATATTGATACATCATGGCAGTTAAATGTTTTATATTTTCAGTGGAGATAGCGGCGCATCTTAGGATAATAGTAGTAAGCACGTCAGCTTGACATTCAAATTTAATTCGCTTTATGAGTAATGCACTGATCCATGTAAACTGTTTGATTCTTAATGTCGTAAGTGGGTATTGATTCTTAACTAGTCTTCAATATCACACTATTCTATCTAAATTAAAGACATATATCTAAGAGTTTATGAAGATTTCGCTGTACTTCAAAAGAAATGGACTTCTTCAGATTATATAGATTGCAGATTTGTTGAATCTAATGGTCTAATTACAATGGCAAATTAAGTATTTATAAAGAATTTTCTATATGCGAAAAGTGATATACCCAAGATTATCTCAATTATGAATTAGCCGAATTGGAGCTTCCATGAATTGGACTGTGCCCCAGCTATAATTCAAAAGACACAGACATATGAAATTATTTACATTGTAGATTCTAAATATGAAGGCCCAACTAGAAATTGTAGATTCTAAATATGCCGGCCCAACTACAAAATCGATATTAATATTATCTTTGTAGTTAGACTTTCAGAATAGAAGAATTTTCCATCCAGCTAAAAGTGACCCACATAAACACCTGTAAATAAATCTATTCCACAAAAGTTAACGTTTTGCAATAAAATTATTCATGCAAGGATTAGACATTAACTTCAATGATATAATTAATAGTTAATATATATATATATATATATGAATGAACAAAGTTAATTACATAATAAAATATATCTGAAAAATTACAGCTCAAAAAAATGTTAACCACATATACAATCCATGTGTATATAAGACTTTAATATGTTTCACATCTATAGATAAATTGTATTTACTATTCCCATAGGTTAACTTTGAAAAAGGAGTAAATCTATGAGTTAAGCATATCAATAATTACAGAATTAAAAATGGGATGTCTGTGCAAGCATGACCTCGAAATAATGTCATTCGGAATAATGTTATGAGAATAAGGCATTTCGTTGAGGCCGGTGAGATTGCTGCAAAATTTTGGAGCGACCACCCTAGCCCTTTAGACGTTGAAATTTCTAACCTTCCATGTCCTCATTAGTGCGGTTCATTAAGTCGGACAATTTAATAGCTTAATGGTTGAGGCTTAATTTAATATATTTGTAATAAGAGGTTGTTTTTTTGGTTAAAAGCAAGGAAGATAGGGTTTTTATTTTCTAAATGTTGAACCAATGTGTTTCTATTGGTTATGAAACCAGCTCAAGAAAAGATAGATCAACGCTTTAGAATTCAGTCTATTGGAGGGGGCAACCTCCTTTACATACAAATGACAAAACCTCATTTCTATATATAGGACTCTAAGGAGTCACAATATAATCGAGCCGACCTAACAATAATAATATAAAGCCACAAAAATAACAATAGAGGGATTCTATGGGGCACATAAATAACAATATGGGGGTAATAGGGGCAAAACAATATAAATAAGTGGTATAACTACAACAGTAATGGGGTAATCACTAGTATTATAGGGACCCAACATGTCCCTCTCCTTCAAAAAAGTGGTGTCCTCAACGCTTGAGTAGTTCTGGATACTTCTGCATAAAATTCTCATCCTCCCATGTGGAATCCTCAGCGGATAAATTCTTCCACCTGATAAGATACTTTGAAATTGATCGATTTCGTAGCTGTCGAATTCTTGTTTCTATGAATGCTTCCGGTTCCAATATAATTTTTCATTCCTCGTCAAGTTCTGGAAATATTGTTTGAATTGGGAGCTTGTCACCTATAACCTTCTTTAAACATGAAACATGGAAAACTCGGTGCAATTGAGAAGCTGCAGGAAGCTCCAATTTGTATGCCATACTACCAATCTTTTGCAACACATTGTATGGAAGCTCCTTCTTAGCTTGCTTTAGGGACATTTGCTTAGCCGTAGGAATACCCAATCACCTACATCAAAACCTCTTTCACTGCGATGTTGATCTGCCTGTTTTTCATTCTATTTTGTGCCAACACGAGGTTATCCTTTAAGAGTTGGAGGACTTGTTGTTGATGTTCGATGTGATGTTCCACTGCCTGAACCTTAGAATTTTCTCTTAAATATGATGCGATGGATGGTGGTTGATACCCATAAAGTGCCATAAATGGGGTCATTTTTGTTGTTGTATGGAAGGAAGTGTTATACCACCATTCAGCCAGAGGCAACCATTTGACCCATAAACAGATACAAAGCAATGAAGATATCCTTCCAAACATTTGTTTACTATCTCAGTTTGCCCATTATATTGAGGATGATAAGATGAGCTATGAGCTAACTGAGTACCACGACAAGAAAATAATTCTGTCAAAAAATTTCCAGTGAAAATGGGATCTCTGTCACTTACAATAATCTTTGGGTTTCCATGTAGCTTTTGAATTGTTTCCATAAATGCAGTAGAAACTGTACTGGCTTTAAATGGATGTGATAATGCACAAAAGTGTGCATACTTGGTAAGTCTGTCAACTACCACCATGATGACACTCTTTCCCTCAGACTTGGGTAAACCTGTGATAAAATCAATTGAAACCTCCTCCCAACGTTGGCTTCGAATGGATAAAGGTTGTAATAGACCCGGTGTCTTAATTGTTTCAACTCTATTTTGTTGGTAAACCAAACATTCTGCCACAAAATTTTAAATATCTGATTGAAGGCCATCCCAAAAAAAATCCTTCTTAACCCTGTGGTATGTTTTTAAAAATACTTAGTGCCCTCCTAAGGGAGAAGTGTGAAATTCCATAAGAATCATTTGTTTTAGCGGGGAATTATTACAGAGGTATAAGCGATCTTTGTACCATAACAAATCATTTTTCCAGCTAAATGTATCAGAAGTACTGGAATCTTGTTGTAGCTTTCGAATAAGTGCCCACACTTCTTCGTCATTCTTCCATTCCTCCCTTGCTTCATTTATCCAATCTGGTTGGATAATAGAAATGGCACACAACAATGCTTCCACATCCTCATCCTTTCTTGAGAGTGCATCTGCCACCACATTTTGCTTCCCTTTTTTGTAGATGATTTCAAAGTCATAACCCAACATCTTTGTGACCCACTTTTGTTGCTCTTCAGAGGATAATCTTTGTTCTAAAAAGTATTTAAGGCTATCATGATCTGTTTTTACCTTGAAGTGTCTTCCCATTAGGTAGGGTCGCCATTTCTTAAGTGCATGGAGTATTGCCAACATTTCCTTCTCATAAATAGCTTTGTTTAAAAACTTTCCCTTGATTGGATGACTTTCAAAAGCAATGGGTTTTTCATCTTGCATTAGAATAACACCAATTCCATTTCCTGAAGCATCACATTCCACAATAAAGGTTTTTGTGAAGTTCGGTGTAGCTAAGACTGGTGCTTGGCACATTGCCTCTTTAAGATGTTCAAAGGCCTTTGTTGCTTCCAGAGTCCATGAAAATGAATCTTTCTTCAATAATGTTGTTAGAGGTGCTGCTATTCTCCCATAATTCTTAACAAACTTGCGATAATACCCTGTCAAACCAAGAAATCCTCACATATGCTTTATGGATGTGGGGATTTTCCATTCCTTAATGGCTTTAATTTTGCTAGGGTCTAACTTAACTCCTTCATGAGATACAATATGACCCAAATATTCCACCTCCTGGACTCCAAAGAAACATTTGGATCTTTTTGCATATAATTGTTTCTCCTCCAATAGTTGTAGCACCCTGTCAACATGTTCAACATGATCCTTCCAAGACTTGCTGTAGATTAGTATATCATCAAAAAATACTAACACAAATTTTCTAAGGAATGGTTTGAAAATTGAATTCATCAAACCTTGAAATGTTGAAGGTGCATTGGTAAGGCCAAAAGGCATGACCAAAAATTCATAATGACCCTCATGAGTTCTAAATGCTGTTTTCGGAATGTCTTCAATCTTCATTCTGATTTGATGATATCCCGAACGAAGATCCAACTTGGTGAAGTAAATTGATCCATGCAATTCATCCAGTAATTCATCAATAACAGGAATGGGGAACTTATCTTTAATAGTGAGCTTGTTGAGCTCCCTATAATCCGGACACATGCGCCATGATCCATCCTTCTTGTGCACCAATACTACTGGAGCTGAGAAAGAACTTTGACTCGGTTGAATTATACCAGCCTCTAGCATTTCTGCAACCATACGTTCAATTTCACTTTTTTGGACATAGGGATATCTTTACGGCTTGATGTTTGGAGGAACACTTCCTGGAATCAGATGAATAGCATGATCATGATCACACATAGGTGGGAGACCTTTTGGAGTCTCAAATACCTTGGAATGATTGTCCAGGACTTTTTGGAGATCTGGAGAAATAGATGATTCCAATGTGGAAACATCTAGCGAACATAATTGTGCAATTACACCTCTTTGCTCCTTTTTTAGAAGCTTTGTCATGCCATTAGAGCTGATTATCTTTCCTGGTTTCCCTGCAATACCCCTTAATTCAACTTCCTTTCCTTCCGTAGAAAATTTGATGAAAAGTTCTTGAAAATTAAAAGCTATTGTACCCAAGGATTGTAGCCATTGGACTCCTAGTACAACATCAGCACCTCCCATTGGAATGGAAAGCATTGGGCTAGTCAATACATATTCTCCCATGGATAGCTTGATATTATGGCACTTTCCAGAGAAATTTATTGTTCCTCCATTTGCAATCATCACTTGACACTCTGGTGCTGGATATAGGAAGCAATTCAATTCTTTTGCTACACTACAATGAATAAAATTGTGGGTGCTTCCTGAATCAATCAACACTATTACCTTTTTCTTCTTGATTTGTCCTTCTATCTTGATGGTTTGAGGAGTGGTAATTCCCGCCAATGCATTACAAGATATGGTCGGATTTATTTTTTCTTTATCTAGGCTTTGTTCCTGGAGTATATCTTCTTCTTTTGACCTTTCTTGCTCCTTTTCTTCTTCCTCTTCACAATCTATGTAGAATAATTTCTTCTCAGAGCACTTATGACCTTTAGTGTATTTGCTATCACAACTGTAACAAATCCCTTTTGCTCTTTTTTCTTCCAATTGTTGTGGTGTCAACCTTATAGGTTGTGGAAGACTAGGGGCAACAACACTTCCGTCTTTATAGTTGTGAGTGGTATGCTTCCTGGTTGCCATAATTTTGCTTTCCATTTTTCTTGCTAACCTGAATGCCTTCTCTAATGAATCAGGTTCCCAAAGGCGAACATCATGTTGGATATTATCCTTTAAAGACCCTATGAACACATCAATCCTATGCTCCTCTAGAATATCTTTTACCCTTATGTTCAATTTTTGGAACTCCTCAATGTGCTCCATTACTGAACCCTTTTGTTTGAGACTTATCAATTGGCTAAAAAAAGTGTTGCTTTTTGTATCTTCATAATGTGCTATCAATTCTTCCGTAAAAATTGCCCAAGTGATAAATTGTTTACGAGAGCAAAGCCATTGATACCATACAAACTGATTTGGTTCCAAATATACAGTTGCCATACGTACCTTTTGTGCGTTTTGCACATTATTGAGATCGAAGAATTGCTCCATCTGTAATATCCATGTGGCGGGATCCTTGCCATCAAACTTCCTCATATCGATTTTTGGAATATGGTGATTCTTCGATCCAAAATTAGCATCTATGGAATCATGATTAACATTTCTTTTGTTCTCATCATGAGTTTCCTTTATTACCTTTTCACCATTAGTGACCCTTTCTTGTAGCAACTTCTTCAATTCTTCCGTGTCTGTCTTCAAATCTATCTTCAAATCTGCCATGTCTCTCTTCAAATCTGCCTTCGAATCATCCATCTTAGCTTCCATGCCCTTTATCTTAGATTCCACGCCATTTATCTTAGATTCCACACCACTTATCTTAGCTTCTGTTAGCATTTGTGAGCGTGACATTTGTTGCACTTGTTCTTGTAATTTTGATATATCATGTAGCATTTCTTCCTCTTCTTCATGAGTCATGCTAGAGCTTTCAGGTTCCTTACTAGGTGTTTTGATTTTCTTTCCTTGGGGCATCAGTTTCCGATAATAATTCTTTACTATTCTCTTTGAATTCCGTTAAACCAAGCTTACATAAAAATTAAAAAAAAAACTACACACCTTCTTTTTCACTTGATAGAAGCCTGATATTGAATCTGATGTATCTCTGTAATTTCAAATCATCCAATTCTGAAATTGCTACGTGTAGTAGCCTTCTGCGTCCTCTTTCCAATGCCACAAGTCTATGCCAAATTGGATTCTTCAAGGAAGAGTTATGTGAAATCTCCCACAGTGACTTGCTTTTAGACTGGTTCAGTAGAGCGAACTTGTACGACGTGCCATGAGTCACTGTTTGAACCTTTGAATCTAAAACACACACACAACAAGCTACAGTCCGTCCTCTTTCTGTACCTTCTTACGAAATTTCAATCCGATCCCCAGAAGGAAAGTTATGATGATTTTCCCCAGCTCACCTGTTTTGAATGTAATTCAGGAGTCTGCAAACAAACCATCTTCTTCAAATCATATCTCCGCAAATATCACACGAAAAGATCTGAAATTCGGGTACAAGGTTCCGCGTGATTTCTTCTCAAATGGGATTTTTTTGCAACTTCTGAAACGTCACAGAAAAAAAGTTATAGCGAAAATTCCACGATGACCGGTTTGGAGCAGCGAAACCCTAGAATCCAAAGCTCTGATACCAAATGTTATGAAACCAGCTCAAGAAAAGATAGAAAAGATAGATCAACGGCTTAGAATTCAGCCTCTTTGAGGGGGAAACCTCCTTTACATTACATAAATTAACAATTCTTGGATGATACAAATGACAAAACCTCCTTTCTATATATAGGAGTCTAAGGAGTCACAATATAATCCATCCGACCTAACAATAATAATATAAAGCCACAAAAATAACAATAGAGGGATCCTATGGGGCACAGAAATAACAATATGAGGGTAATAGGGGCACAACAATATAAATAAGGGGTATAACTACAATAGTAATGTGGTAATCACTAGTATTATAGGGACCCAACACTATTGATATCAAGGTTTAAAGGAACTTGTAAGTTCAAGTTAAAAGAAAAAGCTTACATGAAGCCAAGTTGAGCAACAAAGCAACATGGTGGTATGAGCTCGAGGCTAGCCAAATAATTTTTTAAGATATAAAAAATTAAATGGAGCACATTTTAAATTTTGTACTACATTGAACAATCCGAAAATCTAATTTTTATGGCTTACCCTTAGTCAACAAACTAACAAACCCTCAAATTAATTGTTTTGTTGTCCACACATAGTCAACAAATGAACAAACCAAAATCAAGTGTTAATCCATCTATGAATTGCTCAGCATATAATAATTTGTCAATGAAAAAGCTCATAGGATTACTCAATATCTCGATATACCTCAAAACTAGTAATAGGTCTTGCTCATAACATCTTACCATTCAACACTTGAATGTTAAGCTCACCCAACACATTTATGTATCCGTTGTTTTGGAAAGGAAAGTAGTCACATATTTTTCCAATATCTTATATTTTATGGGCGCGAGTTGGAGCAACTAGTGACAAGGAGTTTGAGTATTAACACCCAGTGTCTAAGCCCTCTCTGCATACATATTTCTGTTTTTCCAAATTCAAGAATCTTCACAAAACCTTCAATATTCTCATATCGAGATACAAAATATATATTAGCTATATAAATGAGAAAGGAGACATGATAGTGCAAGGTGGAGGAAATTCATGTGGATTTTGTGTTTTTGGCTTGCGAGCTATGTAAAGCTGATTGACAAATGACATATGTTAGTGCTGCTATGTGTTAGAGGATATATGAACATTCATAACATGTCAAACTATCATTAGGTAATAGAGGAATGAGTGGCATGCTTGAGGTCCCTAGACGTGCTCGGTCCTCTTGAAGTCTCAAAAATCAGTGTGACAATATGGGGAAATCCATCCAGTCCGGATATTGAAAGCAACTTCTTTTCCATTTGGTATAGTGGCTCCGACTCTGATAATGGTACCAGTTTCCGAGAAACGAGTGATTTGATAATGTTGATAGAATGATATAAGATGTAACGAGAAATGACTAAGCTAAGTATAATCTAGTCTAACTAAAGTGAGGCGTTGTTGCAAAGAAATAAAGCCTTGGATAATCGAAAAGTATTTTAAAAAGTACCTCAATCGGATAACAACGATGTCCAAATACACATCAACTTTATTTAGGGTTCTACTCAATCCTGGAATTCCACGCTAGACAATATTTTTTCAATTTTTAAACGTATTTGTCGGCTATTAAATTATTTGAAACGTCTTAAAATTACCCGTCAATATTTTGACGTATTAGAGTCGATTTTTAATCCATAATTTATAAATGCTAACGTAATTTTTTAAATTTATTTTTTAATTTGTATGCATGCACTATACCAACATATGTAATGCCCCTAGTAAATCGATAATGTTTTAAGTAAGGCAGTAAAATTTAACTGTTGACTAAGGTTATGTTTGGTAAAATTAAAATAACTATGTTGCTACTGCTGTTAATTAATTATGTTAATTAATTGCTGCTACTACTGTTTAATTAAGTATGTTGATTAATTGTTGTTAGTAGCTATTGAGGTAGTTGGAAAAAGAAAAACCTAACTACCTTCATGAGACGGTTGAGACCCCATAGGAAAAGGGGAAAAAGGTTATGCCAAGTCTGGTAGAGATCAGATGGCAGAAAGAAAAAAAAGAGAGTTGCTCTTTGGAAACAGAAAATGCTATGTATGGTAAAGATCAGATGGCATGTGTTTGGAAGGCGGAAGCTTCCTGAACCGCTACGTCTGGTAAGGACCAGATAGCGTGACTCTGGTATAGCCAGAGAGTTGCAGACAGTGAGGATTAGATAGTGAAAGAGGGGCCAAAAGAAAATCCAAGTCTGGTAAGGACCAGATAGCAGGGCTCAGAGAGCTATATCTAGACAGTGAACGCTAAGTCTGGTTGTGACCAGATAGCGTATAACTGGAAAACAGAGAATTTCCTAGAGCTGCTATGTCTGGTAATGACTAGATAGCTCAGGTTTAGCAACGCTAGAAGGCTTGCAAGCAACAGAAGACTTGCAGGAGCGCTTGGGGGTGGAAGGTCGAGCAGGACCCTCCTAAGGATGGGAGGAGGACAAGCATAATAAGGTGATTTTCTTTCTATCAGGTAAGAATTGATTAACAAATTAACAGTTCTGGATTTTACCAGTTTAAAAGCACAGAATTCTTTGATTGTGAAAAGAAAAGAGAATAGAGTTATGACTGTAAGCATTTATATGACAGAATTATGAACTGAACAAGCAATGAATGATGGCATTTAATATAAGCGTAGGGTAATCATGATTAAGTGCGCTAGGTAATCATTATAAAATTGAGAAAGGAATCAAGCGTGTTCTTCTATTTGTAAATGTGATAAACTATTGTAATTAGTAGCAACCGAGTAAGCACAAAACAATTATGCTCGTTTACTACTTACATATACATATAATAACTGCAAACGATAACCAAGACTGGGTTATACCTGTACACGAGAGCTTTCAGGGTTTGTAAGTAGAGTCATTACAATGAAATTAGCCTTATGCATATAAGAGTCCAAGCTAAAAAAAGAAACTTTCAAGAAAACACCGAAGCTTCTTCCTTCAAGAAATGGCTGTAACAACCTTTAAGAACAGGACATCAAACCTTAGATTAACCATAGTCATAAGAAAGACCACTACTCAGTAAACAAGAGTGAGACAACATGCTCAAGCTACACAGGAAGTTGTGACAAGCTTGCCACAAAATGAGGGATGATATCCGACTTGAAATGGTACAGAAATTTAGGAATAGAAAACAAAACATTTATCCCCTGAAATCATTAGTTATCTATTGGGAAACCGCGTAACAACTTTAAAAAATAACCTAGATACCAAATCCTGTGCATAGACTGCGATGGAAGGAAACAACCTTTCGCATCGCACAGAGTGCGTTATAATAAGCAAACCAAATAGAGCAGGGTTATAAAGGCACAAAATATATTAAACAATTCCTTGTGGCTTAATGAAAATAATACACAAAACAAATCCAAAGAGTGCATATGAGAAAGAAGTCCTGCAATTATAGTAATATATTGATGGCAGTTTGGGGAAAAACTCAAGGGTTTGACCCTCGCCCCATATGGAAAAATACATTAAGAGCAAAGTCAATAACTGGTGCTAGTGCCCAGCACTTAAAATTTGTAACTGTTCTGGAAACAAAATTTATATTTTACACACATCGGAATGGGCCGGAGACCCTATCAAAAGAATCAAACAAATGGTGACACCGTAACCAGAAAGAGAACCCCCCCGTGGTCTCGCCCAGAGAAAGGGGCAGCTCCACCACCCATCTGAAATCACTGTGTTTTCTTCCCTAAAAACAATGAAGGTAACCGCTTCTTACCCGGAGGGCGAAGTCCACATGGAAGATTTGGCTTGGTCGCCAACCCGGAAGCAGGTCACGACCCCTTAAACATGCACCTGCGATAACAAAGAATTCCACTGTAAGAGTAAGGAAAAAGACGGCGAAAAAACTAATAATGTTTTCCACAAACGAAAGTAAACTAATTATCAGAGCAATAAACATGTCAACTTACTTTGATAAGTGGTAAACGAAAAATCCAGGGTAGCGAGGGTGGTCTGGGAAGATGCCGAAGGGTGGAAAACTCAGATCGCCGAGGTTCTGTGGAAGCCGTGGCTTCTCCATAAGATCAGCCAAGAAAGTTCGAATGACAGAGGAAACCTTTCCCAAAACCCTTTCTCTATCATCGGACCAAACGTGAATCATAGATATGGTAGAGCTCCTCCTCGTCGTTGATTTATGGTATAGCAAACCCCGAGGAAGGTTTTGGTGGTAGGCACTAGTACTGCACAGAGGTGAGCTGAGCACACCAACTCGGCTTGCGGGAACAAAGACCACATGGTGGCCATGTGAAGACCCCGGCCGACATCTGCTCCAAGTGCCAGGTGGAAACCAAATAAATACAAACCAAGTAATATAATCCTTGAGTTGACAGCCGGGAATGTAATGGCGTGAGAACCCAACCGGCGCCAATGGTAAAGCATGGTTAATATATCTCATGCAATGTGTATACTTAATAACAATAAGGACCTCGAACTTCGAGAGCCAAACCATAGTTATTGCCAAGAACTTTACGGTCATGATATCAAAAATAAAATAATCAAAGTTATTTCTTATGTATGTGTGAATGTAAAAAAAAAAATTAATGAGAGATATCACAAGTGGTATCAGAGCCTAGGTTACAACACTGTGACCTCGGGATTAACTATAGCAGTAAGATGAAATATGAATAACTGAAAAAAAAAAAAAATTAAGGTCTCTCAGACAGGGATGTCACATATCTATTGAAATGTACTAATCTGCTAAATGCACGTGACAGCAAAATCATGAGGAGATCAAACAGTGATCCACACAGAAATGAGGCCAGACCAGAGACCATCACTCAACCTCAGGGGAATCATGAAATTTGGGTGCAATTGGGGGAAGAGAATCGTAACACTAATTTGACCATATTGGAGGTAGTCCAGGAGCTGAAGAACGAGATGGATCGTCTACGTGAGGATAACACCAGATTAACTTTGGAATAGGAAAAGATCCTGAAAAGTTTGTCAGATAAACAAAACCAGCGTCAACCGAATCCCAGCCTAGAGCAAATGCATGTATCAGAGGAACAAGGCTATCACACTGAACGGGAAGAGACAGAAGGAAGGGAAGAGGTTTGGGGAGAGCGATCTGATAATGCTTCTGAACATTGAACTTCCAAAAGGTAGCGAATAGAGTTGTAGGGTGAGTTCCGGAAAATCAAGCCACCACATTTTGATTGGGAATCGGAGGAATCAATAGAAGCTTGGTTAATTAATATGAACAAGTATTTCAAAGATTACGAATATGATCACAACCTTAAGGCGCGGCTCGCTATTTTCCAGTTGCAAGGAAAATCCACTCTATGGTGGGAGGAAGTCAAGATAGTGCGGGGAATGAGTGAGCAAGACGTAACTTGGGAAAGTTTTTAAAGATACTCCAAGGAGAAAAACTTGACTGAACATTTCTACGATGAAAAGGCACGGGAATTCCATGATCTGCGGCTTGGGCAGCAGACCATGGATGAATTCATTACTAAATTGACATCTTTGCTTCACTATGTACCGTATATTGAGGAGGAAAAGGTAAAAGTGCAGCGGTTCGTTAGTAGCCTACTCTAGGCAATGCGGGAAAGGATCGAATTTGATAATTCGAAGACCATGGATGAAGCGAGATGGAAAGCTAGAATATGTTATCAGCAGAATAAACAAAAAGGAGAAAATTCTGCGAAGTGCTGGGTAGATAAAAAAGGAAGTAGAATGACTGTGGGAGTTAAGGGAGCTCGCACCAATTTCAACAAGGGATTCTCCAAAGGGGCCAGCAATAGAAGCCATTCCAAAAATCAGCTCAGATTAAAGCCACCTAATGAATCTAAATATAGTGAGTAGCAGGGTAGAGTTGATAATGAGGGATTAGCTAGGCCACCAGTGCAGTGCTGGGGTTGTGGCGGGCCACACTATATTAAAAATTGCGCTCACCGAGAGGAAAGTGATCAGGTGTCCCAGGTTTATGAATCCTCCACAGTGGGAGACATGGCTCGGTCCATACCCAGAATAAATGCTGCCCTCGAGAATCGTCAAGCTGATTACCAGCCAACGATGATAGAATTTTAAGGCAAGCTTTTTGATCGAACTGTTTCCATTTTAGTAGACCCAGGAGCTACCTTAAGCTGTGTTAGTCCCAAAGTTGTGGAAAATTGTAGTTTGCAATCCATTAAGTTTAAGAATCCATGGTTAGTATAGCTTGCAACCAGGGCAAAAAGACGAGTGTTGGCTAAGGTCAGCAACTGCCCATTAAGGATAGCCGGTCAGACAGTGATGACAGAATTGAATGTACTCCCTCTCGGTTCGTATGATGTGCTGATCGAGATGGATTGGCTGGAGAGACGGTGGTCTATAATAAACTGCAAGACAAAAACATTTTCTTATCGGGACAAACTGGGAAATGAAAAGGAAATTCAGGGTATCCTTAAACCAGTGTAGATCCGGCCAATTACTGCCTCACAGTTAGCTAAAAGCATCAGGAAAAAATGTCAAATATATGCAGTACAAGTAGGTTATGCCAAATCTGAAGATAAAATTACTGCTATGGGAAGCATACCAGTAGTGCAAGAATTTACAGATGTATTTCCCGAAGAAGTACCAGGGCTGTCGCCCAAAAGAGATTTAGCTTTTACCATAGAATTGATACCCAGTGCAGCCCCAGTGTCTCGAGCACCATACCGGCTGAGTGTGCCAGAATTAACCGAATTAAAAATACAGCTACAAGAGCTGTTAGACAAGAAGTATATGCGTCCCAGCGTATCCCCTTGGGGAGCCCCTGTACTGTTTGTTAGAAAAAAGGATGGAACCCTCCGTATGTGCATATATTATAGACAACTGAATAAATTGACAGTTAAAAATAAATATCCAGTACCCCACATCGATGAACTATTTGATCGAGTGAAAGGGGCGACAATCTTTTCGAAGATCGATTTGAGGTCTGGTTATCATCAAATCAGAATTAAGGAGGAGGACATAGCCAAAACAGCCTTTTGAACCCGTTATGGGCATTACGAGTTTGTGGTACTACCTTTCAGGTTGACCAATGCACCTGCGACATTTATGTGCCTGATGAATAGTGTATTTCATCAGTACTTGAAAAATTTCGTATTAATTTTTATTGATGATATACTTATATACTCTCAGAATATTAAAGAGCATGAGGAGCACCTTAGACTCGTGTTACAGACACTACGGGAACATCCGCTATATGGTAAATTTAGCAGATGCGATTTTTATAAAGAGCAGATCCAGTGTTTGGGGCATATCATCACCAAGGAAGGCATTGTTGTGGACCCTGAAAAGATCAAAACCATAATGGAATGGCCAACACCAACGGACGTGGCAGATATCAGGTCTTTCATGGGGTTGGCTGGATATTATAGATGGTTCGTGGAAGGTTTCGCCAGGGTTGCATACCCTATCACCTCCTTGCAGAAGAAAGGAAAAATTTTAAGTGGACAACAGAATGTCAATGGAGCTTTGAATAGCTCAAATACCTGCTCACCACTGCACCTGTGCTGAGTATTGCAGACCCGAAAAAAGATTACGTAGTCTGCACATATGCAAGCAAAGAGGGTGTAGGTGGGGTGCTCATGCAGGAAGGGAAAGTGATCGCGTACGAATCCAGAAAATTGAAAGAACATGAGGAGAAGTATTCTGCCTATGATCTGAAACTAACTGTTGTAGTACATGCACTAAAAATGTGGCGCCATTATTTGGTGGGAAGAAAATCTTTATTGATGACAGATCACCATAGCTTAACTAGCTACTTTAGTCAACCAACTTTAAACGCTAGGAAAGCTAGGTGGGTGGACTTTTTGGGCGGTTTTGATTTTGAAATCAAACACCTAAAAGGAAAAGAAAACCCAGTGGCAGATGCACTCAGCCGAAAGGTGTATTGTCTTTATGAAATTGATATTCTACCCTTGGCAAAGAAATTAAAGAGGTTGTTGAACAAGATAAAATCTACCAACAAAAGAAGCAATTGGTGCAGAACTTAAATATCCAAATAATGCAACAAGGTTATGAATTAAATGCAGTAGGCATTTTATGCTACCAGAAAAGAATATATGTACCTAATCAGGGTGATATTAAGGAAAAGATTCTAGATGAATATCATAAAAGTCCTTATGTGGGACATCCAGGTTATCAAAAGTTAATCACTTTGCTTCGGAAGGAATATCACTGGCCAGGCATGAAAAGAGATGTAATAGAATATCTGGCATGATGCTTAGAATGTCAACAGGTTAAGGCTGAGCATCAACACCCTGCGGGTTTGCTACAGCCATTACCTATACCAGAATGGAAGTGGGAGATTATCACCATAGACTTTATTACAGGGTTACCAAACTCCAAGAGGAATAATGACTCTATTATGGTTGTAGTGGACAATCTCAGTAAGTCAGCCCACTTCATACCAGTTCAATCTACGTATCGTGCAGCACAAATTGCAAATGTATTTATGCATAACATATTTAAACTCCATGGGCTACCAAAAAACTATAATATCTGATCGCAATGTTAAATTCACATCAGCCTTTTGGAAGACCTTGTTTGAAGGACTGGGGAGTCAATTGAATTTTAGCACCGCTTATCATCCACAGACTAACGGACAGACTGAGCGGGTGAATCAAGTGGTGGAGGACATGTTGAGGTCATATGTGATGCAACAACCCACTCGATGGGAAGAATATTTACACCTTGTAGAGTTTGCCTATAACAATGGATATCATGCATCCTTGCAAATGAGTCCATTCGAAGTACTTTACGGCCGAAAATGCCGCACGCCATCCAGTTGGGGTGGACCAGAAGACAGACTCATACTGGGTCTTGAAATGTTAAAAGAGATGGAAGCAATGGTTAAGAGAGTGCAGGCTAATTTAAAAATAGCCCAGGATAGACAAAAAAGTTTTGCAGATCGGAAAAGGACCTTTAGAGAGTACCAAGTGGGTGAACATGTATATGTCAGAATTCGGGCAAGGAGAAGTACTCTACAATGGAATGGTTGTGCCAAATTCACACCCCGCTTTTGTGGGCCCTTCCAGATCTTAGCACAAGTAGGGCCGGTAGCTTATCAACTAGTCCTACCTAGCCACATCCGGGTCCATAATGTTTTCCACATGTCTGTTTTAAAAAAATATGTTTATGACCCTAGACACATAATAAGTTGGCAGGACATTCAGGTAGGAAGATGTTGTAAGATAAACATAAAATAAAGATGGATTGTTAAGAAACTGCTAATCTGAATATTATGTGTTTTAGGTGGAACCGGAAGGAGAATTCCTGGTCGAGCCAGTGAACATACTAGATCGGAGAAGGGTTGAGCTGCGGAAAAGAGTCATCACCCAGGTTAAAGTGCAATGGCAGCACTTTGGGCCAGATGAGGCCACCTGGGAAGATGAGCAGAGCATGAAAGAAGCCTATCCCAAATTGTTTCTGGGTGAACAACAACATCGGGACAATGTTGAACTTCAGGAGGGGGAGATGTAATGCCCCTAGTAAATCGATAATGTTTTAAGTAAGGCAGTAAAATTTAACTGTTGACTAAGATTATGTTTGGTAAAATTAAAATAACTATGTTGCTACTGCTGTTAATTAATTATGTTAATTAATTGTTGCTACTACTGTTTAATTAAGTATGTTGATTAATTGTTGTTAGTAGCTATTCAGGTAGTTGGAAAAAGAAAAACCTAACTACCTTCACGAGAGGGTTGAGACCCAATAGGAAAAGGGGAAAAAGGTTATGCCAAGTCTGGTAGAGATCAGATGGCAGAAAGAAAAAAAAAAGAGAGTTGCTCTTTGGAAACAGAAAATGCTATGTTTCGTAAAGATCAGATGGCATGTGTTTGGAAGGCGGAAGCTTCTTGAACCACTACGTCTGGTAAGGACCAGATAGCGTGACTCTGGTATAGCCAGAGAGTTGCAGACAGTGAGGATTAGATAGTGAAAGAGGAGCCAAAAGAAAAGCTAAGTCTGGTAAGGACCAGATAGCAGGGCTTAGAGAGCAGTATCTAGACAGCGAACGGTAAGTCTGGTTGTCACGCGGAAAGAGTCATTAGTGCGGACACAACCGACCTTCCTAGAAAGGCTAAGACTTTCTAATGACAAAAAAGACAAATAAGAGCAATCCTTCCCTAAATATGCTTTTATAATATGAGAAATCAAGTGTTTAGATCCTACCTGTAATCCAACGCTGTTGCAGTAGTCCAGCTTCATTGATCTAGATGAGCTCCTCCTTCCCTTCGAAACCTGCATTCACCAACAATCAAACGATTAAATAGCACCTGAATATCACATAAAATAAAACATATTTAACATATAGACCAAGGAGTATATGAAACAACTCATTAATAACAAATTGTTGAGAAGAATGGACTAATTTGTATTAAAAGGTAACAAAAGGAACCATTACAACCTGAGCCTTGGTGTTGTGCAAGCTCCTCCCAGGGTCTACAAGAGTTCTCCCTTACTCTGATCAGCTCACCCACCTCCCAATGGAAACAAGTAAAGATGGTAATCTCTCCTCACAAGCTTCTACAAGGAAGTCCTAATTCCAGCAGCATCTACCCTTAGGAATGTTCGGCTTTCAACCTCCCCTCCCTTTTGCCCAATGCCTGTATTTATAGTGCTTTAGAGGAAGTTATTCAGGTCCACCATCAATGGGATAAGCCCCTCTTTGGATGGGATAGCTCCCCTATTGATGGGATAAGTTCCTCTTTGGTAGGGATACATGAACCATCTGGAGGCGCTTCATACACGTCAAACAAGCTTCTAGAAGACTCTAGAAATGACCACAAGTAACTTTTTTGGAGTGAAACTTGCGCTTTTTGACCTTTACAGGAGTATGCACCCACCCCTTTACATACAGAGCGTACAAGTACGCAGGTATTGTGAACTTGAGTTGCGTACCCGCAGGTAAGGCTAAGAGAAACTGCGTACCGGAGATAATTGACTTTAAATGACTTTTCTCTCTTTCTTGAAGTTTGACATGGAGAGCAGAGGCATGAGACTTGCCAAGGAGGATAGTATGACAGTGGATGGAGCCATACTAACTGCAAATAGTCATGGTGACATTTTTTAGTGTAACAGATTGCCCCCTAAAGTGCGAAGCCTGTAGTAGATTAGGGTTTTTATGATCTAGTAAGGGTGAAGTACTTTATCATTTCAAGGAGTATCTTGCAGAGGACCCGGTCAGAACTGTTATAGACATTTTTGTGCCTAACAGCATGAAGCATGAAATGTCAATAATCTGAGGGATCCAAAGTCCCTAAACATGTTGTTCCTACCCCTAGAGGAACAAGGTTAGCAAACCACAGCACTGAAAATCAGTTCTCCACCTAAAAACACTCCAAAACAAGCTATTTCTGGATCATGTCAGCTGCTCCACTAAGCATCTGCGCTGAATGTCAACTGCTCCACTCTGTACCTACGCTGAATGTCAAAAGAAATGAAGGCTACCTGCGCTGGGCGAGATTGGCCAAGTGGCACAGTCATTCTGCAATGTGTCAAATGCCCAGGAAGCTTCCAAAATGACACTTGGATCAGGGAATTCGCCTTGTGATGAGTAAGAGGATCTAGATCTCCAAGTGGAAGCAAGAAACTCCAAGTGGATTCAAGAACTGAAGAATAACTGAAGTGGGAGAGGACACTAGTCAGCTTCATGCCAACCTCAAGCTGACTCATCCTTTCTCCAAAACTCCTATATATAGAGCTCTCTCATGAGGTCTAAGGAGGCTGGAATCTTGTGAATGTAAGGAAGTGTTGTTGGTTTGTGCATAGAACTATTGGGTGATTGCTTTGAAGGAGGTGAAGAGGAGATTTCTCTCTGCTGGGAGGTGTTGCTGGATTAGGCCTCTTATGGTTGTAACACTCTCAGAACATTACTTCTTCCATTAATAAAGCATTTGAGGTTCTTCTATATGCATGTATCTTAATGGTGTATTGATGCTTGTATATTTGATTTATTCTAATCCTTGAATCAATTATGGATGTATGCTTCTTGTAGTTTCCCTTTCTTGTGCTTTTGCAGCATCTTTGTGTAGCTGGGCCAGTGAAAGAGCAAGGAGCTGGGAGCAAGCAGCAAAGAGGGAAGATTGGATCAACCATTAGCGGAAGACAACGGTTAGTGGATCCCTTTCTCCTCTCTCTTACATCTCATAAAGAAGTAATCTTGAATAGCTTTGCATTCAGTTGTTGCTGAGGTACTATCACCCTTATAGTGGGATAGGGTCATTCCGTATTGGATACCTTTCCCAACAACAAATTGGCGACTCCGCTGGGGATCGTATCTTGTTGGTTGTTTGTGTTTTTGCTATTCATTTCATAAACAAAGGGAGTACCGAATCGAACTGTATTTGAATCTTTCAAATGCAAAGTAGAGGGCAGCTACTCTAGCTCAGTTTCTGGGCAAGTTTATGATTTGAAGAGCTGATACACAAGGACTCTAATAAGCTCTTAGTGATAGCTTTTCATCCTCCTTGTCATCCCTTAGTGTGTCCTTGACTGATAGCTTCTGATTTGAGCAAAAACTGTGAATATTTGAGCAATCTGTGACACGGAAACCAAGAGAAATGAATGTTTCGTTCTTCAGTGCAGGCTGTACAATGGCTGTTTGCATTTCAGCGCAGTTCCCGAAGGGGCTACCTGCACTGAAGGTCAAACAGGCAGTGTCCCACCTGTGCTGGACCAGTCTTGCCTTGTGCTACTGCGGTTTCCTGCTGTTTCTTGCCCTGTTTTCACCTTTGTTTTTGATGTTTGCTACCAGTCAGTGTGCCTATCTGAAACCAACTTTCCTTGTCACTATTCCGCCTCAGTTGTATAAAGAAACTGTGTTTGTTCTTTGTGTATTTCTTGTACATTTACAGTTTCCCATAACGAAAGTGAACTAGTCTTGCTGTGACCTCTTAGATCTAGACCTGTGATAAAGTGTCGTTTTGATCTTAAGAGTTAGTTTGTTTGTTGTTCATAGCTGATTGGGCTTTTGCTTTCGTCATTTGGTTTGAGTTTATATATTTCTAGTGTCGAAACAAGTAAATCTTAAGGTGTCTTTTGATTTTGGACAAGCTTGTTTTCTTTCACTTGAAATTGAATTCAAAATTATACAACAGCTTTCTTTTTGCATTACGCCAACATTAAGAAAGAGAAAAGAAATACCTGCATCTTTGCATTTTGCATATAAGTTTGTATGTTGATTTAGGGAAAAAGTGCATTAGCGAGTGCTCTTTGATCTTTGTGAAAAGATTTTGTCTCTCTTTTCCCTCAGTAGTTAAGATTTTCATAAGTCGAAAAGATTGAAAAAGCTTGCTTCTCATCTTAGACTGCATTTAGGAATTTGTATCAATACATCTCGTGGTGAACCCTGAAAGGCAAACTTTAAAAAGATCAACTTAAAATATATTGAATGAACCTAACAACGCTTTGAAACATAACGCAAACATCTAGAGGTCTAAGCTAGAGACGTGTTCCGACGTCGTTAAACGTGATATCTTAGCATTGAGTGGTTGGGTGATTCCTCCACGGTGAAGCGATAAGTATCAATACGGACTTGTGCTCCCACGTAACGTCGCGTATATATTGGGAGACCCCTATAGGAATAAAGCCTTTATCCAATAGGAAACCGTGTCGGTCGCCCTACTGATCGCAATGCAGTGAACACAGCATTCACGAAGATCGACCACTCGTACCGTAAAACGTATTATGTGGTTTTGCGAAAAGTTTGGCACACCCTCTGCCTAGAACTCCAGAGCAGTTTCTTTTGGCCTTTTTCAAACTCTATAACTGAAAAAGTCCAACCGAGCATTTGTCACTTCGGGCTCGTTAATACATCGAAGGAGACTAGAGTCATCTTTAGCTTTTTCTCAACTCTTAAAAAGTGAAAAAGCAAGCTGTGTCTAAGCGTCGTTATAAAATTTATTTTAAACGGAACATAATCACCTCCTATTCATGCGTTGATCTTAGGTTGAGAACATGGAACGCCCCAACCAAGGAATTCCACATGATGGAAATCCTAGTCCATTCTCCTCTTGGGGAGAAGTTGGTGCGCCCCACATGGCCACATTGTCGCTTCCAGGACTGACAATTGGCCTGCCTATTTGGCTATTCTCAACTAATGTAGTTCAGACCACCATGGTTCCTGAGCAGTCGAGTCAACAGTTAGACCAGTCTAGAGCTGCCCACCAGCCTTCAACTTCCTATAACTCTTCCTCCAATCCTTCATCTTCGCAAGGTAGAGCCGGCAAAAGCCAAGCTCCCATGGAGAAGAAGGAGAAGAAGAAGAGAGAGAAGAAGAAGAAGGAGCCTAAGGCGACTGGGGGCAAGCAAAAGACATCTGACAAAAATCCACACACAACACAGACCGGGCCTAAATCGCCATGTGTCATATGTAGAGGAGACCACTTCCATAGAGATTGTCCCTGTATTCCCCGGATACTAAGGGACTGGTCCCCTCGTTTGCACAATTTGGGAGCATCAACCTCTGATAGCCATGTTGAATGCTTACCCTCAACCAATGAAAGTGAAGGTCCAAGACAAAGAGAGGGATCAAGATCCCCCTGTAGACTGTGTGAAGGCGATCACGCCATCCACCGTTGTCCCTTCTTAGACGAAGCGAAGAGAGTTTTGGAAGATCGTCCGGTTTCACCAGTAATACTTCCTCCTGGATACAAAAAACTTGTGCCAAGTCCTTCGTTGGTTGAAAATGCAGCTGGCCCGCTCAAGTGGTCAGCTGAAGCGTCAGCCATTGAAAATGAACCTACTGAATCTAGACCAGACGAAAGTCTAAAGGTCAATACGGCAGTTGACCCGGTTCTTCCTTCAGAGGTTTCATCCTCAAATGACACCGTCACTGAAGATTCATCTTCAAATGACACCCTCACTGAAGAGAAAAAGGATGACACCATCCAGATTCTTTTCATCAACACAGATTCTGATGAGCATCAGGGAAATGCACCCATTCCTTTATCGCAGGAAGGAACATCGTCAGGGTCGTATCCGGCCGTGTATTCGGTCCCACCACCAAGCAACCTGGTTGTGTCCTTTGATTGGAACCAACTAGGCAGACCCCGGTTACCAGCCAGTGTACCATTCAGAATCATAGTCCAAATCTACAGGATGGTAATGGCTGGAACTATCATTGATGAAGGGGCATCTGTGAGTATCCTTTCCTCTATTGCTTGGAAAGCATTGGGTTCCCCGGCGCTTTTGCCTGAGATAAGAAATCTCTCGGGCTTTGATAAAGGAACCAGTCGACCATTAGGGATCCTCCCCAATGCACCTGTTACATTGAAAGGGAAGACCGTTCAAATGAACGTGATGGTTGTTCAAGGACCCTTGGATTATAACCTACTCCTTGGACGAGACTATATATATTGCATGGGAGCTATAGTCTCCTCACTCTTTAGAGTAATGTGTTTTCCACACGAAGGAAGAATGGTCAAGCTCGTAGACCAACTTTCATTTCCGGGATCACGCATCGCAAATAGTCAAATACCAACCCTCAATGGTCTATTCACTCAAGAAATGTCTCCACCCCCAGTCCTCCTTCCCGATGAGTGCGAGTGATTTGGAAAGATGGGACTGGAACCCAGGGGGCATGCATCCTGGTCTGCTTCGGGCAGAGGAAACCTTGGGTATAAAATGGAATTTCCGCGGAAGAGTATGACTAGTCCGTACCCCGTCCGAAAGAAGGAAGAGGGGTTGTTCTGGAACAGGATTCTTTTGATAAGGTTACTTGTCTGACAAAGGTCATTCACCATTGTCTACTTCGGTAGACAGTGCCGAGGAAGTGTTTTCGTTTGATGGTGTTAACAAAACAATCTTTGGGTAACCAGGAAGAGGCAAGCCTCACCCTTTAAAACAAATCTTTTATCGGATAAGTAGGGGCAGCCTTGAAATTGTATTTTATACCTGGGGGCATGCAAACCTTTTGGAGTGCAAGCTAGGAACGGTTATTTATCTGTTTTTGGGATTAACCGTTTCCGAACTTGCATAAAGAAAGGATGAGATGGAGCATAGCTTATGTGAGGTTCAAGCTCTATAAAAATTGGAATCTTGCAGGAAGACATTTCTTATCCTATGACTGGTATATCGAGCAGTTTTACCACGGAATTTATGCTCGTTAAAAAAAAGAAAAGCGAGATCCGAGCAGTTTTAGCATCATAGTTCATGCTCGTTAAAAAATAAACATAAGCTTTCGAGCAAGAGTTTCCTCCAGAGTTCAAGCTCATTAAAAAATGAACCTATTCTGGTAAATAACCATTGTGACCGTAAATTTATTAGCCATAAAAAGCCTTGGTCGTGTTTTGCACCTGCCACCTCCATTCCATTTTGCCAATCGTTCACCTCCATATGATTGTTTACCCATTTTGAGGAACAGCTGCGAAGAGTGATTTCACTTAGCCATCCTTGTGACACTGCCGTGATTGGAAAATTCCAACCTGTACCTGGAATCAGCTGCTATCCCTGTTTATCACTCGTTCCTCAAAAGACGAGTCTTCTTTGAGCTCTTTTCTCCAGACTCGTAAAATATGAAAAGTTTGCCGAGTATTGGCCTTCCAGCTCGTTAAAGTGACCGGAAGAGTTATCCCTTCTCTAGATTTTAATCTTTTTGGACCTGAGGGATTATTACACAAAAAGGTCGAGCGCTTGTTTTATTCGGCTCGTTAAAGTAATCGAAAACTCATCCCTTCTGTATTGTTTTATACTTTTTTGGACTTAAGGGATTAGATGACGAAAAAAGAATTTTGGAGTTAACTTTCTGTACCTTTTCAGACTCTCTAAAAATGAAAAGGACCGAGTTTTCCTTGTCGTTAGACTCGTTAAAATGATTAAATAGCGACAAACTTGTCTTTAGACGAGAACGAGTTTCCCTATCGCTAAGCTCGTTAAAACATAGCGATGGGCTTGCCCGAAGGGTAGGTTATAGAACAAGCATATGTTATCCTCCTCAAGCTTGACAAAAATAAAGAGGTACTGGTCAGAAATGACTGGGGAAAAATTGGGAGAACCTCAAAGCTTTAATGGTAGCAAGTCACTCTTGAAGATGACACTTTGTCCTCCGTATCACATCGGGTTGGGTTGTTTCATCCACCGGTCTCATCACCATGGTCCTCGCCAAACCATCCACATTTGGGGTAATGCTACCAATCCATCACATCAGTGTCGTTATATGTTCAAGAGATGTTGTTCAGAAAGAGTCAACCGTGTCCCGTCCACTGCCATACATTATCCTTCATCCACCCATGATCGCCACCCTGAATCATATTTCACAGATTGTTTTCGCCTCCACTAAAATCATTAGATCCGTTCCGTGTCATTGATGTGGGATTCATTAAGGCCCTCCTTTGACGGATCGCTTCTTGTCGACTTCAGCTCATTATCCAAGAAGTTGATCTAAGAACAACCCCCCCAGTACTTTGAAGCTTGCATGCCTCAATGGCAAGTTTCTCACTTCTGGCGACAGGTATACATCAATGACCTTCGACAAGAAGATTTTGCGTGGTGTTTGATGCCAAGTCCTTTATTCACACCATGTCAATTGTACTACAGTACCTTGAGGGTCATTGTCATTATTGGTGATTCCTCTCGCGCTTGTTAACGGTTTACATTATTGACCGGTAATCAAGCGATGTCTTTCCATGTTCGACTTCAGCGCAATTCTCACATGGATCGACTTGTACTTAGAGTGAAGATCGAACGAGTTTGAAGACCCCAGATCTAGTTTCATCCATCCGGGTTGCGATATATATTCAGGAAATAAAGACATTTGTTATGTACATCATTGCAGCAGATGATCATCCTACTCAAAGGATGATAATTTCAGCAGAGAATTATCAGTCTACCACCAGACGATCGTCTGTTCTATGTACCAAAATGAATTTATAAAGCTGAGCATGGGAATGCCCGCCTCAGCTAGATCATGAAAGCAGAATGAAAAATAATGTATTGTATTTTATTTTATTACAGGGCACCTCTCAGCGATTGAATGAACTTCGGATCCTCCTGATAAAGCATTTCACCCAATAAACGACCTCATACTTTAGGGGTCAACTGTTATAGACATTTTTGTGCCTAACAGCATGAAGCATGAAATGTCAATAATCTGAGGGATCCAAAGTCCCTAAACATGTTGTTCCTACCCCTAGAGGAACAAGGTCAGCAAACCACAACACTGAAAATCAGTTCTCCACCTGAAAACACTCAAAAACAAGCTATTTCTGGATCATGTCAGCTGCTCCACTAAGCATCTGCGTTGAATGTCAACTGCTCCACTCTGTACCTGCGCTGAATGTCAAAAGAAATGAAGGCTACCTATGCTGGGCGAGATTGGCCAAGTGGCACAGTCATTCTGCAAGGTGTCAAATGCCCAGGAAGCTTCCAAAATGACACTTGGATCAGGGAATTCGCCTTGTGATGAGTAAGAGGATCTAGATCTCCAAGTGGAAGCAAGAAACTCCAAGTGGACTCAAGAACTGAAGAATAACTGAAGTGGGAGAGGACACTAGTCAGCTTCATGCCAACCTCAAGCTGACTCATCCTTTCTCCAAAACTCCTATATATAGAGCTCTCTCATGAGGTCTAAGGAGGCTGGAATCTTGTGAATGTAAGGAAGTGCTGTTGGTTTGTGCATAGAACTATTGGGTGATTGCTTTGAAGGAGGTGAAGAGGAGATTTCTCTCTACTGGGAGGTGTTGCTGGATTAGGCATCTTATGGTTGTAACACTCTCAGAACTTTACTTCTTCCATTAATAAAGCATTTGAGGTTCTTCTATATGCATGTATCTTAATGGTGTATTGATACTTGTATATTTGATTTATTCTAATCCTTGAATCAATTATGGATGTATGCTTCTTGTAGTTTCCCTTTCTTGTGCTTTTGCAGGATCTTTGTATAGCTGGGCCAGTGAAAGAGCAAGGAGCTGGGAGAAAGCAGCAAAGAGGGAAGATTGGATCAACCATTAGCGGAAGACAACAGTTAGTGGATCCCTTTCTCCTCTCTCTTACATCTCATAAAGAAGTAATCTTGAATAGATTTGCATTCAGTTGTTGCTGAGGTACTAGCACCCTTAGAGTGGGATAGGGTCATTCCGTATTGGATACTTTTCCCAACAACAAGAACCTGCAAATATTCAACACAAAATACATATATAAGATAATATCATCGCTGAGGTAGGCATTCCCATACTCAGACTGAAAACTTTAACTAACAATCTAACTACTGCTCTGATACAAGAAAGATTTTGCAGTACATCACAATCATAGACTTTTGTAGACACAGTATGGACGCAGCCATCTGTTTATGATTTGTCTACTATATAATGAATACAAAGCTCCTCGCAGCCTGGATGGTGGAAACTAGATCCAGGGTCTTCATTTCTACTTCCCGAATTGGTACGATTCTATCTATGCGAATAAATGAGTTGATGTCGAGCATGGTAGAAACCACTTGATTACCAGTTAATGATGTAAACTGTTAACAAGTGTGAGAGAGACCACCAGTGATGTCAATGGTTCTCAAAGTACCCAGTACAATCCATGAAATGTGAATGAATGGGTTGATGTCGAACATGTCACGGAATCCTTCGATCGAAAGTGAATGATGTAAATTGTCGTCAAAGGCGAGAAACCTGCCATTGATGCATGCAAACTTCAAGGTACTGACGATTTCTAAGTCATCTTTCCAGATAATGTGCTGATGTCGATAGAAAGCGACCCGTTGCAGGCAAGCCCACAACACGAAATCATTGTTCAAGTTGAAGAAATGTTGCTGTAAGGACTGACTCAGGGATGGTCAAATGGATGACAATTATTTTGCATATGAATGGTTTATTTGCAAAGACCTCTTGAACACATAACGACACGACAGATGGCTTGGTGACTATTGACCCAAACTTAATACCCGGAAACGGTTGAAGACTTTCAAAGTGGTTTGACCAACTTTTAAGGCAAAGGATTTCCCAACCCAGGTGAATGGAAAGTGTCGTGTTCAAGAGCGGTGATAAGGTTCTTCTGTAACAAAGGATGACAAATCGGTTCATTCTTCTTTCTTTTCCCCCACCATTTCTGGCAAGTACCTCTTTATTTTTTACAAGCTTGAGGAGGATAACATATGCTTGATTATAAGCTCATCCTTCGAATGAGTCCAACTTAGTTTAAATTCGGACCCTAAGAACGAGTGGTCCGTTCCTGTTTGTAATTGAACAGGTCCTCTACTGTGAAATTTTAACGAGTCCAGTATAGGAGAAGCTCGGCATTTTTCATTTTTAGAGAGTCTGAAAAAACTAAAGAAGACTCCGAGGTGGACTTTTTCGTAAGTTTGTGTCTCCCAAGCCCGAAAAAGTATAAAATAATACCCGAGAGAACCGCTTGATCTTGCGACCGAGGAGTACTTTCATGATTAGCGTCTCTGACCTGAAAAGTAAAAAGCGATCAAGGACACGTCGTTTTATTTCTGTATCGAGTTTGAAACGACAAAAACCCGGCAATCTTTTCCTGTTTTTACGGTCAGAAAAGAGCTATAAGAGGACCGTCTTTTAATTCCATTTTAACGAGTGTAAAAGAAATGCTCGGCAATCTTTTCATGTTTTAGGAGTCAGAAAAGAGCTTAAAAGATGACTCTGATGTTTTGGTTCGTGAAAAATGATGATTTTACTCTAAAGTCCTTTTGTCCTGCACAAAAACGACACATTACTCATACCTGTTTAAGATGGGTAAAAATACATTGAAAAATGTCCTTTCATGGTGAAAAATAAACAAACTTAGCATTCATTCATCCAAAAAACCTATAAAAAGACTTTTTACCATGTCATTTTTACCATTTTACTGTTGAGGTTGAGAAAATGGCTTTTGACAAGAAAACTTCCCATGGACTTTGCGGAGAATCCGACCGTCAGAATCGAGCGCCGTCTCTTTCAGGTATTTCACAACATCCTCCTCTTCAATTTCATCCGTTTAGAATTTCATTTCAAGTTTTAGTTTGATTTTTTGGAGGGTTTAGGGTTTTAAAATTCGTTTCTCGGGGGACACAGGTGCCCCATGGGCGAACTGCGTACCCCGACTTTTTCGTATATGGGAAAAAGGTCGGGGTACGCAGCCCGTCTTCAGAACAGCTGCGTACCGCCACTCTGTTTTCTGAACGCGGGGTGCGTACCCCGTGAAACGCGGATTTTGAAACCCCAAACCCCAAATTTAACCAACCAAATTTTGTTTAATGAATTCTAATCATTGTTTTTTGGTGTGTAGGTCACTCACCATGCTAGATTGGCGTGAAAGAGAACACGAAGACGTTGATTTGGCCGCAATAGGTCATCAACCTTCTATTGATGCGTTAAAGGCATGCGGTCTCTACAAGTACTGGGCCATACCTGGCATGAGGGCCCAGGTGCCATTCTTAGAGTGGCTGGTCGAAAGGTGGAACATTCAGGATCAATGTTTTTACATCGGAGAACACCAGCTCGAGATAGAGTCCTCCTACATATACTTTCTCACTGGCTTGCCTAACAGGGGCGAGTAACTCTCTCTATTCGGGACTAGGCCGGGTGGCCAATCCCTTGCTAGTCTCCGGCTAGAGTGGTGCAATAATCAAAACCAGGAGAAGGGGATAGAAATCAAATACATATCCCAACCTGAGCTCATGGTGATTGCCTTTACAGTTACCAGACTTTGCGGCGCTGCCGCTTTGCACATGGCCACTGGATCCCAAATGCGGATGGCTATAGATTGCTTCGAAGGCACCATTTTCAACTGGTGCGATGCTGTGTTGGCCAATATGAAGGGCCAACTAACCAGGGCAAAGAAAGGACAACTGAAGACTTTTGGATATGGGCCTTTAGTTGTGAGCTTTGCCCTAGAGAGAGTTCCAATGCTGATCCCCCAGCATCTTACAGTTCCAGTTGGGGCTCCTTGGGAGCCTAAGTTGACGAGATGGGTTGCGGTAATGGCCCGGCATCCTGATGAGGGAGCAACAGTTGTTCGATTTCCCGATGGTTACTTTCACTCGCTGGAGGGCCAGGTCTTTGCGATTCAGGATTTCCCTTATGCCGTAATGGATTTTCGCAATGATCCGGACATGGTTCTTCCACAGGGAGAACAATGGGACGACAGAGGTACTTCATTCTTCACAAGTTTTTAAATTATCTATTTTTTTGTTTTTTATATATCCTCTCAAAACTGACAACACAAATTTTCAAAATGCAGATGTAAGTCCACGGCGTCTGGCCAATCTCCGGGCTTTTGAGAGAAGAGTACCATCTGTACCAGCGCCTGCCCCACAGGATTCGGCCGTAGAGACCTTAGCCGAGCTGGAACAGGATCTAGAGCGTCTGACAGCGGATATACCAGAGACCACTATAGATGAAATTCCTATCCGACTTCAGCGCTACGTGGTCGCAGTCCCAGGACCTTTCAGGAGGTTCCTGTGTAGGGTAGCGCGGGCAGTGGTCTCGTATAGAGAGCACCACCAGTGATTGGCTAGTCACTTTTGTAGACACATATGACATTTTTGGTTTTTTGTACTTATCATTCTTGCCGATCATAAGGTGTTTTTCAACCTATGATCGAAGACGATGTATATTTTTGACACACTCCTATCTATATATATCATTATTACCGGCTTATTTTGTTAAACATGTGTGATGAAATGTTTATAAATTTACATTTATGATTGTTACAAATGTCTATTTAACATTCGAGACGCCATTGCATCTGCTAATGTATTTCAAGACCTTGGAATATGCTGATATTCAATGTAATCAAATTCACGTTCCAAGAGACGGACCCTCAAAAACAATATTAATAACACCGAATTTCTAATGGCATAGACTCTATTAAGTTGTAATACAACGAGTTTAGAATCTAACCTCACTATCAAACTCCAAATCCCAAATGAAATAGATTCAGATAATAATTCAATCACTGCACTGTATTATGCAATGTTGTTTGTTGTTTGACCGAGGTTCACCCCATGCATAGAAACTAACTCGTCAGAGGGCGAATAGATAACCCAAGCTGCAGAAGAGATATTCCGTGTACTACGATAAGCACCATCGGCAAATCCAATGTACGTTTGGAGAGGCATCGACATCTGCAATATCAAGAGTAAAATCAAGATAAGCCAGAATAACGACAAAAACACACTCTTTAAACTAAGCACAGAGTCTAAACTAAGCAAACATACCATCTAGAAAGAAAATTAACCTAACTAGAACTAACTAAATCTCCATACCCACCATTTAAGCATAATACCTCTTTAGGTAAAGTCCATTTCTGGGCTTACCCAAAGAGTCCCCATCAAAATCTACCAGCTCATAGGCCCCTTTTGCCAACTTTCGCTTGACAATGTAGGGCCCATGCCACATGGGAACAAATTTTCCAGCACCTAATTTATCGTTAGCTTGATCATATAATAGCACTAGGTCTCCTTCCAAAAAATTACGAGGGGTCACGTTACGATCATACTGAGCTTTCATCCTTTTTGCGTGAGTCTCGATTGCCAAAGCAGCATCACATCGAGTCTCATCTAATTTAGCTAAGTATAACAGACTCTTCTCCTCTTCGGAAGTAGCTGGGAGTAATTCGATAGCCATTTGAAGTGATGGGATTTCGCATTCAATGGGCAACACTGCTTCCAAACCATAAACTAGTTGGAAAGGAGTGAACCTTGTTGATGTTTTTACTGAGGTTCGATATGCCCAAAGCGCTGAGAATAACATGTTGTGCCAATTCGACCGATGAATACCAATGATTCGTCGGATCATGATAACTAGAACTTTGTTGATAGATTCAACCAAACCATTTGCTTGAGGATAATAAGGAGTAGAACTATCATGGCGTAAACCAAGCTGGCTTGTAAGTTCTGTCATCATAATGTTTCGAAAATGGCGCCCATGGTCAGTGATTATTGCTTGTGGGACACCAAACCTAGCAATAATATGATTGAATACGAAAATCACTGCTGTTTTGCCACTTGCCTCGAATGTAGGCATCGCCTCGGCCCATTTAGTAAAATAATCAACCGCAAGGATGATATACGCATGCCCACCGGCCGAGTGAGGGTTACAAGTAATAAAATCGATACCCCATTTAGCAAAAGGACCAACGACAATTATAGGGTGGAGAGGAGCAGGTGGTGCACGCATCTTGCGATCAAACACTTGACAGTTGTGGCATTTTCGGACCGCAATGATACAATCTTTAAACATGGACGGCCAGAAATAGCCAGCACGTAACACCTTTTGAGCTGTGGCATACCCAGACATATGACTGCCACATGCTCCAGAATGACAGTCATTCAAAACCCTTTCTGCCTCTTCATGAGTTAAGCAACGACGAAAAACCAAGTCCGCCCCACGACGATAAAGAGTATCTCCAATAATTATGTATTGTTGGGACTAGAATCGAGTTTTCCGGCATTCCAACTTTGAAGCTTCGGGCCGAAAGGATTGGGTTTGGAGATAGACGATTATATCCCCATACCAAGGATCTAAAGTGCTGATAAGAAACAGAGACTCGTCCGCAATGGGTTCCTCTGCCACAGTTTCCGTGTCAGCACACTGGAAGTCACACATCAATTCCGCAAAAACTAAGGATTTCTTAGACTTGGACTTCTCGAATTCCAAATCGAACTCTTGCAGGATAACAATCCATTTGGAGTACTTGCCCCCTAGCAATTGTTTTGTCAAAATATAGATCATAGGGTTGCAATCCGAAATCACTGTAGTTTTACGGAGAAGAATGTAATGACGAAAACGCTGGACAGCGTGAAGAGCTGCCAGGGCCAAATTCTCCACATGCAAATATTTTAGCTCAGTGGGATTTAACGTCCTACTGAGATAATATATCACATGTTCCGTTCCGAATTTTTCTTCCTGAACTAAGACCATTCCAATGTTGGAGTGGGAGGCGGCGAGATACAAAAATTAGTCCTGGTTGTAGTTTGGAGGATGCAGCAACAGTGCATGGGTCAACGCGTTCTTAAGTGCATCAAAAGATTTCTGAGCTATCTCATCCCAAGAAAATTGAGTGTTTTTTTTCAACAACCCGGTGAAACCCTTTGTAACCTTGGCGTAGTTAGGAATGAATCGACCTAAAAATTTTTCTTTCCCCTGCAAACTTCGGAGTTGGCGCAAACTCGAAGGAGGAGGCAATTTGATGATAACTTCGAACTTCGAGGGATCGACGCGGATACCAGCTTTTGAAATGATAAATCCGAGTAATCGTCCCACTTCTATGCAGAAGACAAATTTGTGTGGATTCAACAGAATTCGATAATGGTGACACCTCATAAAATAGCGCGTAAGTGGACAAGGTGATCAGCTCGATGTAAAGAATGAGCAGGCAAATCATCGAGATATGGTTGCACAATGTGCTTGATGTCCTGAAACGCGTAAGACATTTCCCGTTGGAAAGTGGCTCCGACATTCTTAAGTCCAAAAGGTAATTTGCAGTAAGCAAATGTCCCCCAAGGACAAATGAAAGCCATTTTTGGTTGATCGGCAGGTAGAATATTGACTTGGTTGTAACCGGAAAAACCGTCCATAAAGGAAAATATTTCACTTCCAGCACAATCATCAATTATTTGATCGATATAGGGTGTGGGATAGTTATCTTTTGGACAAGCACAATTTATATCCCTATAGTCGATACATATTCTTATTGTTCCTTGTTTCTTGTTAACCGGAACAATATTCGATACCCAATCCGTTAACGGGATCGGATAAATGAAACCTGCTTTCAACAGCTTCTCGACTTCTTCTTTAATCGCAGTCGTTTTCCTAGGGTGTATCTGACGCAAACGTTGCCGAACGGGTTTAGCATCCGGGTAAGTCTTGATTTCATGAACAACAATAGAGGGATCAATTCCTGGCATTTCCTCATAGGACCAGGCAAACACGTCGCGGAATTCTTGAAATAGGACCTTGTATGTTTGAATTTCGTTATCTGTACACGAGGCACCTATATGAATGTTTTCAATAACTCCAGTTTTGACTGAAATGTCGATGGCAATAGTTTGGGAAATGTTTCCCAAATTCAACTCTGAATCAGGATGTTTCATGGGATTCTGAGCATCCTTGACATATTCAGCTGTAAAAATTGATGAAAAATCATTTTCAAAGTCATCACCCTCAGGTAAAAATGAAGATCTATGATGAATATCTTCCCATGGTAGATCGTCTACACTTAGGATTTCGCGAAGTTGTTCGTCACTTGACACAACTTCGGGAAACGTTATCCGTTCTGAGGTTGATGTGAAAAGTGATTCCTCACAGACCACATTCATTTGGTTGAATTGGGTTGAGCTGGAGTCGGAAAAGGACTGCACGGCCTCATAAGCAATTTCATATGGACTCAAAGGCATTGCATTACCGAAGGAGTCTATTTCAGATTTAGATGGGACAATCCAAGGATCATCATAAATAATAGTGTCTGAAGTAATCATATGAATGGATGCAAATGAAGGGTCTGCATTGATCGAAGGAAAAGGAAAAGTTCCCAGTAAACCAGAATCTTTAACCAATCCTACACCAACATCTCTGTAAGGGATAGTCGTTTTACCGACATGCTGGATACTCTTTGAAGAGGCTGGGTCGGATGAAAAGTAAGCCAGCTGGTCTATCATCACGATCTTACCATTATGTGGAAACTTTATAACTCTGAAGACCGATGACACGACCGCTGTCATAGCGTAAGACCAACTGCGACCCAAAAGAAGGTTGTAGTCTAGAGGGGCATCAACCACTTCCACATCCAGACTAACGGTTTTTCCTTCAACCCCCATAGGCAAATCCTGTAGAATGCCAAACGGATGGAACCCACGGCCATCAAAGGCCTTAAGAATCATCGGGGATTGGTTCAGTGAAGGAGAACCAAGCGATCTCCAACACTGAATCGACATAATACACGTAGAATCACCTTCATCAATTACAGTCCGATGGATAGGCCTGTTTTTTACTATCACTCGAATCTGGAAAGCCATTTGATGAGGGAGACGCGGTGTACTATTTTCTAGATCAAAGACTATCAGGTTCGGGTCCTGAATATCAATAGTGCCTATAGCCGACAAGAGTAATTTTCGTTGTGCTGGGCATGATTGCAGCACTTCCAAAGCCAACATTGCTGAGGGTGGAACAGCTCAATCCTCAACAATGTTATAATTCTGAGCTACTCTCGCATGTGGATTGAAAGCAGACTTTCGAAGTATAGCCTTCACGGGCGGTTTAATTATCAAGTCCAGGTTAGGTTTCTCGATCTATAGTGGATCGGAACCGGGAGCTGAGGTTGATGGATTAGAATGAGAAGATTCTGCTTCTTTGCCATCAACAGGATTCTTACTACCATAATCTTGCGATCGAGTCGCAATCCGTACATGAGACATCATCAATATGGGTTCTTCACTGGCACTCGAGGAAGAACCTATCATTTTACTCTCCTGCTTCGGAAATGGATCTTTCAAAACAGCAGGAGTTGGGGAACCCTTAACGATTTTCACAACCTCTGCCCGATGAGGGCAATCTCTGGTGAAATGATCTTCTTCACAAATTAAACAAGGATAGCGAGGTTTGCGCTTTTCGTCGTTAGATTCTGACTTCTCTTTTTTCTCCTTTGGAGCCTTGTCTGATTTATCCTTCTTCTTGCCTTTCTTCTTACAACCGTTTTTTGATTTAGCCGTAGATGACTCTACAGCGTGAATATCGGCAGTAATTTCACGAGAAGATTCTCCCGTCGGGGAGTCCGGTAAGGTTATTATTGGAGAATAATTCTTTGAGGATTTCTTCTTATTTTTAGTATTCACCGTACCAATCATGCCATCAGTAGCATGAGACCCCGAAGGAGTAGCAGCGATTTGATTCGACTTAGGAAGATCTGGGATCTTCTCATGCAACGTACCCGACTGAGTGTAAACCAAGTCAAGGTACTGGGCTTGAGAAATAACTTGCTCCTCAGTAACTACTCCGACCTTAGCTACATCTTCAGTAATCTTCGGTAATAATGATTTTACAAACCATTCAACTAAGATTTGGTCCGGGATAAAAACTTTCACTAAATGTCTTTGACATCTCCATTCATGAATATGATCGGAAATATAAGTGGAGGTCGACTGTTTTAATGAAGTTAATAGCTCCATGCCGTTATCGTATCTGACCGGCAACTGAAAATGAGTTAGGAACGAGGTAGCTAACTCGCTAAAATTGTAAAAAGAGGCCCGTGGTAACTCAATGTACCACTTGGCCGCAAGACCAATGAGCGTGCGCTGGAAAAGACGTAAGCGGATCGAATCATCCGAGATAGAATTTGAAGCACACTAGAGGTGGTAAGTCATCACGTGTTTGGACGGATCCTCTCCAGACTTACCTTCGAACTTGGGTATATCACTGGGCAACTTATTTGGCATTGGCGGGCATAACGGAAGATATTGAATTGGATCGTTCGTTAGGCGCGTCAAGTCGGGTAAATCCAAAGTTGCGATAAACGGTAATTGCCGATTAAGATCTCTAAAACTCTGGGTCACAAGACCAGTCCCAGGAGGAGGATATCCAGGATAACTTGGAACAGGAATTGCATTCGGGATATTATATCCTCTTGGAAAACCAAGATTAACCGGACCGTATTGGGGTTGCGGAGGTTGTTGATAAGTGTACCCAGGATGCGGTTGATACTGGTAAACCGGTTGTTGGACAACGGGACCGAATTGGTACTGTCCCTGGTACTGTTGGTAGGTAAATTGAGGTTGGCTTGTTACAACAGTACTTAAACCAGGCTTCCCTACAGGCATCTGGACCATAGTTTGAATCATAGATCCGGACAACGGTAAAGATGTTTGAGGAGTGGTTGCAGAGACAGTAGAAACCGGAGCTGTCGATACTCCAGAAGTAAGTGCGGTAGATGTTGTGGTAGTTGCAGCAACCGTTTGAGATGGAGTAGAAGGTGCAATTGGCGGCTGAGTAGCTACCGAAGTTACAGAAGTTTGAACATTCGACTGGACAGGTTGCGGTTGCTGGGGTGAAACAGAAACTACGGGTTGTCCAGTTTGAGGCACCAACTGTATACTTGGCTGCAACACCTATTGACCCTGTGATGGGTCCCACACTATCATTCCGGGGTATTGACCCATAATAGGTTGAGGATACTGAGATCCATAACCGGATTGAGGATAGGATGAATAACTGAAAGGCATAGTTCCCATACCTTGAACATATGACTGACCTTGAGGTGGTTGATAACTTTGACCCAAGTATTGACCTTGAGGTTGATAACCTTGGGGTGAATACTAATACTGGGGTTGACCTTGACCTTGAGGTTGATACCCTTAAGGTTGATACCCTTGGGGTTGATACCCTTGAGGTAAATATTGATACTGAGGTTGACCCTGGGGCACATATTGAGGCTGGGGTTGACCTTGAGGCATGTATTGTACCATGGGTACATACTGACCTTGAAGCTGGTCCCCAGACACAATTTGTGTACCTTGAGGTTGCCCCCAGGGGTTAATTGAGGCTGCCCCCCAGGCGGTAATTGGCCACCTTGAGGTTGAGAAATGGGAACTGAACCTGACATCATGTAAATGTCCCCTACACCCAACGGTTTATTACCATTGTTTCTAGCTGATAACCCATGATCAATGGGTTGAGGAGATGCCCCCGCAAAGGTACCAGAAAGTGACTGATACCCGATGGGAACAGAAGGACCGCCGTGTAAGAAAGATTCAGGAGATTGAGTGAACACGGACGACTGCCCAGACATATTTACAGGAGTATAAATACCTCCAGGTGGAAAAGGAGTACGAGGTGGAGAAAAACCTACCCCTGAGTTGTCTAAATAATTGGTTAACGAAAGGTACCAAGTAGTACTTCTAGGAGGACTGTAAAAGATAGATTGACGCTCCCTTAGATCAATAGTAGGTTGATCTTCAAGAGTAGATACGCCTAATTCTTCCTCTGGAGCAAGTTCTTCAATAGCTATCAAACCAGTAGGAATATTTTCGGTGATGACCCTTTCTACCCTAGGTGAATCTGGTACACTAGAAGCTGGAGTAACAGGTTCAGATATTTCAGGTTCTTCGCCTATATCACTAGTAGATGAAAAAATACCAGCAAGCTCAGAAACTTCAACTGCTTCAGGATTATAACCTGTTTCTAGACTTTGGTAATCTTGATGGACTACCAACGAAGACTCTCCTTCTTCTGGTGAACCTACTCTACTGCAACTAGGAGGAGTTACAAGGACCTTTAAACCTTCGTAATGACTTGGGACATCTTGGGGAGATTCTCCCCAAAGTCTACGGGATTTCCTCAACAATTCGGCCACAGAAACAACCTCAGGAGACTTGCCCCGAATTCTACGGGACTGTCTCGGTAATTCCGCCACAGTTAAAAACTTTTAACTACTGCAAACGCAAACAAAGTAAAATCTCAAAGCAAACCACCTAAAGTCTCTAAAGAATCAAACAAATTTGAAACATACGCCTAAATAATCTAGGGAGTCAAACCAAGCACAAACTGTAGCCTTCCAGACCAAAAACGCTAGTTGGAGATGAAACCCAACATCGCTGGATTCAGTACAGAAGTGGCGGGTGGAACAGTTACCCCGACAACCTGCTTAATGAATAGACCGGCACAAGTTCCTCCACTTTAACCGTCTCGAGTGAAGTGAACCCCCCAGAAAATCCAAGTGAGTCTAGCCGACGTCTGCTCCAGGTACAGTGGGATCTTCCCTCCACCGTCACCTCGGTAGAATCCTAAAGATAATGGTCACTAAGGTTACCAACCGCAACAAATGCACCTGGGGGAACAGTCTACACTCCGACAGCACGCAAGGGCAGAGTATCAAGCTCAATCCCCTTGTCGGTTCCTTGACAATAATCCAAGGTTTACCGACAAGTGACCCCTGGCTCCTCGACAATGGTTAATCCGAGGTTTACCATTTGTAACACGTGCATGTCTGGCGTCATTCCCAACGAGGGAGGATTGATCCCCTCACTGGTTCGGACACGAGCTCGTGCTTCTCCTTTAAGAGGAGCTTTCCCAGAGTACAAATGAGACAATTGGATTTATTCTATCACAAGATAAGCTACTTGTTTGGTTTTTTTGTCTTGGAGACTTAATTACTCTCCTACTCCAAGACACTAGCCTGATCTAAATTGGTGTTTCAGAGCCCTAGTAAATAAAAGTTACTAAGTTGATTTTACTTTAAGCGATAATTTTATGGTTTTTCTTAAAGACAAAAGGTAGTGGAGATGAAAATGGTGGTGTGTAGACTCGACTCGCAACCACTACAAAGATGCACCTAAGATGATTTACACTAATTTTCTTTTTCAATGAATCTCCTAACTAAGAGAGTTGGAAAATGCAAATTTTATAGAAAAGAACTTTCTTAGTAAAGACAATCAAAGAAACAATTCTCTTTATCTTTTCAAAACATACAACTCATGACCACTAATTACTCTACGAAATTTCCTTTTTCTCCCAAAAGTCTACAAATGCTACCAAAGCAAACTTTTTCCAAAAGAATTTTTCTGTTTTTTCTATGTTAATAAAGCATGTAAAACTATTTTATCAAATCGAATTTAACAAATATAAGACAATCAAATCAAATTCACTCAAAAGCAAATTAAAAGGAATTTTACCTAACAGCAAAAAATAATGAGGACAAAAGCTTGCAAGGATGATTCCCGGATGTTTTACTTAGTCAAAATGCAACTAAGGATCAGTTCATGCAGAATCATAAACTAACCAAAAAACAAAATCGAAATCTTTTTGTTCTTTTTTCTCAAGAATGGAATTCAAGGCTTTAACAAACAAACTTTTCGAGATTCGCAAAGAGAAGACACAAAGGTAGGTCTCTCACTAGGGTGACTTCTATGACAGGCCCGACTCCTAAGAGGACTGAACAAAACTAGGGAGATCCAAAGTTTGACAACCTCTAACGCCAAAGTCACTACAGGACTAGTTAAAAACCAAACCCTAAGGCAAAATCCCTATGAATTCCACCAAAACCCTCGACACTAACGGGACAAGTTCAGGTGAAGATCTTTGACAACAAACTGATGGATCTGGGCAGTAAAAACAAATTGAAAACAAAATCTAAAGAGCAAAAAGCAAAAATTGAAATTTTCTCAAAATTGACAAGGGTACGCAGGTCATCTGTTTACACAGGCGCGGGTACACACTGTGCACAAAGACGCAGTGCGTACAAGTACGCACTGTGTTAAACCCAGAGACTGTGTACTGCTGGCAAAGCTAAGAAAAAAAAAAACTAAATTGACTCTAAGCTAACCCACCCAAATACACAACTCGACAACCAAAAATTAGAAAACAAGCAATTTTTCTCAGACCAAAATATCAAATCAAAAAGAACTCAAACACATTCATGGAGTCCCCAGTATGGTCGCCATTTTGTCACGCGGAAAGAGACATTAGTGCGGACACAACCGACCTTCCTAGAAAGCCTAAGACTTTCTAATGACAAACAAGACAAATAAGAGCAATCCTTCCCTAAATATGCTTTTACAATATGAGAAATCAAGTGTTTAGATGCTACCTGTAATCCAACGCTGTTGCAGTAGTCCAGCTTCGTTGATCCGGATGAGCTCCTCCTTCCCTTCGAAACCTACATTCACCAACAATCAAACGATTAAATAGCACCTGAATATCACATAAAATAAAAAATATTTAACATATAGACCAAGGAGTATATGAAACAACTCATTAATAACAAATTGTTGAGAAGAATGGACTAATTTGTATTAAAAGGTAACAAAAGGAACCATTACAACCTGAGCCTTGGTGTTGTGCAAGCTCCTCCCAGGGTCCACAAGAGTTCTCCCTTACTCTAATCAGCTCACCCACCTCCCAATGGAAACAAGTAAAGATGGTAATCTCTCCTCACAAGCTTCTACAAGGAAGTCCTAATTCCAGCAGCATCTACCGTTAGGAATGTTCAGCTTTCAACCTCCCCTCCCTTTGGCCCAATGTCTATATTTATAGTGCTTTAGAGGAAGTTATTCAGGTCCACCATCAATGGGATAAGCCCCTCTTTGGATGGGATAGCTCCCCTATTGATGGGATAAGTTCCTCTTTGGTAGCGATACATGAACCACCTGGAGGCGCTTCATACACATCAAACAAGCTTCTAGGAGACTCTAGAAATGACCACAAGTAACTTTTTTGGAGTGAAACTTGCGCTTTTTGACCTTTACAGGAGTACGCACCCACCCCTTTACATACAGAGCGTACAAGTACGCAGGTATTGTGAACTTGGGTTGCGTACCCGCAGGTAAGGCTAAGAGAAACTGCGTACCAGAGATAATTGACTTTAAATGACTTTTCTCTCTTTCCTGAAGTTTGACATGGACAACAGAGGCATGAGACTTGCCAAGGAGGATAGTATGACAGTGGATGGAGCCATACTAACTGCAAATAGTCATGGTGACATTTTTTAGTGTAACACTGGTTGTGACCAGATAGTGTATAATTGGGAAACAGAGAATTTCCTAGAGCTGCTATGTCTGGTAATGACCAGATAGCTCAGGTCTAGCAACGCTAGAAGTCTTACAGGCAACATAAGACTTGCAGGAGCGCTTGGGGGTCAAAGGTTGAGCAAGAACCTCCTAAGGACGGGAGGAGGACAAGCATAATAAGGTGATTTTCTTTCTATCAGGTAAGCATTGATTAACAAATTAACAGTTCTGGATTTTACTAGTTTAAAAGCACAGAATTTTGTGATTGTGAAAAGAAAAGAGAATAGAGTTATGACTGTAAGCATTTATATGAAAGAATTATGAACTGAGAAAGCAATGAATGATGGCATTTAATATAAGTGTAGGGTAATCAAGATTAAGAGTGCTAGGTAATCATTATAAAATTGAGAAAGGAATCAAGCTTGTTCTTCTATTTATAAATGTGATAAACTATTGTAATTAGCAGCAACCGAGTAAGAACAAAACAATTATGCCCGTTTACTGCTTACATATACATATAATAACTGCAAACCATAACCAAGACTGGGTTATACCTATACACGAGAGCTTCCAGGGTTTGTAAGCAGAGTCATTACAATGAAATTAGCCTTATGCATATAAGACTCCAAGCTAAAAAAAGAAACTTTCAGGAAAACACCGAAGCTTCTTCCTTCAAGAAATGGCCGGAACAACCATTAAGAACAGGACATCAAACCTTAGATTCGCCATTGTCAGAAGGAAGACCACTACTCAGTAAACAAGAGCGAGACAACATGCTCAAGCTACACAAGAAGTCGTGATGAGCTTGCCACAAAATGAGGGACGATATCCGGCTTGAAATGGTACCGAAATTTAGTTATAGAAAACAAAACATTTATCCCCTGAAATCATTAGTTATCTGTTGGGAAACCACGTAACAACTTTAAAAAATAACCCACATACCAAATCCTGTGCATAGACTGCGATGGAAGGAAACAACCTTTCGCATTACACAGAGTGCGTTATAATAAGCAAACCAAATAGAGCAGGGTTATAATAGCACAAAATATATTAAAAAATTCTTTGTGGCATAATGAAAATAATAAACAAAACAAATCCAAAGAGTGCATATGAGAAAGCAGTCCTGCAATTACAATAATATATTGATGGCAGTTTGGGGAAAAACTCAAGGGTTTGACCCTCGGCCCCATATGGAAAAATACATTAAGAGAAAAGTAAATAACTGGTGCTAGTGCCGAGCATTTAAAATTTGTAACTGTTCTGGAAACAAAATTTATATTTTACACACACTGGAATGGGTCGGAGACCCTATCAAAAAAATAAAACAAATGGCGACACTATAACCAGAAAGAGAACCCCCCCATGGGCTCGCCCAGAGAAAGGGGCGGCTCCACCACCCATCTGAAATCACTGTGTTTTCTTCCTTAAAAACAACGAAGATAACCGTTTCTTACCCGAAGGGCGAAGTCCACATGGAAGATTTGGCCTGGTTGCCAACCCGGAAGCAGGTCACGACGCCATAAACATGCACCTGCGATAACAAAGAGTTCCACCGTAAGAGTAAGGAAAAAGACGGGGAAAAAACTAATAACATTTTCCACAAACGAAAATAAACTAATTATCAGAGCAATAAAAATTTCGACTTACCTTGATAAGTGGTAAATGGCAAATCCAGGGTAGCGAGGGTGGTCTCTATAGATGCCGAAGGGTGGAAAACTCAGATCGCCGAGGTTTTGTGGAAGCCGAGGCTTCTCCAAAAGATTAGCCGAGAAAGTTCGAATGACAGAGGAAACCTTTCCCAAAACCCTTTCTTTATCATTGGACCAAATGTGAACCGTAGATCTGGTAGAGCTCCTCCTCGCCGTTGATTTACGGTATAGCAAACCCCGAGGAAGGTTTTGGCGGTAGGAACTAGTACTGCACAGAGGTGAGTTGAGCACACCAACTCGGCTCGCGGGAGCAAAGACCACACGGTGGCCATGTGAAGACCTCGTCCGGACATCAGCTCCAAGTGCTAGGTGGAAACCAAATAAATACAAACCAAGTCATGTAATCCCTGAGTTGACACCCGAGAATGTAATGGCTTAAGAACCCAGCCGGCCCCAACGGTAAAGCATGGTTCATATATCTCATGCAATGTGTATACTTAAAAACAATAAGCACCTCGAACTTCAAGAGCCAAATCATAGTTATTGCCAAGAAGTTTACGGTCATGATATCAAAAAGAAAATAATCAAAGTTATTTCTTATGTATGTGTGAATGTAAAAAAAAAAATTTAACGAGAGATATCAGAAGTGGTATCAGAGCCCAGGTTACAACACTGTGACCTTGGGATTAATTATAGCAGTAAGATGAAATATGAATAACTAAAAAAAAAAATAATTAAGGTCTCTCAGACAGGGATGTCACATATCTGTTGAAATGTACTAATCTGCTAAATGTAGGGGACAACAAAAACATGAGGAGATCAAACAGTGCTCCACACAGAAATGAGGCCAGACCAGAGACCATCACTCAACCTTAGGGGAATCAGGAAATTTGGGTGCAACTGGGGGAAGAGACTCGTAACACCAATTTGAACATATTGGAGATAGTCCAGGAGCTGAAGAACGAGATGGCCCGTCTACGTGAGTATAACGCCAGATTAAATTTGGAACAGGAAAATATCCTGAAAAGTTTGTCGGATAAACAAAACCAGCATCAACCGAATCCCAGCCCAGAGCGAACGCATGTATCAGAGGAACAAGGCTATCACACTGAACAGGAAGAGACAGAAGGAAGGGAAGATGTTCAGGGAGAGCGATCTGATAATGCTTCCGAACATCGAACTTCCAAAAGGCAGCGGATAGAGCTACAGGGTGAGTTCCGGAAAATCAAGCCACCACATTTTGATGGGGAATCGGAGGAATGAGTAGAAGCCTGGTTAATTAATATGAAAAAGTATTTCCAAGTTTACGAATATGATCACAACCTTAAGGCGTGGCTCACTATTTTCCAGTTGCAAGGAAAAGCCACTCTATGGTTGGAGGAAGTCAAGATAGTGTGGGGAATGAGTGAGAAAGACGTAACTTGGGAAACTTTTCAAAGATACTTCAAGGAGAAATACTTGACTCAACGTTTCTACAATGAAAAAGAACAGGAATTTCATGATTTGCGGCTTGGGCAGCAAACCATGGATGAATTCATTACTAAATTTACATCTTTGCTTCGCTATGTACCATATATTCGGGAGGAAAAGGCAAAAGTGTAGTGGTTCATTAGCAGCCTACCCCAGGCAATGTGGGAAAGGATCGAATTTGATAATCTGAAGACCATGGATGAAGCGATACGAAAAGCTAGAATATGTTATCAGCAGAATAAACAAAAAGGAGAAAATTCTAGGAAGCACTGGGCAGATAAAAAAGGAAGCAGAATGACTGTGGGAGTTAAGGGAGCTCGCACCAATTTCAACAAGGGATTCTCCAAAGGGGCCAGCAATAGAAACTAGTCCAGAAATCAGCTCAGATTAAAGCCGCCTAATGAATCTAAATACAGTGAGCAGCCGGGTAGAGCTGATAATGAGGGATCAACTAGGCCACTAGTGCAGTGTTGGGGTTGTTTCGGACCACACTATATTAAAAATTGCCCTCACCAAAATGAAAGTGATCAGGTGTCCCATGTTTATGAAGCCTCCATAGTGGGAGACGTGGCTCGGTCCATACCCAGAATAAATGTTGCCCTCGATAATCGTCAAGTTGATTACAAGCCAACGATGATAGAATTTGAAGGTAAGCTTTTTGATCGAACTATTTCCATTTTAGTAGACCCAGGAGCTACCTTAAGCTATGTTATTCCCAAAGTTGTAGAAAATTGTAGTTTGCAATCCATTAAGTTTAAGAATCCATGGTTAGTACAGCTTGCAACCCAGGCAAAAAGACGAGTGCTAGCTAAGGTCAGCAACTGCCCATTAAGGATAGCATGTCAGACAGTGATGACAGAATTGAATGTACTCCCTCTCGGTTTGTATGATGTGCTGATCAGGATGGATTGGCTGGAAAGATTGTGGTCTATAATAAAATTCAAGACAAAAACAATTTCTTATCGGGACGAACTGGGAAATGAAAAGAAAACTCAGGGTATCTTGAAACCAGTGCAGATCTGGCCAATTACTACCTCACAGCTAGCTAAAAGCATCACGAAAAAATGTCAAATATATGCAGTACAAGTAGGTTATGCCAAATCTTAAGATAAAACTGCTGCTATGGGAGGCATACCAGTAGTGTGAGAATTTACAGATGTATTTCCCGAAGAAGTACCAGGGTTGCCGCCCAAAAGAGATTTAGATTTTACCATAGAATTGATACCCGATGCAGCCCCAGTGTCCCGAGCACCATACCGGATGAGTGTGCCAGAACTAACATAATTAAAAATACAGCTACAAGAGCTGTTGGACAAGAAGTATATCCGTCCCAGCGTATCCCCTTGGGGAGCCCCTATATTGTTTGTTAGGAAAAAGGACGAAACCCCCCATATGTGCATAGATTATAGACAACTGAATAAATTGACAGTTAAAAATAAATATCCACTACCCTGCATCGATGAACTCTTTGATCAAGTGAAAGGGGCGACAATCTTTTCAAAGATCGATTTGAGGTCTGGTTATCATCAAATCAGAATTAAGGAGGAGGAAATAGCCAAAACAACCTTTCGAAGCCATTATGGGCATTACGAGTTTGTGGTACTGCCTTTCGGGTTGACCAATGCACCTGCGACATTTATGTGCCTGATGAATATTGTATTTCATCAGTACTTGGAAAAATTCGTATTAATTTTTATTGATGATATACTTATATACTCTCAGAATATTAAAGAGCATGAGGAGCACCTTAGACTCGTGTTACAGACACTACGGGAACATCAGCTATATATTAAATTTAGCAAATGTGATTTTTATAAAGAGCAGATCTAGTATTTGGGGCATATCATCACCAAGGAAGGCATTGCTGTGGACCCTGAAAAGATCAAAACCATAATGGAATGGCCAACACCAACGGACGTGGCAGATATCAGGTCTTTCATGGGGCTGGATGGATATTATAGAAGGTTCGTGGAAGGTTTCTCCAGGGTTGCATACCCTATCACCTCCTTGCAGAAGAAAGGAAAAATATTTAAGTGGACAGCAGAATGTCAACGGAGCTTTGAACAGCTCAAATACCTGCTCACCGCTGCACCTATGCTGAGTATTGCAGACCCAAAAAAAGATTACGTAGTCTGCACAGATGCAAGCAAAGAGGGTGTAGGTGGGGTGCTGACGCAGGAAGGGAAAGTGATCGCGTACGAATCCAGAAAATCGAAAAAACATGAGAAGAAGTATTCTACCTATGATCTGGAACTAACTGTTGTAGTACATGCACTAAAAATGTGGCGCCATTATTTTGTGGGAAGAAAATTTTTATTCATGACAGATAACCATAGCTTAACTAGCTACTTTAGTCAACCAACTTTAAATGATAGGCAAGCTAGGTGGGTGGACTTTTTGGGCAGTTTTGATTTTGAAATCAAACACCTAAAAGGAAAAGAAAACCGGGTGGCAGATGCACTGAGCTGAAAGGTGCATTGTCTTTATGAAATTGGCATTAGTGAAGGATAGTCTACCCTTGGAAAAGAAATTAAAGAGGCTACTGAACAAGATCAGATCTACCAACAAAAGAAGCAATTGGTGTATAACTTAAATATCCACATAATGCAACAAGGTTATGAATTGAATGCAGCAGGCATTTTATGCTACCAGAAAAGAATATATGTACCCAATCAGGGTGATATCAAGGAAAAGATTCTGGATGAATATCATAAAAGTCCTTATGCGGGACATCCGGGTTATCAAAAGTTAATCACTTCGCTTCGGAAGGAATATCACTGGCGAGGCATGAAAAGAGATGTAATAGAATATCTAGCACGATGCTTAGAATTTGAACAGTTTAAGGCTGAACATCAACACCCTGCGGGTTTGCTAAAACCATTACCTATACCAGAATGGAAGTGGGAGATTATCACCATGGACTTTATTACAGGGTTACCAAAGTCCAAGAGGAATAATGACTCTATTATGGTTGTAGTAGACAAACTCAGTAAGTCAGCCCACTTCATACCATTTCAATCTACGTATCGTGCAGCACAAATTGCAAATTTTTTTATGCAGAACATATTTAAACTCCATGGGCTACCAAAAAACTATAATATCTGATCGCGATGTTAAATTCACATCAGCCTTTTGGAAGACCTTGTTTGAAGGTCTGGGGACTCAATTGAAATTTAGCACCACTTATCATCCGTAGACTGACGGACAGACTGAGCAGGTGAATCAAGTGGTGGAGGACATGTTGAGGTCATATGCGATGCAACAACCCACTCGATGGGAAGAATATTTACACCTTGTAGAGTTTTCATATAACAATGGATATCATGCATCCTTGCGGATGAGTCCATTCGAAGTACTTTACGGCCGAAAATGCCGCACGCCATCCAGTTGGGGTGGACCAGAAGACAGACTCATGTTGGGTCCTGAAATGTTAAAAGAGACGGAAGCAATGGTTAAGAGAGTGTGGGCTAATTTAAAAATAGCCCAGGACAGACAAAAAAGTTTTGCAGATCGGAAAAGGACCTTTAGAGAGTACCAAGTGGGTGAACATGTATATGTCAGAATTCGGGCAAGGAGAAGTACTCTACAATGGAATGGTTGTGCCAAATTGGCACCCCGCTTTTGTGGGCCCTTCCAGATCTTAGCACGAGTAGGGCCGGTAGCTTATCAGCTAGTCCTACCTAGCCACATCCGGGTCCATAATGTTTTCCACGTGTCCGTTTTAAAGAAATATGTTTATGACCATAGACACATAATAAGTTGGCAGGACATTCATGTAAGAAGATGTTGTAAGATAAACATAAACCAAAGATGGATTGTTAAGAAACTGCTAATCTGAATATTATGTGTTTTAGGTGGAACCGGAAGGAGAATTCCTGGTCGAGCCAGTGAACATACTAGATCGGAGAAGGGTTGAGCTGCAGAAAAGAGTCATCACCCAGGTTAAAGTGCAATGACAGCACTTTGGGCCAGATGAGGCCACCTGGGAAGATGTGAAGAGCATGAAAGAATCCTATCCCGAATTGTTTCTGGGTGAACAACAACATCGGGACGATGTTGAACTTCAGGAGGGGGAGATGTAATGCCCCTAGTAAATCAATAATGTTTTAAGTAAGGCAGTAAAATTTAACTGTTGACTAAGGTTATGTTTGGTAAAATTAAAATAACTATGTTGCTACTGTTGTTAATTAATTATGTTAATTAATTATTGCTACTGCTGTTTAATTAAGTATGTTTATTAATTGTTGTTAGTAGCTATTGAGGTAGTTGGAAAAAGAAAAACCTTACTACCTTCATGAGACGGTTGAGACCCCATAGGAAAAGCGGAAAAAGGTTATGCAAAGTCTGGTAGAGATCATATCGCAGAAAAAAAAAGAGAGTTGCTCTTTGGAAATAGAAAATGCTATGTCTGGTAAAGATCAGATGGCATGTGTTTGGAAGGTGGAAGCTTCCTGAACCGCTATGTCTGGTAAGGACCAGATAGCGTGACTCTGGTATAGCCAGAGAGTTGCAGACAGTGAGGATCAGATAGTGAAATAGGGGCCAAAAGAAAAGCTAAGTCTGGTAAGGACCAGATAGCAGGGCTCAGAGAGCTATATCTAGACAGTGAACGGTAAGTCTGGTTGTGACCAGATAGCGTATAACTGGGAAACAGAGAATTTCCTAGAGCTTCTATGTCTGGTAATGACCAGATAGCTTAGGTCTAGCAACGCTAGAAGTCTTGTAGGCAACAGAAGACTTGCAGGAGTGCTTGGGGGTGGAAGGTCGAGCAGGACCCTCCTAAGGATGGGAGGAGGACAAGCATAATAAGGTGATTTTCTTTCTTTCAGGTAAGCATTGATTAACAAATTAACAGTTCTGGATTTTACCAGTTTAAAAGCAGAGAATTCTGTGATTTTGAAAAGAAAAGAGAATAGAGTTATGATTGTAAGCATTTATATGAAAGAATTATGAACTGAACAAGCAATTAATGATGGCATTTAATATAAGCGTAGGGTAATCAAGATTAAGAGCGCTAGGTAATCATTATAAAATTGACAAAGGAATCAAGCCTGTTCTTCTATTTATAAATGTGATAAACTATTGTAATTAGCAGCAACCGAGTAAGCACAGAACAATTATGCTCGTTTACTGCTTACATATACATATAATAACTGCAAACCATAACGAAGACTGGGTTATACCTGTAGACGAGAGCTTCCAGGGTTCGTAAGCAGAGTCATTACAATGAAATTAGCCTTATGCATATAAGAGTCCAAGCTAAAAAAAGAAACTTTCAAGAAAACACCGAAGCTTCTTCCTTCAAGAAATGGTCGGAACAACCATTAAGAACAGGACATCAAACCTTAGATTAACCATAGTCATATGAAAGACCACTGCTCAGTAAACAAGAGCGAGACAACATGCTCAAGCTACACAGGAAGTCGTGACAAGCTTGCCACAAAATGAGGGATAATATCCGGCTTGAAATGGTACCGAAATTTAGGAATATAAAACAAAACATTTATCCCCTGAAATTGTTAGTTATCTGTTGGGTAACTGCGTAAGAACATTAAAAAATAACCCAGATACCAAATCCTGTGCATACACTACGATGGAAGGAAACAACCTTTCGCATCGCACAGAGTGCGTTCTAATAAGCAAACCAAATAGAGTTGTGGCGTAATGAAAATAATACAAAAAACAAATCCAAAGTGTGCATATGAGAAAGTAGTCCTACAATTACAGTAATATATTGATGGCAGTTTGGGGAAAAACTCAAGGGTTTGACCCTCAGCTCCATATGGAAAAATACGTTAAGAGCAAAGTCAATAACCGGTGCTAGTGCCCAGCACATAAAATTTGTAACTGTTCTGGAAACACAATTTATATTTTACATGCACCGGAATGGGCTGGAGACCCTATCAAAAGAATAAAACAAACAGCAACACCGTAACTAGGAAGAGAACCCCCCCATGGGCTCGCCCAGAGAAAGGGGCAGCTCCACCACCCATCTGTAATCACTGTGTTTTCTTCCCTAAAAACAATGAAGATAACCACTTCTTACCTGGAGGGTGAAGTCCACATGGAAGATTTGGCTTGGTCGCAAACTCGGAAGCAGGTCACAATGCCATAAACATGCACCTGCGATAACAAAGAGTTCCACCGTAAGAGTAAGGAAAAGACGGGGAAAAAACTAATAACGATTTCCACAAACGAAAGTAAACTAATTATCAGAGAAATAAACATGTCGACTTACCTTGATAAGTGGTAAATGGAAAATCCAGGGTAGAGAGGGTGGTCTAGGTAGATTCCGAAGGGTGGAAAACTCAGATCGCCGAGGTTCTGTGGAAGCCGAGGCTTCTCCAAAAGATCAGCCGAGAATGTTTGAATGACAGAGGAAACCTTTCCCAAAACCCTTTCTCTATCATCGGACCAAACGTGAACCGTAGATCTGGTAGAGCTCCTCCTCGCCGTTGATTTACGGTATAGCAAACCCCAAGGAAGGTTTTGGCGGTAGGCACTAGTACTGCATAGAGGTGAGCTGAGCACACCAACTCGGCTCGAGGAAAAAAAGACCACATTGTGGCCATGTGAAGACCCCGGCCAGACATCAGCTCCAAGTGCCAGGTGGAAACCAAATAAATACAAACCAAGTCATATAATCCCTGAGTTGAAAGCCGGGAATGTAATGGCGTGAGAACCCAGCCGGCGCCAACGGTAAAGCATGGTTCATATATCTCATGCAATGTGTATACTTAATAACAATAAGGACCTCAAACTTTGAGAGCCAAACCATAGTTATTTCCAAGAACTTTACGGTCATGATATCAAAAAGAAAATAATCAAAGTTATTTCTTATATATGTGTGAATGTAAAAAAACAAATTTTAAGGAGAGATATCACAAGTGGTATCAGAGACCAGGTTACAACACTGTGACCTCGGGATTAACTATAGCAGTAATATGAAATATGAATAACTGAAAAAAAAAATGATTAAGGTCTCTCAGACAGGGATGTCACATATCTGTTGAAATGTACTAATCTGCTAAATGCAGGTGACAACAAAATCATGAGGAGATCAAACAATGCTCCACATAGAAATGAGGCCAGACCAGAGACCATCACTCAACCTCAGGGGAATCATGAAATTTAGGTGCAACTGGGGGAAGAGACTTGTAACACCAATTTGACCATATTGGAGACAGTCCAGGAGCTGAAGAACGAGATGGCCCGTCTCCATGAGGATAATGCCAGATTAACTTTGGAACAGGAAAATATCCTGAAAAGTTTGTCGGATAAACAAAACCAGCGTCAACCGAATCCTAGCCCAGAGCGAACGCATGTATCAGAGGAACAAGGATATCACACTGAACAGGAAGTGACCGAAGGAAGGGAAGAGGTTCGGGGAGATCTCTCTGATAATGCTTCCGAACATCGAACTTCCAAAAGGCAGCGGATAGAGCTGCAGGGTGAGTTCCGGAAAATCAAGCCACCACATTTTGATGGGGAATCGGAGGAATCAGCAGAAGCCTGGTTAATTAATATGAACAAGTATTTCCAAGTTTACGAATATGATCACAACCTTAAGGCGCGGCTCGCTATTTTCCAGGATATTATGGGAATGGTATGTTGAATGACGAAAGTATCATATGTCTTAAGATCTTCATAGTTCCAAGCAAAAACATTTCTATATTTCTTTAACAAATGAATAAAGGCTAGTCTTTCATCAGGTGTAAGACCAAGTCCTAGATTGATATTTTGAGGATTAAGGTCAATTCCAAGATTAACTAATTTAAACCTCAAAGTTGAACTCTGAATTTTTGAGTTAGTGGGTTTCTTAAACCTTTCCTTCAAATCATATAAGTCTTCCAACTTAGAAACAGATTTAGGTATGGATTTTACAATTATTTCTTGCTTACGTAAGCTGTCATATTAATCTTCATCTATTATATGGTCATCGTAAGAGCGTTTAGATGCAATAAAATTTAAGATATTCAGATCGTTATTAAAGACTCGCCAATTAGTGATATTTTCAGGAATAGAAGGCCTGGAAATTAATTCAATAGAAAAGTGATCGAGGCTATAATCTCCTGGTGGAATGAGCTTGGATGTAACATTAGCCAAAAGATCGGCACTTGCATTTTGGAGTCTTGGGATAGGGGAAATCTTAAATGATATAAAATGGGAGGTGAGGTCTTCGACTAATGATTGATAATGTTTCAATTGTCTAGAGAGATAATGTATAGTATTCCTCACCCATTTAATTACAATTTATGAATCTCCAAACACTGGAAGATATTTGATATCAAGGCTCATGGCTTTCTACAGCCCTTGAACTAATTATTCATATTCGATAGCATTATTTTTGCATTCAAATTTAAGTGTGCATGCATAGTTTTTCCCCTTCTGGGCTAACTAATATGCATCCTGCTTCAGCTCCATCAATAGATTTAGATCCATCAAAATATAATTTCCAAAATAAAGACTTAACTATAGGTCTATCTACAAAATTTATACATTTAGAAGCATATGTTTGAGAACAATTTTTGACTTGCCATATAACAAAGTATTCCAAGAAGGGTGAGGTATTTGCATTAAAGTTACCTAGAAATGATTCAACTGAATAATCTCCAATGATATTGATAATGTATGTGACGAGCTCATTTTCTCCCTCCAATTCTCGAACGATATACTTTTGATTTTTTTCACGGTCAACCCTTATTTCATTCAGCTTACCATTATAAGGAAGCCACATATGGAACCAGTCTCTTGAAAAATAGACATGAAGCTTTTCAGACCAGTCTCTACTAATGATTAAAACATAGAATTCTGGGATATCAGCCACAACAATGTCAATTACTTGACATACTTTTGGATTTGATGAAAGTCTAATAGTGACTTGATTGATTTCTCCTATAACTTCAACTTGAGAATGGTCTAACTACATGATGCAAAGAATAGAATTTTGGGGTTCCACATTTAATTTGGCACAAATTGTTCTTGGTAAAATTTTGGATTAAGCTCTAGAATAAATCAAACAATTATGCAAATTCTTATTCAAAAATTCAAATGTCAATATAAATGGGGGTGTTTGGGATTTGGATCTTCCTCCTATTAGAGAAATATTAGTTGAATTTATTTTGTCTGATAAGGTTGTAGGATGTGTTCCTAGTTCTTGAGCAGCCTATGATATTACAACAATGGGAAGAGGAGAAGTAGCGACTGCTTTTAGCTCTTTGAGCAATAGCTTCTCTTGATGTTTTAAATTGCTAAGCTTATGGAATGTAATATTATCCCTAGTCTTCTCCATATATTCAATGATGTTGTATTCCATTTCATTAGATACTAGTAGATATTTAGCTAAAGGTGAAGAATTTGATTGAGTAGGAGTGGTTTGAGTGGATTTGGGGGAAGCTTTCTTACCCATTGGCTTATCTATGGGAGCTAGAGTCGATGATTTTTGTGTTTGGTTTGTTTGTGGAAAATCTGTAGTGCTCCTACTCCTGGTTGTGACAGTAAATGCTTCTTGTGATTCTTCATTAGGAAGAATGAAATCCCACACCCCTTGTAATTCAACCACTTCTTCGTCATGATTTTGTTCTTCAGTTTTTGATATTTCCTCTTCCTCCACATCCAATTCAGCATTTGGTATTGTATTTGGAGGTTTATGATCAGAGGAAGGATTTATTTTGTGAGGTGTGTAATCTTTCCTAGAGGAAGACTCCGCTACCTTTTTTTTGATGTCGACCATTTCATTGGACATGGCTTTAAGGACATTTTCTAGACCTTCAAGATCAAAAGGATCTTTGGGTGCTTTTTTCTTGGATTCATCCCTGAAGGTAACCTTCTTGGATTTTCTTTATTCTAATGCATTCTTCTTATCTAGAGCTAAAATGTGTTTTTCTACAGCTATGGCTTCTTTCATTTTTCTTTCAAAGTAGGGTTGGTAGCCCTATCAACAAAAATAGTTGCATTTGAGGGAAGAGCCAAAATTTACCATTCATTTTGAACTTAATCACAAGGCTTGGATGTCGATGGGATGTTGTTTAATAACTTATTAAAATGTGAATTGAAGTGCTCAATTGGTTCTCTAGGTTCATGCTTCAAGTTCGAGAGATTGTTGAGAAGGGTTGCTATCGATTGGTCATCTCCAAACATGGTTAGGAACTACACTTGAAAGGCATTCCAACTATTGATGGAACCAGATGGTAATGAAAAATACCATGATCCTATTGATCCTTGTAAAGTATAGGGGAATAATCTTACAACTGCATCTTTGTCTACCACTGCACTGAGATTTATAGACAACATGAAGTTGTTTATGTGTTCCTCAGTAGGAAGACCATCATCAGGGTTAAATTTTGGCAACCATTTCATTGAATGTGCAGGTAGTGGATGTAATGGTCCTTCCATTCGAACAGCTACTGGATTTGTCCATGGTATTTGAGCCATCATCGGTATCTGTGTAGAGGAAGATGTTTCAGTAGTTGAAGGTCATTAGGTAGAGGAGGCTTGTGCTTCACACGAGGGCTCCACTGAGGGAGAAATACCATACCACGTGGGTTCATATTGGGGGATATTTATTGACAAAAAAATGACATAATATATTGGGGATATATAGGGGGTTGACGGGTTTTATATTGGCATGTATAAAAAATGGAGTCCAAAGTTAATGAAAAAATATAAAGGAGTATAAAAAAATGTTAATGAAAAAATGAATACCTACAATATTGTGTGAAAGTAGGGGTTTTTAAATTGTGAAGGTGTATTGGCTTTGTATTGGTAGGGGGTAAAATAGTGTGATTTTTAGAGGTATTTTCCAATATATAGTCAAATTAAGGGTATTATTTAATATTCCATGAATGCACATGATATGTCAGAGGTTCATTTACTGAAGTCCCCGTGGTGCTTCAGTACCAGTGTAAATCACAATTTGGAGTTGCGAAGTGGATGATTGATTTTGTTATGAAGTGGATCGTGTGAATGAGGGTGCTTCAGGTGATGATGATAGAATCTCAATATGAGCTTTAGATTGTGCTTTATTAATTTTCCTTCTAGGGTGAGGAAGAGGAAATTCAAATGGGGGAATCCTAATTTTTTCACTCTACAACCTCGTTAACCTTTGAGAGGAAGGAAGCTAAGAAGAAACACTAACTTGGGGTAATTTAGATTCCTCTTGAGATAGAGAAATTCCTTTTAGTTTATGGATTAAAGACTGAACTTTAGGAGTTTCTATAGAAGGAGATTGATCTGATTTATTTGTAAAGATAGTAGTGGATTCTAAGGATTTCTTCACAACTTCATGCCTAGGATCTGAGGATTTGGAATGTGATTGAGAAGTTGGAGGTGATTGTCAGGGACTTTTACTCCTAGGATGGCTTTCTGATTTAGATTTTCTTGCCATTCATAGTTAGGCCCTCCTTCTAGCACCAAAATGTTGAAGCCTCAAAAATAGTTGCGACAACATGGGGAAAAACCACCTAATCTAGGCCTTGAAAGAAGCTCCTTTTCCATTTGGTATAGTGGCTCTCACTGGGGATAATGGGACCAGTTTCCCAGAAAGGGTTGATTTGATAATGTTAATGGAATGATATAGCATGCAATGGGAAATTACTAAGCTAAGTGTAATCTAGTCTAACTAATAAACACAGGCATATCACTTTAATCTACCATTATCTAACTATAATAAACCTAGGAATAAAATATGATATGCGATCTACGATGATGTCTTGTAGCAATTGGCAATAAAGGTCATTCAACTGCCAAAATAAATTAAATCATTTAACAATAATCATTTTGGATAAATAGTTAGACAAAACAATTCAGAAAAACATATCACATATAAAAATCGTTCATGTATTCAAAACAGAAGTAGAGCTATATCATAAAGAAGTGCAATAATGTGAAACTATAATTCTGACTTTTATACATAAAACAACTGAAACAAGAATTATTGCTTAATACATAAATAAAACATAATCATATGATAAAAGTATCATATATGATAAGTTTTGCTCATGTGCTTCAGCAATATTGACCTAATTACATTCAATCCAACACATTCTAAGAGTATGAAAGTGCATTTCAGTAGATCATGCTAGATATTTGAAGAAAAATAGATCTTGGTCCATTCATTTCATCAAAACCTCCTCAAAAGTACATAAGTGTAATTTCTTGAAAATTGTTTTTGACAAAAATTTTGGACCCCTCTCTAAATGCACGAGAGGGGTTTAAATACTAAACTATATGTATCAAAATATATTATTACAAAAATAGCTAAGGAGGTTTCAAACAAACTTCCTCAGAATGAGCAAAAATAAAAACTACACTAAAAATAAATTGATGACTAGCTCCTTTGAACTTGATCTCTAAGGTCACAAATATTAGTCATTGGCTTGAGCTGAGGCGATTGGTTGATTGTATACTTTAACTGCTAAGAAAATATAGCATTTGTCAATGTTGGCACCATTTTTTGTGTACAGGTTGTTGAACACCTTAGAGTCATCTATTGGCTGCGTGGTTTTATTAGAAACTGCCTGTATGCCTCCCAATTAAGGCTAGTTAGTTGTTTAAAAGCCTCTTCCTTTTCCTGCGCTACCTATTTCCATTGTTGCTCTAGTTGCTTGACATTCGAAAGAAGCCTTGGTATAGATTCATTGACAATATTGGCACCATGAAGGTTTTCATTTATGGCCTCTATTATGCTGCATGTTCCCCTATTGCTATCATTGTTTCCCTTTGCCCTTGTTTCAATCGAGAATCCTAATCCGTAAACATAATATATTTGTGAGACTCTTCAATGTTTGGTAGGTCAGTATTTCTTCAATCCTTTGATTCTTTCTAGGTGATAAACTGAGAAATCCTTTTATGGATTTCTTTGTACTCAAACTTCATATCAATAACTTGGTTTGTTAATTTATCACTGGTCTCGCAATAAGGATTTACTTGTGAGATATTCTGGCAAAATACCTCCTTTTGCTGCATTAGTAGGGAATTGAGGCTGACTACTTCTTTGATGAATTCGTTGATTTGTGCATTATCTTTAAATTTATCTGTCATGGTTTGTATTTACGGATCCTATTCTACTAAGCTTTCTTGGTGTTGTATCCTCATCTATTCGAATTCCCTTTGGAGATGGACTACTTGTAATTCTACTTGCTGATTAAATTTTTCTTGGCATAATTGTGATAGCTTTGTGAGATTGTCTGATGGGTCGATAGGTGTGTCCTCCCACACAATATCCATCGGTTCATTTTCTGGAGTCATAACAGAACTAGTGCCCAATTTCCTTTTTCTCCTCTGTCTTTTTACTATAGCCTTTTGGGTAGGATTATAGAATATATCTAATGGGGGCATTTATTCAATTCTTTATACAATTTCAGAAGTAGGATTAGCAGGAATAATCTCAACGTATTGGGTACCTATAGCTTCCTCCTCTGTTGTGTCTGGATTTTCTTTATGTTGGGTTTGCTTGGGAGTTTGCAATTCAGATGTTTTCTCAGTATTTGTTTCTATACAGAGCTTTTTATTGAATTTCTCCCTTTCCTATTCTAGGTCAATGATTAGAGCTTTTCCTGACTGAGTTGAAGTAGACGAAACCTCCGCCCTTTTCTTTGCCAAGGCCTCCTCAGCCATCTCCTCTATACTTTCAGCCGTGTCTTTCTCAGACTCATTATTTGTGTTTCCTCCCCCATTTTGAGACTGTCACTCTGAGTGCCCTGACTCATGGGTGAACCTCTCTTGGGTTTCTTATTCAAACTTTTCTTTGGAGCTTCCCTCCAAGATTATGTTGGGATTTGGATCCTTTATTGGTTCAAACTGTAGTAGGTCCATTGGTACCTTCAATAATCTCTTTTTCCTTTACACATGGAGAGAATTAATATCTTCTAGGGTCAGAAGTAGTGATGCCATATGCAAAACTTGTGAAAATGTTTCTGCCCGTAGGAAGAGGTCATTAGAGGTGTCATTTCTTGGGTGAACTATTTAACTTTTACCATAGTAGTAAATTCCTTATCAATGACATTTCAGTCGTATTGCCTTCCCAGAAGTATAGATAATTTTGAATACATAATAATCTCTACTTCTTTTAATGCATGTCCATAAACGTGTAGTGCAAAAGCACCACATTGTAATGGGAAAGTAGGCCAAATTGCCTGCTTGTACTCTTTCAGTCCTCTAGTCAATCCACCTTCCCCTGCTGTTTGGTATGCTATTTCTCTAGCCATTAGTTTGTCGGGGACATAATATGGGAGGACATGGAGTGAAAAAATGTTCCCAAATGCTCTAATGTAGGTGAATGTCTCTTCCCCAAACCATCTGTCTACTAGCAAGATATCTACTTTGGCTGCTTGAGAAAACCTAGGGGTTGTTTTATCAAAAACTACTTTATAAATAGACAACATAACACCTTGACATATTTTATAAAAAAAGTGGTGGAATTGGGATTCCCACAAAATTTTATGCTATATGTGGATGGGAAGAGGGTTCTATACCGTCCATTTCCATCCCATATTTTGAAACTGAAAACTAAAACAAATTGCATCCATAACAAAAGCACACATAAAGAAACGGGGAAAAATCCTTAAAGAGTGACTTCATTTCCTTCTATATTACACAATGGTCTTTGCCAAAGTGTCTCATAAAATTTAGGCCCAGTTAATAATCATTTCATTAACTGCAGCATCTATTAATGGTAGCCATTCCATGCAAAACTTGGTTCTATCGGTTCTTTTGAAAAACCTATATATCATTATTGATGTCAAACTATGAGGGGGGTAAATGGATGCCATTGAGTACATACCGGTTTTATCTCGGTTCAGTTTGCGTCCACTTGATCTCTAGGTCTGCGTGACCTCTGACGGGTCCTCATTTTGTTTGGTGAATTACTCAAAGAACTATTTGATGTAGAGCTTTTGAGGCTCTAGTAACTGTTACATTAGTCTTAGGGTATTTGCTGAGAAAGACCCCATGACCTCTTGCCTTTTATTCTTGAAGGTTCTGTCTGAGATATTTACCTCGTCAACTACCCATTTGACCATATTCATGTATGGCATTATCTTTGGTCTCACAACTATTCGGTGCAGGAATGAACATGTTGTTTTGAAATAGGAGGTGCGAAATAACTCATGAGAATTAGCCATGGCCTTTGTTAGCAGTGGCCTAGGTTTCTCTTCTTCTAACAAGTTATACATGGCCTCCCATGTTGTGGTTCTTTCGTCCTTGCTAAATGTGGTGTCAGAGAAAAGTGGTGCCATGTCTGGTTTATCAGATGCAGTCGCCTTTCCCTTCTTCACCATTTTCTCTAGTATTGTTTTCTGCAGAGGTTTCATGAAATAGAGAAAATTGGAAGTTATCAGATAAACACAATTTACGATGAAAGTGAGAATTAAATGATACAATTAACCTCAAAAAGGTGACAAGGAACGATTTTTTTATTCAAAACACAGATGAAAACATATCTTATCACATCAAGCCGATTTTTAACATAAGCGCCATAAAACGTATTAAATATCCACTAAGGTCTATTACCATGGCCTTTATTACTCATTAAACTACCGAATCACAAAGAGGAAGGAAACACTTTAAGGTGGCAATTTTAAACTACGAGAATGTTTATTTTGTGATTGTGATAAGATTATCGTAAACTGCACTAGCACATTTTTTTCTGAGTTTTCCTAGAGTTTTTTAATATTCTGTGGGATGCAAGATGAGCGGCATATTCTTTATTGTTTAGAGCGTAGTTCTCCTAATGAGTAATTATTTCAGAAAGTTCTTTTCACTAAGTGCCGAATATAACTTACAATTTATAACATTTGCTTTTATCAGGTCCAGGTTCTATCTCACTTTGCAAACTCTCGTAGTTCATAAGATTGGATTTTAAGTAAAGGGTCATGATAAGTATTGACTCACTCTATTGTAATATCACATTTCACATGTTACGACATGTTTTGTGAGTTGTGTCCTTTGTGAAAGCCGATATGAAATTGTGATAAGCGCTTCATTTTATAGGAAATGCCTTACATCTTAGCTTTTAATGAAAAGTCTAAATATATCTAGGTTAAATGTGGTGATCCCTTCCATTGCAGTTCATGGATTTTGTTGGCTAATTAATCCTTTAATACACTTGTGGTCTAGAGGTATCCGAAAAGGAAAGAATTTCTAGCCTTAAATGGTTTTAACACTATATATTGATTTAATTCTAAAAGTTTAAAAGAAAGTTCCTAAGTGCTAAATTTTTCTTGAAGGGTCTTTTAATAAAGGGTCCCCATTTACTAATAGAACATTAACTATTAAATCAGTAAATGGGGGGGTTGTTGAATAGCACAATAGGTCCTTAGACAGGTCACCATATTGATGATTTCGAAAACAATGTAGAAGTTAGATTGTCTTGATATGAGATGAGATCTCATATTGTGATTTGAGTTAAGGCTCGAGGCTTTGATACTACCAACTGACGAGAATAACCTCCATGGAAGAAAGGTCTATCAAGTGTTGTCTGCTATATTGCTATATTTCCATATTAGGTAGTGTGAAAATGTAACACCCTTCTATTTTTGTTTCTTGGGCATTTCCTTGTGTTAGACTTTTAAATTATGGGTTGATTTAACAGCTATGGAAGTTAGAAATAGAAACTATATGATGATGTAATTATGTTTTATTTATTGAATAATAAACAAATTGTTTATACATATTAAGGAAATAACACTAGAGTATAAGGGACTTCTTTCCAACTTATGAAAAGTTGTTAATGGTTAAAGTGAGCATGGTGGACTTTTCTGAAAAGTCTCCTAAAAATCCCTAGGAGAAAGTTGTAATTTTTTTTAACATAATGGGAGAGGAAGATTATGTTAATCACTTAGCTAGAGAGAAATGCTAAATTAGGTGAAAATTGGAAAAAAAACACCATAGGAGAGAAAGTTGTGATTTAAATCAAATTAAAACATATGGCCTAGGAAAAAGACGAAAATACCTTAGTTAAATTTTTTTGGGGAAGAACATATAAGAAAAACACATAGGAACCTAAGAAGGTTGTTAATGATTCTTGATAGAAAGAAGATCTTAACTCAAGGGAACTGTTGGAGAGGGTTCATGACTGGGTGGAACTTGCTATGTTCCTAAATATTACTGAATCATTATTTACATTTAGGTGAAGTTTTATTTATTTTTTATATGTTGATAGTGAAATTGATTAAAGATGTTACAGTTAGAATGCATAATGAGAATTGAATTCATAGAGTTTTCTATATAAGTTTCTAGTTATGCATGTTTATATTTTAAATTCACTCTATGCCATTAAAGTCAGGAGTTTATGATTGCATGAATGTTTATATGTGTATATATATATTTAAATATTATGATATTTATTTATTATTGAAATGAGTAAATGAACATGGAGGAAAGAGTTAGTTGTATAAGAAATAAACTATGCATGCATAAATTGGGTTTCTACAATTATATTATGGTTTCTAGTCTAGAATGGATTATATATATATATATATATATATATATATATATATATATATATATATATATATATATATATATATATATTACATGCATAGATAAACTACCTCATTAGATAAATATGGATTAGTAAGTAGAAGAATAAAACCAATACTATTGGAAGCATTGATTATAGACGTATAGGAACAAAAGCATATGATAAAATAGAAAAATAATGTTTTAGTTATGTAATTGTTGAATAATATATATATACATATATATATATATATAGATATATATATATATATATATATATATATATATATATATATATAAGTTTTAGCATAATGTTTTGTTCGTTTTAAACTATTCTTGTGACTTATGTTGAATAGAATAAAATAACTCAGTTAACGAGTGGGTTATATTCCCGAGTACATGCATGAGTAAATTATATTGAGAACCATCTCCAACCATATATGAAATTGGTTAAAAAATTTATAATCCTTTGGAGGAACTATGAGTTCTGCTTTTAGGAAGAAGATGTTCTGCATAAGGAAAGTTTTATTCTTCATATAAGGAAACATGGGATATCCTTTTTTCCTTTAAATTATTAAATTACTCATTACGTTTGTGAGTCTAGAAGAATAGATAAATTGGCTAAGAGAGGGACTGTACATTTATATGACAACTTAAATAAGGTTAGGTATTAAATTTTTTTATTGAACTAGAAATAGTTCAAATATTTCCTATAATCAGTAAACTAATAGAATAATTCTAGATGAACTATTGGAATTTTTATTAATCAATTGAAACTTTATTTAATTTTTGAATACATGTTGGGAACGGGCTCCCACGAGGACAATTTTGAGGCTAAAATCCCATTTTTGGGACAAATTTTGTAATACAATATTAAATTCTCCGCATTTTGTGGTCACAGAGCGCGAAGGTGTCAAGAGTCATAAAGGGCTGTCCACCTTTATTTTGTAAAATGTAAGCTCAGTTGTAAAGATCCACGCATGGTCCATGGACCATGGGATTGTCTAAAAATGAGCTAAGTAAGTAAGCTCTAAGATAGTTCAGAGAAACGTTGTGGAGTCTTGATAGAAGAAGTCTAAGTGTTTCAGGTCTTAGCGTAGGTAGAGGCTCTTTAGTTGGGTGCACAGAGGCCTAGGGTGGAAGTCTGCAGCTGAGTGTGTGGACCCTTACAACTCTCTTCATAGGGTGGATAGATTTTGTATTAATATGAAGTTATAAATAAAGAGAAGTATTCTGCAAATTCTGTGTATTTATTTCTTGTAATGCATCTAGTTACATTATGTTTTCAGTTTAATTTACAATGTTCATGTGATGTGCGAACGTATGTGACTATATGGGTTAATTGAACACGAGTAAGAATATTAGTTTACAAGGTGCTAAGTGTGGTTGATTAGTAAGATAAGTAAAACACATAAGATAACTTGGAAACCTATAAAATACACTACCATAGTAGCGCAAAAATACCTGGACCGTAGGTTAAGGTTGCGTGAAGGTCAATCGTACACCATCGCGGAGGTACCAAAGGGTGGAATAAAGGGTAGACTGACAAAGCTGTCAGGCTTAATGACCTACGTGAAAGTAGGAATAGAGGGTATAAATCGGCATCACGACCATATTAGGGTGCGGAAACTTGGTTCTAGCATCCACCCATACTACTTCGTGTGAGACTTTGGTTTGTGCTCCGCGGGCTGATGTCGAAAGGGCCAGTAGTGTATGGATTTGTTTGGCTATCTAATGTTGAAATTGGGTCAGGGCCCACTAAGCTAACAAATGATTCCATTGTCAAGACTAGAATATGCATGAGAGATGTGCGATGTCGCATCACTGCAATCTAGCTAAGAAAGAAGTCGAAGATTGGTTCAATAGAAAGATACACGAATTCACGGCATAGGAGAACAGATATCCATGAAATATTTTCTGTTCCTTTCTAGTTGAGTTATACAAGTGGATTGTGAAGCTAGCAGATAACCAAGGAAGGTGGAAACTTGATGGTCCTATTGTCTGGACCCCAGAGTTAGTATAGATACTCGAAGCCTCTGAGGATAATATCGCCTATGTTGTTGATCATTGGCTCGACCAGATCATAGGAGGATTTGTGATTGAATTCGCGGTCGATGCCTCATTTAGTTACAATGAGGCAGAGTGGCACTTTTTCAAAGGTCCATGAGGTAAGTACTTGAAATCTTTAAATACCTATATTAAGATGTTATTGTGTGAAAAATGAGCTATGTAGCTACCTTCATGTTCAGAGCTACACAAAGTGGAAAGGCTTACAGAAACGAAGGAATAAAGTGTCATGATTATAGCCCACTGATTTCACCTCCATTAGGTGACGAAGAGGGAGTAGCACAGGCCTCTTCACGAAGTTCAATCTAGTTCATAAAACAAGGATTTCCACAATTGCCACCCCCACCTACACCACTTCCAATTTCACCACCATCACCTTTGACTTCGTCGATACCACCACCACGTCGACCACAGTTCAACATGGGAAATTCAGTAAAGAATTCTTTGTTGAAAGGCTTGGGAAATGACAACCCAAACTAGTTTTGGTTCATCGTGAAAGCTGTATGGGAAGCTCAGGGTATCACAAATGATCACATGAAGAAGGAAACATTGGTTAGCACTTTGTAGGATTGCGCACTAACTTGGTACATCAAGTACTCTAATGATAACCCAAACACTAGGTTGGAAAAGATCCGCACTGTGCCGAATAAAGAGTTTAGTAGGCCTAAATCTGAGGCATAGTCAATTGTGGGGTTCAAGGAGATCCCAAAGAAACCATGTGAGACACCTTGGGAATTGGATCAGAGGTTGAAATGTAAAATATGCAAAGCTAATATGAACTTAACATATGGACAACACCACGAATGGTTCGTGGCATCACTCCTTCCTCACCTAAGGGTTGCATTGTCATAACAAAATTTTACAAGTCAAGAAGAGGCCTTGGAGATTGCCATAAGATTGCATGAAACGCTGATGCAAGACCCGAATCTGGAGGTTCAACAAATCCATTTGCAGTTGCAAAATCTTTGCCTTGAAATACAAAGTTTGAAGTAGGATAGAACAGTTCCACCGGAGGTGCATGAAGAGATATGGTGCCTGAAATGTAAGGGTCAGGGTCATGACAAAGACCAATGCCCAGTCTTTGCGAACTATATTGTAGGAGGAGGTTTGATGCCTTTGAGGCCAGAACCCCAAGTAAGGCCAAGTGGAGGGCCTACATTGTGGTGCGCTATATGTTAGGTAGTAGGAAAACATATGATGCATAATTATCATTTGCTGGAGAAGTTTGTACAAATGCTGCAACAATTTTTCTGCAACTTTTGCAGGTCAGTAGGGCATGATGTGCACAATAGCCAAAGTTATGAATTGATTATGGACAAAACACACGCTTATAGGGTTCAGGCATTAACGCAGCCCCCTGACCAGAGCATTGTGATGGTGCCAACAAGCTTTCAGGGCTGCAGACGAGGCTGAGGTAGACGACGACCTTGCAGAGGTGGGGGATAACTAATCTGCTACAACTATGGAGGATCAAGACACCATGTGCATCAATGCACTAACCCAACACATCTGTTGTGTAAATATTGTATTCAGTTTGATCATTATGCAGAGGATTGTCCTATGCTGATAGTGAGGATACATGACAAGGGGATGCTACCACCTCAGCTGACACAGAACGTACAAATGATGAGGTTTGAACCTTGCGAAGAGGATCCAAATGTGAATATAGTGCTCCAAAGTGGAATCCTGATGGGCGATGATAAGGGGAAATGACCCAAAGACAGTGCATGGGTTCACAAATCTCCGACGAAAGAGGTTGAATTTGATTTGGAGCGCACACGTGAAACGTTCATGGAAGCAAAGAAGATCTTCATTCAAACTTCTACCTCAGGGAGCAGGGATAAGCCTAATCAGGAAATGGACCCTTCTATTCTTACTACATTTTTAGAGACCTACATGAAGTTGTTGCGTGATAGAAAATCTGTGAAAGGGTTACATGAACCTATAAATGGATGCACTGGAAACACTTTAGGTGAACCGCATGTGGTACCAAATATTGGTAAGCATAAAGCAATGACAAGACGTTAAATGAGACTAACTACATAGATAGGAGAATATGAAATGGATTAGGTTATTTTAGATCTGGGGTTAGACGTGAATTTTCTACCAAAGCAGACTTCGGAGGAGATGGGGAGACCCGTGCTACAGTGGTATCCGATGCAGTTAACGATGGAAAATCAATAGAAGATCATACCCATTGGATGAATACAAGGAGTAACTGTAGATATTGAAGACGTGAGTGCATTGGCTGATCTTGAAGTGATAGAAATTGTGGATAACATCAAACCATACCCTGCTCTCCTTGGCACTGATTGGGCTACTAACATGAATGGGGTAATCAACCTAAAGCAGTGAAAGATGATATCTGAAAAGAAATCGCTCCACATAATGGTATCCCATGTCCTGCTAAAGGATCATGCTATACTAAACCAGTCTGCGATTATGAAAGCGATGATGATTTGGACTGCATATATAAGATAACAACGTGAGACCAAGACTGGGTGAATCCGATAGCGGATGGATGAATTACATGGGATCACAAGAGGTCCTACACCTCAAACTCCGCTGAAGAATTAGAGCGCTGGCAGAATCTGCTACATGAAGTAACCACGTTGAGCTGTAACTTGATGACCCAGTTGTTGCACTGTGTATTGTTAGAGGCAAAAGATCTTCCCACTAACAATGGCATGAATGATGTAGATGTATTTTTGGATGCATTTCAGAGGGATGTACTAGAAAAGCAGTGACTCTAGGATTTGGACTGGGCACTGCGCACTGCGCCCACAATATGGTGGGGTATGCACAAGGATGGCTTTGATGATTAGCGCGAAAGTAGGAGGATGATGAGATCATGCTTTCGGAAGCCGAAGGTATGAATTACAGGCAAATATGATGGGAAGGATGATCTGTGTGCACGCTTGGCCAAATGGGCTAAGGCTTATGGAGCGAAGCCCCAGCCTAAATGAGTGCACTTGTTCTGTCACACCTTGGATGTCATCCCGATTAACTAGTACTTGGAGATAGACCTCCGCCACGGTACAAGTGAATCAAATATTATGCACGAAGGATTCATAATGATATCCAGCTTCGAAGACGGGTTCGACTGTATTGACGGAGTGCTAAAATAAGTTAAAACAACAGTCCATAGGATACCACAAGATCATTTGGATTTTATTCAACTCGATTGGACTACTCAGCTAAGTCATGTGCCGGAAAGATATAATGTGACTACTGAAGAAGAAGACAAGGATCCATGAAAAATTAATATCCCTGAAACTGAGGGTCACCACGAGGTCGACAGAATACGTATTGAGAATCCCGATATAACCCCACCACTGAAAATGAAACAAGTAAATATTGATGTGGAGGCAGACCCCAAATTCACGAAGATCGAAGATTACTGGGATGATGCAACAGTAGGTAAGGTCGGCGAATTTCTTTGCGAATACCAGGATTTGTTCCCTACCAAGTTTACGAAGATAAAGTGGCTAATAGGAGACTTGGGCATTATGAAGATCATGTTAAAACCTAACGCGAAGCAGGTTAAGCAAATACCTTACCATCTCAATCTGAGGTATAACAAGAACGTTCGCTTAGAGCTAGACAAGACGTTCACGGAAGGAATCATTGAACTCGTAGAAGAACCTGATTGGGTAAGCCCAATGGTGGTACAGGAAAAGAAGAAGAAGGACGAAATAAGGATATGCATAGATCTTAGGATGTTGAATGACGCTTGCATACATGATCCTTTCTCGACTCCGTTCGCTGATGAGGTATTGGATAATGTAGGTGGCTAGGAAGCGTACTCCTTCACTGATGGGTTCGCTGGGTACCAACAGATAAAAACCACGCCTAAGGATAGAAGCAAGACAACCTTCGGGACTAAGTGGGGATGATTTTAGTATAGTGTAATGCCTTTCAGATTGAAGAATGATCCTGCGATTTTTTCGTACATAGTCATTGTTACATTCAAAGAATTCATTCATAAGTTTCTGAAGGTGTACTTTAATGACTGGACTCTATTTGGGTTGGTAAAACACCATGTGGCAAGTTTGCACCTGATGTTAGATACTTGTCGAAGGTACGAGATTGTGCTCAATTTGAAAAAATGTGTATTTTGTGTGCTTTCTAGGAGTCTGTTGGGTCATGTGGTTTGTTGATAGGGACTGATGGTAGGTCCCGCCAAGATTGCAGTGATACTTAACTTGGAGGTGTTGAGGAGTGTAAAACAGTTGCACACAACCTTAGGAGATATGGGGTATTATAGGAATTTTATCAAGGGTTATGCCTAGATCACCGCGCCTATGGAGAAGTTGTTGAAAAAGGATGTCATATTTTTTTGGAACGAGGACTGTAAGAAAATATTGGATGTATTGAAAGAAAAAATGGTCATTGCGCCGATTTTAGTCCTCCCGGATTGAAATAAATAGTTTCATGTACATGTAGACACTTCATGTATAGCACTGGGAATAGTATTGATGCAGGCTCGTGGAGGAGAATTGGACCATCCTATAACATTCACAAGCAGGAGGTTATCCAAGGCTGAGAAGAACTATTCCACCATGGAGCATGAAGGGTTAGCCATGGTATACGCGCTCTAGAAGTTTAGACAACATTTGCTGGGTGGACATTTTAAGATATATACAGATCATTCCATGTTAAAATACCTCGTCAATAAGCCTATGTTTGGGGGGAGAATCTGTAGGTGGTTGTTATTATTCCAGGAATATTATTATGAAGTTATTTTGAATCTCGGATGACTGAACGCGGGACCAGACCATCTGTCGCACATTGAAATAGGGGAAGAGCCCACTAATTTGGAAGAAGGATCACCTGACGTGCAATTATTTGCAATGCACGTCGCAGATGCTCACTTTGAAGACATCATACACTTCCTAATGATAGGAAATGTAGTGGAAGGTTATAATGTCCGACAGAAAAGGAGTTAGTGGTGTGTGCGACAGAATTTTTTGTCATCGCCAGGCATCTGTACAAAATGGGGTTCGATGAAGTATTATAATGATATGTCCCAAAGTTTGAAAGGAGCAGTCTCCTTGTGGATGCTCATGGGGGCGCCACGGGAGGCCATTATGGGGGGAGAGCAACCATGCAGAAGATTATACATGCAGGGTTGTGGTGGCCAACCCTCCATCAGGATTCAAAATGTTACTGTAAGGCGTGTGATGTGTGCAAAAGGACTAGGAAGCCATCGTGGGTAGATGACCTTCCTCTAAACCCACAGATGACGCTAAATTTTTTTGAGAAATGGGCGATAGATTTTGTGGGACCCATTCAGCCGCAAGGGAGGAAAATGAGAGCGCGATACATTATCACTGCAACTAAGTAGTTGAATTGATGGGAGGAGGCATAGCCTGTGAAGGATTTCACAGGTGTGACTACTGCGAAGTTCCTATTTGAGTATGTACTAACGTGATTTGGGAGCCCTGGAAGAGAGGCTCTCATAGCTTACTGGGCTTGAGGAAGAGATATTTCTAGTTTGATTTCACCAACAGGTCCAAAAGCAATGCGAAAAAGCATGGCATGATCGACACATTAAGTTGCGCACCTCTCAAGTAAATGATCTAGTTTTTTTATATGACAACAAGTTTGATAAATTTCCAGGGAAATTCAGAATGCACTAGTTAGGGACCTATGTTGTTAAGTAGATTACTGATAGTGGAGCAATTTAGTTGGTTAAATTGAATACAAATCTCTTCCTAGGAAAGGTGAATGGTAGTCAATTGAAGTCATACACTGGTGATCAAGCCAAGTGACTATATAAGGGTAGGATATTCTTAGCACTCCAGGTAGCTGAAAGGAGGTGTGGGAATATCAACTACACTGCCTGGTTTGAGGAACTGTGCGATTGGAGGATTGTGCAAGATGAGGAAATGTCACAGGGTTCGCAACAGTGTGAAGGGAGTTGCGCTACCAAGGGAGAAATTGCATAGGTCAATCAATAAGTGACCCTTAAAGTCACTATTCATGACTTGACCATAGAAATGGGGCCAAATAGAGCAGGACGTTGGCATTTAAGGTGAACTTTATGGGTAAGTTCCTTGGAAATCTGCCACTAATTTGGCATTCATGAACCAAATTTCAGCTGAACGGTTGGATTTGAATTCAAAAGCCCTGTCAATTATAGGTTGCTGCCATTGAAAAACATGTAGAATTTTGAGATTTTAGTTGTTGGGCTCTCAGGCACACATGAACCATGAATTATTTGAAGCTCTGATAGCGAGTTCAATGTTTGAGCAATTAGCAAAGGAGACATAAGAACTGTTGAATGGTGGCATGTCAACACTGACAGAAACCATAGATATTGGGGAAGCATTGACAGCTGAGGGGGTTGTGCTGGAAGTTGTTAGGGAGGTAGAGAGAGCTTCTCCAGAGGTTCTAGAGGCATTAGATGAAGTTCAAAAATCGTCGCAGACACCTAGACTGAAGCAGATCCTATCAGAGGAGAGTGTGAAGGATAAAAAGGGCAACCAGGCTGTTGTTGGGTGCAGGAATTACACTTAAGCAAAATCCTCAACACTTAATTTGTCAACCCAGGGGATCTGTAAACTTAGAGATGAAGAACTGAAAATGATAAAGATGGTATGAATATTTCTAATATAAATCCCAACATTCCTTAAAGGAAAGATTGCAGAATCAAATTAAAAAGAGAAAAAGGCAACATGAACCATCAAAATAATCTAAGACTGGAACAAGGAAGAATGCATTTGCAAGAGGGAATTAAAGATAAAGGGAAATCACTCTAGCTAATTATTGTTTAACTATTGAGTGTGTGTTTTTCTTTAGTAGAGACACTTAGCAGTCACATAAAATGGGCCCTTAAACCTACTCCGTTAGAGATTTCCTTCTTGCACTAATATGTCCTGTACTATCGCAGTCTGCTTGCACTAGTGCAGGAACAAAGATTTATGCAGAAGTTATAAATGGTGTCTTTACTAAAGGATTTTTACTTCCTGCAAGGGCTTGAACTTTTCCAGGTTCAAACCACTGAGATGCGGTGGCAAGAAACCAGTTCTTACACCGGATTAGAGCTTCCTGCACTTAGCATTTAATTCTTTAAATGAGTGCTTAATTATTGCAAGTTCTATTATACTATTGAATCAAATTGAACACATAAAAAGTGAATGTTTATGATCTTAAGAGAGTGTAGGAATAAAGAAACAATCAATATGCATTCATCCTGTCGTGAGCATTTAATGAAAGAGAGAAGATTGTGGGAAGTCGACTAAGAAGGTTGCTGCATCACACCAACGTGCATTGGTGCAGGTTCATTTCTCCTGCTTGGACCAGGCGGGGAAAACCAATCAAAGAGAATTGAAAAAAAGGAGATATCATACCAATGTGCTCTGTTGTAGGGTTATTTCTCTTGCTTGGACTAGGCAGAAGAAAACCAATCTAAAATCAAGTGCAGGAAAGGAAATTTATGTACTTCACATAATGGATTTTCTTTCACTTTGATAGGAATGCATGTGTTTAAAATTAAATCACACTTGACAAAGTAAACACAAATTATAGGAAAAAAGAAAATGGGGTAAACGTGTCAGTTTGGCTGGGCCCTAGCCAATGAGCGTGTTTCCCCTTTAAATTAAAATGTTGCTCAGTACCTTAATCAATTCATCAGCTCAAATACAGAAATGTAATTTGTGAAACATGAGGTGGAGCTCCCTTTTATTAATTTATTGAGGTAAGTACATACATTAATACATCGTCTAGCCCAGATTTGGGCGATAACAAAATACAGCAACCTGTTACCGCCTCTCTGGTTGTGTCTCTATTTTCTTCTACTATCAAAAACATCCCCTTAGTATTATTCACATTCTACATTATATAGATCTTTGGATAAAGGCCAAAATAGATCATTGAATCGATTTCATAACCAAATGAAGAATTTAGCTTTTTGGCCTTCAAAATTAGACAGTGAGCAAAACTAGCTGTAGCAATTCTCCATCTTTCGTCCTTCACAGATTCGATCTCGGTTACCTCCAGATCGATCTCACTGTCGTGGTTAAAGTTGCTCAAAATAAGGTGGTGATCAAGGAGGTTTGGATCTGCTGCAAGAATTTGTTGTGCTCACAACGGTGCAAGATCCCATCCTGCACTAGGATCAGCGGTCACAGTAAGTACTCTAACTAGAAAATAAACATTGGAGATATCGATAAGTTACAAAGAGTGATTAAAAGTAAGAAATCATGTAATTAATAATTAATTAATGTTAAGTTAAATTAAAAGTATGAAAAATAATGCTTATATAAAATATGTCACCATGGGTGGACTAGTGCAAGATGAGGGTGTATAAAAGAGGTAAAACAGTGGTAAATGGTTATGATTTAGGAAGGGGAAAATGGAAAAAAGAGAGAAAATTAGGGGGCCGACAGCTGCAATACTGGTGTGCACATAGTTGAGAAGAAACCCATGGAAGGACAAGCCCACCACATAGGAAAAGGGAAAACCCATTAACACGGAGCCAGAGGAGGAAGAAATTGAGGACATCCCAATGGATGATGAGGACTTGGGGGTAGAAGTGGAGGAAGTTGAAGTCCAGGGTGCTAACCCTATCACTAAGTTGCCAGAGTATGTCCCTCCACGCAAGGGAAAGATGAAGGTGCCAAAGGACATTGACAAAAGCAAGGTCCCCTTACAAACCCCTCTGTTGCCGGATGAGATTCCCTTTGAAGGACCATGCTTGGGGCAGTTTCCCTCATTAAAACTGGAAGATTGGGACTTCGTTGACCATGAGAATTTCCCACCATTAGTGATAGAGTAGCTAATATGCCACATTATTGACACAACCATCGGGATGACTGCATTGGAAGCACGTAAGTGGCTTAGAGGAGTAGACAAGGCAGGTCTCCTCAACCTGTTATGGGTGCCACACTACTGCACTCCCATTGCAATATTAGTCATCAAGCAGCTGCTATGCTTGGTGCACAATGGGTGTCTGTGGTTGGAGGAGCTAATACCCATCACCGATAGATTGATCCATAGGATCACACGGCTACCCTACATAGGGGAAAATATGGCCATGACGTTTGGTGGAAAAGGTGGTAAGCAGGTGCTCGTGGAGGCCATGAAGGAGAAATTCAAGCTCGTGAAGAAGCTACAAGGCTATGCCATCTCAAGTATTTGTGACCATGCGGTCAAGGTGGCCATGCAGATTTTGGTAGGAAAGGTTATGAAGAAGTTTCGAGTAGATGAAGTGCCTGCACCAGTCATCGCTCTTGCAGCTCATTGTGCCAAGGGAGTATAGTTTAATTGGGCATGTTATCTTTGCAGCGAATTCCTTGAAAACTAGCATGAGGCATAGGAGCTTAGCAAGACCTTACACTATGCATGGCTCTTATTGTCTATTGTGCTGGTAGCCTAAGAGCGGTCAGAAGATACTTAATTCCCCTCGGTTGCACTAAACCTGCTAGAAGCAGCGAAGTACACTTCATTGTGGGTGACCAAGGATGATCAACACATCAAGGATAGCAAGATCTTCTAGGTATTGATGGAAATGAACATCCGCATGGCTATCAATTGCAAACCACGTTTGTCACCTACTATGTTTTCCAACCTGTAGGGGTATGCAGAGTTAAAGGGAGACTTTCACTGTGTGTCGATTAGGGCGCAAAAGGACCCTATGGAGACATGGTATGAATTGCCTTACTTGGCAACAGATGATGCAATTGATATGCTACTTGATCATTGGCCGGCGGAGTGGTGCACTACCTCAGACGTGGCAATGGGGGTGATCATGTCTACCGTGCAATGCAAAAGGAGGAGGCCAACCTCAATATGGCACAATTGGCCAAGAATAGGAAGAATAAGGTTGTTGACAGGGCCTAGGTGAAGCACGATACAACCCAGTAGATGGAAAGGAGACAGGTGGAATAGAGCATGGCTCTGACGGAAGTGTGAGGTTGCGTTCACCAAAAATAGAGGAAGAAACAAACAAGAAAATAGAGCAGCATGGCACGGACCTCCAGGTGACATCTGACCGCATCAAATGTCCAAGGGAACAAGAGAAATTTCCATTGAGGAAGAAATGCAAGGCCACTAAAGTGTCACTAGACCTAATCACCCTCATAGAGGGCAGTTTGCATGACATTGGAAAAAAAGTGTGGGATGCCATCACGGAAGAACTACAGCAGTTCAAGCCGTCGTTGCAGCTACAATTGGGAGCCATCCAAATGAGTCTCCAGTAGTTGCAGACCCTTGCATCATAGGCTGGCACAGTATCCACCAGCCTCGCTAGCGGCACTTCAGAAGCTACTGAGATAATGTGAGCAATGGTCCACCAAGTGATAGTGCTACCAGATGGAGCACTGACCATAGAGAATGATGTTAACAGGCCCACTGTTAGCACCCTCAAGGGAGTGTGGTTGAACTTGGCATTGCTCCCTGGCGAGGTGCTCCAGCTATTGCAGGATGGAGTGATCATGGAGCTAAGGGCCTACAAACACCGTGCTTTGCAGGTGATCAATGAAGAAAGGATTAATAATGAACAAATCGCCCTATAGCGAGACTTTACCATCATCATTGTGACTGATGTAACCAACAAAAACAAGCGTATAGTTTAGGTCATGGAGGAGGCATGCTGAATGTGCTTGGAGTTAGCCATCATTGAGGAAGAACCAGTCAAGATGCGCATCTGCAAGATTGCTACAGGGGTGCACGATGCTTACATAGAGATGACTAGGGTTCATTTGGAACTAAAACTACTATCACAGATCTACAGTTGAAGGCACAACCTTCAACTCCACCAGAAGTGAAGGAGAAGCATGCAACCGCTATCACAGAGGCAATAACGGTGGTAGATAGTGTAGTAGGAGACTGCACACAACTTTTTGTGTAGTCATTCAAGGTCCTCACAAGCCTACAAGAGGACCCTAATGTACAACAGCTCAAGACAGGGGTGCGGGACTTGCAACAGCACTATGATGAAGTAAAAGGTACAATGTGAACCATCGCACTTACGCAGAGACTGGCGAAGCTGTAGGAGGCCAAGCAATTGAAAGAAAAAGTAGATGTAGCACAACACAAGGAGGCAGTGTTGAAGGCATGCCTAAGCCCTAGATGGATGAGGCTTATTCGGGTACAACCTCTATTGAAGGTAAGCTCACGAATATTCAAGCAACTCAGTAGAAGCTTCAGGCAGACAGTTAACGACCAGCGACTGAGCAGTTGATTGTAGAAGCAAAGCAGGTGGCCGCTCAATGCACTGCCGAGATTGCAATCATATAGGTCGAGCTAGGAGGTTTTGATGCCAAGATACTACACCTGTAGAGTGACTTGAGGGAAAGTCACCATGTTTGTGTTGGGGGCCTGTTGGAAATGGGTTTTCACAAGGAGAGTTTTGGGGCTAAAATCCCATGTTTTGGGACAAATTTTGTAATAAAGTTGTAAAGTATCCACATTTTGTGGTCATGGAGTGTGAAGGTGTCAAGAGTCATAAAGGGTTGTCCACCATTATTTTGTAAAATGTAAATTGGGATATAAATATCCACCCATTGTCTATGAACCATGGGATTGTATAAAAAGGAGCTAAGTATGTAAGCTCTAAGTTAGTTTAGAGACAAGTTGTGGAGTCTTGGTAGAAGAAGTCTAAGTGCTTGGGATCTTAGCTGGTTGAGTGAGTAGAGGCCTAGGGTGGAAGTCTATAGCTGGTTGCGTAGAACCATACAACTATGTGCGCTGGGAAGATAGAGTCTATATTAATCTAAAGTTATCAGTAAAGAGAAGTATTCTGCAAATTCTATGTATTTATTTCTCGTAATGCATTTGGTTATATTGTGTTTTGGGTTTAATTTACAGTGTTCATGTGATGAGAGAATGTATGTGACTATATGCATTAATTGAACACGAGTAAGAATATCAATTTACGCATCGCTAACTGTAGTTGATTAGTAAGATAAGTAAAGAACTTAAGATAACTTGGAAACCTATACAAGACGCCGTCATAGCAGCGTGAAATTACCTGGACCATAGGTTAAGGCTGTGCGAACATAAATCATACACCTTCGCCAACCATGAGAAATTCTAACTCGAATTCTGGCATACTATCTCTCTCAGGCTCAATTTCATTGTCTCAGCCTTTCTTAAACAAAAACATTCTTCAAGATTATCAAACACGACAGCCTGATAATTTTCATGAAGGAAAACAATATTTGTTTGCTGATATATAAATCTAATTTTAAGGTTGTTATCATTTTCAAAAGTGGAAGAAGCTTTGTTAACACCTTCTTGACTATGTGAACACTGCAAACCTGCGTTAACTTGTGCTGTAACCTGACCTTTAAGGGGTTGATCTATCTCATCTTCAAATAGAGGAGATAATAATTTTTGGTTTCTTTTGCTCAAGCAATTATTTTCTTCTTGAAATAACATTTCAAAACATGAAAAACCTAAATTGTAGTCCTTAGTCTTTTGAAATTTGAAAACATGGTTGATCGTTTTCATATGACATGGAAATCAAATTGTCATGTTTATTATTGCACTCATCAGTCATACGAGGGAAAATTTCAGATGGTTCTTGAAACTCAAAACTAACACTTCTATCATTTACCACTGAGTTATGCAGAGAATATTTTTCGCTTCCATGAACAAAGATCTCATCTTGTTTTTCATAAAAGGACTGGATTACCTCCTCATGAAGACTTTGTTCTAATGAAATGAGAACACTTGGATCAATAAATTTATCTTCTTCTTTCTCAACGATCTCAACAATGGAGTTCTCTTTCATGGGATTCAGAACAAGGTACTCTTCATCATCACGATATGAATCCAGATTTGAAATAGCCAACCTAATTTTATCACAATCTGAGATTGAAACTTGATTTTCCTGCATACTATCATATGCTATGAGCAGATCGGAAATAATACCTTCTCTTTCATCATTTTCCATTGTACTAAGATATTGATCTTTCTGCAAATTTTCTTGAGCATCTTGACAAGTATCCTCTAAGCTCTCTTTATGCTGCTGAAATGAATTTTCATATATGGCTTCCATGATCTCATCGTCCATGAAGTCATAATCTTCATAAACTTCCTCAAGATTTTCAATAAAACTATAAACATATTTGCAATAGTTCTGAACTAAATTTAAGGATGGATAAGATTCTTTATACCTTTCAAAGAACATGGTATGGAAATCTTTTAAACAGTAAATACAAGCAGGAAGAAAACTTTCATACCAAGATCGAGCTTCACCTTCTAGAGTGTCCATGAATATCTTCATCAAGCAATCTTCAGGAAAATCAACATTCAACTTGCGAATATGCATGTGAAATCTAACCAGATGTAAAGAAGCATCATTCCTATCATCAACTTTAAACATCGTCAAATTCCTTTGAAAATCTACCTTCAGAATTTTATTTGGGAAAACTGGAATGTGATATCGGCTCATGGGAGCATACATTCTATCCAGCGAATCGATTTTGATAACAATGAATTCACCAATAAACTCTTCAGGCTACTGGTTCTTGAAGAGTAGAGTTGCCATAAAAATTCTAAACCTTGGGACTTTTCGACACTGGAGTTTCCTGGTGAATGATTTCAGCCATCTGGTGTCTGATCTTTGTCCACCATCAACAATCAAAACTGAACTTGATACATTTTACTGAGTAACATAAAACTACGTTCCCCAATATGGTCGCCACTATGTTAGGGCCTGGATCTATCTCAGGCTGAAAGAAGGCAGGTCTAGGGTAACATCAAACCACGCTTAACATGGTAGCTAGCCTTACCAGGTCAGGAGATGGCTCTCCCGTTGTTAATCTCAATTAGTATATTGGCAATTAGGGCTTGAGATGACTGAATTTAATGTAGATTTTAGGCTAGGTATAGTAGCTCAGACTTTCTGGTTTAAATTTTACGTTTTGGTTGCTAGATGGGTTCGAGAAATCAACTCAGGGATAAAGCCATGTTTTGTGGGGCGAGGAAGACAAGGGTTTATGTACTAGAAATGGATTAAGATGGTAGATTAAGACAAATGAAGAGTTTAGGAGGGCATAAAGAAACTATGAATCCTTTTTAAATAGTTGAAAACATTGAAAACCAAATGCATTCCCATGACAAAGCACAACAATGTATTTTGTCCATTTACCTTGATTCATTTAGTTTTAAAAGAGAAAGATGGATTTGGATACATATAAAACATAAGAAAAACTCATTACAAAGAAGAAACAATACATAAAATCAATGACACAAGAATCCCACAAAAATAGTTGTGAAACCTAGTTTTATTCCTTGCCAACAGCTCTAGGGATGTACAATAGAGCTTAGAGCTTCCACAAGAGTCTAACCTTTACAAATGACTAAGAGAAAACATAATATAGGCATAAAACAACTCACGCTAGTCATCATGGGTCGAATCCATGAGAAAAGGGGTGGTTTCAACCATATCTAAACTAGGAACACAAAAGTAAGCAGTGGAACAACTTGCCTCCAAAAAATAGAAAACCAATTCATTACAGCTCAAAACCACTTGGAACTTGATGTATCTACCCTATGAGGTTATTTTCATCTATACTTACATAAAATACATAATTTACAATATATACATTGACCTAAACAAGAAGAAAATTCAACCACTGAAGAAATTGGGTGAAATTTTGAGTTTTAGGAAAAATTGACAAAATCTGTATGATGCGTAGCGCCCTGAGCTTGATGCACAGTGCCACATCAAGGCTGCCTATTGAGGCCTTTCATTCACCCACATCAGGCGCAAGATGGCTTGTTGGAAAGCTCTGCCTGTCTAGATTTTGGAACACTTTGAATTTTCTGATTTGGTGTTTATTTGACCCTCCAAAAGTTGATTCTCCCAAGACTGCTTCCTGTGGGTCCAAAAAGTGGCAGAGAGGGAATTTTTTGAATGTTTTTTGCCCTTCTGTGGCCAAGATCTTCTCCAAAATTGAAGAAACTTTTTGGGTTTTCTTATATTTTGATGCTGAATCCAAATCTATAAGCCATTTGTCAAAAGGATGCACCAATTCAATGTGCAGCGCCAACGTTTCCTGTGTTTCTATTTTAAAAAATGCAAAATGACAAAAAAATTCCTCAAATTTGGTAAGAGGCAACCTCATTAAGTGATTTTCCAAGATTATTAAGCTTTAGCCAAGATTTTGAGCTTATCATGCTCTTTTTTGTTCCTCGAAACTCTTCTTAGCTTGGCTTTTAGCCTCTTTACCCTTGTTTCACAAATCTTGCTCCGAGTTAAGTAATGAGAGGCCATACAGTGCATCATTCTATTCTCTTTGTTGGATTTCTCAACAAACTTCTCAAGGTGAATGTTCACCCTTTCCAACCATGTCTCTCGGTCATTCTCAATTTCTTGCTCAAGGGAGGTCATCTCGATATTTGTTTTCTTTACTTCTTGCCTATCTTCCTTAATCATCCGGAGCTCCATAATATCTTGCTTATTTGTCAATTTTTTGTTTTCCCGCTCAAGATAGTTAATGATCCATTTGGCCATTTCAAGGTTAAGTGATTATGCTTGTATTTCACCCTCCTTCTTTTTGATAATCATGTCCTTGATTCTTGAGCCTTGAGAGCCCAAGTCAGTGACATCCTCCTCAATCAAAGTAAACTCTCTAGCTTGACCTTTAGTAGGGCTCTTCTCATACATCTTTTGCTTCCCTTTGTCTTTGCTCTTCAACTGTTGGCCAACCTGTATAGCTGGAGAGGAAGGCAAAGCCCCTGCCATCCCCAACTAGTCCTCCAGGAATTTAAAAGGAAACACCCTGGTGAGTTTGCCATGGTACTTGGCCTTGATATAAGGCTGATAATGTTGCTTACTAATATTTTACCTTTTGTTCCACTTTTCCCCTACATATGGAATTCTTGTGGCCTCCGCAATGGTAGTTGTTGAAGGAGTGAAGTTTACCCCAGCAAAATGTACCATATTGTTATCCATGTTTATCAGAAACTACCTTGCTAACTCATGGTGAAATTCGACAATCTCAACCATTTCACCAAACTCAAAACATGACTGATATCTGAAACATTTGGTGGATAGTGGGCAAGCAAGGAGTTCACTCATGCTGATAGGTTCCTCCCTGATGATTTTTCTATTGGCATTATGACACAGGTTTGGCACTATGGCACAGGTGTTGTCCTTGACGGCAACTCACTCAGATGGAAGATCTCAGTTCAGGCTATCAGAATGAAAGAAAAAGAGATATACGAAGGTTCCTCTTAACCAGATCGCGTATACATGTGGGATTGCCAATCAAAAGGCGCATATACGTATGCACGCAATTTCATGCAAGGAAAATAACGTACATGTGGGAAAACTTATTTTTGGTCCATGGTATCTAGTCCTTGGTATTTGAACCTATGGTTTTGGACCTTGGTATCTCGTCCAAAGTAGTAAACCCAGGTATTGTACCCCAGGTATTGGTTCTCAGTGGTTTTGGACAATGGTATTGAGTAAGGCCTAAGACTATAAAAGGGAAAGGAGATCTTTAGGCAAAGGCATTCACTCAAGCATTGAATATCCTATGAAGAGCAAGATCTAGAATTCGGTTATGGTGCATTGCTAGATCTGAACCAAGGAAGAACATGAGTGCTAAAAGATGCACAAGTTCTATTGATGGGTCAAGATATTAAGGCTTGAACAGTGGTATCTTTGTTTTTGATATGTTATATTTAGTGCATGATTTGATCTATAAATCTGATAATCTGGGTATAACTGATGTCTGAATTAGTGAAAAGGGTAAATTATCTTTTAGAGATCTGTACGCAGGTTCGACACATCATAGGCGCGTATACACGTAGGTTCAGTAAGTGAAGACATTGTATATGCTGGTTGGATTTCATACAAAAGCGTATGTATGCAGGTTTCTACATTTTGAAGTAGCGCATGTCTCAAGAAATATGTTTTAGCTGCTTCTATTTATTACTGTAGTGTTCTGGGTTCAGGATTGGTTTCTGGTTATTGTTACTGTATTCTGGTTACAACTTTTTGAGAAGTGATTGGTTGATTCAGTTTTGCTTTGTACAAAGGAGATTGGTTGATACAGATATACTTGATGTTTGATTGAGGTTATTCATGGATCTAGTCTGAAAATTTATGAAACGTGGTCCCTGGAAGAAAAGAGAAGGTTGTAGCCTTCTGTAGGTCAGCACCTAGGTACTAGTACCTCAGCTAGTACAAGAGCTAAAGGGTTTGTAGCCCCCTTATAGCAGAAGTTGGAGAATGAGAGAAGGTTGTAGCCTTCTGTAGGTAATAGCCTACATATTGGTATAGGACTACACCAGTACAGATACATTCTAAAAAGAAGTTTCTAATTAAAAGAAGATAGAGAGGAATTGCAGCAGGTGGTTCTCACCCACATTGGGTTTCCACCTTATATATTGTGTTCTTATGTGTGACTTCTTTTTCTGTTTTAATGTTCCTGGTTAGTGTTTATATGGTTTTATGTACATATTAATGAGCAACATCTGAAGAATAATTTAAATTACAAGTCTGCTACTTATACGCTAGTTTCCTTAACTACAGTTGCATACATACACAATTTGTACTAACCGAAGTAGCATATAAAAATCTGATTGTGAAATAAAAAATAATTGATTTGATTAACACTGATTCCCCCCCCCCTCTCAATATTATTCGCAACAATTGGAATCAGAGCATGTCCTTCAAAAGAAGATTGATCGCTTGGAGGAAGATCTATCATCATGAGCAACTACGAAAAAGAGGCATCTATTAGGCAACCAATTTTTGATGGGAGAAACTTCGTCTATTGGAAGGTAATAATCATATCCTATCTTCAATCTCTTGGTATAGAAGTTTGGGATATCGTGGAAGCAGGATACACAATTCCATCAGCAAATACTATAGATACGGCTGGGAAGAAATAGTATGAAAAAATGCAAAGGCTATCAATACTCTATTAGCAAGTTTATCTCAATCAAAACTCTTCAAGGTTATGCAGCTAAAAACCACAAAAGAAATATGGGACAAGATCATTCCGAGCCATGAAGGAGACGATCAGGTAAAACGTGAAAAACTACAAACTATCAGAATTCAATCTGAAAATCTCAGAATGCACAATGATGAAAGTGTGGATAATTATTTCTTACGTATAGATGAGATTGTTAATCGTATGAAAAACTTGGGTGAAGAAATAAAAGAAGTTATCTTGGCTGAAAAGGTTCTAAGATCTTTGTCTTCTAAGTTTGAATCAAAAGTTTCTGCCATAGAGGAAAAGGAGAATCTATAGAGCATTACCATATCACAGTTGCATGGAATCCTAACTACTTTTGAAATGACAAAAGGGTGACCATCAGACAGGAGAGGAGCTGCATTCAAAGCTTTAGGAAAAGGAGATCACGACCAGTCAAGATATATGTCAGAAGAAGAGGAAGAAACAAACTTTGTCAAGAAGCTTCAACGAGGTTCTGGAAGATTCAGAGGTAAGCTACCTTTCAAATGTTTTGCTTGTGGAAGAGTCGGTCATTATGCAGCCAAGTGTCCTCATTAAGATAAGCTTGAAAAAGGTAAGGATATAGTTAGATGGAATAGAAAACAGAATGTAAGTAAGAAGAGCTATTATACACATGAAGACAGTGATGGATTTTTAATTAGTGATGAAGATGAACAATGTAATGATTATAGACTTTTGATGGCATTTGAAGATGATGAGTTCTTGGATGCTATAGATGAAGGTCTTTATGAAGAAATTTCTAAACTTAAAATTTGTTTAGAAGAAAATAATATGATTATAGACACTCCGACATTCCAACTTGCTGAAAGGGAAAAACACAATGAAAAGTTAGAATGTGAAATTGTGGGACTTAGAAAAGATATTGAGAAAACAAAAGCTCTTAATCTTAGATTTGCTAAAGGATCTGAAACTTTAGATGAGATTATTAAAGTGCACCATTCTCCTCTAAACAAGGCAGGTCTTGGATATAGTGAAGAAGCATTTCAAGCACAGAAGCCATCAACCTCGAAAAGTTATCTTGATGCAGCAAGGAGAAGTGAACATGTTGACAATTCACAACAAAGGAACAATGCAAATCACCAGGTAAATCAGGGACAATTTACTTCAAGAATGAATAAATATCACCAAGTAAATTGGGGGCAATCTACTTCAAGGATGAAGAGAAGCTACAACCAACTGCAGGTAAATCATTCTCAAATTGCCTCAAGAAAGGATGGAAACTACAATCATTTGGTCGGTAGGTTTGATAATCACAGGAATTTATTCAATGGCCAATGTTTCTCTTGTCATAACTTTGGACACAAAGCTGCTCAATGTGTTTCCTACAAGACCATCATTACTAGAGAAGCTCAAAAACAGAGTATGACTGGGATCATGAAAATGACCTACAATAATTTTTCTGCTCTTGAAAATGAAATAGAATGTTCTATTTGTAACAACTTCGGTCCTGAATATTCTGAATCCAGGAGTAGGTTTCGACAAACAACTCAGAAGGAGCAAGCTTCATTGAGTCCCAAAACATGGAGAAAGAAAGAACCGCAACTAGAAAGTTGTGGTATAACCTTAAATGTGGAAGGACAGGAAAATTAGTGGTACATTAACAGTGGATGCTCAAAACATATGACAGGTAATAAAGAAAAACTCCAGTCATATAGTGCCGTAGAAAATGAAAGGAAGATCTCATTTGGAAATGACACCCCTACACTCATAAAAGGTAAAGGTTCTGTTCTTTTGAAAGAAAAGGTCAAAGCTGGAAATGCTATGTATGTTGATGGCTTAAAGCATAATCTATTGAGTGTTAGTCAAATGTGTGATCAAGGAAATGAGGTAATATTTTGATCAAATGCATGTATTATTCATGAGCTTGATACAGGAGAAACAATGATCAAAGGCAGAAGAACTCAAAATAATTTATATATACTTAACGGAGGACAACAATAATGCTATCTAAGCAAGAATGACGAACACTGGCTATGGCACAGAAGACTAGGGCATCTAAGCTTCTCTCAGATAAGGAAAGCATGAAAATATCAGGCGGTTCGTGATCTCCCTGACATCAGAATTCCAAGCAATACAATATGCAAATCATGTCAGTTTGGCAAGCAAACCAGAACTAATTTCTCGGAGAAGGAATGATCAGCTAGTATGCCACTTGAACTTTTCCATACTGATGTATGTGGTCCATCCAGGAAAAGGTCACCTCAAGGAGAAGAATACGTCATATTGTTCATTGACGACTTTTCCAGAATGTGTTGGATAGGACTTCTGAAGCATAAAGACGAAGCTTTCGAAAAGTTCAAAGCATTCAAAGCCTTGATTGAAAACAAATCAGATTGCAGAATCAAATGCCTTAGGTCTGATCGATGAGGGGAATTTACCTCGGATTAATTTTTCAATTTTTTTGAAGAACATGGAATAAGAAGGGAATTCTCTAATGCAAAGACTACTCAACAAAATAGAATAGTGGACAGGATGAACAGAACGGTTTAGCAAATGGCTCAAGCTATGCTTGATGAGTCTAGAACTCCCGCAACCTTCTGGGGTGAAGCTGCATTTGTTGTCATCACTATTCTCAACAAGACAAACGTCTGGGTGAACAACACTTAGACTCCTCATGAACTTTGGTATGGTAAGACTCCTAAGGTGAAATACTTAAAAATTTTGGGAAGCAAATGTTACATCAAAAGGACTGATGAAAACTAAATGAAGGCATTCTCCTTGGTTACTCTCCCCACAACAAAGGATATAAGTGTTACAATAAAAGACTTGGAATTTTTTTTGAAAGTATTGATGTAGTGGTTGATAAAGAAGGAAATATTCTTAGGCAAGTAAAATCCAAATTTTTTGAAGATGATTAGGACTATCCTTCAACATAAAATCAGACATATGATGAAGAAGAAACCGATAAGGCACCAGAATAACAAATAAGGGTAGAAGAAAAGAATCCATCCAGGTACGTTTAGAAGAATCATCCAGAAACTCAAATTTTGGGGCAGAAAGAGGTAGGTGTACAAAGAAGAAGAAATATTTTAGAAGCTTGAAGCTATCCAGCATTGCTTTCCTCCACTGAACCCTAAAATGTAAGTGAAGCATGCAAAGATGAATGTTGGGTCAAGGGCATGAATGAAGAACTTGAGCAAATTGAAAAGAATAATACTTGGGAGTTGGTTCCTAGACCAAATGATAAAATTGTCATAGGGACAAAATGGATATTCAAAGACAAGTTGAATGAAAATGGAGATGTTATTAGAAACAAGGCCAGACTTGTTTGTAGAGGGTATGCCCAACAGGAAGGTATAGACTTTGAAGAAACTTTTGCACCGGTTGCAAGGCTTCAAGCCATAGGAATGTTCCTTGCTCTTTCCAACTTTCAGAAGTTTCAAATGGATGTGAAATATTCGTTTTGAAATGGAGGCTTAGAAGAAGAAGTGTATATTGAGCAACCAGATGGATTCATTCTTGGAGATGATCCAAAGCTTGTATGCAGACTTAAGAAGGCATTTTATGGTCTTAAATATGCTCGAAGGACTTGGTAATTTCCATTGGACAAATATCTCCATCAACAAGGCTTTTCAAAAGGATAACCGATAGCAATATATATAAGAGTTGATAATGATAAATTTCTAATACTTGTTGTGTATGTTGATGATATCATCTTTGGTAGCAATGAAGAAGCCATGAGTGAAAATTTTTCTTTGGTAATGCAGAAAGAATTTGAAATGTCCCTGCTTGGTGAGCCGCCATATTTTCTTGGTTTACAAGTCCAACAAAATAAAGACAGTATCTTTCTATCACAACCCAAGTGCCTCAAGCAGATCTTGAAGAAATATGGTATGGAAGATTCGAAACCAATATGTACCCCTATGATAACAGGATGCAGCCTTAGCACAAATAAAAATTCAGCAGTAGTACATCAACCAACCTATAGATCCATGATTGGTAGTTATCTTTATATGACAGGTACCCACCCAGACATCATGCATGTAGTGGGAATAGTTGGAAGATTCTAGGCAAATCCAAAAGAAACACATCTTCAGGCGGTTAAAAAGATTTTCAAATATCTTCAAGGAACACAAAACTATGGCTTATGGTATCCTAAAGATACAAATATCACACTTCATGCATATACATATGTAGAGTGGGTAGGAAGCGTGGATGACAGAAAAAGCACTAGTGGTGGTGCATTCTTTATGGGTTCCAGATTAGTATCTTGGTTCAGCAAGAAAAAAAGTTCAATTGCTTTATCTACAGCTGAAATGGAATATGTGGCTATTGCATCTTGTTGCACACAACTCCTTTGGATGATGCAAACTTTGAAATATTTTCAAATCACTTGTACTCCACCTATCTCCATTTTATGTGATAATACAAGTGCAATCATTATTTGAAAGAATCTTGTCATGCATTCAATGGCCAATCACATACCTATCAAATATTATTTTTGTCGAGAACAAGTGCTTGAACAAAAGGTCAAATTGGGGTATGTTCCCTCCAAGGAACAAGTTGTTGATATACTCACCAAACCACTACCTAGGGAGACATTTAAATACCTCAGACAGAAGCTGGGAGTAGTTGATGAATCATCTTGCTGTTGAAACTTGTTTGTCTCAGAGAAAAGTGGTTGTACGTGAGTTTCGTGAGGAGGATCCACATACATACGCCGGTTTATGTGGATACCGTCATTTATATGTTGATTTGAAGACAATAGTGGGCCAGGCTTAGGATGAAAAGAGTTTGATATGGGTCTGACAGAGACCATCTGGCACAGGTTCAGGGGGAGCATATATTCTTCTATTAATGCATTGTTCACATTATCTTAGAAGATCTTGGTTCAATTTCACAGTTGTTTTGGTTTCAGGTGGAACAGGTGTAGAGGGAGAACATGGTTGCTGGTCTAAATGATGATTGACAGATGCTACTGATGATACTTGTTGATAACTATGATAAGTATTGTTGTAGATATTTCATCTGTATGTCATGTATTTCCTTCCTTATTAAGGTCATGTAACGACCTATTTTGGTTTCCCCACTATGCCTGGGATGGATGAGTCAATATTGGTATATCCCTACTTGGTTGGGATATTGATGTATATATGAGCCTTTGGTGATAGGAAGGTCATTTATGATGTATAAAGTCATGTTTCTTCTTATAGAACATCTTCTTGTAGACCTTGCCTACAGTCAAGGGGAGCATGGACAGCATAGCAGAATGAAGGTTTTAGCATGTACTCAGGGGGAGCATAACCCTTTTCCCTTGAAGACAAAGGGGGAGAATGACTTTGAGTGACTTGGGGTTGCCATCAAGTCCAAAGGGGGAGACTGTTGGAATTATGACATAGGTTTGGCACTATGGCACAGATGTTGTCCTTGATGGCAACTCACTCAGATGGGAGATCTCAGTTTAGGCTATCAGAATGAAAGAAAAAGAGATATATGTAGGTTCCTCCTAACCAGATCACGTATACACAAAGGATTGCTAATCAGAAGGCACATATATGTATGCATGCACATTCATGCAAGGAAAAGCATGTATATGTGGGAAAACTTATTTCTAGTCCATGGTATCTAGTCCATGGTATTTGAACCTATGGTTTTGGACCTTGGTATCTCATCCAAAGTAGTAAACCTAGGTATTGCACCCCAAGTATTGGTTCTCAGTGGTTTTGGACCATCGTATTGAGTAAGGCGTAAGACTATAAAAGGGAAAGGAGATCCTTAGGCAAAGGCATTCACTCAATCATTGAATATCTTATGAAGAGCAAGATCTAGAATTGGGTTATGGTGCATTTCTGGACTTGAACCAAGGAAGAACCTGAGTGCTAAAAGATGGATAAGTTCTATTGATGGGTCAAGATCTTAAGGCTTGAATAGTAGTATCTCTGTTTTTGATCTGTTATATTTGGTGCATGATTTGATCTATAAATCTGATAATCTATGTATAACTGATGTCCGAATAAGTGAAAAGGGTAAATTATCTTTTATAGATCTATACGTAGGTTCGGCACATCAGAGGCGCATATAGATGCAGGTTCAGTAAGTGAAGATAGCGTATATGATGGTTGGCCTTAAGACAGCAACATATGTATGCAAGTTTCTACATTTTGAAGTACCGTATATCTCAAGAAATATGTTTTAGCTACTTTTGTTTATTACTGCAGTGTTTTGGGTTCAATATTGGTTTCTGGTTATTATTACTATTATTGTACAAAGGAGATTTGTTGATATAGATATACTTGATGTTTTATTGAGGTTATTCATGTATCCAGTCTGAAAATTTATGAAACGTGGTCCCTAGAAGGAAAGAGAAGGTTGTAGCCTTCTATAGGTTAGCACCTATGTATTAGTACCTCAACTAGTACGAGAGCTAAGGGGGTGGCAGCTCCCTTCCAGGAGAAGCTGGAGAATGAGAGAAGGCTATAGCCTTCTGTAGGTAGCAGCCTGCGTACTGGTATAAGACTGCACTAGTATAGATACAATGTAAGATGAAGTTTCTAATAAAACGAAGATAGAGATGAATTGCAGCAGGTGGTTTTCACCCACATTGGGTTTCCACCTTATATCTTGTGTTCTTATGTGTGACTGCCTATTCTGTTTTACTGTTCCTAGTTACTTTTTATATGGTTTGATGCACAGATTAATGATTAACATCTGAAGAATAATTTAAATTACAAGTTTTCTAGTTATATGCTAGTTTCCTTAACTATAGTTGCATACATATGTGATTCGTACTAAGTGAAGTAGCGTATACAAATCTGATTGTGAAATGAAAAATTATTGATTTGATAATACTGATTCACCCCCTCCCCCTCTCAGTATTATTTCCAACAATTTCCACCTTTGTGAGGCTTCTTGGACTGCACATTTCTCTCTCTAGAGGTATCACTCGGAGTTTCTTCTTCAAAATCATACTCACTATCCCTCTCCGTGTTTCTCTCTCTTAGAATGGTTTGATGAATGGTGGATAATCAGGTTAGGGGAAGATGAATATGAAGAGATTTATAAAATGGAAATAGTGATGGGGTTAAGTGGGATTTATATGGGAGTTAGGGTTTGATGGAGGGTGTTTAGGGTTTGATAAAGTGGTTAATTTTAATAGGGAAAAGGGGGAAGGGAATATGAGTGAAGTGAGATAGGATTAAAGGCTAGGCTTAGGGCAAGTGAAATTAGGAATTTTGAGGCAAGGAAGAAGATTTTGTAGTGGTGAGAAATAAGATGGGAAAACACATTAGGGTTTTGAGTCTGAGGAGATAAAAATATATTTGAAGCATAAAAACCCTACCTAGGCTCCAAAGTTAGTGTACTTACTTGTTAAGAAGGGAAATGAAGCATTTGGGAGGATTTGAGAGGAATTTGTTTAGTTTTGAAGCCTCACTAGCCAATGCGCAGTGCACTACACCCAATGTGCGACGCCTGCCTAATGCACAACGCCAGTGTATTTTTACACAGGAGAAAGTTGCCTCATGCGCACCACCCCTTTGACGCATAGAACTGACCCTCTGATGCATAGCGCTAGGCAGGTTTACACTAGATTTGCAATTTTCCACCTTTTTTTTCTCACTCTTCCCTCAAAACGTGATTTTGGCTCTCCAATTTGCTTTCTTCACAATAGAATGACTTCCTATCATGATTTTTCTTTTATACACCTTACATTTTTTTTTTTCATTTCCAACCTACTTTTCTAAACCCTTAGTCACTTTTATAAATACTCTTCTTTTTAGTTTGAAATTTGACCTTCTTTTAAGCAACTTGATGAACTCATGTCATGATACATTTGCTTCTGTAGTGGCATGAGTTGGCAATGAGACCTGGAATAGCCCATGAGTGCTTATTACATATAGAGATAATTGAATTTACATGAAAATCATTAAAATAGAAAAATACTTTGTTTTTACCTCAAAACATAGTTTCGAGGTGAAAAATATTTATTGAGCATACCATAAGTAAAATTATGACTTTATGAACCTTTATGTGCCTGGTGACCTCTTTATTTGAGCGTGATTGACAAACCCTAAGACCTAATGGGACTAAACCCTAGGACTAGTTGTTATACATGAAATGAAATAGGATGATTGTGAATGACTAAAAAAAAATGTGTAAACAGGTCAGCAGGTGGATGTCATGAGGGAAGCTGACATGAAAACACTACCATTAGTTGATCCATGACCTAATGGAATGTAGCTAATCGAATGAGACACCTAATATGCGTGCAAAAGAGCAATTTTATCATCGATGGAAGTGTGAGGACACTGAAACTAACATTGGATCCAATGGGGATGGTAGCTCCTCGGAGGTGCAAAGAATTGCATATATTTGGAAAAACATACAACTTCCTTCATCCATTGGGAAATATGGAGTCAATAACTTCAGAACACCAAAATACACCTTGACTCAAAACTGAATTGACTAAAAACAGAAACTCACTCAAGACTGATACTGACTCAAGTACATACAAAGATTTTTAATGGTAGCAGACCATCGAGATTTGAGGGCTTCAAGTCATGAAGACAACCACTTTCCTACTGATGAAATATGTACAATCATGTGAAGTGGGCCTTCCAATGTAACCAATCCAGTAGATGGCTACATACTAGAAATTCAGCTCTCATTTTCCCCAAGCACGTAGAACGATGTACATGTAGGCAACTCACAATAACAACTGAAACCAAGGCTTATGCTAATGAACCAGGAAACATTCATTTTTTCTAATGCTTACAAAATAATGTTGAAGGGATCTTGAAAATCCTGAAGCACTGGCTTGTCTTGAGATCCAGTAGCAAAAATAGAAGTACTCCCATCATTCTGATATGAAAGAACAATTGGTTGCTAATTGGTAGGAAGGCATAGAGCAGTATAAGCTTCTGCTATCTGGGTTTTGGTTGTAAATTCCTCGACCATGAGAAATTATGACTGAAATTCTGGCATACTGTCTCTCTCAGGCACAATTTCATAGTCTAAGCCTTTCTTAAACAAAAAACATTCTTCAAGATTATCAAACATGACAGCCTTATAATTTTCATAAAGGAAAACAATATCTACTCATTGATCTATAAATCTAATTTCAAGGTTGTTATCATTTCCAAAAGTGGAATAAGCTTCGTTAACACCTTCTTGACTATGTGAACATTGCAAACCTGCGTTAGCTTGGGCTGTAACCTGACCTTTAAGGAGTTGATCTATCTCATCTTTAGACAGAGGAGATAATACTTTTTGTTTTCTTTTTCTCAAACAATTATTCTCTTCTTGGAATAACATTTCAAAACATGAAAAACATGAATGATAGTCCTTAATTCCCTGGTCTTCTGAAATTTGAAAACATTGCTGATCATCTTCTTATGACATGGCAATCAAATTGTCATGTTTATTATCACACTCATCAGTCATACAAAAGAAAAATTCAGATGGTCCTTGAAACTCAAAACTAACACTTCTATCATTTACCACTAAGTTATCCAAAGAAGATTTTTAACTTGCATGAACAAATATCTCATCTTGTTTTTCATAAAAGGAGTAGATTACCTCCTTGTGAAGACTTTGTTCTAAGTAAATGAGAAAACTTGGATCAATAAATTTGTCTTCTTCTTTCTAGACGATCTCAACAACAGAGATCTCCTTCATGGGATTTAGAACAAGGTACTCTTCATCATCACGATTTGAATCTAGATTTGAAATAGCCTGCCTGATTTTATCACAATCTAAGATCGAAACTTGATTTCCCTGCATACTGTCATATACTATGAGCAAATCTCAAATAAGACCTTCTCTTTCATCACTTTCCATTGTACTAAGATCTTGATCCGGCTGCAACGTTTCCTGAGCATCTTGACAAGTATCCTGCAAGCTCTCTTTATGCTGCCGAAATGGATTTTCATACAAAGCTTTCATGATCTCATCGTCAATGAAGTCATCATCTTCATAAATTTCCTCAAGATTTTTAATAAAACTATAAACATATTTTCAATAGTTCTAAACTAAATTTAAGGATGGATAAGATTTTTATAATTTTCAAAGAACATGGTATGGAAATCTTTTAAACAATAAATACAAGCAGGTGACAAACTTTCATACCAAGATCGGGCTTCACCTTCCAGAGTGGCCATGAATATTTTCATCAAGCTATATTTAGGAAAACCAACCTTTAACTTGCGAATATGCATGTGAAATCGAACTAGATGTAAAGCAACATCATTCCTATCATCATCTTTAAACATAGGCAAATTCCTTTGCCAATCTATCTTTGGAATTTTATTTGAGAAACCTGGAATTTGATCTCGGCTCATGGGAAGATATCCTCGATCTAGTGAATCCATTTTGATAACAATGAATTCACCAAGAAACTCTTCAGGCTACTGGTTCTTGAAGAGTAGAGTTGCTGTAAAAATTCTAAACCTTGGGATTTTTCGACGATGGAGTCATCAAGGTGAATGATTTCAACCTTTTCGTGTATGATTGGTTTCCACCATCAAAAATCAGATCTAAACTTGATATATTTTATTGAGGAACAAAAAACTATGTTCCCCAGTATGGTCGCCACTATGTTAGGGCATAGATCTACCTCAGGCTGAAGGAAGGCAAGTCTAGGGTAAGATCAAACCACGCTTAACTTAGTAGCTAGCCCTACCAGGTTAGGAGTGGTCTCTCTCCTTGTCAATCTCAATTAGGATATTGGAAATTAGGGCTTGAGATGACTGAGTTTAATGTAGATTTTAGCCTATATATAGTAGCTCAGGGTTTCCGATTTAATTTTTAAGTTTTGGTTGCTGGATCAATTGGAGAAGGCAGATTGGATTCAGGAAATCAACTCAGGGATACAATGATGTTCTGTGGGGCGAGGAAGGCAATGGTTTATGTACTAGAAATGGATTAAGATGGTAGATTAGGATAGTTGAGGAGTTTAGAAGGGCATAAAGAAACTATGAATCCTCTTCAAATGGTTGAAAACATTGAAAACCAAATGCATTCCCAAGACAAAGCACAACAATGTACTTTGTCCATTCACCTTGATTCATTTAGTTTTAGAAGAGAGAGATGGATTTGGATACATATAAAACATAAGAAAAACTCACTACAAAAAAGAAACAATACATAAACTCAATATCACAAGAATCCCACAAAAATAACTGTGAAACCTGATTTTTCTGCTTGCCAACTACTGTAGGGATGTACAATGGAGCTCAGAGCTTCCACAAGAGTCCAACCTTTACAAATGAGTAAGAGAAAACATAATATAGTCATCAAACAACTCATGCTAGTGATCAGGGGTCTAATTCATGAGAAAGGGGTGGTTTAAACAATATCAAATTTAGGAACACAAAAGTAGGCAGTGGAATAGCTTACGTCTAAAACTTAGTGAACCAATTCATTATTGCTAAAAACCACTTGGAACTTGATGTATCTACCCTATTAGGTTATTTTTATCTATACTTAGATCAAATACATAATTTATCATACATACATTTACCCAAGAAAGAAGAAAATTCAACCACTGAAGAAACTGGGTGAAATTTTGAGTTTTAGGCAAAATTGACAAAATTTGCCTGATCCATAGCACCCTGAGCTTGAATTGAAGCACCTATTAAAGGATGAATTCGGGGGCCTTTCGCTCACCCAAATTAGGCTCAAGATGGTTTTTTGGAAAGCCTTGCCTTTATAGTTTCTATAACACTTTGAATTTTCTAATTTCGAGTTGATTTGACACTCCAAAACTTGACTCTCGCAAGACTGGTTCCTGTGGGTCCAAAAAGAGGTAGAGAGGGCACTTTTTTAGTGTTTTTTGCCCTTTTGGTGGCCAAAATCTTCTCCAAAATTGATGAAACTTTCTGGGTTTTCTTATTTTTTTATGACGAATCCAAATCTATAAGCCATTTTTCAAGACGATGCACCATTTCAATGCACATCACTGGTGGCACTGCGCATCATCTGAAATTTCCTATGCTTCGATTTTCAAAAATGCAAAATGAAAAGAAATTTCCAAAATTTCCTCAAATTTGGTAGGAGGCAACCTCATTAAGTGCTTTTCTGATCTAATGAAGCTTCCACCAAGAATTTTAGTTTATCATTGTTATAGACATTTTTGTGCCTTACAGCTCTAAGCATGAAATGTCGATAAACCAAGGGATCCTAAGTCCCTAAAAGTGTTGTTCCGACCCCTAAAGGAATAAGGTCAACAAATTACAGCTTCTCCCAGAAGTTCTCCACCAGAAAATGCTCAGAATCAGTCAAATCAGGATCATTCCAGCTGCTCCACTAGCTAGTTGCGTTGCATAGCACCCAAGTACACTAGCTAGGTGCGTTGCAATGCACCTAAATGCACTACCAGGGTGAGTTGAGCGGGAAATGACAAATGGCAGTGCCCTTCCGCTAGGTGGAAAGATAATGGAAGCTTCCAGAATCTTCTCCAATGACACTTGCCTCACTGAGTTCAACCAAGGATGAGTGAGAGGCTCTCAGTCTCCAAGTGGAAGCAAGAACTGACAGAGAGAAGCCACTAGTCAAATCATAAGCTGACTCATACTCCTTGCATACATCTATATATGGATCCCTCATCCTAGAGATCCAGAGGCTGGAATTTTGTATATTGCAAAGAATTGTTGTTGGTTTTGAGATAGATATAAGAGTATTGGGTGATTTATGCTTTGTTGGAGGTGAAGAGGGGCTTCTTTGATGGGAGGTTGATGCTGGACCAAGAATCATCGGTTGTAACTCCTCCTGGATCTTCTTGTTATATCAATAAAACTATTTGAGTTTCTCCTACATGCTTTTGTATCATTGATGTTTGTTACATTTGCATGTTTAGCTTAAATCTGATCCTAAGCTATTTATGAATATAAATCCATGTCTTTGTGTAGTTTTCCTCTTCTGTGATCTTACAGGAACTTGGTGAAGCTGGGCAAGTAAGGGAGTAGGTAGCTTGAAGCTGTCAAAGAGGAGAGAGATTGGATCAAAGGACTAGCGCAAGACACAGGTTGGTTCATCCTATTCCTCTTTGTTTATAGTTCATAAAGAAGAATACAAAAGTAGTTTTCTCTATTTGTTTCTAAGGTCACTGTCACACCTTAGTGGGATAGGGTCGTTCTGAATAGACACTTTTCCCGTTCACAAAATGGTGACTCCGCTGGGGACGATTGTCTAATTAGTTTGTTCGTGTTTCTCTTGTTGTTTGTTTCATAAAATTAGAAGTAGCAATCGAACTGCATTTGCCATTAATAAATGCAAAGTAGACATTTTCTACTTCAACCCATTCACTGGATTTGCTTATGATTTGAACAGCTGATTCACAAATGATCTGATTGCCCTTTGTGATAGCTCTTAGACCTCCTTTAAATCTACCCTCTGATTGTGCATTACTGATTGCTTTTACTCGGCCAAAAACCATAGATTAAACTGCAAAACGTGACCTAGAACCTGGATAGAATTCTCGCTTCTGCCCCAGCGCAGTCTCTGTGAAGAGGTTCTGCATTTCAACGCACTTCCCGAGAGGGCTACCTGTGCTGCAATGCAGTTTCTCTGTGTAACATGTGCGCTGATCATCCTAGCCTTGTGCAGCAGAGGTTCTTTGCTTCATTTTTTCAGTTTTATCTCTGATTTTTAACCCTGTGATCAGTGTATGTGTCTGTTTAAAAACCCCTTTTCTTTGTTGTAATTTCGCCTCCTTTGTACAAAAAGATTGTAGATGTTTTTGTGTGTTTGTTACCTCATTTACAGTTTTCCATTGAAAAAGTAGAATAGTCATACTGTCATCCTTTGATTTAGATCTGTCGCAAGTGTCGATTTTGATCATAGGAGAAAGTTTATTTGCTGTTGACAGTCGATTATGCTTTTACTTTTTGTTGTTGGGAAAAGTATCTATTCAGAATGCCCCTATCCCACTCTAAGGTGTGATAGTGCGTTAGCAACAAACAAGGAAAACTACTTGAGTATTCTTCTTTATGAAATGTAAATGAGGAGAAAGGATGTAACTAACCTGTGTCTTTCGCTAGTTTGTTGATCCAATCGCTCCTCTCTTCAATAGCTCCCAGCTCCCTGCTCCCTTATCGGCCCAGCTTCACCGAATTCCTGTAAGATCACAAGAGAGAGAAACTACACGAAGATATAGATATACATTCATAAAAAGCTCAGGATCAGAATAAGCTAAACATGCAAATATAACAAAACATCATTAATACACAGCATGTAGGAGAAACTCAAATAATTTTATTGATATGATAAGAAATTCCAGGAGGAGATACAACCAAGTGAGTCCCAATCCAACATCTACCTCCCAGCAAAGGAATCCCTTCCTCTCCTCCAACAAATCATAAATCACCCAATGTACTAATCTCAATCTCAAACCAACAACAATTCTCTGCAAAGTACAAAATTCCAGCCTCTTGGATCTCTGGGATGAGGGATCCATATATAGATGTAAGCAGAGAGGATGAGTCAGCTTATGTTTTGACTTGTGGCTTCTCTCTGTCAGTTCTTGCTTCCACTTGGAGACTAATAGCCTCTTACTCATCACTTGGTCGAATTTAGTGAGGCAAGTGTGATTGGAGAAGATTCTGGAAGCTTCCATGGTCTTTCCACCTCGTTGAATGACTCTGCCACTTGTCATTTCCCACTCAACGCACCTGGGTAGTGCATTCAAGTGCGTTGCAATGCACCTAGCCAGTGTATTTGGGTGCTTTGCAACGCAGGCAGCTAGTGGAGCTTCTGAATTGATCCTGATTTGACTAGTTCTGAGTGGTTTTTGGTGGAGAACTTCTGGGAGAAGCTGTCATTGGTTGACCTTGTTCCTTTAGGAGCTGTAACAACATCTTTAGGGACTTAGGATCCCTTGATTTATGGACATTTCATGCTTATAGCTGTAAGGCACAAAAATGTCTATAATAGTTGCCCCCTAAAGTATGAGGCCGTTTATCGGGTGAAATGCTTTATTAGGAGGATCCGAAGTTCTTTCGATGCTAGGAGGAGACCTGTAATAAGATAAAATACAATACATTATTTTTTATACTGTTTTCATGATCTAGCTGAGGCGGGCATTCCCATGCTCAGCTTTATAAATTCATTTTTATGTACAAAGGACAGATAATCTTCTGATGGTAGACTGATGATTCTGATGAAATCATCATCCTTTTGGTAGGATGATCATCTGTTCTGCAATGCTGTATATGTCAATGTATTTATTTTTCCTAAATATATATCGCAGCTCGGATGGATGAAACTAGATCCGGGGTCTTCAATCTCGTCTGATCTTCACTCTAAGTACAAGTCGATCCATGTGAGAAATGTTTTGAAGTCGAACATGGAAAGACATCGCTTGATTAACAGTCAATGATGTAAATTGTTAACAAGCGCGAGAGGAATCACCGATAATGATAATGACACTCAAGGTACTGCAGTAAAATTCACGTGGTGTGAATAAAGGACTTGGCATCGAACACCACGCAAAATCTTTCGGTCGAAGGTCATTGATGTATACCTGTCGCCAGAAGTGAGAAACTTGCCATTGAGGCATGCAAGCTTCAGAGTACTGAAGGGGGTGTTCCTAGATCAACTTCTTGGATAATGAGCTGATGTCGACAAGAAGCGATCCATTAAAGGAGGGCCTTAATGTATCCCACATCAATGACACGGAACAGAGCAAATGATTTTGATGGAGGTGAAAACGATCTGATGATATATGGTTCAGGGTGGCGGTCATGAAAGAATGAAGTATAATGTATGATAGTGGATGGGACACTATTGACTTCTCTAGATGACTTCTCTTGAACATATCGGCCACACTTATATGATGGATTGGTAGCATTTACACCAAAGGTGTATGGTATGGCGAGACCATGGTGATGTGACCGGTGAATGAAACAACCCAACCCGACTCAGGCATGGAGTGGAAGTGTCATGTTCAAGAGCGACTTTCTACCAATAAAGGTTCTTTGAGTTTCTTCCCAATTTTTCCCCAGTCATTGCTGACCAGTACCTCTTTATTTTTGTCAAGCTTGAGGAGGATAACATATGCCTGTTCTATAATTTTCCCTTCGGGCAAACCCATCGCTATGTTTTAATGAGCCTAGCGATAGTGAAACTCGTTCTCGTCTAAAGACAAGTTTGTCGCTATTAATGTTTTTAACGAGTCTAATGACAAAGATAACTCGATCCTTTTCATTTTTTGAGAGTTTGAAAAGGTACGTAAAGTTAACTCCGAAAGTCCTTTTTCTTCATCTAATCCCTTAGGTCCGAAAAAGTATAAAACAATACAAAAGGGATGAATTTTCGATAGTTTTAACGAGCCGAACAAAACAAGCGCTCGATCTTTTTGTGCAATAATCCCTCAGGTCCAAAAAGATTAAAATCTAGAGGAGGGATAGCACTTCCGGTCGCTTTAACGAGCTGGAAGGCCAAAACTCGGAAATCTTTTCATATTTTATGAGTCAGATGAAAATAGCTTAAAGAAGACTCGTCTTTTGAGGAATGAGTGATAAAATGGGTAGCAACTGATTCCAGGTAAGGGTTGGAATTTTCCAAGCATGAAAGTGTCACAAGGATGGCTAGTGAAATCACTCTTCGCAGCTGTTCCTCAAAATGGGTAAACAATCAAATGGAGGTGAATGATCGGCCAATGGAAAAGTGGAGGTGACGGTGCAAACACGACCAAGGCTTTAATGGCTGATAATGTTACATTCACGGTGGTTATTTACCGGAGGATAGTTCATTTTTTAACGAGCTTAAGCGCGGGTTGAAACACTTGCTCGATCTTATGTTTATTTTTTAACGAGCATGAACTGTGTGCTAAAACTGCTCGATCTTATGTTTATTTTTTAACGAGCATGAACTATGTGCTAAAAATTCTCGATAATCCAGTCATATGATAAGAATGTCTCATGTAAGATGCCATTTTTTATGGAGCTTGCGCCTTACAAAGCTATGCCCCGCATCCTTTCGTTATGCAAGTTCGGAAACGACTAATCCAAAAAACAGATAAATAATCGCTCTTTGCTTGCACTCCAAAAGGTTTGCATGCCCCCAGGTATAAAACAGAGTTTCAAGGTTACCTCTACTTCACTTCCGCCAAAACAATTGTTTTACCGAGAGAGGCCTACCTCTTTTAGGCCCCAAACACATAACTTTGACAAAAGAATCTTATTCTAGAACAACCCCTCTTCCAATCACGGACGGGGTACGGACTAGTCATATTCTCCCGCGGAAACCTACCTTATACCCAAAGTTTTCCTGCCGAAGCAGACCAGGATGCATGCCCCTTGGGTTCCAGTCATATCCCTCCGAATTACTCGCGCTCATCGTGAGGACGGACCATGGGTTGAGACATTTCTTGCGTGAAGAGACCATTTACGGATGGTATATGACTATTTGCGATGCGTGATCTGGGAAATCAAAGCTGGTCCACGAGCTTGACCACTCTTCCTTCGTGCGGAAAACACATTACTCTAAAGAGTGAGGAGACGATGGCTCCCATGCAATATATATAGTCTCATCCAAGGAGTACGTTATAATCCAAGGGTCCTTGAACGACCATCATGTTCATTTGAACGGTCTTCCCTTTCAATGTTATGAGCACATTGGGGAGGATCCCTAAAGGTCGACTGGTTCCTTTATCAAAGCCTGTCAGATTTCTCATTTCAGGCAAAAGCGATGGCGAACCAAGCGCTTTCCAAGAAGTAGAGGAAAGGATACTCACAGATGCCCCCTCATCAATGATGGTTCCAGCCATGACCATTCTATATATTTGGACGATAATTCTGAATGGTATGCTTGCTGGCAAACGGGGTCTGCCTAGTTGGTTCCAGTCGAAGGAGACAACTAGGTTGCTTGGTTGTGGGACCGAGTAGACAGCCGGGTATCGCTCTGACGAACTTCCTTCCTGTGATAAAGGAATGGGTGGATTGCCCCCATGTTCGTCGGAGTCTGTGTTGATGAAGAGAATTTGGACGATGTCATCCTTGTTCTCCTCAGTGATTGTGTCATTCGAAGATGAATCCTCTGAAGGCAAGACCGGGTCAACTGCCGCCTCGACCTTTTGACTTTCGTCAGGTATGGATTCAGTTGGTTCATCTTCAATGACTGGTGCTTCAGCTGACCACTTGAGCGGACTAGCTGGATTCTCAATTAACGAAGGACTTGACAAGAGTTTTTTATATCCAGGAGGAAGTCGTAACGGTGAAACCGGATGATCATCCAAAACTATTTTAGCTTCATCTAAGAAGGGACAACAGTGGATGGTGTCATTGCCTTCACACAGTTTACAGGGAGATCTAGCTCTCCCTTTTTGTCCTGGGACTTCACTTTCGCTAGTTGACGGTGTGCTTTCAACATGGCTATCAGAGGTTGACGCCACCGGACTATGCAAACGGGGAGACCAGTCCCTTAGTATCTGAGGGATGCAGGGACAATCTCTGTGAAAGTGGTCTCCCTTGCAAATGACACATGGTGATTTAGGCCTGGTTAGTGAAGTGTGTGGATTTTCGTTAGGCGACACTCGTTTTTCCCCAGTCGCTTTTGGCTCCTTCTTCTTCTTCTCTTTCTTCTTCTTTTCCTTCTTCTCCTTAGGAACTTCATTTTTAGTTTTACCAGTTCCGTCAAGCGAAGAGGAAGGGAGAGAGGAAGAATTAGAGGAAGTAGAAGGTTGGTGGGTAACTCTGGACTGGTCTAACTGCTGATTCGACTGTTCAGGAATAGTGGTGTTCTGAACGACATTGGTTGAGAAGAGCCAGACCGGCAAGCCAATTGTCAGCCCTGGAAGCGACAATGTGGCCATATGGGGTGCACCAACATCTCCCCAAGAGGAGAAGGGACTAGGATTTCCACCAAGGGGAATTCCTTGGTTGGTAGGCTCCATTTTCTCAACCTAAAGATCAACGCGGGAAAAAGGGTATGAATATTCCATTTAAAATAAATTTTAACGACGCTTGGACACAACTTGCTTTTTCAATTTTAAAGAGTCGAGAAAAAGCAAAAGATGACTCTAGTCTCCTTCGATTTTTAATGAGCCTGAAGTGACAAGTGCTCAAATGGACCTTTTCCGTTAAGGAGTCTGAAAAGGAACGAAAGGGACTGCTTTGGAGTTCTAGGTAGAGGGTGTGCCAAACCAATCGCAAAACCGCAGAATACTTTTTAGGGTACGGGCGGTCATTCTTCCCAAATGCTGTGTTCAGTGCATTGCGATCAGTAGGGCAGCCGACACAGCTTCCTATGGATAAAGGTTTTATGCCTATAGGGGTCTCCCAATATATACTCGACGGTACGTGGGAGCACAATCCGCACTGGCACTTATCATCTCTCAGGAGGAATCACCCAACCATCAGTGAGGCCGACAGTCACCAGGTTTTACGACACCGGAACACGTCTCTAGCCTAGACCTCTTTGTTGTGCGTTAAGTTACAAAGCGTTGTTAAGTTCATTCAATTTATTTTAGGTTCATCTTTCTTAGAAGTTTGCCTTTTTGGATCACCACGAGATGTAGATACAATTCCTAAATGCAGTCTAAAGATGATAAGCAAGCTTTTATCTCTTTTCAACAATGAAAATCCTAGCTACAAGGGGAAAAGAAAGACACAATGTTTTCTCAAAGAGCAAAGAGCACAGTGTAAATGCACTTCTCCTAAATCAAACCATACAAACTATCAATATGCAAATGCACAAATTCATGTATTTGTTTTCACTTTCTTAATATTGACGCCTAAAAAGAAAGTTGTTGTACAAATTTGAATTCGATTTCAAGTGAAAAACACAAACAAGCTTCTTTTTGAAATCAAAAAGATGATTACGACACTTTATGATTCTGAAGTAAACACTTGTTTCAACACTACAAATTCACAAATTCAAACCAAAAGACAAAATTAAAAGCGCAATCAACTGTCAACAGCAAACAAATTTACTCCTAAGATCAAAACGACACTTACGACAGGTCTAGATCTAAGAGCGACAGTATGACTAGTTTACATTTGTAATGGGAAACTGCAAATGACGTAACAAATACACAAAAAAAAATACAGTTTCTTTTATACAAGTGAGGCGGAATTAAGGCAAAGAAAAGGGGTTTTCAGATAGGTACACACACTGATAACAGGCTGCAAAAAACAGAGATAAAACTGAACACAAGGGTGCAAAGAACCACAGCTGCACAGGGCAAAGGCTGATCAGCACACCTGTTGCACAAAGAAACTGAATTGCAGCGCAGGTAGCCCTCTCAGGACCTGTGTTGAAATGCAGAGTCTCTTCATAGAGCCTGCGCTGAAGCAGAAACGAGAACTGTCTCTGGGTTCTGGGTCACGGTTTGCAGTTTGATCTATGGTTTTTGGCTGGATACAAGCTATCAATAAGGTACAATTAGGAGGATGATTTAAAGGAGGACTAAGAGCTATCACAAAGGGCAGTTAGAGCATTTGTGGATCAACTGTTCAGATCATAAATAGGCCTAGTAAATGGACTAGAGTAGCATATCTCTACTTTGCATTTGTAAATGGCAAATGCAGTTCGATTCGCCACTCCTAGGTTTATGAGAAGAACACCAATAGAAACACAAATAAACTAACGAGATACGCTCCACAGCGGAGTCACCAATTTGTTGTTGGGAAAAGTATCTATTCAGAACGCCCCTATCCCACTCTAAGGTGTGATAGTGCCTTAGCAACAAACAAGGAAAACTACTTGAGTATTCTTCTTTATCAAATGTAAATTAGGAGAAAGGATGTAACTAACCTGTGTCTTTCGCTAGTTTGTTGATCCAATCGCTCCTCTCTTCAATAGCTCCCAGCTCCCTGCTCCCTTACCGGCCCAGCTTCACTGAGCAAGATCACAAGAGAGAGAAACTACACGAAGATATAGATATACGTTCATAAAAAGCTCAGGATTAGATTAAGCTAAACATGCAAATATAACAAAACATCATTGATACACATCATGTAGGAGAAACTCAAATAATTTTATTGATATGATAAGAAAGTCCAAGAGGAGATACAACCAAGTGAGTCCCGATCCAACATCTACCTCCCAGCAAAGGAATCCCTTCCTCTCCTCCAACAAAGCATAAATCACCCAATGTACTAATCTCAATCTCAAACCAACAACAATTCTATGCAAAGTACAAAATTCCAGCCTCCTGGATCTCTGGGTTGAGGGATCCATATATAAATGTCAGTAGAGAGGATGAGTCAGCTTATGTTTTGATTTGTGGCTTCTCTCTGTTAGTTCTTGCTTCCTCTTGGAGACTGATAGCCTCTTACTCATCACTTGGTCAAATTCAGTGAGGCAAGTGTCATTGGAGAAGATTCTGGAGGCTTCCATGGTCTTTCCACCTCGTTGAATGACTCTGCCACTTGTCATTTCCCGCTCAACGCACCTGGGTAGTGCATTCAAGTGCATTGCAATGCACCTAGCCAGTGTATTTGGGTGCTTTGCAACGCAGGCAGCTAGTGGAGCTTTTGAATTGATCCTGATTTGACTAGTTCTGAGTGGGTTTTGGTGGAGAACTTCTGGGAGAAGCTGTCATTGGTTGACCTTGTTCCTTTAGGAGCTATAACAACATCTTTAGGGACTTAGGATCCCTTGATTTATTGACATTTCATGCTTATAGCTGTAAGGCACAAAAATGTCTATAACACTTTTGCCTTTGGTTTGAATTTGTGACTTTCTAGTGTCGAAACGAGTATTTATTTCAAAATCATAAAGTGTCGTAATCATCTCTACCTTTTGATTTCGAAAAGAAACTTGTTTGTGTTTGTCACTTGAAAGAAAATTTAGATTTGTACATCAACTTTCTTTTTAGGCATCAATATTAAGAAAGTGAAAAACAAATACATGCACATGTGCATTTGCATATTAACAGTCTGTTTGGCTTGATTTAGGAAAGTGCATTTACGGTGTGCTCTTTGCTCTTTGTGAAAAGATTGTGTCTTTCTTTTCCCCTTGTAGCTAGGATTTTCATTGATGAAAAGAGATAAAAGTTTGCTTATCATCTTTAGATTGCATTTTAGGAATTACATCTACATCTCGTGGTGAACCCAAAAGGAAAACTTTATAAGAAAGATCAACTTAAAATAAATTCAATGAACCTAAAAACGCTTTGGAACTTAACGCACAACATTTAGAGGTCTAGGCTAGAGACGTATTCCGACATCGTAAAGCCTGGTAACTGTTGTCCTCACTGATGGTTGGGTGATTCCTCCACTTTGAGACGATAAGTGCCAGTACGGACTTGTGCTCCCATGTACCGTCGAGTATATATTGGGAGACCTCTATAGGCTTAAAACCTTTTATCCATAGGAAGCCATGTCGGCCGCCCTACTGATCGCAATGCACCGAACACAGCATTCGGGAAGATTGACTGTCGTACCGTAAACAGTATTATGCAGTTTTGCGATTGGTTTGGTACTCCCTCTACCTAGATCTCCAGAACAGTCCCTTTCGTTCCTTTTCAGACTCCTTAACGGAAAAGGTCCATCTGAGCACTTGTCACTTCAGGCTCATTAAAAATCGAAGGAGACTAGAGTCATCTTTTGTTTTTTCTCGACTCTTAAAAACTGAAAAAACAAGTTGTGTCAAAGCATCTTAAAATTTATTTTAAACGGAATATTCATTACCCTTTTCCTACATTTATCTTAGGTTGAGAAAATGCAGTCCACCAACCAAGGAATTCCCCTTGGGGGAAATCCTAGTCCCTTCTCCTCTTGGGGAGATGTTGGTGCACCCCATATGGCCACATTGTCGCTTCCAGGACTGACAATTGGGTTGCCGGTATGGCTTTTCTCAACCAATGTTATTCAGAACACCACTATTCCTGAACAATCGAATCAGTAATTAGATGAGTCCAGATTTGCCCACCAACCTTCTACTTCCTCTAATTCTTCCTCTCCTCCTTCCTCTTCGCTTGATGGGGCTGGCAAAGCCAAAAGTCAAGTTCCTAAGGAGAAGAAAGAAAAGAAGAAGAAGGAGCCAAAGACGAATGGGGGAAAATGAGTGTCGTCTAACGAAAATCCACACACTGCACCGACCAGGCCTAAATCGCCATGTGTCATTTGCAAAGGGGACCACTTTCACAGAGATTGTCCTTGCATCCCCCGGATACTAAGAGACTGGTCTCCTCATTTGCACAATCCGGTGTCATCAACCTCTAGTGATCATGTTGAAAGCACACCGTCAACTAGTGAAAGTGAAGCCCCAGGACAAAAAGGGAAAGCTAGATTTCCTTGTAAACTGTGCGAAGGGAATCATGCCATCCACCGTTGTCCCTTCTTAGACGAAGCTAAAAGAGTTTTGGATGATCGTCCGGTTTCACCGTTACGACTTCCTCCTGGATATAAAAAACTCTTGCCGAGTCTGTCGCTAGTTGAGAATCCAGCTGGCCCGCTCAGGTGGTCGGCCGAAGCACCTATCATTGAAGATAAACCAACTGAATCCATACCAGACGAAAGTCAAAGGGTCGAGGCGGCAGTTGACCCGGTCATGCCTTAAGAGGTTTTATCTTCAGATGATAAAATCACTGGAGAGAACAAAGATGACACCGTCCAAATTCTCTTCATCAACACAGACTCTGACGAACATGGGGGAAATCTACCCATTCCTTTACTGCAGGAAGGAAGTTTGTTAGAGCCATACCCGGCCATCTACTCGGTCCCACCTCCAAGCAACCTAGTTGTCTCCTTCGACTGGAATCAACTAGGCAGACCCCGTTTACCAGCAAGCATACCATTCCGAATTATCTTTCAAATATATAGAATGGTCATGGCTGGTACCATCATAGATGAGGGGGCTTCTGTGAGTATCCTTTCCTCTACTACTTGGAAAGTGCTTGGTTCGCCATTGCTTTTGCCTGAGATGAGAAATCTGACAGGCTTTGATAAAGGAACCAGTCGACCTTTAGGGATCCTTCCCGATGTGCCCATAACAGTAAGAAGGAAGATAATTCACATCAACGTAATGGTAGTTCAAGGACCCTTGGATTATAATCTACTCCTTGGACGAGACTATATTTATTGCATGGGAGCCATCGTCTCCTCACTCTTTAGAGTAATGTGTTTTCCGCACGAAGGAAGAGTGGTCAAGCTTGTGGACCAACTTTCATTTCCCGGATCACGCATAACAAATAGTCATATACCGTCCCTAAACGGTCTTTTCACGCAAGAAATGTCTCAATCCCCAGTCCATCCTCCCGATGAGCGCGAGTAATTCGGATGGATATGACTGAAACCCAGGGGGCATGCGTCCTGGTCTGCTTCGGCACGAAAATTTCGGGTATAGGGTAGGTTTCCGCGAGAGAATGTGACTAGTATGTACCCCGTCCGTCAGTCGAAGAGGGGTTATTCTAGAATAAGATTCTCTTGTCAAAGTTATGTGAGTTGGTGGGTATCGTCGCTCACCTTTGTTTATCTCAGTAGACATCGCCGAAGAAATGTTTCATTCGCAACGCGAATAAGACAATCTTTGGTAACCTGTAAGAGGTAGGTCTCTCCTGATAGAACAAATGTTTTGTCTGCAAATTTAGGGGTAACCTTGAAGCCATATTTTATACCTGGGGGCATGCAAACCTTTTGGAGTGCAAGCAAAGAGCGATTATTTATCTGTTTTTTGGATTAGTTGTTTCCTAACTTGCATAAAGAAATGATGTGGGGAAAAAATCTAAAAATTGCCATTTTTATATGAGACATTCTTATCATATGACTGGATTAATCGAGAAGTTTTAGCACATAGTTCAAGCTCATTAAAAAATAAACATAAGACATGAGCAAATGTTTCCACCCGCGTTTAAGCTCGTTAAAAAATGAACTATTCCCCGGTAAATAACCACCGTGAATGTAGTACTTCAGCCATTAAAGCCTTGGTCGTGTTTGCACCGTCACCTGCACTTTTCCATTGGCCGATCATTCACCTCCATTTGATTGTTTACCCATTTTTAGGAACAGCTGCGAAGAGTGATTTCACTAGCCATCCTCGTGACACTGCCGTGATTGCAAAATTCCAAACCTTACCTGAAATCAGCTGGTACCCATTTTATCACTCGTTCCTCAAAAGACGAGTCTTCTTTAAGCTCTTTTCAACTTACTCGTAAAATATGAAAAGATTGCCGAGTTTTGGCCTTCCAGCTCATTAAAGCGACGGGAAGTGCTATCCCTCCTCTAGATTTTAATCTTTTTGGACCTGAGGGATTATTGCACAAAAAGATCAAGCGCTTGTTTTGTTTGGCTCGTTAAAACTATCGAAAATTCATCCCTTCTGTATTTTTTTATACTTTTTCAGACTTAAGGGATTAGATGACGAAAAAGGAATTTTGGAGTTACCTTTACGTACCTTTTCAGACTCTCTAAAAATGAAAAGGACCGAGTTATCTTTGTCGTTAAACTCGTTAAAAAGATTAATAGCGACAAACTTGTCCTTAGACGAGAACGAGTTTCACTATCGCTAGGCTCATTAAAACATAGCGATGGGTTTGCCCGAAGGGCAAATTATAGAACAAGCATATGTTATCCTCCTCAAGCTTGACAAAAATAAAGAGGTACTGGTCAGCAATGACTGGGAAAAATTGGGAAGAAAACTCAAAGAATCTTTATTGGTAGCAAGTCGCTCTTGAACATGACACTTCCACTCCGCGTCCGAGTCGGGTTGGGTTGTTTCATTCACCGGTCAGATCACCATGGTCACTCCATACCATCCACATTTGGGGTAAATGCTACCGATCCATCACATAAGTCTCGCCCACATGTTCAAGAGAAGTCATCCAGAGAAGTCATCTGTGTCCCATCCACTACCATACATTATACTTCATTCTTTCATGACCGCCATCCTGAACCGTATATCATCATATTGTTTTCACCTCCATCAAAATCATTTGCTCCATTCCGTGTCATTGATGTGGGATTCATTAAGACCCTCCTTTGACAGATCGCTTCTTGTCGACATCAGCTCATTGTCCAAGAAGTTGATCTAGGAACACCCCATTCAGTACTTTGAAGCTTGCATGCCTCAATGGCAAGTTTCTCACTTCCGGCGACAGGTATACATCAATGACCTTCGACCGAGAGATTTTGCGTGGTGTTCGACGCCAAGTCCTTTATTCACACCATGTGAATTGTACTGTAGTACCTTGAGGGTCATCATCATTATCGGTGATTCCTCTCGCTCTTGTTAACAGTTTACATCATTGACTGGTAATCAAGCGATGTCTTTCCATGTTAACATTTCTCACATGGATCGACTTGTACTTCGAGTGAAGATCAGACGAGATTGAAGACCCCGGATCTAGTGTCATCAATCCATGCTGCGATATAAATTGAGGAAAATAAAGAAATTGAAATGTACAACATTGCCGCACAGATAATCATCCTACCAAAAGGATGATGGGTCTATCAGAATCATCAGTTTACCATCAGACGATTGTCTGTCCTATGTACATGAAAATGAATTTATAAAGCTGAGCATGGGAATGCCCGCCTCAGCTAGATCATGAAAACAGTATGAAGATAATGTATTGTATTGTATCTTGTTACAGGTCTCCTCCCAGCATTGAAAGAACTTCGGATCCTCCTAATAAAGCATTTCACCCGATACACGGCCTCATACTTTAGGGGGCAACTGTTATAGACATTTTTGTGCGTTACAGCTCTAAGCATGAAATTTCCATAAACCAAGGGATCCTAAGTCCCTGAAAGTGTTGTTCTGACCCCTAAAGGAACAAGGTCAACAAATTACAGCTTCTCCCAGAAGTTCTCCACTAGAAAATGATCAGAATCAGTCAAATCAAGATCATTTCAGCTGCTCCACTAGCTAGCTGCGTTCCATAGCACCCAAGTACACTAGCTAGGTGCGTTGCAACGCACGTAAATGCAGTACCAGGGTGCGTTGAGCGGGAAATGACAAATGGCACTGCCATTCCGCGAGGTGGAAAGACAATGGAAGCTTCCAGAATCTTCTCCAATGACACTTGCCTCACTGAGTTTGACCAAGGATGAGTAAGAGGCTCTCAGTCTCGTAGTGGAAGCAAGAACTGACAGAGAGGAGCCACTAGTCAAATCATAAGTTGACTCATACTCCTTGCATACATCTATATATGGATCCCTCATCCCAGAGATCCAGAGGCTGGAATTTTGTATATTGCAAAGAATTGTTGTTGGTTTTGAGATAGATATCAGAGTATTGGGTGATTTATGCTTTGTTGGAGGTGAAGAGGGGCTTCTTTGCTGGGAGGTTGATGCTGGATCAACAATCATCAGTTGTAACTCCTCCTGGATCTTCTTGTTATATCAATAAAACTATTTGAGTTTCTCCTACATGCTTGTGTACCATTGATGTTTGTTACATTTGTATGTTTACCTTAAATCTGATCCTAAGCTATTTATGAATATAAATCCATGTCTTTGTGTAGTTTTCCTCTTCTGTGATCTTACAGGAACTTGGTGAAGCTGGGCAAGTAAGGGAGCAGGTAGTTGGAAGCTGTCAAAGAGGAGAGAGATTGGATCAAAGGACTAGCGCAAGACACAGGTTGGTTCATCCTATTCCTCTTCGTTTATAGTTCATAAAGAAGAATACAAAAGTAGTTTTCTCTGTTTGTTTCTAAGGTCACTGTCACACCTTAGTGGGATAGGGTCATTCTGAATAGACACTTTTCACGTTAACAATCATGCTCTTTTTTGTTCCTCAATACTCTTCTTAGCTTGGCTTTTAGCCTCTTTACCATTGTTTTGCAAATCTCTTTCTGAGTTAAGTAATGATAGGCCATATGGTGCATCATTCTCTTCTCTTTGTTGGCTTTCTCAAGAAACCTCTCAAGGTGAATGTTCACCCTTTCCAACCATGTCTCTCGGTCATTCTCAATTTCTTACTCAAGGGAGGTCATCTCGATCCTTGTTTTCATTGCCTCTTGCCTATCTTCCCTAATCACCTGCAACTCCATAATAGCTTGCATATCTGTCAATTGTTTGTTTTCCTACTCAAGATAGTTAATGATCCATTTGGCCCTTTCAAGGTAGAGTGATAAGGCTTGTATTTCAGCCTCCTTCTGTTTGATAATCATGTCCTTGATTCTTCAGCCCTGAGAGCCCAATTCAGTGACACCCTCCTCAATCAAAGTAAACTCTCTAGCTTTACCTTTAGTAGGGCTCTCCTCATGAATAATTTTCTTCCTATTCTCATTGCTCTTCAACTACTTGCCAACATGTATAGCTGGAGAAGAAGGAAAAGCCCCTTCCACCCCTGGTAGAGATAGAATTTGCCTGTGGTCTAGTGAAGAAAATGAGACCCCTTCCACCCCTGGTGGAGATAGTAGTCGCCTGGGAGTAGAAAAAAGCTTCCTTGTTCCTCTCTCATAGGTGACAAACACAGGAACCTCCTCTCTTTTACTTTTAGGCTCTTTTTGTTGCCCAGAAGGTTCACCTTCCTCTTGGGGATATCAAAATATTTGAGGCCCCTTAAAGCACACATGCGCAATGAAAGTTTCCCATGGCATTCTGAATTGAGTGAACTGATGCAAAACAATAATTTTGATGACTGAAAAATGATAAATGCAATTGAGTTGCCGTGGATATGGATTTCTCTTTGCAATCACTATCATCATCTCTATGTTTTTGCATATGAAATAAGGGATGCTCTTCATTCTAACCCTAGTGAAGTGCATGAGCAATCTGATGTGATAGGCATAAATTATGGAGAACCTACCCTCACATGTAAAATATTCAATGATAAGTTTCATGAGTGGAACATACCGGTCCTCCAGGAATTTAAAAGGAAACACCCTACTGAGTTTGCCATGGTACTTGGCCTTGATATAAGGTTGATAATGCTGCTTACTAATATTTTGCCTTTTGTTCCTCTTTCCCCTACATATGGACTTCTTGTGGCCTCTGCAATGATAGTTGGTGAAACAGTGAAGTTTACCCCAGCAAGATGTACCATATTGTTATCCGTGTCTATCACAAACTACCTTGGTAACTCATGGTGAAATTTGACCCTCTCAACCATTTCACCATACTCAAAACATGGCTGATATCTAAAACATGTTGTGGCTAGTGGTCAAGCAAGGAGTTCACTCATGCTGATAAGTTCCTCCCTGATGATTTTTCCACCTTTGTGATGCTTCTTGGACTCCACAATTCTCTCTCTAGAGCTATCACTAGGAGTGTCTTCTTCAAAATCATACTCACTATCCCTCTTCACGTTTGTCTCTTTTAGGATGGTTTGATGAATGGTGGATAATTAGGTTAGGGGAAGATGAGTATGAAGATATTTATAAAATGGAAATAGTGATGGGGGTAAGTGGCGTTTATATGGGAGCTAGGGTTTGATGGAGGGAGTTTAGGGTTTGATAAAGGGGTTAATTTTAATAGGGAAAAGGGGAAAGGGAATATGAGTGAAGTGAGATAGGATTAAAGGGTAGGTTTAGGGCAAGTGAAAATAGGAATATTGAGACAAGGAAGAAGATTTTGTAGTGGTGACAAATAAGATAGGAAAACACACTAGGGTTTTGAGTCTTAGGAGATAAAAATATAATTGAAGCATAAAAACCCTACCTAGGCTCCAAAGTGAGTGTACTTACTTGTTAAGAAGGCAAATGAAGGATTTGGGAGGATTTGAGATGAATTTGTTTGGTTTTGAAGCCTCACTGGCCAATGCACAACGCACTATGCCCAATGCGTGGCGCCTACCTGATGTGCAATGCCAGTGTATTTTTACACAAGAAAAAGTTGTCTGATGTACAGCGCCCCTCTGATGCGCAGCACCAGGTAGGTTTGCACCAGATTTGCAATTTTTCACCTTTTTTTGCTCACTTTTCCCTCAAAACGTGATTTTGGCTTTCCACTTGGCTTTTTTCACAATAGAATGACTTCCTCTCATGATTATTCTTTTATACACCTTACATTCTAATTTTTGTTCATTTCCAACCTACTTTTCTAAAGTCTTAGTCACTTTTATAAACATGCTGCTTTTCAGTTTGAAATTTGACCTTTTTCTTAGCAACTTGATGAACTGATGTCTTGATACTTTTTCTTTTACAGTGGCATGAGTTGGCAAGGAGACTTAGAACAACTCCTTAGTGCTTATTACATATAGAAATAATTGAATTTACATGAAAATCATTACAATATAAAAATACTCTGTCTTTACCTCAAAACAAAGTTTTGAGGTGAAAAAGGTTTATTGAGCATACCAGAAGTGAAATTATGACTTTATGACCTTCATGTGCCTACTAACTTATTTATTTGAGCATGATTAACAAACCCTAAGACCTAATGTGACTAAACCCTAGGACTAGCTGTTATACATGAAATGAAACAAGATGACTCTGAATGACTAAAAAAAATGTGTAAATAGGTCAGCAAGTGGATGTCATGAGGGAAGCTGACATGAAAACGCTACCATTAGTTGATCCATGACCTAATGGAATGCAGCTGATCAAATGAGACACCTAATATGCATGCAGTGGAGCAATTTGATCACCAATGGAAGTGTGAGGACACTGACACTAACAACGACAGTGTGGCAGTGTCGTGGTGTCATATCTTTCCCACGGGTCAAGCCAAAGAGTGTTTAGGCATCAATTGTCTATGTATAAATACTATAGTGGATCGATCGTGTAACTATTGGGTGTGTGGTGGCTGGTGGCATCAAGGCCGAAGTGGAGGAGTGAGCGTGGAGCAGCAGCTCGTTTGAGCTGTGGTTTCTTCCTGTGAATTGATTCATTAAATTGGAATAGCAACAACCCATTGAATTGGGTAGTCTCTATGGGTGATTGCTTTTCTTGTCCTCCCTCAGAAAAACAAAATAGATCTTGGTATATTACCAGTGTGTTTATTTTTAGTAAACATTGATTTCTCAAGGAGAGTGGTAGATGATGGATCAGTGATGAGGTATATTACGCCTCTTCTTATTTCTTGAAGCTACGATTACCTGTGGTGTGGAAAATTTAGAGTGGATATTTTCAGCAATGGATCACGGGGAGCATTTCGTAGCATGGATCGTTTAACCAGTGGCTATTCGCATTTTCAGTGAGAATTTATCTTTTTGTGTGGCATCCTTCATCATAGTAGCATCCCCCATCATAGTGGTGAACTCTCACATGCGCCTCATTGAATTGTGGTCCCCCGTCATGGGCCCTGTTGGTGAAGTGGCTTATTAAAGTGCCTTTTATGCATAGTTCATACTCTGGAAAGGATTGCGCAAAGTGAAGTGCAAGCAAGGTGGTGAGTGTGAATTCGAAGGGCTGTTGTGTTGGTTGATTGTCAAAGTGGTGCCATGTGAATTCATGGTCACGTGGATTGATTGCAACCCCATTGAATCCAGTGGTTTTATTTTCGCAGAATTGATGTCACATCAGGAGGTGTGTGTGGAGTCTTGGAAAGGAATTTGGAGTGAAATAAGTGGTGTTATAAGTATGCCTGTAATTTTAGACATATTTGATATTGATCCTTTGGATGATATTTTTTTTATGTGGCCATTTGGAGGCATTTCTAGTTTCAGTAGTATTTTTGAGTCAAATCAACATGTTTTTGCAATTGAAGAGATACCAGTGGTTCATGAAGAAGAGCATAAACACTTGAATCATGAACTTATTGTTCAAGATATATATGATGACGAGGGAAACACAGAACTAAGAACACAATAGAGACAGAAAGGAAACAAAGATGTCTTCAATGTAACTAACAATTCTTATTAAAGCCAATCATCATCTCAAGCTTTTCCATCTCAAAGCTCCAAAGTAATCTACATGGGACAAAATAAATTATATTATACATCCTTAATAATAAAGAGAATGGAGCACACAGAATTAGATAAAATCGTGCATGGGTGGAAATATCTTCATAGTGAGAGGATCGATACTATAAATAGTGCTTCAACTAAACTTGCACTTCATGAAGTGTTATCTATCACCAATGATCAAGACAAACCACATCAAGTGGGCTATGTTAAGCCAAGGAATGAATAATATGACTTTGGGTGAATTTCTCCATTAAGGGTGAGGGTTGAAATTAATGGACAAACTAAGTATTTTCTATATTAATGTATTTAGTTGTTTGTTGTTAGGATTAAGATCCTCTATTTAGGTCCCAGATCATATTATTCAGGGAGTGGTTCAAACCACCCAACTAGTATATGATTTTATATGTACGAGATTTTGATTAAAGGAATGGGTTGGAGTGCTTAGGAATTCTCTAGGTGAAAGTTGACTCACCTAGACAGCCTCTTGATTTTATCTCATATTATGTCTCCCTTGATTTCAACATTGATACCAAGATAAATTTATGAGGGATTAAATATGGAGGAAAGAGCAACTCTCAGTTGAGTACAACTCAATTCGAAGATTTCCCCCACTAGATTTAATTCATTCGCCAAATCATTCATAGTTAAATAAGATTAGAAATATGTAGAATAAATTAAATGAATTACTCAAAAATAAGATTTAATCTACCTAATCAAAACCAATAGCTAATAATAAAGTAATCTGGAGAATTCTAGATTCCTCCATTATTCCAAGTATACTCAATTCTTTTCCTAGATTTTCCTCCTTTCATGTTATTTAATAAGGATTTTTTTAGGGGAGCCCTCATTTTCATGCATTTATCTTATTATTTCACCAAATTGGGCTTCACAAAAAAAATCATGACATTTAAAAAAAATTATATGATAAACAACTAGCACAACTACATTAACAAATATAATTAATATACACCATAAGCTTAAACTTAGTATATTCTATAATATAAATTTAATATGCCCCGACATTAAATTAAAAAATTATAACAAAAAATATAAATATTAATATTTTTCCACATTAATCATTATTATAATATTAAAAAATATTAATTGTTATTTAAATATCGAAAATTAAAAATAAAAAATTTAATCATTTCTCAAGAAAAAAAAAATGTAGGTGCATTTTTGTTTCGATGAATCAAAATTCAATTGCATCCAATTGTCAGATATCCCAAAATGAAATGAAGAAAATGAAATGACATGTAGGTCTTGTCGTTTTCACTTCAGTAATGTGAGAATCGCTAATTTGATTTGCCTCTATCATAATGTTGCATCGAAAGAGTAGCCACGTTTCACAAATATGTTATTCATTTCGAAAGAGTAGCCACGTTTCACAAATATATTATTCATTTTAAAATTAGATATTTTATTCTCGTATTCGAAATTGAAAACCTATTCAAATATATTTTGTTCGTGGAATGATGTAGTCACCGAAGAGTATTTTTTTAAATAAAATTTTGTCTACTCATTTATTTAAAAATCGAAATTTCTTAACCTAAACTTGAATGTAGTTCATTATTTTACGTCTATGACATAATTATTTTGTTAATATTTTTTTTTATAACTGAAAATATTCAAAATTAATAAATAAAATTTTGGAACAATTACATATTTTTTAATAGTTATTGGATAGTGATAAGTGGTACTAAATCTAATAATTTTTTATTTTATTGATATTAACAATCACTAAAAGAATTTGCATGTTAGCGACTAGCAAGATTTGCTCATAGGTATCTATAGGTGAACGAGAAAAAATGGTGCTCGAAATCAAGGAAGTCTCAGCTCAGGAATCTCTCATGGCGGCCATGGTCGTGGAGGATGCCATGACTCCTGAAACCCTAGGAGATGCACAGGTTTACAATTCCTCCTTGTCGCTGCCCTTCCAGACGGGTCAGAGTCAGCTAGGAGAGGCGGGTGAAGCGCAAGAGGTAGGGCCTGAGCGCGCAGTCTTCACGAAACGAGAGGTCTACCTCACCCCTGGGGGAGAAGTCGCGGAGCATACTCCACCACCGCCACCGTGCAGGTAGGGTTTAACCCGTATTATAATGTTGTTGCTGCCATGCCAGGGTATGCCCAGATGAACCCTAGTGTGGGCTATGTCGCGCCCGGGTATGACCAGACGAACCCTAGTGCGGATGATGGGGCGCCTGGGATCTCTGTCTCCTCCTCATCCCATCTCCGCGGCCGGAATGCTCCAGATTTCTTCTCTGCCGGAAGCAAGCAGGGAACCTGCTCCTCATTCTCGCTAGATTTTCTTGCAGAGGTTCCTCTCTTGAAACAACCAGATCTGGCTGAAGAATCACAGGCATTTCAGATCCAAATCAAACTCTTGGGAAAAACGAGGATGCAATGGGTTCAAGCAACAGATCTTGTGCGGGATCTTTTGCAAAAACTCGAACGCTAGCTGAGGATCCCCTCCTCTTACCTCATATTGTTATATAAGGGTAAGCAACTTATGAATCCCCTTCCTCTCTCCTTTTATAGCATTCATAAGGACGCTTCTATCGAGGCTTCTTTTTGTTTAAGAGGTGGTTCCTTTGGGCACACTTCCTCTGCCCCTTCTTTCTCTTATAAAGATGCAGCTCGTAAAGACGCTTCCCAACCTCAGTCCTCTTCGAAAGAAGCCCATCCAAATGAGGCTCCAAAGCCGTTTTTGGTAGAAAAATGAGAGAATATTCCTTCCATCATTTTCTCTCATCCTGAGATTGAAAATCGCTTCTAGATATTTGCATAATCCACACTCATATGCAGATTTAATGGGCTTCGGCCTCACATAGCAGATCTATACCAATGGATCCACTCCACTTGGACTAAAAAAAGCAAGATCTACTTATGTTCAAAAGGATTCTTCATCGTGGTTTTTGACTCAAATGAAGATTACCAGAAGGCCCTAATGGGAGGCCCTTGGTTCTGGGGTGCGGCTGGGCTTTTTCTCACCCCTTGGTTTCCAGACTTCGACCCTTCTACAATAGTCATCACCAAGCTTCCCATTGGGGTCGGGCTCCTGAATCTTCTAGCTCATCTATGGCATGTATCTGTTTTCTTAGCCATTGGAAATACTTTAGGATGCTACTTGGCTACAAACTCCTCAATAAAGGAAAATGGTCTTTACACCTACGGCAGACTTTGTGCAGAAATAGATATTAGCAAAGGACTACCGGATTAGATTAATCTCAATATTGGAGATTTCCACTGGCCTCAAACCTTGGATTACGAGAATACAGCATTCTGATGCCGCCATTGCAATCAAACGAGGCACCTCCAGAGTACTTGTACCCAGTTCCTCGACAAAAAGAAGAATCTGAATCGCAAACCCAAATCCAAGCGCTGGAATCCTTGTGAGCCTCCCCATTCTATGTACGATTTACATTTCTCTAGTTCGGAAGAGGAGGAAACTGAAGCAGTTTTGTAGAATGATGAGGATACTGAAGCAGATATGCAGAATGATGTGATTCCAATGGACGCTCCATTGGGTGGTTGGGTAGTCCCCTCTGATCCTCAGTTTTCTCAGAAACGTTCTCATTTTTCTTGGTCCTCAGATTCTTTTAAGGATATTCTGCTGCTAGTGCAGAATAGTCTACAACTTGTCATGGCTCAACCAAACTCCACTGGATGGGTCAAAGTAAACAAGAAAAAAGGCGAAAAATGTCATGTGGCATGAAATGACCCCTCAGCGTAGTTCTCTCAGCTGAGTTCTATCTTTTTTTTTTCCTTTGTTTTCTATGGCCCTTTCATCGATTGTCTCTAACGAGCGAGGTGGATAGCCTATCACCTGTGGCTCCCTTGCTTTTCTGCTTCGCTTGAATGCAAGCTTATTTGTACTATACTTTTCTTATCTTAATAGAAGTAGTCTTTATTCAGAAAGAAAAACAATCACTAAAACATTTGAAAGAATGATATAATTATTACTTTCTTTCAAACCGATTTGATTTCGTTGACTATGTAGGTTTGGTGTTACATAGGATTTAAAGTTGGTTGTTTAGAAACAATTTCTCTACTTTTAAATTTATTATTATTCATAAAAATATTTAGGTTATTCATATTTGTTATGTCTTTTCCATTTATTTTTTGCACTCACGTTATTCTAATGAACAATATAGATCTATATTAACCACGGATTTAACAAGAGCTCAAATCTCTTAAGGTGCAAACCTCTTTTATAGTGAAGGATTTGACTAAAAAAGACTACATTGGGTTTACTTGTAATATTTTAGCCATAAAAAAATATTTTTTTCAATTGCTTTATATAATGTGTATATAGTAAAATTTTAGTCATATATAATATATACATAGTTTGATATTTTTCTTGAAATATTTTATTTATGGATATATTGTCCACATTAAAATGATTTTTCTGTTATTAATATATTTTTAAATATACTTCATTATTAATATGGACATCAAAATATTTTATTGATGGTTGACAGTGAAAGTAAAGTATGTATATTCATTTTGTTTATTTAGAAAGTATATAAATTAAAAAAAAAAAAGTGTCAGCTTGAGGGCAAGCACAGACAGAATTACACATTTCCCTAACATTAGGATGTAGAATTAGGCTCTAGGCTTAATAATTCTAATGCTACAAACCAAAAAATGAACTCCACAACTGAATTAGTTGTTCATTAAGTGAAATCCTAAAGTATTTATACAATCTGAGGTAGTTTCCAAATCACTGCTGACCAACTAGTAGTTTTTCTAACTGTTATAAACTAATTCTAAACTAATATTCTACAATATCCCGAAGGATTTATTAACATTCCCCCTTAATCAGCAGTGACATCTAACATTTTGAGTAACATTCTGAATTTTTTAAACTTTTCTTGTACTTGTGCTTTGGTGAGTATATTTGCTATCATCTCGAAAGTAGGACACTGTGTCACATAAATAACTTTGGCCGCTACATAATGTCAAATAAAGTGATACTTCTTGTTAATGTGTTTTCTTCAATCATGAAACTCTGGATTCTTGCCAACTGAATTGCAGAATAATTATCGACAAATAAAGCAGTTCAATACTTTTGCTTCTCCTACAAGTCTTCAAGTATCTTGCACAGCCAAATGATTTATTTTGTGGTGTGATCTATTGCAACGTGTTCGATTTATCTAGTAGAATCAACAGGGACAAACTACATTCATGACCTCCAACTAATGATTGTTGATCCCAGATTCATCAAATAACCAAAATTAGAGACACCATTCTCCTTATCACTATCAAAGTCTGAATCAGAATATCCAGTGAGATGAAAATCTATAACATTGGAGTATTTGATTCCAAAATATTGAGTGCCCTTCAAGTATTTCAACACTCTTTATGCTACGTTCCAACGACCTTCATAGGGTTCATGAATGAACCTAAAAGGTATCCTAACAACAAAAGTGATGTCGTGTCTAATAGTGGTTAAAAAATTAATCTTCCAACAAGTTTTGTATTCTTTGTTGGATCACCAAACGAACTTCCTTCAACAGAAGTACATAGAAGTAGCAATAGGGTTACAATCCTACATTCCGAACTTGTTTAACAATTTTCCCACATACTTCTTCTAAGAAATGAAAATGTGGTTTGGTTGTTGAACAACTTCAACTCCCAAATAATAATTCAACAAACTGAAATCTATCATGTCAAATATTTTTTGTAGCTCCCTTTTAACAGGTGCTATATAAATATCATTGCTCCCTGTAATCATAGAATCATCAACATAGACAACTAGACACACAACATATTTTCCAGTATTTTCCACAAATAAAGTTGCATCCTAGAGGTCAAAATTTTTGTAATTCATCTTAAGGAGGTGCTCACTTAAATTTTCATACTAAGCACGAGATGCTTGTTTTAGTCCATATAATGCTTTGACCAATTTTGATACCTTATTTTCTTTTCCTTTGACAATAAAACCATCACGTTGAAACATGTATACTTTCTCTTTCAAATCCCCATTCAAAAAGTTTGTTCTAACATCCATATGGTGTATCTTCCATACTTTTTGTTCTGCAAGAGAAAACAAAGTTTTGATTGTGCCTCATTTCATTGTAGGAGCAAAAGTATCTTTATAATCAACACCTTCCTTTTGAGCATAACCTTTAGTTACAGGTATGGCCTTGTATTTGTTAAGTGAACCATCACATTTATACTTGAACTTATAGACCCATTTACAACCAATAGGTTTCATGCCAATAGGTGGATCCACTAACCTCCATGTGACATTTTTAATAAAGGCATCATATTCTTTCTTCATTGCATCCTTATATTCATCACAATTAGAGAGTAATGTGATGAACGGAAGGATGTAATGAAGAAATAATATGATTCCATTCCACAATATTATAATTATGGAATAATCAAGATCACGAGAAACATTACCTATAGAAGAAACCCCTCACTCATAACAATCATATTTACTTGGAAATTTGTGAATACGAGTGGATCTTCTCAAGTGTAGGTTCTTCAACAACACGTTTTGATTCTACAGAAACAATATTATCTTCCAATTATTTCTCAACAAAATCATCTTCATCAATTAAAGAGAGAAAACTAACACAATATTCAGAAGGGGCATTTGCCTCTCAGTATGTGGAAATGTATTTTCAGATTGAAAGTGAAATTTCTTGGATGCAAATTTCCCTAAATGAGCAAGTTGTCTATCAGTATTAGAGAAATTCTTTATAGATTCTAAGAAAATGACATCTCTGGAAAGAATAATTTCTTTGTTTTCTTCAACATATAATCTATATGCTTTGGAAGTACTTGAATATCCCCAAAAAAATACACTTTTGAATTTCAGCGTTCAATTTGTCTCTTTAATGCTTCAAAATAAGTGCATATCAAGTAGATCCAAAAATTTTAAAATGTTGAACTGTTGGTAACTTTTTGTAGCAAACTTGATCTCGGGATCTATTGTTAAAGATAGAAGAAGGACATCTATTTTTAATATATCTTGAACAAAGTACTTCTCCTCCCATAAACATTAATTTGACATTTTTGAAAAACATCATTGATCTAACCATGATAAGAAAAGTCATGTTCATTCTTTCCACAAAATTGTTTTGTTGTGGATTATATGGAATAGTAATTTAGTGTTTGATGCCACTATTTGTTAAATATTATTAAAGAAAAATTCAAGTATATTCACCTCCATTATCAATCCTTAAGATACCAATATTCTGTTCATTTTCATCTATAAAGATACCATGAAATGCTTTGAACATATAAAAAACTTGTGACTTTTCTTCAAAAGATAAACCCAATGCATCACCAAATAGTCATGAATAAAGGTTAGTATATATTTATTTCTATTTGTAGTTCTTACAGGTATAGGTCCACACAAATCATAATGTATGAGACCTAGTTTTCTTAAAGATCTAGAAACAAAATTATGAAATCGTTGTTTACTATGTTTCTCTAAGATGCAAGCATCACATGGTGTGAGCTTTCTTGGAATAGTGGGAAGACCTTTAATGCCCTTTTATTTCATAATTCTAATGTTTTTATAGTTGATGTGACCAAATCTGCCATGCCATAATAAATTTGACAATAAAATATTATCTTGTTGCACCAACAAAGATGAATTTGTAGTATACTATGTAATAAATGAATTAATATTCAATTTCAACAATGTATCTTCTTCAACACGAGTCATAATTACTCAATTATCACTTTCCCTACGAATTTCAATTATGCCATAAAAAATATGGATTGAATGTCCTTGTAGTATGATATGAATAAGTGACATTAAGTTCCTTTGAAATTGTGGATATAATGAACATCCTTCAATATATAATTTGGTAAGTGTGGAATTTTTAATCAAATTGATCCAATTCCTAATGGTTTAAGTTTTTAGACTTATCAACAAAATAAACAACACCATCAATATTGCTAATGAAAATTTTTCGGAAAAAATTTCATTAACAAGTTATCGATCACAGAAACTTGAATTTGAATACCATCAATATTATCACCGAAAGTTTCAAAAATATCTTTTTGGAATGTCATATGACAATTTGTACATGAATCTAAAATCCAATTGTCCTCCCATCAAGAAAATGCATTATTAGAAACATTTTTATTATTAAAATTGCAGTGAGAAACTATATAATGTGCGGATTCATTTCCTTTATTTTTATCAGAAGATAATTTCTTTTTATTATCATTAATTGACTCTTTCTTCTCACTATTACTCTTCTCCCAAGGAACCATATAAGTAATTGAACTATGACCAACTTTTCCACACCTATAAACTGTAATATTTGAAATAGATTGATTTTTTCTTTTGTATTTGGTCATTTCGATGTCTATCATTCCTTCTACCTTGACCTCTGGGATTCTCGCCACGTCTGGAAGATTCATTTTGTGATTTATGTTATTTTTGTGCATGGTACAAGGTTTCTATAATAGCAACAAAAGCAAGCTCTTTATTCCCAAAATCATTTTCTCTTTCTACAATTTTATTCACTGATTTATCAAAAGTAATTTCCTTTAATTCTTCACTGGCTTGGAGAGATTCCAAGTGGTGAGAGCATGCAGGGTGTATGACCTTGATGAAGGCAATCAGTTGTAAATCTACTTCAACACCTCCGGCCTCTATTTCATGGAAAATAACTTTTATTTCAAAACCCAATTTCATTGCATCATTTTCCTTCATTTCAAAATTAAATAACTTAAATAACCACTGAATAATATCCAATTCTAATGTGAATAATAGAGTTCCCTTAAAATTTCTATTGTTGCATATGTCATCTTACAGTAATGAATCCACTTTCCTCTTTTGAAACTAATGCTATAATCATTAAATACATTTATTTTTCTTGACTTCCTATATGGCATGTTGTTTACCATCATCTAGAGGTTCTCGTGCAATTTCTTGATCGTCTACATCTTTCTTTCCTTGGAAAAAATCTTGCCACAAATAATTAAAGCTTAATGCACTCCTCGTTTTTCTTATCCATTCTAGGTAATTTTCTTTTCCAGAAAGTACAACCGCAACTAAAGAAATTATGGATGTCATTTTAAAATGAAATAAAAAAGATTGTGAATAATTTAATTTAACAATAAAATATAATTAGCTATCTGAAAAAAAGCTTTGGTATGCGATCGAGTGCCTTGTGGAATGACCTTATCAACAATTTAACTAATATATATATATATATATATATATATATATATATATATATATATATATATAGATATATATATTCAAATAATGATGTATCGATTGACAAAATATTCATTAAAATGTTAAAAAACTTTACGACAATTGACATATGTGATGGGGACATATGAAAAATTCTCTCTCTCTCTCTCTCTCTCTCTCTCTCTCTTTCTATATATATATATATATATAGATACATACATACTCCTTTTTATACTTGTGGCTTACCTGTTACTACAATCATTTACAATCATTTATATACTTGTTTTACAGTTATAACACAATTATATTCATGCTCCACATGTTGTACTCTTCCAGGCTTAGTCCTCACATATACATATATATGTATATAGGTCATAGCTTGTCTATGGTTTGTTTGCCTACTTCTAATGACACATATAAGTAGCTCCATTTATCCAGAAGTTCTATTTATTACCTTAGGTATCCTCTAACATACTCAACCCCCTTGTGTTGGTGATATTTATGACTAATGGATTGATATTATTTTCCACAACCTTATGAATAATGGTATAAATATACTTAATTTTTATACCTTCTAGGTTAAACTACTACCCACAGTGCACTATTTATTATTTAACATTCTAATCATGGTGTCCTGTCGACTATTACATATATTACTCATATAAGGTTGGTGATACATGAATGAAAGTCTACCTAACTACCCTAATCTCCAATGTCTACAACCGTGGATCTCTTAGACTATGAAATTGACCCATGTTGAAATGATACTATCCTTTTTGTAGATCCAACGATGCATAGGATAACATACTTGATCGCTTCCTTTTTCTTCGTACTAACTATTACATTTTATATTACCACTATGGTACGCCACTTGCTGCTTACATCATATTAATATGGGAAATCGATACACATTTGACTCCTACCCACAACCCCTATCATGCTCACATGGCCTGCTAGGTCTCAACCTTTGGATAATGTAGATGGGAAGAGAGGTTGAAGAAATGGTATTTTTTTAAAACCCTAGACGCAAAGCATACCTTTCATTTCGTCTACTATGAGTTGGTTGTTTGACACCTGAGGTGTATGGTCTGTCGCATGGCATGAGAATGATATACAATTGTTCGATGTCTACAACACACTTGTTAGGGTTTAACATTTGGATAGAGATCTACAATGAGACCATGATTTGGATATGGATATGCTAGGTTTATCTTTTATTTTTATTTATTTTTCCCTTTTATTTTCAATGCTCTCTACGCAATGCCTCTTATAAACTTCATTCCTCTCTTTGTTCAGTTTAGTTGGAAGTTATGGTTCATAGGGTATGTTGTTTATTCTCGATCTTTCTTTAATTTTATATCTTTGATGGCTATTCTTAGTGTTTGGAGAAAAATGCACAATGAAGAAGATGTCTACCGCTAGACGAATGAAATTATTCTTTGTGCCTTACTAAGGGAATCACATGGAGAAAACCCCTTTAAATAGGTCATTCTGGTGAGTTCCTAGCTCTTATTTCCATTTCTTTGGTAGTGCTCTTTTGTCAATATTAACTGCACCTAATACTTCCTAGTCTTGTTTTCAACAGACTTGATTCCTTATGGTGGAAACACTCAATGTGGATCTAGAACATGGCCCTCTTGAAATAGTAGCCATAGCAAGATATGTAAGAACTCTATATAAAAAATTCCATTTGTTTCATATCTTGTTGATTAATGTTCCCAATAATTTTCATGCTAGTTTTTCTGAAAGTCATTTTTCGCTTCAGGAATATGGAGCCTTGGACCCTACATGTCATCAAGTAACACTCTTCTCTGTCATCAATATTCATCATTGACAATTATTATTTTTTTCTTCACAACCGCTTGTCATACACACTCTTCTTCTAATTTCTATATGTTCTTCTATGTCCTTCTACATGTATAGGAAGAAACTCAATCCTCTTTGTTTTCTCTCGCTCTACTTCTTAGGATTATTTCTTCAGTTAATTCACGCTTGATACTCAGCAGGTTTGTTTTCTTGGAATATTTTATCATATGATTTCCCTCTAGGATCGAGACAAATCTAGAACTTCAATTTGTTTCTCTTAACTAATTAATATTTACATGAGTACAAAATGAAACCCTCAAGGAAATTGGTTCCCTTACTTCGGAATTGGGAACATGATTTAACTTTGTAGTTAATTTACTACCCTAAATATCTTTTTGGTTAAAGATCACAACATCCATTATCTCCAATGGTGCACTAAGTTTCTAAATATATTATGAACTTATACTTGTTTTAATGGAAGCATCCCCTTTAGATCTCCTCTTTTTTCTATAATGCTTAATTGTTGGTTTGCACTTTTTGTAGTGCATGGCTCCTTGTAATATTTTGTTTTTTTCTTTGGAAGTAATATTTTTATGAAAAAGCTAGCTATAAGGGAAAACCCTCTTTCAATATTTCAAAAACGAACTCGAATTTTCTGAGTTTAGTCCAATGCTAGTTTTATTCTCAAGATTGCATGTATATATATATATATATATATATATATATATATATATATATATATATATATATATATATATATATATATATATATATATATATATATATACAATCTTAATTTGATGCTTTGATCAGCCTTGTGTGTTTCTATATCTATAACACTACATGGTGAATGATTTATATAATATGGAACTAATTAGTGCTTTTCTCCGTTACCTATTAAATTTCTTTAAATTATTGCATAGTTCACTAAGATAATATTAGGTAAATACATTCCTCCAGAGGCGTTTATCCTAGCTGTGAGTCTGCATCTCAGTCATTTGGCTCAGTTATTTCACTCAGGTTCCATATTGCACTGAAATTTTGTTTTTCTTTGTATCATACGAATTTCCATATTGTTAATATATTTATTCATAACTATGCCACTTGGATGCACACCTACTTATTTTAACTGTAAGAGATTGATTTCCCCATTTAATTTGGAATAACTAGCTACACAATTATTTTTATATCCCTTACACAAGGGTAATAACAATTAATGTAAGATTTGCAACATTCAATTTTATGTCGATATTTTGATGTCATGGTATCAATTTTCCATTTGTTACATTTACATCAATGAATGAAAATCCATTGTCTCTTCCATTCTTATGATGGTTATATGATTTTTAATCATGCTCCTAAGTGAATTAGTTGAGTATGAGGAAAATGAGATGAAATAGTGTACAATATCAGCGTAGACTGTTAGGGTTATGCAACAAAAATTTCTATACAATATACATCTTCACCAAGTTTCTTCAACACCTTCCATTCATTCTTCTTCATATCACACTTTGCCTATATTTTTTAACTATATCATTTTTATATTTTCGTGGAATATTGAAATGTCAATATCTGTCCATGAATATCACCCTCCTTGGATATCCTTCACCTATGTGATTGTTTATTCCTTTCCAAGCTAATCTATTTCCCATATGTATATATTTGAAGAGGATGCTAGCAATAATCTCTTATCCTATAGGGGTAAATGATGCAAGTTATACTTAAGAACTTCTCTCTCTCATTTCTACGTCTTTAATATTCATCCTTAGTAAATTTCATCCTCCCATTGTGTTTTACTGATTCATATCATCTGTAATCCACACATAGGGATGTAACATTACCCCCTAAACTAGATATTCTCATATAGGCTATGTATTTAATATATTCCTTTAATAGCATCATACATTAGATCATATCCATTAAAAATAAAAACCCTATAATCTATAAGCATTAGAATCAATCCTAGAATTCATATGTACCATAAATAAAATGCCTCGAATCTAGGTAATAAAAAATACCACAAAATCTATATATGATAAAACCATTGCAATATTTATGTGAATAAAAATTAATGTCATAATTCTGATGCATCAAAATAATTTGAGAAATATTTGGAGAGAGAATTATGCACCAATTTCCCAACTGGAAATCACTGCAACAAATCATACTTAATGAGCATACCTTCCACCCAACCATGAAATGTACCTAAAGTTCCCCTCAAGCTGAGAGTACTTGCCCAGGATTCAAGAACCTCATGTTAATATCTTCAATATGTATTTAAAACCCTTTTTTACAAGGTTTCCTTTAGTGGCATTCCACTTTTACGGATCATTTTATCCACTTGCCTAAGCTTTTCCATAAAATCCCTCCTTTCTCTCTCCTGATGCTTTTAGGATTTTCTAAGCTTAGCATCTTCCTCTAGCTAAGAAAATTAATGGATATTTATCTCCCATACATTAAGCTTATCTAGAATTTTATTCTAGAATACTTACCATGAAAGAATTATCAAATCTCCTTCATCAATGAGATTTTATCTTTATTTTTTTTTGGCAAGAATCTCATTTCTAGGTGTCTCATTCTTACGTACATACATCTCATCTATTTATTTATTAATAAATAATCATTTACATAATTAATTAAATATCACTCTTTTGATTTGATGCAATGATTTCTAACCTAACTCAGTGTAACGAAAGTGGATTTACTGCAATGGAGGAATATTACATTTTCCTCCCCTTTTACTAACACTGTTCCCAGTGTTCATTGTCCAATTCATTTTCCCTTGAACTTTGTTGGGTAACTTTTTCCTTTCTCATGGTTTTGTTCCCCTGTAGCCTCTTCGAATATAAACTCTCTCTGTGGGCTTTATCGTGATCAATAGCTAAATTCTAGAGTCAGATTTCCTTCTAGTCTGAGATGCACTAAATCCCATCGGGAAGACTATTTCTTAACTTCACATATAGAATTTCTAAATAAATTAGATATAATATATCATATCCTTATTTATTAGGTAATTATATATACAAGTAATTAAAAATAAGTACTGTGGGTTCAATGTCACAGTAATGTTTTTCTATATTCCTCATGATGTCACAAACCTTCATCTTTTCTTAGGAAAAATAATTACTTCTTATCTTTCCCGCTTCCATTCAATTGTTTGTTTTCACCTGACATGGTGACTCAATTATGGGGAATTCATATTCTTGCAATCATGTCATGCTCCTCTTGTGATACATATACATATCTGTCAAACCTGTGCATCCTATTTTTTGTTTTGTTTTGTTCCCACATGTACTCAACACGCTATTCAAATACATTCCTCAATGTGAGTACTGTTGCCATATTACCATAATAATCTTGGTGGCCATACATGTGAAATTCAGTATAAAAATTTGTATATTTATTTTGACATTTCTCCCATAAAATTACAATTATTAAGGGATGATGTGTAGTAACATGAAATATTATAGTATCATTTGTGCACTTACTGCTTTATCCCTTTTCATGGCTATTACATAATCATTGAACCATCCTTCAATTGAGCTTAGCTATGTCTATCCAGAACTGTTTTTAATCGCAGAAGAAAATTCCCATCTTTTCCCAATATGATTGCGCTCTTTCTAATGCTTGCTTCCTACAGTTCCTCTACATATGTCACATTATTCCTATGCATTCAAAAATGTTATTAACATTTAACATAACGTATTAACAATTCCATAGATTTATTTTTATTTTTTCAAGTTATTCACAATTATATCTAATGACATATGTGTGATTTATTGTGAATTTCCATATAGGAATTTCACACTTCCCTTTCATATTGATTACAAATGGGCACCATAATTACTTGACCATTTCCATCATTATGTTTTATGTTGTGAGTTCATTACTTGTAGCTAATACACAACCATGAAGTGTATTTCAGCGTGAGATAATATTTTGTTGACTAGTTCAAATTCTCTTTTTTTTCAAGGTGATATTAATCAATTTCCTCGAAATTATTTTTATTACATATGTCTATACCCTTTCGATATCTAGCGAGTACATTAAAACATCACCATCATATATACTTACTTGATTAATATTTTTTAGATGTATGCACACATAATGCATTAGTGACTATATCTCAACCAATTCAAACCGTCTTCTATCTCATGAGTATGTTTTCATTACTACAAAATTAAATTTAAGGCTTCCTTTCCATTATTTGGATGTTCCTTTCCTCAATTCCTTCTTAAGTTTTTTTCATTTGATGGTCTACTCTGTTGATTTCCCTTCTACCCCACTAAATTTCTCAGTGGCATAATTTCAATACACCTTCTCATAATTGTTCATATTCAAAAATCCTCAATTTTTTGAAAAATTATGTGGATTCACACATTGATTGAATACTTCAATAAGTATACTACTGAAAATCTCTACATTGATTCTACATTGTCTTCTAGTACCTCTATTTTGTTTGTCAATAAAACTTTTCCTTCATAAATGTATGATGGTTCACACACACACCTTGCTATAAAATTTATCCATCAAATTTGAACCTCAACTCTCAATATATATGGCTATCTCCTCAACCCAGCTACCTCTCTCTCCCAAAACATGATATTTGTTCATTGTCAATTACAAATTTTCATATTATAGTATTCAACACAGCTAGAAATGCCATATAAATTTTGATTATGTGATGTAATTTATCTTAAACGAACAGTTGGACTGTGTTATATTATTTCCATGACTAGCTCCAGTAGTCTAACCAGGGGGTTAAACAAGGGGCAGAGTGCACCCTTTGTGGCATTGGTTCGTTCAAAAACAGGGTGGCAGCACCCAGTATTTGGGGTTTGAGGGGGGTGGTAGCTCCCCTCTATAGGGTCTGGGGCAGGGCCCCAAGGAATTTTTTTTTTGGGACCCTATATTAGGTGGACGGACCTACCTATGGTTTGTTTCATGGATTTCGCACATGGTTTTGGGTGTGATGGTTTTCGGTCCATGCTATTATGTAGATCTGGACAAGGGGTTTATGGATGCTTCGGCATATATATATATATATATATATAGTAACATTGAAAGGAACATAACGAAAAATCAATATGGTAGTTCCGTTTCTGGGATGCAAGGAAAAATCTCTGTGTATATTTGTTTTATGTGTTATGCTCTTACCATCGTTTATTTTCTATCTTTAGAATTTGTATGCAGGTAATTTTTGTATGGGGTTAAAACATACATTTGATATCAGAGTTGTTTTGGCTTCAAGAGGACTTCTTTTCCACTCAGGGGTTTCGCTCTAGCCTATGGTAGACCCTGTTCAGTGGGAGATCTATGGGATCTATTCTTGTGGTGAAAGAAGATGGTGAGCAATGGAAAGATATAGATTGAGAAATTTAATGGTTGGAGTTTTGAGTTGTGGAAACTCAATATGGAGGATATGTTGGTGGATAAAGGTTAGTGGATCATAGCAAATCTAGGTACTAAGCCAATTGCAATGTCCAATGAAGACTGAAAGAAGTTTGATTAGAAGGAAAAAAGCATAATACGATTGCGTGTCTTATATTCAGTATTGTTGAATGTATTAGAGGAAGATACAACGAAGCCTTTGTGGGACATGTTAGGGACTTTGTACCAATCTACGTCTCTGGTGAATAAACTATTCCTACATAAAAAGCTTTATAACCTGAGGATGAAAGATGGAGACTTAGTGACAGAGCATCTGAATGCATTTAATAATATGGTAAGATAGTTATTATCTGTTGATATTAAAATTTAAGATGAAGATAAGTGAATCAGTTTGTTTTACTCTGTACTAGATTCATGGGATAGTCTGGTTTTTGCAATAATCAACAATGTAACTACCTTGCAGTTTGATGAAATAGTCTCATCCTTGTTGATAGAGGAAACGAGATGGAACAATATGGAGAGCCAGAATGGTGATTCCATTTCTATACAAGGACGGTCCCAAAAAAGAAAAACAAAAATAAGTCCTTGAGTGGGAGATCTAAATCTAGAGGGAGATGTAAATATCCAGGAAAAACTGTAAAGGTGTGTTGGAAATACGAAAAGGAAGGATGCTACAAAAGGGACTGTAAATCTAAAAGTCTTGAGAGAAGAAAGGGATTTGATGACGCTCGTTCTGCAGAGGCAAAAACCACCTCCGATGAAGATGGGGATCTGTACATGGTGACTTCCTCAAGTACGCATGTAGATCATGAGGCATGGTTGGTTGACTCAGGTGCATCCTTTCACTTGGGAGTGGTTCTGCAAGTATGATAAATATGATGGTAGTGATGTCTTCTTAGGGGATGACAGGAAGACTAGAATCAATGGTCACGAAGAAGTCAATTTGAAGTTCTAAGGTGGAAGGATTAGAACACTTCTAGGTGTTCTGCATATTCTTGCACTGGTAAGAAATCTGATCTTTGTAAGTAAGTTGGATGATGCAGGTGTAAAAACAATGTTCAAGAACGATACCTGCAAGATGGTTCATGGAGCATGCGTATTGACATGGGGATTTCAGATTGGAACTCTATACATCTGCAAGGTAACATTAATATTGATGGGTGCAACAGTTCTATGGTTCCTGAAAGTGAAGCAGAAAATCTAGTGGTCTTTGGAGAAAAGACTGTGCTATGGCATCAAAGGCTTCAAAATATTGGAGAGAAGGGCCTTTGACTAATTCATGGTAAAGGTATGGTAGAAGGTATGTCTAATAGATATCTGGATTTTGATTTCTATGAAAATTTTGTATATGGGAAGCATAATTAGGTGAGTTTCGCCTCTGGTGGTAAGAGGGCACAACAAATATTAGAGCTTGTGCACTGTGATGTGTTTGGACTTGTATCGGTTCCAACAGAGGGTAAGTCTATGTACAATGTATAATTTATAGATGACTTCTCAAGGAATACATGGATATATTTCCTTAAGAAGAAATCTCAAGTCTTTGACATGTTTAAAGAATTTAAGGGTCTTGTGGAAAACCAGACAGAGAATAAGATAAAGGTGCTAAGGACAGACAACAATGGAGAGTTTTGCAAGAAGGGATTTGAAGAGTTCTATAAGAAGTGTGAAATAGGATGCCAAAAGACTACTCCATACACACCTGAGAAAAATGGAGTTATAGAAAGAATGAAAAAGATGTTGATGGAAAGGGAAAGAAGCATCTTTAGTAGTGCCAGGTTAGGAGAGGAATTCTGGGTAGAGGTAGTGTATACTACTGTTACCTCGTCAACATATCACCTTCATAAGCATTCAAGGATAAGACTCCACAAGAGGTATGGAGTTGTAAGAAACCTTCTCTTTCACATTTGAGGGTATTTGGGTGTGATGCATATGTACATGTTGCAAATGAGAAAAGAACAAAGTTGGATAGTAAATCTGAAAACTGCATCTTTATTAGGTATAAGGATGGTTTAAAGGGTTATAAGCTTTGGAACCCAGTAACAAGAAAGGTTGTGTATAGTCAAGATGTGGTGTTTAGAGAGATGAAAGGTGTTATTAAACATGAAGTCCTACCAAAGGAATTTGAGAATATAGAGTTTGAGCTAAACGATGAAGAATCAAACTCTTCAAAAAAAGTGGAATCAAAAGAAGAAGAGACACAAACTTCGGTTGTGAGAAGATCAATTCGAGACAGAAGGCAACCAGAAAGGTATATAGTCCATCTACTTTCAGTTCAAATTTTGCTCTATCTATTATTGATGATGATCCTTGTTATAGACATATTTGGGCACTACAACCCCAATCACATATGTCCATAAACCAAGGGCTTCTAAGTCCCTAAATGTGTTGTTTCACACCCTAAAGGAGCAAGTTCAACTGATTACATCATCTCCAAAAAGTTCTCCATGAAAAACTACTCAAAACTGGTCAAAACTAGACCATACAGACTGCTCAGTGCTAAGGGTGCGATGCATCTCACCTGCCCCATGCAAAAAGTGTGACGCATACTGGAAAGCCCTTTTATAGGGTGCGATGAGTGAGAGCAGACAAATGGCGGAAGTAGTTTGCTAGGTGGAGAACTTGAGAATCTTTTAGAAGCTGCTAATTTGACACTTGCCTCCATGAATTCACCCAGGGATGAGTAAGAGATCATGAAATCCCCAAGTGGAACCAAGAACTATCAGAGAGATGACACTAATCAAAATCCCAGAAGCTGACTCAGCCCGCTGCAAACATCTATATATGGATTTGTTATCCCAGACATCCAGGAGGCTGCAATTTTGTAATTAGCAAGGAAGTGTTATTTGTTTCTCTTTGAAGACATTGTTGGGTGATCTTGCTTTGTATGAGGTGAAGAGGGATTTCATGCTGGGAGGATGGCACTGGGTCAGACCAATGGGTTGTAATCCTCTCTTCTACTACTTATATCAATAAAACTATTTGAGTTTTCCTCCATATTATTCTATATCTCTGAATATTGTATTGATATATGCATTTGTATGGTTAATATATATCTGATCCTGTATTGTTTATGGTTATAGATCTCTATTCTTTGATGGTATGATGCTGCTTTGACTCTACAGGTGCTCTTTGAAGTGGGACAAGTAAGGAAGGAGTGGTGAAACTCTATCAAAGGGGAAAGGAAACAAGCAAGGAGCCAGGCGAAAGACTGAGGTTGGTACTCTCTGCTTCTTTCTCATCTAACTCATGTAAAGGAAAACATAAGTGACCTTAGTTTGTTTGTTTCTAATATAGCTACATATCTTAGTGGGACTAGCAGCTCTAAATAGACACTAGTTTTCCCAACTGAAAAATGGCGACTCCATTAGGGAACGAATAGTTTGATTGCTTGTCTCTATTTGTTTGCTTCATAAACTATAAACGGAGCCTAAAGTTAAGCTAGCTAGCCTTCCAACTGCATTTGCTATGCAGTGCAAAGTAGATCAACGTTGTTTCAATCAATCTCTGGGTTTGTTTATGAACTGAAAAAATAACTTGAAAACATCCTAAGTTCCCTAGAGGTAGCTCAAGTAACCTCATTATATCACCCCCTATGCTTTGTATTTACTGACTATCATTAGCTCAGCCTAAATCCCTAGACTAAGTTGCAAATTATGACAAAAAACCAAGTTAAAGTCTGATCCTTGGACCATGACACTGTCTCCTTTTGGCAGACTGGATGCATCACACCTCCTGTGTGTAGTAGGTGGGATGCATCCCTGTTTCGCTGTGTTACAGGTGTGATGATAAGATAAGACTATTTCTACCTCCAGATTTTTGTTTTTTCTTCATTGTCTTCAGCTTTATTGAGGATATTTGTTGTTTGTGATCAGTAGACCATTGTTGAAACGCCCTTCCTTTGCATTATTTAGCCTCCATTGTACAATGAATTGTGAATGTTTTTTGTGTATTTTTCGCCATTTACAGCTCTCCTTTACAAACAGTAGCTTAATCGAACTGTCATATTTTGATTTGAAAGTGTCGCAAGTGTCATTTTTAGTTAAAGAAAAGAATCCTCCTGTTTTTGATAGTCAATTACACTATTACTCTTGTATTTTATATGAATTAATAGTATTTCAAGTGTCGAAAGTAGTTTTCAATTCAAAATCGCAAAGTGTCATCCTTGTCTTCTTTACGTTTTTTGAAAACAAAATCCTTAGTACTGTTGCTTTGAAAGAAAAGATAATTCAAATTTGTACTTAGCATTCTTTTTGTCATTCACACATTAAGAAAGTGGAAAACAAATACATGCATGTTCATTTGCATTTAGACTACTTGTTGATTTTGATTTACGACAGTGCATCTAGTGTGTTCTCTCTGCTCTATGTTGAAAGAATTTCTCTTCTCTTTCCTTAGTAGCTAAGATTTTCGTTGCAAAAAAAGAGCAAACGATTGTTTATCATATTAGATTGCATATTTAGGAGTTGTATATCTACATTACGCGGTAAACCTTAAAGGCAAACTTCTTGAGAAAGATCAACTGTAAAATAAATTCAATGAACATAAAAACGCTTTGGAACCTAATGCACAACATCTAGAAGTCTAGGTTAGAGATGTATTCCAGCGTCGTAAAGCCTGGTAACTATCCCTTTCATCGTAGGTTGGGTGATTCCTCCTCCTTGAGATGACAAGTGCTAGTATGGACTTGTTCTCCCACATACCGTCAAGTATATATTGGGAGACCACAATAGGCTATATCCTTTATCCTTAGGAAGCCATGTTTGTCGCCCTATCAATCACAATGCACTGAACACAGCATTCGGGAAGATTGACTGCTGTACCGTAAAAAGTATTCTACAGTTTTGCAATTGGTTTGGTAATCTCTCTATCTAGATTTCTAGAGTAGTATCTTTCGTTCCTTTTCAGAATCCTTAAAGGAAAAGGTGCATATAAGCACTTGTCACTTCAGGCTCATTAAAAATCGAAGGCGGCTAGAGTCATCTTTAGCTTTCTCTCGACTCTTAAAAATTGAAAAAGAAAGTTGTGTCAAAGTGTCTGAAATTCATTTAATTCAGAATAAAATTTTCCCCTTTTATTTTCAGTTGATCAAATAATCCGCAATCGTGGAAGAAAGTCAATCAAAACCCCATGGTTCACGGAGACTGACAAGTCAGCCATATTTGAATCCAGAAACGAAACCATTACGGGCCAAGCAGATTCATTTAACTGGGTCAAAGTCCCCTGGTTTGTTTGAAACTTTTGTTTCAACACCCTTTGAGACTCCAGTTACTCCAACCATTTATGGTATCCATGCCTCTATAGAAGAGGTTCCGCAGTTACAAGAGGATGTTAGAACTGATCCTAGTGTAATAGTAAACACTTCTATTCTTGAACTAGCTCCATCTAGGGTTGATTCGGAAGGTTTTACCCCTCCAACATCTATCGCTGCAGAATCTATACCTTCTTCGGCACCATAAATATTTTATAGACCTGACGGTCTACCTCTTCCACCTGGATTGATTGCTATAGAAGATATTACGGAGGATCTTCCATCCAGTACTCCATCACATTTTGGAATTGGGATCCACCTATATACTTCTACTTCAGAAGTTAGTACCCTTTCATCGCAAGCTCCTGTAGGATCACTAGGAAGCCTTTTGGATCGACTCGATATGTCTGGACAACAATCGACATCTAGGACTGTGTCCTCTGATACAGTGATAGAAGAACCTCTTGCCACCACTCTAACGATGTTCGCTGGCATACCATCTATCCCAACTAGCTCTCAACCACTAGAGGAAGTCCACCGAGGGAGTATTTCGACAGTATGGTTTGTTCCCTTTTGTTCGTCCCGGATAATATCTGGAGTTTCTTATGTTAAGTATCGGCAAATTTATCCTTTGCAATAGTATCAATTTCGGCAGTCCGGTCTCCAAAGGCTAATCTTTCCTTTGAGCATTGGATTGTCGCTGTATGGGGGGCAGTATGTCATTTCATTGTTCCCTCTGGGAGAACAACCATATGAGAGTTCTCAACTGAATTCGGGTCAAGTTGGAATCACATCCAGTGGTTGGGTGCCAATACTTCCTCAACAACCAAGAGTTGTACACTCAATGAAACCAATTCTACCCGTGTCGAATATCCCCACCACACCAGCTATTGTGATGGTGTCGCAAGTACAAGCATTGCCTGTTGTATGCCAACCTCAAGTTTCTCAGGTCGTAATGCAACAACCACTTGTCTCCACAACACATCCACAATTGCCGATTGGTGGCTCATTAAGTGGAGCGACTCTGGCTCAAACGGGTACTATTACCCCTCATCTTGGTCAAACATCTAGTATTGGGCAATAGCAAATGGTTTCACAGCCATCGTTGGTGGAACATCAACAACCGCAATTCCACCGAGCTTACCAAGGACCTGAGCAACAAAATTTTGCCGGCAATGGGCAGTCGTATATTCAAAATGGTTATCATCAATCATCTCAAAATGGTTATGCCCAACAACCATATCAAAGTTATCAACATCAAATACATTATGCTAGTATGCAAAGACCCACTGCTCAAGCGATCCCATCTTATCCCGGGTATGCTTCGCCAAACCTGAATCAACAATTGTCCTTCGTGGTGACTTTAGAGTTACCAGATCTAAATCGGCTAACAAACGATCCAATCGCTTATGCCCCTTAGTGGCCGTCGATTCCTCATAAATGTCCATTAGATATTCCTAAATTCAACAGAAATCCCAGTGAAGATCTGTCGAATCATGTGATGACCTTTCATGTATGGTGTTCCTCAAGCACTCTAAATGATAATTTGATTAGGCTTCACCTTTTTCAGTGAATGTTAGTCTAGCAACAAAATGGTACATCGAATTTCCTAGAGCTTCATTCGATAACTTCGACACCCTTGCCACCACCTTTTTAATACATTTTCAGTTACCAATAGGATACGAAACAGGAATGGAGCTTCTTACCAATTTCAAGTAGATGACTGCCACTCACATATCTGATCATATTCATGAGTGGCGACGTCATCATAGAATGGTAAAAGCATATGTTCCTGATCAGCTAAAATCTGAATGGTTTATTAAGTCATTGTTACCTTCTATTACAAAAGATGTGGCAAAGGGAGGAGTTGTCACTGAAGACCAAGTCATTCCTCGTGCGCAATATCTAGACTTGATCTATAGTTAGTCTTGCATGCTCTATGACAAAATCCCTAATGCTCCTAGACCAGATTTATCCGTTCCTCCTCCTCCTAAATCAAATAAAAACTCTCATACTAGCGATGGCATGATAGGTATGACCAGCACGAAATCCACAAAGGCTAAATCTAAGAAAGTTCGTAAGGTTTCTGGTCAAAATGCAAATGAAGAACTTCTAACCTCGGAGGTTAATGCCGTGTCGATCGACAAAGGCAAAGAACCGAAGAATCCAAGGGGAAAGAAGAAAAGGAAGAGAAAAAATAAGAAAGAGGACAATTCGTCTCCTGAAAAATCTTCTGGAAACCCTTCTGGGTAGAAGAAACCTACTCAGGCATGCCTCCTATGTGATGAGGACCATTGGACAAGAGATTGTCCATATAAAGCTGAAGTTAAGAAAATCTTTAAGAATTCAAGAACTTCAGTAGTATTGACTGACCCATTTCAAAACCTAGGAACCAATCTGGTTGCTAGCGAAAATGCTTCCCCATCCTAAGTGCTTATGTTGTCCATTTCAAAACAACAAAATTATGCTTTGATATCGACAAGGAATAAATATTACGGGAATCCATAGCTATCGAAAAACAAGGCTACTGATCATCCTAGTAGTTTGACAACAACTTCGACCAAAGTTGTGCCAACCATCATTCCTGAGCTAATGATAAAGCCGCAAAAGGGGGTAATACACAAATCAACATTTAATCCTCGTGCCAGAGTAGCACAGAATTATAATATAGTAGAGGAACTAGCCCAATCATCGTACGCTATGTCGGCACTTGAAGTACTCGAAAATTGCCCCTCTCAAAAGCAGGCTCTATTATCAGCAATAGGTGGGATTGACCCAGCGGATTCCAATCTTATGGCCTTTAATCATAAAGGATATGAACCTCGATTACCAGCCCAGCTCGCTCTCCTCATTCAAGTTAAAGCCCTCAACAAAACTGTTCATCGAACAATTATTGATGAGGGGGCATCTACATGTATTATGTCAATGAGTTGCCAGAAAACTTTAGGATCACCACCCTTGTCGCAATCATCAATGACGTTAAAAACATTCGATGGATGAACATACACTCCATATGGGATTTTGAGTAACTTACAAGTTTAACTGGGGGGAAAAACAGTAGAAATTGATGTTGAAGTTATCAATGTAAATCTCGATTGTAACATCCTACTATGAAGGCCTTGGATTTATGCTATGGCCACTGTTGTGTCAATGTACCTCAGAAAGATTGCATTTCCCTTTCAAGGAGGAATTACAATCATTGACCAGCAAACCTTTCTCCCCAACAATTCACAAGTTATGGGAAGCATCCTGATGATCCACGGAAGCTCTCAGTTGCTTCAAAATATAGGAGTAGGCATGCTAAAAGACCCTACATTGATGGGCACTTTTGCCCTACCACCTCCAAAACACCTAGCAGAAGTGGCCATGGTGGGAACCTGCAATATGGTATCTTCCATTCACAAGATGTCCGAACATGATGTTAGCATGTATCATCACCAGGTATTGCCTCCAAGCCTAATAGAAATATTGTAGCAATCAATGTTCTCGGCATGGGAGGCAAACCCAAATGAAGGTTCACCAAGTGTTTGGGTAGATAGGTCTAAAGAGTATGGTACCTGTTCAGATCCTTGGTCACATGTACATTCTACAGACGAAGGAATTTTTCAGTCAATGATCATAGAGGTCCCACCATGGGAAGATTACCACCATCATTCCCATCTTCCAGATTAGAATGGAGGATGCTCTAGTGACCTTAATCATCCTTCAATTTTTTATTTTCTATCAAATACTGTAAATACAGTGGATTCCAAGCGAAATCTGTCCAATATTGAAGAAATATCTCGACCCAACCAGATGTTGTAGAGAATATTCATGTCGGAAAATATTGTTCTTCTTCAAAACTGGAAGTATATTGCGCTCTCTTTCGCAAGTTCAGAGATGTCTTTGCATGGTCTTATGAAAAAATGCGAGGCATTGCTCGAGCATAGTTGAAGAGGAAATTAAGATGTATCCAGATGTCAAACTAGTAAGACAACAGCTTTGGCAGGTGCACCCAAAGAAAGCCACTGCCATCAAGGTATGAGTTGAAAATCTTCTCCACGCTGGTTTCATTTACCTAGTTCCTCTAACTGATTAGGTATCAAACATTGTTCTTGTGATGAAAAAGCAATGAACGATTAGAGTGTGTGTCGATTACAGGGATGTAAATCAAGCTTGTCCAGAGGACAACTACCCTACACCCTTCATTGACGAGATAATTGATGAATGCGTCGGATGTGAAATATTTTCGTTTATGAATGGATTTTCCAGGTATAATGAAATAAATATCTGCCCATAGGACCAGTAAAAGACTGCATTTATTTGTTCATGGGACACATTCACGTACCGTAAGCTACATTTTGGTTTAAAGAACATAGGGGAAACTTTTTAGAGGGCAATGAATTATGCCTTCCATGACATCAAGAACATCATTCAACCATACCTTGATGATCCTCCAGCTCATTCGTGAAAGCGGACTAATCATCTACACAATTTGAGAGGAATATTTCTATGTTGCCGACACTACAAAATAAGACTCAATCCGCACAAGTGTGTGTTTTGTGTCGATTCTGGTCATTTACTTGGCTTTGTAGTTTTAAAGGACAGAATTTGCCTCGACCCATGAAAGCTTTAGGCAATCATCGATTTGCCTCCACCTTCAAATTTGATTTAGATTCAGAAAATCCAAGGGAAAGAAAAATTTCTAAGGAGGTTCATTCCAAATTACACCGAACTTGCTAAAGGTTATACACATTTGTTGAAAAAAGAAGTACCCTTAAACTGGGATCAGGTTGCGCAAGATTCCATTGATGCTCCAAAGGAATCTCTAATAAAAGCATCATTAATGTACACTCCTGATTATTAAAGAGACTTTAACCTGTATCTGGCTGCGGTAGATATGACCATCCCGATGGTTTTAGTTCAAGAAGACAATGGGATCGAACATCCTGTCTATTATTTAAGTCGAAACTCAAATGATACAGAAAGCAAATACTCCTATGTTGAAAAGCTGGCTCTCACAGCTGTTCAAGCAATACAGAGATTTCAACACTATGTTCTCTTTCGAAAAACTACCGTTTTGTCTGATTGCAACCCCATGACTTACATCTTATCGCGACAGTTGCTTGGGGGAAAATATTCGAAGTGGATAGCAATTTTGCAAGAGTTTGATCTAGAATTCGTAAAATCCAAATCAAAGAAAGCTCTGGTTTTCGTGGAGTTACTATGTGATTTCCCATCATCGTCCAATGATTCAACGTCCAAAGCAACAATCGTGGATGAATCTTTGTTTTTGATATCTTTAACAGATCTGTGGCATGGAGATATAATCATCTATCTCCAAACACAAAATATAGGTCTAATACCTCTCGCTCATCACAACGACGTACTCGATACCAAGCAAAAGACTACATGATCGTCGGTGATACACATTACCATTGTGGTGTCGATATAGTTTTGCGAAGGTGCCTCACCCATGAGGAGGCCGAAAAAGTCCTGAATGATTGTCATTCAGGCGTGTGTGGGGGGCATCAATTAGGTTATGCTACGGCACAAAATATTGTATGAGAAGGATACTTCTGGCAAAGAATGTTCAAATATTGCATAACCGCAGTGAAAAGTTGCCATGCTTGTTAAATCTTCGACCGCAAAACCAGAATACCACCCGCACCTCTGCAGCGAGTAGTTGATGTTGGGCCATTCGCCAAATGGGGCATAGATTTCATGACATGTAACCCCACCTTGGCCAGGGGGCATGGGTATATCATAGTCGCAGTTGACTATTTTACGAAATGGGCCGAGGTGATGCCTACATTAAACAACAGTGGTGAAATGACTGCTCTTTTCTTTTCAATCATGTAGTCTCCAGATTCGACGTTCCACAGGCTATAGTCACAGATCATGCATCGCATTTCTGTAATCACATAATGGTTGAATTATCTTCCAAATTAGGACTGTCCCACGATAGCTCTACTCTGTATTATCTGCAAGCTAACGGGCAAGTTGAGCTGATTAACAAAGTCCTGAAGCGCATGGTGCAAAGGATGATTGGAGTCCATAAACGGAGTTGGCACCTAATCCTATACTCATCCTTATGGGCATACCAGACATCGGTGATGAATGCGACCAGGTTTACACCCTTTCAGCTGGTGTATGGCCTGGAAGCAATCTTACCAGTTCAGTGTGAAATTTCGTCTCTCAAGCTCGCAGTTGACCTCCTCCCCGGAACTTAAGAGAAAGAGGCTCGTTTCTTAGAATTAATCCAACTCGATGAAACTCTTCATGACGCCGCCCTGGCTAATTAAGCACATAAGAAACGAGTGAAAGAAAAATTTGACAAGAATGTCAAATCCCGCATTTTCTCAAAAGGTGACTTGGTCTTGCTTTACGTTCAGGAATCTGAAAAATTGGGAGCAGGTAAGTTCTAGTCTTTGTGGATGGGTCCCTATAATGTTAAGCGTGTATTAGGAAAAGGAGCCTACGAGCTAGTAGATTACGACAGGATTCCAATCTCGCAACCTCGAAATAGGTTGTACCTTAAGCGTTACTATGCTTGACTCAATATAGTAACCTCTTCATATGCTTTTGTTACATTTTTGTTTTCGTTAACAGTGATCATTTTGGTTAGGTAATCCACTTTTTCATTTTGTCGCAGATGTTGAACCTATTAGAGTCGTTTGTTGGATATGCCAAGGGAGCAAGTCGTAGTATGTGGAACCTATCTTCTGCAGCTTGGGCCATCTTTGATCCAAGTGGCGAGGTAGTGAGTTTCACAGGGGTGTGTATTGGTCGATCGATGAAAAACGTCATTGAATATAGTGCATTGATAGAGCTACTCTCTAATGCCATCGTGCATGGCATACACTGACTTGTCATCACGCTGGACTCACAACTCATCATTTATAGCTTACGGACATCTATTTTGTTCAAAATCCAACTATTTATCGTATGTTCCTAAGGGTCAAGATTTTGGAAAGGCAGTTCGATTCTATTCAATATCAACGTATCTCTAGAAACTTAAACACATTACCTGATTCATTAGCAAATTATGTGTTAGATAGACATTTACAACATTTGTAAAAGAAAAGGATTTGATCAATATTGCATGAGGACCATATAACTTAACCAAAATAAAGCTCTGAAAATCAAAAATATATATAACTGTTTATAGTTTGTACATAGAGTTCGGTGTCCAGGACAAAATCGGTCATATGACCCAAAAACTCAAAATGCAAGGGGGTACCGTAGTCTAATGGTGCTGGTGATAACAAGTCACCGCCTATGCAATCATGTGTAAGAGCCTATTCCATCGGCTCGGCACGCTAGTGGTATGGTGCTGTAATCTCAGAGGCAACTCGTCAGTCCTCACATTTGAAATATCGAGGTTGAGACCCTCGATCTAATCCTGCAACATTGCAAGAGTCTTGGCTACATCCAGATCATGAAGAACGACCCTCCCTATGGTCTCTCCTGCTAGAACGGTAGTTGTTGCTCTCAGGCACACTGTTGGTCGCACTGGCCCGATATCTACATGAGCACATGAGCTTTTATTAGTTTTGATAAACATTTGAAAAAAACAAGAACATTATAAAAAGCCATAAACAGAGATATGGTCAGAGATTTTTACATATGGCACCCCACTGCTCGCCAGCCAGCAACACCAAATTTGGGTGACCCTAGAATCAGTTGATGAAAATCAAGGGGGAAAACACCTCCAGAGCTCCAACAATCACAAATCCAAATGAAACGGTAAAATGAGGGGTAAAACACTACTTTTCAGTTACTTTTCACGTAATTTAAGTAGGGTATTAGTTTTTTAACTCATTTTTTCAAGCATGTATTGTCATTTCTAATCAGTTTGATGGAGCAATTGAACAAATATATGACTATCAAAAGAACATAGTGTTAACGGTGAATCAAAGATCAATGACCATTATCACGAGCAATTTTATGCGAAGTTCAACCTCATTTAAAAATAAACCTAGAAATGAGCATATGTTCCACCAATGTTTAAGCTCATTAAAAAATGAACCCACCTCCGGTAAATAATCATTGCAATCTCATTATTATTAGCCTTTGAGCCTTGGTCCTATTCTTACCACCACCTCCACTATTTTTAGATAATCATACGCCTTCATTTGATTGTTTACCCCTTTTGAGGAACAACTGCGACGAGTGATCCTATTAGCCACCTTCTTTACACTGCCATGATTGAAAAAGTTCCAAACATTACCTGGAACTAGTTGCTATCCGAAAACATCACTCGTTCCTCAGAAAACAAGTCTCCTTTAAGCTCTTTTCATCTGACTTGTAAAATATGAAAAGATTGTCGAGAAATTGGCCTCTCCAGCTCGTTAAAGTGATTGGAAGTTCCATACCTCCTCTATATTTTAATATTTTTGGACTTGAGGGATTATTACACAAAAAGATCGAGCGTTTGTCTTGTTTGGCTCATTAAAACTATCGAAAAGTCATCCCTTTCGCATTGTTTTATACTTTTTCGAACTTAAGGGATTAGATTACGAAAAACTAATATTGGAGTTTCCTTTCCATCTCTTTTTAGACTCTCTAAAATTGAAAAGAATCGAGTTATCCTTGTCGTTAAACTCATTAAAACAATAGCGACAAACTTGTCCATGCAGACAAGAGCGAGTCTCACTATTGCTAGGCTCATTAAAACATAGCAACGGGTTTGCCCGAAGGGCAAGTTATTGAACAAGCATATGTTATCCTCCTCAATATTGACAAAAATAAATAGGTACTGGTTAGAAATGACTGGGGAAAATTGGGAAGAAAACTTGAAGAAACTTTATTGGTGGCAGGTCGCTCTTGAAGATGACACTTTCACTCCATCACCATGATTGAGTTGGGTTGGGTTATTCCGTTCACAGTCGTATCACCATTGGTCCATCGTACCATCCACTTTTGGGGTTAACGCTACCAATCCATTTCAGTGTCGCCGATATGTTCAAGAGAAATCACTCAGAGAATTCACCAAACCAGCTCATGTCTCATCCACTGCAATACCTTCACGCTTCATTCTTTCATAACCGCCACCCTGAACCTCGTATCATCAGATCGTTTTCACCTCCACAAAACCATTTGCTCCATTCTGTGTCGTAGATGTGGGATTCATTAATGCCCTCCTATGACGGGTCACTTGTTGTCGACATCAGTTCATTATCCAAGAACACGACCTGGGAACAACCCTTTCAGTACTTTGAAGCTTGCATGCCTCAATGGCAAGTTTCTCACTTCCGGCGATAGGTTTACATTAATGACCTTCGACCAAACGAATTTGCGTGGTGTTTGGCATTGACTCATGTATTCACACAATGTGAATTGTACTGCAGACCTTGAGGTTCATCATCATCATCAGTGATTCCTCTCATGTCTGTTAACAGAATACATCATTGGTTGGTAATCGGGTGATGTCTTTCCATGTTCGACATCAGAACATCTTTTCGCATGGACCGACTTGTACGTCGGGCAAAGATTGAACGAGTTTTGAAGACCCTGGATCTACTTTCACCCATCTGGGCTGCGATATATTCAGGAAAATAAAGACATCAAATGTACATCATTGCTGCACACATAATCATCCAAGCCAAGGTTGATGGCTCTACCAGAATCATCAGTCTGCTACATAGACGCTTGTCTGTCCTATGTACATGAAAATGAATTTATAAAGATGAGTATGGGAATGCCTGCCTTAGCTAGATCATGAAAATATTATGAAGATAATGTATTGTATTGTATCTTATTACAAGTCACCTTCCAGTTCGAAAAACCTTGGATCCTCATGATAAAGCATTTCACCCGACATCGGAATGATTTATGACCTCATGCTTTAGGGGGCAACTGTTATAGACATATTTGGGCCTGCAACCCCAATCACATATGTCCATAAACCAAGGGCTTCTAAGTCCCTAAAAGTGTTGTTTCATACCCTAAAGGAGCAAGGTCAACTGATTACATCATCTCCCCGAAGTTCTCCATGAAAAATTCCTCAAAACTAGTCAAAACTAGACCATACAGACTGCTTAGTGCTAAGGGTGCGATGCATCTCACTTGCCCCATACAAAAAGTGCGATGCATACTGGAAAGCCCTTCTATAGGGTGCGATGAGCGAGAGAAGATAAATTGCAGAAGCAGTTTGCTAGGTGGAGACCCTGAGAATCTTCTAGAAGCTGCTCATTTGACACTTGCCCCCTTGAATTCTCCCAAGGATGAGTAAGAGATCATGAAATCTCCAAGTGGAACCAAGAACTATCAGAGAGATGACACTAATCAAAATCCTAGAAGCTAACTCACCCCCCTTGTTATAGACAGTTTTGCGCCTTACAGCTATAAGCATGAAATGTCCATAATCTAAGGGATCCAAAGTCCCTAAACATGTTTTTCCTACCCCTAGAGGAACAAGGCTAACAGACCACAGCAATTCACAAAAGTTCTCCACTAGAAACTGCTCAAAAACAAGTCAATTCAGGATCAATTCAGAGGCTCCACTAGCTGTCTGCGCTGAAATGCAGAGATTACACTGGCTAGGTGCACTGAAATGCAGGTAGAAGCACTACCAGGGTGCGCTGAGCGGGAAGTGACAAATGGCAAGTTCATTCAACGAGGTGGAAAGACCCTGGAAGCTTCCAGAATCTTCTCCAATGACACTTGCCTCAAGGAATTCGACTAGTGATGAGTAAGAGGCTCTTAGTCTCCAAGAAGCAAGAACTGACAGAGGGAGAGGACACTAGTCAGATCTCAAGCTGACTCATCCTCTCTCCAAACATCTATATATGGATCTCTCCTCCATGGGATTTGGAGGCTGGAATTTTGTTATTGCAAAGAATTGCTGTTGGTTTGAGATTGGAATCATTGGGTGCTTAATGCTTTGAAGGAAGGTGAAGATATGAATTTCATTTGCTGGGAAGGAGATGCTGGATTGGATCCCTCTGGGTTGTATCTCTTCCTGAACCTTGTTATTCATCAATAAAGCTATCTTGGTTTCTCCTATATGCTGATGTGTCTTTGATGTATGATTGCATTAGTGTATTTAGTTTATTTCTAATCTTGAACTAGTTATGAATATGAATCTATGTCTTTGTGTAGTGTTCTCTTCTTGTGATCTTGCAGGAACCTGTTGAAACTGGGCGAGCGAGAAGGCAAGTAGCTGGGAACTCTCAAAGAGAAGAGAAACCAGATCGAGGGACAAACGGAAGACACCGGTAAGTCCATCCATCTCTCTTCATTCTTAATTCATAAAGGAAGAATACTAGAATAGCTGTTTTTGTTTATTGCTAAGGCACTGTCACACCTTAGGTGGATAGGATCGTCCTGCATAGGCAATTTTCCCCACAACAAATTGGCGACTCTGCTGGGGAGATCTGTTTAGTCATTTTACTTGTGTCTCTATCATTGTTTGTTTCATAGACTCAAGAGCAGCAATCAAACTGCATCTGCTATGTTCAGATGCAAAGTAGACAGCTGCTGCTTTGATCCAATCACTAGATTTGTCTATGATCTGAACAATGGACTCACAAATGATTTGATGATCCTTTGTGATAGATCTTAGTCCTTCCTCAAAGCATCCCTTTGATTATACCTTGCTTGTTGCTTTGATTTGGCCTGAAACTGTAGATTAAATAGCAAACTGTGACCCAGAACCCAGTGAGGAACTCTCGTTTCTCCTTCAGTGCAGACTCTGTGAAGAGGTTCTGCATTTCAACGCAGGACCCATGAAAGATACCTGCGCTGAATGTCAAAACCTCTGTGTTGAGGGTGCGTTGATCCAGTTAGGCCTTGTGCAGCTGGGGTTCTCTGCTCTATTTTGCCTTGTTTTGATCTCTGATTTTTGCAGCCTGTAACCAGCATAGGTACCTGTCTGATAACTCCTTTTCTCTGCTTAAATTCCGCCTCCTTTTGTACAAAAATACTGTGAGTGTTTTTATGTGTTTGTGGCATCATTTACAGTTTTCCTTTGCAAGAGTGAAATAGTCATCCTGTAGCCTTTGATTCAGATCTGTTGATTGTGATCTTAGGAGAGAGTTCATTGGCTGTTGACAGATTGATTATACGTTTACTTTTGCTTTTGGTTTGAGTTTGCCTCTTTTAAGTGTCGAAACAAGTGTTCATTTCGAAAGTTGTAAAGTGTTGTATTCTCTTCTACCCTTTCTGATTTCGAAAAAGTAAACTTGTTTGTATTTGTCATTTAAAAGCAAATTCAAAGTTGTACAAAAATCTTTGTTTTTAGGCATCAATATTAAGAGAGCGGAAAACAAACACCTGCATTGTGCATTTGCATCTTCATAGTTTGCATACTTGATTTAGGAAAAGTGCATTAGAGTGTGCTGATTGCTCTTTGAGAAAAGATGGTGTCTTTCTTTTCCCTTTGTTGCTAGGATTTTCATTGTTGAAAAGATATAAAAGCTTGCTTATCATCTTTAGACTGCATTTAGGAATTGTATCATACATCTCGTGGTGAACCTCAAAACGCAAACTTCTAAAAAGATCAACCTAAAATAAATTGAATGAACTTAACAACGCTTTGTAACTTAATGCGCAACATAGAGGTCTAGGCTAGAGACGTGTTCTGGCGTCGCAAAGCCTGGTGACTGTCGATCTCGCTGATGGTGGGTGATTCCTCCTAAGGGACGATAGCGCCAATATGGATTGTGCTCCCACGTACCGTCGAGTATATATTGGGAGACCCCTATAGGCATAAAACCTTTATCCTTAGGAAGCCGTGTCGGCCGCCCTACTGATCACAATGCACTGAACACAGCATTCAGGAAGATTGACCGCCCGTACCTTAAAAAGTATTCTGCGGTTTTGCGAAAAGTTTGGCACACCCTCTACCTAGAACTCCAAAGCAGTTCCTTTTGGCCTTTTTCAGACTCTATAACAGAAAAGGTCCATCCGAGCATTTGTCACTTTGGGCTCGTTAAAACATCGAAGGAGACTAGATTCATCTTTAGCTTTTTCTCGACTCTTTAAAATTGAAAAAGCAAGTTGTGTCTAAAGCGTCATTAAAATTTATTTTAAACGAAACAATCACCCCTTCTTCCTGCGTTGATCTTTAGGTTGAGAAAATGGAGCACACCAACCAAGGAATTCCCCTTGGTGGAAATCCTAGTCCCTTCTCCTCTTGGGGAGATGTTGGTGCGCCCCATATGGCCACATTGTCGCTTCCAGGACTGACAATTGGCTTGCCGGTCTGGCTCTTCTCAACCAATGTCGTTCAGAACACCACTATTCCTGAACAGTCGAATCAATAGTTAGACCAGACCAGAGTTACCCACCAGCCCTCTACTTCATCTAATTCTTCCTCTCCTCCTTCCTCTTCGCTTGACGGAACTGGTAAAACAAAAAACCAAGTTCCTAAGGAGAAGAAGGAAAATAAGAAGAAAGAGAAGAAGAAGAAGGAGCCAAAAGCGACTGGGGGTAAACAAGTGTTGTCTGACAAAAATCCACACACAGTACTGACTAGGCCTAAATCGCCATGTGTCATATGCAAGGGAGACCACTTCCACAGAGATTGTCCCTGCATCCCTCAGATACTAAGGGACTGGTCTCCCCGTTTGCACAATTCGGTGGCGTCAACCTCTGATAGCCATGTTGACAGCACACCGTCAACTAGTGAAAGTGAAGCCACAGGACAGAGAGGGAAGGCTAGATTTCCCTGCAAACTGTGTGAAGGCGACCATGCCATCCACCGTTGTCCCTTCTTAGACGATGCTAAAAGAGTTTTGGAAGATCGCCCGGTTTTACTAGTGCAACTTCCTCCTGGATATCAAAAACTGTTGCCAAGTCCTTCACCAGTTGAGAACCCGGCTGGCCCGCTCAGGTGTTCAGCCGAAGCACCTATCATTGAGGATGAACCGTCTGAATCCATACCTGACGAAAGTCAAAAGGTTGAGGCGACAGTTGATCGAGTTTTGCCTTCAGAGGTTCTATCTTCGAATGATACCATCACAGAGGAGAATAAAGACGACACCGTCCAAATTCTCTTCATCAACATAGACTCCGACGAACATGGGGGCAATTTGCCCATTCCTTTATCGCAGGAAGGAAATTCGTCAGAGTCATACCCAGCCGTCTATTCGGTCACACCACCAAGCAACCTAGTTTTATCCTTCGATTGGAACCAACTAGGCAGACCCCGGTTGCCAGCAAGCATACCATTTAGAATTATCGTTCAAATATATAGAATGGTAATGGCTAGCACCATCATTGATGAGGGGGCATCTGTGAGTATCCTTTCCTCTATTGCTTGGAAAGTGCTTCGTTCGCCAGCGCTTTTGCCTGAAATGAGAAATCTGATAGGCTTTGATAAAGGAACCATTCGACCTTTAGGGATCCTCCCCAATGTGCCTATCACATTGAAAGGGAAGACCGTTCAAATGAACGTGATGGTCGTTCAAGGACCCTTAGATTATAACCTACTCCTTGGACGAGACTATATATATTGCATGGGAGCCATCGTCTCCTCACTCTTTAGAGTAATGTGTTTTCCGCACGAAGGAAGAGTGGTCAAGCTCGTGGACCAACTTTCATTTCCCGGATCACGCATCGCAAATAGTCATATACCATCCCTAAATGGTCTCTTCACGCAAGAAATGTCTCAACCCACGGTCTGTCCTCCTGATGAGCGCGAGTAATCCGGGAGGATATGACTGGAACCCAGGGGGCATGCGTCCTGGTATGCTTCGGCTGGAAAACTTTGGGTATAGGGTAGGTTTCCGCGGGAGAATATGACTAGTCTGTACCCTGCCCATGCTGGAAGAGGGTTATTCTAGAATAAGATTCTTTTGTCAAAGTTATGTGAGTTGACAGACGGAGTCTCTCACCTTTGTCTATTTCGGTAGATATCGCCGAAGAAGTGTTTTGTTTGAAAGATTAACGAGACAATCTTTGGGTAACCTGAAAGAGGTAGGCCTCTCCCGGTAAAACAAATGTTATATTGGACTAAGAAGGGGTAACCTTGAAATCGTACTTTATGCCTGGGGGCATGCAAACCTTTTGGAGTGCAAGCAAGGGGCGACTATTTATTTTTTAAATTTTTAGGACCTCTAACCCTTTAAACTCGTAGGATTAGTCGTTTCCAAACTTGCATAACGAAAGGATCCGGAGCAAAGCTTTGTAAGATCTAAGCTCCATAAAAAATAGCATCTTCAATGAGACATTCTTATCATATGACTGGATAAATCGAGTAGTTTTAGCACACAGTTCATGCTCGTTAAAAAATAAACGCAAGATCCGAGCAGTTTTAGCACATAGTTCATGCTCGTTAAAAAATAAACATAAGAATGAGCAGTGTTTTTCCGCATTTAAGCTCATTAAAAAATGAACTATCTTCTGGTAAATAACCACCGTGAATGTAACATTATCAGCCATTAAAGCCTTGGTCGTGTTTGCACCTTCACCTCCACTTTTCCATTGGCCAATCGTTCACCTCGATATGATTGTTTACCCATTTTGAGGAACAGCTGCGAAGAGTGATTTCACTAGCCATCCTTGTGACACTGCTGTGATTGGAAAATTCCAACCCGTACCTGGAATCAGCTGCTAACCCGTTTTATCACTCGTTCCTCAAAAGACGAGTCTTCTTTAAGCTCTTTTCATCTGACTCGTAAAATATGAAAAGATTGTCGAGTTTTGGCCTTCCAGCTCGTTAAAGCGACCGGAAGTGCTATCCCTCTAGATTTTAATCTTTTTGGACCTGAGGGATTATTGCACAAAAAGATCGAGCGCTTGTTTTTTTCGGCTCGTTAAAACTATCGAAAACTCATCCCTTTTGTATTGTTTTATACTTTTTCAGACTTAAGGGATTAGATGACGAAAAAGGACTTTCGGAGTTGACTTTACGTACCTTTTCAGACTCTCTAAAAATGAAAAGGACCGAGTTATCTTTGTCGTTAGACTCGTTAAAAGCATTAAATAGTGACAAACTTGTCTTTAGAGGAGAACGAGTTTCACTATCGCTAGGCTCGTTAAAACATAGCGATGGGCTTGCCCGAAGGGCAAGTTATAGAACAAGCATATGTTATCCTCCTCAAGCTTGACAAAAATAAAGAGGTACTAGTCAGCAATGACTGGGGAAAAATTAGGAGAAACTCAAGAAAACTTTGATGGTAGCAAGTCGCTCTTGAACATGACACTTTTCCTCCATACCACAGTCGAGTTGGGTTGTTTCATTCACCGGTCACATCACCATGGTCTTGCCATACCATGCGTATTTGGGGTAATGCTACCGATCCATCGTATAAGTGTCGCCATATGTTCAAGAGAAGTCGTTCAGAGAAGTCAACCGTGTCCCATCCACTGCCATACATTATCCTTCATCCTTTCATGACCGCCACCCTGAATCATATGTCATCAGATCGTTTTCACCTCCATCAAAATCATTTGCTCCATTCCGTGTCACTGATGTGGGATAAATTAAGGCCCTCCTTTGACGGATCGCTTTTTGTTGACATCAGCTCATTATCCAAGAAGTTGATCTAGGAACACCCCCTTCAGTACTTTGAAGCTTGCATGCCTCAATGGCAAGTTTCTCACTTCCGGCGACAGGTATACATCAATGACCTTCGACCGAAAGATTTTGCGTGGTGTTCGACGCCAACTCCTTTATTCACACCACGTGAATTGTACTGTAGTACCTTGAGGGTCATTATCATTATCGGTGATTCCTCTCGCGCTTGTTAATGGTTTACCTCATTGACCGATAATCAAGCGATGTCTTCCCATGTTCGACTTCAGAACATTTCTCACATGGATCGACTTGTACTCAGAGTGAAGATCGGACGAGATTGAAGACCCCGCATCTAATTTCATCCATCCGGGCTGCGATATATATTCAGAAAAAATAAATACATTGACATGTACATCATTGCAGCAGATAATCATCCTACCCAAAGGATGATAATTTCATCAAAATTATCAGTCTACCATCAGACGATTGTCTGTTCTATGTACAGAAAAATGAACTTATAAAGCTGAGCATGGGAATGCATGCCTCAGCTAGATCATGAAAGCAGTATGAAAAATAATGTATTGTATTGTATCTTATTACAGGTCTCCTCCCAGCATTGAAAGAACTTCGAATCCTCCTAATAAAGCATTTCACCCGATAAACGGCCTCATACTTTAGGGGGCAACTGTTATAGACAGTTTTGTGCCTTACAACTATAAGCATGAAATGTCCATAATCTAAGGGATCCAAAGTCCCTAAACATGTTGTTCCTACCCCTAGAGGAACAAGGCTAACAAACCACAACAATTCATAGAAGTTCTCCACCAGAAACTGCTCAAAAACAAGTCAATTCAGGATCAATTCAGAGGCTCCACTAGCTGTCTGCGCTGAAATGCAGAGATTACACTGGCTAGGTGCACTGCAACGCAAGTAGAAGAACTACCAGGGTGCACTAAGCGGGAAGTGACAAATGGAAAGTTCATTCAATGAGGTGGAAAGACCCTGGAAGCTTCCAGAATCTTCTCCAATGACACTTGCCTCAAGGAATTCGACTAGTGATGAGTAAGAGGCTCTTAGTCTCCAAGTGGAAACAGAAACTGACAGAGGGAGAGGACACTAGTCATATCTCAAGCTGACTCATCCTCTCTCCAAACATCTATATATGGATCTCTCCTCCATGAGATCTGGAGGCTGGAATTTTGTTATTGCAAAGAATTGTTGTTGGTTTGAGATTGGAATCATTGGGTGCTTAATGCTTTGAAGGAAGGTGAAGGTAGGAATTTCATTTGCTGGGAAGGAGATGCTGGATTGGAGCCCTCTGGGTTGTATCTCTTCCTGAACCTTGTTATTCATCAATAAAGCTATCTTGGTTTCTCCTATATGCTGATGTGTCTTTGATGTATGATTGCATTAGTGTATTTAGTTTATTTATAATCCTGAACTAGTTATGAATATGAATCTATGTCTTTGTGTAGTGTTCTCTTCTTGTGATCTTGTAGGAACCTATTGAAACTGGGCGAGCGAGAAGGCAAGTAGCTGGGAACTCTCAAAGAGAAGAGAAACCGGATCGAGGGACAAACGGAAGACACCGGTAAGTCCATCCATCTCTCTTCATTCTTAATTCATAAAGGAAGAATACTAGAATAGCTGTTTCTGTTTGTTGCTAAGGCACTGTCACACCTTAGGTTGATAGGATCGTCCTGCATAGGCATTTTTCCCCACAACACCCCTGCAAACATCTATATATGGATCCCTCATCCCAGAGATCCAGGAGGCTGGAATTTTGTAATTTGCAAGGAAGTTCTGTTAGTTCCTCTTTGAAGACATTGTTGGGTGATATTGCTTTGTATGAGGTGAAGAGGGCTTTCATGCTGGGAGGATGGTGCTAGGTCAGACCAATGGGTTGTAATCCTCTCTTATACTACTTCTATCAATAAAGCTATTTGAGTTTTCCTCCATATTCTTGTATATCTCTGAATCTTGTATTAATATATGCATTTGTATGGTTAATACATATCTGATCCTATATTGTTTATGGTTATAGATCTCTATGCTTTGATGGTGTTATGCTGCTTTGAGTCTACAGGTGCTCTTTGAAGCGAGACAAGTAAGGAAGTAGCGGTAAAACTCCCTCAAAGGGGAAAGGAAACAAGCAAGGAGCCAAGCGAAAGACTGAGGTTGGTACTCTCTACTTCGTTCTCATCTATCTCTCATAAATGAAAACAAAAGTGACTTTAGTTTGTTTGTTTCTAAGATAGCTACCCGTCTTAGTGGGACTAGCAGCTCTGAATACACACTAGTTTTCCTGATAACAATCCTAGAACTGTGAAGTAAGTAGTAGATTCAGAGGACGACAAACTCTGGAAAGAGGCCATGGTTGATGAAATGACATATTTGCACAAAAATTACGCTTGGGACCTGGTGGAGTTTTTAGCTCGAAGGAAACCCATTGGCAGCAAATGGGCATTCTAGACGAAGATGAATGTAGAAGTAAAGGTGGAGAAATACAAGGCTCAGTTGGTAGCAAAAGGTTATTCCGAGGTGTCAGGAATTGATTTTGGTGATATTTTTTCTTATGCTACCAAGGTAGCTTCTATTAGAGTACTTTTATTTGTTGTTTCTCCTTTTGATTTTAAGGTAGAATAGATGGACATGAATACAACATTTCTTCACAGGGATCTGGAAGAAGAGATATACATGAAGAAACCTGAAGGCTTTGCGATGAACGGTATGAAAGAACTGGTATGCAAGCTATAAAAGTCTTTGTATGGGTTAAAACAGTTACCAAGGATGTAGTACCATAAATTTGATACATTTATACAGGGACGTGGCTTCCCTCGAAGAAAAGCATATCACCGTGTATATTTTAAATTAATTGGTGACTGTGTTATTTATCTGGTCTTCTATGTGGACGATATGTTTATGGTCGGAAATGACAAGGAAATTATCCAGGATTTGAAGACCCAATTGTCCTCCAAGTTTGACATGAAATGTGATAGTGCTATAAACTATATTCTGGGCATGGAAACTAAACGAGATCGGGTAAAGAGGAAGTTCTTGTTAAACCAGAGGAAATATGTCGAGACAATACTATAGAGGTTTAATGTGAAATATAGTAAAACGGTGAAGGTTTCTATTCCTACGCGTGTAAAGTTATCTATTGAATATTGTCTCAAGTGAGAAGAAGCGGAAGAGGACATGTCTCGTGTTCCATATGCAAGCACAGTCGGTAGCCTAATGTATGCGATGGTCTATACAATACTAGACATTGGACATGTAGTAGGAGTATTGAGCATGTTTATGTCAAAACAATGGAAGGAGCATTTGATAATAGTGAAGCGGGTTTTTAGGTATTTGTGTGACACTAGTGATTATGGTTTGCGCTACCAAGGAAGACGAGGATTGGACAGAGTTTTGGACATTCATGGCTTTGTTGATGCACACTAATCTCGAGATCTAGATCAAAGAAGATCTACAAGTGGGTATCTATTTAACCTATTTGGAGGTGCAATCAGCTGGATGAGTAAGAGACAATCTATAGTGGTACTTTCAACTACAGAGGCAGAATACATGGCAACCACTCATGAAAGAAAGGAAGCAATTTTCTTGCATAGATTGTGTTCAAGTATGGGGTTAGTACAACGAGCTATAAGGATAGCCTGTGGCAGCCAAAGTGCAATTCTCTTGGCAAAGAACCATACTTATCATTCAAACACAAAGCACATTGATGTTTAGTATCACTTTGTGAGTGATATGGTAGAACAAAAAAAGGTGTTTCTGATAAAGGTGTACACTTTGAAGAGTACTACATATGCATTGAAAAATGTTGTGAGCTCTGATAATTTCTCTTGGTGTAGAGAAACAATGAGCGTTGTAGGACTGGATCAATGACTAAGCTCACTTGTGGCCCCCTTGGAAAGAAAACAACAAGTTGGAGAATCTTGGCTTGTTTATATTCTTTCCACGACTAGCCCCAGTAGTCTAGGTTCAGGGTTAGGGGGGGGTAGAGTGCACCCTTCATTGGGTCGGGCATAAAAAGGGCTTCATAGGGGTGACGACAGCCCCCCCTATCGGTGGATTTGATGGGGGATAGCCCCCATCTACGATGTCGGGGAAAACACCATGAGGAATTTTTTTTTTGGACCCTATATTAGGTGGGCGAAACAACCTATGGTTTTGGATGTGATGGTTTTCGATCCATGGTATTTTGTAGATCGGATCAAGGGAACTACGGCTATGTTCTAATTAGGGTTAATGGATTGGGGGTTATGGATGCTTCGGCATGTAAATATATCTATTGTAACATTGAAAGGAATATAATGAAAAATCAACCTGGTAGTCTTGGTTTTAGGATCCAGGGGGAAATCTTTGTGTATATTTGTTTTATGTGTTATGCTCTTGCCATTGTTTATTTTCTGTTTTTAGAATTTGTATGCAAGTAAATTTTGTAAGGGGTTTAAAACTACAAGAACCCTCTTTAATAATCCATCACATTTTTGAGCATTGGTCTCCAACTGCAACTCTGCCTTGGCATACTCTTCCGCATTCATTATATATATATATATATATATATATATAGATATCGCAATTTTTATCTACTACCAAATAGGATATAACTGTACATTCTCTATTAAATCTCTTTGTTTTATTCCTTCTATGGTCCTTAGAGATTTTCCGCCACATATACCCACCTCAAAGACTCATTTTCCAAGTGTAGTGACACTTGAATCAAACGAAGAAAATTGTACAACGCCATTATTTTTGCTCAACTTCATCGGCTTTTGATGAACATAAATGGTCAACTAGGACATTCCCAATCTAGATTTGGTGAAGATGATTTGTGAATCTCATAGGAACACTTATTAAGTCTCATTCCTTTTCATGGGCGTGTCTTTATATTATTTCAACCTTTTAGTGAGACCAAATTTGATCTCAATCCTCATGTGAGCACAATTATCTTAGAATATGGTATGAGTTGATGTTCATACCAATTGCAACTACTAATGCCCCTCAATTATAACTTTCAATCATCAAATATGTTTTATAACAATGGAATGTATCTTACACTTATATACTTAAATCTTTGTTCCCATGTATACAATAATGGAAGTGTCAAAGCAACCACACACTATTTATCAACCAAAGTAGTAAGACATAAGGTTGTACATTTGTAGTTTGGAAAAGTATTGTGGCACCAATCGAATGAATGAATGTCTTGAAACTTCATCTCATTTACTTTAAAACAACAAAAGAGACATTGCAATAACGCTAATATGGTAAAATATATAAGAACTATTTGAGTTTATATGGGACTAGACCTATTTATATATTTGGTCGGGTCCATTATTTTTTTATTTATGAGCTTATGTATTGTATAACTCCTCTTTGTGTACTACAATATCATGTCTTATTTCTGTTAGTAACTTCCACAACATAAACTTTAAATTTCATTGTTCTCGAGAACTTATTTGACTACTAGATAAGATGTTCATCCAGATATCTGTCTTTCATTTGCAATCAAGCATTGGTAATTGTAAGAACCCAATTTTTCCACTCAAATCTAAACATGTATCGAGTGGGTGCATGTTGTTTCCCTTTATTACTAATAGTGTTAATTTTTCTACCTCCGTTTGGTAATGAAGAAGAGAAAAATTACTAGTTTTCTCATATTCCATGGCATATTACTAGGAATTGGTATGGTTGATAAAAGATGCATGAGTGATAGCCAAACAAAACTATCCACTCAACCCTTTGTAATTGGCACAATCCTTTTTATTAAAACTTTTGGGTTGGGTCATCTTTAACAATAATTTTGATTGCCAACTTTCTCAATTTCTTTTCCACCACCCGTTTGCTTCTTCAGCTTTTCTATAATCCACCAATCAGTTTTCCCACTTGAAATGGTATTCTCATTGGTTCAAGCATTTTCTCAGAATTATTTAGGATGGTCAAAATATTTGACCTACTGTATACTCCCCATATGTGCATCTGTAATAATTTAAATATATATATATATTAGTTTTATGTTTCCTTTACCATTCAATGGTTGTTCAGTACCTGCCTATTACATTTATTTTCTCCATATTGTTGTTCTAGTAACCTAGTACTTTCACAAGAAATTATTAATTGTATAGTTATGTCCACTCGGTCTAAGGGTTGAACCTAGAAAATTGGTTGCGAGGAAAAATATTACAACAATTGTATAGATAGTTTACCATTCTCAGTTTAGTGTTGATGCCCATTAGGCCCAAGGGTTGAGCCTAAGCTCTGATACCACTTGTCACAACTCCTCTTTCTATATATATATATATATGTATTTTGTACATGTGGCTTACGTATTACTACAATCATTTATCTACCTTTTTTACACTTATAGCATAATTATACTGATGCTCCACATGTTGTGATCTTTGAGGCTTTGTCCTCACATACATATATATATATGTCTATAGGTCCTAGCCTGTCTATGGCTTGTTAACCTCCTTCTAATGACACATATAGGTAGCGCCATTTCTCCAAAAGGTCTATTTATTACCTAATGTATCCTATAACATACTCAACCCGCTCGGGTTGGTGATATTTATGACTAATGGCTTGATATTGTTTTCCCTAACCTTATGAATAATGGTATAAATATACTTAATTTTTATGCCTTCTAGGTTAAACTCCTCCCCATGGTGCGGTAGTTATTTTTTAACATTCTAATCATGGTGTCATGTCGGCTATGACTCATTTCAGGTTGGAGATACAGGAATCCACTTCTATCTGATTACCTTGATCTCTGAAGTCTGAAACCATGGCTCTCATAGACTATGAAATAGAACCCTGGTGAAACGATATTGTCCTTTTTGTAGATCCCACACTGGATAGGAAAACATACTTTCTCTCTTCATTTTTTTTCATACTAATTAAGAAATTTTATACTGCCATTGTGGTACACCACTTTCTGATTACACAATTTCGATATGGGCAATCGGTATGCATTTGATACCTACCCATTGGCCCTACCGCGCTCACAGGGCCTACTAGGTCTCAACCTTTCCACATTTCTAATCTACGGTGCAGATGGAGTATAGGTTCACGATTGGGATTTTTTTTCAAACCGTAGATGCAAAATTTTACTTAACATGCCTTTCATTTGGTCTACTGCCACTTGGTCGTATGATACCTGAGGTGTATGGTATTCCATGTGACATGAGGAATGATATACAGGAGTTCAGCATCTGGAACACCCTTCCAAGGGTTTAACATTTGGACCGAGAACCGCGACCATAACATGATTTAGTTTTGGATATACCAGGTATCTCCTTTATTTATATTTCTTTTTCTCTTTGATTTTCATTCTCTCTCTGTGAAATCCCTCCTATAAACTCCATTCCTTTGCCTATTCAGCTTATTCGGTATATGGATCCTCCGCATTCTACTGAGTTCCTAACTCTTCCTTCAATTTCTTCGTTAGTGCTATGTTGTCAAAATTAATTTCATTTTTTTTACAAGCCTGATTCTTTATGGTGGCAGCCCTCGATGTGGATAAAGAACGTATCCCTCTTGAAATAGTACCTTCACAAAGTATGTAACAACTCTATATACAAAATGTCATTTGGTTCGTGGCTTGCTGACTAACTTTTCCAAATGTTCTCGTGTCAATTTTTCTTGCAATCACTTTTTGCTTTAGGAATGTGGAGCCTTAGACCCTTTCATGTCATCATGTAACACTCTATATCGTAATCAATATTCATTCTTGAAACTTATTCAATTCTATTTTTCACAATCACTTGTAGTACGCACTCTTCTTCCAACGTCCTTATGTTCTCCTATGTCCTTATACCTATACAGGTACGTGAGGAAACTCAGTCCCATTTCTTTTATTTTCCTTTATATCTCAGGATTCTTTCACTGCTTAATTAACTCTTGCTACTCAACATGTTTTTCGTCTTGGTGTTTTTCATCATATGGTTGCCCTCCAGCATCGATTTGAATTAGGAACATCACTTTCTTTCTCTTCACTCATTAATATTTACGAGAGGATGAAATGAAACACTCGAATCAATTGGTTCCGTTACCCCTGAATTGGGAATGAGATTTAACTTTGTAGTTAATTTACTACCCTAAATGTTGGTTAAAGATTACAGCATCTGCTATCTATAGCGATGCACTGAGTTTCTAAATATATTAATAACTAATACTTATTTTAACGAAAGCAACCCGTTCGGATATCTTGTTGGTTAGCACTTTTTGTATTGCATGTCTCCCTCTAATGTTTTTTTAGATTTTACTTTAAAGTAAGATTTTTGGAACTATCCCAGATATGAGGCCAGATCCTCTTTGGATATTTTAAAAATGAACTCGAGCTGTTTGATTTTAGTCCAATGTTAGTTTCATTCTCAAGATTGCATATCTATATATATATAATTCTTAATTTGATGCTTTGAGTATCCTTGTGTGTGTCTATATTGTTGCGTAATGAATGATTTATTTGATCCAATACATTTCTATACTATAACGTCGTGTGGTCAGTTATTTATATAATATGGAATGATCTAGTGATTTTCTCAGTTCCCAGTTGAATTTCTTTAAATTATTGCATAGTTGGCCCATATAAGATTAGAGAAATATATTACTCCAGAGGCATTAATCCTAGCAGTTAATCTGTAGCTTAGTCATTTGGCTCGGCTATTTCATTCGGGTTCCATAGTGCACTGACATTTTGTTTCTCTCTGTATCACTAGGATTTCCAGATCGTTGATATATTTATTCATAACTATGCCACGAGTATGGAATCCTACTTATTTTAACTATAATAAGTTGATTTCCTAGTTTAAGTTGGAATAACTAGCTGCCCAATTATTTTTATATCCATTAAACAAGGGTAATGAAAATTAATGTCTCATTTGCAGCATTCAGTTTAATGTCGTTATTTTGATATCATGGTATCAATTTTTCATTTTTTACGTTTACATCATTGTCTCTGCCATTCTTATGATGCTTATATGATTTTAGTCATGCTCCCAAGTGAATTAGTCAAGTCTACCTTGATTTATTCCACTTGATTATAAAAGTATGAGGAAATCTAGATGCAATAGTGTAAAATATCAATATAGAGTGTTAGGGTTATCCTAACATATCTAAATTCTTAACCAACAAAATGTTTCTGCACAATCTACATCTTCACCAAGTTTGTTCAACAGAAATTCATTCTTCATCATATAACACATGTTGCATATGTTTGAGCTATACCATCTTTACAGTTTTGTGGAATATTGAAATGTCAATACCTTTGCATGAATATCACCCTCTTTGCAGATCCTTCACCTATGTGATTGTTCAAGTCTTTTCAAGCTACCTTATTTCCCATATGTATATATTTGAAGAGCATGCTAGCATTAATCTTTTACCCTATAGGGGTAAATGCTACAAGCTATACTACACAACTTTTGTTTTCTCTCTCATTTCTATGCATTAAATATTTTATTCAATATTTTTCCTTAGTAAATTTTATCTTCCTAACGTGTTTTACCAATTCATATCATCTGTAATCCACACATAAGGATGTAACACTCTACCTTGAATTAGACATTATCATATACAAGGTTGACTTAAATTACAAATTATATATCTTCCTTTAATAACATTATACATTAGGTCATATGCATTAAAAGGAAAACCCCAAAATCTATAAGCATTTGAATCAATCCTAGAATTGGTATGTACCATAATTAAAATAACTCGAGAATCCACGTAATCAAAATCACAACAAAATTTATATATGATAAAACTATTGCAATACTAATATGCATAAAATTTATATATGATCAAACCATTGCAATGCTAATATGCATAAAAATGAATGACATATATTAGATACATCAAAATAATTTCAAAAGTATTTGAAGAAAGAATTATGTAGTGATTTTCTAACTAGAAATCACTCCAAGAAATCGTAGTTAATGAGCACACCTGCCATCCAATCATGAAATCTGCCTCAAGTTCCCCCCGAGTTGAGAGTACTTATCAAGGATTCAACAACCTCTTGTTGATCCCTTCAATAGCTATTTAATACTATTGTTGATAAGGCTTCTTTTAGGGGTGTTTCGCTTTTCTCGATCATTTTATCTGCTTTTCTAGGATTTTCCATAAACGCTTGCCTTTCTCTTTCATGGTGCTTTTAGGATTTTATAAGATTAACATATTTTTCTAGCTAGGAAACTTAATGGATCTTTCTCTCTCATCTATTAAGCTTATCTAAAATTTTATTCTAAAATACTTATCATGAAAAAATTATCAAATCTCATTCATCAATGAGATTTTATCTTTATTTTATTTTGGAAAGAATGTGCCTCATTCCCAAATAAATACATGTCATCTATTTATTTATTAATTACACCGTAAGGCGTTTCCCTTTGAAATCAACTTTCCTCTGGGGTTACGTGTACAATTCTGAGCCTTTGATTTAATTGTTAGACAATTAAAATAATCTTACCCATCCAATTTATTTAACTACAAATTATAAAAATGAGATGCGACCCAGCAGATCGACGGTGTGTCTTCGCTTCATAGCATCTGCATTATTGTGTACTGTGTAACTCCTGGATTGTTGTAAACTGACAGAGCGCTACCTATGGAAACCTCTGCTAAGTCAGGGAAAGGTGCATGGGGCCAAAAGGGAGAATCCAAGAAAAAGCCAGTCACGAAATCAGTCAAAGTCGGCCTTCAATTTCCTCTTGGAAGGCTCGCAAGGTATGTGAACAATGGCAGATATGCCAAGAGGGTTGGGATTGGAGCCCCCATTTTTGTTGCAGTTGTGCTTGAATACCTAGCAGCTGAGGTAAATATTGATATGAATTCTGTTTTTAACCCATTGATTTGGTTCTATGACGTAGCGATTTGTTTGGTGGTTCCATTGTATGAGTGGATTTTGTCAATTAGTGTGGTTTTCGAGTTAGGGTTTTGGGGATTTACATGAAATTCTTGGTTTTAATGTTAGGAACTATTACCTCAAGTCTCAGAATTTAGGTTTTTTCCGAAAATATCAAACTTTCCCTTTGCTAGGTGGTTAAGAATTTGTCAAGCGCAATTTCAGATCAAATTTGTTTGTTTCCTTCTGTTTTTTAACCCATAAAATTATTTTAAGCTAATTGAATATTTTCTGATTGAGTTCTTACGTGTGATGGGTCAATCCAGCTCTTCTTTAGCTCCTCCACCAATGGGCCTTTTTCTGGAGAAGAAAAAGGTCGAACAATTTTTTGTGTATCGAGAGCGGGATCTCATTGTATATTTACCGGATGAATGCTTGGCCTCGATTTTCCAGAAGCTCACAAATGAAGATCAAAATGCTTTTTCCCTAGTCTACATTAGATGGCACCGCATTGAATCGAAAAGCAGGAAACGCCTAGTTCTCCTTGCTCGAACTGAGCTTTCCTGCTTGCTTCTAGCCTTGATCACTAGATTTGAACATGTGACTGTTCTCGCTCTGAGATGCTCCAAAAAATTTCCCAGTATTGACAACAAGGCACTTTCTTTTATTGGAAAGAGTTTCACTCATCTCAATAAGATCAAACTGAAGGGATGCATCGAGATTACTGATGAGGGTCTAGAGTCCTTCTCAATTGTATGTGGTCCTATTAAGAAATTTTCATGTGGGTCATGTGGATTTGGAGCGAAGGGTTTGAATTCAATACTTAAGAATTGCAACGAACTGGAAGATCTTACAGCTAAAAGACTTAGAAGATTAGATGTTCAAACGGAAAGAATAGGGCCAGGGCAAGGTAAGCTACAACGATTGTGCCTTAAAGATATTTATAATGTGCAGTTGTTTTCCCCACTATTATCGGGATCCAAGTGTCTAAGGACGCTCATTTTATCACGGAATTCACGGTCTGGGGATCAGTTGTTGGAAATCAGCACTAGAAACTTGCAACAACTGATGGAATTGCAAATTGAAAACATGCATTTACACTAGAAACTTGCAACAGTTGACGGAATTGCAAATTGAAAACATGCATTTAGGTGATAGAGGTTTGATGGTTGTTTCAAAGTGCTCAAAGCTGGAAGTATTTTATATTGGCAGGGTGTCTGATTGTCCTGATCGAGGTATTTATGCAGTTGCAAATGGATGTAGGAAACTGAGAGAGGTGCACCTTGATAGTGGCAAGTCCAAAAGAATTGGCGAGGAAGAGTTACTGTCCATTGCAAACAAATGTCTTCAGATGCAAGAACTTGGCAATGTCTTCAGATGCAAGAACTTGTCTTGATGGGCATTGCTATTTCGGTTGAGAGTTTGAGTGCCTTGGCTTTCAATTTCACTGTGCTGGAAAGAATGGCACTCTGCAACAGTGATAGTGTTGGGGACAAGGAGATGTCTTGTATTTCAGGTAATTTCATAGCATTGAAGAAGCTATGCATTAAAAATTGCCCAATATCTGATGAAGGTCTTGTTACGATTGCCAGCGGCTGCCCTAGCCTTATAAAATTAAAGGTGTAAAGCAGTAACATCCAAAAGTGTCTATCAGGCTAAGAAAAAAAGAGCCTCTATAATCGTTGTTGTTGATGGTGGTTCACAGACAGCAAGAGAGGATGATCAGAGTAGGTGTCCTCAGCTTGGGGATGACAGAGTCATTAGAGAATCAACTCATGTGCTATGCGGAAGCAAAGGTCACGTAATCAAGACAAAATTGGGCATAGTAGCTTCCAATTTGCTTGGAGGGTCTTTTTCTGGTGGCCAGTCTCGTGGTTAAGTTTTTGAGATAGATATATGAAAGGATTCTTATTGTATTTTATTGATTTCCTTTGACGATTATCTCTTTGCAAGGAACCTCTATGACGCATGACTGTTGTGAATATCCAGAAATTCTTGTAGCCATTCTTTGTAAACCTTTCTATTCTATTCTATTTCGAACTGGATTATTTCCTAACAGGTCTACATGATGTTGAAGTTAGAGCCATGATGTTGAAGTTAGAGCCTATTTTGTTTCTCGTTGTAGGTACATGTTTCTGTTTGATCAGATCTATGGTATGTAATTTGAAATCCAATACCTCATATTGTATTTCCAGAACAGTATTGTTTGTTTATGAAACTCAGTCATGTATCTTAGAGCTTCATTGCAATGCCCAAAACAAAATTAAATTCAAGAATAGATCCATGCATCTCAGTGCATTTCACCATCTTTCAGTAAGCAGAAAATTCCTGTCATTGAAGATTCTTCCTTGTATAATCGGTCAGCCGACATTCAAAGTTTTGGCTACAGTGTTTAGGTCCGTTTCCATTGGTTTGGTGATTTTTAACAATCTTAATTACAATTTTGACTTGTTTCAGTTGCATTCTGCACTTGTCTCTGTACATGTAGAATTCTTTTAGCTATGCTTAATTTATCTAATTTCTATACTATCTCATGTTCTCTTTTTTCTTGGCCTCTAGTATGCAAAGATGAATTCTGTCATACATGAAAAATTGCCCAATATCTGATGAAGGTCTTGTGACGGTTTCCAGCGGCTGCCCTAGCCTTATAAAATTAAAGGTGTAAAGCAGTAACATCCAAAAGTGTCTGTCAGGTTCAGAAAAAAAAGAGCCTCTCTAATCATTGATATTGATGGTGGTTCACAGACAGCAGGAGAGGATGATGAGAGCAGTTCTCTTTAGCTTGGGGATGACAACGTCATTAGAGAATCAACTCATGTGCTATGCGGAAGCAGAGGTCACTTAGTCAAGACAAAATTTGGCACAACAGCTTCCAATTTGCTGAGAGTGTCTTTTTCTAGTGGCTGGTCTCGCGGTTAAGTTTCAGAGATAGATATATGAAAGGATGCCTATTGTATTTTATTGATTTCCTTTGACGATTCCCTCTTTGCAAGGAACCTCTAGGACGCATGACTATTGTGAATATCCGAAAATTCTTGTAGCCATTCTTTGTAAACCTTTATATTCTATTCCGAACTGGATTATTTCCTGACACGTCTACATGATGTTGAAGTTAGAGCCTATTTTGTTTCTTGTTGTATGTACATGTTCTGTTTTATCAGATCTATAATATGTAATTTGAAATCCAGTAGGAGGGGTGGCAGCAGAAGCAACTCACAGGGTCAAGGCAAGGCCTAGACATTTGTCTAGGACTCAATCGAAACTTATTCCATTGTTGTCCCTTGAGAAATTAGTAATTTGGAAACCATGGTGGATGATGAGAGGCAATCTTATTTTGACTCTAAGATAATGGAGGAGACTTCTTTTTTGGTTCCTGATCATAGCCATATTAGTGGATGGAGAAACAAATACCTCAACTCAATTTCACTACACTCGAAGACAAAGACCACAACTCAATTTCATTACACTAGAAGATAAAGACCCAGCTTGGTGTGATGATGAATGATAAACAAGTGGAGCGATACAATGTTTTTGCTTAGTTGGAGAATATTAAAAGAATGTTGAGGAATCAACATATTTTCATGGATAGGATGGATACAAGGCTGACCCATGTAGAGAATGTGACTTTGATACTTCTGTGCCTACCCATTCTAGCCGATGTAGAAGGTCATCTTCAATGTGACTTTGATATTTTTCTCTCCCCATTTGAGTGAAAATTTCCTTTAACTCTTAATAGTCTACAAATCTACTGGCATATATGGTTTTGTACTTATTAATCAAAATGTGTAGTTTTTTTTACTTTCTACTCATCTAATTTCCCCGGAAGAAACCCAAATCCCCTAAATAATAAGAACATCATTGTACTCTAGATTTGAAGGCATTTTGATGCAATAATGTTTTTCCACACACACATATATATATATATATATATATATATATATATATATATATATATATCCGGTAACATGAATTTGCACATAAATGGAAAGGAGATTTGTGCCATTGTCAAAGTGCAAAGGAAATTTTATGGCATCAAATTTTTGTAACCCATATCCTTCTTTGATCATGAACTAGCCAATAACTTCTATGTCACTGAATTTTCTTATTCCATTTCATCCATTGTTGATGAACCATCTATGTTTGTATAACCCGTTCTTTACCAACTACCCAACAACATTGACCTAAGGAGATGCCGCAAAACTGTATTCCAAACTAGTATATATCTCTGTTATGTCTTAGACGATTATTATAAACGCAGTTTCTTCAGAGCACCAGATATTGACTGAATTCCAACGATGATTTATATCATTCTAGACATATACCAAATGATATCCAACATTAGCTAGTCTGCAGAAATTGTTGATACAATAGAGACTGGCTAACGTCGAAGCCACTATATGTATTATGTAACGATTTTTTTCGAGAGGATTGTGGAAAATTTTCTATCATGCGAAATTACCTGTTTAAATTTTTCGATCAGCTCCGTTGTGGACCCATTCACCAACCTCAAACTCAAAATGAAAAATTAGGCAGCTAAAAGTTTTGCTTCCATGGAAAGAAACCATTGTTAGTGTTGAAAATAATGAAGAATATGTAAATTTGGAGAAATTTGGTTCACTAGAGTTTTATCTTATGAATTAGTTCTTATTTTTTAGAAAATTGTCTTAACTATTCTAGATTCCTTTTATATAGATTGTTCTTGTTAGCATAATTTCGAAATAGGCTTCTCTCCTGGGGCATATAGGCCATGATGACAGGTGTGGGGCAGTTGCATTCATTGTATGTCACACTATCTTTTAGATTAGACACAGTAATATTTCCTTTTATACAGATTGTTCTTGTCAGCATAAGTTTGAAATAGGCTTCTCTCCTCGTGCATATAGGCCATGATGACTCATCACACACAACATAAAGTATGCAATGTTGTTAAAAATAGAAAGCCTACCATACATTGAGAGAAGGTAAATCTTAAGGAGAATCCAATTAGGTATGGCCACACTCTTCAGCCTTGTATCACTTGTTTTGGGAATAATACATTTGATATTTCACTACTGCACAAGAAAAATGCAAATCAAGAATGATACATTATGAACCCAAAAGATATTGACCACATACTAGGTTCACCCTCCCTACATAAGCAAGGAGATTTAGCATGTCCATTATGTATCTGATCTCAATGCATCTACATAAACCCTAAAAATTTCAATCATCTGAGAGATTTTCATAGCCAACTCCATTCTATTAATTGAAACTTCTCGAAAATGGACTAGATTAGAAGGTTGTTCTGCACCGTTGTTTCCATAAGGAGTTGTATGTTAGCCTGATTTGGTTTCCCATGGTTTTCATTACGGTTAGAGGAGCAGGAGGAGGAGGGGGTGCAGTTCAGCAGAAACAACAACGACAGTTCAGCTGTTATATGTATTTGATATTACATGATATGATTCAAAAGTTCATATGAGTTTAGGAGAAGAAACTAATCAAAAGGTTTTGATTTCTTCCTCAGAGTTCTATATCAAATTTAAAGTGTTGGCATAGTCATTTTGTTATGCACATAGACTAAAATTTTCCTTTTTGCTGGATACTCAAATAGAAACTGAAAAATTTCTGGCAAAATTAGTTGTGGAGTTAGGGAAGCAGAAGGTTTGATGTTCTCTCTTACCTTCTACAATACTTGCGAAAGTGGCATACTGTAACGATCTATGTGGGATGCCAATTAGTGGTTAAGAGTTATAACAACATATGTTTGATGCACTCCAGTAGTCTAGGGATCTAAGCCTCCAATATTTTCAGGACCTTGAGCTTTTACCATGGTCTCGATTTTAGAGTGTTGAACTAAATAAGTTTGTATATAATCTAAAAAATTTATATTCTTATATGATATTCTAGCAAAAGTATCGTAACATTAATGATTGTTCTGTTTTGCAGAAGGGACATACACAGCTTAGAAATTAGACAGTGCGTGTCATTTTTTGGGTTATCAATATCATGACTCTTTATCATCTAATTTTGATTGCAAAAATGTGTTTGTAAGTGCAAGTACCATTATAATTACATGAACCGTTCAAATGTGTTGAAAGTATAATGAGCTAATAAACCGGGTACTTGGGAAGCTAATCAAGCATTTCAAAGTAATGTGTACCTTCAACAGGTTGATTCTCTTTTCTTATAGACTCTAGGTCAATTAGCATTATGTCTTGTGATACTACAGTTACATGACTACCGTCACAAACCTAATTCAAACAATATCCAAGTGGAGTTGTGGGGCAGTTCCATTCATTGTATGTAACACTATCTTTTAGATTAGACAAAGTAATATTTCCTTTTATATAGATTGTTCTTGTTAGCATAATTCTGAAATAGGTAATTAGACAAAGTATGCAATATTGTTAAAGTTGGAGAGCCTGCCATCCATTGAGAGAAGGTAAATCTTAAAGAGAATCCAATTAGGTATGGCCACACTCTTCAGACTTGTATCACTTGGTTAGGCGGTTAAGATGAGAGATAAATATAGCCATCTAGGTTAGTCTATTATCTACCACCAAAATCTGATCAATGTCTGCTTGTCTGAGGCAAACATGTCACAAATTCCATGTAAATACTCTCTCATTATTATGAATAGGTAATCCTCTTTGAAATGTTTAATAGATATATCTTGCATCTACACACTTAGGTATCGAGTTTTGCCCTTCTTCATTGTTCTGGTAGACATGGGAAATTTCAAAGTGCCAAGTCCACTAGAAGACCAAATGTACAAAGGTGGAGCAGATTCATCAATCACCTGCAAATAGGCTCAACCACCCCAGCGGTTGAGGACCTCAGACAATGTAAACGTGCCTTTGAAACCTTATGTGGACCCTTTGATGATAAGGATCTGGGGACCCTTATGATGTGGAAAACAAGCAGTGAAGAACACACCTGGAAAATAGACAATTATCATAATGAATATTACAGTTACACTTCATTCCTCCCTCATATAGGACTTCAAGATATTTTGCAAAAATGGGCCACCTCAGGTTTTCTAAGAAGTATTAAAGTAACAACAAAATTGTAACTACTTACTCGAGGGCTAATTTGTGTTGCTTGAGATTTTAAAAACTAGATACCCATACCTGAATAATTACAAAATTATACAATTATTGTTACATGTGTTGTTTCCTCCCAGCTTATGTAGAAGTTGTCCTTAATTTCTAGAAAGTGTTGTTTAAATGTAGCCGGGGATATCCCTTTGGCTTGAGATGGCAGGTTCCTTTGTGTACCTTTAATTATGATTTGATTTGCCTATTCTCTGTTGAAGTTGTTGATACAGTCTGGGGGTTGAATAGTATGTTCTCTGAGTGTGGGCTTGTATCTATAGCATCGCATTGTGTGGAATCATGGATGTAACATGTGGACCTCCTCCAACTATGAGGGTTCAGAGAGGTTGATGTTATTAACATTTTACGTTGAATGCAAGATGTGCTCGATTAAGAGCTAAATAGAGGCATTCAGGCCCACAATTTGCAAAATTGTGTATGGCTCAATATTTAATGGTTTTGGGCAATGTTGGTGTTGTTTTTTAAACTATATCTTATCAAGATGAAGCTAGACATAATCGTTCACCTAAATATTGTGAGGAATCTGATGCCTAAGTGGAGGCTTAGAGCTTTTTATTTTTCTTGTGTTTTATTTGTATGTTCATTATATCTTATCTGTCTTGGATTTCTATGTTCTTCCACCCTTCTGCAACTTTTGTTCTTGAAAGTTGAATCCACTGTAGGTTGCTCTACAATTATGCTAACAAGGTCACCCCAGGAAATTTTCACAGTATTTGACAGGTGAGACATCGCAAACCAATGTCAATAAAAATGTTCAATTGCAAGTGTGATGAAAATCTTCGTGGCTGAGTTGGCTGTTACTTTTGAACCGTCCCAAACTGTAAGGCTGTGGATACAGTCGTGGGAAGATTTATTGTTGTAACCAAGTCTTGTGACACCAAGTTTGTCATGTTGCCATTGTCGATTATTAGTTGAACTAGTTGATCCTTAACCTAGCAATTTTGTGAAAAAGGACGTTCATTATTAGTGGAGTATTAGCCGATCATTAAGACTAATTGCAGATTGGGCCCTTGCAGATACCTAGCCTTATAAAATTAAAGGTGTAAAGCAGTAAAATCCAAAAGTTTCTGTTAGGTTCAGAAAAAAAGAGCCTCTCTAATCGTTTCCGTTGATGGCGGTTCACAGACAGCAAGAGAGGATGATCAGAGTAGGTCTCTTCAGCTTGGGGATGACAGTCATTAGAGAATCAACTCATGTGCTATGGGGGAGTAGAGGTCACTTAATCAAGACAAAATTGGGCACAACAACTTCCAATTTTCTCAGAGGGTATTTTTTTGGTGGCCAGTCTCGTGGTTAAGTTTCTGAGATAAATATATGAAAGGATGCTTATTGTATTTTATTGATTTCCTTTGACAATTCTCTCTTTGCAAGGAACCTCCACGATGCATGACTTTTGTGACGCATGGCTGTTGTGAATATTCGGAAATTCTTGTAGCCATTGTTTGTAAACCTTTATATTCTATTCCGAACTGGATTATTTCCTAATAGGTCTACATGATGTTGAAGTTAGAGACTATTTTGTTTCTTACCGTAGGTACATGTTTCTGTTTGATCAGATCTATAATATGTAATTTGAAATCTAGTGCCTCATATTGTATTTCCAGAACACTACTGTTTGTTTATGAAACTCAGTCATGTATCTTAGGGCTTCCTTGCAATGCCCGAAACAAAATTAAATTCCAGAATAGATCCATGCATCTCAGTGCATTTCACCATCTTTCAGTAAGCAGGGAATTCCTGTCTTTGAAGATTCTTCCTTGTATAATCGGTCAGCCGACATTCAAAGTTATAGCTACATCGTTTAGGTCTGTTTCCATTGGGTTGGTGATTTTTAACAATCTTAATTACATTTTTGACTTGTTGCATTCTGCACATGTCTCTGTACATGTAGAGTTTTTTTGGCTATGCTTAATTTATCTAATTTCTATACTATCTCATGCTCTCTTTTTCTTGGCCTCTAGTATTTCAATGCGTGTAAAGATGACAGGAATTTTCATGGCCTCTGGTATTTCAATTCCTGCAAAGATGAATCCTATCATACATGAAAAATTGCCCAATATCTGATGAAGGTCTTGTGACGATTGCCAGCGGCTGCCCTAGCCTTATAAAATTAAAGGTGTAAAGCAGTAACATCCAAAATAGTCCAGGTTCAGACAAAAAGAGCCTCTCTAATCGTTGTGGTTGATGGTGGTTCACAGAGCGCAGGAGAGGATGATCAGAGCAGGTCTCTTCAGCTTGGGGATGACAAAGTCATTAGAGAATCAACTCATGTGCTATGCGGAAGGAGAGGTCACTTAATCAAGACAAAATTGGGCACAATAGCTTCCAATTTGCTCACAAGGTCTTTTTCTTGTGGCCAGTCTCGTGGTTAAGTTTCTGAGATAGATATATGAAAGGATGCTTATTGTATTTTATTGATTTCCTTTGACGATTCTCTCTTTGCAAGGAACCTCTAGGACGCATGACTATTATGAATATCTGAAAATTCTTGTAGCCATTCTTTGTAAACCTTTATATTCTATTCCGAACTGGATTATTTCCTAATAGGTCTACATGATGTTGAAGTTAGAGCCTATTTTGTTTCTTGTTGTAGGTACATGTTCTATTTGATCAGATCTATAATATGTAATTTGAAATCCAGTAGGAGGGGTGGCAGCGGAAGCAACTCACAGGGTCAAGGCAAGACCTAGACATTTGTCCAGTACTCAGTTGAAACTTATTCCATTGTTGTCCCTTGAGAAATTAGAAATTTGGAAACCATGGTGGATGATGAGAGGTAATCTTATTCGGACTCTAAGACAATGGAGGAGATTTCGTGTTGGGCTCCCGATCATAGCCATATTAGTGGATGGAGTAACAAATACCTCAACTCAATTTCACTACACTCGAAGACAAAGACCCCAACTCAATTTCATTACACACTAGAAGATAAAGACCCAACTTGGTATGATGATGAATGATAAACAAGTGGAGAGATACAATGTTTTTGCTTAGTTGGAGAATATTAAAATAATGTCGAGGAATCAACATATTTTCATGCATTGGATGGATACAAGGCTGACCCATATAGAGAATGTGACTTTGATACTTCTGTGCCTTCCTATTCTATTCAATGTGACATTGATATTTTTCTCTCCCCATTTGAGTGAAAATTTCCTTTAACTCTTAATAGTCTACAAATCTACTGGCATATATGGTTTTGTACTGATTAACCAAAATGTGTAGTTTTTTTTTACTTTCTACTCCTCTAATTTCCCCGGAAGAAACCCAAATCCCCTAAATAATAAGAACATCATTGTACTCTAGATTTGTAGGCATTTTGATGCAATAATGTTTTTCATTGTACTCTAGATTTGAAGGCATTTTGATGCAATAATGTTATTTGATATATATATATATATATATATATATATATATATATATATATATATATATATATATATATATTATATATATATATATATATATATATATATATATATATATATATATATATATATATATATATATATATCCGGTAACATGAATTTGCACATAAATGGAAAGGAGATTTCTGCCATTGTCAAAGTGCAAAGGAAATTTTATGGCATCAAATTTTTGTAACCCATATCCTTCTTTGATCGTGAACCAACCAAGAACTTCTGTGTCACTGAATTTTCTTATTCCATTTCATCCATTGTTGATGAACCAGCTATGTTTGTATAACCCGTTCTTTACCCACTGCCCAACAACGTTGACCTAAGGAGATGCCGCAAAACTGTATTCCAAACCAGTGTATATCTCTGTTACGTCTTAGAAGATTATTATAAACGCAGTTTTTTCAGAACACCAGATATTGACTGAATTCCAGTGATGATTTATATCATTCTAGACATATACCAAATGATATCCAACATTAGCTAGTCTGCACAAATTGTTGATACAATAGAGAGTGGCTGACGTCGAATCCACTATATGTATTAGGTAACGATTTTTTTCGAGAGGATTGTGGAAAATTTTCCATCATGCGAAATTACCTGTTTAAATTTTTCGATCAGCTCCGTTGTGGACCCATTCACCAATCTCAAACTCAAAATGAAAAATTCGACAGCTAAAAGCTTTTCTTCCATGGAAAGAAACCATTGTTAGTGTTGAAAATAACGAAGAATATGTAAATTTGGAGAAATTTGGTTCACTAGAGTTTTATATTATGAATTAGTTCTTATTTTTTAGACAATTGTCTTAACTTTTATAGATTCCTTTTATATAGATTGTTCTTGTTAGCATAATTTCGAAATAGGCTTCTCTCCTGGTGCATATAGGCCATGTTGACAGGTGTGGGGTAGTTCCATTCATTGTATGTCACACTGTTTTTCAGATTAGACACAGTAATATTTCCTTTTATATAGATTGTTCTTGTTAGCATAATTTTGAAATAGACCTCTCTCCTCGTGCATATAGGCCATGATGACTCATCACACACAACATAAAGAATGCAATGGTGTTAAAACTAGAGAGCCTACCATCCATTCAGAGAAGGTAAATCTTAAGGAGAATCCAATAAGGTATGGAAACACTCTTCAACCATGTATCACTTGTTTTGGGAATAATACATTTGATATTTCACTACTGCACAAAAAAAAAAGCAAATCAAGAATGATACGTTATGAACCCAAAAGATAGTGACCACATACTAGGTTCACCCTCCCTACATCTGAAACACATGTTAATTGGTTGGCTGCAGGACAACCCTGCAATGTTCCCAAACACTATCTCCGTAAATCCTGCAGAGTTAGAATGGCTTGAAGTGGTATACAATAGAATATAATTAGATTTATTTTTTTAAATTTTTACCTTGTTTTTCTCTGGCAGTGTTCTCTAGAGTAGCAAGGCATAGTGAGTGACTAGGTACAGTAGTATATCTGTACAACAGCAGTAAGGGCACACTTATTGCTGTTGATATTATGGCTAATATACGCTTGATGCCTTGCGTCGGCCCTCTATTTGATGTCTCGGTGTTTTTATTGAGCCTACAGTTGACTGCATTCACTGACCTAGGGACATAGGTTTTGAATGGTGGGTTTTTTTAACTGTATTCATTTTTCCAACACCTGCAAACATAACTTAAATTGAGGAATGATGATTAGAACAAAATTTCCAGAAAATGGTATTCCTGGGTTTACTGACACACTATAACTGCCCACTAATAACTTCCTCGATAAAACTTTACAAGTATTTTCAGCAAAGTCATTGTCCGTGGTTCTGGGTGGGGTTTAAGGTCATTAGATCAAGCCTTCTTGGCTTTGAAAAACAAGAGTAACATAAATTTTGTTGATGGTTTGGTTATGGCTCGATTTTTATTTACTTTTGCAATCTATTGCTTTCGAAGTTTTATGGTGTCAAAACCCACACTAATTTTAAGCTGATCAACATTAATTGTTGATCGGTAATAATTTTAATGCATCTTAATCTAATATGTCGAGCCTAGTTGTATGGTGTGTGCAATTCAACGTAGTTAAGATTGAAACCTCTGTGTAAGGGTAAAATAATAACAACAGTGATTGTATAAAGATAATCGGGTTTGTAGAGTAGTATCATCGACAAAAATGAAATAACAAGCTTTACCAGATATGATACCACATTATCTCGCTCATCATAATCCTATGCTTTTATATATCATCACCAATCTTAGATTCTCCCCCATTTCCATGAAGTTTATGATTTTTGCCCATATTAACGATGGAAAAGATCAAGCCCTCGAAGTGTTGATTAGGATTCGAACTCATGCCCTCCCTCCGCCTTGGCAATATATTTTTCTACATGTTTCAATATTGTGTGTGCATTTCTTTGTAATTACAATGGTGGACCTATGTATTGGTGAGATGTATCTGCCAATACCATGACAAAGCTCTTCAGTACTCTCAGCACAAGCGTCCAAACTATAAATATAAATGTAAGCTTATGTTTTAAGTCAAAGCAAAAATGCATATATTGTGGTAGTTTGAAGTCAATCTATTTTGACTTTTATCCACTTATCTAGATGGTTTTTATATATTTTTTAGTTCAAATGTACACTAGATCTTACCAAGCAGTATTTTATTTAAATCTATTTTATGTTTCCCTCGAAGGAAAAGAATCATTTATCACCTTCATATTAAATTAGAGTAACTCTTAATTCAATATTAATTAATCTACTTAAATGGATAAAAATAATAAAAAGGGTGAACAACATCGTTTCATTTTCTTATAGTTACTTTCATTAAAGTTGAATTTAATTTATGATATAAAACTTGTCATTCATATGGTGAGGTTAAGCCATATTACAATTAATTATGATGTATATACTTTGGCTGTCTATATATTTATAAAATAAAAAGTGTGAACAACATCTTTTAATTTTCTTATAGTCACTTTCCTTAAAGTTGAATTGAATTTATGATATAAAACTTGCCATTCATATGGTGAGGTTAAGCCATATTAAAATTAATTATGATATATATATTGTCTCTCTATATATACAAAATAAAAAGTGTGAACAACATCCTTTAATTTTCTTATAGTCACTTTCATTAAAGTTGAATTTAAGTTATGATATAAAACTTGTCATTCATATGGTGAGGTTAAGCCATATTAAAATAAATTATGGTATACATACTTTGTGTCATATCTACATATTAAAAGAGACATTAATAATAAAAGAAAGTTGGGTATATATATAATTTTTATTTATTTATTTATGTTTTTTTAAAGAATATGCTACTAAATTTCCTCATGCATGCTTTTGCATTTAGGGTCTAGATATGTTAAGGAAAGAAAAATTATAATTTTATGTATATGTACTAATAATATTAATTAAGAAATTATTAATTTTGGAAATTTAAATGAAAAATAAAAAGAAGAGGCGATGAAGGGCAAGTGAGAGAGGAAAGGTGAAAGGTGGAGGAGAGAGAGGGTTAGAAGGGGGAAGAGGGAGAGAGAGGAAGGGAGTGCGGGAGGAGGAAGAGAGCAAGAGGAGAAAGGGAAGTGAGGGAGAGGGGGGAAGGTGGAGGAGGAGTGGGAGAGGTGAAAGGGGTGTGTGTGAGAGTGAGAGAGAGTGAGAGAGTAGGGCGAGAGGGATGCAGGTTGGGACAAGGGGACAAAGGGGATGGGAGGAGGAGAGAGAGATACAAAAATAGAAAGTGAAAGGGAGAGGTGGGATGGAGAGAGAGGGAGAGGGTGGTTGAGGAAGAGAGGGCAGGGGGGGTAGGAGGAGGAGGAGTGGGAGAAGTGAAAGTGGTGCAGGGAGAGGGAGAGGGAGAGAGGTAGGGAGAGGGAGAGGGAGAGAGGTAGAGTGGGATTGGGAGAGGGAGAGACAAAGAGTGAGAGAGAAAATGATTGGGAATTTTTAAGAGATAGAAGGGGAGTGTGAGGGGGATAGAGAGAGAGAGAAGGGGAGGGGGAAAGGCACACAAAGAGGGAGAATGATAGTGAAGGAGTGAGGAATAGGAAGAAACATGTAGATGGAAGGGGATGGGGATAGTGAAAGAGAGAGGTAGGGATAGAGGGAGTGAGAGAGATAAGGGGAGGGGGGAGTGTGAGAGTCGGAGCATGGGAGTAGGCGAGAGGGAGAGTTAGAGGTGGAGCGAGGGAGGGAGATAAAGAGGGTGGGAGAGAGAGAGATGGAGAGGGGAGGGAGAGATGAAGAAGAAAATAAAGAGAAAGAGAGGCAAAGTTTAATGTGTGGGGTTAATTATAGAGAGAGGGCGTGCGAGAGAGAAGGAGACGAAGGGAGGGATAGAGGGTGTGACAAGGAGAGAGAATGAAGGAGGGGGGAAGAGAGGGTGCTAAAGAGAGGAAGGGATGCAGGGAGAGATAGAGAGGGTGATAAAGAGAGGAAGGGATGTAAGGAGAGATAGAGAGATAGAGAGGTATGGAGGGTGATAGAGAGTTGGAGATAAAGGTGGGGAGAAGGGTGGGGATATAGAGGGGGGAGAGAGGGGGAGGCTGGAAGAGAGAGGGATAGGGAGGGAGAGGGGAGGAGAGAGAGGCTGGAAAAGAGAGGTACCCTAAATTAGGCACCCTAAATCAATTTATACAGCTTTCGAATTTCATTTCTACTACATCTTTGCATCTTATTTAGATTTTCCCACTCCCATGTTGCAATTGTTCCTCAATTTATGCCTTACTGCGTTTCCTTTGCAACATCTTTGCAACATCTGGTGCAAATGCTAGTAAATAACTATTTAAATAATTAAATCAGTATTCTTCTTTAGCTTTTGCGCGATTCTTTCTACCCAACTCAATCTAGCAAGAGCTGTTTTAATGCGACGAAGGGACATTACACGACAACATACAATTCAACACCATCAACGGGGGACAACACACTAGTATAACGGTTGTCGGTATTACAACAAACAACGCCAATCCAATCAATGGTGCGAGTACGGATCGAGGGTGCACGGAGGCACCAGACTCGTCAATCGTTAATGAGGTGAGTAGTCCCGTAAATCTTTTGAGGAAAACAACTCCGTGTGGAAATCAACAATCCTCATTTATGGTGGGGGAACGCAAGTAGGTTTGGAAATCTACCTGCAATGGTTCAATAAACCCTTGACATATGGTCAACGCAGGTAACAACCACGATCCTACGTACCAGTTTTTCCAACTGCATTAACTCTACGTCCACCTCACACCTTCACATCCCACTCACACATTCATTGGAATTCAAACCAACAATTGATCATTATTCTGATGCTTCGCCTTGCAGCTCGGATACCACTGCTATGGACCAAAAAATTACACTCCACAATTGAATCAATTGTTTATTAAAGGAGATCCTCTAGTATTTATAGAATCTGAAATAGTTACGAGATTACAATTAACCAACTAGTAGTTTTGCTAATTGTTATAAACTAATTCTAAACTAATATTTTATAATATCCTAAAAGATTAATTAACATCTGCTTCCTATTGTCCAAAGTTCTAAGAAATTATTTACTCACTTTCTCTTTCAAAATATTGAATATTTTTAAGAGAGAAAATAGGATTAAAGTGATTTTTCGTTCCATAAGACATTTTTGACATTTTTAAATCATCAAGTGTATTCAAAATCGATAAATTGATATTACAAAATGATTTTATTTAAAAAAAAATATTTCAATGCATTGATAAGGTATTTTCTTCTGAATCTTTAATTCTATTTACAATCATTTGAACGTGATTAAAGGATATTTTGTATTACCATTTTCATTGCTACTGCTAACAAAGATCTTGTTCAGTAAAGGATATAGGAATTATTGAATATAAGTTGCTCTATTTCTATATGGAATTTGAATCATTACATAAAAGTTTTTTGATCTTGGATGACATTAAATTGGGACATGTAAACATCATTCGATTTAGTTTATAGTATTAATTTTGTTTGAAAACAATTAACAATAAAACAAATTATAAATGATAAATAACTTTGAAATTAAGATATTAAGACACAATAATTTAATGATACTCAAAGTTTTAACAATTAGTCTTTAAGATATTCATTATATGCTCAATCAAGACACTTAAAAGTTGCTGAATCTGTTAAATGAAAAATTAAAATTACAAAATTGGCTTAGGCATTTAGACTCTATTTCAATATGACATTGTTTTTCCTTCCAAAATGTCAGGGGAAATTTTCCTTTTAAGAACCCTTTCTAATGTATAATATTGGCTTTCTTACCTTGTAGGGTAAATTTTCCTTTTAAGAAGCCTTTCTAATGTATAATATTGGCTTTCTTACTTTGTAGCTTGATTGTAGCTAGATTGAAAGGCATTTAAACTTTGTTTCAATAGGAAATTGTTTTACCTTCCAAACTCTAAAGGGAACTTTGCCTTTGTTTCAATAGGGCATTGTTTTACCTTCCAAATTCTAAAGGGAACTTTGTCTTTTAAGAAGTATCTTTCATCTTAAGGTTTAGAGGTGAGGCTTTCTTATATTGTAGTTGGGTTGAAGTTGTCTGATATTTATTTTATTTTTTTATTAAAATTTATGTAAAGAGATTGTTTGTTTGTTCAATAAATTTTGAAATTTAACAGATAAATGACAAATTTTCACATAAAACTTGTAAATTTAATTGAAATGAAAATAAATACAAAACAAATAAAAATTAATAGTATACACCCGCAATCCTAAAGATTATAACATCGGCCCATAATGACCCCTGAGCATGCATACATATATGTATTCAAGATATTTATGAAAGTTTAAACCGTTTGTTTGTGATTGCAAGTGGTCTTTAATGTTCAAGTGGGAAAATCTGAATGGGGATCCTCTAAATTTAATGAACACATTTATCCAAGGCAAGATTTTATTTTCACATAAAACTTATAAATTTAATTGAAATGAAAATAAATACAAAAGAAATAAAAATTAATAGTATACACCCGCAATCCTAAGGATTATAACATCGGCCCGTAATGACCCTGAGCATGCATACATATATGTATTCAAGATATTTATGAAAGTTTAAACCGTTTGTTTGTGATTGCAAGTGTCTTTAATGTTCAGGTGAGAAACTCTCAACGAGGATCCTCTTAATTTAATGAACACATTTATCCAAGGCATGATTTTCTTGGTTGGCACTCGTACGTGGTAACACGCGGGGAGAAACCTAACTGAGTTGTGGTACTAGTGTTGTAACCCACCATAGGGCTTAATATGGCATCGTTGATCTTCTTCTGTCGATCTGACGGTGGGAAATCGCTAGAGTTAGTTTCTCTAACTGTCCTCTCGCATCTGAGCTTCTGGCGGGTCATTGTTACTGCCGCTCCAGTCTCCTGTGCTGCTATGCTATTGCCAGGGTTCTCTACAACACTCAATGCTATTCATTGCGTTCTATGGCTCCAAACAGGGATGAAGGTGGAATCCCCTAGAGTAGGTATGACAATGACCTTAATGTACAAAGTTTTTTATTTTGTCAGTCTGTAGGCTTTAACACCATTTCAGGGGTTTAAAGCACCTACCTGTCCTAAGGTTCATCATCCTATTATAGGTTGTGGAAGTGGCGGAAAGAAACCAGCACTTTGAGACACCAGAAAAAGGTACTCTTGCGATGACCATAGATGTTATTGCAATTTCCTTCTCATTATAGTTTTACTACTCGTTTACGTATTCTTACCTTCGGCTTCTGGATTTGTCACTAAAACCCTTCATCGTTCTGCATATTATCATTTCAGCGTGAAGATGCCTCAATCCTAGCTACTAACCCCTATTATCACTAGCAAATTTATTATTACACCGCAAGGGTTTCACTCTGCACTAATTTTACTAATCCATGGTGTTTTGTGATAGGTAAGCAATCTTACGAGAATCCTAATGTTTGTGTCTGCGACATTTAATTACGTAAGGGCTTACAACCTTCCAGTCATTTTACAAGTTGGCCCTGAGACCTTTGATACTCTGTTCCGACCTATCATTACAAGGTTTCATAGAGTGTTTTTTCTCCTTATGATTTAGATTAAGTTATGCACGCATAAACTGCTCATTTTTGTTTAAGTTAAGCAAACGACATGCTCTAGCTATCGAATGCTCTTAATTTTGGTTGTAAATATAAATGTATTGATATTGAGACTCATTCTGAGATTTGAGTTTTGTTTTAAAGAAAGACCACATGAATTCCTTCTTAGATGCATGAAAGAGTCAACAGTGCCTCTAGGTGGCCTCTTGTATCACATTTGATGTTTCTTAGATCACTTTGAATTATTAAGTAGTGCGTATTTATTGTTTGATACAATTGTTGAGATAATATACTCATTTTGTCTCAATACTACAGGATTTAAGGTCCCGCGACCTTACTCATATGTACACAGTACATATAGGGTTCCGGCCAAATTATTTACAGTGATCTACTATGTATACCTGTGTTTATTTATTACGTAGAATCTTATGGGGAAAGGTTATTCCGAGGGTTCTTACTGTCATGATATATATTTAATTGTTCTTTGCTTAACTTAGAGTAGGAGAATTGTTTAACATGTATTCAAACTTTCAAACTGTTGTTCTAATAACATTTATGTTTACTTCGAAGTCTGTCAGAAAGATATTTACAATTCCTTTGTTTTACTGTTAGGTTATATTTAGTAATATGGTTTAGGAATTATCTCCTATTTTGGATTTGCAAAACAATTAATTCCACACTAAATGCTTCGTTGTCCATCATATATTTCAAGGTTTTTACACAGAAGTGAGCCCTTTCTTTTGTTTATTTGTCTAACCTGCAAGTTAGTGATAACATCTGCATTATAGCATCTTTAAAAACATTCTATATTACGATTCGTAAGTCCAGAGCAAAATACATAGACCAATACTAAATCTTTGAGGTTCTTTGCCTTACTTATCTTTGAGGTTATTTATCTTACTTACCCGTTATCCCTCAAACGACAATAACAACAACAATAATAATAATACTTTTCAGAAAGTCTAGAAAGTCTCTCCTCATAGCCACGAGTCTGGCAATCAAGTTCAGGTTCGGGCTCTCCCTTGAGCATTTTCTAGTTCAGGTTCGGGCTCTCCCTTGAGCATTTTCTAGCTTGCATGCTAGATTATATCTAGTTACAGTCAACCTCTATCTTAGTACTATCTATTTGACTGTATTGAGCAACCTTCCAACTGGTTTATTCCACCAAGCTCTAGGATAGATTTTCTTCCCCACTTCCCCTACCTATATTCCCCTTTTCAGGTGGAGGGTAATTGTTTCTTGGTAACCATTTCTTTTAACTAAAAAAGATACTTTTATTCTAGTTAAACTAATGTTACCAATCATTTAGGTAACAACAAGATAACTATAATAAATGTTTCTTGGCCTTCCAGCCTTAGTCTTTTAATGTTAAACATCAAAATGAATTAAAACTTAAATTAACATCTAGTGGAGATTTATTTAGTAATTCTCAGTACTTTTATTTTATGGAGTTTTGTTTTTTTTGTTGTTTTTAGTGTTGGTATTCTTTTCTATTTATTAATAAAAAAAATAAAGTTATAATTAAAATGAAAACCAACCACCCTTAAAATATACTTTTAAACATTTTGTTAAAATTTAACATAACTTTCAAACTTTAATTTTAAACCTATTTTTATAATATTTTATATATTTTATATTTTTTCTAGATATTAAATATTTTTTTTTTCAAAGTAAGGTTAATCTATTGGTATGATACAAAAAAAGTAATTACAGTGATTCTTGGCCACAAAATAACCCAACCTCAATCAACACGCATCCATGATAGTTGTCTGAGACTGCCCCAACAAAGGGGAAACCAGTCCAAAGATATGTCCAGAATATATCCGAAAATTAACCCACAGTTTATCCTAACTAGACCAACCGACGAAAACCAACACCAAAACCAACAGTTTATCTTGACTAGACCAACCAACCAACAGATTATACTGAGGACACAAAAGACTGGACAAAACTAAATGAAGAACTAGAAGAAATGCCACCTAGCAGACATGACACGTGATGCTAAATCTTCCGGAGCAGACTCCTCCATAATTGGACACACCTAATCATCCAGGTTGTCCGACTCAGCACATCCCAATGCTTGATGGCCTTCCTCCATGCTGCCAGTGTTAGGTCCCTATAATACTAGTGATTACCCCATTGCTATTGTAGTTGTATCCCTTATTAATATTGTTGTGTCCCTATTGTCCCCATATTGTTATTACTGTGCCCCATAGAATCCCTCTATTGTTATTTTTGTGGCTTTATATTATTACTGTTAGGTTGGCTGGGTTATATTGTGGCTCCTTAGACTCCTATATATAGAAAGGAGGTTTTGTCATTTGAATCATCCAAGAATTTCTCATTCATGTAATGTAAAGGAGGTTGCCCCCTCGAAGAGGTTGAATTATAAGGCATGGATCTCTCTTTTCCATCTCTTTGTGAGCTGGTTTCATAATATTTGGTATCAGAGCTTTGGATTCTACGGTTTCGTTGCTCCAAATAGGTCATCATGGTATTTTCGCTATAACTTTTTTCTGCAACGTTTTAGAAGCTAAAAAAACACCCATTTGAGAGGAAATCGCGTTGAATCTCAGGTCCCAATTTTAGAACTTTTCGTGCTAAATTTGCATAAATATGACCTGAGGAAGTTGGTATTTTTGAAGACTCCTGAATTACATTCCAAATAGGTGACCTGGGGAAAATCGTAAGAAGGTAACTTTCTCTTTGAGCATCAGATTGAAATTTTGTAAGAAGGTACAGAAAGAGGATAGAATTTTTTTTTTGTATATCTTTTTCAGATCCAAAGGTCGAAACAATGACAAGTGGAAAGTCATACAAGTTCGCTCTACTGAACTAGTGTATAATCAGGTCATCTTGGTAGATTGTGCATAACTCTTCCTTGGAGAATCCAACCTAGATTAGACTGGTGGCATTGGAAAGAGGACATTGAGGGCTACTATAGGTCACAATTTCAGAACTGGATGATTCGAAATTGCAGAGATACATCAGATTCAATGTCAAGCTTCTACAAAGCGAAAAAAGGTGTGTAGTTTTTTTAAAATTTTTGCATAAGCTTGGTTTGAAAATTTAGTTTGAATCGGTAGTTGATGCCCCAAGGAAAGATTATTCAAACACCTAGTAAGAAACCTGAAAGCTCTAGCATGACTTATGAAGAAGAGGAAGAAATTCAACATGATATATCAAAATTACGAGACCAATTGCAACAAGCGTCACTTGCACAAAAAGCAACTGAATCTAAGATGGATGGTTTAAGGAAAGATGTAGAAGCTAAGATGGATGGTTTAAAGAAAGGTGAAGAAGCTAAGATGGATTGTTTAAAGAAAGGTGAAGAAGCTAAGATGGATTGTTTAAAGAAAGGTGTAGAAGCTAAGATGAATGGCATGGATGCTAAAATTAATAGTATGGATGATAAGATGGTATAATTGAATATAATTATGAATAAGTTGCTACAAGAAATGGTCACTAATCGTGAAAGGGTAGTAAAGGAAACTCATGATGAGAACAAAAGAAATGTTAATCATGATTCCATAGACTCTAATGTTGGATCGAAGACCCACCATATTCCGAAAATCGATATGAGGAAGCTTGATGGCAAGGATCCCGCAACATGGATATTACAGATGGAGCAATTTTTCGATTTCAATAATGTGTAAAACACACAAAAGGTATGTATTGTAATTTTATATTTGGAACCAAATCAGTTTGTATGGTATCAATGGCTTTGCTCTCATGAACAAATTATCACTTGAGAAATTTTTATGGAAGAATTGACAGCACATTATGAGGATACAAAAACCAACACTTTTTTTAGCCAGTTGATAAGCCTTAGACAAAAGGGTTCAATAATGGAGCACATTGAGGAGTTCCAAAAATTGAACATAAGGGTAAAAAACATTCCAGAGGAGCATAGGATTGATGTGTTCATAGGGACTTCAAAGAGTAATATCTAACACGATGTTCACCTTTGGGAACCTGATTCTTTAGAGAAGGAATTCAGGTTAGCAAGAAAAATGGAAAGCAACATTATGTCAACCAGGAAGCATACCACTCACAACTATAAAGATGGAAGTGTTGTTGCCCCTAGTCTTCCACAACCTATAAGGTTGACACCACAATAATTGCAAGAAGAAAGAGCAAAAGGGGTTTGTTGCAGTTGTGATTGCAAATACACTAAAAGTCATAAGTGTGCTGAGAAGAAATTATTCTACATAGATTGTGAAGAGGAAGAAGGAAAGGAGCTAGAAAGGTCAAAAGAAGAGGATATACTCTAGGAATAAAGCCTAGATAAAGAAGAAATGAATCTGACCATATCTTGTATTGCATTTGCAGGAATTACCACTCCTCAAACCATCAATATAGAAGGATAAATCAAGAAGAAAAAGGTAATAGTGTTGATTGATTCAGGAAGTACCCACAATTTTATTCATTGTAAGGTAGCAAAAGAATTGAATTGCTTCTTATATCTAGCACCAGAGTGTAAGTGATGGTTGCAAATGAAGGAACAATAAATTGCTCTGGAAAGTGCCATAATATCAAGCTATCGATGGGAGAATATGTATTGACTAGCCCAATGCTTTCCATTCCAATGGTAGTTGTTGATGTTGTACTAGGAGTCCAACGGCTACAATCCTTGGGTACAATAGCTTTTAATTTTCGAGAAATTTCATGAAATTTTATATGGAAGGAAAGGAAGTTGAATTAAGGGGTATTGTAGGGAAATCGGGAAAGATAATCAGCTCTAACAGTATGACAAAGCTTCTAAAAAAGGAACAAAGAGGTGTAATTACACAATTATGTTCTCTAGATGTTTCCACATTGGAATCATCTATTTCTCCAGATGTTCAAAATGTCTTGGAGAATCATTCCAAGGTATTTGAGACTCCCAAAGGTCTCCCACCTATTCGTGATCATGATCATGCTATTCATCTGATTCCGGGAAGTGTTCCTCCAAATATCAGGCCATACAGATATCACTATGCCCAAAAGAGCGAACTTGAACGTATGGTTGCAGAAATGCTAGAGGCTGGTATAATTCAACGGAGTCAAAGTTCTTTCCCATTCCTATCATTGATGAATTACTGGATGAATTGCATGGATCAATTTACTTCACCAAGTTGGATCTTCGTTCAGGATATCATCAAATCAAAATGATGACTAAAGACATTCTGAAAATAGAATTTAGAACTCATGAGGGTCATTATGAATTTTTGGTCATGCATTTTCGCCTTACCAATGCACTTTAAACATTTCAAGGTTTGATGAATTCCATTTTCAAACCATTCCTTAGAAAATTTGTGTTAGTATTTTTTGATGATATGCTAATCTACAGCAAGTCTTAGAAGGATCATGTTGAACATGTTGACAGGGTGCTACAACTATTGGAGGAGAAACAATTATATGCAAAGAGATCCAAATGTTTCTTTGGAGTACAAGAGGTGGAATATCTGGGTCATATTGTATCTCATGAAGGAGTTAAGGTAGACCCTAACAAAATTAAAGCCATTAAGGAATGGAAAATCCCCACATCCATAAAGCATCTGCAAGGATTTCTCGGGTTGACAGGGTATTATCGCAAGTTTGTTAAGAATTATGGGAGAATAGCAGCACCTCTAACAACATTATTGAAGAAAGATGCATTTCATGGACTCCAAAAGCAACAAAGGCCTTAGAGCATCTTAAAGGGGCAATGTGCCAAGCACCGGTCTTAGCTACACTAGACTTCACAAAAACCTTCATTGTGGAATGTGATGCTTCAGGAAATGGAAGTGGTGTTGTTTTAATGTAAGATGAAAGACCCATTGCTTTTGAAAGTCGTCCAATGAAGGGAAAGTTTTTACACAAAGCTATTTATGAGAAGGAAATGTTGGCAATACTCCACGCACTTAAGAAATGGAAACCCTACCTAATAGGAAGACACTTCATGGTAAAAATGGATCACGATAGCCTTAAATACTTTTTAGAACAAAGATTATCCTCTGAAGAGAAACAAAAGTGGGTCACAAAGATGTTGGGTTATGACTTTCAAATCATCTACAAAAAAGGAAAGCAAAATGTGGTGGCAGATGCACTCTCAAGAAAGGATGAGGATGTGGAAGCATTCTTGTGCGCCATTTCTATTATCCAATCAGATTGGATAAATGAAGAAAGGGAGAAATGGAAGAATGAAGAAGAAGTGTGGGCACTTATTCGAAAGTTACAACAAGACTCTAGTAGATCTGATACATTTAGTTGTCAAAATGATTAATTATGGTACAATGATCACTTATACATCTGTAAGAATTCCCAGCTAAAACAAAAGATCCTTATGGAATTGCACACTTCACCCTTAGGAGGGCACTCAGGATTTTTAAAAACTTACCACAAGGTTAAGAAGGATTTTTTTTTGGGAGGGCCTTAAATCGAATATTCAAAAGTTTGTGGCAGAATGTTTGGTTTGCAAACAAAATAAAGTTGAAACAATTAAGACACCGAGTTTATTACAACTTTTATCCCTTCCAAGCCAATGTTGGGAGGAGGTTTCAATGGATTTTATTATAGCTTTACCCAAGTCTGAGGGAAAGAGTGTCATCATGGTGGTAGTTGACAGACTTACCAAGTATGCACACTTTTGTTCATTATCACATCCATTTAAAGCCAGTACAGTTTCTACTGCATTTATGGAAACAATTCAAAAGCTACATGGAAACCCAAAGATCATTGTAAGTGAAAAAGATCCCATTTTCACTGGAAATTTTCGGACAGAATTATTTTATTGTCTTGGTACTCAGTTTGCTCATAGCTCATCTTATCATCCTCAATTTGATGGGCAAACTAAGGTAGTAAACAAATGTTTGGAAGGATATCTTTGTTGCTTTGTATCTGATAAACAGACAAAATGGGTCAAATGGTTGCCTCTGGCTGAATGGTGGTATAACACTTCCTTCCATACAACAAAAAAAATGACCCCATTTATGGCACTTTATGGATCTTAGCCACATCCATGACAACATATTTAAGACAAAATTCTAAGGTTCAAGCAGTGGAACATTACATCGAACATCAACAACATGTCCTCCAACTCTTAAAGGATAACCTCATGTTGGCACAGAATATAATGAAACAACAGGCAAATCAACATCACAATGGAAGAAGATTTGATGTAGGTGATTGGGTATTCCTACAGCTACAACCATATAAGAAAATGTCCCTCAAGCAAGCTGAAAAGGATAATAAATTATCACCAAAGTATTATGGTCCGTACAAGGTGCTGCAAAAGATTGGTAATATGGCATACAAATTGGAGCTTCGTGCAGCTTCTCGATTGCACTCAATTTTCCATGTTTCATGTTTAAATAAGGTTATAGGCGACAAGCTCCCAGTTCAAACAATATTGCCAGAACTTGACAAGGAAGGAAAAATTATATTGGAACCGGAAGCAGTCACAGAAATAAGAACTCAACAGTTACGGAATTGATCAATTTCAGAGTATCTTATCAAGTGGAAGAACTTATCCACTGAAGATTCCACATGGGAGGATGAGAATTTTACACATAAGCATCCATAACTACTGAAACGTTGAGGACATCACTTTTTTGAAGGAGAGGGGCATGTTGGGTCCCTATAATACTAGTGATTACCCAATTACTATTGTAGTTCTATCCCTTATTAATTTTTTTGTGCCCCTATTTTCCCCATATTGTTATTAATGTGCCCCATAGAATCCCTCTATTGTTATTTTTGGGGCTTTATATTATTATTGTTAGGTCGGTTGGGTTATATTGTGGCTCCTTAGACTCCTATATATAGAAAGGAGGTTTTGTCATTTGAATCATCCAAGAATTTTTTGAATCATCCAAGAATTTCTCATTCACGTAATGTAGAGGAGGTTGCCCCCTCGAAGAGGCTGAATTCTAACTAAAGGCATGGATCTCTCTTTTCCATATTTTTGTGAGCTCATTTCATAACAGCCAGCTTGAACCTGTGGGCCCGACGTGTCATCCAGATGGCTCTCCAAGGCCTGTATGTCATTGTGAATGCCCATCTCAACATGCAAACTTCCACCAATGGCTTTATCGTGCCTTCTATTTCGACCTCCATCAACTGCCTGCTCGTCATTGTTGCCCATGTTCCTGCTCGGGCCAACTCAGTTCGCCTCCTCCGTAGAAATGGTTATGAGAATATGCTGCTCGGTCTCTTCTGTAATGGAGATTGAGCCAATGGCTACAATAACTGGGCGGTTCAAAGAGCTGCGAAACCAAAACTGCATTATGTGAGGAATATGATGCGGAGGCAGAGGAAAGGTTGTAGTGCAAACAGCTGTAGCTTCACCTCTTAAGTTTTGGAGTCTGGCTCTGCCTCTACCACTTCTTGTATCTAGACACTGACCTGCAAAAATGTGGTGGTGGGGATTTTTGGTAGACGAGGCAGGGGAAGTAGAGTCATGGCTATGAAAAGTAGGGGAACCAGAACTTCCGCCTCATGTGCCACCATATCAGCTACACATATGGTGGCGGACCATGGTGGATGTGGGAATAGGTAAAGAGTGAGGAGGAGTAGAATAGGAATTGATAGAAGAGCTTTGCGCAGAAATTACAAAGGGTTGGAGGTCGTGAGCCGAATTACAGAGGTTTTGTGGGAATGGTGGAAGCCATTACCCAAATCTATGCATCTCACAAGCCAACATCTGCGCCCAGTGCTAGTGCATTCAGTCAACTCTCCTGCCTACGGAGGGCATACACAGTGAATCAGGGGTAGAAAATAGGAAAGTCCTTCGGCTCCATGGTTAAGTGGGTAATGACCTTCCTTAAACTTGAGCAGGCATTAAATGACTCCTGTGAGGTGCCATGAATGCCATTCATGGTGACCTTGGAAAGGTTGTACATGGCCATGTGGACACCCCATCTACCATCGCCCCGTCTCATTAGCTTATTCGCCGTAATTAACACCCTCATCTGGTGGTTGAGCTTCCTTGTGCACCAGGTCAGTGCAAACTTGCAATTGATTATGCTCATCTATAATGTTGAGAATACTAGAATGTAGGATCTGGTCGTGTTCCACCCCAATGTTTGCCAGGAGATCATCAACTTTTTTACTACCCCTTTTGACGTGAATAAAAGTCATTGCTCTCCTATTTTTATACATTTCTCTATTGTTTCAATCCTGGCCATTAATCTCCAGCTTTTGGAAACTCTTGAAGCCGTGCTTCCTTATTGGATTTGAGTATCCATATTGATTAGAATTTGGGTGTCCCCTTCTATAATGATGGGATAAAAATTATGCTGGTGAGCTAGCTTCATACCTTGCCACAATTCTTCTAGTTCTGCAGAATTGTTTGTATCCCATCCAATGGAGCCAAAATACAATAATAGGGGTTGGCCCTCATGATTTCTGAATATGCCCCTATATCCTGCTTTGCCCGGGTTGCCTTGGAGGCACCGTCGAAATTTAACTTAATCATACTTTGTGGGGGGCGTAACCAATGTGAAAGTTGCCTGGTTATAATGCTAGGTCTATTGGAATTCAATTGTACTTGTTGGAGTTGGATGTTCTAGTTAACCCATATGCTTAGTTCCTGAGGCTGAGTAGGAAAGTCCTCAATTTTCCATTGATGCAACACAAGAGTTTCCTTGATGTTCTGACATAAGTTGGTCCATATGATTTCTAAGGAAGTTTTGTGATTTTTAAAAATTCGCTTATTTCTTTCCTTCCAGATTGTCCATAAAAGGAGGCCTAGCAATATTGTCCACAGCTTGTTGAGAACTTTGGTGTTATAGGGCACTGGAGCCCAATTGCAAATGGTGCCTTTTATATCCCCAAGAAGTTTGCAAGGTCACTGACATCTGAAAGTGAGCTTTTCCCATAGTTGATTGGCCATGTGGCAGGAGTCCATGAGGTGCTGAATAGTTTCTTCATTGTTTTGACAGTTGGGATAGTAGGATGGTCCTTGAAATCCTCTTTTGATTAAGTTGTCCCATGTGAGAATTCTTTGATGATACAACAACCAGATGAAGGTGGAAACTTTGGGCCAGATCCCTGCAGTCCAGATATGATTCCAAGTAGGATCTGTTGGTTCCTGAGTTTGGAACATTAGCTGGTATGCTTCTTTAGTGGTGTATATTCCTTTCGGTGTATATCCCCATCTGAGTACATCGCTTCCTGTATTGACTCTGATTCTTCTGCTGGTGAGCTCTTTGTGTAGCTCCATGTTATAAGCTTCTATTTCTTGCTGTGTTATTTGCCTCAACAGTTTCCATTGCCTGAATCCCTGTATAGTGCTGAGAGTCCAAAAATGTGCTACATTGTCCTCCTGGTTAATGTCGTTTCCATTATGATTTGTGCATGGTAAGAGTGCTGCAATTTTGGGTCTTTGTTTCCATGAATCCATCCAGAAACGGGTTGTCCTCCCATCCCTTATCTCTAAAAAGCTATGCTCATGGATGTCCTCTTTGTGTTTCTTGGTCGCGTTGCAAATTAGGGATCTTGTGAGTGTGGTAGTTATCCTCATTAGTTCTTGTTGTGGTCAATTATTTGCATACTTTGCAGTCCATAATTGGTCCCATGGCTTCTATGGGCAGGATACCCATTGCCACCAAATCCGTTCTCGCATCAAAGTATTGTTGTGTTATGGATCACATAAGCCTAGACCTCCCTGCTTTTTAAGCTTGCAAACTTTTTACCATTTCACTAATGCCCATTTTCTGTTTTGTCTTATGGAACCCCATAAGAAATTGTGTTGCAGATTCCTAATTCTCTTTAGCACCCATTTCAGTGCAGCAAGAACTGAGAAGAGATAGAGGGGAATTGATTGTAGGACTACCTTTATCAGGACTAATCTGCTTTCCATGTTGAGAGTTCTGCATGTCCAAGACATGAGCCGACTTTCCATTTTCTCAATGAGTTGATGCCAGGAAGCATGCGTTAAGGCTGAGTCTATGAGAGGGGTGCCTAAATACTGAGATGAAAGCTTGGCTTGATAGAATCCAATGATTCGAGTAATGATTGTTTGGGTGGAAATAGGAGTATGGAAGAAATAAATTTGAGATTTGGCAATTTTTATGGTGGCGTCAGAGGCTTCCGAGAATGTATCTAAAAGAGCTTTATAGGTTCGAGCCTCACTTACAGAAGGAGTCCTCTAAGATCATGCGAATGAACGACATGATTTATAAGACGACCCAAACCCTCACCTATAATGATAAATAGGAAAGGGGATAGAGGATCACCTTGATGAATTCCTCTGGAAGGGTGGTTGGGTTTAGAGGGGATCCCATTGATAAGAACAGAGCAAAGTGTGGAGGAAATTAGGGTCATAATCCATCTAACCTAGGTCGGGCTAAATCCAAAGGCCATTAGCATGTATTTTATGTAGGTCCAGCTAAGTTTATCAAAGGCTTTGGAACGGTCGATTTTCAACAGCATACCTGCCTGTTTGTTTTTGTTTAGAGAATGGATGGTTTCATGAGTCAATATAATACCATATAGGATTTGACGACCTTCTACATAACCAGATTTCTCTGGTGATATAAGAGGAGGGAGGAGCAGTTTAAGGCGGTTGGATATGACTTTCAAGATAACTTTTTAGATGACATTGCAGAGTGCAATAGGCTTGAACTTCTCCGGTGTGCTTGGCTGCGCTACTTTGGGAATAAGAGCGATGAAAGTTGCATTGACTGAAGGAAGTAACCAATGCATTACTTTTGATTCTTCGACCACATTCCAGACATTAGCTTTGATTATGTCACAAAAGTGATGGTAAAAGTTGGACGTGAAACCATCAGGTCCAGGCACTTTCCCAGCTTTCAATTGATTCTAAGCCTCTTCGACCACGGTAATGGTGACCGGTCTTAGTAATAATTGATTATGCTCTTCTGTAATGATTTTAGGAATATGATGAAGTATCTCATTGATAGCATGTTGTCGATCTGTGGGCGGCTCTTGATGAACAGTTTTAAAGTGATTTGTGAGCTCTTTCTCTATGTCTTCCTATTTCTGCATTTTGTCCCCCTGTGAGTTTTGAATGTGTGAGATTGTATTATTGATTCTTCTTTGTATAGTTGTACAATGAAAAAATTTGGTGTTTCATTCCCCTTCTCTTAGCCATCTAATTCTTGAATTTTGTCTCCAGAGCAGTTCCTCTTGTCTACTTCTTTCATCTAGTTGTGTTAGTAGGATTTGTTCCTGTCTGGCATGTTCCTCTTTGCTACCTTCTAGGATGATCCTCTGCTGTAGCGCTATCATGTTCTACTTAAGAAAATTTTTCTCTTGAAGGATGTTGCCAAATGTGGTGTAATTCCAGGTTTTGATTTGTTTTTTGATATGCTTCAATCTTTGCTGGAATTGGTACATGAGTGAGCCACCATTGGGAAGGAAACTTTCCCATGCTGATTTGACCACTGTATTGAACTCAAGGTGGGTAAGCTAGAAAGCTTCAAACTTGAATGGTCTTCTGTTAGATTTTTTGGGATTTTTCCATTGCAAATAAATGGGCCAATGATCCGAGCCAGCTAAGGGTAGGATAGAGGTGCATATATCACCACCAAGATGAAAAAAATTGTCTACAATTAGAAATCTATCCAACCTTGATGCTATTTGTTGAGTGTCGGCTCTTTTGTTGTTCCAAGTGTAGATGCCATTATCAAAAGGTAAGTCTATTAGACCATTTTGTTCAATGTAATCGTCGAATTTATTGCTTTCTTTGTCCAACTTTCTTCTGCCTCCTAGTTTTTCCTCCAGCCTTGTGAATCATATTGAAGTCTCCTACCGTGATCCATAGTGGATAAGTTCTTGGAGCATTAAGAATCTCCAATGTTTCTAATTGCCTAATTTTTCCTGTACTCTCCTAAGGGAAGTAAACATTGGCTAAATGTCCATGTATATTGGTACCGATTAGGTGGAACATTGCTTAGATGAAATAGTGTGAGGCATGGAAATTTGTTAAGGATATATGGTGAGTGTTCCATACTATGGCTAACCCTCCCAAGGCACTTATTGCATCTACTGTTACCACTTGACATCCTACCCAAGCCTTGGATAATATGGATTCTAATGTGCTAGTGCTACATTTTGTTTCTTGTATGAATACAATGTATGGTTGTTCTTGCGGAATCATGTTCTTTAACATTCTGTACTTCCCAGGACCATTAAATCCTCTTACGTTCCATGAGATGAGCTTCATGGTTGACTAGTAGGTAGGGATGGATAATATTTGGTCAACTTGGAGCACCTTCCCGACTCCATTAGCATTTCGCCAATTAATATGGTACATTGTAGATCTGTCTTTCTACCTCTTTCCTTCCCATCTTTGATGATATGTTTCCTGTCCCATTTGCCTCCTTGTTGTATGCCCAAAGTATTATGCTGATGCACTCTTGTGAGCACTGGTTCCAAATTTTCCAGTTGTCTGTCCGGTATTTGTCGAACTCTTTCCTTTTGCAGGCTTTCTATAGACTGAAAATGCCTATTTCACCGAGATCAAAGATTTATGTTCTTCTTTCATTAAACTTTGTTGACTGCCTTCCTCCAAATGGGTTGGTGCCTCAGAAGGTTCTGCTGTTGTATCATCGATGTCCATAATTTTGTCGGACCAAAGGGCTTTGTTCTGAACAGTGTTGGTGTTGAGTTCCGAGTCTGAGGTAGGATTTTTAGAGGTATTTGCATTCAATGGATGATTTATTTTAGAGTGGATAAGTGTGGGGGACAGATAGGTGGATGGAACAGAGCTTGGCTTTGCTGTCATAGGTGTATCTGATTCAAGTTGTTCTAGATTTGTTAGAATATCAAAGTTGTTGCTGGAGGATGGAAAATCAGAAGATGGAGCAGTGTTTTTTGGTACTGAGGGAGGTTTTTTGGTATGCCTTTTCCTGCTGGCTACCTTGGTGAATCCTTCTGGATCAGACTTGTTTCCATTTTCTGTGGTTTTAGGAGGCATGTTTAAGGGACAGTCACGAAAGAGGTGACCGTGGGCATGGCATCTCCTACATTGGAAGGGTACATGTTCATAGTCAAGGGGTTGAATCCATTCAAAGTCATTGTGCAAAAGACTTACCAAGTCCGGGAGCGCATGGCCCAGCTTCATGTAAATGCAGATCCGTGCGTAGGATGTGTATCTTCGAAGCTTGGTTTCCTCTGCTGCCTTTATGAACTCGCCTAATCCATTGCCAATGGCTATTAGTGAGTCCTCGTCCCAGTATTCTAGTGGAAGTGAGTACATGCGGATCCAAACTGGTGCCCAGCTGAAATCTTCCTTATTTGGGTTGAATCTTTCGACCTAGTCTCATAGATAAAGACCTGCTACATTGAAGAAATAGGGTCCTCCATCTAGAACTCGATTCCAGTCTTCAAGGCAGTTGAAGATGGCTGTGAAGAAGCCCTTAGGGCCCAGCTGTAGAGTTACATGACCTTTGGGCTTCCATTTTGAGGTGATCCATCCTTGCAGGGCTTTTTCAGTTGGCCAGTAACCTATGAATTTGCCAATCAGGGCATGGTCTTTCATAAATTGTATTTGCACATTGATCTTGTGACTAGGCAGCTCGATCTTGGGCCTTTCTGTGGCAATGGGCTTGCATGTGGACGATGAAGCTTTCTTTGGTTTTCCAGATGTTGCTTGTTTATCCTCCTTCTCGTATTCCAGATCTTCTTGTCTGTTCTTCTCCGACTTCTATGCAGACTGTACCTCTAGTTTCTCTACATTCTCAGTGCTACTCTCAGTTGGGTTTTCATGATTGTAATATTTGGGGGGAGGCGCTGATGCCTCCCCCATTAGACTGATCATTGTCCTCTCCATCTAGAATCATAGAGCTGGTCCTCGCGAAAGTTCTGTTTGGGCCTAAGAAGCTGCTTGCTCAGACTATGCACCGTGGGAGGGTTTGTCAAAAACCCTAGTTCCTTAGTTCACCATTTTCCTTCAACTCTAGAATTCATTAATGAGCATCTAGGTTCCTCTTAAATATTAAATATTAAATACTAAATATTACTTAATAAAGAAAAATTATATTAATTTTATAAAATTATTTAAATTTAAAAATAATCATTTTAATGTTCACTTTATACTTATTATACATGGTTGAATATATATTTAGTATCAAAAATTTTTTAATGGATGAATTTAGTTACTCAAAGTAAAAACTTAATTTGCTATGGCTATGAAAATGAATTGTGATGTGCTAGGATGTTGAGGTTCAAATCTCTTCAAATTCATATGTGCTAGGAGTTATAGTGATGGTATTCCAACCCGATGTTGTACAAGTCTAAAACCAACTCACTTTCCAATTATTTTAGACTAAAAAATTACAAATTTAGTTATAAAATTAAAAAAACAATAATAATTGTGTGTTTTACAAATGTATTCAAATTTTAATCAACAATAATAAATTCAATCAACCTCAAAACAAAAATTCAAACCTAAAGATATGATATATTTTTATGAATATATTTCTATTGATAAAGTTTATTAGAAGATAAAAAAAATATAATTTTAAATTATTAAATATATAATTTAAATATTTAAAAAAAATTAAAATTTAAAAATATAATTTAAACAATTTTAAGAAAAAATTAGATAGAATTTTAATATTGTAAATATATTGATATATTTTTATCGGTGTATCTTTATTTATAAAATTTGTTAGAAAATAAAATAAAATAAATATATTTTTAAATCATTAATTATATAATTTAAATATTTAATATATATATATATATATATATATATATATATATATATATATATATATATATATATAATTTAAACTATATATATATATAATTTAAACAAAAAAGAGAAACACGGAAACAAAAATTATATAATTTTTTTTTAATAAATAAATAAAGAAATACAACCTTTTCATGAAATAAAAAGGCTACAATTTTTTCCTTAATGAAATAAAAAAGTACAACTTTATCAACTATCTTGTTTGACATATTGTAGCGTGGTTTGTTCCACACCGAGAGTCACTTCCAATGTAAGCTGAAACCCTATACACCAACTAGTACAAGCTCACGGGACCTTGCTCCTACTCATACTCTTAAGTACTTTCTTTCCTATATGATACAGTCTGGTTGAAGAATGACATTGCCACGAAAAGTTCATGTATATTTTTGTTGAAACTTTCTCTCTTTTCACGAGCCAACAAATCTAATTTCCCTTAAATCTGATTTCCCTTATGAGTAATTGAAATAATTTTTTAAAAATAAGCTATCAATAATGTATCTTGAATTGTCAAAATAATACATCTAACTTAAAAGAAGATAAAACATTACTATCTAACCAATTAAAAATTGAAAAACCCAAAGTTCACCCCAAACTAACCCAATAACACAAATGCTCAACCGAAGACCAAAACATTACTTCTGTCCAATGATTGGATAAAGCTCTGTGTCATGCCGTGAGATGACAAAGTTGGTTAGTGAACGATGGTACACAACGCAGTAATCTATTTTATCTAGTAGATATAGAAGCATGTGATTCCTAGGAGGACTTTAAAATACAGATGATAAGAGCAAACTCCGAGCTCGACAGAATTGGTAATATTTAATAGGAAAGCTCTTTGGCGGATCTAGGCCAGGATTTAAAACTGGGTCACGATTAGAATTCTTTTGTTTTTTTATAGTTTTATGCGTACGGACATATTTCAAATTTAAAAATGGATAAGAGAAGACGAGACCGCAGCAGAATTTGTACCATTTTTAAAGGAAATGTGCTTGTGCAGTGTGAACCAGAGTAGTCGTGATACAAAAGCATGCTACTTTCTTCGCTAGTTTTTAACCCATGCCAATGTTGATTCGTAAATGAATTCCCAAAAATATGTTCGGTGAAAGGAGGAATAATTCATAAAGGCTACAGACTTGCACTAAGTGTTATCAATAATGTTTGTTGAAAATAACATCGTATCCCTAAAGATGTAGCCGTTATTCTCTTATCAACTTACAGAAGGCTACTGGCTTATAGTTATCCCTGAAAACAACGTATCAATGCCAAAGACGTAGACGTTTTGCTGCTGTCAAATTTTTAAGTGGCGTTATAAAACTGTAGATCATGGGCAAAAGCTGCACAAATAAAATATAAAATGAGGATTTTGGTTTGATGCATATACATCGCCAATTCAGTCTTATCCATCGGAAAACATTTCCTCTGTATTAAATTCTACAAGTGTCTTTCCATAAAGTGAGGCGTTGTTGCATAAAAATAAAACCTTGGATAATCGGAAAGTATTTAAAAAAGTAGCTCAATCGGATAACAACGATGTCCGAATACACATCAGCTTTATTTAGGATTCTACTCAATCCTGGAATTCGACGTTAGACAATATTCTTTTTCAAATTTTAAACGTATTTGCCGGCTACTAAATTATTTGAAACGTCTTAAAATTACCCGTCAATATTTTGATGTACTACAGTCGATTTTTAGTCCATAATTTATAAATGGTAACGTAAATTTTTTACTTTATTTTTTAATTTGTATGCGTGGGCTATACCACCATACAATTTCAAATATGACTACAAATACTAATTCGAATTCGTATGGGTAAAATTTCACTATCTAAAATTCAGTGTGAAAAACTAGGCAGTATATATCTTATATAAAAAATAAGATTTTTAAATTTTACAAATTTTCTATATTTTTACTTTCTATTTTGATGAACTAATTATTTATAAATTAAAATAATTCAAAATATTATAGATATATGTAATATTATATAATTTTATTAAAAACACTATAAAACAATATATTTTTTAAAATAAATAACAACTTTAAAAGATAAATTTTAATATAATTCTTAAAAATAAAAAATAACGACATTATTATAAGAACCAAAACAACATAAATTTCTCTTTGTAGATTTAGTCTTTTTAGTGGATCGTTGAGAGCACAGTTTCAAAGAGGCACAGTTTCAAAGAGTTGTTTACCTCGTTGAAAATTGCACATTCTACTCAATTAAAATTAGACAACACGAGAGAAGCACACCCAAAACATAATTCATGGCAGTTGATTTCGACAATGGTGGGGAAGCTTTGGAGTGTACTAAACATACATTCCCAATTTGTAAAAGAATACTACTATAATTCAATATGGAAAAAGGTGTATTAGATTTAATATGGAAAAAATTGGATATTACAAATATTTATAATAAACATATTTACCAATTTTGAAAAAGAATATACCACTATATAAAATCCTATACTAAAAGAATTTGAAAATTATATATCCTACAAATATTTATAAATAGGAATTTGTCATACCTCCCCATAACCAATGTGAAAATAGTAAAAAAAATTAAGTTTATCTTACGAATTTCCCAAGATAACTATTTATTGTTTTCGACCCATTCTATATTAGCTATACAAATCGTACCAACTCATCCACATACGGGTCTGTTTACACTGTATTCATCTGGGTGTTGATGGGTACGATGACAGAACTTCCCCATTTTGCATTTATTGGTAACTCGCACGAGAGCGTGACAGCTAAGCCCCACCTCGAATTCAACCACATACAATCTTAGTTGGTAACTCTCGTCGGTGCTGCAAAATTAATGTTTGCAGCAGTGGTACCTCGTTCTCGCGATTACTCATTGAAACGACGGGGGAAACCCTCTCCCTTCCATCGAACGGCTAGAATTACTCTGGTTGACTTTTCAATCTGGCACTTACGGGTTTTGGCTCTCATTCGATGCAATTTGGAACTGGCTTCCAAAGGGTTCCTTCTATTCATGGGTTTGCGAGCCAGAGGTTCTTCCTGTTCCATCTTACAGGGGCAAGCCCCGCACCTTCCATCTCATGGATCTCAGGAGCCTTTTCCTAGTAGGTCAGGTATTTTTCTATTTGGTTTACTAGCTACACATGGTTCTGCCATTTTTTGTTTGTTTAGTGATGAACTCTAATTCCGTTTTCCTTGTGACAAGTTGAGCAGTACCTTGAATATCAGGCGCCAAAGGTTATGAGGGTGGAAAAACTTCTGCTCCAGGCATGGCACTTGATTTATCCACGTAAGTGCATATTTCTAACCCTTTCTTGATACCAGGGTTGTGATAGTTAATGGGTTTACTGATTTCAGCGGCTTCATACACGTTTTCCCTCTTGCCAGGTTAATTGTTTACTCCCTTCTAGAAGTGGTTTCGTCCGAGTTCTCTTTCTGTTATGGAGGTGCTCCCCAGTTTGCTACCCACTGAGGGTTTTTGTCTGCATGTATTCTGTTATTGTATTTTGTTGTAGTCGGTTTTGTTTCCAAGATTCAGCGGCTCTCTGCCTAGATCGAGGTTTCTGTAATAGCAACAGTGTTGATTTAGCTTCGGCTTATGGTTATGTTTTATATACATTCATTGGTTCCCTGTACTTGTGTATTGAGCATTTAATGAGTCTTAAGTTGGGCTAGCTCTGCTGCTCTTTCCTCTTGCTTGCTATGTTAAAGGATATAAGCATTTTTCTTTTAAACTCTTTTACAAGTCACTTGGTTCTCTGAGATTATGCTATGGCCAGCTACCCCTTGCTCTGGCCGGTCTATGTGTGTTAAATTTTCTCAGTAAAGTATACACTTGTATCTGTACTCACCTAATTTTCTTTGCGCTACATTTGGTTCTACCCCACAATGAATGGTAGACTCTTATACTCGTTATTCTATATGCGTTCAGGTTTTTTCTGAGAAATATTGAATCGTTTCAGCATAGAATTGTGATTTATTCCATTATTATCAGTGTTTTACTATTCTGTTATATGTACATGCGACTATCAAGACACAACTATGCTTGATAATGAAGCTTATGAGTTCTCAAAAGTCTTGTTTGTACTCTGTTTGATTGAGAAAGCCCATTCGCTATATGACGCATACTATTTTCAAGACCCTAACCCATAGTTGACGCATTAGGGTGCTCAAGGGCCCTATTGAGGCGTTGGTCGTATCTGCTTTGCTTTCATGATGTCATACATGGTACCTCACCATAAACGTATGACTACTGTGGGTCAGCCAATAAATTCAGTATTAGTCAAATCTTCCAGTTAACCACATCTCGTTACTACAGTTTCACTTTCCTGGTTGTGAAAGAAATGTTCCAGTCTCTTTTGTTTACTTTCAATTGTTCGAACATAATACACTAATCTTTTGCTGGAATAAAACTATCATTATGATTGCTGAAAATAACTATATTTAAAACTTACAGTTTTGCAACTTGCTCTAAAATTTATCTAGAAACACTACTAGTTTCCCCCTAACGGCCTTCGGCTTAACTATGGATATGAATTTATGGCTAGGTCCTCCTCGGTTCATCCACATCATGAGTTCTCTAGATCTCTCCTAAGTCTTTCCACATGGTCCATATGGCCACATGTGTCTTAACAAGTGCATATAGCCTTCTTGTAACTAAAGGGATCTCTGCGTTTTTCGGCTGAGTGCCATTCATTCACCTCCACACTCTTAGTCATTCTGCTTGCACTAATATCACCAGGGTTTCCCAAATGAGAAGCCTCTGACAGAATGTTACCAGATTTACATAAAACAAAACCCACTTAACAGAATCAAACCAGACCGTATAGAATAACCAGACCACTTTGAATGGAGCTCTTCAGCAACTCAATAACTTACAGAATAAGGGTGACAAAAATTTTACTTACCTGTGTTTGAGTATGATCAGTATTTCTTCCTCTTGCTCCTTCAAAGCTTTGTAAACACTGGTTTTCTGCTTGTCTTCCTCCCATCCGTGAGATTCGTCTGCAAGACCGAATCTCCCCCAAAGCTTGTTTTCGAGACCACAGCCTTCAGCAAACTTGTTGCACGTTCGTGCCCATGCTATCTGGTCATCACCAGACTTAGCATAATTTTCCATCATTCCTCCGTCTATTCCTCAACAGCCCGATCTTTTCCTTTTTTCCCACCTCTTACGACTCGGGAAGGCAGTTAGGGTCTTCCCCTTCTGCTGGCAATTGTTTTATTTTTTATTTTTTTAAATTAAAGAAAAGAAAACAACTTCCAAATGAGAAGTTACAATATTTGATATTACTCGATTAATGCTCAAATTCAGAGTTAGCAGTGTTATTAATTAAAATGGAAAATAACAATCCTTGTCCAATATTTTCACCTATGGTGGTAATAAAATATTTACAAAATTTCCGAGGTCAATACATCTTCCCCCCCTGAGATTGGACATCGTCCTGATGTCTTTCAGCCATGAACAGCCCTGGATAGGTCCTTTTCATCAGTTCTTCATCTTCCCAAGTGACCTCATCAGGCCCAAAGTGTCGCCACTGCACTTTAACTTGGGTAATATCTCATCTCCGTAGCTGTACTTCTCTCTGGTCGAGGATGCTCAGTGGCTCGACCAAGACTTTTCCTTTTGGTGCGACCTACAACATGCAACGTTCCAAGTTAGTTTCCTTGAAAATGAACCTTTTGACAGGTTTATTGTAACAACAATTTCCCACCTGAATGTCTTGCCATCTGATCACATGTCTAGGGTCATAAACATATTTTTTCAACATTCAAACATGGAAGACATTGTGAACCCATATGTGACTTGGTAGGGCGAGCTGGTAAGCCACCGGTCCGAATCTTGCCAAGACTTGGAATGGTCCACAATATCGGGGTGCCAACTTGGCACACCCACTCCATTACAATGTACTCTTTTTGGCTTGAATTATGATATAAATGTGGTCGCCAACTTGGTATTCCTTGAACCTCCTCATTCTGTCAGCAAAACTCTTATGTCTGTCCTAAGCAGCTTTCAAATTAGCGCGTACCCTTTTCACCATATCTTCCATTTCTTTAAGCATTTCTGGCCCTAATCTTAGTTTGTCTTCGGGTCCACCCCAGCTTGAGGGTGTATGGCATTTCCGTCCGTATAGGACTTGAAAGCGACTGATTTGCATTGAGGTATGATACCCATTGTTGTACGAAAATTTAACCAGGTGCAAGTACTCTTCCCACTGCATCGGTTGTTGCATTACATGGGCCCTTAACATGTCCTCTACCACTTGGTTCACTCGTTCTGTCTGTCCATCGGTCTGAGGATTATATGTTGTACTCAAGTTCAGCTGAGTCCCCAACTCAGCAAATAACGTTCTCCAAAAAGCTGACGTAAATTTCACGTCACGATCTGAAATTATTGTATTCGGAAGTCCATGTAATTTGAACACATTCTGCATAAAAATATGAGCAATCTATGCAGCGCTGTAAGTGGATTGAACATGTATAAAATGTGCAGCTTTACTCAACTTGTCTACCACCACCATAATGGAATCATTATTCCTCCTTGTTTTAGGCAGTCCCGTGATAAAATCCATAGAAATGGTTTCCCATTTCCACTCCAGAATGGGTAACGGTTGCAGTAGTCCCGCTGGGTGCTGATGTTTTGACTTAATTTGTTGACACTCTAGACACCGCGCCAAGTACTCAGCCACATTCCTCTTCATTCCTGGCCAAAAGTAATCCTTCCGAATCACAGCGATCATTTTCTAATAACTCGGGTGTCCAGCATAATGACTGATGTGGAATTCATCCAAGATCAGATTTTTAATGTTGTTTTGATCAAGTACATATATCCTTTTCTTTTAGTACAACATCCCAACATCATCCAACTCATATCCTTGCTGATTTTTCTCACTGGTAGATTGTTGTATTTGCTGTTTTATTTGTTGACATTCAGCATCTTGTCCTGTTGCCTTCCTTATCATTTCCAAAAAAGGAATTTCCATACACTGATGGAGATTTCGTACAAACTTTGTACCTTCCGACTTAAGGCATCTGCCACCCAGTTTTCCTTCCCCTGCAAATGTTTGATGTCAAAGTCAAAGCCGCTTAAGAAGTCCACCCACTATGCTTGCCTATCATTTAAAGTGGGCTCGCTGAAATAATTGGTCAGATTGTGGTGGTCAGTCAACAATAGAAATTTCCTACCCATAAGATAATGCTGCCACATCTTTAAGGCATGTATGACAACAGCTAACTCCAAGTCGTAAGCAGAGTACTTCTGCTCGTGCTCCTTTAGCTTCTGAGACTCATACGCAGTCACTTTACCTTCTTGCATCAATACACCTCCCACGCCTTCCTTGCTTGCGTCAGTACACACCACATAGTCCTTATGAGGATCAACTATGCTCAAAATGGGTGTTGTAGTGAGCAGATGTTTTAACTGCTTAAAGCTCCTTTGGCACTCTGGGGTCCATTGGAATGCCCTTCCCTTTTTCTGTAAGGAAGTGATGGGATATGCCACTTTGGATAAGCCTTCCATAAATCATCTGTAGTAACCAGCTAATCCCATAAAAGACCTGATATCTGCTACATCTTTCAGTATAGGCCACTCCATTATGGCTCTAATCTTTTCTGGGTCTACAACAATCCCTTGCCTTGTGATCACATGACCCAGATACTGGATTTCTTCCTTGAAGAAATCACACTTATTGAACTTAGCATATAGTTGGTGTTCTCAAAGAGTCTGTAGCACCAGTCTGAGGTGTTCCTTGTGCTCCTCCATGGTGCAGGAATATATTAATATATCATTGATAAATATCAACACAAATCAATCCAGATATTGATGAAATATGTTGTTCATTAAGCACATGAAAGTTGTAGGGGCGTTAGTTAACCCGAAGGGTAACACCACGAATTCATAATGACCATACCCCGTTCTAAAAGATGTTTTGGCAATATCTTCCTCCTTAATCCTCATCTGGTGGTAACCTGATTGCAGATCCATCTTAGAGAACACTATTGCACCTTTCACTTGATTGAACAGTTCATCGATCCGAGGTAGAGGATACTTGTTTTTGATGGTCAGCTTGTTCAGCTGACGGTAATCAATGTACATGCGAAGGGTTCTGTCCTTTTTCTTGAAAAATAATACTGGGGCTCCCCATGGAGACACACTGGGGCGAATATAGTACTTATCTAGTAATTCTTGCAGCTGCATTTTTAATTCTGTCAAATCAAGCACACTCATTTTATAGGGTGCTCGTGACATCGGGGCTGCACCTGGTACCAATTCAATAATAAATTCTATATCCCTTTTTGGCGGCAGTCCAGGAATCTCATCTGGAAACACATCCACCAATTCCTGTATTATAGGGATGCTATCTAACGTGGCTATTTTATCCTTAGAATCAGCATAACCCACTTGGATAGCATAAATCTGACACCCTTTTCTGATGCATTTTTATAGCTGGGTTGCAGTTATTGGTCGAACCTGCAATGGCCACTTAATTCCTTGCATTTCCTTCCTAGCTCCATGCTTATCCCGAGAGTAAATAATCTTTGTCTTGCAGTCAACTAACAGCCAGTGCTTTTCTAACCAGTCCATACCAATCAGAATGTCATATGGACCAAGAGGAAGCACATTTAGATCAGCCATCACTAGCTGTCCTGCTATTGTGAAGGAGCAGTCACTGATTTTTGCCATTACTCGCCTCTTGGCCCCTGTAGCTAGTTGTACTAGCCATGGATTTTTGAATTTAACATGCTGCAATTTACAATGTTCCAATATCCTTCGACTAATATAACTTAGCGTGGCCCCAGGGTCAATTAAAACAGCTATGGTAAGGTCTGAGATTTTACCTTCAAATTCGACCATGGTTGGCTGATATTCCGCCTGACGATTGTCCAGAGCTGCATTAATCCTTGGCACGCTACATCCTACCTCGTCGATTGTCGATGCTTCATGGATTTGGGATAACTTTTCAGTTCCCTTACGCTGTGGACAATTTTTGACATAGTGAGGCCCTCCACAGCCCCAGCATTGTACTGGGGGCCTTAATGCCCATTCGCTGTCCAATCTTGCAGGCTGCTCGCTGACCCTGGATTCACTAGCTGTCTTGAATTTGGATGAAGTTCTTGGAGCAGTTTTGTTGTTTTGTCCTTTTCCGTTCCCGTTGCCTCCGCGACTGCGATTTCCTTTTTTGCTTCTGACTGACTTATAACCTCTTTTTTCATTCAACTTTCTGCGAGAAGTTTCCCCTTTTTTATTGCTCTATTGATAACAGATTCTGGGTTTACGAATTGCCTCATCCATTGACTTTAGATTGTCGAACTCAATCCTCTCCCACATATACAGTGGCAAACTGCTAACAAATCTTTGCACCTTAGCCTTTTCCTCTCTAATATATGGCACATAACGAAGCAAGGAAGTAAAACAGGTGATAAATTCATCCATGGTCTGCTTTCCCAATCACAAGTCATGGAATTCTCTTGCCTTTTCATCATAGAAGCGCTCGGTCAGATATCTCTCCGTGAAGTACCTTTGGAAATTTTCCCATGTAATGGTCTGCTCGGTCACTCCTTTTACAATCTTAACTTCCTCCCACCACAGGGTAGCTTTTCCCTGCAGCTAAAAAATAGCCAGCCATGCTTTAAGGTTATGATCATACTCTTACAACTAAAAATATTTGTTCATATTAATTAACTACGCTTCAACTGCTTCTTCCTGTTCCCCGTCAAAGTGCGGTGGTTTAATCTTACGAAATTCTCCTTGCAACTCCACCCTTTGCCTTTTTGAGGTATGCTATTCAAATGCATTGTGAGAACGTTCCTCTCTTTCTTCCGATCTTTCAGGTGGTATATGATGGTTCTGTTCTTCCGACACGCTCTGCTGTTCCGTACTAGGATTAACTTGCGACTGGTTCTGCCTATTAGATAGAATTTTTAAAATTCTTTCTTGCTCCATTGTTAGTCGTGCATTGTCTTCACATAACCAAGCCATTTCATTTTTTAGCTCCTACACAATGTCCAGAATTGCCTGGTTTGTATTTCGGGCTTCCTCCCTGAGCTGTACCCATAGCTCAGGGTTATTTTCGGGGCCAGGTACTCCCTGTCCCATCGCATATCTACGGGATGTACTGTCCGTTCTCCTCATGCTGCCAATCTTTTGGTTCCTAGTCCTTTCCTTGAACATAAGATAAATGACAACAGAAGGAAGAGAATTAGCATACTAACTGGTAATTGCACTAGTAAAATGTAGTCTTATTATATATGTTATTTCTGTATGCCACTTCGAATTTTCCAAAGGCCTCAGTTTTGTAACTGGGCTCTGATACCATATGTCATACCTCCCCAAAACCAAGGTGAAAATAGTAAAAAAAATTAAGTTTATCTTACGAATTTCCCAAGGTAACTATTTATTGTTTTCGACCCATTCTCTATTAGCTATACAAATCACTCCAACTCATCCACATACGGGTCTGTTTACACTGTATTGATCTGGGCGTTGATGGGTACGGTGACAGAACTTCCCCATTCTGCATCTATTGGTAACTCACCGGAGAGCGTGACAGCTAAGGCCCACCTCGAATTCAACCACATACAATCTTAGTTGGTAACTCTCGGCAGTGCTGTGGAATTAAGGTTTGCAGCAGTGGTACCTCGTTCTCGAGATTCCTGATTGAATCGACAAAGGGAACCCTCTCCCTTCCATCAAACGACTAGAATTACTTCGGGTGACTTTTCAATCTGGCGCTTACGGGTTTTGGCTCTCATTTGATGCAATTTGGAACTCGCTTCCAAAGGGTTCCTTCTGTTCATGGGTTTGTAGGCCAGAGGTTCTTCATGTTCCATGTTATAGGGGTGAGCTTATTGCCTTCCATCTCATGGATCTCAGGAGCCTTTTCCTAGCAGGTCAGGTATTTTTCTATTTGGTTTACCAGCTACACATGGTTCTGCCCTTTTTTTTGTTTAATGACGAACTCTAATTCCATTTTCCTTGTGACAGGCTGAGGAGTACCTTGAATATCAAGCGTCAAAGGTTATGAGGGTGGAACATCTTCTGCTCTAGGCATGGTGCTTGATTTATCCAAGTAATTCCATCTTTCGAACCCTTTATTGATAGCAGGGTTGCGATAGTTAATGGTTTTGTCGATTTCAGCGACTTTATACACATTTTCCCTCTTGCGAGGTTAATTGTTTGCTCCCTTCTGGAAGGTATTTCGACTGAGTTCTTTTTCTGTTATGGAGGTGCTCCCCAGTTTGCTGCCCAGTGAGGGCTTTTGTCTGCATGTATTCTGTTATTGTATTTTCTTGTAGTCGGTTTTGTTTGAAGATTCGGCGGCTCCTCTGCCCAGATAGAGGTTTCTGTAATAGCAGCACTCCCGATTTAGCTTCGGCTTATGGTTATGTTTTATATACATTCTTTGGTTCCCTGTACTTGTGTATTAAGGATTTAACGACTCTTAAGTTGGGATAGCTCTGCTGCTCTTTCCTCTGGCTTGCTATGTTAAAGGATATAAGAATCTTCTTTTAAAACTCTATTACAAGTCTCTTGGCTCTCTGAGATTATGCTATGGCCAGCTACCCCTTGCTCTGGCCGGTCTATGTGTGTTAAATTTGCTAAGTAAAGTATACACTTGTATCTGTACTCATCTAATTTTCTTTGCGCTACATTTGGTTCCACCCCAGAATGAATGGTAGACTCTTATACTCGTTATACCTGTGTTCCGGTACGTTCACTATTTCTTCCTCTTGCTCCTTCATAGCTTTGAAAACACTGATTTTCTGCTTGTCTTCCTCCCGTCTGCGAGATTCGTCTGCAAGACCGAATCTCCCCCAAGCTTGTTTGTGAGACCACAACCTTCAGCAAACCTGTTGCACGTTCGTGCCCATGCTATCTGGTCATCACCAAACTTAGCATAATTTTTCCATCAGTCCTTTGTCTCTCCCTCAATAGCCCATTCTTTTCCTTTTTCCCCACCTTTTACCGCGAGGTAAGGCAGTTAGGGTTTTCCCCTTCCGCTCGCAACTATTTTTTTTTTTTAAATAAAGAAAAGAAAAAAACTTCCAAATGAGAAGTTACAATATTTGATATTACTCGATTAATGCTCAAATGTGTTATTAATTAAAATGGAAAATAACAATCCTTGTCCAATGTTTTCACCTATGGTGGTAATAAAATATTTGCAAATTTTTCGGGGCCATTACAAATTTATTATTCTTTGTTATAGAGATTTATTATCTTTAACAACTATAAACTTCTTATTTTATACTGTATTTTAATATGGAATTTATTATTTTTCACAACTATAATTTTTTAATATGAAATTTATTATTTACTATACTTTTTTATATATAATTTTTTATTTTTATTTATTTAAATATTACTTTTTATACTCACAAAAATCCTTACTAGATGATCATTATAATTTTTTAACATAGAAATTTATACTTTTTTAATATTTTAAATATTAAAAGGTTTTTTGTGTGATTTTTACAGAAAGATCTCTCAACATTCATAATATGGATGACAGAAGCCTGAATCCACATATTAAACTTTTTATTAATTAAAGATTTTACCAATTTTCATCATAATTGTTTTAATGTGCCCTTTACAATTCAGTTTTCCCTTTGACTGCAGTTTGCTTTTGACCAAAAAATTATGATGTATATTTATAGTTTAACATTAAGAATTCAATTTTTGTTATGTATTATCATTATTTACATTTTTTTATTTGTAAGGTGATTGGTTGAGGTCTTATTATACGTTATTTAGTAACTTTCCATTTTTTTATTTTTTTTCTAGGCAATTCTAACTACTTTGTATTAATATTTACAGTAAAACATTTACATCAAACAGACAAATAACTTTCCATTTTTTTATTTTTTTTCTAGGCAATTCTAACTACTTTGTATTAATATTTACAGTAAAACATTTACATCAAACAGACAAGCTGCCCAGGGCCACCTATGGCTCCTTGGGTGGTGATATCAAACTTGAATTTTTGCCTCGCAGGGCATCTGTTCCAGAGAGCTTGACAAAACATGACTATGTGATTTTCTACCATGACTACAAAACGGCCCGCGCAGGGGCAAACCAGAAGAGACGCGGAGTACAGACAAACTGAAAAAACTGGTGACATTACCGTAAACTGACACGATACAGGTAAAGACATATAGCTAAGACCCGACATTAGACTCCGGACCCAGTTCAACTGAGGTAGCCGCGAGCCGGACTTACAGATATAAAGAGAATAGACTAAGATGCACATTGAAAACTTGAAATTAGCCAGTATCCAAACCCCAACCTGAGAGAAGGAAGCAAAAACGAAGGGGAGCCGCTGAGGACTACTCTTCTGGTTCTTCTTCCACGATTCTGCTCCAACCCTGCCCATCTGGAACTCCTTCCCACATGGCCATGGGGTTCTGCGTAGTAGATGACATTTCGGGCTGTTGAAGTTGGGCGGGGGGATGAGGCAGCTCTCCTTCAGAATGGCTCGTTGCGTTGGAAGACTCCCCCATTGGGCGTTTACCTTTTTCCTTTGCTGAATTGTCCTCCACGAGAACCAGTGACGAGCTATCCTCATCTTCCTCAGGGATTTTTGTAAAAAGCACAGAGATGTGGGCATTAACACCTGCAGTGTCTCTGGAGCTGCCCAGCGTGAAGGTGACTGAGCCAAATGCTGGGAGAATTGGCTGCCCCTCGATGGAGCTTCCCACTTCCATGAATTGACCAGCTGGGATTTGGGTGACTCCCTCCCTCCAATAACAATAGCAACAGCAGCAATGATGATGAACATCAGCTGCAGGAGGACGAGAGGATTCCCCCCTTCCTGGGCCTCTTCGGCTAAGCATCCTCTCTCTCGGCCGCACCATGGAATCCTCCAATTCCGCTTCCTGAGCCCGAGCAGCGAAGGGCCGACAGTGGCTATGCCCCCTTCCCTTATATTGCAGCACCCAAATTGGGTATGTACCAGCGTAGACTGAACGAATACAGAGCCCAAACAACACCAGAATGGCGCGGATCTTACCCGAACCTCCAAATACCAAGACGAGATATTGACTCTCAGGATTCTGAGAATTATGCCAATCACTCTGAGCTCCCTTACCCACCGAATCGGCATATTTAAGCTCCTGCACATTCCCTCTGAAAAGACCTCCATTAACTGCGTCTGGCTGGACTGCCATCACCTCCTGCAACGCCATTAAAACCTCCTTTATGCCTCTCGCTTGCTGAAGGATCGGTGGCTTGAGGCAATAAAGGCTCGCTTTCCTCATGTGTCGGCCCATGCCCGCCATGTGGCCTCCCATGGATTAGCTCGAAGACACCCGCATCCGGGGAGTAACTTTCCATTTTTGTTAGTTACTAATTTTTCATTTTTATTTTATTTGTTTTTTATTTAACTTTCTTATTTTTATTATTTTTCTTTCTATTATTTCAATTTTTATGATTTATAATTTTTTTTCTATATTTTCAATTTAAAGTGAATTATTATTATATTAAAACATATTTTAATAAGTTTAATTATAAAAAAATTATATGTATTGATAAAGATAAAACAGATATAATAAACATATATATGTAATGTACATAAGTTAATATAAATAATTTTAATTAATAATATTTCTTAATTTTTTATGATGGCATTCAACAATATAACAATTTTTTATTATTTTTGTATTTATTATTTGTTAATTTAATTAAATTATATGTGACTGAAACAACGGATACTAACTACTATGTAATACTTAATATAATTCACTTTTAATATAAAAAATTATATTTTTTATTTTTTAAATATTAAATTCTATATATACACAGCTCATAAAAAAATTCAAATCAACAAATTTTCGGAGAATTTTTTATGGCCAATATTGCCAAAATTAGTAACTATGGTTAAAAGGCTTCAGATATCCGTGTTATTCCCTCCTAATGAATTTTAGTTTAGTAGACGACAAAACAATGCGAGAGCGACGGCTGTAGAATGTGAATTGCTATGCAATGAGATGATCGCACATTATCGACATTATTATTATAACATGTATTGTTTACTAAATAAGTCACATTCAAAAGGATTCTTATAGACCCAAGCGATTCGTGCACAGACCTTCACGTGCAATTGGCAGAGATTTGGACACATCCCTTTCATACAAAGACGTTACTTAAAACCAGTGCACAGGCCAGGCACTGCCCTAAACGTATGTACTAGAAATTTCTTTACCAATTAAACAATGTCAAATTGATAGTGGAACATGGTTTTAAATATCGACATTATAGATGGGATTTGTTTTTATATTACTTATATTTTTTAATTTTTTACACTATGAGTATATGGTTGAAGTTTCTAGAGATTTGAACCCAATAAAATTATTTGCAAATTAATTTCAAACACAAAAATTTTATGTCAGAGTTGGTGATAGGACTTTCATATTTCTTGTATCTTCCTGCACGACATACCCATGAGTGAAGCCAGATATTTGACTATTAGCCAATCAATTCCAAACACCAAAATTCTAGAAACCAAAATTAACCATAAATCTTAATTTCATATTGAGTTTATCCTTCTACATTAAATCCTTCTCAGTCCTTTTCACATAGATTTTGAAATCTTCCGGATAATATACTGCAGTTGTTAACATCTTTTCTGCTTTTGGTGGAGATAGGGCGCATCTTAGGATAATAGTAGTAAGCACGTGAGGTTAACATTCAAATTTAATACCCTTGATGAGTAATGCACCCTGGTAAAGAGTTTGATTCTTAATGTCGCAAGTGGCTATTGATTCTTAACTGGTCTTCAATATCACAATATTCTACCTGAATTAAAGACATATGTCTAACAGTTTATGAAGATTTCGCTGTACTACAAAAGAGATGAACTTCTTGAGATTATATAGATTGCAGATTTGTTGAATCTAATGGTACAACTACAATGCCAAATTAAGAGTTTATAAAGAATTTTCTATATTCGAAAAGAGATATACCCAAGATTATCTCAATTATGAATTAGCCGAATTGGAGCTTCCATGAATTGGACTGTGTCCCAGCTATAATTCAAAAGACAGAGACATATGAAATTATTTTGCATGGTAGATTCTAAATATGAAGGCCCAACTACAAAATCGATATTAATATTATCTTTGTAGTTAGACTTTCAGGATAGAAGAATTTTCCATCCAGCTAAAGATGACCCACATAAACACCAGTAAATAAATCTATTCCACAAAAGTTAACGTTTTGCAACAAAATTATTCACGCAAGGATTAGACATTAACCTCAATGATATCATTAATAGTTAATATATATATATATATGAATCAATAAAGTTAATTACATATAAAAATATATCTACAAAATTACAGCTCAAAAAAATGTTACCACATATACAATCGATGTGTATATAAGACTTTAATATGTTTCACATCTATAGATAAATTGTATTTACTATTCCCATAGGTTAACTTTGAAAAAGGAGTAAATCTATAAGTTAAGCATATCAATAATTACATAGGTTAACTCTGAAAAAGGAGTAAATCTATGAGTTAAGCATATCAATAATTACAGAATTAAAAATAGGATGTCTGTGCAAGCATGAGCTCGAAATAATGTTATGAGAATCAGGCATTTCGTTGAGGCCGCTGAGATTGCTGCAAAATTTTTGAGCGACCACCCTAGCCCTTTAGACGTTGAAATTTCTATCCTTCCATGTCCTCATTATAGCGGTTCATTAAGTCGGACAATTTAATAGCTAAATGGTTGAGGCAAAAGGAATGGGAAGGTTTTAATAAAGGGTTGATTAATTTAATATATTTGTAATAAGAGGTTTTATTTATTTTTTTGTTAAAACCAAGGAAGATAGGGTTTTTATTTTCTAAATGTTGAACAAGTGTGTTGCTATTGATATCAAGGAAGTTGTAAGTTCAAGTTAAAAGAAAAAGTTTGAAACCAGAAAAAAGGAACACATGAAGCCAGGTCGAGGAAAAAAGCAATATGGTGGTATGAGCTCGAGTCTAGCCATATATTTTTTTAAGATAAAAAAAAAAGGTAGATGGAGCATATTTTAAATTTTTTACTACATGGAACAATTCAAAAATCTAATGTTTTATGGCTTACCATTAGTAAACAAACTAACAAACTCGTAAACTAATTCTTTTATTGTCCACCTGTAGTCAACAAATGAACAAACGACAGTCAAGTGTTAATCCATCTATGAATTGCTTGGCATATAATAATTTGTCAATGAAAAAGCTCGTAGGATTACTCAATATCTCGGTATACCTCAAAACTAGTAATAGGTCTTGCTCATAACATCTTACCATGAAACACTTGAATGTTCACGTCAACAAAAACATTTATGTATGAGTTGTTTTGGAAAGGAAAGTAGTCACATATTCTTCCAATATCTTATATTGTATGGGCCCGAGTTGGAGCAACTAGTCACAAGGAGTTTGAGTATTTACACGTAGTGGCTAAGCCCTCTCTGCATACTTGACATATTTCCATTTTTCCAAAGTCAAGAATCTTCAGAAAACCTTCAATACTCTCATATCGACATACAAAATATATATTAGCTATATAAATGAAAAAGGAGACATGATAGTGCGAGGTGGAGGAAATCCATGTGTATTTTGTGTTTTTGGCTTGTGAGCTATGTAAAGGTGATTGAAAAATGGCATATGTTAATGGTTCTATGTGTTAGAGGATATATGAACATTTGTAACATGTCAAACTATCATTAGGTAACAGAAGAATGAGGTGGCATGCTTGAGGTCCCTAGACTTGAGGTCCTCTTGAAGCCTCAAAAATCACTGCGACAACATGGGGAAAACCAGCGGCTCTAGACCTTGAAAGCAACTCCTTTTCCATTTGGTATAGTGGCTCTGACTCTCGATAATGGTACTAGTTTGCAAGAAAGGGTTGATTTAATAATGTTGATGGAATGATATAGGATGTAACAGGAAATGACTAAGCTAAGTGTAATCTAGTATAACTACTAAACACATGCATATCTCTTTAATCTAACATTATCTAACTATAATAAACCCCAGAATAAAATATGATATGTGATCTACAATGACGTCTTGCAAAAATTGGTAATAAAAATCACTCAACCTCCAAAAGAAATTAAATCATTTAACAATTATCGTTTTGGATAAATAGTTGGACAAAACAATTGAGAAAAATATATCGAATATAAAAGTTGTTCATGTATTAAAAATGGAATCAGAGCTAACATCATATAGAGGTGCAATAATGAAAAACTATAATTCTGACTTTTATACATAAAACAATTGAGAAAACAATTATTGCTTAATACATAAATAAAACATAATCGTACGATAAAAGTACCATATATGATAAGTCCTGTTCATGTGCTTCAACAATATTTACACAATATCATTCAATCTGACACATTCTAAGAGTACAAAAGTGCATTTCAGTAGAGCATGTTATATATTTAAAGAAAAATAAATCATGTTCCATTCATTTCATCAAACCCTTCTGAAAATTACGGAAGTGTAATGTCTTGAAAAGTGTTGTTGATAAAATTTATTGAACCCTCCCTAAATGTATGAGAGTGGTTTAAATACTAAAATATATGTCTCAAAGTATATTACTACAAGAATAGCTGAGGAGGTTCCAAACAACCTTCCTCGGAATGAGCAAAAATAAAACTAAAAATAAAAATAAATTGATGACTAGCTCCTTTGAACTTTATCTCTAAGGTCGCAAATATGAGTCATTGGCTTTATCTGAAGCGGCTGGCTGATTGTATATTTTAACTTCCGAGCAAATATGATATCTGTCAATGCTAGCACCATTTTTTGTGTAGAGGTTGTTAAACACTGTAGAGACATCTACTCGTTCTGTGGTTTTACTAAAAACTGCTAGTATGCGTCCCAATTCAGGCTAGGTAGATGTTTAATAGCCTCTTCCTTTTCATGTGCTGCATGTTTCCATTGCTTCTCTAGTTGTTTGACATTTGGAAGAAACCTTGGAAAACATTCTCTAACAATATTAGCACCATGAAGGTTTTCATTTACGGCCTCTATTATGCTACTTGCTACCCTTGCTGCTATCGATGTTTCCCTTTCTACTTGTTTCAATTGAGAATCTCAATTTGTAAAAAAAATATCTTTGTGAGACTCTTCAATCTTCGGTAGGTCAGAGTTCCTTCCATCCTATGATTCTTGCGAGGTGATAAATTCAAAAATTCTCTGTTAGACTCTTCCAACTTTGGTAGTTCAGCCTTTCTTCAATCCTTTGATTCTTGGCAGGTGATAAATTCTGAAGCCCTTTTGTAGATTTCGTCATACTTAAACCTCATATCAATAACTTGGTTTGTTAATTTATCACCAGTCTCGCAACAAAGATTTATTTGCAAGATTTTTTGGCAAAATACTTCCTTTTGCTACATTAGTATGGAATTGAGGCTGAGTGTTTCTTTCATGAATTCATCAATTCGTGCATTATCTTTAAATTTATCTATCATGGTTTGTATTTGTGAATCCTTTTATGTTAAATTGTCTTTGTGTTGTATCCTCATATGTTCAAATTCTCTTCAGAGCTAGGCTACTTGTAATTTTGCTTACTGATTGGATTTTTCTTGGGCTAATTGTTGTTCTAGGAACAACATTTTATGTTCTTTTTCCTTCAACAACATTTTATGTTCTTTTTCCTTCAACAACATTCATACTTTTGTTGCCTTGTCGATGGTGGCTGTGGCATACGCTCCTGTGAACTGTGACAACTTTGTGAGATTGTCTGATGGGTCAGTAGGTGTGTCCTCCCACACAATATCCATCGGTTCATTTTCTGGAGTCGTAACTAAAGTGGTGTCCAGTTTCATTTTCTTCCTTTGTGTTTTCACTAATCCTTGCTAGTAAGACTGTAGAATATATCTAATGGGGGTGTTTATTGAATTCTTAATACAATTTCAGAAGTAGAAGTAGCAGGAATAATGTCAACTTCTTCGGTACCTGTAGCTCTCTCCCCTGTTGTGTCTAGATTTTCTTTATGTTCGGTTTGCTTGCAAGTTTGTAGCTCACATGTTTGCTCAGTATTTGTTTATGTACAAAGAATTTTATTGAAATTCTCCCATTCTTGTTCCAGGTCAATGATTGGAGCTTTTCTTGACTCAGTTGAACTAGAAGAAACCTCTTCCCATTTCTTTGCCAAGGCCTGCTTAGCTATCTCCTCTACACTTTTAGCTCTCTTTTTCAGACTCTTTATTTGTGTTTCCTCCCCCATTTTTAGATTGTCACTTTGAGTGCCCTGACTCATGGGTCGAACTCTCTTGGGTTTATTCTTTAGAGTTTTCTTTGGAGCTTCTCTCCAATCTTACACTGGGAGTTGGCTCCCTTATTGATTCAATCTGTAGTAGGTCCAATGACACCTTTAATAATCTCCTTTTCCTATACACATGGAAAGCATTAATATCTTTTGGGGTCAAAAGTAGTGATGCCATATGCAAGACTTGTGAAAATTTTTCTTCCTATAGGAAGAGGTCATCAAAGGCGTCCTCTTCATGGGTGAACTCATTAACTTTTACCATAGTAGTAAATTCCTTAACAATGTTATTTGGGTCGTATTTCCTTCCCTGAACTGCAGCTAATTTCGGAGACATAATAATGTATGCTTATTTTAATGCATGTTTGTAATAATGTAGTGCAAAAGAACTACATTGTAATGGGACTGTAGTCCAAATGGCCTTCTTCCTCTCCTTCAATACTCTGGTCAACTAACCTTCCCCTTCAGTTTGGTAGGTTATTTCTCTAGCCATTAGTTTTTCAGGGACTTAATATGAGAGGACATGCTGTGAAACAATTCTCCCAAAAACTATAATGTAGGTGAATGTCTCTTCACCAAACCATCCGGCTACTCACAAGATATCTACTTCAGCCTCTTGAGAAAACCTAGTGGTTGTTTTATCAAAAATTGCTTTATGAATAGGCAACATAACACCTTGAGTACATATTTTATAATGGGGGTGGAATTTGGATTCCCACAAAATTTTATGGTATATATGGATGGGAAGTGGGCTATGTACAGTCCATTTCCATTGCATATTCAGAAAATGAGAACTAAAACAAATTGCATCCATAACAAAAACACTCATAAAGAAAAAGGGGAAAATCCTTAAAGAGTGACTTGTTTTCCTTCCATATTCTACAATGGTCTTTACCAAATTACCTGATAAAATTTAAGACGAGTTCATAATCATTCCATTAGTTTTTGCATCTATTAATAGGAGCCATTCCATGGAAAACTTGGTGCTATTGCATCTTCAGAATAACCTACATATCATTGTTGATGCTAAATTATGACGAAGATAAATGGATGCCATTGAGTACTTACTAGTTTTATCCCTATTGAGTTTGGCTCCGCTTGATCTCTAGGTCTGCGTGACATTTGATGAGTCCTCATTTTCTTTGGCAAAAAGCTCAAAGAACTATTTGTTGTAGAGATTTTGAGACTCTGGTATCTAGTACATTAGTGGGAGGGCGTTTGCTGAGAAAAACCCCATAGCCTCTTTCCTTTCATTCTTGAAGGTTCTGTCTGAGATGTCTACCTTGTCAACAACCCATTTGACCATATCCATGTATGGAATTATTTTTTGTCTCAAAGCTATTCGGTGCAGGAATGAACATGATGTTTCAAAATAGGAGGCATTAAATGACTCCTAAGAATCAATTGTGGCCTAGGTTTCTCTTCTTCTAACAAATTATACATGGCCTCACATGTCGTGGTTCCTACGTCCTTGCTACATGTGGTATTAGAGAAAAGCAGTGCCATGTCTGATTTCTCAGATGTCGTCACCTTTCCCTTCTTCGTCATTTTCTCTAACGATGCTTTCTGCGAAGATTTGCTGAAATAGAGAAAAATTGAAGTTATGAGATAAACACAGTTGAAAATCAAAGTGAGATGTAAATGCTATTGTTAACCTCAAAAATGTGACAAGAAAGGAGATTTTATTTAGAACGCAGATGAAAATATATCGTATCATGTTGAGCTGCTCTTTAACATAAATACCATTAAACTTATTAAATATCCACTAAGGTCTCTTATTGTTGTGTTTATTACTCATTAAACTACTGCATCACAAACTGGAAGGAAAGACTTTAAGGTGGAAAGCTTAAACTGTGAGAACTTTGATTTTGCAATTGCAATAAGATTATTGCAATATCACAAATCGCACTATCACATTTTCTAGTTCTGCATTTTCCTAGTATTTTTTAATATTCTGCAGGATGAGAGATGAGTGACATATTCTTTATCGTCTAGAGCGTAGATCTCTTAAATGAGTAATTATTTCATAAAGTTTTTTTCAATAAGTGCTCAAATTAACGTACAATTTATAAAATTTAGTTTTATCGGGTTTGGGTCCTATCGCACTTCACAAACTCTCATAGTTCATAAGATTTACTTTTAAGTAAGTGTCACAATAGGTATTGACTAGCTCTACCGCAATATCATGTCTCACATGTTACGACATGCTTTATGAGTTGCGTCCTTTGTGAAAGCCGATATGTGATTGCAATAAGCACTTCATTTTATAGGAAATGCGTTATGTCTTAGCTTTGAATGAAAAATTTAATGATATCTAAGTTAAATGCGGTGATCCCTTCGATTGTAATTTGCGTATTTTGTTCATTAATAATCATTTAATACACTTTTCATCCAGCGATATGCAAAAAGGCGAGGATTGTTAGTCTTAAAGGGTTTTGACTTAATATCTTTATTTATTTCTAAACAATTAAAAGAATGCACCTAAGTGCTAAGTTTTTCTTAGAGGGTTTTTTAATAAAGGGTCCCTATTTAATAATAGAACATTAACTATTAGATCAATAAATGTTGTGGGGGGGGGGTTGTTGAATAGCACAATAATTGGCTATTCGCTGGAAGAACACGTTATCTCTGATAGTTTTTGAAATTTCTAAAACTTATAAAATAAAAATAGTTCAGAAACTAGGAAATACATGAAATATAAGATAAGTAACATTTGTCTTAATAAGGAAAAAAAATCCGCCTAATTATCATCCATTTGGTTATCCTCTTCAAAATGAAAATTCATTTGTTTACATCAATCTTTACATGGGCTTTTAAAGTTAAAGCAGGGAGCTCTCGCAAATTAGCTTTTAGATGTACTCATTTGTCACAAGTAGAGGCTCTACTACTAGTAGGCATCCATAGCCTCGACATGGTTTCCTTTTAACCAACAATGATTCAGTATCCCATCTAGATAAGAGTGAAAATTTTAGAGATAAATTCAGATTCATATACTTACGCTTTTTCTTTTTTTTTTCTAAATAGTTCATTCTTTTAAAAAAAAATCATTTTTCTACTGAAAGGTCATTTTCTTGGTTTGGTGGCAAAAATTGACAATGCCATTCATCGGTTGTAACTCAACTAAACAAGCTGGCTTGTAACGAGACCCCTTGTCTCTTAATGATAATAATCTCAATCCATTACCCTATTTTGATATGTAGTATAGGTAATGTTAGTTTGTTACTTCCCTATGAACATGGTAAGCCGACTCTTGATGAGACCTCTTATCCTTTAAGTTTACGTATATTTTATAATGACACTCTAAAAAGAGAAAGGTTTACCAGATGGGGAGAACCATTGACTCCTTAAGACTTTCTGGATGACAAGTATAGAGTTGAAGATGCTTATCTGCAGAGAGTCTTTGATTTGTTAAAGATACTTTTCTTGATTGATGGTGGAACAAAGGTTTCTTTATAGAGTTCAGGTTTTGCAAAGGACAAATGATTTTGGTGGAAAACGAGTAGGTTTAAATGAAATAAAACTTAGCTTATATCTAAAATGTGAAAATTATCTCCTCAACAATCTCTACTTATACAAGGGAAAAGTCAAAATATAAAAGAGATTATCATTGAAAGGCCAAAAGTAAATGCTATCTAACCTTTTTTTTTCCTAGAAAGAGTAAAGGAAATAGTGTACAAGGGATAGACAAGGTTATCTTCTATGAAAAAATTTTCTTCAAAATTTGTCCATTAACAGGTAAATAATCTCTCTTACCTGATAAATCTTGCAATAAAAAGGTGGATGGGACAATTTGTTCCGTAATCTGAAATGGGCCAAGCTACATTATTTGGAATTTGGTATGCTTACCTTTCTCTTTGTGTGATTTATCCCACTTCAATACAAGGTTTCTGAGCTAAAAGCATTTGGGACTTATATAATTTTCATCAAATGAAGATTTGACTAAATGTTGATGATGTGCATGTATGATTTTGGCTTTTTCTCTTTCTTCTTCGATTTTGGGAACTTGCGAATTTCTTAACTGCATAAAAGAAGGAGTTTCTTCAATAAACTCAACCAGGGCTAGATAGGGAATTGCTCAATTTGTAGGGATAACAACCTCTTTCCCATAGACCAAATTAAAAGGAGAAGTGCCTATTGAGGCCTTTTGCATTATTCGATCTGTCGATAGAGAAAATGTTAAAGATTTGTGCCAATTTTTTTTACTTTCTTGAACAGTTTGCTTGATGACTCTTATGAAATTTTTCTTTGTAGATATGGCCAAACAATTTCCCTCAGGATAATAGTTAGCAGAATATTTAAGTTTAAAACCTCTTTTAAGAGAAAATTTTGTCATAGCGTTGTGTGTGAAATAAGTTGCATTGTCCAACATGAGGGCAGTTGGTAGATCAAATATGGTAATAATAAACTCGTTAATAAATTCAATGATGTTTTCATAATTCTAACTTTTATACATAAAACAACTAAAAGAAGAAATATTGCTTAGTACATAAACAAAACATAATCATATGATAAAAGTAGAATATATGATAAGTCCTGATCATGTTCTTGAGTAATATTGACCCAATCTCATTCAATCCAACAAATTCTAGGAGTAAAAAAGTGCATTTCAGTAGATCATGCTAGATATTTGAAGAAAAATAGATCCCGGCCCATTCATTTCATCAAAACCTCCCCAAAAGTACATAAGTGTAATTTCTTGAGAAGTGCTTTTCTAAAAAATTTTGGACCCCTCTCTAAATGCATGAGAGGGATTCAAATACTAAAGTATATATATCAAAATATATTATTACAAAAATATCTAAGGAGGTTTCAAACAAAATTCCTCGGAATGAGCAAAAATAAAACCAAAAGTAAAAATAAATTGATGAATATCTCCTTAGAACTTGATCTCTAAGGTCGCAAATATTAGTCATTGGCTTGAGCTAAGGCGAATGGCTAATTGTAGATTTTAAATGCTGAACAAATATGGAATTTGTCAATATTGGCACCCTTTTTTTTGTAGAGGTTGTTAAACACCTTAGAGTCATCCACTGGCTATGTGGGTTTACTAGAAACTGCCATTATGCCTCCCAATTGAGGCTGGTTAGTTGTTTAATAGCCTCTTCCTTTTCCTGCGCTACCTGTTTCCATTGCTACTCTAGTTGTTTGACATTCGAAAGAAACCCTGGTACACATTCTATGACAAGATTGGAGCCATGAAAGTTTTCATTTGCAGCCTCTATTATGCTGCATGCTCCCCTACTGCTATCATTGTTTCCCTTACCCCTTGTTTCAATCGAGAATCCCAATCCGTAAACATAATATCTTTGTGAGACTCTTCTAGGTTTGGTGGGTCAGTCTTTATTCCATCCCCTAATTCATTCTAGGTGATCAATTGAGAAAACCTTTTATGGGTTCTTTGTACTCAAACCTCATATAAATAACTTGGTTTGTTAATTTATCGTTGGTCTCGCACTAAGGATTTATTTGCAAGATATTCTGGTTAAATACCTCTTTTTGCTGCATTAGTGGGGAATTGAGGCTGAGTGCTTCTTTGATGAATTCGTTGATTTGTGGATTATCTTTAAATTTATCTATCATGGTTTGTATTTGCGAATCCTTTTCTGCTAAGCTTACTTGGTGTCGTATCCTCATCTGTCAGAATTCCCTTTGGAGATGGGCTACTTGTAATTCTACTTGCTGATTAGCTTTTTCCTAGGATAATTATTGTTCTAACAGCATAATTTTCTATTCCTTTACCTTCAACATCATTCGTAATTCCATTTCCTTGCCGATGTTGGCTGTGGCATAAGCTCTTGCAAATTGCGATAGCTTTTCAAGATTGTCTGATGGGTCAATATGCATGTCCTCCCACATAATATTGATCGGTTCATTTTCCGGAGTCGTAACAGAAGTGGTATCCAGTTTCCTTTTCTTCCTTTGTCTTTTTACTACAGCCTTGTGGGTAGAACTATAGAATATATATAAGGGGGGTATTTCTTCAATTCTTAATACAATTTTAGAAGTAGGAGCAGCAGGAATAATCTCAACATCTTGGGTACCTGTAGCTTCCTCCTCTGTTGTGTCTGGATTTTCTTTATGTTGGGTTGGCTTGGGAGTTTGTAGTTCAGATGTTTGCTCAGTATTTGTTTCTGTAAAGAGCTTTTTATTGAACTGCTCCCTTTCGTGTTCTAGATCAATGATTGGAGCTTTTCTTAACTGAGTTGAAGTAGAAGCAAACTTTACCCTTTTCTTTACAAATGCCTCCTCAGTCATCTCCTCTGTGCTTTCAACCGTGTCTTTTTCAGACTCATTATTTATTTTTCCTCCCCAATTTTGAGACTACCGCTCTGAGTGCCCTAACTTATGGGTGAACCTCTCTTGCGCTTCTTCTTCAAATGCTTCTTTGGAGCTTCCCTCCAAGCTTATGCTGGGATTTGGATCCTTTGTTGGTTCAATCTGTAGTAGGTTCAATGCAACCTTTAATAATCCCTTTTTCCTGTACACATGGAAAGAATTAATATCTTCCGGGATCACAAGTAGTGATGCCATATGCAGAACTTATGAAAATGTTTCTGCCTATAGGAAGAGGTCATCAAAGGCGCCATCTTCGTGGGTGAATTGTTTAACTTTTACCATAGTAGTAAATTCCTTATTAGTGCCATTTGGGTCATATTTCCTTCACATAAATGTATCTAATTCCAAGGACATAATAGTCTCTACTTCGTTTAATGCATGTCCATAATGATGTAGTGCAAAAGCACCACATTGTAATGGGAATGTATGCCAAATGGCCTTCTTGTGCTCTTTCAGTCCTTTGGTCATTCCACCTTCGCCTGGTGTTTGGTAGGCTATTTCTCTAGCAATTGGTTTGTCGGGGACATAATATGGGAGGACATGCAGTGAAAAAATGCTCCCAAAAACTCTAATGCAAGTGAATGTCTCTTCCCCAAACCTACTAGCTACTAGCAAGATATCTACTTCGGCCTCTTGAGAAAAACTAGGGGTTGTTTTATCAAAAACTACTTTATGAATATGTATCATAACACCATGACATATTTTATAAAAGAGGTGGTGGAATTGGGATTCCCACAAAATTTTATGGTATATGTGGATGTGAATAGGGTTCTATACCATTCCATCTCCATCCCATATTTGAAACTGAGAACTAAAATTGCATCCATAACAAAAGCACACATAAAGAAAGGGGGAAAAATCCTTAAAGCGTGACTTCTTTTCCTTCCATATTCCACAATTGTAGTTATAAAAGTGTCTCATAAAATTTCGGCCCAGTTAATAATTGTTTCATTAACTACTACATGTATTAACGGTAGCCATTCCAAGCAAAACTTGGTGCTATCGATTCTTCCGAATAACCTACATATCATTGTTGATGCGAAACTATGAGGGGGAGAAATTGATGCCATTGTACCAATTTTATCTCAGTTTAGTTTGCCTCCACTTGATCTCTAGGTCTGTGTGACGTCTAACAGGTCCTCATTTTCTTTCAATCTTCTGCGTGAGATCTCTACCTTGTCAACTACCCATTTTACCATATTCGTGTATGGCATTATCTCTTAGGTCCCTATAATACTAGTGATTACCTCATTACTATTGTATTTGTTTCCCTTATTAATATCGTTGTGCCCCTATTGTCCCCATATTGTTACTACTGTGCCCCATAGAATCCCTCTATTGTTATTTTTGTGCCTTTATGTTATTATTGTTAGGTCAGCTAGGTTATACTGTGACTCCTTAGACTCCTATATATTGAAAGGAGGTTTTTTCATTTGAATCATCCAAGAATTGTTCATTTATGTAATGTAAAGTAGGTTGCCCCCTCGAAGATGCTGAATTCTAAGGTGTTGATTTATCCATTCTATCTTTTTTCGAGTTGGTTTCATAACATTTGGTATCAGAGCTTTGGATTCTAGGGTTTCGCTGCTCCAAATAGGTGATCGTAGAATTTTCGCTAGAACTTTGGTTCTATGATGTTTCAGAAGCTAAACAAAAAACCCATTTGAGAAGAAATCGCATTGAACCTTGGATCCAAATTTCAGAGCTTTTCGCGCTATATTTGCGGAGATATGATCTGAGGAAGTTGTGATTTTTGCCGACTCTTGAATTACATTCCAAACAGGTGATCTGGGGAAAATCATCATAACTTTCTCTTTGAGCATCGGATTGAAATTTCGTAAGAAGGTAAAAAAAGAGGATATATTGTAGTTTCATGTATATATTTTCAATGAAAAATGTCTGAACAGTGACTCGTGGAATGTCGTACAAGTTTGCTCTACTGAAATAGTCTATAATCAGGTCACTGTGGGAGATTTGGCAGAACTCTTCCTTGCAGAATCCAATTTGGATCAGATTGGTGACATTTTAAAGAGGACACAAAGGACTACTACAAGTCGCAATTTTAGGACTGGATGATCCAAAATTACACAGATACGTCAGAGGCAATATCGAGCTCCTACAAAGTGAAAAACGGTGTGTAGATTTTAAATTTTTTCTTAAGCTTGGTTTGAAAAATTATTTTGAAGAATTCAAAGGGCATAGTAGAGCATTATTATCGGTAATTGATGCCCCAAGGAAAGAAAATGCAAACACCTAGTAAGAAACCTAAAAGGCCTAGCATGACTCATGAAGAAGAAGAAGAAATGCTACATGATATATCAAAATTACAAGACCAAGTGCAACAAATGTCACTCTCACAAAATCTAACATTAGCTAAGATAAATGGCGTGGAATCTAAGATAAATGGTTTTGAATATAAGATTAAGGGCGTGGAAGCTAAGATCAATGGCATGGGAGCTAAGATGGAGGATTTGAAGATAGATTTGAAGATAGGAATGTAAGATTTGAAGACATATTTTTAAGACAGATTTGACAAAGATTCTACAAGAAATACTTACTAATGGTGAAAGGGTAGTAAAGGGAACTCATGGTGAGAACAACAGAAATGTTAATCATGATTTCATGGAATCTGATGTTGGAGCAAAGACCCACCATATTCGAAAAATTGTTATGAGGAAGTTTGATGGCAGGGATCCCACAACATGGATATTACAAATGGAGCAATTTTTCAATCTTAATAATGTGCATAACACACAAAAGGTACGTATTGCAACTTTATATTTGGAACCAGATCAATTTGTATGGTATCAATGGATTTTCTCTCGTAAAAAAATTATCACTAGGGCAATTTTTACGGAGGAATTGACAACACATTATGATGATACAAAAACAAACACTTTTTTAGCCAATTGATAAGTCTCAAACAAAAGGGTTCAATAATGGAGCACATTGAGGAGTTCCAAAAATTGAACATAAGGGTAAAAAGTATTCCAGAGGATCATAGGATTGATGTGTTCATACGGACTTTAAAGGATAATATCCAACATGATTTTCTCCTTTGGAAACCTGATTCATTAGAGAAGGCATTCAGGTTAGCAAGAAAAATGGAAAGAAAAATTATGGCAACTAGGAAGTATACCACTCACAACTATCAAGATGGAAGTGTTGTTGCCCCTAGTCTTCCACAACCTATAAGGTTGACACCACAAATATTGGAAGAAAAAAGAGAAAAAGGGCTTTGTTATAGTTGCGATAGTAAATACACTAAAGGTCGTAAATGTGCTGAGAAGAAATTACTCTACATCGATTGTGAAGAGGAAGAAGAAAAGGAGCAAGAAAGGTCAAAGAAGAGGATATACTACAGGAACAAATCCTAGACAAAGAAGAAATGAATCTGACCATATCTTGTAATGCATTGGCTAGAATTACCACTCCTCAAACCATCAAGATAGAAGGACAAATCATGAAGGAAAAGGTAATGGTGTTGATTGATTCAGGAAGTACCCACAATTTTATTCATTGTAAGATAGAAAAAGAATTGAATTGCTTCCTATATCCAGCACCAGAGTGTCAAGTGATGGTTGCAAATGGAGGAACGATAAATTTCTCTAGAAAGTGCCATAATATCAAGTTATCCATGGGAGAATATGTATTGAATAGCTCAATGCTTTCCATTCCAATGGGACGTGTTGATGTTGTACTAGGAGTCCAATGGCTACAATCCTTGTGTACAATAGATTTTAGTTTTCAAGAACTTTTCATGAAATTTTTTGTGGAGTGAAAGAAAGTTGAATTAATGGGTATTGCAGGGAAACTGGGAAAGATAATCAGCTCTAACGCTATGACAAACCTTCTTAAAAAGGAACAAAGAGCTGTAATTGCACAATTATGTTCGCTAGATGCTTCCACATTGGAATCATCTATTTCTCCAGATCTCCAAAAAAATTTGGACAATCATTCCAAGGTATTTGAGACTTCCAAAGGTCTCCCACCTATTCATGATCATGATCATGCTATTCATCTTGTTCCAGGAAGCTTTCCTCCAAACATCAGGCCGTATAGATATCTCTATGCCCAAAAGAGTGAAATTGAACGTATGGTTGCAGAAATGCTATAGGTGGGTATAATTCAACCTAGTCAAAGTTCTTTCTCTACTCCAGTAGTATTGGTGCACAAGAAGGATGGATCATGGCACATGTGTCCAAATTATAGGGAACTCAACAAGCCTACTATTAAAGACAAGTTTCCCATTCCTACCAATGATGAATTACTAGATGAATTGCATGGATCAATTTACTTCACCAATTTGGATCTTCATTCAGGATATAATCAAATCAGAATGAACACTGAAGACATTCTGAAAACAACATTTAGACTTCATGAGGGTCATTATGAATTTTTGGTCATGCCTTTTGGCCTTACCAACGTACCTTCTACATTTCAAGGTTTGACGAATTCCATTTTTAAACACTTCCTTAGAAAATTTGTGTTAGTACTTTTGATGATATACTAATCTACAGTAAGTCTTGGAAGGATCATGTTGAACATGTTGACAGAGTGCTACAACTATTCGAGGAGAAACAATTATATGCAACAAGATACAAATTCTTCTTTGGAGAACAAGAGGTGGAATATCTGGGTCATATTGTATCTCATGAAGGAGTTAAGGTAGACCCTAAAAAAACTAAACCCATTAAGGAATGGAAAATCCCCACATCCATAAAGTATATGCAAGGATTTCTCGGGTTGATAGGGTATTATCAGAAGTTTGTTAAGAATTATGGGAGAATAGTAGCACCTCTAACAAAATTATTCAATAAAGATGTATTTTCATTGACTCTAGAAGCAACAAAGACCTTCGAACATATTAAAGAGGCAATATGCCGAGCACCGGTCTTAGATACACCAAACTTCACTAAAACCTTTATTGTGTAATGTGATGCTTCAGGAAATGGAATTGATGTTGTTTTAATGCGAGATGAAAGACCCATTGCTTTTGAAAGTCATCCAATCAAGGGAAAGTTTTTACACAAAGCTATTTATGAGAAGGAAATGTTGGCAACACTCCATGCACTTAAGAAATGGCGACCCTACCTAATTGGAAGATACTTCAAGGTACAAATAGATCATGATAGCCTTAAACACTTTTTAGAACAATGATTATCCTCTGAAGAGCAACAAAAGTGGGTCACAAAGATGTTGGGTTATGACTTTGAAATCATCTGCAAAAAAGGGAAGCAAAATGTGGTGGTAGATGCATTCTCAAGAAAGGATGAGGATGTGGAAGAATTGTTGTGCGCCATTTCTATTATCCAACCAAATTGGATAAATGAAGCAAGGGAGGAATGGAAGAATGATGAAGAAGTGTGGGCACTTACTCGAAAGTTACAACAAGATTCCAGTACATCCGATACATTTAGCTGGAAAAATGATTCGTTCTGGTACAAATATCACTTATACCTCTGTAAGAATTCCCAACTAAAACAAAAGATTCTTATGGAATTGCACACTTCTCCCTTAGGAGGGCACTCAAGATTTTTAAAAACTTACCACAGCGTTAAGAAGGAATTTTTTTGGGATGGCCTTAAATCAGATATTCAAAAGTTTGTGGTGGAATGTTTGGTTTTCCAGCAAAATAAAGTTGAAACAATTAAGACACCGAGTCTATTACAACCTTTATCCATTCCAAGCCAACGTTGGGACGAGGTTTCAATGGATTTTATCACAGGTTTACCCAAGTATGAGGGAAAGAGTGTCATCATGGTGGTAGTTGACAAAATTACCATGTATGCACACTTTTGTGCATTATCACATCCATTTAAATCCAATACAGTTTCTACTGCATTTATGGAAGCAATTCAAAAGCTACATGGAAACCCAAAGATTATTATAAGTGACAGAGATCCCATTTTCACTGGAAATTTTTGGATAGAATTATTTTCTTATCTTGGTACTCAGTTAGCTCATAGCTCATCTTATCATCCTCAATCTAATGGGAAAACTGATATAGTAAACAAATGTTTGGAAGGATATCTTCATTGCTTTGCATCTGATAAACAAACACAATGGGTCAAATGGTTGCCTCTAGCTAAATGGTCGTATAACACTTCCTTCCATACAACAAAAAAAATGATGCCATTTATGGCACTTTATTGATATCAACCACCATCCATCACATTATATTTAAGAGAAAAGTCTAAGGTTAAAGCAGTGGAACATCACATCAAACATCAACAACAAGTCCTCCAACTCTTAAAGGATAACCACGTGTTGGCATAGAATAGAATGAAACAATGGCAGATCAACATCACAGCGAAAGAAGTTTTGATGTAGGTGATTGGGTATTCCTACAGCTACAACCATATAAGAAAATGTCCCTTAAGCAAGCTAAGAAGGATAATAAATTATCACCAAAGTATTATGGTCTGTAAAAGGTGTTGCAAAAGATTGTTACTATGGCTTACAAAATGGAGCTTCCTGCAACTTCTCGACTGCACCCAGTTTTCCATGTTTCATGTTTAAAGAAGGTTATAGGCGACAAGCTCCCAATTCAAACAATATTGCCAGAACTTGATGAGGAAGAAAAAATTATATTGGAACCGGAAGCAGTCATAGAAACAAGAACTCGACAGCTACGAAATCGATCAAATTTTGAGTATCTTATCAAGTGGAAGAACTTATCCGCTGAAGATTCCACATGGGAGGATGAAAATCTTATACAAAAGCATCCTAAACTACTCAAGCATTGAGGACAACACTTTTTTGAAGGGGAGGGGTATGTTAGGTCCCTATAATACTAGTGATTACCCCATTACTATTGTATTTGTATTCCTTATTAATATTGTTGTGCCACTATTATCCCCATATTGTTATTATTGTGCCCCATAGAATCCCTCTATTGTTATTTTTGTGGCTTTATATTATTATTGTTAGGTCGACTGGGTTATATTGTAACTCCTTAGACTCCTATATATAGAAAGGAGGTTTTGTCATTTGAATCATCCAAGAATTGTTCATTTATTTAATCTAAAGGAGGTTTCCTCCTTGAAGATGTTGAATTCTAAGGCATTGGTCTATCCATTCTATCTTTTTTTTGCGCTGGTTTCATAACATTATCTTTAGTCTCGCAACTATTCGGTGAAGGAATGAACATATTGCTTTGAAATAGGAGGTGTGAGATAACTCCTGAGCATTAGCCATGGCCTTTGTTAGCAGTGGACTGGGTTGCTCTTCTCCTAACAAGTTATACATGGCCTCCCATGTCGTGGTTCCTCCATCATTGCTACATGTGGTATTAGATAAAAGTGGTGCCATGTCTAATTTGTCAGATGCACTCACCTTTCCCGTATTCACCATTTTCTCTAAGTATGTTTTTTGCAGAGGTTTCATGAAATAGAGAAAAATGGAATTTATCAGATAAACACAAGTGAGAATGAAAGTGAGAATTAAATGATACAGTTAATTTCAAAAAGGTGACAAGAAAGGAGTTTTTATTCAAAACACAAATGAAAACATATCATATCACATTGAGCCACTTTTTAACATAAATGCCATAACATATTAAAGAGCCACGAAGGTATATTATCATTGCCTTTATTATTCATTAAACTACCACATCAGAAAGATGAAGGAAAAAATTTAAGGTGGCAAGTTTAGACTGCGAGAATGCCGATTTTGCGGTTGCGATAAGATTATCACAAATCGCACTACCACATTTCTTTGTGAGTTTTCCTAGAGTTTTTTAATATTCCGCGGGATGCAAGATGAGCGACATATTCTTTATTGTTTAGAGCGTAGTTCTCCTAAATGAGTAATTATTTCATAAAGTCCTTTTCACTAAGTGCCGGACATAACTTAAAATTTATAGCATTTTCTTTTATCAGGTCCAGGTTCTATCTCACTTTGCGAACTCTCATAGTTCATAAGATTGGATTTTAAGTAAAGTGTCGTGATAAGTATTGGCTTGCTCTACTGTAATATTGCATTTATCATGTTACGACATGCTATGTGAGTTGTGTCCTTTGTAAAAGTCTATATGTAATTGCAATAAGTGCTTCATTTTATAGCAAATTCCTTAAGTCTTATCTTTGTACCAAAAGTCTAAATATATTTGAGTTAAATGCGGTGATCCCTTCCATTGAAATCCATGGATTTTGTTCATTAATTAATCCTTTAATATACTTATGGTCTAGTGGTATCCAAAAAGGTAAGTATTTGTAGTCTTAAGGGGTTTTAACAATATATTTTCATTTAATTCTAAAAGTTTAAAAGAAAGTGCCTAAGTGCTAAACTTTTCTTCGAGGGTATTTTAATAAAGGGTCCCCGTTTGCTGATAGAACATTAACTATTAAATCAGTAAATGGGGTGGTTTTTGAATAGCACAACAGGTCCTTAGACTTGTCACCATATTGCTGATTTCTAAAAGCATGTAGAAGTTAAATTGTTTTGATATGAGGTGAGATCTCATATTCCAATTTCAGTTAAGACCCTAGCCTTTCAGGTTGCCAACTGACGAGAATAAGCTCCATGGAGGAAAGTCCTATCAAGTGTTGTTTGTTCTATTACTATATTTCCATATTACGTAATGTGAAAATGTAACAAACTTATATTTTTCTCTTTTGGGCATTTCCTGTTGTTAGACTTTTAAACTACCGGTTGATTTAACAGCTATGTAAGTGAGAAATAGAAACTATATGATGATGTAATGATCCAGGTGGATATTAGTGGCCACCTGCCGAGTGCACTTGGACACCCACCATTGTTTCTCTCAAATTTTCAGTTTCCTTAATTGTAGCACAATTTACTATTTTTAGCAGTTTTTTAGGTCCTGAACTTTCGGAGCCGTTTTGACACCCTAAATGACGTTTTTTGAGAAAATTGGGAGCAGCACCCGTCCATTGACCAATGCTGCTCTTGCCAAAGTTTTAGTTCTCGGATAGATTTTTCTAACGAGATATTATGTGTGTCAAACGAAGATCTTATGCCAATGTTACGACCTCGGGAAGTTGATGTACCAATTTACCGAAACGGGGCCCACAATTTGACGTTTCATCTTCTACGGTTAGGTTTTTGGATGTTTAGGGTTTTCCATTACTTCTCAACAATAAATAGGCCTTCAAGCCTCATTGTAACATAGTTCAGAGGCATGTAGCTGCCACATCTCTTCTCATAGATAAGCTACCATTGTCCTACCTGGTTTATTTCCATTTCTATTTGTAAGAATATTTCAGTATTTGACATTAATGAAATGAAGTATTTTTTCTTCTACATCTGTGTGTTCATTGTTACCTCTGTAATTTGTTGCATTCCTATTTAAATCTGGATCAGTGGTATCAGAGCAGTCTACCTTCTTTCTCTATTTTTCTTTTCATGTGCCCAACGAGGTCGGGATATAAGGAGTTAGGGCTTGAACTGGTCAAACCTTTGCTAGACCAACCTCGAAAATCTGGACAGCTTCCCATGGCGGATGAAAGGAAAGATGAGGGGGAAGGAGATCCTATCAAAATCTTGCTCGAAGAAGCCCTAGAGTGACAAAGGAACGCGATGATGGAAAAATTTGCCTAGATCCTTCAATAGCTACCCAGAGGCGATGCTTCAACTTCCAGCAGCTACTCTGCAAACGCCACACCCTTTAAGGTACAAGTTAATTTGGAAATCCCCATCTTCAAGGGTCAAATAGATGCAGATGTTGTAGATAAATGGTTAATTCTACTAGAGGGTTATCTTTCTATTCATGATTTTTCTAGTTGGGAAAAGATTATTTTTTCTCTTCTCAAAGCATCCGCCCATGTCAAGGACTGGTGCGAAACCTACTTTGCACTGAATGATGAAAGTAGAGGCTCACTATTTTTAGCTGCATCCACTTGGGATTCATTCCAAGATGCCATCAAGGAGCAGTACTACCTTATCAGAAGCTATGAGGATCAATACATAAAGTGGACCATGCTGCGGTAGGGAAGGGACCAAGACATGTAGGAGTTTACCAATATTTTCCATACCCTTCGCACAAAGATGGGTGTCAAAGATTCGACGTAGCATTTGGTACTAAAATACCACGACTACCTGCACAAGTACATCTAGGAAGAAATAGAATTCTTGAACATCGCCTCGTTCGGCATGGCATACTGATATGTCGTCAAGGCCGAGCAAAAGTTTAAACAAAAGAAGCGAGAATTTGGATCTGCGAATTCGAAGCAAGGGAAAGGTGCCTCCAAGCCATAGAACAAAGGACAAAGCCAAGGTGGGATGGCCCAAGACAACCCGCCAAAGCTATAAGCAAAGAACAGTGCCGTGAAGTCGAAAAAGGACACTATAAAAGTGGTGTGAGTTCCATAAGAGCTCCACTCATAACACATGTGAGTGTTGGCCCAAGCAGTCACTAGTGGTTGAGCTAAAGGTTTCAGAATCAAATGTATGTTCCAACTCTAAGTCAAAACTCAACAAGGGGTTGGACAAAGGGAAGTAGATTATCGATACAGAGCCCAATGCCACCGTTGCCACCACAAAGCTACGGAAGGAGGAACCTGAAGATCCAGACGAGGAGGAGCGTCTCTTCCACTCCCAGATGTAGGTAAAGGGCTCCCCACTACAGTTCATTGTCAACCGTAGGAGCCAAAAGAACCTCATTTCAGCAGAGCTCAGGAAGTGGTTGGGCTTACTTACCACAGCACATCCACAACCGTACACCATCGGGTGGCTTCACCAAGGACGGGATATTTGCGTGAGCCAACAGTGTCACCTTCCATATAACATCAAGCCCTTTGCAGATGAGGTATTGTGTGACATTGCTCTCTTTGAAGTTTGTGGTGTATTATTAGGACAACCATACTTGTGGAAGCGACATGCTGTCTACGAATCAAGGCCCCGTGTTGTTATTGTTAGATTGGGAAATAGGTTGTACAGGATACTAGAGGTAGCGCTGCCTACCACCATCTCTTTGGTTACCGCAAAATAATGCAGTAAGCTCATTTCCAAAATTGGGAAATTTGTTTTCCTGATGATACGCCCTTAAGGAAAGAAGAAGACGGTGGCCATGACCTCTAGATAGGGCCCCTCCGCATGAGAACTACAGATGGACAAGGTCATGGAGGAGTATGAGGACATATTCACCTCCCCCAGAGGGGTTCCTCTACACTGTCAGGTCAAGCACTCCATCGATCTGAAACCAGGTGCGCCACTGCCCAATGGACCAATCCATCAACACTCTATTTTGGAGAATGATGAAATCAAGAGATAGATTTAGGAGCTATTGCAGAAAGGTCACATATGTTCGAATTCGTCGCCCTGTGGGAGCCTGATCGTGTTGTTATAGAAGAATGATGGGACTTGGAGACTGTATATTGATTGTCAGGCGCTGAACAAGATCACTGTCTATAATAGGTACCTGATCGCATGGATTGATGACCTCCTAGACCAACTAAAGGGGGAAAAATATTTCAACAAGATCAATCTAAAGTCAGGATATCACCAGGTACCAATCGAACCCTCTGATGTGTGGAAGACTACCTTCAAAGCCAAGAAGGGCCTTTTCGAATGGTTGGTTATGCCTTTCAGGTTTACAAATGATCTTGCAACCTTCATGAGGCTAATGGATGACATCTTGCAACCATTCACCAACTCATTTTTAGTCGTATACTTGGATGACATCTTGATCTTCAACTAAAGTCGGGAAGAACACCTCCGCCACATCCGACAGGTTCTCAAAAGACTGTGACAACACCAGCTATGTGCCAATTTGGAGAAATGCACTTTTGGCATGACACAGGTTCAGTATATAGGATACATTATTGATGAACAGGGGGTGTATGTGGATCTAGCCAATATCCAAGTCATTCAGGATTGGCCATCTCTAGCCACTCTGACGGAGCTTCGTAGCTTTCTAGGTCTTGCCAACTTCTACCACAGGATCATGTTGGGTTTTTCTCATATCACTTGGCCCTTGAGTTAAGTCACCAAGGGAGGAGTGAAAGCAAAATTTTTTTGGTCTGTATCTCAACAGAAGGCATTCATAGAGTTGAAAGATCGCCTTTTCACAGCACCAGGGCTTGCATTACCAGATTTGCAACAACCATTTGAAGTCGAGACAGATGCCTCTAACTATGCTATTGGGGTAGTCATTACTCAACACGGTCATCCAATGGCATATCCTAATGAGACACATTCAAACACAGTTTGGAAGTATCCCACTTATGACAAAGAGATGTATACCATTGTGCAGGCCTACCGACAATGGAAGCATTACATTTTGGGGGAGGAAATAGTCATCCACACGGACCACTGACCCCTGCAGTTCATACAGACCCAAGGGAAATTATGGACTGATCACCATCAGAAGTGGTCCACATACCTGCAACAGTTCCATTTGAATATCAAGTATAAGAAGGGAAGCACCAATAATGTTGCAGATTGCCTCAGTAGACCATTGATCATGGCGTTAACCACTGGGCTCATTTGTTGTTGGAATGAGACTTATGATTGACCACTTCTCTACAAAAGTGACCCAGAATTTGGCCACACATACCAGACACTCTTGGAGTGTGAACATGTTCCAGATTTTCACCTCGAGGATGCCCTATTATGCCACCTGGGGCACCTTTGTGTTCCTTCAAGCGAGCGTGCCAAGATGATTTGGGAATCACACTACAGTCGGGCTATTGGGAATTTCGCGGTCGAGAAAATGGTGGCAATACTGCAAAAGTATTTCTATTGGCAAAATCTTCGATAGAATGTTGGGAAGTACATCAGATCATTCACTACCTGCTCCAATGCCAAGCCAACCATCAAGAGCCAAGGCCTCTATACCCTGCTGCCTACCCCTAGTTGACCTTTGGAATCCATCTCCATGGATTACATGCGAGGCCTTACTTCCACTAACCATGGAAACAATTTATTTTTTATGGTCGTCGACAGGTTCTCGAAGATGGACATTATGGTGGCCTGCAAGAAGAATATCGCAGCAGAAGCCACTGCTAAACTCTTCTTTGAATGAGTGTGGGTGCACTTTGGGATCCCACAATCTATCATCTCAGTCAGGACAGTCAGTTCCTTAGTATATTTTGGTCTTGTCTCTGGTCGATGGTGGAGACCAAACTCACTAAGTCCACAACCTTCCATCCTCAAACTGATGGCCAGACAGAGGTTGTCAACAGGATGATTGTACACATTTTGCATATGTGCAACTCAAAGCATTCACGGACAAGGGACGAGAGCCTCCCCTATGTTTAGCACAGCTACAATCGAGCTATTCACAACTTGACTAGCCACAACCCTTTTCAGGTGGGATTGGGATTCTGGCCACTATGTCCCATTGATGTGGCCATGCCATTTGCAGCTACTCACCCAGATTTGGCTCATGTCTAGTCCAAAACAGATAAGGTAATCGGCTTCATTGAGCACATCCAACATATTTTCTAGCAGGTCCATGACATTCTAGAGAAATCGAATGCAATGTACAATCAACGACATGATCAACATTAGGTACCACACTAGTTTCAGGTGGGCGACAAAGTCTGGCTGCATTTGCAAAAGGAACACCTTATCGGACGCTATCAAAAACTGAGACCACTCCGATATGGTCCTTACACCATTGCCAAGGCTATGGGGGACAATGCATTTGAGCTCAGCATTCCCCCATTCCTTGGCTTACACCCAATGTTCAATGTGGACCGCTTTCGGCCATACTTTCCACCATTACTAGACACATCTGACATTGCAGAGTAGCTCACACCAACAAAATTAAATCCAGATTGCATGGAAAAAGCTGCAACTGATTGGATCATGGACACACAGATCAGGCACACTCGCCAATATAATATCCAACTGTATCGAGTTGTCAAAGTAGGCCAACTCCTTCACCAGGGCAAGTGGCTCACTAGCGACCAAGTTCAGTAAAAGTTTCCTCATCTCATGGAGGAACTCAATGCAATGGGGACCATTGCTTCCAGGGGAGGGGGGGAATGATCCGGGTGGATATTCGTGGACACCTGCCAATTCCACTTGGACCCCCACCATTGTTTTTCTCAGCTTTTCAATTTCCTTAATTGTAGCACAATTTACTATTTTTAGCAGTTTTTCGGGTCTTGAACTTCCGGAGACATTTTGAGGCCCTAAATGACATTTTTTGGGAAAACTGGGAGCGACATGGGCCCATGGGCCGATGTTTCTCTTCCAAAAGTTGTAGTTCTCGGATAGATCTTTCTAACGAGATATTGTGTATGTCAAACGAAGATCATATGCCAAATTTACGACCCTAGGAAGTTGATGTACCAATTTACCCAAACGGGGCCCACAGCTTGGTGTTTCATCTTCTAGGGTTAGGTTTTTTGATGTTTAGGGTTTTCCATTGTTTCTCAACAATAAATAGGCCTTCAAGCCTCATTGTAACATAGTTCAGAAGCATGTAGCCATCACATCCCTTCTAAGAGATAAGCTACCATCGCCCTAGATGGTTTATTTCCATTTCTGTTTGTAAGCATATTTCAGTATTTCACATTAATGAAATCAAGTATTATTTCAGCTACATCTCTATGTTTATGGTTACCTCTGTAATTTGTTGTATTCATGTTTAAATCGGGATCAGGTTATGATGTTTTATTTATTGAACAATAAACACATTGTTTATACATATTGAGGAAATAACACTAGAGTATAAGAGACTTCTTTTCAACTTATGAAAAGTTGTTAATGGTTAAAGTCAACATGGTGGAATTTTCTAAAAAACCTCCTAAAAATCCCTAGGATAAAGTTGTAATTTTTTTAACATGATGGGAGAGGAAGATTATGTTAATCACTTAGCTAGAGAAAAATGCTAAATTAGGTGAAAAGTGAAAAAAAAAACACCATAGGAGAGAAAGATGTGATTTAAATTAAATTAAAACAAAAGGCCTAGGAAAAAGACGAAAATACCTTAGCTAATTTTTTTTTGGGAAGAACATATAAGAAAATCTCATAGGAACGTAAGAAGGTTGTTGACGATTCCTGATGGAAAGAAGATCTTAACTCGGGAGAACTGTTGGAGAGGGTTCATGACTGGGTGGAACATGCTCTGTTCCTGAATATTATTGAATCATTATTTATATTTACATGAATTTTCAATTATTTTTTATATGTTGATAGTGAAATTGATTAAATATGTTACAGTTAGAATGCATAATGAGAATTGAAATCATAGAGTTTTATATATAAGTTTCTAGTTATGCATGTTTATATATCAAATTCGCTCTATGCAATTAAATTAAGGAGTTTATGATTGCACTAATGTTTATATATATATATATATATATATATATATATATATATATATGTTATGATATTTGTTTATAATTGAAATGAGTAAATGAACATGGAGGAAGGAGTTAGTTGTATAAGAAATAAAGTATGCATGCATAAATTGGATTTCTACAATTATATTGTGATTTATAGTCTAGAATGGATGATATATATATATATATATATATATATATATATATATATATATATATATATATATATATATATATATATATATATATATATATATATATATAGATAGATAGATATAGATATATGTATATATATATATATTACATGCATAGTTAAACTACCTTATTAGATAAATATGGATTAATAAGTAGAAGAATAAACCCAATACTATTGGAAGCATTAATTATATAGATATAGGAACAAAAGCATATGAAAAAATAGAAAAAGAATGGTTGAGTTATGTAATTGTTGAATTATATATATATATATATATATATATATATATATATATATATATATATATATATATATATATATATAATGTTTTGTTCGTTTTAAACTATTCTTGTGACTTATGTTGAATAGAATAAAATGACTTAGTTAACTAGTGGGTTATGTTCCCGAGTACATGCATGAGTAAATTACATTGAGAATCATCTCCAACCATATACGAAACTGGTTAAAACATTTATAATCCTTTGGAGGAACTATGAGTTCTGATGTTAGGAAGAAGATGTTCTACATAAAGAAAGTTTTATTCTTCATATAAGGAAACATGGGATATTTTTTTTTCTATAAACTATTAAATTACTCATTATGTTTCTGATTCTGGAAGAATAGATCAATTGGCTAAGAGAGGGACTGTACATTTATACTATGGCTTAAATAACGTTAGTTATTAAATTCTTTTATTGAACTAGAAATAGTTCAAATATTTCCTATGATCAGTAAACTAATAGAATAATTATAGACGAACGGTCAGAATTTTATTAATTAATTGAAAATTTATTTAATTTTTAAATACATGTTGGGAACAGGTTCCCTCAAGGACAATTTTGGGCCTAGAAGCCCATTTTTGGGACAAATTTTGTAATACAGTTGTAAAGTCTCCACATTATGTGTTCATGGAGCATGAAGGTGTTAAGAGTCATAAAGGGTTGTCCACCCTTATTTTGTAAAATGTAAAGTCAGTTGTAAAGATCCACGCATGATCCGCGGACCATGGGATTGTATAAAAATGAGCAAAGTAAGTAAGCTCTAATTTAGTCTAAAGACAAGTTCTGGAGTCTTGATAGAAGAAGTCTAAGTGTTTTAGGTCTTAGCGTAGGTAGAGGCTCTTCAGTTGAGTGTGTAGAGGCCTAGGATGGAAGTGCACAGCTGAGTTCACAAACCATTGCAACTGTGTGCGCAGGGCAGATAGAGTTTGTATTAATCTGACGTTACCAATAAAGAGAGTTATTCTGAAAATTATGTGTATTTATTTCTTGTAATACATCTGGTTATATTATGTTTTGTGTTTAATTTACAATGTTCATGTGATGCAGAAATGTATGTGACTATATGGGTTAATTGAACGCAAGTAAGAATATCAGTTTACGCGGCGCTAATTGTGGTTGATTAGTAAGATAAGTAAAACACTTAAGATAACTTGGAAACCTATAAAATACACTATCATAGCAGCGGGAAAGTACTTGGACTGCAGGTTGAGGCTGCATGAAGGTCAATCGTACACCTTCGCAGAGGTACCGAAGAGAAGAATAAAGGGTAGACTAATAGAGTTGTAATGCTTAGCGACCTATGCGAAAGTGGGAACAGAGGGTATAAATCAACATCACGACCATCTCAGGGTGTAGAAACTTGGTTCTAGCATCCCCCCATACTGCTTCAGGTGAGACTTTGGTCTACGCTCCATTCGCTGATGCCGAAAGGGCAAATAGTGTATGGATTTGTTTGGCTATCTAATGCTGAACCTGGGTTAGGCCCCACTAAGCAAAAAAATGGTTCCATTGCCGGGACCAAAATATGCATGAGAGATGTGTGATGTTGCATCACTGGAATCCAACTAAGGAAGAAGTAGAAGATTGGTTGGATAGAAAGATCCATGAATTTGCTGCGCGGGAGAATAGAAATCCACGGCTAACAAAGGATGAGTGGCTAGATAGGTACGTATATATAGAAATCCATGAGATATTTTTATGTTCCTTTCCAGTCGAGTTATATGAGTGGATTGTGAGGCTGGTGAATAGCCAAGGATGGTGGAAACTTGACGGTCCTATTGTCTGGACCCCAAATTTGGTACAAGACTGGAAGCCTCTGAGGATAAGATCACTTGTGTTGTCGATCATTGGCTCGATCACATCATAGGAGAATTTGTGATTGAATTCGTGGTCGATACCTCAGTTAGTTACATCAAGGTGGAGTGACACTTTTTCAAAGGTCCGCGAGGTAAGTACTTGAAGTCTTTAAGTACTTGGACTAAGATGTTATTGTGCGAAAAATGGGTTATGCAACTACCTTGATGTTTGGAGCTACGTGAAGTGGAAAGGCTTACAGAAATGAAGGAATAAAGGGTCATGAATATAGCCCACGAATTTCACCTCCATTGGGTGACAAAGAGGGAGTAGCACAGGCTTCTCCGTGAAGTGCAATCCAGTTCATAAAATAGGGATTCTCGTGATTTCCACCCCCACCTACACCACCTCCAACTTCACCACCATCACCCGTGACTTCGCCCATACCACCACCACGTCCACCATAGTTCAAAATGGCAAATTTAGTAAAGCTTTCTTTGTTTAAGGGCTTGGGAAATGAGAACCCGAACCAATTTTTGTTCGTCATGAAAGCTATATGGGAAGCTCAGGGTGTCACAGATGACCACATGAAGAAGGAAACATTGGTTAGCACTTTGCAATATCGCATGCTAACTTGGTACATCAAGTACTCTAATGATAACCCAAATGTTGGGTTGGCAAAGATCCACACTGTGTTGAATAAAAAGTTTAGTGGGCCTAAATTCGAGGCACAATCGATTGTGGGGTTCAAGGAAATTGCGATGAAACCAGGTGAGACACCTTGGGAATTGGATCAGAGGTTGGAATGTAAAATACACGAAGCTAATATGAACTTAAAAGATGGACAACATCGCGAATGGTTCATGGCTTCGGTCCTGCCTCACCTAAGGGTTGCATTGTCACAACAAAAGATTACAACTTAAGCAGAGGCCCTGGAGATTGCCATAAGGCTACATGAAACACCAATGCAAGACCCGAATCTGGGGGTTCAACAAATCGATGCACAGTTGCAAAATATTTGTCTTGAAATACAAAGTTTAAAGCAGGACAGAACAGTTCAACAGGAGGTGCGCGAAGAGATATGGTGCTTGAAATGTAAGGGTCAGGGGCATGACAAATACCAATGCCTGGCCTTTGTGAACTATATTGCAGGAGGAGGACCGATGCCTTTGAGACTAGAACCTCAAGAAGGGCCAAGTGTGGTGCCTACATTGTGGTGCGCTATATGTCAGGTAGCAGGAAAACATACGAAAGATAATCGTCATTTGCTGCAGAAGTTTGTACAAACATCGCAACAACTATTCTCCAACTTATGCAAGTCGGTAGGGAATAATGAGCACAACAACGAAAGTTATGAATTGATGATGGGTAGAACACCTAGCTATAGGGTTTATGCAGAAATGAGGCCCCTTGACCAAAGCATTGGGATGGTATGAACAGGCTTTCAGCGGCGCAGACAAGGCCGAGGTAGAGGAGAACCTGGAAGAGGTCAGGGATAGCTAATCTGCTACAACTTTGGAGGACCAGGACACCATGCCAATCAATGCACTAACCCAACATGTCCATTGTGTAAATATTGTATTTAGTTTGATTGTGAGGCAAAGGACCGTCCTATGATGATAGTGAGGATACATGACAAGGGGATTCTACCACCTTAGCTAACACAGAACCTGCAAATGATGAGATCTGAACCTTGTGAAGAGGATCTAAATATGAATGTAGTGCTCCAAAGTGGAATTGTGATGGGCGATGATAAGGGGAAATAGCCCAAAGACAATGCACGGGTTCGTAAAGCTCCAGTGAAGGAGGCTGATTTTGATTTGGAGTGCGCACATGAAATGTTCATGGAAGCAAAGAGGAGCCTCGTTGAGGCCTCTACCTCAAGGTGCAGGGATAAGCCTAATCAGGAAATGGACCCTTTTATGCTTACCACCTTTCTCGAGAGCTCCATGAAGCTGTTGCGCAATAGAAAAGTTGTGAAAGGGTTACATGAACTTATAAATAGATGCGCCAGAAACACTCCGGGTGAACCGCACGTGGTAGGGAAGATTGGTAAGCATAAATCAAGGACAAGACGTTAAATGTGACTAACTGCATAGATAGGAGAATATGAAATGGATTAGGTTATTTTCGATTTGGGGTGAGATGTGAACGTTCTACCAAAGAAGACTTAAGATTAGATGGGGAGACCCGTGCTATAATGGTATTCGATCCAATTAAGGATGGAAAATCAACAAAATATCATCCCCATGGGATGACTGCAAGGAGTAACTGTAGATATTCAACGTCCAAGCACATTGGATGATTTTGAAGTCATAGAAATTATGGATAACTACAACCCCTACCCTACTCTCCTTAGCATTGAATAAGCTACTAACATGAATGGGGTCATCAACCTAAAGAAGTGAAATATGATATTTGAAAAGAAATCGCTCCATGTAATAGTATCCCTAGATCTTGCTGAAGGATCACACTATACTGAAATAGTTTGCAATTACAAAACTGATGATGATTTGGAGTGCATATATTAGATAATAGTGTGAGACCAAGATTGGGTGAATCCGATAACGGATGGATGAATTACATGGGATGGTGATAGTTCCTGCACCTCAGACTCTACTGAAGAATTATAGCACTAGGAGAATCAACTACATGAAGTAACCACGTTGAGTTGTAACATGATGACCTGGTCGTTGTACTGTGCATCATCAGAGGTAAGAAATCTGCCCACTTACGATGGCCTGAATGGTGTAGATGTATTTTAGGATGCATTTGAGAGGGATGTACCAGAAAATTAGCTCTTCCAGGCTTTGGACTAGGCACTATGCACTACGCCTACAAGATGGTGGGGTATGCACAAGGATGGCTTTGACAATTAGCGCGAGAATACGAGGATGACAGGAACACGCTTTGGGAAGCCAAAGGTACCAATGACAGAAAAAAATGATGGGAAGGATGATATGCACACACACTTGGCCAAATGGACTAAGGCTTATGGATCGAAGGCCCAGCTTGAATGGGTGCACTTGTTCTGTCACACCTTGGATGTCATCCCGATGAACTGGTACTTAGAGATAGATCTTTGCCATGGAACAAGTGAATCGGATACTATGCGTGAAGGATTCATAATGATATCTAGCTTCGAATATGGGTTTGAATGTATTGGCAAAGCGCTACAAGAAGATAAAAAAACAATCTTGTGGATACCACAGGATCCTTTGGATTGGATTCAACCCGATTGGACTACTCAGCTAAGCCACAAACTGAAATGATATAACGTGACTACCGAAGAAGAATACGAGGATCCATGAAAGATTAATATCCCTGAAACCGAGGGTCACCACGAGGTTGAGGGACTTCATTTTGGGAATCTTGATATAACACCACCACTGAAAATGAAACAAGTAAATATTGGTATGGAGGCAAAGCCAAAATTCACGAAGATCAGAGATTACTCAGATGATGCGATGGTATGTATGATTGGAAAATTGCTCTACAAATACCAGGATTTGTTCCCTACCAAGTTTACAAAGCTAAAGTGGATAATAGAAGACTTGGGCATTATGAATATCACGTTAAAACCTGACACGAAGCGGGTTAAGAAAAGAGCTTACCATCTCAATCTGAAGTATAAGGAGAAGGTCCACTTAGATCTAGACAAGACGCTCATCGAAGGAATCATTAAACCTGTAGAAGAATATGATTGGGTAAGCCCAATGATGTTACAGGAAAAGAAGAAGAAGGATGAAATAAGGATATGCATAGATCTCAGGAAGTTGAATGATGCTTGCGTACATGATCCTTTCTCGAATCCATTCATTGATGAGGTATTGGATAATGTAGGTGGCCAGGAAGCATACTCCTTCACTGATGGGTTCTCTGGGTACCACCAAGTCAAAACCATGCCTGAGGATAGAAGCAAGACAACCTTCGGGACTGAGTTGGGATGTTTTTAGTACACTGTAATGCCTTTTATATTGAAGAATGACCCTGCGATTTTTTCACGCATAGTCATTGCTACATTCAACGAATTCATTCATAAGTTTCTGGAGGTGTACTTTGATGACTGGACTCTGTTTGGGTTGATAAAACGCCATGTGGCAAGTTTGTGCCTGATGTTAGATACTTGTCGAAGGTACCATATTGCACTCAGTTTGAAGAAATGTGTGTTTTGTGTGCCTTTTGGGAGTCTGCTGGGTCATGTGGTTTGTATATAAGGACTGATGGTACATCCCACGGAAGATTGCACTGATACTTAACTTGGAGGTGCTAAGGAGTATAAAACAGTTGCACACAACCTTACAACATACCGAGTATTATAGGAAGTTTATCAAGGGTTATGATCCGGATTTAAACAGGAACGCAAAAAATTACAGAGATACCCATATACACAAAGATGCAGCGGAAATAATACTTCATTTCATTAATGGAAAATATTGCAATATGCTTACAACTAGAAATAGAAATAAACCAGCTAGGGCGATGGTAGCTTATCTCTGAGAAGAGATGTGATGGCTACATGCCTCTGAACTATCTTACAATGAGGCTCGAAGGCCTATTTATTGTTGAGAAACAGTGGAAAAACCCTTAACATTCCAAAACCTAACCCTAGAAGATGAAACGCCAAACTATGGGCCCCGTTTGGGGTAAGTTGGTACATCAACTTCCCGGGGTCGTAACTTTGGCATACGATCTCCGTTTGACGCATACAATAGCTCGTTAGAAAGATCTATCCGAGCACTATCATTGTTGGAACGAGCAACATCGGTCCATTCCATGGACCCATGTTGCCCTCGGATTCCCCAAAAAACGTCGTTTAGGGCCTCAAAACGACTCTGGAAGTTCAGGACCCGAAAAACTGCTAAAAATAGTAAGTTGTGCTACAATTAAGGAAACTGAAAATGCTGAGAAGAACAATGGTGGGGGTCCAGGTGGACTTGGCAGGTGGCCACCAATATTCACCTAGATCAGGTTATGCCAAGATCACCGCGCCTATGGAGAATTTGTTGAAAAAGGATGTCATGTTTCATTGGAACGAGGACTGTAAGAAAATCTTGGATGTATTTGATTTGAAAATGGAATGTACTTGTCTAAGGGTGCAATGTATCCGTTTCCCATAATTTCAAATGTAATCGATACACTCCAAGTGACCTCTGAAAATGTTAAAACTTCTTATTTCTTATACAAAGATAGAGTCTAGGGGCATTCAACGGACATGTCACCTCTAAAGAGAGGATGAGTTCGAGAGGCTACCTGGCCCTCTACAGGCTCTAACTAAAGAAATAACGAAGTAAACACTTAGAAGTCTTTCACATACACATACTTGAAGTTTGATGTCTTACGGAATCAGACAAATAACTTTCTGCAGCTGAATAGGTGATTATGTGTGTATGCAAGTTATGTATATTTGGTGTTTAACACTTTATATCAGTTTTGTTTAGCATATCATCTTCAGCAAATAAAGACATCAAAATGATAAAGCAATTCACCTCCTCTGGGCTACATCTGCTGGACCAAACCTCTCAAACTAGGCTTGTCTTCTTATATTAAAAATGCTACAAAGGCTAATACAAGAATATGAGTGTCTCGAAAGACAGATCTGATTGGAAATACAAAATCAAAGGATAGGAATTAGTTAAACATGCTCTTTCCCAAACACTAAACAGTGAAATTGTACCTCATACAGTACTTTCCCCAACTGGCCCTTGTGGCCCTTTAAACTTGCATGGAGAATTTCGAGGTGAAGATGACATCAATTGGTTCTAAAACCTCTACCATTAGACTCAAAAGGTCGAAAATAGCAGACATAGGCTTTTTAATCACCAAAAATGGATGAACATATCCCCCAAACAGCATAAGAACTGAAATGGCCCTCGTGGCCCTGAAAACCTTCAGGGAAGCTTTCAGTAATGACCTTCGTTCCACATTCACAAGCTGCACAATTCCCAATGTAGCTCCCAAACTGATTTGGCCCTGGTGGCTCGTGGAACTTCCAGGAAGCAAAATCACCTGAAAATGACCTTTGATGGCTGTGAAACCTGTTCCAATGGCTTCAGAAGGTCGAAGAGACCCAAAATCAAAAACAAATTCGTCCAAAAAGGACTTCCCTAGCCAAAGTTATGGCCCATTAAAGTTTCTTCAGTCTGCCCTAGAAAAACTCCACAAAAAACTGGCTAACTGCCAGATAACCTCACTAAGTTTGGAAATTCCGCCATTTTTGGAGTGCTCCACAAGAAATCCACCAACTTGACTATCAGTTAACAGCCAGCAAATCCCACATGTGACTGAAAAAATCAGGCTGGTGGTTTGCATTGGATTTGGCGTCGGCGGTTAAGGGTTTAGGCCCATAATTTTGGGTGCGTAGCCATACGTATGGGGGCTCGCCGTTAGGGGCTGGTCCCCTTAGGGCCCCGCCCAATGGAACCTTAAAACTCAACTGAATTTTGTTCCACTTCCATCACAAGAGCTAGCTGTGTAGCGCGTTGGTAAGGCGTAGCATTAGTATGTGGGAGGTCATGTGTTCAATCCTCCATGCATCCACCTTTTAAACCGCACCCAAATATACACTGATGTCACCCTGGGCCACGTGGCAGCCTCTGGGACTACCATGTGGCAACCTGTGATTGGTTGGCCAGATGGAATATTCTAAAGAATATTCTACAAAATATTCTTTTTTAATATTTTTTTTTAAATATTCAAGAATTAAGGGTTATTGGGCGATCTTGTTTTTGGCATAACTTTCTAATACAGAGACTATTTTTCGAACCGTTCATGGGGCCGAAATCGAGATAATGAGCTCTATCCATTCGTTCAAGTTCACGCCAGTTCTGAGCATTTTCATTTCTGACCATTTTACGACACTTGGTCCTGAGCTCCTAATCACACCTCCCAAATGAGAAGGCTTTTGGTCCCCAAAATCTTACTGAATCTCTGAACTGAACTGTACAACACTTGACGAATAGAAATATCGTTTTTCGTTCAGCCAAGAGAGAATATTGATGCCCAAAATGTCCTGCCTTTCCAGCTGTTGTCATGGGGACTTTTTGCTGCATAAGCCAAGTACTTGTCGAATCCCGACCAAGTTCTTTCGCCAGACAAATTTGAAATTGCAGGAACCTGTAATGAAACTTGCTGATATATGAGCTGAAATATTCCTCTGAACATGTGGGCTTGCCAGCTGTCACGATGCCCATCCATGGAACCTCCGCTCTAGAAGGAGAGCTGCCTCCCAAATGAGAAGGCTTTTGCTGGCTGTAGCAGGCTGAAGGTACTGCAAATGCTCATCCCAAACTCTTGGGAAACTTGCTGCAAAAACTTCTCAAAAGAAGTAGAGACCCATGCTGAAATTTGAGCCCTCTTTGCTTCCATGCTTTTCTAGCTGATAGAATTGTGAACTACTTTGCACCAAATTCTTTCCCTGCACCAAATGACACCAAAGATACTTGTGCAACAAGACAATCATCAATAACAATTTGTCCTGAAATATGCTGAACAATGGACTCAACCATCAACATAACAAGTGTGTACAAAACTGACACAAGTCGACAAAACATGTGCACCATAATCATCACAAGTCCATAATCAATGTGTGACACAATTGACAATGTAAAAGTGTGCTCACAAGCGACACTAGTCAACTGTCAACAAGATACATTTACAAACACCTATGCATGTATCATGTACAATGAACTATATACAGTTTGACAAATACACCTACAACATCTATGTAAAGGTGTAACTTCAACTCTTCTTCTGCAAAGACCAGCAGGTACATCAACCCAATAAAACACATATGGGTGACAAGACTTGAAATGAGAAGCATTGCTGCAAAACTAGTGAGTATCATACTCATCTTTTCAATCCTGCAACTTGCATTCCCTTAACAAAGAAATGCATTCAATCAAAAGACATGCAACTTTAATTGGGTAAGAATTCTAACCATTTCTAACCAATCCATTTCAAAGGCGCTTCCTTTAACTGCACATCGATATCAACATGTGTATAATCCTGACACATATCAATGATGGAAACTTCCTTCCCATTCTTGCCATGCTCTTTCTCCAATTTCTTCAACTTTCATGGAAGCATTGTTGGATTCAGAGTCCAACACCTTTCAGTAGTATGTCCATGCTTATGGAAAAAAGTGCAACACATGTTCATCTTCTTGACAGCATGATTTTCATTACTCAATGGAACTTTGGCTTCTTCCCTCCTTTCCTTCAAAAGTTTCCTGTAGGTTGCCATTCTTTTCCAACATATAGAAACACTATGGTTAACCAAACCACAAAAAGAACATGCAATTCTTTTCCAATGCTTATGTGGAAAATTTCCATGCTTTACATGATCAAAGGAAGTGTGATGGAAATCAGACCTTTCTCTTTCACCATCAATACCTTCATAATGTGGCGAATCTAAAGAAGAAGAAGCTCCCTTTGTAACAATATCAGTCCCTTCAATGGTTTTATAACTTTCACCACTTTCTTGTTCAAGTGCATGCTTATGCACACCTTCTTCCTTCATAGCTGCTTTGGAACTTTCTTCATAAGATTGTCCATAGCCAAGACCCAAATTCTTTGGCCTTACCTCAACCATTATTGGCTCAACTATACCCTGTGCATGTTTGCCCAATCCTTTTCCTTCATATCCCATTTTGGACATCAACGTGGACCCTATGCCTCTAGTATGTTTCTCAAAAGAACAAACATAAACATTCTTATAAGAATTTGGAGACAAACTAGAATTGTTTACCTCTTCTTCAAGCTGATACTTGGCTAAGGCTTCTTTGGAAATAAGGAGTTCTCTCTCCAACTCATGCATCCTTTCCAGATTCATGTTTGCAATATGAAGTTGGCCTTCCATTTCCTGTAATTGGTCAGAAAGCAACTGCTTCTCTTCCCACATGGAATTCAACTGCTCTTGAAGTCTAGAGCTCTTTCTTTCATCCTCATATACATTTCTCGCACCATCTTCATTGTGATAAAAAATTCTTGCTTCAACCCTTCATAAAAAAATCTTGTGAAGGAGGATGATTTTGAGAACTCACTTATGGAAGTTTTCATTATAAAAATGAACAAAAGAGCTTCAACAAACTCAAGCAACAAGTAGTTTGCAGAATAATAAAGCAATCAATATTCAAAACTACTTAAGACACCTTTCAAGCTACACAATCAAGCTAGTGATGTCAGTCAAGCAAACCTAGTGCTTTGATACCATCTGCTCTAAAAATGGAATGTACTTGTTTAAGGGTGCAAGGTATCCATTTCCCATAATTTCAAATGTGAGCTTTACACTCCAAGTGACCTCTGAAAATGTGAAAACTTCTTATTTCTTATACAGAGATAGACTGTAGGGGCATTCACAAGACATGCCACCTCTAAAGAGAGGATGAGTTCCAGACGCTACCTGGCCCTCTACAGGCTCTGCCTAAAGAAATAATGAAGTAAACACTTAGAAGTCTTCGAAATACACATACTTGAAGTTTGATGTCTTACAGAATAAGACAAATAACTTTCTGTAGCTGAATAGGTGATTATGTGTGTATGCAAGTTATGTATATTTGGTGTTTAACACTTTATATCAGTTTTGTTTAGAATATCATCTTCAGCAAATAAAGACATCAAAATGATAAAGCAGTTCACCCCCTCTGGGCTACATCTGCTGGAACAAACCTCTCAAACTAGGCTTGTCCTCTTGTATTAAAAATGCTACAAAGGCTAATACAAGAATATGAGTGTCTTGAAAGGCAGATCTGATTGTAAATACAGAATCAGAAGATAGGAATTAGCTAAACATGCTCTTTCCCAAACACTAAACAGTGAAATTGTACCTCATACAGTACTTTCCCGAATTGGCCCTTGTGGCCCTTTAAACTTGCATGGAGAATTTCAAGGTGAAGATGACCTCAATTGGTTCTGAAACCTCTGAAATTAGACTCAGAAGGTCGAAAATAGTAGACATAGGCTTTTGAATCACAACAAATGGATGAACATAGCCCCCAAACAGCTCAAGCACTGAAATGGCCCTAGTGGCCCTGAAAGCTTCCCTGAAGCTAAACAGTGAGAAGAATGCTTCAACAGGAAAAATGAGCTGTAGAGATGGATTCAAAATGCTGAAAATTTTTAGGAATGACCTTCGTTCCTTATTCAATGGCTGCACAATTCCCAATGGAGCTCCCAAACTGACTTAGCCCTCGTGGCTCCTGGAACTTCCACGAAGAAAAATCACCTGCAAATGACATCAAATGGCTGTGAAACCTATGCCAATGGCTTCAAAAGGTGCGAGAGACCCAAAATAAATAAAAAGATCATCCAAAAAGGACTTTCCTAGCCAAAGTTATGGCTCATTAAAGTTTCTCCAGTTTGCCCTAGAAAAACTCCAGATAAAACTGGCTAACTCCCAGATAACCCCGCTAAGTTTGGAAATTGTACCATTTTTTGAGTGCTCCGCAAAAAATCCGCCAAATTGACTATTAGTTAACAGCCAGTAAATCCCGCATGTCATCAGAAAAATTGGGCTGGTGGTTTGCATTGGATTTGGCGTCGGCAGTTAAGGGTTTAGGCCCACGGTTTTGGGCGCGTAGTCATATGTATGGGGGCTGGCCATTAGGGGCTGGCCCCCTTAGGGCCCTGCCCAACAGAACCTTAAAACTCAACTGAATTTTGTTCCAATTCCACCACAAGAGCTAGTTGTGTAGTGCGTTAGTAAGGCGTAGCATTAGTATGTGGGAGGTCGTGTGTTCAATCCTCAATACACCCACCTTTTAAACCGCACCCAAATATACAATGATGTCACCCTGGGCCACGTGGCAGCCTCCGGGCCTGCAACGTGGAAACCTATGATTGGTCGCCCAGATGGAATATTCTAAAGAATGTTCTACAGAATATTCTTTTTTTAATATTTTTTTGAAAAATATTCAAAAATTGAGGGTTATTGGGCGATTTTGTTTTTGGCATAACTTTCTCATACGGAGACAGTTTTTTGAACCGTTCACAGTGCCGGAATTAGGAGGATGAGCTCTATTCGGTCGTTTAGGTTTAGACCAATTCTGATCACTTTCATTTTTCACCATTTTACGACACTTGGTCCTGAGCTCCTGATCAGTATTGAAACAAAAAAATGGTCACCGCTCCAACTTTAGTCTTCCAAAATTGGAAGAAACAGTTTCATGTACATGTAGATGTGTCATGTATAGCGCTAGGAGTAGTATTGACACAAGCTCATAGAGGAGAATTGGACCATCCTATAGCATTCACAAGTAGGAGGTTATCCAAGGTTGAGAACACCTATTCCACCATTGCGCGTGAAGGGTTAGCCATGGTATATGTGCTCCAGAAGTTTAGAAACTATTTGCTGGGTGGACATTTTATGATGTATACAGATCATTCCATGTTAAAATAACTGGTCAATAAGCCTGTGTTGGGGGCGAGAATTTGTAGGTGGTTGTTATTATTCCAGGAGTATGATTGCGAAGTTATTATGAAGCCCAGATGACTGAACGTGGGACTAGACCATCTGTCACACATTGAAACAGGGGAAGATCACACTAATTTGGAATAAGGATTTCCTGACATGTAACTATTTGCAATGCGCATTGTAGATGGTCACTTTGAAGACATCATATACTTCCTAATGACATGAACTGCCCTGGAAGGTTACAATGTCTAGCAGAAAAGGACTTAGTGGTGCATGCGATAGAATTTTCTATCATTGTCGAGCATCTATAAAAAATGGGGTCTAATGAAGTATTACGATGATATGTCTCGAAGTTTGGAAGGAGCAGTATCCTTGCAGATGCTCATGGGGGTGCCGCGGGAGGCCATTATGAGGGGAGAGCGACTCTGCAGAAGATTCTACCCGTAGGGTTGTGGTGGCTAAACCTTCATCAGGATTCAAAAGCTTACTGCAAGGCATGTGATGTTTTCCGAAGGACTACAAAGCCATTGCGGAGAGATGACCTACCTCTGAACCGACAAATGACGTTAAAATATTTTGAGAAATGGGCGATAGATTTTGTGGGACCCATTCTGCCCCAATTGAAGAACACAGGAGCGTGGTACATTTTCACCACGACTGAGTATTTGACTCAATGGGAGGAGGCATAGCATGTGCATGATTGCATAGGTGTGACTGCTATGAAGTTCCTATTTGAGTATGTATTGACGCGATTTCGGTGTCCAAATATTTTGATGTCTGATTGTGGTACGCACTTTATGAACGAAATGATCAGCACACTGACGGAGGAATTTCAAGTATATCACTGGAAAAGCACACCTTATCACCCACAGGCTAATGGGATGGTGGAAGCATCCAATAAGGTGTTAGAGAATGCATTGACTAAGGTTTTCAATGCTCAGTGAAGTGATTGGGACCTATGCATACCTGCAATTCTATGGGCCTATCTAATGACATGCAAAATGTTAACTAGACAGACACCCTATAGGCTGGTATATCATGCTGAAGCAGTGACTCCCATGGAATAAATTTTTCCTAGTCTACGCATAGTGACCCTCACGAGTATGATAGATCATGAAGCCCTTGAAGAGAGGTTCTTGGAGCTTACTGAGCTTGAGGAAGAGAGATTTCTAGCTGGATTTCACCAACATGTCCAAAAGCAATGGGAAAAATCATGGCATGATCGACACATTAGTTTGCGCACCTTTAAGGTAAATTATATGGTTTTGTTATATGACAACGAGTTTGATAAATATCGAGGGAAATTCAGAATGCACTGGTTAGGGTCCTATGTCATTAAGGAGGTTACTAATGGTGGAGTAGTTCAGTTGGTTAAATTGGATGCATATCTCTTCCCAAGAAAGGTGAATGGCGACCAATTGAAGCCATACACCGGTGATTCGGCCAGGTGACTATATAAGGTAGGATAGTCTTAGTACTATAGGCAACTAAAAGGAGGCGCAGGACTATAAACTACACTGCCAAGGTTGGGGATGCGTGATTAGAGGATTGTGCAAGATGAGGAAATGTCACAAGGTTCGCAACAATGCACAGGGAGCTGCACTACCAAGCGAGAAATCACGTAGGTCAATTAAAAAGTGACCACTAAAGTCACTGTTCATGATTTGACAGTAGAAATGTGGCCAAATGGAGTGGGAGGCTAGCATTTAAGGTGAACTTTATGGGTAATTTCCTCAGCAATCTGTTGCCATTTCGGCATTAATGAAACAAATGTTGGGAGAATAGTTGGATTTGAATTCAAGATTCCCTATAGATTATAGGCGGATGCCCATTGAAAAAAACTTAGCATTTTGAGAATTGAGTTGTTGAGCTATCACACGCACATGAACCGTCAATTCTTTGAAGCTTTGATAGCAAGTTCAGCATTTGAGCAATTACCAAACGAGACATAATAACTATTGAATGGAATCAGGTCAACACCGGTAGAAACCGTAGATATTGGGGAAGCAATGATAGCCAAGGGGGCTATGCCGAAAGTTGTTAGGGAGGCAGAGAGTGCTTCTCTAGAGGTTGCAGAGGTATTAGATGAAGTTCCCAAATCACCGCGAACATCTAGACTGAAGTCGACCCCAACCAAGGTGAGTGTGGAGGATAAAAAGGGCAAGCAAGCTGCAATACTGGTGTGCTCATCGTTGGGAAGAAACCCATGGAAGGACAAGACCACCACACAGCAAAAAGGGAAAATCCATTAAACTAGATCCAGAGGAGGAAGAAATTGAGGACATCCTGATGGATGATGAGGACTTGTGGGTAGAAGTGGAGGAAGTTGAAGTCCAGGGTGCTGACCCTATCACTAAGTTGTCAGAGTACATCCCTCTGTGCAAGGGAAAGATGAAGGTGCCAAGGGACATTGATGAAAGCAAGGTCCCCTTGCAAACCCCTCTGTTGCCAGATGAGACTCCCTTTGAAGGACCATGCTTGGGGCGGTTTCCCCTATTAAAACTGGAAGGTTGGGACTTAGTTGACCATGAGAAGTTCTCACACCTAGTGATAGAGCAGCTAATGTGCCACATTATTGACACAACCACTGGGATGATTGCATTAGAACCATGTAAGTGGCTTAGGGGAGTAGACAAGGTAAGTTTGCTCAACCTACTATAGGTGACACACTATTGCACCCCCATTACAATATTAGTCATCAAATCACTGCTATGCTTGGTGCATGATGGTGTCTATGGCCTCAGGAGATAATACCCATCACCGAAATATTGATCCATAAGATCTCACGGTTTCCCTACACAGGGGAAAATCCGGCCATGATGTTTGGAAAAAAAGGTGGCAAGCAAGCCCTTGCAGAGGCCATGAATGAGAGATTCAAGCTCGTGAAAAAGATTCAATGCTATGCCATCTTGTGTATCTATGACCCTGCGGTCAAGGTGGCCACCATGATTTTGGCAGGAAAGGTTATGTGGAAGTGTCGAGCAGATGAATTCCGACACCATTCGTCACTCTTGTAGCTCAATGCGCCGAAGGATTCCAGTTTAATTGGGCACACTATCTCTATGGTGAATTCCTTACAAAGTACCATGAGGCACATGAGCTCAGCAAGCCCTTCCACTATGCATGGCTATTATTGTCTATTGTGCTAGTAGCCTGGAAGCTACTAGAAGACAATCAATTCCCCTTAGTTGTGTAGAACCTGCTAGAAGCAACAAAGTATGCTTCACTGTGGGTGACCAAGGATGCTCAACACATCAACGATAGCAAAATCTTCTGGATATTGAGGGAAATGAACATCCACATGGATATTAATTGCAATTTGAGTTTGTCGCATACTGTGTTTGCCAACCTGTAGGGGTACGCGGAGTTCAAGGGAGACTTTCACCATGTGTCGATCAGGGCACGGAAGGACCCTGCGCAGACATCGTATGAATTACTTTACTTGGCAATGGATGATGCAATTGATACGCTACTTGATCATTGGCCGGCAAAGTGGCACACTACCTCAGACATGGCAATGGGGGCGAGCAAGTCTGCCGCGTAACGCAAAAGGAGGATGCCCAACTAAAGATGGTGCAACTAGCTGAGAAAAGGAAGAAGGAGGCCACTGACAAGACCTAGGTGAAGCACAATACTGCCTCGTAGACAGAAAAACAGACAGGTGGAACTGAGCGCGGCTTTGATAGAAGTCTGAGGTTGCATTCGCTTGAAACATAGGAATAAATGAATGAGAAAATAGAGGAGCATTGCGCGGACCTACAGGGAACATCAGACTACATCAAACGTCCAAGGGAATAATAGAAATTCAGGTCAGGGAAGAAATCCAAGGCCACTAAAGCGTCGTTGGACCTAATCACCCTCACAAAGGGCGATTTTCATGACATTGGAGACACAGTGCGAGATGCCACCGTGGAGGCACTACAGCAGTTCGAGCCGCATCAGCAGCTACCATTGGGGGCCATCCAAATGGGTCTATAGTAGCTACAGACCCATGCATCATACATTGGCACGGTGTCCACTCGTCTCGTTATCGGCACTTCCAGAGTTACTAAGATGATGTGAGCAACAATCCCCCGAGTGATAGTCTTGCCAGATGGAGCACTGACCATAGAGAATGAAGTTGATAGGCCCACTGTTAGCACCATTAAGGGAGTGGGGTTCAACTTGGTAGTGCTCTGTGGCAAGGTGATCCTCCTATTGCAAGATGGAGTGATCGTGGAGCTAAGGGCCCATGAACTTTGCGCTTTGTAGGTGATCAATGAACAAAGGATTAATAATGAACAGATGGCCCTACAACGAGACTCTTCCATCGCTGTTGTGACTGACGTAATTGACCAAAACAAGCATATAGTTCAGGTCATGGAGGAGGCATGCCAAATGGTCTCGGAGTTAGCCATTCCTAAGGAAGAACCAGTCGAGGTGTGCATCTGTAAGCTTGGTACAGGGGTGCACGGCGCTTGCACAGAGATGGCTAGGGTTTAGTTGGAGTTGAACCTACAGATCGTAGATCTACAGTTGAAGGCACAAAATTCAACTCCACCAGAAGTAAAGGAGAAGCATGCAATGGCTATCATAGAGGCGATAATGACAGTAGATAGTGCAGTAGGAGACTGCACACAAATTTTTGTATAATCGTTCGAGGTCTTGACGAGCCTGCGGGAGGACCCTAATGTATAATGGCTAGAGATAGAGGTGTAAGACCTACAAGAGCGCTATAATGAAGTAAAAGGTAAAACGTGAACCATCGCTCTCATGCACAAACTGGTGAAGTTGCAGGAAGCCAAGTAATTGAAAGAATAGGTAGATGTAGCGCAAAACAAAGAGGAAGTGCTAAAGGGAGACTTATAGCCCTGGCTGGATGAGGCTTATTTGGTTATGGCCTCTATTGAAGGCAAGCTCAGGAATATTTAAGAAAATCAGCAAAAGCTCGAGGTATATAGTTCAGGACGAGTGACCGAGGAGTTGGTTGAAGAAGCAAAGCAGGTGGCCGCACAGTGCACTGCTGAGATTGCCGTCATACAGGTCGAGATGGGAGGTCTTTATGACAGGATCTCTGCACCTACAGAGTGACTCAAGGACAAGTCACCATGTCTATATTGGTGGCCTGTTCGGAACGGGTTCCCCCAAGGATAGTTTCGGGGCTAAAAGCTCATGTTTTGAGAGAAATTTTGTAATAAAGTTGTAAAGTCTTTGCATTTTGTTGTTGCAGAGCGCAAATATGTCAAGAGTCGTAAAGGGTTGTCCACCCTTATTTTGTAAAATATAAAGTTGGCTATAAATACGCACCCATTTTCTTCGGGCCATGGGATTGTATAAAAAGGAGCTAAGTATGTAAGCTCTAAGTTAGTTCAGAGACAAGTTGTGGAGTCTTGGTAGAAGAAGTCTAAGTGATTCGGGTCTTAGCATACGTAGAGGCTCTGCAGCTGAGTGAGCAGAGGCCTAGGGTGGAGGTCCACAACTAATTGTGCAGACCCTACAACTATGTGCACAGGGCGGATAGAGTCTGTATTAATCTAAAGTTATCAATAAAGAGAAGTATTCTACAACTTTTTTGTATTTACTTCTTGTAATGCATCTGGTTATATTGAGTTTTGGGTTTAATTTACAGTGTTCATGTGATGCGTGAATGTATGTGACTATATGCGTTAATTGAACACGAGTTAGAATATCAGTTCACGTGTTGCTAACTATGGTTGATTAGTAATATAAGTAAATAACTTGGATAACTTGGAAACCTCTACAATACACTGTCATAGCAGCGCGAAAGTACTTGGACCACAAGTTAACGTTGCACAAAGCTCAATCGTACACCTTCGTGGAGGTACCGAAGGGTAGAATAAAGGGTAGATTGACAGAGCCGTAAGGCTTAGCAACCTAAACAAAAGTAAGAACATAGGGTATAAGCCAACATCATGACGATCTCAGGGTACAGAAACACGGTTCCAGCATCCCCCATACTACTTCAGGCGAAAATTTGGTCTACTCTCCATAGGGTGATGTTGAAAGTGCTAGTAGTGTAGCGATCTTTTTGGTTATCTAACGTTGAACCTGGGTCAGGCCCCAGTAAGCCAACAATACACTAATAAGGAGAGGACAGTAGAAATTCTAGCATAAGTCATCTATGTACACTTTATATAAGAATTATTAACCCAACAGTATCAAATACAATAGTGTAATAGTGTAATAGTTCTAGGATGAGCACAAAACTATCATGCATAGGGAAAAATATAACAATGGTGAAATAAGAGAAACAAATACTAAATGTCAATTTCTTTTGTAAATTGTTTTAGTATAGCATGGAATTGCTTAAAAATTTCTAATAAAATAAATAGTATGATATTATATAGCAATATTGTGTAGGTATGTGATGCATATAAGTAACGAGAGCAACTGGAAATTCCCATAAAAATATATAGTCCATTTGAATTACAAAAGATAAATCTTGTATTCAAATGAAAAGTGAAGCAATAATTATCACAAATGAAACTTATATATCCATGTAAGGGAAGGAACAAAGACTGAATAAGAATAAGTATATGTGTAATGTTATTGACCATGTTAGGGTTGAAAGAAATTAAGTAGAATCGATTTCCAACCAAAAATGCAAATTAGAAACCCTTTAGGGTTCGAAGGAAACAAAATATAAAAGGAAACCCTGAATTGGATTTAAATTTCACATCCAGGTATAGTTCTATGCTATAAGCCTTCAGGTTGAGGATGATTAAATCTAGAGAGCCAACCTATAGGTCAATGCAAACTTAAGCCAACCATTGGTATAAGAAATAACCCATGGACATAAGTGAACCATCTACAATTCATACCTAATAACCCCAACAAGAGCATACAAAAATTAGGATTATGAAGTATAGAACGAGAAATTCTAAATGCTTATTAATACATGAAAAACAAACATGGAATCCACACTATTAAAACCATACTTGTGAATAAATGAAGCACATCCTCTACAGAGATATTAGTTCCAACATTAATATATAAGTTAAAGACGGAAAGATGATAAATCTTAAAGAACAGAGAAACATTACGATGAATATTTATGAAAGAAATTTGTCTCGGTGCCATGGCCATAGAACATAATGATGATGAAAACAAAGTGGAAACCCTTAGGGTCATGGAGATTGGAAACCCTTATAACACTGAATTAACTCATATAGTCACACTGACATGTGTGTGAGAACCGAATAGGGTAACAAAAATTGAAATACATTATCTGAATCTAGAATGGAAGGGTCTCATCTCAAGAATATAACCTATGATAGAATATTGAATAAGGATCTTATGAAACTAATCATGATGCAGAAAATAAAATCTAATTACTTGGATATTTCTAGACAACATGGAAGGCACATAACAAACTTTATCATTGTCGCTCCTTCTCTGTAACCAAGGAAAAACGGTTAGTTAAGGTACGTTAAACAAATTAAAGTGATTGCAATGGAATTTTAGTGCAATAGGATAGTTAACTTAGAATTCATCGTCATTGAGGAAATACCTAAATTAAATAGGAGAAAAATGCATAAAATATTTTCTCCAGACTTTGTATAAGAACTTGTGTGCAGGACAAATGTAAACTGAATAAGAGGAATTATGAATGGGAAAGAAAATGCAATTTAAAGTAATATTCGTTTAACCCCAATATGAAAGTGAAAAAAAATTAGATACCTCTACTCAGGGAGCGATGTCTAAAACCTTTGTTGATAACCACGTTAATAGCAATATCACCAAGTGGATTCAAATGATATGGCTCGAAGGAGTTGAGACACATTACAGAGTTCTAGAGTATATCACCACGTGAACCAAGTGAATGAGTGAAAATGAGGTGATGAATTAGAGGATAGGCATTTCAAACAACCATAACAAACTTTCACCATTAGATTGAAAACTTTAAATATTAGTCATCAAAATTGTGCGTACCCTCAAGCCATGTGAAGATCACATGGAGTGAGTAACATGGCATTTGACCATAGTTCCAACTGTGGTCTAAGGATAAGACTTCATTCAGTTCATATCCCACATATCCCAGTGGATCCAAAGTCGGTGCGTTTATAAGCTATAAACCAAATTTAATGGGATATATGAGAATTATGGCATGGTAAGGTTCACGTTGGTAAAGGCTCAAACTTATGTGTATGGTTGTATTATTTGCAGTCGTTGTTAAAATTATATCACATAAGTAATATTTTAATCAAATGAATTAAAACGTACATGGAGTTCATAATGAATTGTATCATAGTCACGTGAGATTTAAAAAAAACTAATGTCCTCTGCAACAACCTCTTTTAGTTGGGAGTGATATTCCTTCAAACAATAATCGGGTGTAGTCAAACCTGAAGCAACCAGCCAAAAGTCTTCAACAATCCAATATTGATGCAATATTGACTTATTACAGAAAAATTAAAATCATTGGCCTATATTGATAGTATAGTATATAATAAGGATGCATATGAATAAGTAAACAAGATAGTATTTTTCTAAGTATGTACGCATACAGTAACGTTAAAGGAAAAAAAAAATTGGGGGTAAAATTGAGGTGTGTTACATATGGTACGAGAGCTATAAGCTCAAAAACTATGCCTAAGGGGCAAACCACAGTGAAACATTGAACTAAAAAAAATATTATGTTTTACTTAAAACTAGTGTGATTTTGTCTCCATGAAATAAGGTAGAATATAGAGTACAAAAGAAGTGAAACATGGTAGAAGCCTCTAACCAACCTCAGGGTGAAGGAAAAGAGGTTTGCGTTCAGACGAGAGGGCAAAATACACCCCCAATAGTTTTTGTTTGGATATTTTAAGATATTTAACGTTAGGGTCCCACCCTAACCCCATTATTTATGTAATGGGATTTAGTCATAGCCAAGAGTCAATAAAGCCCATATTAATAATTGTAAGTGGTTAACCCACAAGTAATGAAGGGACCACAATTACTTGCAAATGGGCCGTAGTATTAGATAGATGGTACTAATAAAACCCATGGTATTGATCCTTGGTATTGCATGTATGAGTCATATATAAAGGATAGAGACTCCCTGCGAGGAGTATTGTGTCTTATTTTTGTATTGAGCTCTGCTCTATTGGAGGTTGCCCCCTCGAAGAGGCCAGTGAAATTGCTTTCTGAATAATAAAATATTTGTTGTTGTCTCTCACTATTCTATGTTATGGGTATCTTTCTTCGCATATTCTGTATTTGGGTATCTTTTTCACATTAAGAGCATAACAAGTGGTATCAGAGCACTTTCTAGGGCTAGTGGGATCTCCATTTCTTAGAAATTTTTTTTTTGGATAGAGAGGTGTTCCGACGTCTTTAAACCATGGGATCTGTCGTTGAGCGCATAAACCTGCGGATTTGGGGAGGCATGCATGCAGGAAATACAAGAGGTGGTCATGCTTGTTGGACTCCCTTGTAACCCTTGTGGGTACCCCTTCGAGTAGAAGTGCATTAGACATAACCGCGTACGGACTATCTTCCAAGTACCTTCTGGGTATATCGGAAGCCCATTAGCTCCTCTACAACCTCGCCATAGATAAACCGTCGGTCGTCTTGCTGCTACAGTACACCGAGAACAAAACTCGGAGAGATTACTTGCCCATACGATAAGGTAGTCGGATCGTACGACTAAGGGTATGGTTGATCCTCCTTAGTTAGAGCCCTGAAACATTGGGTCGAGTACTACTGTTAGACCCTTATGTATATTGCAATCTATAGCACCTGACACTCCAAAAGACCATAGTTCCCTTTTCTATCTGGGGATCATGCATCATCTCTGCCAGATCAGCGTGCAAAGAGGTGCAACAGTAGCAGACATTAGTCCCACAGTTTTGAGTTAGCAGACCAGCCATTCCGATCTATTAGATCCATCAGATCCATAGCAGCAGTCTGTTCTACCACCTAGAGCTATCTGATCCGCCATTCAGATCTCTCAGATCCACCAGATCTGAGTAGTTGTGTGGGGTTCCTATACCGGGGTATAATTTTCACAGGACTTTTGGCCGCATTGACATTTTGAGGATTTGGCGACTGCAGTATTCATAAGGAAGGAGTAAAACTCCGTTAGGAGTTTCCAGAAGAAAAAAAAAAGTCTGAGATCTCCCGGGGCGCTTATTGGTGATCTAGCCCATCAGAATCAGGACAACGTGCCGAGCACGGTGGTACCATTCAATTCTTAGTGAATTTTTTTTTTTAGGTGGTCCCAATTTTCAAGAACATTGGGTTGGTGCATGGTAGAAACTAGAGCTCAAGCTATGGCCAATGAAAGGATGGAAAAACTTGAATAATCCTTCCAATCACTCCACATTCAGCTTGACCGACTAAATAGCATAATCCCGACAGGCAAGGAGGAAGCCCATGAGGAGGCGTATATTGGCAATAGACACAGTGAGGGTGAGTCTAGACACTCTCTTCACCTCGGGGGCCCCCACCAACAATCCCGTCTGCAACCTCCCAAGTTGGATATTCATAAATTTGATTGTTCTCATCCGGCAGCATGGATAGCACAAATGGAGTAGTATTTCAATCTGAATAACATCTTAAATAATGAGACTGAGCTTATGGTGGGGAGCATGTACTTGTACAATGAAAGGTGGAAATTGTGGGAATGGCATCAACGTTGCAATGGACCTTTTAGGACTTGGAACTCCTTCAAAAAAGCTCTTATAGAATGCTTTGACCAGGAATCTTCTCTTTTGGGTCGTCTTACTAAGCTCTGACACACTGGCATAGTGGATGAATATATTACAGCCTTTGAAGCCTTAGCCTTCTGCACTAGGGGTCTCTCACCTGTGTTCTACACGGAATGTTTTATCAGCAGTCTTAAAGAGGCCATAAAAGCCCACCACCCTCCCACATGGACGGATTCTTGTAAGGTAGCTCGTAACGTGGAACGTGTGTTAGAAGCCCAGTACAATCGCCCAAATTTCACCGCTAAGGGTCGCCCCCCACAGGCTCACAGCACGACCCAAACACTTAAGGTTCAAAAGGTGTCACCTGCAGAAATGGCCGAAAGAAGAAAGCAAGGATTATGTTACTACTGTGATGAAAAATACTCCCCAGGTCATAAATGCAACGAGCCCAAATTTTTTCAAATTGATGCCACTGATTACAGTTCATCGTAGGAAGATCCACCATTGGAGGAACATGACACGGTGGAAGAGGACAACTAAAAGGACAATGTCCGTGAAGAACCAGTTATTTTGTTGCATGCTTTGGCGGGGATTTCTTCACCTAAGACTCTCAAAATTAGAGGTTTTATTAAACATCACACAATATTAGTCTTGATTGATAGTGGAAGTACACATAATTTCATCCATCAAAAAGTCGCGGAAGCAGTGCATTGTTTGGTATGAGCAGTTTCTAACTTCCAAATCCAAATTGCGGATGGGGGCACAATGAAATGTGAAGGCCGCTGTTAAAATGTCAAACTTAAAATGGGGGATTATCACTTGAAGACCCACATGTTTTCCATACACATGGGAGGGTGTGACATTGTCCTCAGTGCTGAATGGCTTCGCACTCTTGGGCCAATTACAATGGATTTCCAAGAGTTATATATGAGTTTAAGCAAAACAAGTCCACACATACTCTCTGTGGTCTCCAAGCGGGATCTCCCTCTATCATGAGCTCGCATACGATAGAAAAATTGCTAAAAAAGGGCCATCATGGAGCTATAGCTCAATTTAATGCCATCCAGGCGATTCATCCTGAGATGCAACAGATTTTAAATAACCATCTTCCGGTCTTTGACAAGCCTCATGAGCTTCGACCCTCGAGAGGGGAAAAAGATCATAGCATCACCTTGGTTCCAGGTGCCCAACCCCCAAATGTGCGCCCATACAGATATCCGTTCACCCAAAAGAATGAAATAGAAAAAATAATCAAGGAACTTTTGGAAGCAGGTGTCATTCATCCCAGCATTAGTCCTTATTCAGATTCACCGGTGGTCACAGTGCTCAAGAATGATGGGGAGTGGCGGATGTGTCCAGACATCAAGGCCCTCAATAAGTTGACAGTCAAAAGATAAATTTACCATCCCAGTGGTTGAAGATTTTCTAGATGAACTCAATGGGGCTCAATTCTTCACTAAGCTGGATCTTCGATCGGGTTACCACCAAATTCGCATGAAGGAAGTCGACATTCCAAAGACCGCTTTCAGAACTCATGAAGGCCATTATGAGTTCCTGATCATGCCATTTGGTATTTGTAATGCCCCCTCTACATTTCAGAGCCTTATGAACCACATTCTCAAACCATATCTCAAGAAATTTGTCCTTGTCTTCTTCGATGACATCCTCATCTATAGTTGCACTTAGGCTGCACATCTTCAACATGTAGATCTACTCTTGGAACTACTCCACAAGCAAAAATTATTTGTCAAGATGTCCAAATGTTCATTTGGCATGGAAGAAGTTGAGTGTTTGGGCCACATTGTGGGGCATGAAGGTGTCAAGATGGACCCCAAAAAGATCCAGGCAATGCAGGATTGACCTCAACCTAATATCTTGATGAGCTTGAGAGGATTTTTGGTTATCACAGGCTATTATCGTAAATTTGTCCACAACTATTGTCGCATAATGAAGCCCCTCACACAACTCTTGAAGAAAAATTCATTGTTCTGGAATGAGGACACACAACAGGCATTTGCAGCTCTAAAAAATGCCATGTGTTTCATGCCAGTCTTAGCACTACCTAACTTCACCAAATATTTTGTCATTGAATGTGATGCTTCAGGTACATGTATTGCGGCAGTCTTAATGTAGGAAGGGCGACCTTTGGCCTTCGCAAGCCAACAACTAAGTGGGAAGAATCTGGGCCAATCTACCTACGAGAAGGAAATGATGGCCATCTTACATGCATTAGAGACCTGGCAACCTTACTTATTGGGGTGATGTTTCCAAATCCGCATAGACCATCACAGTATTAATATTTTTTGGAGCAACGCCTATCCTCCCCACAACAAAATAAATGGCGCACCAAAATGCTGGGATATGATTATGAGATCATTTACAAGAGAGGGCAAGACAATAGTGTAGCAGATGCATTATGTTGCCAATTTGAGGAGGAAAGTACTATGCTAGCAATTTCCCTGCCCATTCCAGAATGGATTGAAGAGGCTCGCAGGGAATGGTTTTCACATCCCGGGCTCTCCCAAATCATTTCTCAATTGCAGGTAGATCCAAATTCCACCAAGGGCTACTTGTGGTAGGATGAGATTCTTCGCTATAGGGACAGAGTCGTAATATCACCAACATCCACCCTCAAAAGTCGCATTTTGGCATAATTGCACTCATCCCCCACTGCAGGACATTTTGGCTTTCAGAAGATGTATGCTCACACCAGAAGATCATTTTTTTGGACAGGCATGAAAAAGTACATCCTTACTTTCATAGAAGAATGCGATGTCTATCAATGCCACAAAGGGGAGACCATCAACACAACAGGCACATTACAACTGTTGCCCATCCCAACATCAATTTGGATGGAGGTTTCTATGGATTTCATTATAGGTCTTCCAAAGTCAGGAAGCAAGTCAGTCATCATGGTGGTCGTGGATAGACTTTCGAAGTATCCTCATTTATGCAGCCTACACCACCCGTTTACACTGACTTTGGTCGCTCAATCCTTCATGGATCAGATATTCAAATTACATGGCATGCCCAGCTCTATTGTGTCTCATCGCGACCCGATCTTCACTAGTAATTTTTGGCAGGAACTCTTCAGGATACAAGGCCCTCAACTAAAACTTAGTACTTCCTATCATTCCCAAACGGATGGTCAAACTGAAGCCGTCAACAAATGTCTGGAAACCTATCGTAGGTGTTTCACTTTAGAAAAGCAACATCTTTGGGTACAATGGTTACCTTTGGCTGAATGGTGGTATAACACCAACTATCATGCCACCACCAAAATGAATCCCTATGAAGCAGTATATGGTCAACTCCCTCCTTCCCCTACTTCTTATATCAAGGGGTGCTCAAAGGTACAAGCAGTGGATCAACGCCTACAACACCGCACAACCATGCTTGCCCATCTTAGAGAGAATATTCATCAAGCTCAAAACCACATGAAGGAACAGGTAGACCAACATCGCTCAGAGCACCAATTTCAAGAAGGGGATCAGGTCTTTTTGAGGCTGCAACCATATAAGGAAACATCACTCAAAGACAAGGGTTGTCAGAAACTATCTCCAAAATTCTACGGACCATATCAAGTACTTCAGCGCATTGGAGAAGTGGCTTACAAGTTGGCTTTTCCACCTACTGCAAAAATCCATCCAGTTTTCCATGTCTCATTCCTCAAGAAAGTGATTGGGAACAATTGCAAAATTCAAACCAGTCTACCTGAATTGGATGAAGAAGGGTCAATCTGGCCAACCTGAGCAGGTCCTAGACACACGAGACAGGCACCTATCGGACTGCATGATTAGGGAAGTCCTCGTCAAGTGGAAAGACACCTCTCCGGAAGATGCAACTTGGGAACCAACCACTATTCTTTAGCAGTTTCCGCAGCTTCAGCCTTGAGGACAAGGCTAGTCTTGATGCGGGAGCATTCAGCCCAAAGGGAAATTATTGTAAATAATAGACATAGGGGTCATGAAATCGTGGAATTAGTTTCCTAAATTCCAAGTCACTTTAATATTTAGGCTTTTAATTAGACATTCTCAAAATAAATAAATAAAACTGGGAGAGCTTTTAGGCATAAAGGAATGGATGTGGATCATAAGGAAGCTTTTCTATTTTAGAACAGGGAAAAAGACGGAATAAAGCTGAAAAGATGATTTTGCCATATGTATGCATTTCATGTAGAGTCTTAGAGCTTTAGTTGAGTGATTTTAGGATTTTTAGATCATGCTAAGTTTAATAAATTATGGAGCTCAAAGGCATTGAGGAGGAAGTGTGTGTGAGGAGTGAGCAAGGGTTCTCCTTGGGAGCCTTCGGGCAGTTTGTAAAAGGGCCACAGATTTGCATATCTGGCCATGAATAGAAAGCTCTGTGTGAATACTTGTATTATGTGAATATGAATATGTTGAATTCGATTTGTATGGACATGGTTGCGTTTAACAATTTCTGAGATGTGATTCTGCACATGGTTGTAGAAATCAATGTTATATAATGTTGGAATTGCACGGTGCTGATGGTTCTAGTTTTGTTTCCATATGAATTGCTGTGTGTTAATCCGGTTGCTTGTCGTTTTTCCAAAGCGCAATTGAGTGTGTGTTAACTGTTGACCGCTTGGCTTCGTATGATATAGATCGCCTTGAATCTACTGTTATGCAGGTGGTTTCCTTTGAAGATATACCGCCGAGAGCGAATCCTGTCCGCTCTAAGTTCTTGAGTCCCTATCACAGTTATGCGTGAAGCTGTCCGTCGTTTGCCATATGGTCATCGATTTCGAAGTGACTGGTAAGAGTAAACAGCGATCACAGGTTGAATGCATGTAGGTTGAACGCATTGCATGTACAATGATAAATTCCTGTTAAATGTTAAATGATAACCAGTTTCAAGGGGGATATATACAGCAGTTAGTCCCTTCTTGAATCTCCCTCTCTGTTTATACTTGAATTATACCTGGAAGTTTATTATTCCTGTTGAAACTACAGCTGGCGTCGAAGACCTCTGGAGCTCTAACTTTGAGCGATAAGAGGTTTGAACAAATATATGTAAAGTGTGAATTTAACTGTTAATTGATAACAGGTTCAACAGTTAATTAATGCGAGTATATGTGGCAAGCAGTCCTTGAAAAGCTGCGCCATATCAAGGTAACCACGAGGACAGACTGCGGGTGCTTGAAAGGCGAGTTCTGGAAATTGGGAACGATTTGATTTAAATTGTAATATATATGGATCGTCGATCCGTCATTCGGAGGTGGAGCTATGGCTAGTTAAATCAATCGCCGAATAGCGGGACCACAGAAATATTAACCAGTGCATATGGGAGTATCAGTTCCGGAGGAGCGAAAGTCAAGGTTTCAGCATCGTCGAACAGCGGGACTGGCGACACATTAGAAGGCTACGTGTAATTGTATAGGGCCGTTGGTTGTTTGAGCAATTCCAATTATACATACATCGACCGGAAGCAACATAGAAGTAGAGATATATAGCTTTGCCATGATAAAACTCCGCCTATAGCCAGAGCCAGTGAAACATATATATAAACAAGCCTTGTCTATGGTAAGCCGTGCCATATATACATACGAGCCTTTGTTTAGAATAAAGGCTAGCCTATAACCAACGCCGATACCAAAGAAAGGGGAGGACTTGCTGCGGGGGTGTGTAAGTGAATACATATATATATTTTGTATGCGCATGACCATTCTTAGTATGTTTCTTTTAAGAATTAAGGAAGAGCACTGTGTGTTAACAAATATGGGTTTTATAGCATTGTGTGATAGACAAGCTCGGTTCTTTTTATAAATCATGAGATTCAACATCAGGAAATAAGCTTTTATATGCATGGTGGACGGAGGATCCTGGTAGGAGCGGCCTGGGCTGCATCAGGTGGTATCAGAGCGGGAATACCTTGTTGACGAAGTTTGTTTTATTGAATGAGTACAGTGGAGAACTGAAGTGTGTTTCTTTTAATGTGTGATGAATCATTTTTTTTGATATGCAAACTACATGAGTGAACAGGATTGCAGAAACAAAGGGAGGATGAGATCATGCAAGATCTTAAAGGTAAGATGATTTCCTGATTTGAAATTTTTGAATTGAAGTTTATGGTTGCAGAGAAGTGGCAATGAACCTGAAGATTCCAATAAGGAATTGGATAAAGAAGACAAGTGATGTGTTCTCAGGAGAGAGAAGGAGATTGCAGAAGCCTAGAGGGAGATAAGGTGTTGCTCAGGAGAAGGTTCCAGACAAAGGACCGTGCTTCCCAAAAGACTAAGTAAGGAGAGCTTAGTGAGGTAGGATTGCAGCCAGGAGGACTAGCTGTTGTAGAGGCTTCTTGCAAAGGAGAATCAACAGAGGTTGAAGAAAGTTGTAGATAAGAGAAGCCTAAAAGAGCAGTTGAGAACGCTTGAAAGGTTCCAACAGAGGACCAATGATTACCAAAAGACCAGATCTGGAGGGAAGGATTGGTGAGGTAAGTGGTAGCAAGAGAGTTTGTTGTGGTAGAGGCTTCATGCAACTCATAGGTGAGGAACTCATGGCGAAGGAGATGAATACTGAAGGTCATAAAGGAGAGAGCAGAGGTTCAGAAAAAGGCCACAGTAAAAAAGAGAAGAAATATGCCAAGGCGAATGGCATAAGATAGCAGTTGACTCAGGAAGAGTATGAGAAAGAGAAAGTTGAGATAGCAGTTCATCTTGAGCTGTTGATGGAGTTGTTACGGGAAAATGTGAAATACCAGATACATGGATTATTGATGAGGAAGAGAGTGAAGTGGCAGAGGCTACAACAGAAAAGAGATTTACAGATAAGCATGCAGTTAACAGAGGAGAAGATCATTGATGATTTCTTGAGTTATTGGGCAAATCCAGATTAAATGGATAATGTAAAACCATGTATTTTTGTAGCTGAAAATTGTGGTGTGATTACAGGTTTTACTAAGGAGGATGTGCAACCTTGTGCAACTGTTACAGCACAAGTGGAAGTTCGTATGGATGCAGAAGAAGTGGATCAGTCGGTAGCACGGATAAGTGAAGCAACAGTTGAGTCTGTTAAACTTGGTGATTTTCAAACTGGAAGTTTATGTATGAATGCAGGTGATGATGATATGCTTCAGCAATGCTACAAAGAAATTGCATTATTAGAATACTTGTTGAAGAATCCAGAGTATGACAGGGAGATTGCAACAGATGAAAGAGTTCAGTATAGTGGATGAGAGGAGAAAGACATCATGAGAGAAAGACTGGTTGATAGTCTTGAGAGTTCTTTAGAGAATTCTTTGGGCAGAGAGAATCAGCATGATGTGTTGATTGGGATGGAACAACATACTGAGATGCTGGCAGAGGGAAGTAAGGCACTGATGTCTTGTGATTTTAATTTTAACATGTGTTCTGTGAATGCAGGTATGGTCGTCGGTGCTGAGAAACATTTGACTCAGCTCAACAGTCAAATGAAGGAAAAAGAAGTTCTCTGTTGCAGAAGGCAAGAAGGGGTGGATGATTGGGTGGCAGTTAGAACAAAGACCAGCATAGAAGCAAGAAATCAGCAGCTTGAAGATTTATTGGACATGGAAATTGAATTAATCAGAAGAATCATGCTGAAAGTGTCTCAGAAAAAGATATCAGCAAAGAAGAGAAGTAGCAGAAGAAGCAAGAGGAAGACAACAGAAGATTGCAAGAGTACAACTAGTGGAGCAAAGCAGCATAAAGTGTGGAGACCTGGAGAAGAACAACAGACAAAAGCAATGGCAAATGCAAAGTTACAGTACAAGATAGGGGATCCAAGCAAACATAGATCTGAACACATGATGAGGAGATCATGAAATTTTTCTACCTTGGGAGTATGATGCAGGAGCATTCAGCCCAAAGGGAAATTATTGTAAATAATAGACATAGGGGTCATGAAATTGTGGAATTAGTTTCCTAAATTCCAAGTCACTTTAATATTTAGGCTTTTAATTAGACATTCTGAAAATAAATAAATAAAACTAGGAGAGCTTTTAGGCATAAAGGAATGGATGTGGATCATAAGGAAGCTTTTCTATTTTAGAACAGGGAAAAAGATGGAATAAAGTTGAAAAGATGCTTTTTCCATATGTATGCATTGCATGTAGAGTCTTAGAGCTTTAGTTGAGTGATTTTAGGATTTTTAGATCATGCTAAGTTTAATAAATTATGGAGCTCAAAGGCATTGAGGAGGGAGTGTGTGTGAGGAGTGAGTGTGAGGAGTGAGCAAGGGTTCTCCTTGGGAGCCTTCGGGCAGTTTGTAAAAGGGCCATAGATTTGCATATCTGGCCATGAATAGAAAGCTCTGTGTGAATACTTGTTTTATGTGAATATGAATATGTTGAATTCGATTTGTATGGACATGGTTGCGTTTAACAATTTTTGAGATGTGATTCTGCACATGGTTGCAGAAATCAATGTTATATAATGTTGGAATTGCACGGTGCTGATGGTTCTAGTTTTGTTTCCATACGAATTGCTGTGTGTTAATCTGGTTGCTTGTCGTTTTTACAATGCGCAATTGAGTGTGTGTTAACTGTTGACCGCTTGGCTTCGTATGATATAGATCGCCTTGAATCTACTGTTATGCAGGTGGTTTCCTTTGAATATATACCGCCGAGAGCGAATCCTGTCCACTCTAAGTTCTTGAGTCCCTATCGCAGTTATGCGTGAAGCTGTCCATCGTGTGCCATATGGTCATCGATTTCGAAGTGACTGGTAAGAGTAAACAGCGATCACAGGTTGAATGCATGTAGGTTGAACGCATTGCATGTACAATGATAAATTCCTATTAAATGTTAAATGATAACCAGTTTCAAGCGGGATATATACAGTAGTTAGTCCTTAAGGGCTGCGCCTTTGTATATGGTAGCGCCGGTTTATAACTGTCGGCCATATCAAATTAAAGAAGAGAACAACCTGGTGGGATGGCATAAGTGGATATCTCTATTGTCTATGTATTATATGTGTATGTTAATAACCATTGAAGATTCGTTAATTATATACCTGCTGTATGGTTAATTACCGAGGAGGCGGTATTGGGGAAAAAGGTTCTATAAACCTGTTATACATGTGCTTAACTTACAAAACGTAACTTTTATAGATATGCAACTACGGTTGCGTAAGAGGGTTTTCGAAGATCCTGGTATTTGCGGCCTGGGAGCAGGCTGAGCTGCATCAAGTCTTAAGGGGGAGGGCATGTTAGGGTCCCACCCTAACCCCCTTATTTATGTAATGGGATCGAGTCATAGTCAAGAGTCAATAAAGCCCATATTAATAATTGTAAGTGGTTAACCCACAACTAATGACGGGACCACATTTAGTTGCAAATGGGCAGTTGTATTAGATAGATGGTATTAATAAAACCCATGGTATTGATCCTTGGTATTGCATGTATAGTCATATATAAAGGATAGAGACTCCCTGCAAGGAGCATTGTGTCTTATTTTTGTATCGAGCTCTTCTCTATTGGAGGTTTCCCCCTCGAAGAGGCCAGTGAAATTGCTTTCTGAATAATAAAATATTTGTTGTTGTCTCTCACTATTCTATGTTCTTCGTATCTTTCTTTGCATATTCTATATTTGGGTATCTTTTTGCAGGTTAAGAGCATAACATTTAAGATGAGGGTTGACCAACATTAGAGCTGGCCATGAACACTTGTTGAAAGCAAGGGAGGAGCAACAAAAACTAATAGAAGGTCTAACTAAGAAGTTAAGCCACAAAACTCTTGATCTGGACGTAGAAGGGGACAAGGAAGACCCCTTAAAGAGGAAGAGTGTTGATCATGAAACTGATAAATCTAAAAGTGGAGAAGATTCTGACAAAACATCTAAAAAATCCAACATATTTAGAAAGAATGAGAAAATGGAACTCCAGGGAGAGTTAGAAAGGAAAATACCACCAACCTTTGATGGATAGAAAGAAAAAGATGCAGGAGGCTAACTATTAAATATTACTAAGTATATTCAAGTATATGAATATGATAGTAATTTAAATTCCATATTAGTAGTTTATCAACTATAGGGTAAGGATGCATTATTGTGGGAACAAGCAAGAACAATGCAAAATCTTGATGAAAACATAGTCTCTTGAGAAGAATTTCAGTAACAATTCAAAGAAAAATATTTAGATGAATGATGTTGAGATGATCATGCTAAGTAATTTCATGATTTAATACTGGGACAACTCAGTGTGGGAAAGTTTGTGGCACCACTAGTATAAAATGACTAATTAATTAGTAAAAGAATGACCAAAACTTTCATATAAACGACTATTTTTAGGTCAGTGACCAATAGTAGCTAATTTACGGTCTCTTATAACGCGACCAACTTTTAGTCATTTTTAGCTTATTCATTAATTGGTTATCTCAATTTAATTTTCTAGTAGTATATTTAGTCATTACTTTAGTTATTTATTTGGTCATTAATTTATTCATTGATTTGGTCATTAATTTCCACAATTAATGACCAAATATACAACAAAATATATTACTAAAATATCATTGAGAAAACTAATTAAGGACCAAAGAAATATGACCAAAATGTTGGTCGTGTTATAAGATACTGTAAATTAGCTACTAATAGTCATATATATGCAAATTTTAGTTACCGTTTGAAACCAATTAATGACCAAAGAAATATGACTAAATTTTAGTTGTGTTATAAGATACTGTAAATTAGCTACTAATAGTCCTATATATGCAAAATTTAGCCGTCATTTGTAACAAAAAATTTATCACTTGCACTAGTCATTTATATTTTTTGGTAGTATCATATTCATTTTATAAATTACTACTTTATTAGTTTATATTCATTTCATTTATTTTCATTAACAATCGTTATAAGCAACTAATTTAGTCATATATTCATTTTATGTGTTCATCATTGATAAACATAAACTACTAATTTAGTAGTTTTAGATTGATTTTATGTTTTCATTATTAAACAACATAAATTAATTAGTATGATTTTTCAACTAAATTAAAAAAAATGACATACAATGTACATGTTCATATAATATGAAAACAAAAAATTACATATGTTAATTACAATACTAAGTAATATCAAGTGAAAATATAAATAATTCCAACCACATAAATTATATTATATAAAATGTCAAGTATTACAATATGAGTTTCGAACTTAATATTGGTTGGAGTATAATTTTCACTCGAAATGGTGTTTCATCACTTCAAAAAATTATCATTGTGTTGCCAAGGCATTACAGGTGAATTCACAAACACTGAACACTTGACCATTAGGCTTTATGTGTGTGTCTTATGCGTGATATTGGCTCTATGTGTACCACTAGACCATGGCTCTTCTCTTTTTCTTTAATTTTCATTTTGTTGCTCTAGTGTTATTGCTCTCCTCTTTCTTCAATTCCTACTTCTTACCATCAGTATTGAGTTCCTTTCGTAAAAAAATAGATACAATGCAAAGTATAAGACTTGAAAGTCGATGAATACTCGAATAAACTAAAGTAAACTATAAAATATTTATATGATATATACCTCAACATCAACAATATTGTTAATGCCATTTTCCCCCATAAATACAAGAAACTTCTACAATTTTTCTTTAGCTGGGCAATGGTGGCCACTATGTGGCTAGGTAACCTATATAAAATAAGCAAATAAAGAATCATCATAGAATAAATTGTGTACCTACTATGTTCTCAGTGTACAACATTTGTTCATGAAATGTTATCTTCAACTAAAGTAATAAATGAGATGCACACATTTCTATCCCAATTTTTTGAATTGCCATGCTTATGATACATTGAAATTTTGATTTTATCCAACATAATAAAACACATCAGAGCTAGCAATTTATATTAAGAATGTATCATGCTCCAATTTTATAGTTGTATTGTTTCCTCTAGTTAGCTTTAAGAAGCAGTGACACTTGAACAATAAAATTGATCAGTAGAAACATAATGGATGGAGCAAAGTATTGATGATACAAGATTACAACAGGAAACTGAAAAAAAAGAAGAAGACTTTTTAAATTGTGATACTAACCGTGAATATAGCTTCAACATAGTAATCTTCAACTATCAACGTACTATTCTGGGGGAAAAGGAATCCGTTTCCCAGAAGCCAACAAATTATGTATGCCCCTTCTTTTTCCTGTAATTAATTGAGAAATATTAGCACATGAAATTTCCATTTAGAGTCTTTGAAACGATTCTATAAATATTCAACGAAAACTTAATGTTACTCATCGATTTTCCACTAATGCAAACAAAATTGCATATGTTAACTTGTTTTTGAGATGGAGAGTTATGTAATTCATTGTGTCCATTGATTGCCTATTGCCATGACTGTTTCTTTTAATGATCAGGAAATGGGGCTATATTTGATGAGAAAACATATTTTTCCTAGTATATTCCACTTTTCTAATTCAAATCTAAATTTCCTTCTAGTTTATGGTGTTCAGACAAACCGAAATATTTTTCCTTTAAGAAGTCAGTATTGTAATACATTACTAAATGAGAAGCTACATAATGAAGTTATTAGTGGTGGAATACTAATAAATCACAAATACGTGAAAGAAATAACACCACTATGTCCTAGTCATGCCAAGTCTTTATCCTTTTGGTTGGAAATATTACTTCATGAAAACAACATATTTGACAGAGAACTTTTCTGAAACTAACCAATGCTAATGAATCCAAAAACAATTCCATTTCTATTGGCATGCCCTCCAAATGTGTGGAAGTATCAAACACGCGTACTACACTTCCCTATACACACTCCTCCTTCTTCATGTGTCTTGATAGGAAGCCCTCAAGTTCGATAGTCTTGCAAGTACTGCTACAAGTTCTAGCTCTAAAGGCACTCAGATTTCAAAAATATGAATGTATTGTATCTTTGTTCTAAATGATAGACTCAGTGATAAAAACATCCACTAATCCTAAGCTCGATTATATGTCTCTATGAAATATATTAAGGAAATTTTTTCTATAAAGCCTTAGGTCCAACTGAACATGGACAAAGAATCAAGGTTTGACTTAAAATTGGGCAAGACTTAAGAGTTAATTTAAGAAATTTCGTCAAAACAAAATAACTTGGACAAAACATTTATTTTCGAACTGTCAACTTTTACCTGATTCTTGCCTAAGTCGAAGTAATATCATTAGATAGTTACGCTCGAGTCTAAGTTAGACCTTGAATTATGTCCAAGTTAAGCTTTGACTCCATCTGGTCTACTTAGATTATATCCCAGCTGAGTCAGAGTAGCTAGGTAAGGTTAGTTTAATCTGTTAACTACGGCTACAAGTATCTTTAGCATTTAACGCCCAAACGTGATATGAAAAATAAATACAATGTGATGAATCACTTCTTATGATTTAGGATTGATGTGTTCTAGATAATGGAAATGTTATGTTGTCACGTATGGATAGGGTTGATAAGGATATGGTGAAATTTTAAAACGTTGTAGGTTGTCACAAATAATGGTATGGTAATTCAAGACCAGTTGGTTTCCTATGATCATTTTGACTATACTTATAACACCATTTATTGCATAAGTGTTGGAAAAGGTATCAAAATGTTTGTGTTAGGTCATTTTTCCATTCAGATATCAACCGCAATGAACAATGTACTTTTAGGTATATAACAACATGAGTTTCGAAAATTACTATACAAAATTTAAGTGGCTTGATGCTCACTATGTTGAGATCTTATTGTCGACATAAAATGACAAAGTATAAATGTGTACTAGACAAAGTGATAATCTCATATGATGGTTCCTATAAGTGTTGTTAACTGTCATTTGAATTATCTTATGATTGATTTGATTTTTTCTTTGGATGTAATGGTTTTCCAGCTTGAATGAACTCCTTTTTTATCAAATTTTACATGTGCATTATAGCTGCGTAAAAGGTAGATTATTCTCAGGAGTAAATCACAACATAAAGTACTGAAATAGAATTAATAAATTTTTAGTTCAAATGATGCTACACCTTGAATTATTAAACTGACTCATATATTCAATCAATGTCTAGCTTATCTTGATTTTGTAATGAGGATTATAACCAGATTCTATAAACATATATATTATGATTTTTTTTGGTAACTTCCAGATCTATAGAACAAATGCAAGAGGAATTTAAGTATGTTTTCTGTATGACTTTAAGATGGTATCTTTCCCTTTTATGGTCCTTGCGAAAATGGAGTTTAATAAAGTCTTGAAAAGTTGTTGTATTCAATATATGAGGATTAATGAGGTTGCAAAATACAAGCCTAATTGTCCCTATCCTTATTCAAAATTTATAGAAATCTATCAAGTGGGCTTTCTATCATAGACAAAATCTAAGATTATGAAGTGTAGGTCTATCAAGAATTGATAATATTCGTGTACTACCATGCATAGAGAGACACATAAACAAATATGATGAATCCCAAATAAATACAATGTGGTCATATGTATCCACTTCAGAATTATACCTTGTAAAGTTGTGGTCACAAAGAAGAATGATAAGGAAAGAAATATGCTTGCTAGCAGAGATGAAAATGATTTCAAAATGACAAGAATATTTTCAGTTGAACTTGGAGGTAAAATAACAAGTTATTGGTCTCAATATTGAAATGACAAACCCAATTTTGTTCCATATTTGGCTATCCACAACAAAAATTCACTACTACGCTTTGAATCTCTAACCCAACAAACAAATAAAAATCTCCAAGTATAGATATTCAAGAAAGGACCCTCTAAAGCTGTTGGAGTTGTCCATACTTTTCGACATAGTTTAGGCATTGAATCGGTAAATGATTTAGTTTTTATGTAGTTGGCTTAAAATGACATCAAATCAATGTTGACACCTTAAAACAACCCATGGACAAGGAATATTTAGACATTCCTGCATAAGAAGTGACATCTGAGAGTGTTTCCTGTCTAAGAAGGGAATCTCCCAGATGTCCCCTAATTGGAAGAGATGCCTTAAGAGATGGAGGGCATCACGAACATCCTCCAGGGTGCCCAATCATATCTGACACCATAAAACATGGGTGATGAGTCCTTCAGGGGTGTTAGCATATCTACATACATCATATTTTGTAACTCATTTGTAATCGTGTACCCTCATCAATAAAATGTAACAAGAAAGAACAATTTTCAGCCCACTTCCCTTTAACTCATGCAATATAGACAAAAATCCATAAACAAGCATAAAAATTAAGAGATTGTGCAAAGTTGGCTGGTGTTATAATCTAAACTTGATATGAGAAAATGACAAGAGATTACCAATCAAATATCCATGCATCCACATGATCTCACAAATTCCAAGTATAATTACACATAGCTACTCTACAACACTTCTCTATGCATTCAAATTTTTTACAGTCATAGGATGAGCCATATGAATTCTAGGTGCTTTTCCATTGTCTCTCTTCAATGGTGTCCACTCTTGAATCGAATTTGGGCCTGCATAAATTGAAGGATATGCCATAAATCATATCAGGTATTCTTCCATTATTAAATCAATGATTTCCACTTTAAAAAGAACTCATAAAGAGAATTGTAAAATATAGAAAGATGCAAGATACTAGGTTTGATGATTTATATGACCTTCATTTAAAAGTACTTCATCATAATGGACAAAATCTTTCCCATCCTTCAATCTTAGTACATTGGCTGAAAACAAGACACCCTGAAGACCCTCTTCATCAGAGATAGCCTAGAAAGATTTTGATGATTCAACATGATCTTGAGAACCAAACAAGGCATTTACGTCGTTACTAAAAATTTAATTCCAAATGAGTGTTTTCTCTTAGAAATGGTAGAGGAAATGCTTAAGGATATTGCAATGCTAATGAAAAGCCCAGAGAAGTGAAAAAATCCTTGCTAGATCACCAACCTCCACAAGAAAACCATTCTTGTTGTTGTTAGCCTTTGAAGCAAATGGCTCCCTATCATTTTTAGAACATGCTTCAGTTTCAAGAGCTACTGTTTCCCCCTTTGCGACTATCTCTGTAACAGAAACATGTAGGAGAAGTTGGGTTGTACCAAGAGTTTGATTATCCTTACAAACTTCGACATCCTTTTCTATTGGGATATCATATTGTGAACAATCTAGTATCTATGTCACATCCTTCTCCACATGCTTAACAATTATGATGAAGGACCCTTCATGCAGTCTTTTGATTTCCTTGAGGTTTTATTCTTGAACACATCTCTCTTATCCGTTGACTTGTAATATTTAACAATATTTTCATTTTTAATAACAATTCGTTTAGTTGGTGTTTCAATATGAATGTTATCATAATTTTTAATATTTGCTTCTTGGTTCATTAGCTTCCAATAAGCCTCTGGACCAACTTGTAGTAAAACATTCAACGGTAATTGAACAAGATCACCCATGGCCACAACAAACTTTTGTTTGAGATACAGCTTGTGCAGATAGTTCAACTACCCTCATAACTGCATCCAAATTCTGTGCCCTCTTTGTAGAAGTAGAAGAAGCTTCAACCCTATTTTTGTCATCTTCCCTGGGAGTTAGAACGATTAAATGGGAATGACCCCAACTTCCTTCAAGAAATCCAACATCACGAGGGAAAATAACATCATGTTTACCATTAGAACTCAGAGCCTCCATTGCAATGTGCTTTGGTTGTAAGTTGTAAGGTAGCATCATATGCAATATTCATTACTGCTCCTATAGCCTTAGCAACCGATGTAGCAGCAGTTATTGCCACAACTGCAGGAGCAAGCCTATCCTCATAGTTCAAAACTAATTGAAAATTATTTTGAGATGGTAATTGACTCCAAATTCCCCTGTTGTTCCTAACCATGAAAGCAGTAATGGAAGCAACATGTTCAACATTTATTTTTGCCTATTCTATTCGATTTCTTATTTCATTTGAAAGTATAATTCTCTCTCCAGTTTCTCCTCTACTTATTACCAAAAAATGAGAAAAATAATGTGTACCTGGGATGTCAAAACCTTGTGTAATTACATCATTTGAAGTAGTTGAGACAATTATTAACGGCACAAGCTTAGATACAGGTGTGGTTATATTAGGATGTTTGGGAACAATGCATGTCACTTCCAAGCAATAAGTTTGAACAATTTCTTCTGAAGCACTTTTATTTTTCCTCTTTCTATGTTTTTTCTCCTAATTGGATTGCCTACCAACTACCAAACTTGTTTTTGGAACATCTGTACCACCATTGGTACCAGTTTGAACTAGAGTATCCCTGCCATATTTTGGAAATGATGAATGATGAGTGTAATTAGTGTATATTATACAAAAGGTGATACCAAATTTCTCTAGTTATTAAGTGTATCCTGAGCTCCTTTTCAAACTACAAAACTAGAAAACTGTAAGCCAGAGTTTGTTGGTGGTCCTTGAGGAGGAGCCACCCATGGCCTAGGGAAAGGTAAGGGAAGCATATAAGGAGCAGAACTTCCTTGTGTAGGGTAGTTTCCAAGTCGTACATATTCATAAGGTTACATTATTGCAGTCAATTGATGGGGCTCAAAATGCAGACTACTCTGAATGGTGGACCACTGGACCCCTTCATTCACTGGATTACTCCACACTCGTGGTGACAAGGTGAGTGGGCGAGTTGGAGTCATAATTTCTTGTGGGGTATTCTTGCTCCCACCCCTCCATAATTTATAAGCCCAAGTCATTCTGTTGAGCAATAAATGGCTCCTTTACATTACCAAGTCTGCTAACCTCATTCCTAAAACAATATTCCATCCATTAGTGGCATTAACAGATGCAAAAGGAGTTGTAATATTCATGACTTCAAAATTTTTTCTAGATATTATTATTTTTTTGCTTGAGAAAGGGGTGTGAACATGTATGTATGAGGTATTAGAGAACCCCTTCCCATGAATATGATCTGCAACAATATGCCAAGCATTCTCCCACATACTCTTGCCTCCATTTGTTGCAAAGCAACCATTTTGAGATGTTGATAAACAATCAGAATATTCATCTTAGAGATATTGGACAGACAAAAAATAAATAGAAATGATATATTATATAAACAATGATCATCCCACATAAATAATGAACTCAAAATAGAATGTGTGTGTGATCATTCCACGTAACTCTTGCACTCTCTTTGTAACACAAACTCTCACGAAAGAGGATAACTCCTAACTTTAGTGGCAGAGCTAAGAGGTAACTCTTACACAAGTCACCCACTGTTACCTTGTTGGTTTTGCCTCTAACTATAAGGCTACGAAAAAAGTTCCTAGACAAAGGGTGTTCCTAGTAGTCGAAGTTGTATGACTTGGTTTGACAAAGGCAACTTGATACTACCTACTTGCAGGCGTAAATAAGAGATTAAATAGCCAATTATGCACAAGCGTTAAGATATTCAATTAAGACAAGAATTCATCTTCAAATAATGTCCTTTTAATATTAAAAATAAATCTTGTTCAAACTCTCATAGATTTGAATAAATACAATCTGTTCATCTCCCTCAACTTCGAAATTATACCCTGCAAAGGTGTGATCACAAAGTAGAATGTTAAGGAAAGAAAAATGCTTGCTACTATAAATGAAAATTATTTCAAAGATGACAAAAATATTTTCAATTCAAACTGGAGGAAAAGCAATAAGTTATTGGTCTGAATATTGAAACTAAAAACCCAATTTTGTTCAATATTTTGGTTGCCCACCACAAAAATTCATTCATACCCTTTGAATCTCTAACCTGATAGACAAATAACAATCCCCAATCATATAACATCAATAAAGGACCTCCTATATCTATCTCAGTTGTCCACATTTTTGGACATAGGCTAGGCTTTAAATTGGTGAATGACTTAGTTTTTATGTAGTTGGCTTAAAATGGCATGAAATCAATGTTGACACCATAAAATATCCCATGGAGAAGGAATTCTTAGACATTACTGTGTAAGAAGAGAAATCCCATAGTTTTTCCTCTCTAAGGACATCTCCTAGATGTACCCTATTTGGAAGAGATTCCCTAAGATATGGAGGGAATCATCAACATCCTCCATGTTGTCCGCTCATCTCCAACACTAAAAAACACTAGTGATGAGTCCTTCAGGGGTGGTAGCATATCTACATACTTCATATTTTGTAACTCATTCCTAATCATGTACCCTGATATATAAAATGTAATAAGGAAGAGTAATTTTCAAGCCACATCCCTTTAACTCATACAATATAGGAAAAACGCCATAGACAAGCATAAAAATTAAGAGATTGTGCAAAAGTTGTCTGGTGTTCTAAACTATGTTTGATTTGATAAAATGAAAAGAGATTACCTATCAAATATCCATACATCCATATGAACTCACACATTCCAAATATAATTGCCCATAGTTTGTCTACAGAACTTTTGTGTGCCTTCAAATTTTATTACAGTCATAGGATGATCCATTTGAATTCTAGGTGATTTTCAATTATCTCTCTGCAGCGGTATCCACTCTTGAAGCTAACCTAGACGTGCATAAATTGAAGGACATGCCATAAATCATATCATGTATGCTTCCATTATTAAATCAATGATTTCCACATTAAAATAACTCATAAAGAGAACTATAAAATAAAGAAAGATGCCAGATACTAAGTTTTATGACTTAGATGACCTTCATTTAAAAATAGCTCATCATAATAGACAAAAGATTTCTCATCCTTCAATCTCAGTACTTTGGGTGAAAACCAACCACCCCGAAGACCCTCCTCATTAGAGACAAGCTAGAATGATTCAACATGATTTTGAGAACCAAACAAGGCATTTTGGTTATTAATAAAACTTTAATTCCCAATTAGTGTTTTCCCTTATCAATGACAGAGGAAATGATTAAGGATATTACAATGCTAAAGAAAAGATCAGATAAGTGAAAAGATCCTTGCTAGATCACTAACCTCCACAAAGAAAGCCCTCCTTGATGACATTACTTTTTGAAGCAAATGGCTCCTTGTGATTTTTAAAACTAGGTTCAGTTTCAAGAGCTACATTTTCCCATTTGCAACTATCTCTATAACATAAACATGTACAACAAGTTGGGTTGTACCAAGAGTTTGATTCTCCTTATGAAATTCGACATCCTTTTCCATTGAGATATCATATTGTGAATGATCTAACATCTTTGTGACATCCTTCTCCACATTCTTAACAATTCTATTGTAGGACCCTTCCATGCCTTCTTTTGTATTCCTTGAGATTTCATTCTTGAACACATCTCTCTTATCCTTTGGCTTGTAATATTTAACAATATTTTCATTTTAAATAACAATTTGTTAAGTTGGTGTTTGACTGTGAATAGTATCATATTTTTGAATATTTTCTTCTTGCTTCATTAGCTTCCAATAAGCCTCTAGATCACCTTCTAGTAAAAAATTCAATGGTAATTGAACAGGATAACCCATGGCCACAACTTCATATTCTTACGATATAGCTTGTACATATAGTTCAACTACCCTCACAACTACATCCAAACCCTCTGCCTTATTTGTAGAAGCAGAATAACTGTCAACCTTCTTTTTGGCATCTTCCTTGGTAGTTGCAATAATTGAATGGGAATGGCCTTGGCTTCCTTCAATAAATCCACTTCACTAGAGAAAATAACATCATGTTTAAAATTAGAACTCAGAGCCTCCATTGCCATGTGGTTTGTTTGTAAGTTGTAAAGCAGCATCAGATGCAATCGTCATTGCTACTGCTACAGCCTTAGCAACTGATGTAGCAGCAGTTGTTGACACACCTATAGAAGAAAGCTTACATTCAAAGTTTTAAGCTAACTGAGAGTTATTTTGAGATGCTAACTGACTCCAAATGCCTAGACTATGCCTAACCATAGTACCACAACACCCCTTCATTAACTAGAGTATTCCACACTTGTGGTGACAATGTGAGTGGGCAAGGTGGACTCATAATTTCCTGGGGGGGTATTCTTGCTCCCACCCCTCCCTAAGTTAGAATCCCAATTCACTCCAGTCGGCAATAAATGTCCCCTTGACATTTCCAAGTCTAATGAGATCATTCTTGAAACAAGATTCCTTTCATTGGTGGAATTAACTGATGGAAAAGGAGTTGTAATATTCATCACATCAACAATTTTTCTAGATATTGTTGTCATAGTGCTTGAGAAAGGGGTATGAACAAGTATGTATGAGATATTCATGAACCCCTTCCCATGAACATGATCTGCAACAATATTCCAAGCATTCTCTCACATACTCCTACGTCCATCTGATGCAGAGGAACCATTTTGATATGATGACAAACAATATTAGCACACAATAAGACTATTCATCTTAGAGATATTAGAGAGAGAAAATAAATAAAAATCAAATATTAAATAAAAAATCATCATTTCACATAAATAACAAGCTTAACATAGAAATTTGCGTGTGATCATCACACGTAACTCTTGAACTCTTTCTGTAATTCAGGCTCTAATCAAAGAGGATAAGTCATAACTTTAGGGGAGAGCTAAGACAAAACTCTTAGGCAAGCCACCCATTGTTACCCTATTGGAATTGCCTCTCACTATCAGGTTAAGAACAAAAGGTTCCTAAACTAGGCGTGTTCCTAGGGGTTGAAGTTGTATCACTTGGTTTGACTGAGGAAATTTAATACTACCCACTCGCAGGTGTAAATAGGAGATGCAATTTCCAATTATGCACAAGCGTTAAGATATTCAATTTAGACAACAATGCTTATTCACGTAATGTTCTTGGAATATTAAAAGCAAATCTTGTTCAAATTCTCATACATTTCGATAAATACAATGTGGTTATCTCCCTCCACTTCAAAATTATACCTTGCAAAGTTGTGTTCGCAAAGAAGAATGTTACGAAAATAAAAATTCTTGCTACGAGAAACGAAAATGATTTCCAAATGAAAAAAATATTTTTATTTGAACCTGGAGGTAAAATAATAACTTATTGGTCTGAATATTGAAACTACAAACCCAATTTTGTTCAATATTTTTCTCCCCACAACAAAAGGTCATTTCTAGCCTTTGAATCTCTAACCTGACAGACAAATAACAATCTGCAAGCATATAACTTCAAAAAAGGACACTCTAAAGATATCCCAGTTGCCCAAATTTTCGAACAGAGGTTCGGCTTCAAATTGTTGAATGATTTATTTTTTATGTAGTTGGCTTAAAATGGCATCAAATAAATTTTGAAACCATAAAATAGCCCATGGACAACGAATGTTTAGACATTCTTACATAAGAAGAGACATTGCAGAGTGTTTCCTCTTTAAGGAGATCTCCCAGTTGTCCCCTATTTGGAAGAGATGCCCCAAGAGATGGAGGGCATCACCAACATACTTTCTAAACTACAACCTTCACACTACCACCATCAATCTCTCATTCATAAGCTTTCCCAAAACCACCAACACCAAGAATCGTGACTCATCATAGTTTATGATAGACTCTTGTATCTTTGTAAAGGTAAAATGTTTGCAAAAACTAGAAGGTGTAGCTGACACATAGCTCCCATATTGTAATATTGTACTCTTCATATTCCCGTGTAGTCCCTACTATTGAAAATGATTTTTTATCGAGTGGTAAGAAATTGTCATCTTCAGTTACGAGTAAGAGTAAATACGATTAAATTACACACATAGTGTAAGATTCTGTACTCAGAATCATAATTTCGACGCAAAAAGGAAGCCAAAAAATATGTGATTCATGTTTTCCATTCAAATAGAGGAAAAGTGGGATGTTCTTAAAATAATTTCTATAGAAATATTTCTAATTTCCAATTAGTGATTTGAGAGCTAATTCTATCCTAAAGAAGAGTTGGTGCACTGTGAAGAACTTTTCTATTACTGACAAACTTCATTCTATTTGTTGAATTTTCCAGCAAGAAATATTTTAAACTTTGGAACAAATACTTAAATCTAGATATTTAAGAAAAGGGCAGATATGAAGGGGCCTATTGTACCTCAAAAAATGACTTGGTGAAATTTTTGTCGATCAATTACTTGGCAGTTTCTAGCCAGGAAAACTGACCATATGATCATGTCTCAATATAGATATGTGATTCAAGGGTTAAAGAAAGATACATGTAGAGATAAGGAAATGGTGAGTGTTAGAAGTAACAAAGACATGTTTGAAACATTGGAATGTTTTAATATGAGGAGTAAAAGCCACCTATGAGTTCTCTTATCATTTTAAATTGGAAAAATGTTTAAATCGGCCCCACTGGAATTACATAAAAGTGTCTTGTTAACAAGAATGGAATATTACATCAAAGTCCATCAACATTATTTAAGCATGAAAGTGCTTCTATTTAGCTAAGGAAAACCAACAACTAGGCCACATGCATATATAATCTATCATAAGCATGTGCAACTCTTAGAATGATGTTTATCCAAGGAGTTTGTACCTTCTAGAGAAAAGCTTCGAGAAAATTTGTATTCCTCCAAATAAATCAGCTAAGATAATTTTATTGAATCCTAAAAGTAACCCCAAAGTTAGGTCCATGGGACTAAAATAGGACATATAGTATAGCTACAAAGTGGGAGTGTGAAATCAGCTTTTGGAGCAAAGATCATGTTGACATTTCAGCCTATAGGCCAATTCATCCACATCCCTCTAGGTTGAATGGTCATCCTACAAAGATGTCAGCTGACATGACAACTTAGAGGCCTGTACATTGAGATGTGATCCTACAACCATGTAGAATGACATTTAGCCTACAAGTTTGTAGGTTGAGGCTATCATCCTACTGGTCTTTCCTTTAAAGAATTAAAAAAAAACCTGATTTACCAAACTAAAATTTGAATGTGTAACTTACTAATTACAGAAATAAGTCCTAATGAGTCAAATAGTGCATAACTGTGTATATCTTCTATCGCTATGTTTAGGTTGTTAAGAGGCCCTAGATTCAAGTCAAATAAGTGTGTTGAGTGGCGAGTCTACTAGAATAACATGAAAACACTACTTCAAACTTCCCGTTTTGGGAAAAATCTTGAGATTACTAATGCATAACTTCAAGTGGCCATAACATTTTTATCTATCATTTAAAATTTTCCTTTTGACATGATTTTGGGGTCTTGCAAAAATTATCTACTCACTTGTACAAAGAAAAATGGGTTTAGTATCTCTATAAAAGATACAACAATTTAGCACTTTTAACCTTTTGGAGGAAATTTTATCAAAGCCACACTACAAGAGAGAGAAGGTGTGCCAATACTAAGAAATTGCACTGATGCAATCCTTCCTATTATACTTATAATATACATACAACATCTTTTGTACAAATTCATCAACTATTCCCCTTTAAGAAAATATATTTTTCATAAATGCATTATTACAAGACTTAGTTGAAGCCTTAGATTGAAAACAAATATACAAGTTGATATGAATTGGATCCATGAAAATTATCAAAGTTTTATGATTGTATCAAATCAGGACAGACTTCAAAAACTTGTGAAAAAGAGCTATCAGGAAGACCTTTAGGCAGTGGCAGTTTGTAGCCAGCAAGGAATGATGAGGACCTCAGTCAAAGCACATTGACTGAGGCCCATGGAGACCGCACAGGATGCAAACTAGCATATTGGAAGTTTGTATCAGAAAACAGAGGTCGTTTCTGATCGCTGGGAAAAACCCCTTGAGAAGGAAAAGCCCCGAGCGCTTGGTCACATGGGAAGCTAGGAAACTGTAGGGAAAAGAACTAAAGCGAAAGGCTGGTCCCGCACTCTAAAGCTGGCCAAATATTAGAGGCATTTTGGGTGGTAAGTGGATTTGGCAGGAGAACGAGCGATTGCACACATTGCATGACATGTGTCAGGTGGATGAGAGAGAAAACTGCCTCTCATCACGGGCTAACATTTGAGCAAGTCAACCACACGATAAGAGTGAACACTGTAGGATTTTGGAGCTCCAGATCTAATGGTGGAGATTGCGCTTGATCAATGATCAGATCTGGAGGGAGAAATAAGCTACAAAATATAAAAGTCTGAAGTCTGATTTGACCATTGAGTTGGCGAATGAATCATTACATAGTGTAGCTGAAATACCGAACTATTTGAGGAAGAGCTGACGCATTTCGTGAGAGGAAAAGTGGCCACTTCCATGTGAGACGTTACAGAGTGGCGATGACACAGAGGCAGGGAATTCCAAGCGAACAACAGTAGGTAATCCGAAGGGGCGGAAGAGGAAGTGAACAGTCATGAGACAGATTGGCTTTAGGCCATGAACAAAGATATAATAGATACAGATAGAGACAAAGAGAAGAAGCAAGAGTGAAGCAAAGACAGTGAGAAAGGAAGAAGGAGACAGAGAAGCAAGAAGCAGAAAAAGGAGAGCCAAGCTGACCTGCAGAATTAAGACAACATCGAGGAGATAGAACTAGGCTTGAGAGGTCCAAGCGGTCCCTATGAGGATATCTGTTGGGAACTGAGTACTAGATTGGACTCATCCCATTAAGACCTGTGAGGTCGAGACTTGTTAAGGAAGAGTCTATGCACTAAGCATTATCTATTTCAGGAGACTCAAATTGAGCTCCTCACTGTAAAAAATCTACTTTAAAGGCACAATAAAAGAAGGCCACCACTGAAAGCTGGACTGGAAACATAAACCTGGAGGATTGGGTGAACTCCTTATTAATTTGTTGTGTTCTTGTCTTTTCTTACTGTGTTTTTCTTACTATTTTACATTGTCTAGTGTCTGTGTATTTCGTAATCTGATCTATCCGTTGCCTAAGATAACATAGACACACACCCACACAAGAGTCTGTAATACCTTCATTCATTAATTATTTAACTGAGACCACTCATGAGTGATTTTCAGATCAAGTGGTATCAGAGCTCAAGGCTGTTAAGGTTAGACAAGCTTGTGTTGGATTTAGTTGTTGAATTCTAACTAGATCAAAGCTCAAATTAGGAGAAGGAGAGTTGGTCGAAACTAATCCTTAAATTGGGAGAGTCTATCCTCGGAAGACAATGTCAGAGGAAGGTTCTATGTGGCTAGACCATCAATTCATAGATGGTTTCCTAGCCATAAAGTCCATGGTAGAGGAAATGTATAGGGACTTTAGAAAACACAAGGATGAAGATTCATCAGGCTCCAAACAAGACAAAGGAAAAGATGAGGCTCACTTCCATGACCACTCAAAAGGCAAAGGGAAATAAGAAAGCTTTCTCACACCTCCTAATAGTCCTAAACATAAAAAGAAGGCATCCTTGATTAAACTAGATGTTATGCTCGATTTACCTATATATGATGGAGAGTTGAATGCAGAAAAGATAGACAATTGGATTAGACAAATTGATGTTTATTGAAAAGTGCAGAGTATCAATTCAGTCAAGAGCAAGATTTCGCTGGTAAGCCTACGCCTTGGAGGCACTACCTTGGTTTGGTGGGAAGGCAGGACCCAAGCTGACATGAAAAGACATGGTAAGACTATCTTTGTTTGGAGTGAATTTGTTTCTGCAATCAGAAAGAAGTTCTATCCATTGGCCTACATGCAGCAAGCCATGATGAGCTAGCAAACTCTTCGATAGTTGAAAGGGAAAAGTGTACAAGGATACACTCAAGAATTTAGAAAGAGAGCATTGATTCTAGGAATCTCATTAGACTCACCTGAGACTCTATTGAAGTACATCGGTGGTCTACACAGCTACATGAGGCACACTATCCTCATGTTTAATCCCACTAGTATAGATGAGGTATTTATACAAGCTACTCATCTAGAAGATAGAGGAAAGAATGGAAGTCTAGAAGTTGGGGGATCATCCCAACCCACTGCAAGCAAGAATAAGGAGAAAAGAAAGTAGAAATGGAAAGCAAGGAAGGATAACACTGCACAAAAGAGCAAGTCTTCATGCACTCACTGTAAGAAGGATGGGCATGATGATGAAAATTATTTGATTCTACATCTAGAGCTGAGACCTAATGAGTTTGAGGGCAAGAAGAAGAAGACTGTTGCAACTATTCAGAAAGATTTGGGGTTAGACTCAGGAGATGAAACAACTATTACAGCCATAGGTATAAGAGGTTGTCCACTTTAGAGAATGTAGAAATCGAGAAGCAGGTGCAGGAGTTGTGTAAGAAGGGGTTCATCAGATCTAGCACATCACCATGTGGGTTACCAATCGTTTTGGTGAGAAAGAAAGATGGCTTGTGGAGAATGTGCATTGATTACTGAGCACTGAACAAGATAAAAATAAAAAATCATTATCCCCTTCCTCGTATAGATGATTTTTTAGATCAATCAAAAGAACATGTTTTTCCAAGTTAGACATGCATAGTGGATACTGTCAGGTCAAAGTTGCAGAACAAGATGCATGGAAGACTGCTTTCAAAACAAAGCAGGGATTGTATGAGTGGCTAGTTATGCGTTTTGGCTTAACTAATGCTCCTACTACTTTCATTAGATTAATGAATGATGTACTTCGACATTTTCTTGATGATTTTTTTATTGTATATCTGGATGACATTCTTTTATTTAGAAAAATGTGGGAAGAACACTTAAAGCATGTTAAGCAGACACTAGATGTTTTGAAAAGAGAAAAACTTTATGTTAAACTCTCAAAATGTGAATTTGGAAAAAAATCTTTGAATTATTTGGGTCATACAGTAGGGGGTGGTGAATTGAAGATATATCCCTCTAAGGTGGCAGTCACTGTAAACTGGACTAAACCCAAATCTGCTACAGAAGTTAGAAGCTTCTTAGGAGCAGCACAATATTGGAGAAAGTTCATTTCTAACTTTTCCTTAATTGTAACTCCCTTACGTGCTTTGACGGGATTGAACAAGGTGTTTCAGTGAGGAGGCAAACAACAGAAAGCCTTAGACACCTTGAAAGAAAAGATTAGTACAACACCTGAACTAGCACTACCTGATCTTCAAAGACCATTCGAGATCCAAACAGATGCCAGTGACTATGCCATGGGAGCAGTGTTGACACAGCACGGTAAACCCATATGTTTTCATTCTAAGACATTTAATTATGTAGTAGTTAACTATCCTACATATGATAAAGAATTGTATGCATTAGTACAATGTGAAAAAGTGGAAACATTACTTAATGGGCAAAGAGACAGTAATACATACTGATCATCAACCACTTCAATATCTACACTCCCAAACTAAGTTCCAGCAATCAAGACACTATAGATGGATGGGTTTTCTACAAAAATTTCATTTGGTCATCAAATATAAAAAGGGAACACACAATAAAGTTGAAGATATGTTATCTAGACCCATTATAAATGCATCTACTATACTTAAGAATAATTCTGTGTTACATGAGAGTTACATTGAACAATATGCTCAAGATATAGACCTTAAAGATATATATGCAACTTTAAGTGAAGGGAAATGAGTAGAAGAATTGGATTACCATGTAAAGGACTGAATCTTATACCATTGTGGGAAGTTATGCATTCCACAAACTAAAAGAGTAAAGATAATTCAAGAAGCACACACTTCCCTAATATCAGTTCACTTTGGGGTAAGTAAAATAGTTGCACAACTGCAAAGATTTTCTTATTGGCCAAAAATGAATGAGATAGTTTCTAAATATGTAAGAGTGTGTACTATGTGTGCAAAAAGCAAGCCCAACAATAGAAAACTAGGTTTGTACACTCCATTACCAGTACCTTCTCACCCTTCGGAAAGTGTTTCCATGGATTTTGTTGGAGGACTGCCTAAATCTAGGAAAGGTCATGACTGTCTGTATGTTGTTGTGGATAGATTCAACAAAATGTGCATTTTGATACCTTGTAATAAGCATATTACAGCTGAACAAACTGCAAGACTGTTCTTTCAACATGTATGGGTTCATTTTGGATTACCCACTTCCATTGTATCTGATCAAGACACCCGATTTGTGGGGATGTATTGGTCAAGTCTATGGGAACTCATGGACACTAAACTGAAGAAAAACACAACTTTTCATCCACAAACTGCTGGCCAGATAGAAGTAGTTAACAGGATAGTGATCCAGTTACTCAGGGGATATTGCAGCAAGCATCCTAAGCTTTGGGATGAACATTTATGTTATGTACAACATGCTTACAACATAACAAAACATTCTTCTACATAGAGATCCCCTTTTGAGACCTGTTTTGGTTTCACACCAAGGTCTCCTTTGGATTTTGTCTTTGGTAAAGACACCACAGTTGAGGGACATAGTGATGTGGAAAGGGAAACTAGGTTCATTGAACAAATCCAAGAGATCCGCCAGGCAATATAGGAGCAACTCGAAAAGAGCCAAGCGAAATACAAGGTAAGGCATGATAAGCATCGGATGGAGCATAGTTTCCAAGTTGGTGACCAAGTCTAGTTGTATATCAGCAACCACAGGATGCAAGGTGAAGGTAAAATGCTAAATCCTATCAGGTATAGACCCTTCAAGATACTTGAGAAGATTGGTGAGAATGCTTTTCACCTTGATCTACCAGCTTACATGCACATCTACTCAGTCGTAAATGCAGATTGCTTGAGATTGTTTGAACCTTCACTAATTGATGATCTCGAAGAGCAGAGTCAATTGCCTTCTATTGATGATCTCCTGCCTGAATATCTTAATGAGTTGTAGGAAGAAACAGTTCTGGACAGGAAGGTGAGGATGACGTGCAAGGGAGATGTTGAGTACCTAATAGTTAGGCTCAAGTGTTCAAAGCCAAGTAGTGTAAAGTGGATAGAGATTGGAAAAATGAGACAATTGTACCCTCACTTAGTCGATGCTTGAAAACAAACTTTTGGTGGTCCAAAATCTTTTGAGTGGGAAGGCCATGATCTGAATTAGATCCATGAAAATTATTAAATTTTTGTGAATGTATCAAATCAGGACAGACTTCAAAAACTTGTGAATAAGAGCTATCAGGAAGACATCTGGATAGTGGTAGTTGGTAGCCAGCAAGGAAAAACAGGGACCTCTATCAAATCATGCTGACCGAGGCCTATGGAGACCATGCAGGATGCAAACTAGCAATTAGGAAGTCCGAATCGGAAAATGGAGGTTGTTTCTGAAGTGCGATTAGTGCTAAGCACTAATCATGCATCACTGGGAAAAACCCCTCGGGAAGGAAAATCCCTGAGCGCTCGGTCGCATGGGAAGCTAGGAAACCATAGGGAAAAGTGCTAAAGAAAAAGGTGGGTCCTGCACTCCAAAACTGGTGGAATATAATAGGCATTTTGGGAGGTAAGTGGATTTGGCAGGAGAATGAGTGATTCCACACATTGGACGACGTTGTTAACACCCAGGTTGTTCCCTATGACTCCCAAGGGAATACGGCCGGGGTAACCACTAACCAAGCTTTGGGTTACAGTTTCTAGCCAAAATGTAATCAGAGAGGGCTCTCTCTTTATGATTTGTCTCTGTTCTGATAGTATTTTAGGCTAGCTATGATGTTCAAGGTTTTGTTTTTTGGAATGTGTTTGGTGATGATTCCAGTCAATATATATAGGTGCTTACTAGCATGTCTTAGTCCATTGGGCATGGAGTCAGTGGTCCTTTAGTTTGTTTGATGTGCTGTGTGGTAATGAAGTGATGCTGCAGAGCCAGATTAGTGTCTGAGAAACAATTTTTTGAAATGGTGATTGAATTTGGTGTATCCGGTTTATGCAAGGCAATTAAGAATCTTACAATAAACTGCTAAAGAAAAACAGTGAGAATATTATTCTGGAAGCAATGGAGAATTTCTAGATAACATTCATACTTATAGAATTAATAGAAACATGAGCAATTAAGAATTCATGACCATGGTTAATTCTGAGGACAAACATTTACAGCAGTAAAAATTCGGCGCAAGGTGTAATAAAACAAATCCTGCACTATTCTTTTTCTTTACTGCTAGTTTAGTGTAACATGAGTATGATTTAATAAACATAAGAAGACAAGAACAGAGATTGAGGAAAACTTGTTATTTCACCAGGCAGCACAGGAATTCTACATCAACACACATAGCATCATCCAGACATCAAATATTTCAGGAAATCACTGAGTTGGTCCAGCCCTTTGTATTAGATAAACTGAAAGTATACAATAAATTTGCCTTAGAGTCAAAATCACCAACCCCTAATGCGTTGCCAAGGGGGGTATTTATACAAAATTTACATAAGAAAAATATCAGAGAATGAGTTAATGGCTCATTTATGTTATACCAACTCCTGGAGCATTGTAGCTGAGAGAGTTAATGCTGAAATAACTCTTTAGTGCCTTAGCTGTCAAAAACAGTCAGAAGCGGTTGGTTTGGCAGCTGTTGGAGTCGGCTGAGGATATGCTGTAACAATTTTCGTATTGTCTTATCCCTTAGGCCAGCTGTCATTGTCCATGTGCTGAGTCACCTTTCAGCTGCCTTTAATGCTGACTTTGTCATGCTGTTTGTTTTGTAGTGACCTGGAGCTGGCAGTGGCCGAACAACTGAGGCTACCGTGGCAAAATCTGAAGCATTGCTTGCCACCAATCCTCCTTAGGCATTTGATGTCTCCGAATCTTTATCAAGGTCTCATCGGCTTCTGTATATCTATAAAAGTTAGGAGGAGTTTCAAAAAGATGATTTACCTCATTTTCAATAAAGAACAGGCCTTCAAGTTTGTCATATAAGCTCTGTCCTGTAGGAGGCCCTGTTTGCTCAGATGTACTGCCAGATGCAGTGATCTGATTTTCAAAGAAAGTTGCCATTCTGTTGGCAAATTGATCTCGGGAGATCAATCTTCCTGCACCGCTTAGGAGGCTGGGCAGGCCCTTTGCTTGCAGTACTGCCATCTTGAGTTTATATTCCTCCACATCACCCTGTATCTCATAGCACTTCCTCTCCACTGTTTGTACATAATTCCTGAGAGTTAGTACCTTCTTGGCAGTGAGGACAGCCTCTGTTCTGTTGGCAATGCCTATGGATGCCAGTTCCTCCTTTTCTTGCCTGTTTAGGAAGTCTATCATTCTGTTGGCATGTTCAGGTCTGTCTCCCAGTAATGTTTTGGCCTTATGGATTTCTGCTTGTGCTTGGCCCATTAAGTCCATCTGCTCGTGTATTGTTTTGATTGACCTCCATTGTTGACTGATGGATTGGCCAATTTTGGCCCATAGAATCCTTTTTATGTCGGCCATGGCAGTCTCTAGATTCAGCTCCTTCTCTAAGGCCTTTATCTTGTCTTTTAGGGCCTTTATTTCTCTACCCTGCTCTGCTACAGTTACTTTTGATTTGTCATACTTGGCATCCAGTTCTGCCAATTTTTCCTTGGCCTTCTTTATCTCATTTTCCTGGAGCTCCATTTCCTTCATGGCCTTAGTCAATTCTTCTACACTTGTGCTGGCATCTGGAGCTATTTTTGTTGCTGCTGCTTCTGTTGTGGGGGCCACTTCTGCCTCTGTAGTTGTTGCTGTTGTTGAAGTAGTTGGAGGAGCTTGGGATGTGGACTCTCCCTGTTTATCTTGTAATGCTCCTTCCAGCTCTTTCTCCAAATCCAGGACCCTCTGGTTTAGCTGCATTATGAGGTCCAGTTGGTCATCAACCTGTTTTTCCTTTTGTAGCTCTGCTGTTTGAGGGTGCTCTGTGGGCAGCAGCTTTAACCTCTTCTTTAATGCATTTAGGTCATCTTCTTTCTTCTTCAGAAGGGCCTTTACACCCTTTGGATCACTAGGATCATGTCCTAGATCAATAATGATGTCCTCAAGTGACTTTATTCTATTGTCTTTGGCCAGGGAGGACATTCTCTCAAAATCCAACTGTGTGTTGGTATTTTTCAGGGACTCCTTTAGCTCATGGGCCATGGTTGCCCTCTCCACTAAGGTTTCATAAACCATCTCTCCAGCTTTCTTGTGGAGTTCAATTTGTTCCATGGGATGGATGTCTTTGGCCATGACCTCCACCCTTGTCTTCACAAAATCTGCAGCTGACTTAGGCTGCGGTATTGTAGGCTTAAAGTGACTGAGGATGATTTTTTCCTCTTTAATGTCATACATAGACATTAGCCTTTCTTGCTGCGCTGGTCTTGCATCTAAAAATTGTTTGTAGACCTCTGCCCTCAGGAGATCATTCTGAGCCTTTATTTGTTTGAAGGAAGCCTTAGTGCTCTTGGGCTTCTTGCTCTACTGGGAGGAGGAAGAGACCTCCAAACCAAGTTGTAATCCTTGCTCCTACTGAAAGGAGCTTGTACCTGTCTGTTGGCTGCCCTCCCTGTCTTTCCTTGCACTGTCCAGGACATCTTCAGTGATGTCTTCTACCTCTGGGGAGTCTACCCTTTGCCTTTTGGCTCCTGGTTGTTGGGAGGATCCACTAATAGGAGTGGACTCTTCTCTATCTCTTTTCATACCCCTCTCGTCATGTGCTGGGGTCTGCAAAATTGGAGTAGTCAATGGCTCAGTTTGTGGAGGTGGAGTTTGCATTGTTGGAGCTACCGGTAGCTCCATTTGTGGAGGGGCAGTCTGCTCCTGTTGCTGTTCTGTTTGCTGCCCTTGTTGGGGCTCTTGCTCCTGCTCCTTTGAAGGGGCAGAATTTTCTTTCACTGTTTCTTCTTCTGCACCCATTATCCATTTGCCTTTGTCTGTAGCTGGTGCTGCTGTGGAAGGTGCCTGTGTGACTGGTGCAGTCCTTGAGGCCGAGGTCCCTTCTCCTGCTGAATAAGGCCGTTTGAAAGGTACCTGCTGCACAGAGTCTAGGTCAATAGTTTTTTCAAGCTCCTTAACATTCTTTAGCATTGTCTCTTCTTCAATTAGTTTTTCAACTAGAGTACCCTGCTGCCATTCTTGCTGGTTGGCATATCTTTCAATGTGTGGGTATTGACAATGCCTATAACCTAGAAGCATGTACTTGGTTCTTCTAGCAGTAATGAAGCCTTGAGGGTCATAAGGGACCCACCGAAAACTATATGACAGCTTGTATTTATCTTTGAGGATTAGGTCGGTATCTTCCCATCCTTTTTTCTTGTTCATGATGAAGGGGCCCAACTGGTGTTTGAACTTGAGGTGGGCCTTCTTTTTGGAGCTGTGGAAGTGGGTGAGGTCGGACTGAATCAACTGCCTGTAATACTCCAAGGCAAATAACCTCATAGGGACATATTTTGGGAGCCTGTATGGACAGAGCTCACAGCCATAGACTCTGATGACTGTATGATTCTCATATAGGTACCAATCACCTATTTTGTATTTTTTGGAAAGCTGCAGAGCTTTCTGTATCTCAGTTGATATTCTGGGAGGAGGGGACCTCATCAATAGGCAAGAGACTGGGTATACAAATTGGTCAACAAATTCACAATAGGAATAGGGTGAATTTGAGACTTTGTGATAGACAGAGGTCCAGAAGATAACAGATCTTCTTTCCCCTCTATAATCCAGCTTTTTGATGTAGCATGGAAAAGCCTCAGACTGATAGTACATGAAAAGGTGATAGATATAGGCCGAGTACTTGAAGACACCCTGTCTGTTCACTTTGCTCAACTGATCATGGATCTTGTTAGCTATGAACTTAGCAAAGTTGTACTTGCGGGCAGGGGGCTGGCCTGGGCTGTAAGCAGCTAACAATACCAGCATTGTTGCATCCACATGCTCACTGGTTCTGTACCCCAACACATAGGCAATCATGTCCAACAAAAGCTTGCCTATATCAGTGAAAAAGACATCCAGGTAGGGAGGTGGCCCTGTGGGCTGGCACTCAGGCCTCATAAATGTCTTGGTGATTCTTTGGATCTCTTCACTGGTCATGTTGGCACCATTGTCTAGCAGATAATTCACGGAAAATGGGAACAGCAACTCTGTCTGATCAAAGTGGAGCATCTTATTGATGGTTTCAGGATTGATGTGAAAGAGGATGCTCCCAGATGGAGACTTAATAGCTCTTTGCTGCACATCATAGTTCTCGGAACATAGGCGAATAATCTCCGGAAAAATATTGATAGAGGGGAGACAGTAGTATGGAAGATTTGATTCCCATATCCCATATGTGTCCTTGCCATTCAGATAGTCATCTCTTAACTGCCTGAAGGTCTGCAAGAAGTCCCTGTTACCCACAAAGTCTTCAATGAGGTAGTCCTTGTCAGCAAGAGGTAAGGACTCCAGGTCTTTATTTGGTGGATTTAATGGAGCAACACTGAGGGCTGATGGTGCAGGAGCAGCCATTATGCAGTTTGAATTTAACAGAGGTGATTACAATGGTTTGCAAGGTTGCTCAAAGATTTGAGTGACATGCTTATTGCAGACAATGTTTGAAATGTTTTTCTCAGTAGAAAAGGTAGGCTTGTTTCTGCAGTTTTTGGTAAATTCACAGGGATTGTGAATTGCTAGGGGTAAATTGCAGAGGGTATGTGAGATTTACTCTGGTAAGAAGCTGCAGCTGGTCTACAACCGGAAAAAGAGAACAATGCTGGGCACCTGGAGGACAAATTTACAATTTTGGTCCGCGAATTGACTGTTTCAATGTCGAATTATAGTGCTGGTTCCATGCAGGTTCCTTTAGCTCTCATTTAAGTAGCACATAATGCTTAATTGTGGAACTTGACAGGTGTTATAATGGTGAATTTGCAGAGAAATGGTATGCATGGGCGAAATGGGAGAATTCTGGTGAATACCTGTATAAAATCGCTTAGAAAGCTTGCGGGCTGAACTGTGAAGGCTGAATGCAGCTAAGTTGATGATTTGGCACGGTCGCAAGTTTGAATTTGGAGGTCCGGAGGCGATTTGGCAGTGAACCAGCGGCAACGGCTATGTCTTTTTCACTCGAAAATGACATAAAACGGCCCAAACCGTGACTTTTAACGACGAATTCGGAAAAAATTTGTAATTGGCGCCTTTCCGCCGATGACATCAGCATGACGTCATGGCGGGCCCGGGTATGGAGGGCGACGTGGCTGCTGAGGTGTAGGCCAGCGTGGTCGGACACGGTGGCGGGTGGATAAGGTGACAGGGCTACGTGGAGGGCCACGCGGCGCGGGGGCGGGAGATGGTGCTACGTCATGATGATGCATGGATGACATAAGGGGGAGGTGGTAACGGGGATGGTGGTAAGCGGTTTCCCCGCACCACCTTTGGGCAAAGGCGGTATCGGGGAGGGGGGCTCCGAACAACCCCGCCACCTGCCACGCGTCCCATGTACGAGGCGGAAAACCACCGTTCCCCGGACGCTAAAGATCGGCAGATAAAAATCTGAAAATACCCGCCCACCGTTGGATCGGGGGTGGCAGATGATGGACGGCTGGCGGGCCTCCCGACGAATCGTGCATGTTGGGGGGGTCCTACCGGCATATTAAAATATTCAAATTAATATTTTGGGCGGAGAAATTTAGGTTTAAGGGTTTTTTGTGGGTTTTTCGGGGCAAGGGTTAATTTGAGGGGGGAAGAAGGGTTAAAAAGTGGATTTTAAGCAGAGGGAAGGGGTTTTTGTGGAATTCTTGAGCAGAGGTGAGGTGAGTGCTTAGGGGGAGGTTATTACTCCAACCAGAGGCTAGAGCAATGCCATGACAGGGTTGACCCTGGTCCCTGGTGGACCAATGTCTCCCTCAACAAACTTATTTAGCTATAGTGCTAAGAGGGAGAATATTTATACAATGCTGGGGATTTATACACCATGGTGTTATAGTAGTAGGGGGAAGGGAAACATAAGGGATTTAGATAATAAGAAGTTAGGGGTTAATATGAGTGAGAAAAGTGAATGAGGAGTGGTATCACTAAGTTTATATGAAAAAACTTAGATTAGGGAGTAGATCAAAATGAAAAGAATTTTAGACAAGAAATGTGGCTTTTACAGGGGCAAGAACCAACATAAAACCTTAAATTCTTCCATGAATCTGTACTGATGAAGGGATGTTAGTAAATGAATGTGAAAGGGGAAAATGGGAAGTTAGACATGCTCCTTTGTTTTGCTGCAACATGATGGAGAAGAGAACCTTCTCAATCCACTGATATTCCTTTGCAAACATGTTATCAAACACTCACTTGAAAGGAATGAGATTTCTGCAACCCCATTTACTTACCCATCTATTTCCTAGCATTTTTTGTTACTTCCTGGAGGGTGCACTTAGACTTGCAGACCCTTATGTGCCTTTTCTTTTCTTTGGCTTTTTCTTTTGATTTTCTATCTAGAACTACCCTTATTGCTTCCAAGGTCCGAGATTAAGAAGTTGGGAACCTTACTTCTCTACCTAAGCTACTTGTCTGCCAAGGTTAAACAGTTTGGACAGACTTCTTTCTCGATTTTACAACAGAAAATTGGAATATGGTATGATCCAGATTAGGCTGTTGGACCACCCATCAAAATTTAGTCAACCTCAAGCTATGTATACACATTGTTTTCTCTTGGAAATATGGGATCTTTGTATCACCAAAGCAGAGCATATTTGGACCTTTCTTTGCAAATCATGAAATATGAAACCTATTGGTATAGGTAGCTAACAGACGTGTCTCCAGCGGATGAGAGAGAAAACCACTTCTCATCATGGGCTAATATTCGAGCAAGTCAACCGTATGATAAGAGTGATGTTGTAGGATCTGGGGGCTCGAGATCTAATGGTGGAGATTGCGCCCAATGAATGACTAGATCTGGAGGGAGAAATAAGCTGCGGCATATAAAAGTCTAAAGTTCGATTTGACCGTTGAGTTGGTGGATGAATCATTACATAGAATAACTGAAATACTGAACCGTTTGAGGATGAGCTAGTCTAGTTCGTGAGAGGAAAAGTGGCCACTTCCCTGTGAGATGTTACACAGTGGCGATGATGCAAATGCAGGGAATTCCAAGTGAACAATAGTATGCCATCCGAAGGGGCAGAAGAGGAAGTGAACAGCCATGAGATGGATTGGCTTTAAGCCATGAACAAACAGAGAACAGACGAAGGCAGAGACACGGAGAAGAAGTGAGAGCGAAGCGAAGATCGTGAGAAAGGGAGAAAGAGACAGTGAAGCAAGAAGCAGAAAACCGAGAGTCGAGCTGACCTGTAGAGTTAAGGCATCATCGAGCAGACAGAACTAGGCTTGAGAGGTTCAAGTTGTCCCTATGAGGATATCTGTCGGGCACTGAGTACCAGATTGGATTCATCCCATTAAGACCAGTGAGGTCGAGGCTCGGTAAGGAAGAGTCTGTGCACTCTAATGGCTTGGGGAATCCAAGAACCACCCTACTAAGAATTATCTATTTTAGGAGACTCAAATTGAGCTCCTCACTGTAAAAAATCTGCTTTAAAGACATAATAAAATAAGGCCACCATTGAAAGCTGGACCAGAGACGTAGCCCAGGAGGATTAGGTGAACTCCTTATTAATTTTTTGTGTTATTGTATTTGCTTACTGTGTTTTTCATACTTTTTTCCATTTTCCAGTGTCTATGTATTCTATAATCTGATCAATATGTTGCCTAAGATAACATAGACACACACCAACACATGAGTCTATAATACCTTCATTCATTAATTACTTAACTGAGATCACTCATCAGTGATTTTCAGATCACAAGTGCAACTTGGTTTTGTTGCACCACATGGCCAAAGTAGAGCATCATTTTCAGCACTAGGCTTCTCCATAGAGGAGAAAGTGTCAACTGCAACATTTGCATTCACAAGAAAATTAAGAACTTCCTCTGCCATAAGAACAACACGTCATTGGACAACATCAAGTTTAGTTATTTCCATATTGGGAACTCCATACATCATCAAACCTCCAATTTGATCAACACATTCATAAACAGTGATAGAGTGCCCAGATTTATTAAGTTGATCAGCAACAGCCAAACCAGCTAGCCCACTGCCCACTATAGCAACTTTCTTCCTGCACCCAATGACCAATCCATATCAAGATCTAGTTCACAATATCCTAGACAACAAACAATTTATTTTCAAAATGATAATTGTGATAAGAATGGAATTAAGAATTATAAATGAGAGACACATACCCTATCCTCTTCTCAGGTGGATGTGGAACCATCCAACCTTCTTCAAAAGCTTTAACAATGATGGCACATTCAATATGGCTTTAACAATGATGGCCATGAATATGATATTAAATTAGATATTTGATAAAGCACTGAAATTTTCAATTACCTGACTATTGATGCCATGTTTTGTGCAATTCGCCAACTGCATGTACTACAACCAATCTAGAAACATGAAAGTACTACATGCCAATTCAATTACCTCCCTTGTGGATTCACCAGTTGGGAAAAAGCAGCACTTGTGGTTACATCATCCAAATCCTCACTTGCCAAACTATGGCCTTCAGTGCTTGTCACAGTGTTGGGCCCATCAACAACATAAGTTTCTATGTGGTTTGAGTTGTAGTCAGAGAAGATTTCCACAAATTTATTTGTGCTGTCATCAACCAGTTTATTCTCTATTGTAGTTTCTTGGAGTTGCAAAGAAATTTCTAGGTTCCAAATCACATTCCCATAACCAACCATTCAACCCCTTGCTCCGTAAAACACTTTTCCATACTTCTCAAGGGACTCGAGATTTATTTTACCTTTCAAATAAGGATCTATAATTTGTTCCAGAATTCCCTTTCTCTGGTAATGCAGTGCCCATTCAGCAATGCTTACTTGTTCTCTAGGAAGAGAAGGATTAATAGCAGGTCGAGCACACAACACCTCAAACAACACAACACCAAATGAATAAACATTTGACTTTTCAGTGAGATGCTACCTATGATAATATTCTCGGTCCAGGTATCCAAAGCTACCTTTGATGAAAGTGATAACATGAGTATGGTTAAGAGTTGGGCCCATTTTTGATAATCGAAAATCTAAAAATTTTACAACTAAGTTTTCAACAAGAAGTATATTTGTGCTCTTGACATCAAAACGTATGATGGTTTGAGCAACCCCTGTGTGAATATAATGAAGACCTAGGGAAGCCCCAATACATATTTCTAATCTTTTCTTCCATGAAAATTTTCTCTTACCATACAAGTGCCCTCGCAGTGGTCCCTTAGCCATGTAATCATAAAATAAAATCAATATGCAATTTTATTCATAGTAACCAATAAGAGACACCAAATGGTGATGCCTCAGCTTAAAAGGAATCTCTATTTCTGATTGGATTTCATTGATACGATGTTCTTCTAGTGGGATTCCTCTTTTAACTGCAACCTTCACACCACCATTGTCAATCTCTCCTTCATAAGCTTTCCCAAAACCACCAACACCAAGAATCTGTGACTCATCATAGTTTTTGGTAGCCTCTTGTATCTCTGCAAAGGTAAAATGTTTGCAAAAAATGGAAGGTGCAGATGACACATAGCTCATGGTACCACTACTTCCATAAGTAGTTGAAATGTTTCTCCCAATGGTGTGTGATTTAACACCATAAAGTGGTAGGGGAAACCATCCAAGGTGCTTGTCACAAGCTTACCCACTACGATGTTGACAAACAAAGCAGCAGAGAACGTGAATAACTTCTAGTGGATGAATCCCTCCAAGTACCAAGTCAATTAAGGTATTTGTAGTCAAAAGTATCTAATTTGAAAATTATTAAATTTAACAATTCCAAAGTGCATGTCAAAACAACATGGCCTTTAATTGAAATCAAATATAGAAGTGTACCTTAGTTTTGTTGCACCACATGCCCAAAGCAGAGCATCATTTTTGGCGCCAATCTTCTACACAGAGAAAAGAGAGTCAACCGCAACATTTTCATTCAGAACAAAATTAACACCATCTACCATGAAAACAACATGTCATTAGGCAGCATCATCATACCTGCAATTTGATCAGCACATTCAAAAACAATGATAGAGTGCCCAAATTTTTCAAGTTGATCAACAACAACCAAACAAGCTGGCCCATTACCCACTACAACAACTTTCTTCCTGTGCCCAATGACCAATCCATATCAATATCTAGTTCACCACATAATAGACAACCGACAATTTATTTTCAAAATGAAAAGAATCATAATAATGGAATTAAGAACTGTAAATGGGAGAAACATACCCCGTCCTCTTCTCAGGTGGATGTGGAACCATCCAACCTTCTTCAAAATCTTTAACAATGATGGCACATTCGATACTTTCTACTACATTTTCAATGATTCCTAGCACACATGCACCTTCACAAGGGGTAGGGCATACATGTCCAGTGAATGGAAGAAAATTATTTCTTTCCAATAGGTGGTCAAATGCTTCTTGCCAATGCCCTTGGTGCACCAATTCATTCGACTCAGGTATTTTGTTCCCAAGAGGACATCTATTGATCTTGCATGGAGGAAAAGTCCCAAGGAACACAAATTCCTACATTTCCCATCTCACAATGATTGACATCCCCATCAAACATAAGATAGTCAATACCAATCAAAAGGGATAGTGTTATTGAAATTTAAAAATAATATCATGCATAACATGGAGAAACCATGTTCTAAATTATTTTCATTATGTACCTATATGGATTCTGCATTGCCTTTCTACACAACCACTTCCTAAACTGCACTGTTTGCATATGGGCTTCGATTCTTACCCCATAATCCAGCATGAGCTGAACACTTTTCATAATAATTTTCTCTATATCAAATCACCACCACCTTCCAATTGAACTGAATGTATTCAGGCAATCGAAAATGTTTTTCATAGATGTGGAAGTAGTCTAATACCTCAGAGTGAGAGGGTAATTGAATAGTTACATGTCTTTGAAATTCAAAATCAGTGAATTCAAAGGAAATGTAAGGGGTCTGTAGCTTTGTTGAAGAAAATATTTCTCTCAAGGCACCTCATATTCCTGGTTTTGCTTCATATACTATGTTATTCATATTTAGACTTCTCATCCCTACTCCTATGATACAAACCCTTCTCTTCCCAAATCCGTTCTCATTCTCAGTCTCACCTTCACTAAACAAAGTATCATTCCAGGTAGCCATGACCAATGGCTGACTAATGTTAGCACTTCACAAAGCTACAATTCCATAATGCCAGATAGCCTGTGGCATATCTAATTACAATTACCCAACCTGCCCTTGGCATACATCTCACAGTGACATTGTTTTATATGTAGATATGTTTTTGTATCTAGATGAGCTCACAACAACCACATTTTTCATATTCTCTTATATCTCATTAAATTATACAATCAAAGAAATAACTTATTTACTTGAGTACTTTAAAACTAATTTTTCTTGGAGCAACATAGTCTGTCATTGTTTGGGAAACAAAATCTTCTAAGTATTTTTTTTCATTACAGAGAAAAATTCTTGTAGTTTAAACCAAGTACTAGATAATATATTCACACTTCAAAAGAAAACTATGAATATTTACGTCATCAAAAGGACATGCGAGGATTGAAAACGTATTGTCTTAGCATCCATTTTGAACATATCTTTTAAAGAAATGATAAAATATCAAGAATGACAACTTGTTTAAAGGAAAAGTACAACCATAGGTAGCTCAATCATGTTAATTTTCAATGATTTTTTTTACTAAAAGCATAAATAAAATGTCTATGTTATAAAGGAAAATTACATCAAGTTAATATATATCAAGCACTACAATATATAAAAAGGCAGGTACTAAAATATATAATTCTATTTGCAACTGATTATTCACAAATTCATAAAAACGATCATTGATCTAGTACTATTTCATGACAACAATCCGACACTAACCAATACTCTTAAAAACAACAATAGCAACATCTAAAAAAGGTTTATGAAAAGAACAAGAAGACCATATAGATCAATGACTTTTCCATATACTTCCTCAGCCACTAAGTGAAACTCTTTTCTTGCTCCTTCAAACGAACACATCCATCTATTTTATCTTCATATAGAAGGGGGATGTTACTTGTGACATTAATGGCATTTACATTTTCATCTTCAAGACCAACTGGCACTCCATGGGTGATAGAAAGTGACTGAATTTGTCCAACGCAAACAATAGCACCGTCATATGTATTTAATATGCTCACTGTATCACCTAGCTAAAGTAGGTCATTCCCTACTGGAGTTAATGGGCACAATAAAAACAAAAAATTATACATAGATATTAGGACAAAAATAACTACAAATAAATTGCAAAAACCCACATACTAATTGAAGTAATATAATAGTGTACATCACTTTGTTAATATCTGAAATACCAACAATATTTGGAACATATTGGGAATGTTCAAGTGCATCAATTTTGTCATATTTTAGAAGTTTCGAGGTAACAATTGTTCCTTTAACATCCTATATATGATTTCATTATGCACAAATCAAATATTACATTAGAACACAATAACAAAGTAGAAAACATTAAATATAATATTAAAACATTAAAATATGAATAACAGTAAAATAGAAGCATATAGGTTTTGTAGATATCTACACAAAATTTTATTGAATTAGTAGATACCTTCAAATGTTCATGGCCCTTGTTTGAGTCATTTAGCATTCTTGCACCGCCGAGATTTACATTTTATTTCTGTGATTGATAGACATTGCCAATAAAAGAAGGCTTCATGAGAGAAGGGAAGTGTAACCAACACATAAACATATTACAAATTCAAGTGAACCACTAGTTTTAAGGGAATTATAATTAGTTTACCTCATCTAAATAAATGTTAAATTCCTTTTTTTTCCATGCAAAAACAAGAGGTTTAGTGGAGGAGGCTATGGTTGACATTGTCTTTGCCAAATCATTTATACATTTCGTTGTATGAATATAATCGTCACTATGGTTTTCAACAGTAGATGAAGCTCCTCTATGTCTACTCTTACATGGAAAAGAACATTCTATTGATTTTTTTGACATAGAATTATGTTTTGAATTTTCTAAGTCTGCCATATACTGAGCCATTTTACTCACCACTAGTTCTCTATTAGTTCCTCCAACCTACAAATCATTTTCAACGCACAATTAGTTGGATATTGATAAAAATCAAAATACATAACACAATGTACAATATTTAACAAAAAAATTGTATACTTACAAGTAGGTGTTGTTTTTCTTGCAACACACCTCGACCCAAAAAATATCATTCACATGCTCTCTTGCTTTATTCACTCTTATAATCTTTGCGAAATACTCTTCAGCACACATACTTTCCTTCAAATCTTCCCATTTCTTGGGAGTCCAACTACTCTCCCTATCATTTCCATCCAAGATTAATTTTCTGCATTTATGCCTAAAGTAATTCATCAAGATTCTCATTATGTGCTTGTAATATTTAAAGGAAATCCTTCCCGAAATAATCTCAAAAACATTTTCTATTTGTTGGATCACTTGATCAACATTTCTTGGATCTTGATCTAGAAAGTTAGATTTGGTAACATCCAAATGAAACATTATTCTTGTGCCCAACTCTGTGGCCCACCTAGACGCATTTGGTCCAATAAGATCACCATTTTTTGCCTCAATTAAGTACATCTAATTCCCTTCTAAATTTATTTCTTTGGCTTCCCTTTCTATGGACTTATACAGACTTTGACCAATTCTTTTCCTTTTGACAAAAGTTGATACATCTTAAAAACCAAGAGTATGTGATGAAAACCCACTCATGTTGGTGGATAAAGAATTTGCAATTGTTCCTAGCACCTTGATTGGAGGATATGTAATTGGTGTGCTTTTTGTGGTAGAAGGATGAACTAGTTGGTCCTTTTCCATAATAGGTGTGGCACTAGGTAGCACACAAATCTCCTTAAATGCGCCTTCAAATCTTTTCTTTAAGTTTATATAATGTTCTTGCAACTTTGCTTCTCTAGAATATGCCATTTTTTCACAAACAGCTTGGACATGATAATTTAATATATCAAGAAGTTGATCATTAGTTTCGTCAGATTCATATCCATGTATTGAACTACCAAGGTGTTTGCTTCTATGAGTTTGCAGTGATATTTCTTTGGTTTCTTTTTGTTTCTTCTCATTTTCTGTGGAATCCAAGTTTCCCCTATAAAAAAAAAATCTTATCAACTTATAATTTAAAAAATATATGGTCTACATCATAAAATATATTATATACAACTTTCATTAAATATGCATAGAAGTGAAAAGCGGTAAGGAGTAACTACTTACTTATTCGCGAAACCAAGAGATAAAAAATATTTTTCATTTTTTGTTTTGCATTATTTAAGAACACACTCATATTCTATTAGATTTTCATCATTGCTGAGATAATTTTTATGTTTCAACCCCTTCTTCATAGTATTAATGTCCTACATTTCACATTTAAAGAAAAAATATTAGTGCATGGACAAACAACAACTATAAAATATATTTATTCTACAATCATGTATTATGATCAATTAAAATGAATTAACCTTATATTGATAATGAGAATGAATCAACATCATGGTAACTTCAAAAAATAACCAAAATGAGAGTTGTTCCTATTATATGATCATAAAATTAGTGCAGACCTGTTATAATGAATTCGAGTAATTCTAGCACCTCATATCTATGGTGAACCCTCTGAAACTGTGGAAGTTAGTATTTCCACTTAAATAACCTTGAATTTGAATATTTATAAATTAAATGTTAATCCCAAATTGGATTGTAATCCCTCATAAAAAACTATTAATCTATGGTAGTTGAAATAGAAATAAAAATGAGACATGAACTAGAGGATATTCTGCTAATTCTTATTCTGGTTATTTCCTTTGAACTATGTTGCTAATATGTTGGTAGAAGGGACACTCTATCAATATCAACACCCTATCTAGAAGTAATGGATATTCAATTAAAATATAGGAAAATTTTAAAATCATGCATAGTTTTTATTTTTTTAAATGTCATTTTTTTGCAACATTTGCATAAATTTATCACATAATAGAAACATAGCATATTGCAATTCGGAATGCAGATTGGTTGTCCTAACCATTGTAACATTATTGAATCTATTATATGTGTACTAGTTCCAGTACCATATAGCTTAGGTGAAGAGCTCCCGAACCATATTAAGACTTTGATCCCTTAGTAAACAGAGTCTTACATTGAGCTTTGAGGCTTGCAAGCTAAAAATAAAATATCCCTCAATAAATAGATACGCATTCCCCAATTTGACAAATAAAATAACATTACAAGCTTCTAGGTTTACAAGTTGACCTTCATAATCCAACCCTTAAAATAAAAAATTATAAGATTTTCCTAAGGAAAAAAAACAACAATAAAAGTTAGAATAAATATTGAAGTTAGCATAACTTCATGTAAGAAATTTCATTCATGGATCTAGTAACCCTCTTTAAGATAAATTTAATCACTTCATGTGACAATAGAATTACTATAAGGAGTCAAAATTCACACAAAGAGAAAAGTGACTAATAAAATTCACACAGAGTTTAGTACAACAATTTGGCTATCCCATGGCTAAAACAATAAAATGCATTTGCATAGTGAAAAATTATGTCATAGAGTCAAGGTGATAAATCATCATTGTGATCATTTGCATGGTCATCAAGATCACAATCCTGATCACTTGTGTATACATCTGCTTGATTTTCTTCATTGTCGTCATACATTATATTTTCTTAACCATGCATTATGTTTTCTATCTCAGTATCTTCATTGGGAATCAAAGTTTCATCTTCAAATACTTTATCGCCATGTTCAGTTTATTCGTCCAATGTTTCTTGTAAACTATTACATTGTCCATCAACCATTATATCAACATATTCCATGAATTTCCTTTTTGAATGAGGCTCTATTTGAACGACATATGACCATCACGAGCTTGTTACATTGTTAATTAAAAATGACTGGTTAATTTGAATTGGGGAAACATATGGTTCATTGGTGTTCAGTAAAATTTGGTGTGTATTTGAACATTCAAATCCATACTCATCACATTGTATTGCATATGGCTTGATCCATTTACATTTTAATAATATACAACTAGTTTCACCATAATCAACTTGAATAATTTCTTGTATTAATCCAACATACAAGTTATTTTCAGTGTTGTGATGAAGTTTAACACTAATAATACAATCACAACTTTCCTTTCCTGTGTCCCTTCCTTCCACTTTTATCTGAGTACCATAGGCCCACATCCCACTGAAAGAAGAATCCCATATACTTGGAGGTAGTGAAAGGTCAATTTCCTCCTTCATCATATCCTGGCCCTCTTGTTGTGCATCATTAATTGCATCAACAATCCCATCATCAAATTTTGGGAAAGAATGATCTCCAATATTTAAATCTTGAAGTTTACACTTTTGAGATGGATGCATCCATGTTTGAATCTCTTCTTTGTCTTTTCTTAATAGAATATGAACAATAATACTAATAATAATTTAACTATTAAATTATATTAAATAAATAAATTATCAAGTAAATAATATCTTACCTATGCCACTTATCGAATGATGATGTGTTTTTAAGAACATAGGCATGTATGGAAATTCTTCCCTCATTTGATATCTAGAAGCGACATCCATTTCCTTCTAATACTTCACCTTGAATTCTCTAGTCGTTGTCATCATCTCATACATGCCGATTGACATTGATAAAATCCTTCATATATTGTGTGCAAAATCCTATGGCCTCTTGCATTAAATATCCCTCACAAATGCTACCTTATGGTTTTTCCTCATTACGAACAAACTTTTTTCAGAACTTTCATTTATCGTTCTATAGGATACATCCATCGTGTTCTTATTGGGTCACAATGCTCTAGTTCATGTTATATATGTATAAGAAGATGCATAGAAATATTAAATATTGCTGGTGGAAATTCTAGTTCCAATAAGAAGAGGACTTCAACAACCTCTCCTCTCAAATTATCAAAGTTTGAAGGATCTAGCACATGCAAACTCATTCTTTTTAATATTAGGCCCAACCATATAATTGCCAATAATGGTCCCTTTTCCAAACTTGATTTCACTACAATAGGTAAACTATCCTTAGTTATGACATGATAGTCATGGGTCTTTAGGCTTATTAAGCTATTATTGTTGATTTGTTTTCTAATATTACCACTTACATATCAAGTAGGAAATCGAGTCTGAGACATCAACTTTAAGAATTGTGCATGTTTATCCTTTGTCCACACATAATCATCAATAAGTTTTATGTACTTTCCATTACCATATTTTTCAACCAAAAGATTTTGACGAATCTTTAGTTCTTGGAGGTGTAGGTGTGATGACACTATATGATATGCACCAAAAAGAGTTTCTATAATAGAAAAAGCTATGTTTTCCTTAGTATGCATTTAGTCAACAGTATGCCTAATGGTTATATGCTTAAAGTATGGCAATTTATAGAATATGCACACTCTTTTTACACCACTATCACTAAGTGGATCATTTTTAATACCAAAAATGCCACCATTTTAAATAAATTTCATTCCTTTTTCTCCATTCTAAATAATGTAATCACTTGTTATTTCTAGTGGTTCTTCACGATTCTCTTCCTTACCATTGAAACGTGACTTTTGTCGATGATATAGAGGCTCCATTTTGAGGTAAGCATGATGTAAACAGTAAATACACTAGTGAAAACTACTCGAGTGCCTCACAAAACCCTTAAAGATGCAAGACAGACATCCATGGTATCCATGAACATTGAGATCAGTCAAAGTGCCATATGCAGGAAGATCTTGGACTGTAAACAATAAAGAAGCTCTTAAAGTGAATTGAATTGAATTGCCATCCCCTAAAATTTGAATTGCTTCAATTCCGTTCAACAATTCCACTAGCTTGTCAAATAATGGCCCTAAATAAATATTAATTGTATCTGAAGTCACACTTTTTTCCCCTGTTATAATCAATGACAATATCAAGAAAAATGTCATGGTTGATAACCATGGAGGAAAGTTATAATTTACTAAGAATAGAGGCCAAATTTACCATTTGCTTCTTTGATCTGAGAAAGGGTTCACCCCATCTAGAGCTAAACCTAAGCTTATATTGCGAGGATCCTGGGAAAAATCAGGCGATTTGTTGTCAAATTCCTTTCAAATGTTAGATGATAAACAGATCATTGTTTTCCACCAGTACTCTTATTTTGGGCATGCCATTGCATTAGATAGGTAATGTATCGACATTTGTACATTCGAAGTAACCATGGATTAATGGAAAGCGGTGAACAACCCTTATTGGAGGTGAATTTGATTTCAACGCTAGTCTATACCTCCCTTCTTTACATTTTAGAAATTCAATCTCACTTCCAAGATTTTTGCGAAATAATACACAACCATTCACACATGTGTCGATGTTTTCATACCCTAAGCCTATCTTAGTGATTTTCACTTTACATGTTCTTCGTCTTGTTGGAAATGTGGAGTCAGGTGGTAAGACCCGTTGTAAAAATGCCAATAACTCTTCAACACTCTCATTTGTCCAACCATGAACCACTGGCAAGTTAATAATTAAAAGGACTATTGTTAAATGAATTAAATTACAGGTACCTGTTGAAGCCCCGAAAATCAGGTCTACAATGATGGGGATACCCGTCCGGTCCGGACCTTGGTTGTCAGCTCCTTTTCCATTTGGTATAGTGGATTCGACTGGGGATATGGGACCAGTTTCCCAATTTGTGTGTGTGTGTGAGAAAGATCTAATATTTCTATTTCTAACAATTTCTAAATGGAATACTTCTACTCTAATTCTAATCTAATAATAAAGAAACTATATTCTAATGATAGAAATATGTAAATCTACAATAACCCGGGGTGTGAATTTTCTTCTATGCGATCTAAAATGATTTCAAATAACAACTGGTAATAAACATCATTCAACTATTATGAGAAAAAAATTCAATGAAGATGAACCACTTCGTATAAGATGTTAGACGAAACAGTCGTGAAAAACATATCGCATAATGAGCTACTCATACACTAAGCATAAATAAATATCTATCGCCGTACAAAAGTGCCAAATGATATCTCACGAATTCATACATTAATATATAAATAATTGAACTGGACATCACTTTAACACAAGGCAGAAATAGTTAAGAGATAGAAATACCGTTTATAACTAGTCCTACTCATTAGCTTCAAGTGATCGCGATTTATTTCTCCTTGATCAAATATCCATTAAGAGTACAAAAGTGCAACATCAGTAGCAGATATCAAATGCAAACATTAATAAATCTTGTTCCATTCATTCATCAAAACCTCCTCAGAGGGTACAGAAGTGCATGTTTTGGGGATAAGTTTTTGATAAATTTCAGGACCCTTCTCTAAATGCATGAGAAGGGTTTAAATACTACTAAACTAATTCTAAAAATAAATTATTACAAAAATGTACGATGCAGTGTAAATGATCGTCCTCTTTTCAGGAAAATAAAACAAAATTGAAGCTAAAATTAAATATAACATTAAACTACTTCTGTATTTTGTCCTTGAAATCGCACGCATGTAGCATCTGTTTAAGTAGAGTCAGCTGGCTGACTTCTGCTTTTAGCTGAGCTAAGTAAATAGAGTCCACAAGCGCTGGCACCATCTTTCCGACCGAATTGATGATACACTTAACAGTCATCCATTGGCTATGTGTCTTAACCAAGTAAGCCCTGTAATAATCCCAGTTCAACCTGGTTAACCCTTGGATTGATTGTGCCTTTTCTTGAGCTCTCTGTTTCCAATCTGCCTGTAGTTTTACATTCTTGCTATTTTTGGGACTTGCATGTGGTTGGGCAACTAGCAGATTTCCTTTTATAGAAATTTTTCTCAGCTAGGTGCTAATCGCGCATCGGAAACTGCCTCTGTTTCTCGATCCGGGTTTCCTTGATGCGTTTTTCGCCTTTTGCGCTTTTTGCGCTTTTTCCTTCAAATAGATATCAAGTTTAATATTTGTAAACATAATACTTCTGTAAACTCTTGACATTGAGTCTTAAACTATTTGTTTCTAATTTCTGCACTGTCCAGTATCCACTTCACCATGTCTGTATATGGGAGGATTTTTGGCCTTGCTGCTATCCGATGTAAGAATGAGTAGGCTAGCTCTGAAAGGGACGCTTCTGAAGAACCATTTGAGCCCGCGCTAACAAATACTTCCATTACCCTGGGATTTTCCTCTTCGAGCAGATTATACATGCCTTCCCACGTAGCTATTCACGCGTCTCTATTATAGGCCATCTCTGTATATAAGGGCGCCATTTCCTTTTCTTCTGAGCTCGGGGCTTTGCCTTTCTTTCCCATTTCAACCTGCGTAATGCTTTGTATTGGGCTCTATCCTTCGTTCCTGCAATTCATGAGTGAAGCGAAAATGAATGACAAGAAGGGTGATGGGAAAAGTTTTAAATACTACAGATGTATCAAGCATACCACCTTACGTGAAATGATTCTTTCAATAAGCATGCACCCATAATCCATTATAACTGGAAACTACATCATTTATTAGCATTAAAGCGCATAACTATGTGTCAGCTTTAGGGAAAATACTTTTCTTGAATAACGCAGCCGAAAGATCTATGATGAAGCTATTTTGCAACTTGTTTCGGAACATCGCAGATCGCGACATCGCAAAATCGCAATATCGTAACATCACAATATCGTAATATCGCAAAATCAAAATATCATAACATCGCAAAATTGATTACTCGTGACATCGCATCATCGCTATATCATTGTATCACGAAATCACAATATCGCAATATCGCAAATCGCAGAAATGTTGTGCATGACAATCTTCGTTAACCTGTTTCCTGCGAGATGTGACCTTGCGATCAGCGTTATCGCATATTGGCAAAAATAAGTGTTTTTAATGTAATTTATGCTGAATGCGATGCGATATTTGTTCATTATCGCATATCGTGATCTCGCAAATGTTGGAATTGTGCTTGTAAGGTGGTATCCCGCTATCTTATGCGATGATATATTTCCTTAGGAAAGATTTTATTTTACCTTATCATAAAACTTAGCTTTTTTGGATTTTCCAAGGGGGTTTCCTCAGTTTATGATGGTAAATTTTATTCAAAAAGGAAATTTAAACAATACTTTGATTTTTTAGATTTTTAACAAAGGGTCCCCATTTATTTAGTATTAGGGATAACACTAAATAAGAAGGGGGGTTGTTGCTGGCCACAATAGTATCATATACTGGTTTTAAAGCATCCTCCATCAACTTCTGCCATTCGTCATTGAAACCCTCATTCAACATTCTATCAACTTCAATCCCTTCGTCAAAGGTTCCTACCTTTTCATTTGTCTTTGTTGCCTCCTCATCTATGTAAATTTCCTCTATATCTCTCATGTTATTCCATTATATCCTATCTGGATAAAAATGTTAAGGGAAAGGGCTTATAGAAGTATGCCCATATTTTAGCATATGTTGAAAAATCACACTTCTCTTTCTCATCCTCTGACCACGACAATCATTACATGGACATGCATATTTTAAGCAAGGTCTTCTCATCAGCTATTCTCTCATAGTGTGCATGGCATTCATCCATTGTCAAAATTGGGCATTGACTCATCTTCAATTTTCTGCATTCAAAGATGAAACTGATATGTCAACTCTTTACTTTCAACTGTTTTCATGACTTTGATTGTAAAAGAGAAGTTTCTGCTCCCGTTTGAGCACAAATTTCAATTGTGCAAACATTTTAGAAACAACATATAGGAAGAGAACACTACACATTTTTTACCAATGTAAATAGAGCCATACACAAAAATCACATAGTCAAACAACAAAAGAAATTCACAGTTGAGAGAAAGCCTATGTATCAACACTTGTCTGAGGATATATATATATATACATATATATATATATATATATATATATATATATATATATATATATATATATATATATATATATATATATATATATATTTTTTTATTTACACCTTTTGAATGAATATCTATCAACATGATAACGAAAATTTGTGGTTAATGTATTAGCATTCTTAAGGGAACACCACTTGCGGCCATATTTAAACACTCATTACAACATGAATGAGGGTAAGAACACACCAATGGGGTTTTCCTTAGTAGTAAATAGGATGCATCACTCAGGTACAAGGGAAGCACTGATGTAGTGGAAGTTACTAGTTGTGCACTCTCTCCCTTAAAACCTATTCCTGACATGTTCCAAGTGTTCATTCCTAGAAAATGAGGACACTCCACTTGAGGGAGTCATTTAGTTATTGATGGCAGCATGACGAGTTACAAATTATCAGCTTTTTGGCACATGAAGCGAATACATTATTGTTACACAAAAATATAGTAATCATGATTATTTGCAGTCAGTATGGGTCTATCATTACTTGTACTATCCTCCTAAGCAAGTCTCAGACCTCAGCGCTTCAAATCAAGCTTTAGAAATTAGAGAATGACATTAAAAATCAATGTAACTCTAGTTCCACACTTTCTCTCATGGTAACCTACGGTCCTGCACCTTCTCTGTACAAAAACTGTGGACCTGACTGCTCTATCCCTAATGGTGTAGGTGCGGACCCCTGTGAAAGTCAAAAGGCGCAAGTTTTATCTTAAAAAACTCACTTTGGGTTAATTCTAGAGGTTTCTAGAAGGAATTTTGACATGGATTGTTCGCTCTGAGGTGGTTCATGCATCCCAAAAGAGAAGGAGCTAATCCCTCGATGAGAGGAGCTATCCCTTTGAAGGAGGGATTTATCCCTTTGAAGGAGGACCTAGTAACTTCCCTCCATTGCACTATAAATACAGGCATTCGACTGGTTGCTAGGGAGGTTATAAGCTGAACATTTTTGAGGGTAAATGCTGGTGAAATCAAGACTTCCTAGTTAAACCTAAAGAGGAGAGATCACATACCTTTTTGGTTTCATTGGGGAGTGAGTGAAACTTGTCAAAGTAGAGGAGACTTCTTGCTGGACCCTGGGAGGAGGTTGTATAGCGTCAAGGAAAAGGTTGTAAGGTTCTTCTTCTTTTGAATTAATACAATCAAACTCATTTTTCTCAACAAGTATCTTATGTTATTTGTTTCATGGACTCCTTGACATTCATGTTAAATATGTTTTATGCAATTGGCTTTTCAGGTGCTATTTAATTTGTTTGCCTTGTTTGTGTTTGCAGATACGCGAAAAGGAGCTCATTTGGATCGAAGGAGCGAGGGCATCCACAAGCTAGCGTTGGACTTAAGGTAGGCCCTAAAAACACTTGTTTGCTATTGTTTACTAAAACATTTTTAGAGAAAGATAGTGTCTGGTTGGTTTGCTTGTAATTAGGTCTTCTTTAGATTCTAGGAAGGTCTATCTTGTCCGCAAGATCGACTTATTCCATGTGACAAAATGACGACTCCATTGGGGACAAAATTGCGGACGAATCCTTGTTTCTATTCAGCACTTTAGGTCTGTGGTATGGGAATATCATCGTTTATCTCCAGACCCAATCCTTTCGGTCGGAAATTTTAAGTTCAGAACGTCGGAAAATTCGATTCCAGTCCCAACAATTCATAATTATTGGAGATACTCTTTATCGCCATGGGGCGGACTCTGTTTTTCGACGTTTCTTAACTCACAAGGAAGATGAAAGGGTTCTAAATGACTTTCACTCTGGAGCGTGTGGCGGTCATATGTCTGGCTATGCCACAGCCCAAAAGATATTGCGCACTGGCTACTTCTGGTTGTCCTTATTTAAAGATTGTATTACGGCGGTCCGAAAATGCCACAACTACCAGATTTTTTATCGTAAGATGCACGCTCTACCTACTCCTCTCCAGCCTATAATTCCCATTGGTCCTTTTGCCAAATGGGGTATCGATTTTATTACATGTAACCCTCACTCGGCCGGGGGGCATGCGTATATCATCCTTGTGATAGATTATTTTACTAAGTGGGCCAAGGTGATGCCTACATTCAAGGCAGACGGCAAAACAACTGCAATTTTCGTGTTGAATCATATAATTGCTAGGTTTGGTGTCCTGCAAGTGATAATCACTGATCATGGGCGTCATTTTCGAAACGTTATGATGACCAAACTTACAAGCCATCTTGGTTTACGTCACGATAGTTCAACCCCTTATTATCCACAAGCGAATGGCCTGGTTGAGTCCATCAACAAAGTTTTAGTGATCATGATCTGACGAATCATTGGGATTCATCGGTCGAATTGGCACAACATGCTATTTTCAGCGCTTTGGGCGTACCGAACTTCAGTAAAAACATCAACAGGGTTCACTCCTTTCCAACTAGTCTATGGTTTGGAAGCTTTGTTACCCATTGAATGCGAAATCCCATCACTACAAATGGCCATCGAGTTACTTCCAGCCACTTCCGAAGAGGAAAAGTGTTTGTTATACTTGGCTCAATTAGATGAGAATCGATGTGATGCTGCATTGGCGATCGAGACTCACGGAAAACGGATAAAAGCTCAGTATGGTCGAAATGTGACCCCTCGAAATTTTTCAGAAGGAGATCTAGTCTTAGTTTATGATCAAGCTAATGATAAATTAGGCGCTGGAAAATTCGTTCCTATGTGGCATGGTCCCTATGTTGTCAAGCGAAAGTTAGCCAAAGGGGCTTATGAATTGGTAGACTTTGATGGGGACTCTTTTGGTAAACCCGGAAATGGCCTTTACTTGAAGAGGTATTATTCTTAAAAGAATGGGCATGGAGATTTTTTTAGTTAGGATATTTTTTTCTTTCTAGCTGGTGTGTTTTAGTTTAAATAGTGTGCTTATCTTGGTTTTACTCTTGATATTGCAGATGTCGATGCCTCTCCAAACATACATTGGTTTCGCTGATGGCGCTTGTCGTAATACATGGAACATCTCTTCCACAGCTTGGGTTATCTATTCGCCCTCTGACGAGTTAGTATCTATTCATGGGGTAAGCCTCGGTCAAACAACAAACAACATTGCCGAGTACAGTGCAGTTATTGAGTTATTGTCTCAATCTATTTCATTTGGGATTCAGAGTTTGATAGTGAGGTTAGATTCTGAACTCCTTGTATTACAGCTTAATAGAGTGTATGCCATTAGAAATCCAGTGTTATTAAGATTATTTTTGAGAGTGTGTCTCTTGGAATGTGAGTTTGATTACATTGAATATCAGCATATTCCAAGGTCTTTAAATACATTAGCAGATGCAATTGCTTCTCGAATGTTAAATAGACATTTGAAATAATCATACATGTGAATTTAAAATCATTCCATAACATGATTTACAAGATAAGCCGGTAATAGTGATATATATATAGGAGTGTGTCAAAAAATACATCGTCCTCGATCATAGGTTGAAAAACACCTTATGATCAACAAAAATGATAAGTACAAAAAACAAAAATGTCAAATGTGCCCACAATAGGCGATCATCCTATCACTAGTGATGATCTCTATAAGAAACTACTGTACGGACCACCTTGCAAAGGAACCTCCTAAAAAGTCCCGGGACTCCAATCACATAGCACTGAAGTCGACGAGGAATGTCTTCTATAGTGGTCTCAGGAATATCTCCTGTCAAGTGCTCGAGATGACCCTCCAACTCGGCCAAAACCTCTGCTGATTCGTCCTGTGGGTCTTGCGCGGGTGCAACTGGTTGCCTCCTCTCGAAAGGCCAGAGAGCGGCTGGTCGTTGTGGACCCACATCTGCATTTTAAAATTTTTAATATCAGTTTTGAGACGATGGAAAAATAAAAAAAAATTAAAATAGGAAAAATGTTGGAAAGGATTTTACCTGACTCGTCCCATTGCTCTCCTGGGGGAAGGACCATGTCTGGGTCACCACGAAAATCTATCCCAGCGTAAGGGCGGTCCTGAATGGAAAAGACATGGTTTTCCAGCCATTGGAAATACTCAGGTTTGAATCAAGCAACCTTTGTCCTCTCGTCCGGGTGACGGGCCATGACTGCGACCCATCGCATCAGTTTGGGCTCTCGAGGAAGCCCAGCTCCAACAGTAAGGTGTTGTGGGATCAGCATAGGAACCCTCTCCAGGAAAAAACTCATGACCAAAGCCCCATAACCAATGGTCTTTAGTCGTCTTTTCTTGGCCCTAGTCAGTTGGCCTTTGACATTGGCCAACACGGCATCGCACCAATTGAAGATGGTGCCTCGAAAGCAATCAAATGCCATACACATCTGGGGTCCAGTGGCAATATGTAATTCTGCAGCTCCGCAAAGTCTGGTGACAGTAAACGCAATCACCATGAGTTCAAGACGAGATATGGTCTTTATGTCTATCCCTTTGTCTCTAGCCTGGCTATTGCAGTACTCTAGCTAGAGGCTATTGACAGACTGGGGACCTGACCTAGTCCCGTGTAGAGTCAAGTCTTCGCCTCTCTTAGGCAAACCAGTCAAGAAATATATGTCCGCCGGCTCGATTTCAAGCTGGTGGCCGCCGATGAAGAAGCACTGGTCCTGTATGCTCCATCTGTCAACTAGCCACTATAAGAAATCCACCTGAGCCCTCATGCCAGGAATGGCCTAGAATTCGTACAGTTCGCATGCCCTCAAAGCATCAAGTGAAGGTTGATGATTCTATGCGACATCATCCACGTCCTCATGCCCTCATTCACGCCAATCTAGCATGATGTACTCTCTGCATCAAGTATAAAGATTAATTAAATTGCTAGAAAATATTTTGATTGGTCCTTTTTTGAGAATTTTTTGGTTCAAAACCCTTGCGGCGGGGTACGCACCCTCCGGGTTAGACACAGTGCATGGGACTGCACTTTGTCTATACGGAAGGTGCGGACCCCGATCTTTTTAATAATTGAGAAAAAGTCGGGGTCCGCGGGTCCGCAATGGTAAACCTGCGGGCCCCCGCGCGCGAGTTTTGCCCCTAAAAACCCTCCCAAAAATGAATTAAAGGACTAAAACAAAAAATTAAACAGTTAAAAATGAAGAGTAGGATGATGTGGATTACCTGGAGAAGACGACGCTCGATTCCGACAGTTGGATTTTCCGCAATCTTCACGGGAAGTTTTCTAAGCAAAAGCACTATTTTCTCACCCAAACTCAAACGGTAAAAATGATTTGACAAAGGCCCTTTTTATAAGTTTTTTGAGTAAATAAATCACAAATTTGTTTATGTTTCACTTTGAAAAGGTATTTTGCGACGTTTTTATTCATTTCAAACAGGTATGAGTAATGTTTGTGTTTTTGTGCAGAATAAAGGATTATTCAGGCAAAATCTACCATTTTCGACAGAAAAACATGTAGAGTCATCTTTAAGCTCTTTTCTGACTCCTAAAACATGAAAAGATTGCCGAGTGTTTCTTTTAAACTCGTTAAAACAAAATTAAAAGACGGTCCGCTTACAACTCTTTTCCAACCGTAAAAACATGAAAAGATTGTCAGATTTTTGTCGTTTCAAATTTGATACTGGTTATAAAATGATGTGTCATTGATCGTTTTTTTTTACTTTTTCGGGTCAAGGGCACTAATGACGAAAAGTACTCCTTGGTTGTAAAAGATCAAGCGGTTCTCTCAAGCATTATTTTATACTTTTTCGGGCTTGAGAGACACAAATTTACGAAAAAGGTCAACCCTGGAGTCTTCTTAAGTTTCTTCAGACTCTCTAAAATTGAAAAACATCGAGTTTCTCCTATACTGAACTCGTTAAAATTTCACAGTAAAGGACCTGTTCAATTACAAACAAGAGCGAACCGCTCCTTCTTAGGGTTCGAATTTAAACTAAGTTGGACTCATTCGAAGGATGAGCTTATAATCAAGCAAATGTTATCCTCCTCAAGCTTGTCAAAAATAAAGAGGTATTTGCTAGAAATGGTGGGGGAAAAGAGAGAAAAATGAGCCTGTTTGTCATACTTTGTAACCACTCTTGAACATGACGCTTTTATTCACCTTGGTTGGGAAATCCTTTGCCTAACAGTTGATCAAACCACATTGAAAGTCTTCAGCCGGTTTCTGGGTATTAACTTTGGGTCAATTGTCACCAAACCATCTGTCGTGTCGTTATGTGTTCAAGAGGTCACTGCCAATAAGCCATTCATCTGCAAAATATCTGTCATCCATCTTGACCATCCCTCAGTTAGTTCTTGCAACTAAATTTCTTCAACTTGATCTATGATTTCATGTTCGACATCAACTCATTATCTAGAAAGTTGATCTAGGAATCGTCAGTACCCTGAGATTTGCATGCATCAATGGCAGGTTTCTCACCTTTGATGACAATTTATATCATTGAATTTTGATCAAAATATTCTGTGACATGGTCGACATTATCACATTTATTCGCATCTCATGGATTGTACTGGGTACTTTGAGAGCCATTGACATCACTGGTGGTTTCTCTCACACTTGTTAAAAATTTACATCATTGACTGGTAATCAAGTGGTTTCTACCATGTTCGACATCAACACATTCATTCGCATGGATATAATCGTACTATTTCGCGAAGTAGAAATGAAGAACCTGGATCTAGTTTCCACAATCCAGGCTGCGAGGAATTTTGTATTCATTATATAATGGACTATTCATAAACAGATGGCTGTGTCCATACTATATCCACATGAGTCTATACTTGTGATGTTTTACAAGATCATTCCTGTATCAGAGCAGTAGTTAGTTTTTCTAGTTAGTTTTGATCTGAGCATGGGAATGCCTACCTCATCGATGATATGATCTCATATATATATATATATATATATATATTGCATTGAATGTTTTTACAGGTTCCAACCGGGTTCTCCACAAGATGATACTCGAAATGATGAAGTACTTTACTCTTCCGAAATGATAAGAAATCCTCATCTACTACAGACTTCGCACTTTAGGGGGAAATCTGTTACACAAAAATATCATCATCATGATTATTTGCAGTCAGTATGGGTCTATCATTACTTGTACTGTCCTCCTAAGCAAGTCTCAGACCTCAGCTCTTCAAATCAAGCTTTGGAAATGAGAGAAAGACATTAAAAATCAATGTAACTCTGGTTTCGCACTTTCTCTCATGGTAACCTACGGTCCTGCACCTTCTATGTACAAGAACTGCGGACCTGACCGCTCTGTCCCTAACGGTGTAGGTACGGACCCCTGTGAAAGTCAAAAGGCGCAAGTTTTATCTTAAAAAACTCACTTCGGGTTAATTCTAGAGGTTTCTAGAAGGAATTTTGACATGGATTGTTCGCTCTGAGGTGGTTCATGCATCCCAAAAGAGAAGGAGCTAATCCCTTGATGAGAGGAGCTATCCCTTTGAAGGAGGGCTTTATCCCTTTGAAGGAGGACCTAGTAACTTCCCTCCATTGCACTATAAATACAGGCAATGGGCTGGTTGCTGGGGAGGTTAGAAGCTGAACATTTTTTAGGGTAAATGCTGGTGAAATCAAGACTTCCTAGTTAAGCCTAAAGAGGAGAGATCACATACCTTTTTGGTTTCATTGGGGAGTGAGTTAAACTTGTCAAAGTAGAGGAGACGTCTTGCTTGACCCTGGGAGGAGCTTGTACAGTGTCAAGGTAAAGGTTGTAAGGTTCTTCCTCTTTTGAATTAATACAATCAAACTCATTTTTCTCAAAAAGTATCTTATGTTATTTGTTTCATGGACTCCTTGACTTTCATGTTAAATATGTTTTATGCAATTGGCTTTTCAGGTGCTATTTAATTTGTTTTCCTTGTTTGTGTTTGTAGATCCGCGAAAAGGAGGTCATTTGGATCGAAGGAGCGAGGGCATCCACAAGCTAGCGTTGGACTTAAGGTAGGCCCTAAAAATACTTGTTTGTTATTGTTTATTAAAGCATATTTAGAGAAAGATAATGTCTGGTTGGTTTGCTTGTCATTAGGTCTTCTTTAGATTCTAGGAAGGTCTATCTTGTCCGCAAGATTGACTTATTCCGTGTGACAATTATGTTTTTAGCCATTTGCATGGAGGGAACATTAATGAAGGATTTACACCACATTCTCTCCTTATTCCTAGCATGCAAGAGGGTACATCATTTTGAGATTTACATTATTTTTCTAAGATTTAAGAATTTCACCCTAGTAGAAAATATGCATTTGGAGTCATATTTTCTCTTGCTATCTCCATCTATAATTATGAGACTGGTCTTTGATACTCATTCAAGACCTTGAAAAGTTGCAATAATATTACCTAGGATAAAATGCCTCTTAATAAACTCCAGATGATCAAGTAAAATGGTTGAGGCTGCCATATTCTTGATTATAAGACACATTAAAAAGTGTGGTAGGTTGACAATTGCTCAATCTGATTATCTTGTTCTGTATATTGAAACTTTTGTATTTTATCTTCTTGTTGAAGTGAGACACGTTGTATGTGTCTCAAAAAATTGATTTTTCTACAATATAATCAAAATTATCCCACATTTCCTTCAATGGATGTGTGGATATTCAGCAATTTTTTTTTTCTCCTATTACCATTATGGCAGAATCATATAGGAACAAACAAACATATGATGTAAATGCACAAACAATCCCAAACCTTCATCTCAAATAAGAAACTTGGTTTTGTGGATACAAGATAGATGAGATTGGAAAGCATCCAATATTTTCAAATCCCATGCTTTTCATAAAATAATTTGATAAGCAAGAAGCCACAAAAAAATAATGTTGATGCTAGTTGGCCCCCAATAGCTTGGACTATACTTGTAACATCTATAGATGAGTCACATATACATTTAGCAAAATCCAGGCATAACTCAAGTCAATGTAACATGATACAAATATTTATTTTTATAGACAACACTCATTTATCTCATCCAAAATATTTGAAGTGGATTGTTGAACATGTAACAAGGATAGATTTGATGTTTCACTTGTTTTAGTCATTTTTGTCTACTAATAATTTTTCTCAAGTCAACGAGCTGGCTGGAAAAGGGTCCTCATATTATGGCAACAGAAGAGAAAATATTGTTCCTAGTTCAAATACAAATATGGAACTTATTTTGAACTCTTCCCACACACCTCTTTCTTCACATGAACTCATATCGAAACCCTCTAAATTTATTGAAGACAAAACACATTGCACTCTCGTAACTTGGAAGATGAAAATAGAATTAAGATTTAAGTTAATTCAAATCTGTATTATCTTTTCAATTTTGAGGAGGCTATTATTTATGACTCCAGTGGTTCTAACAAAGAGAGATACAATTCCCCATGCAGATTTTTCCATCACCCATTGTAGCAAGAATGATGAATGTATGAGCATCTTAAGACAGAAACTACTCAAGGCACGGATGGTCATATGTGAAGAATATCTTGAACAATTGGAAGAATATTTTTCTTTAGTAGTCCTACAAACATAGGATTTGTTGAAACTACTTAAAATTGATAAAGCGGGTGCTAGGAATGCTCAAATTTCAGACCTACAACAACAATCACCATTCAATAACAAGGAAATACACAAATTATTGAGTTTGAAATTAAACCTCATAAGCCTTATTTTGTGGATTTTGAAGTTGATCATATTTATAATTCAGATGATTCAAATGAAGAGCAAGCTACAATCACATACCTTAGACAACTATAAGAAGAGAATATACATCTAGAAAATAAAGGTAAGAAGATTTCTAGAATTTGACCATATACATTTCCTTTCATAGAGAAATCAATATTCTTCCAAAAAACCCAAAGCTAAAGAATCAAGAAGTAGTGATGGATGCCTTGTAGAAAATGATATTTTAAGCTAGCACAAGGAATTCTATATTAAAATTTTCCATGATAGATATCACCATGTCATTACAATAGTCAAAGAATATGTTGAAGCTTCAAATGAAGATTATATTTTCTCTCATGCATGCTTTTTGTGATCCTATACCAAAGTATATGTACTATCTGAGTAGCATGGAGATACAACCAATTTATTTTTCTAGTTATGTATCGAATCCTGTTAATCAATTTCATTTTTCAATTTTTAAAAAAACCTCCAACTAGAAAACCATGGGGAGGAGAAAAAGGAAAATATTTTTTGGAAGTAGAGGAAGAACTTGGACATGGCCTTCAAGCTTGTTAGCACATGATAGGGAAGCTCTATCTAGATTGTCATTTATATTCTTAGGCTCTGGCTGATATTTTGACACTAGCTTCATCTCCAACATCGTCACACGAGAAATAAATGTCCAATGTACTAACAGTTTCTATTCCTACAAAGATATAGTCTTATGATTAAACAATTATCATTTCGAAGATGGAAGTCAAGATTTTTATAGATAGGTTGTGCTAGAAGTTTCTATTCTTGAATCCGTGGGCACCCTACAGAGTCAAATTTTCCTCATGCATTTACCTACAACTGAAACATCTTTTGTTGGTTACAGAATTTTAAACTACTACCATCTCTCGCTTTCATTTTTTGCTGCAACCTTCCTGCTTACTTGATCTTTCCAGTTTTTAACAATAATGTTTTGATTCTTTTACTAAATGGGTTTAGGTTTCTCATGAGGCTTGGTTTCCAGTGTTAACCTTGTCTTACAATTTGAGTCCCTTGAACATGTATCATGAAAATATTTATCAATAAAATCATAGCCTGAAATAAATAAAATCTCAGTGGTACTCTGATGTGGTAGTTCAACTTCAACTACTTATAGTGCATTTTCATTTTCTTCCAAACTCTTCTTGTATGTATGTATATAAAGAAGATGATAAACTTGAAGCATCAGATATGAAATGACATAATGCCATATCCGGGCTACATTACAATTCCAGATACTGAACTGAGGGTTTTTCATTATGGAATTTCATTTGGTGTTGGCAATTGGAACTTTGACAAAACCGATTAGAGAGACATAGATATGAAAAATGTGTGTTGGAATTTGTTTCCAGAACCACCTAGTATTTCCACACTGGCATCAATAGAGGGTAGATCCAAGAAAGGTGCAGATGTGGGATTCATAGATTAGGGACCTATTCATAAGGTTGTACAAAAAGCACCAAATTGAAATGTAATCTATGACAATGGATATTTCTGTGTTGTGGTTGAATTGATATGGGAAGTGGTATGCGCCCATGATGTAGTTACTATTGATGCATGAGATATTCTATCAGTTATAGCCTCACGGACAAGGCAATATTTGATCTTGCCTATATGGCTAGCGGAATGTGAAGTCCAAGAATTGTTGAAAATGTTCCTACATATACTACATAGTGAGAGATATGTAGTTAACCTAAGGTAGTTACTTGTGTGGTTACTATGATAATTTGAAAATACATTATATAGACCCTTACACCATGTCTACTTGAGGGACAAAATAAGCATCAAGTGTGTTAGGACATTAAATGAGGCTCTGCATTGACATGATCTTTTAGGACATCAACAGAGGGTGGAGCCAAGACTGGTGCAGATGTGGGATTCATAGCTTAGGGACCTATTCATAGGGCTCTACAAAAAGCACCAAATTGAAATGTAGTCTAGGACAATGGATATTTGTGTGTTGTGGTTGAATTGACATGGGAAGTGGTATGCACCAATGATTCAATTATTATGGATGCATCAGATACTCTATCAATTATAGCTTGACCAACAAGGAAGTGTTTGATCATGCCTATATGGCTAGTGGAAGATGAGGTCTAGGAATTGTTGAGAGTGTTCTTGGAGATACTAGATAGTGAGAGATATGAAGTTAACCTAAGGGGTTTACTTGTGTGGTTACTAGGATGACTTGAAAATACATTATATAGACCCTTACACCATGTCTACTTAAGGGACAAAATAAGCATCAAGTGTGTTAGGACATTAAATGAGGCTCTATGTTTACATCACGTAAGAAGGTATTTCCCCGATTTGAATTCTGAATAGATATTTGACAAAAATATTGTACATGTCCAAACTCCACCATCTTTGTTTGATCAAGACCAAATTCAAAAACTTTTTTTTGAAGATTTGAAATAAATCCCGTAGGAGAAAACAAAGTCTTATGACAATGTAAGTCATGATAAAAGTGATGAAATTATTAAGATAAGAAAGGAAAAGCATCAGAACTTTATTGTTAAAAACTCGAAAGAATGGCCAAAAAAAAATATTTGGAAAGATAAAATAAGTAGGAATGTTGCAGCAAAAAATGAAAGCATGAGATGGCAGCAATTTAAAATTTTGCATCCAGCAAAAGATGTTTCAGTTGTAGGTATGTGCATGAGGAAAATTTGACTCTCTATGGTGCCCATGGATTCAAAGCTATTTTTGTTTAGGATATTGAGTTTTGAAGGTCCAATGTTCAAACATATTAGGTCCCTATACTACTAGTGTAACCCCTTATTGTTATTAGTACAACCCCCTTATTATTGTTGTACCCATGTAATCCCCATATCGTTACTATTGTGCCCCATAGAAGCCCACTATTGTTATTATTATGCCCTTATATTATTATTGTTATGTCGGCTCTGATTATATTATGACCCCTTAAACTCCTATATATAGAAAGGAGGTATTTTCATTTGTATCATCCAAGAATTGTTCATTTGTGTAATGTAAAGGAGGTTTCCCCCTTGAAGAGGCTGAATTCTAAGGCGTTCAACTATATTTTCTATATTTTTGTGAGCTGGTTTCATAACATTTGGTATCAGAGCTATGGATTCTAGGGTTCTGATGCTCCAAATAGGTCATTGTGGAATTTTCACTATAATGTTTCTTATACGACATTGTAGAAGTGAAAAAAAGAACCCATTTGAGACAAAATCATGTTGAACATCGGGTCCAAATTTGAGAGCTTTTTGCGCAATATTCATGGAGATATGATCTAAGGAAGTTATACTTTCTGCAGACTCCTGAATTACATTCCAACCAGGTGACCTTGGTAAAATAGTCATAACTTTTGTTTTGAGAATCAGATTGAGATTTCGTCAGAATTTACAGAATGAGGACAGACTGTAGTTTTTTGTGTACGGTTTCAGAGCCAAAGGTCGAAACAGTGACTTGTGGCACGTCGTACAAGTTCACTCTACTGAACTAGTCTATAATCAGGTCACCATGGGAGATTTGGCAGAACACTTCCTTGGAGAATCCAATTTGGATCAGACTGGTGGAATTAGAAAGAGGACACAGAGGTCTACTTTAGATCATTATTTTAGAACTTAAAGATTCAAAAGTACAGAGTTACAGTGATTTCAATATCGAGCTCTTAAAATCAAGAAAAGGAGATATGAAGAAGTTTGATGGCAAGGATCCGGTAAATTGGATACTACAGATGGAGAAATATTTGGATCTACATGGTGTACCACTATTACAAAATGTATGTATTGCATCTAATTATTTAGAATCGAATCAATTTTTATGGTATAAGGGGATTTGTTCTGGTAAACCACTTGCCACTTGGTCAATTTTCGTGGAGGAAATGATAGCACATTATGAGGATACAAAGAGAAACTCCGTCTTTAGCCAAGTGATAAATCTCAAACAAAAGGGTTCAAAGGATGAGCACATTGAAGACTTTCAAAAATTGAATAGAAGGGTATATTATATTCCAGAGAAGCAAAGGATCAATGTCTTCATAGAGACTTTAAAGAATCACTTTCAACATGAGGTTTGTTTTGGGGAACTTGATTCATTGGAGGAGGCATTCGAGTTGGGAAGAATAATTGAATGTGAAATTATGAAAACAAGGAATCCAAACACTCATGAATATAATTATGGAAGTGTTTCTTCTCCTACCCTTCCACAACCTACAAGGCTTACACCACAAAAATTGGAAGAGAAAAGAGAAAAAGGGTTTTGTTACAATTCTGATAGAAAATGCACTAAAGGTCACAAGTGTTCTGCGAAGAAATTATTTTACATAGAGTATGAAGAGGAGGAAGAAAAGGATCGATAAACATAAAAAAGAGAGGATATATGCCAGGATGCAACCCCAGATAAAGAAGAAATGAATATGACCATATCTTATAAAGCATTGGCAAGAATTACCACTCAAACTCTCAAGATAGAAGGACATATCAAGAAGAAAACGTTTCAAGAAGTGAAAGATCACATCGAGAAAGAAGAAATGAATCCAACCATATCTTGTAATGCATTGGCCAGAGTTACTACTCCTCAAACTATCAAGATAGAAGGACATATCAAGAAGAAAAATGTTCAAGAAGTGAAAGATCACATCGAGCATCAAGAAATGAATCTGACAATATCTTGTAAGGCATTGGAAGAAATTACCACTCCTCAAACTCTCAAGATAGAAGGAAATATTTAGAAGAGAAAGGTTCAAGTAGTGAAAGATCACATCGAGCATCAACAACAAGCTCTCCAACTTTTAAAGGATAATGCAACTTTGGTGTAGAATCGAATGAAAAAATAGGTAGATGAACATCGTAGTGAAAAAATGTTTTGATGTAATTGGGTATTTTTACAGTTACATCTGAAGCGAGCTATTTATCAGAAGGAAATGTTGCCAATACTACATGCACTTAAGAATGGCGACCTTACCCAATGGGAAGACACTTCAAGGTAAAAATGGATCATGATAGTCTTAAATACATTTTAGAACAAATATTATCACTAGAAGAACATAAAAAATGGGTCACAAATATGTTGGGTTATGACTTTGACATCATCTATAGAAAAGGGAAGAAATTTTTTGTTGCTGATGCACTCTCGAGAAAGGATGAGGATGTGGAAGCATTGTTTTTTGCTATTTCTATCATCCAACCAAATTGGATAAATGAAGCAAGGGATGAATGGAAGAAGGACAAAGAAGTGTGGCCACGCATTCAAAAGTTGCAGAATATCCCAATTCAAACAATATTGCCAAAACTTGAAGAGGAAGGAAAAGTCATATTGGAACCTGGAGTAGTCACATGAACAAGAACCTGACAGCTAGGAAATCGATCAATGTCAGAGTATCTCATCAAGTGGAAGAACTTACCCACTGAAGATTTCACATGGGAGGAGAAAAGTTTTATACAGAAGCATCAAAAACTACTCAAGTGTTGAGGACAACACTTTTTGAAGGAGAGGGGCATGTTAGGCCTTATACTACTAGTGTAACCCCTTATTGTTATTAGTACAACCCACTTATTATATTGTTGTACCCATGTAGTCCCCATATTGTTACTATTGTGCCCCATAGAAGCCCACTATTATTATTATTATGCCCTTACATTATTATTGTTATGTCGGCTCTGATTATATTATGACCCGTTAGACTCCTATATATAGAAAGGAGGTATTTTCGTTTGTATCATCCAAGAATCTTTCATTTGTGTAATGTAAAGGAGGTTGCCCCTTCGAAGAGGCTTAATTCAGGTGTTTAACTATCTCTTCTATATTTTTGTGAATTGGTTTCATCAGAAAACAACACCTATGTGCAAAAATATGAATTTAGTTGATATCTGATATAGCATTAATGAATAGACATTTTGTTAGGATATTTGAACACTTAATTGTTGGTTAAGATCAACCTGATCTAATATGTTTTTAGATAAAGTGTGCTTCTCAAAAAATTATCACATAAGCCTGGTGAGAAAAGTAACACATCATGAGTAAGCCTAACAGTTGAGAACAATGCTTCCATCCTGGAAATCAAAGGGCATACATCATAAAAAGGGATAAGCCCTTCTGCTTAATCACTGAAAAAACACTCTCAGGTGTCTCTAAAACAAGTTTAAATTTACTTCTGCATAAATTCAATTATAATTCTAACTTTAAATTTTAGATATAGGATTAGGAACATATAATTGTTTACAGGTAACATTTTCATAAATTTTTGTTATTAAAAAACTTACTCAAAACATTTAGAATTAGTTCTTCAGGGCTGGTAATAACGCAGTTAAAACCCTAAATAGTGTGGGACTTCTAAAACGATCTATATGTTTATGGTCGCATCATTGGATCAATTCACGTCGATTCTAATACAATCATGAATGCTTTTCTTGTGAAGAGATCCACTCTCGAGGGAATTCATGAAGTCCCCATAATCCAAAGCTGGACTTCACACTGGTCATTTTAATCCCAGTCATGTGCTAATGCATGTTAGTCACCAGTTATGATGGTGGGTCTTATGAACTGCGCTAGTGGTTGTTAGGTGTGGAGCCTAATTATATTATTTATTGAGAGGTATCATCGCATTGGACCCTAGTTCGTAAATGTGCATTGCCAAGGGGGTCAAGGGGGGGCGAAGGCAACCCCTCACTATATATGAGGGAATTGTATTGTTTCTATGTAGATGTGTAACCTGAGCAAGAAAGAGACAGGAGATTGTGTGCGAGCGAAGAGGGAATTAGAGAAGATATGTTGTAGGTTGTGTCTCTTCATTTTGCTGGATAATATAAAAGGAAGTATTGGCTATTTCTTCGTGGATGTAGCCCAAATTGGGTGAACCATGTATATCTGTGTCTCTCTTATTTTATGTGTTTTCTATGTTTACGTTTCTGCAATATATTTTATGTGTTCCATTTCTCTGTAATATATAATTTTCTAGCAATGTTGTGATGGTGAAACCAAATATACCTGATGTCGGTTGAGTGCTCGATTTGGAAATCGAGCATAAATAACTTGTCTTGATCAGTCAAACATAAATGTCATTGACCCATTAAAAATGGATGGATTTCTCTCTCGTTGACCTGGGATTCATGCGGGTCATTCTTATTACTGAAATTAGAGAATTTCTATTAAATGGTATAGATATGGACTACTAGTTGGACCACTGGGTACAAAATGCATGGTGGTACTTCCCTACCCCACTGGTAACCCAATGCCTATGAGAATAGGAATGGACTACTAGGCAGTCCAATTGAGAAACAAATCACCATAGATTGAGCAGAAAAAAATCACTCCATGGACTGAGCAAAAAAAAATCAAAAAGTCTGTCCCTTAGCAAAAGAAAATCAGAAGTCATACATCGAACACAATCTTTCCATTTGCAATAACAAATTTAGTAAAAATACATGTAAATCCTTAAATCAAACTAACCTGTGATTCCAAGGACTTAAATTGTGAATTAGCTCGCCTCTCCAAAAGCCTCCAAGTCCTTTCCAATTTTCTTCTATCTATGATAGAAGCTTTAATTATATAGAAAATTTCACAAGCCCTAAAAATCTCTAATGATATCATGGATTTCTCTCAAAGTATATCAAAAACCTCCCACCAATGGCAAAAATTTGTCGCCAAATAAGCCATCTTCATGCACATATTATCCTATTTTAATGGAGTTTAGAACTAGGGTAAACCTAAATTAAACGTCTTCATCATAAGAATAACCAGTTTTCATGGAACATGGTTCTTAGCAATTTTTCACGGGTAATAATAACAAGATTTTGAACCGTAAGAATGGTTGGTTTTCATTCCTGGGGTTTCATACCATGCTTTTGGCTTTCATACAATTTTTTTGCAAAAGCCGGGGTTTCATAGCTAATTTTCCACTAGGATTAGTACCTAATCTTCTCCATTATTGTAGTCAAAGTTTCTTTTTAGTTGTAAACTTTCCTTTTAGTTGGGAGTGAAATTTTGGTTATTTTGTTTTTATTTTATTTCGAGATTATTATAGTTTTTGATATTTTTATTTTAAATTTAATTAATATTAATTATCATTTTTAAAGGCTTTTGTGAATCTATTCTATCACTTATTTTATTTATCAATTGTTCACTATTAAAAATAATTAAATTATTACGGAAGGTTCATATACCACTAAAACGATTAACAAAAATAAATCATTAACAAAGGTTTGTATACTAATAAATAACAAAGGTTCATATACGATTAAAAAAATAACAATTTGATTTTCTTGAAATGAGCTTCATTTCATCACTTATTTTACCTATCAACTATTAAAAAATATTAGATCATTTTTTTCTGTCAAAAACATTCATTATTATCATAGCAGAAGTGTCAACAAAATACATTACTACTACAACAAAATATAGTGTCGTGGGCTAAAGGGTTGGCAGAAGCCTCACTCTAAACAGTAAGAAGCCTGAAGAGAATCCAGGACAGTCAGTGTATTTGGTTATTTTTGGCATAAAAAGAGAAAAACTACATGTCCCATATTTACATATTAAGGAGGGGGATTGGGATGAAACGTGGGAGGTGAAAACAATAAGGCAGCACGTTCATGCATATGATAATCAATATGTTCCATCTGAGTCTCTAGGGCATAGATATGGTCGTTTCTGCATCGGTGCCCACGTCAAAGACCTTCCACTAAATCCAAGGTCTTATTCTGCATATGCAAGAGATCATTGATATAAGCAACCAATTTATTCTGGTCATCATACATATGTCCCCTTAGTGTATCGATGTTGAGTTGTAGGTTATTCAACTTGGTCGCAATGGACACGAAGGTGACTTGAGCTTCCATGTACGTGGCCAAAGGAGCAGGGTGGGGACAAGGCCATGTCGACAGTGAAGTGGAATCTCTTAGTTGAATCAGATTCTGAGCTAGGCTCCCATGCTGCTAACATTCATCCATAGGTGGGTTGAGACCCACCCCCTTCTAGCAAGCCCTTGAAGGAATACAACTGGTACCACCATCATCAGTCACACTGCCACAAGAAGCATACTAGCTAACTAGAGAAACACACCATGAAATTCTGAATTGACAATACTAAAAAAAAAATCAACTTACTATACCTGATTCATTGAACATTAATAATATTATCCTGCTAGTAAAGTGCTCGATGCCGAGAACACCAACACCATAACCGCAACCAATAACGAAGAAGGAAGGCATGCCATAGGTCTCGGGGTCAATAGAACTCAAACAACCCCGTAGGTGACACCTGAAGTCCCTCTCCACAAGAAAACTATTATCCAATGGAGCTTCCTTGAACGAGAGATAGCGCCAAACTAAGGAAAACCCTATGTCTACTTCGGAGCCATGCATTCTAGTCTCGGAACTAGATAATTTGTTTTGCCAGATACAAAAATCTTCTCCCATATCCCATGGCCATGCTTTATGCATGTGCCAATTCCCCTCCCAACTAAATTTGATTGTCTTGCCTTGTTTGGCTACCCCACAACATTGCCCGAGCCAGGATGCAAAAAAACCACATGCCTCATCCTCTACTGGCACTCGCCCATCATTGGCCAACATCGCCTAGGAATGACCTCCTCTGTGCATGAAATCCCTGCGTAGTATTAAACACTGCTTTCGAGGAGCGGGGTACATGTTCTGAAGACTCTTAATTTCATTGGTGTGGCACATGGAGGCCCCTTTGGCTCCTCGATCAAATAATATTGCACCGCCAAATGGCCTCCAAAAAGATCATCCCCATCAGGGAACAATTAAGTAATCATTAACAAAAGTTCATATACCATTAAATAATAACTAAGGATGAGATATTTTTGTAATCAAATATATATATATATATATATATATATATATATATATATATATATATATATATATATATATATATATTTTCATTGTAGATGGATTCAAAGGCCCTTGTAGAGAAATGTAACACTTTGGTATCAAAATTGCAATTTTCCATCTCTGGAGTGACACAATTAAAATTACTAACATAAATGTATAATTCATATAGTTTTTGTACTTTTTATTTGGTTATAATTATATTCTTTGACTGTAATAGCCACTTATGTTAATAATTATTAATTTTGTCACTTATTATCTAGTTATATATTTTAATCATAAACTAAAATAGTCATTTAAGTTAGTCATTTTTAGTTTAGTCATTTATGATCTAGTCGTATATTTTATCCCTAAACTAAATTAGTCATTTAAGTTAGTCAGTTTTAGTTTTTTCACTTAAAATTTCTCACTTTTAGTAGTAATTCACTTGAAATAATTACGATGAATAACATTTTTAGTCACCTATTCATTAATTTCATCATTTTCTACTAGTGCAAAGTTTACAAATTTATTATGATGTGTTCCCTACGTCAAGGAGGAAAAAGAAAAAGTATAAAAAAAAATTAATTCTCTTCCACTCTATTATAGAGAAAGTATTGAATTTTTCAATCCTAAGACCATGGATGAAGTTGTAAGAAAAGATGGGCTCTATTATCAGTAGTTTAAAAACAAGAATGAAGGTTCAAAATCATAGTCTAATAAAGAAAAAAATAAATTTTGAAGTGGAGTGAAGAAAACAAAATCCTAGATCATGAAGAACATTGGGAGAGATCACTAGAGGAAAAGATTCAATCAGAGTAACTAGCCACAACCTACACTATCTCAAACTTGTTGTAAACAAATTGACATAAACAATAAGGGGATGAATGGTGGAAGAGAAAGAGAACTATGTTCAAAATTTACAAGTTGTACATGAGGCAACTAGACTTAATGACATTGCCAAAAACATATCGAAGATAAATGTTGCACTAGACGATACATAAGTGAAGCATCAATCAAGCGTGATAGAAATTGAAGGCACTATACTAGACCAACCTATATCTAGATAATCGTGGATCTAGGAGCTAGAATTTGCTATGTTATTCCACAAGTGGTGGAAAAATGCAAGTTAAATGTTGATTTTAAAATTCCATGGTTAGTCCAGTTAAATACACGCACAAAGAGAAAAGTAACTAGTTGGATAAAATAGTATCATGTAGAATTAAATGGTTGTAAAACTGAATTGAGTTTAAATACACTCACTCCAGGTTCTTATGATCTATTGATAGGCATGAATTGTTTGGAGAAAAATAGAGCTATGATAAAAAATGTTTAGAAAATATTGTCACTTATGTAGATGATAAAGAAAAGGTAGAATTAATTAAAGGAATATGTAAGTCTATCTCCACCAGAAAGAAATTATCCTCATAGCTAAAAAGAACAACCTAATAAGGGCGTAAATTATTTTTTTTCGAGATTGAAGAAAACCCTTAGCTATTATAAAATCAAGATATGAATGAGCTAGTTGTAATTAGCGAACTGAAAGATGCTTTTCTTAGAAAAAAATTTAGTAGTACCACCAAAACGATATATAGAATTTTCAATTGATTTGGTACCAGGAACTACAGTACTATCAAAGGCACCATATGCAATGAGTACTCCTGAGCTAATGGATCTAAAAATATAACTACATGTCTTATTAGATAAAGGTTATATCAGACCTGGTGTTTCCCCCATTAGAACCCGAGTGTTGTTTGTTAAAAAGAAGGATGGAACTTTTAGATGTACAATGATTACTAAGAGTTGAAAATTCTAACTATTAAGAACAAATATCCTTCACTCCACACAGATGAACTATTTGATCAAGTTAGAGCGGAGAAAATGTTTTCAAATATTAACCTTAGATCAGGTTATCATCAACTAAAGGTGGACAAGGTAAATCAAGAACAAGGCATGGGAAATACAAATTTGTAGTATTAACTTTTGGTCTTACTAATGCACTTGCTACCTTTATGATTTTAATGAACAACGTGTTTAGTAAGTAACTAGAGAATTTTATCTTGTTACTCATAAATTATATTTTGATATATTTGAAAAATCAAGAGGATTGTGAAGAACACTTAACAATCAAATACTTCTAGAGAATACTAGCTGGATTCAAATTTCAACAAGTGTGGTTTTTATAAGGACACAATTTAGTATTTGGGGCATGTTTTCTCAAAATAAGTCATATCTATTGATCCTAAAATGTTAAGGCCATTATAAATTAGACACTACGTAAGGATGTATCAGATATCAAGTCCTTCATGGGCATTATTGGGTATTATACAATTTTCATTTTAGGATTTTCCAAATTAGCCTACTCCATCACATCATTATAAAAGAAAGGAGTCAAATTTAACTGGACAACCAAGTCTCAAGCTAGTTTTGATAAGTTATAACATTTATTAATAGTAGCACCAATTCAAGAAATTCCAGATGTAGAAAATGACTTTGTGCTCTGTACTAATGCATGTCTTAAGGGTTTGGTTGTTGTGTTAACGCAAAAATATTATGTACTTGCTTATGAATCAAGAAAATTGAAAACTCATCAAAATAAATATTTTTTTTTATGAGATGGGATTAAGTGCTATTATACATGATTTGAAGATGTGGAGGCACTATATATTCAGGACAAATTTTACACTTGTCATTGACCATAAAGGCTTAGAATATTTGTTGACTTATTTTGATTTCAATGCTAGATATACTAGCTGGATGGAATTTTAAGTGACTTTAAATTGGAAATCAAGCGCATCAAAGGTAAATAGAATAAACTTGTAGATTTCCAAAGTAGAACTGCATATCAACTAACTGAAATTTATATTAGTATTTCCAAGATAGATTTTTTAGAATAAAGAAGGATTTTAATGCAAAAAGATGAAGTCTATGATGAGCACTAGTATTGCAACAAGAATGTTGTAACTCCTGGGCTACTAGCTTTGCTTTGCTAACCCAGGGTTAGTACAAACTTCGAGGTGTCAGTGTTGTATACACAAGTAAAAGTGATGGTTCTGCCTTTTGTCACATATCGGCTGGCGAGAGGCCACTAGGGTTTTCAAGCCAAACTTATATGGAGTCAGAAGAAGCTTGGTTTCTTGATGGAAGAAAGGGAAATATGCTCTAAGGGAGATCTACTCTACTGCAATAATGGAAAAGACCAAAATACAATGCTAAATCACACCATTTCCTAATTAGCTGCCAAAAAACTATGCTTTGCAATAATGCTAAATTAACACAAACAAAATGCTACTATCTAAGAATGGAAGTAATAAGAATCAAACATCACTAATGTGCAAGTAAAGGGACTGAAATAAATCTATTTTTGTCATTTTGTCTTTTCATGCAAAATCAAGTACGAAAACTAATTTCGTTTGGTGATGTGGCAGGTGAATTAAGGATGTTGGAGAATGGCTGGAAGCGTTAGGAGATGGTTAGATTGTTTGGGAGATGCTTGGAAGGATTTTGGTGAGTTCCTAGAGGTTTTCCCTCAATCTAGCCTCAAACATGTCATTTCAAGAAAACCTACAGGATGTAGTAGAAACCTACAGGATTACCTGTAAACCTACAGGATACAGCCGAGAGAAAAATGGAAGGTGTTGGAGGTGATTGAAGGCTTAGGGAAGGTGGTAGATGGGTGGAATGAAGTGAGGAAGGGTCTAGGATCACTTAGAAGTCAACAACAAAGATAGAGGATGGTTGGATGCGCTCAATGTGCTTAGAAGAATTTCTATGAAAAATGATGAAAACTAGAAAAGGCAATGGTGAAAACAAGGAATGACTATGCTGGATGGATTGGAAGGTGGTTGCTAGATATGAAGTCATTGTCTCATCCTAAAGCACCTACTTTGCATAAAACATGCATAATTCCCAAATATCTATGTAAATAAGAAGCATTCTCATAAGCTTGAAAAGAATAATTAATGAACTAACTTCTAGGATCACTTAGAAGTCAACAACAAAGATAGAGGATGGTTGGATGCGCTCAATGTGCTTAGAAGAATTTCTATGAAAAATGATGAAAACTAGAAAAAGGCAATGGTGAAAACAAGGAATGACTATGCTGGATGGATTGGAAGGTGGTTGCTAGATATGAAGTCATTGTCTCATCCTAAAGCACCTACATTGCATAAAACATGCATAATTCAAAAATATCTATGTAAATAAGAAGCATTCTCATAAGCTTGAAAAGAAGAATTAATGAACTAACTTCCTACATGATGCATGAGGAAAGTTGCTGAAAGGAATGAAAACATGGATAAAATATACTGAAAGAGTGAATATAGAAGAGATGGCAATGAAATCCTACTTTGCAAAACTAATCAAATGCTAAATTAAATACAGTAAACTCTAAAGCTTATGCAAGAAAATAGAAATTTGTGTTTTTGGGGCTGCATAATTGTCCCTTCCTCAAACCATGATCTTGAAGGGAGGAAATGAGGCCAAGGCACACTCTGAAAACCTTGTGGTATTCCTTTTATCCCTGCTAACAAGCCACAAAAATAAGGCACAAATGGAAGCAAACTGATAAACAACCAATCCAATCTACATTACTTGCAATGAAAACACATCTAAAAGAAAATTAACAATGAAGCTATGTGACTAATATAAACATACAGATACAAGAAATAGGAGCCTTGGATACTAGGGATGGGCCCTAACCCAAGAGCTTTAGCCCTCTGAGTTAACTTAGTGCTGGCTCAAAACAAAACTCATTCTTATTACCAAAACAGAAAATAACATCAATAAAACTTTCACAAGTCTGAAGCTCGCAAATAGCTTAGAGTTTTACAACAAAAATTCAAATCTTAATGAGGCTCTAGGGCTCTCTATTTGTACAAATGAAGTCCCCAATGACTTCCTTAAAATTACAGAGGCTTGGCTCCCAAACTCGAGATAAGATAGCTCTTTGTCTCTCACTTGCTCGGTAACCTTCTAATCAACATGGCTTGGCTGCTTGCACTCTGATCTGGTGTGACGAATGGAGGAATATTTGAATGGGGGAGAAGTCAATGAGGAGGATTTACCTCCTACAATCTCTCTCCCTTGTACCATTAAAATTTTAACCTTAGTATTTTCCAAAATTCCTTGATTTTCTCCTTCAATCCTGCATTCAATGCGTATTAGTCCACTAGGCATAATATCCAATTCTAACTCATCTCATAAACAAAATATAATAAAAAACATGTAAAAAGTTGTGATAAAAGTTGGTTTGAATAAGCTAGGAGGTGAATTAAGGCCCATATAATTTCCCAATTATGAGGCTCATCATCATCCCCTACTCAAGGTGTCGCTCATCCTCTAAGCAAGTCAATCAATATCCATATCCTTCATAGCTCTAGTGGCCTCCCTCACATCCTATGCCTCTCCTGTGGTTTCCTCTTCTTGTTGATAGAAGCCTTCTTTCCTTTCTACCTCCTCCCATTACCTCTTTTCTTCTTCTTCCTTCCTTCCTTCTAGCATTCCTAAGAGTAGTGGCGGATAGGCTTTCAGGCCAATCCAATTGACTTTCAGCCTTTGCATAGATTGCTTGTACATGGGTGTCTTGTTTAGTGCTTCTCTCAATATTTGAGGAGAGTGGTACTCTCATTTGTTTAAGTTGTATGGCAATGTATTCCATCTCCTCAGGCAAGCATGTATGGTATAATCCCCAAATAGCCTGAACATGTCCTCAAAATGTGAAATTACTTGCTCTTGGGTAGCAAGATAGCTAGGTGAAAGCTGAGTATCATTTCCAATCAAATTACGGGTAGTATTGAGGGACATGGGGTCTTACTATTCAGCTCCGATCATAAGAAATTCAGTTTTCTCTCTTGTCAATATCTTCTTCATCTTCTCAGCCCTTGATTCCTCATGGTTCATCCATGACACCAAAGACATCAACTGTAAATCTCCTAGCTTGACATTAGGGTCCCATACATTCATGTATGTTAAGGCTATGTTGTGAAAATAAAACTCAGACATCTTGGCCCTATGTTCTAGTGTGCTCTGATCACAAAGATCAATGAACTGCATGTAGGCATGAAATGGCATGGTGCCCCTCTTTGCTAGGGTCTGGATCTAGAACTACAGCCACTATTCCTTTAGGTATAGGGAATAAGATTTAGCTAGAATCCTACACTGGATTTCTTCCAAAGAGAGACTAGCCATAGATGCCAATTGATTCTCTCTTTCTTGTAGTTGTCCTCTCAACAATGCATTTTCCATTTCTAGTTCATTTTTATTATGGCCTCTCTATCTCTCAAGCTAATAAGCTCTCTACCCATCTCCTTGAGCTTCTCATCCATGAGCGCAATGTCTTCCAGCCCCTTGGATTTGTCGATCTGCATCCATTTGTGAGTTCTGTCTCTCTCCTTCTCAAGCTCGAAGAACTGTGGGATAACAAATTTTTGCGGAATGACCCTTCCTCCTTCAATAAACCTGTAGTAGGAGTCAAGGTTAGGCTTGGGGATAGGTTATTTTGACTCTGGGTCCTCTTCATTACTTTCTTGCTATTGGCCTACATCGTTTTCCAATTTCGGTGTCTCCTGTAGGTTCAACAGAGTATCATGTAGGTCTGCTTCCGCTTCCTATAGATTTTGATGTGTATGTTGTAGGATTGATTTTCCCTTGGAGGAGGTGGATCTAGTCGTAGGCCTTCTCACATAGGTGATATGAAGCTTACGGGAAGGCATCTTATCCTTCTATTTAGGTGAGCCTTCAATCACAATGGGAATTTTGGTTGGTGTTTGGGGTTTCCCCTGCCTTACTCTTGTGCTTTTCCTTGTCCTACAATATAACAGGTTCTTCCTCTATCTTTTGCCTCTTCTCATGATGGGGGTGCTAAGAGAAGTGAGGGCATCTACTGCCTCTCTCTCAGTGGGTTATGGAGACACCCTAGGTGACTCCTGCTTGTCTTCTTCCAACTCTTTCCCATTGCTTTCTTCACCTATGTCTTTCCTTTATTCTTCCTCTAGTAGATCCTCATCATCTTTATCAGTTTCCTCCTTCACATCTTCCTCTGTTTCTTCATCATCCTCCTTCTCTTTATCCTCTTCTTATTCATATTCCTTATTTTCTTGTATTTCATATTCTTCTTCATCCATCTCACCTTCATATCCTTCTGTTTCTTCTTCTTCCTTCTCTACTTCTTCTTCCTCTACTTCAATCTCTTCCTCTTCCTCTTCACTGATAGTAGGACTAACATCATATGTGAGGGCTTCGATGTCTTCCTCTGCCTGCATGTCTTTGAAAACTAACCATTGTATAGGAATTCTAAGGTTTCAGAGGGCATATTCTATAAGTATTCTAATTAACCCATGGTGAGCTATCACTTGGGAATTTCCCTCTTGCACCTCAATGCTTGGGTCTATCAATGATTGCAACAGGAAGTATGGTATGTTGAGCTTGTGGTGAGGGGGTGTTTCTGCTCCAAATCTCAATTCTTGAAGAATCCTAGAATGATAGCCATAGACCACACTATAACTACCCTCACATGAAATGTATTTGATAAGTTGGTAGCTCACCTCATTCCATGTAGATGGTAGACTTGCTCTCCTTACTCCACCTTTGTCCTGAATGGGTTCCTCACCTTCTAAAATGAATTTCCTTTTAGCAACCTGGCTATCTCCTTTGTCTTCCTTCCTCCATGGTACTCCTAGGGGAAGTGTGGTAACTCTGCTAATGAGTTCAGGGGTGATTTCTACAGAGAGGCCTCTTACCACAATAGTGGCATTGACTCTAGTAAGTGGAATGAGGGAGAGAGAAAAATATCGGGCCACCTCATCATCATACCCCCTTAATTTTTCGAAAGACCCCATCCAATTATGCCTTGTGAAAATTTCTACTATGTGAGGGTCTTGTTGGATACTCATAGTGTTAGTCGGCTCCCTCTTATTAAACCCTCCTATCATCTTGGTTTGCGAGGTTTTGAGGAGATGAGATGGTCGATACAATTTTCAAATGTAGAAGTAAAAAACTGAGATGATTGTGTGGACAATTCTCTTGCAAAACTGCCAAATTCACTCAAACTAGAGTATTTTTGTTCAATTTACTTCGAAAGAGGGATGTAATTATCGGTCCTACCTTTGTAGGTTTTAACCCTGTATAGAAATTACCTACATACGAATTCTAACAACAGAAAATAAACAATGCGAGAGAATAACACATAAAACACATACACAGAGATTTTCTCGTGGATCTCAAAACTGGGACTACCAGCTTGACTTTTCATTATGTTCCTTTCAGTGTTATAATACATATTTATACATGCCGAAGCATCCAATACCATGGACGGAAAGCCATTGTGTCCAAAAACATGGACCGAAAACCATCTCATCCAAAACCCAACATATAACATAATATATGTTATAACACAACCCAACATTCTCCCACTTGTTGTTTTCTTTCCACAGGGGGCCAAAGGAGAGCTTTGTAGTTTATCCAACCCTGTAACACCCATTGTTTCTTTATACCAAGAGAACTTCTCAAAGCTCACAAATTTTGTCAATGCATCTATATTATTCTTCAAAGTGTCTACCTTTACCAGCAACACCTTTTTGTCTTCTATCATATCCCTCACAAAGTGATACTAAACATCAATGTGCTTTGCCTCTCAATGATAAGCAGGGTTCTTTGCCAAGAAAATTTCACTTTGGCTATCACAATCTATCGTTATAGCTCCCTGTACTAACCCCACACTTGAACATAGTCTCTGCAACCAAATTTCTTCCTTGCTTGCATGAGTGGCTACCATGTATTCTACCTTTGTAGTTAATAGTGCCACTACATATTGTTTCTTACTCATCCAACTGCGTTCACCTGCAAATAGGTTAAACACATACCCACTTGTATATCTTCTTTGATCCATATCTCCAGCCTAGTTTGCATCAACAAGGCCATGAATATTCAACACTCTGTTCAATCCTGGTCTTCCTTTGTAACAAAAGCCATAATCACTAGTGCCACGCAAATACTTGAAAACCCACTTAACTGTTGTCTAGCACTCCTTCCTCGGTTTTGACATAAACCTACTCAATACTCCCACTGCATGTGCAATTTCTAGTCTAGTACAGACCATCACATACATCAGGCTACCAACTGCACTTTCATATAGAACACCGCACATGTCCTCTTCCTATTCTTGTGCCTTGGGACACTGTTCAGCATATAACTTTACACCTACATGAATAGGAACCTTCAACGGTTTAATATGCTTCATATTAAACCTATACAATATTGTCTTGACATACATCCTCTAGTTTAACCAAAGCTTCCTCTTTTCCCTATCTCTTTTAATTTCCATGCCCAAAATATAGCTTGCAGCACCAATATCTTTCATGTCGAATTTGGAGGACAATTGGGTCTTCAAATATTGGATAATTTCTTGTTCATTTCCAACCAACAACATATCATCCACATTCAAGACCAGATAAATAACACAGTCGCCAATTAATTTAAAAAACACACAGTGATCTTCTTTTCTTCTCGTGAAGCTAATTCCATGTATAAATGTATCAAATTTCTAATACCACATCCTTGGTGACTGTTTTAACCCATACAAAGACTTCTTTAACTTGCATACCAGTTCTTTCTTAACCTTCACCATAAAGCCTTCAGGTTGCTTCATGTAGATCACCTCTTCCACATCCCTGTGAAGAAATGTTGTCTTCACATCCATATATTATACCTCAAAATCAAAATCAGCAGCAATAGATGAAAGTAATCTAAAAGAAGCTATCTTGGCAACAAGAGAAAACATATCACCAAAATCAATTCCCGACACATGGGAATAACCTTTTTCTACCAATTGAGCTTTGTATTTCTCCACCTTTCCTTCTGCATTTGTCTTCCTCTTGAACACCATTTTTTGCAATGGGTTTCCTTCTAGTTGGCAACTCCACTAGATCCCATGCCTCATTTTTCTGCCAAGATGGAATTTCATAAACCGTGGCCTCTTTCCAGAGTTTTTCATCCTCCTAATCTACTACTTCCTTCACAATTCTGGGATCATCATCAGTAATAGCTAAAGCAAAATTTGAACAGAAAGTAGAAGGACTATACCTTTCTAGTTGCCTTCTTTCTCGAATTGATCTTCTCACAACTAGACTTTGTGGCTCTTCATCTTTTGATTCCTCTTCTCTTGTAGAGTTTGGTTCTTCCTCCTTTAGATCAAACTTTATCTTCTCAGGATCCTTCAATGTGACTCCATGTTTAATAACATCTTTCACCTCTCTTCCAGAAATAAGGTTTCTAGTCAATGTAGGAATATGTAGAACAGCTGAAAGTATTCTAACCCTTACACCTTGCAACTTTAACTTTACTTTTCCATGACTAATGATTCTAGCCTTCCTATCATCCCCTAAGAAGACGTCACCATCATTTTATTTCTCATACTCGAAAAGGAACTATCTATGGGAGTGAAGTCAAAGGATGCACCAAAGTCAATCAACCGTGCCTCATGATCTATATGTGTACTTGAAGAAGCCAAGTACACATCCCCACATTCATATGAGGTGGTCTTTTCTTCTGCAGAAGGAGCATCATCAGATCCCTTTCCTTTTCTAGGAACTTTAGATTTATAATCCCTTTTGTAGTGCCCTTCCTTTTCGCATTTCTAGCACAACACCTTTACAAGTTTTCCTGGAGATTTTAATCTCCCTCTAGATTTAGATCTCCCACTCGATGACTTATTTTAGTTTTTGCTCTAGGATCATCCTGTACAGACAAGGCATCACCATTTTGGCTGTCCATATTTTTCCATCTCATCTCCTCCACTAGCAAGGATGAGACTATTTCATCAAACTGTAAGGCAATTTCATTGCTGCCTATTGCACTAACCAAACTATCCCACGAATCTAGTAGAGAACAAACAAAATGATGCACTTATCTTCATCTGAAATTATAATATCAACATATAATAACTGACTTACCACAATATTAAATGCGTCAAGATGCTCTATCACTGAGTCTCCATATTTCATCCTCAATCTATACATCTTTTTCCATAGGAACAGTTTATTCACCAAAGACTTAGATTGGTACAGGGTCCCTAACTTGTCCCACAAAGCCTTAGCTGTAGCTTCCCCTGATACATTCAACAATACTAAATCTGAGACACACAATCATATTGTTCTATTTTCCTTTCTATCCAACTTCTTCCATTATTCATCGGACACTCCTATTGGTTTAGTAACCGGATCTACCACTATCCACTGAGCTTTATCCAAAAATAGATCCTCCACCTTGAGTTTCCACAACTCAAAACTTTGACCATTAAATTTCTCAATCTCTATATTTCCACTGCTTGCCATCTTCTTTCACCACCAGAATCGATCCTGCAGTTCTCCCATTGAACAGGGTCTACCACAAGCCCGAGCGAAATCCCTTAGCAACAAAGGCATCCCGTTGAAGCCAAAAAAACTCTGATACCAAATGTAGGTTTTAACCCCATACAAAAATTATATGCATATGAATTCTAAAAAAAAAAATGCGAGACAGAACATATAAAACACATATACACAGAGATTTTCCCCTGGATCCCAAAAACACGACTACTAGATTGATTTTTGATTATGTTCCTTTCAATGTTACAATACATATTTATACATGTCGAAGCATCCAATACCATGGACCAAAATCCATTGTGTCCAAAACCATGGACTAAAAACCATTGCATCCAAAACCATGTGGGAAAACCATGTAGAAAACCATAGGTAGGTCCGTCCAACCTAATATAGGGTCAAAAATTTTCTTCCCGAGGGTGCGGCCTCAAACCCCATAGAATTGGGGCCTAACTGCCCCCCTCAAACCCCCCATACAAGTAGGGCTACCGCCCCCCTTGTGACCCCCCACTACGCAATTGGTGCAACAAAGGGGGGGGGCTCCAACCTCCCTCTAACCCCCTGATTAACTACATAGGCTAGTCACAGAAAGAATATAACAAAACCCAACAACCTATTCATAATGTTTGCTATGGTCAACTTCCATGTTTTCGCCTCTAAAACTCATCTTGGCCTATCATGTATACTGTCTTTGTGTATCTTGTAGGAATCCTATGTGAAATCATGTAGGATTTCATGTTCAATCCTGTAGGTATTCTTGTGTAGGAAAACCATGGTGTCTTCCTTGCTATAGGTTTCCTGGGTATGAGAGTCACTTGTGAGAGCGAGCCTCAAGGAAGTGAATGCATGAATGCATGGGGACAACGATTATTTCCTCTTATGGTCATTTGGGGTGAGGTGGTGTGCTGGCAACTAAGGTACGGTTTCCATTTCTGGACCATTAGTCTCCACTACCACCTCATAATTCCCCAATTCCTTGTAATAAACTTCCACTTCATGCTTTCATAGCCTTAACTTCTTTTGTCCTTATCCTTGATGTTTTTGAGTTGACTTTTGCCACGTGTCAGAGGACAAATTGTTGTCTTTGTTGACTGATTGAAGGTGGCCAAGTTAACTTGCCACCTTTGGATTATAAACAAACTTACTCATAGCCTTTACATATTTTGGGTACATTATGCACATGAGAGAGTGAGTGGGATACTTACCTATGGTGCTTAATACCTTGCTACAGTGGTTGAAGACCAAAGGCTCTTGTTGTGTGTATCGGTTACATGTTATTCTTCTTCCCTTTTCTGTTATTCTCTGATGATGTTTTTGTGGTTGAGTTGCTCGGTGTTGAAGATGATGGTGATGTTGTTGCTTTGGAATCCCTTCTGCTCTTGGATCATCATGCTGGAAACTTGATTTTTTTATGATTTGTATTTTGTGGGATAGGTTGCTACAGGATTTCCTACAAGATGTCCTCTAACTTCTCCCCCCTTAGAACTCTTAGTCATACCTTCTGTTGGGAGTTTGAGGATGGTTACATAGATGGAGAGGAAGACCAAGAGTGTGGAGAATGAGGAATACTTAGGTGATGCTCTCTATTGCTCTCCATTTCCTTCTTTTTCGAATACTGTCAAAATATTTTTGAAACTGATATATTTTTTTTTAATGGTGAATGCAAGGGTGATGAAGGTGGACATAGGTACGGTCATGGAATGATGATGTAGGGGTCATATTTCATTGAAATAGCAGGTCATGTTTTCCTTTAGTGTTGATTACTATAGGATTTTTGGGTCACTGTGACTCCTATAGGATCATCCTGTAGGTTTTTAGGGGATCCTGTAGGTTTACAGGGGATCTTGTAGAAAACACAGTTCCCTTGTAAACTGAAGGAAAGCAATGGAGAAAATGAAAGAAATAGTAGAGTGATGAATGAAAACGAGTGGAAAAATAAAATGTGAGTGAAAAAGGTATCTTTTTGTGATCCTCCTTTGCTCTCTAGTCATCCTTCTTTTTAACCTGTAAAAATATAAATTTTCATGATCTTTCACTTTTCTCTTTTTTTTTTGAAAACAGCTAAGCTGCCTTTGAGAGGTTTTCATCCTAGCTATTTGCCCTAGGTGCCTCAAGAGAGGTTTTGACCCAAAGATATTTTTATTCTCATTTTTTTTTATTGAGACCATTGGGCCACCCCAAAAGGTTTTCAACCCGATAGTGGGACTCAAGTGCCTCATGGAGGTTTTCACCTTAGTCCTTATTCGTTTTTATTTTTTATTTTTCCCTCAGTGATTTGATGAGGTAGGAGCCGAAACTTGCTCCACTACCATCACTGTTTTATTGATATCATCAATGAAGTCTTGTTTTGACAACAGTCTCATGTAAATTTTCATTCAGTGTCCATTAACAAGCAAAGGAATGGCCTCTTCATCTATGGTTCTAATCTATATTGAACCATTATCTTGGCATCTTTATACAACATAAGGCCTAGCCATATTGTCCTTAACTTGCTCTTGAAGTATTTATACCTAGAATCATATAACAAAGCCCAATCACCTTCTTGAAATTGCTTTTCCTTGATGTTCCTATCATGTCAGGTCTTCCTCTAAAGTTGAATTACCTCTGTATGTAGGAGGGTCTGCATTCTGAACTCATCCAACCCATTCAACTAGAGAAATCTCCCTTTTTGTGCACTGCTGAGATCTAGATCTAGTTGGGTTGCCATCCCTAATGTGTTATACTCAAACTCAATGGATAGCAAGGCCTTTTTCCCATAGACCAGCTCATAGGGTGTGTATCTAGTGGTGGTCTTCCGGGTAGTATTATAGGCCAGGGTGGCCTCAACTAGTCTCTCTGCCATATCCTTCCTATTGCTTCTTACCACTTTAGTCAAGATGCCCTCCAACACTCTAATGATCACCTCTACTTGTCTATTAGCTTGTTGATGATAGGGAATGTAATTTATATGGTTGATCTTGTGCTAGCTATGAAAATCTTCAATGATATTGGAGGTAAACTGGGTGCCTTGGTTTGTGACTAGCTCTTTAAGGCACCCAAATTTGTAAAATACATTCTCCCTTAGGAACTCAACCACCTTCTATTTTGTTGTTGCCTTAATTTCCTTGCTTTCAGCCCACTTAGCCATATATTTAGTGCACACAATGATGTATTTCTTTTGTTTGGAAGGACAGTCAATAAGTCCAGTGAATTCCATGCCCCACTTGTCAAATGGCTCGAAAGTCACCTGAGGCTATAGAGTCATTTCGTCTCTTGGAGTAGGCTTTCCCATCCATTGGCACCGATCACAATAACTAGTATATATTTTCACATTCTGATGAAGGGTGGGCCAATAATAGCCTACTTCTAACACATTGAATGTTTTCCTCTTCGCTGCAAAGTGACATTCACAAGGCCCATCATGACAGGTGAGAAGGATGTCAAAGACTTCCTCCTCCCTGACACACCTTCTCAAGATTTGATCTAGGCCAAGTTTGAAGATATTGCCCCCAATCCAAGTGAAGCGTGCAGTCTCCCTTACTATCTTTCTTTTCTCTTTGGAGGACAAGTTCGGTGGGAACTGTATAGATACAAAATAGTTTGCTATATCAGCAAACCATGGAGAGAAATGAAATGTAAAATAAGAGCTCATCCAGTAACTGGTCATCAACCATTCCTTCTTCACCTGCACACAAATTTAATCTAGACAAAAAGTCTGCAACAATAGTTTCCTTACCAAGCTTATCAACAACTAGATCAAACTGTCGTAATAAATGTAACCATTTTATCATCCGAGCATTCACATCTATTTTATTCATTAAATATTTGATTGCAGCATGGTCAGTATGCATGTAAATGTTTGATATCCTGTAATATAATGCCTAAATTTGTTCAATGAATGCACAATAGCTAGTAGTTCCTTTTTAGCCAATGTGTAATTTAGTTTAACCTTTGACATATTCTTATTAATAATGTAGATAGCATAAGGAAATTTTTCATCTATCTGACCTAAGGCTACTCCTATTGCTTTGAGTGAGGCATCAACATGAATATGAAAAGGAAGGGCCCAATTTGGGCCTCGAAGAATTGGTGCAATGGTTAGCTTGTTCTTTAGGGTGTCTAAGGCCTCTTGACAGCTTTTTGACCACATAAGCTCAAAGTCGTTGGCCAACAACCCAAATAAAGGAAAGGCCAACTTGTTGAAGTCCTTTATGAACCTTCGGTAGTGTCCAGCTAAACCTAGGAAACTTATGACATCTCTTTGCCTTTGAGGAGGTGGGACCCTTCGGATGATAGCTATTTTGTTTTGGTCCACCTACCGTCCTTGTTGAGATATTGAATGACCTAACACGGTCCAATTCGCACTTTTCAGGACTGAGAGATAGGTTCATTTCAATTCATTTATGCAATACTTTGCCTGGGTTGGATAGAGCCTCTTGAAAATCACAACCATAAGGTGTAAAATCATCCATACATGTTTCTATCGCATCATGGACTAACTCGGAAAAAATACTCAAGATTTCTCTCTGGAAAGTGGTAGGAGCATTGCATAGGCTGAAAAGAAGAACATTATAGGCAAAAGTACCCCAAGGACAAGTGAAGGTGGGTTTATCCTGGTCTTCCAGGCTGATCTGGATTTGCTTATACCCATTGGATCCATCTAGGAAAGAGAAAAACGTTTTCCCTATCAGGCCATCTAGCACTTGGTCAATGAAAGGTAGTGGAAAATGGTCCTTCTTTGTGGCTTTGTTCAACTCCCTATAATCAGCACAAATCCTCCACTTACGATTTTTATTTGGAACTAACAACAAAGGAGATACCCCCTCACTATTGGAGATAGGGTAAATGAATCCTGCATCTAGCAGTTTTTGCAGTTCTTCTTTGACTATATTCTTAAGAGGTGGATTCATCCTCCTTTGGGGTTATTAGAATGGATTGTAACCTTATTTTATGTATATGTGGCCAGTACACACTAAGTGGTGTACTTCCTTCATTTCTTTCTAACTCCAAGCAAAGGAATCTAGATGTTCCTTTAGCATGTTGCATAACTTCTCTTCTTGGGGAGAAGAAAGAGATGGATAGATTTTCAAGGTTATCTCAAGGTCAAGTTCTATGGTTTTGACATGGAGGGGGTTGGAATCGGCCAAGCATAGGCCAATTGGATGATTTTTTTGGGTTTCCTTTACTACATCTTCTAAGGGCAATGTATTGGGAGTTGCACTTTGGAGTAGGTGTTCAATCGAATCATCTTCACCCTACTGTCCTCCTCCCATTGTTGTTTCTAAAGTATAAAGTTGGGCAGAATAAACTTTATCTTCTTCCTCCTCCTCCAAGGATAAAGAAATCATGTTGTAGAGATGGCTCAGCAGGAGGGTATAGGACCAACTGCATGGACATATGCGCATTCTTGATGATCCAAAATGGATCTTGTATCAAACCTCTAAGTCTAAGTCTTCATATTATTAAATATCAGAAAACACTATCATAGAAGAAAAACACTAAGAATGGCAGAAAACAGAGCTAAGCAGAATGTAAAATCTCGTTGCATAGGATCCATTGGATCGGATAGATCAATGGCCGAGATTAAATCGGGATATCACATTGGGAGAGGCCAGTGGAGTTATCGAAAGCTGCCCTAAGGGAAATGCAAATGTAATCAGTGACTTAACGTGGATTGTTGATGAAGCACATAGATCAACGGCAGAGATTATAGATATCGCATCATAGATTTGTAAAGCGAGGACTTAACACAGGTGGACCCGAAGGAATTATGAATTAAACAACGAAGGATTTGAGTTCCATGGTAGATGCTATTTCAGGCGGGCTTCAGGCAGTAAGTGGTATTGGAAAGGCGTCACCTGATTCCATACACTGGCCAACAAGTAGCACGTTGCAAGCAAGAGAAAATCACTTTTTTCGGGCAGGTAATCTCCATGCAAGTAGGCCACCCAAAATGGCTGTCAACCGTTGGATTAGAGATCATGGATCAATGGTGGAGATTGAGAAGACTACTTGATGTTTCGGGTTGGATGCGAGTTGTAGAATTGAAGGCAGATCAACAGTGTGGAACACAAAGGGCTTGTGACATCAATAAAGGGTGGACCCGAGAGGATTACAATGTAGACTTTATATCATTTGGAGTCGAGCTTTAATGTTGTGGTTAGGTTTTTCATTGGTTTTCTGTGTATTCTGTGCATTCCTCTGTGTAAACAAAAAGTGTATTTTCGGGGATTTTAACCCGCACCCAAAGAACCTTTCATTTGTAAACAACTGCCATGTCCCTTAAGCGTTTTTCAATGACTATTTAAACACTCAATAGGGAGATGAAGGGACAGTGGTTGGGAGCCAGAGAGCCCAAAAGGGAGGCGAACAGACAGTGCCGAAAGGCTTAAAAGTCACACAATGGTAGAAGAGAAAGGAGGAGAAATCAGTTGAAGACAATCACAGAAAGAAAGTCAGTTAGTTAGATTGAGGTAGATTGAATAGAGGAATAGGATAGAGGGAGAGTCTGTGCACTCTTTTAGACTCAAGGTTTTCGAGAAGATCCCTCTTTAATGTCACTATTGGTTGAGACTCTATTTTTGAGCTCACTCTTCCAATAATCTGTTCTAAAAGGCTTAATATAGAGGTTGACACTGAAAGCTGGACCAAGGGACGTAGCCAAGAAGTCTGGTGAACTCCTTGATTATTTTCTATGTTGATATGTGTGTCTATTATGTTTTCTGACTATTAACTATCTATATTATTTGCAATCTTTTCGATCTGTTGCACTAATTAATATAGGCATTTTCCTGCACATGAGTCGGTAATACCTTTTCTTCTTGATTTACTATCCATTGGGATCAAGTGGTATCAGAGAATTTGGTTTTATTAAGGTTAGACAAGATTGTGCTAGATTTTGAATGCTAACTAGGTTAAAGCTCAGACTAGGAGAAGGAGAACATGTTGAGGCTAATATAGAAACTAGAAGAGCCTATTCTCAGAGGAGAATGATAGGAGAAGCTCCATTGGGATCAGAATCCCAATTTATAGAAAGTCTTAAGACACCCTGAGCCATGGTGGAAGAGATGTATCTAGAATTTAAGAAGGGTCAGACGTGAAAGCACTTCAACACCTAAACCAGACAAAGGAGCAGAGGAGCCCTTTCTAGTTTCCCCTACAGAAGGCAAAGGGAAAGGGGAAATGCCTCCTCCACTATCTCCTCCATCATCACCTTCGTCATCCTCATCATCTTCTTCGCATAACACTAGCTCTTCTAAGAAGAAGAAGAAAAATTCCTTAATCAAATTAGATGTGAAGTTTGATTTGCCAATTTATGATGGAGAACTCAATGCAGAAAAGCTAGATAATTGGATAAGACAAGTTGATGTATATTTTAGGGTACAAAATGTTGATTTAGAAAGGAAGAAGATTTAGATGGCTCGCCTTCGACTTGGAGGAACTGCACTAGTATGGTGGGAAGGCAAGACACAAGCTAATCTGCAAAAACATGGTAAAATGATTTCTACCTGCAATGAATTTGTTTTTGCTATCAAAAGGAAATTCTATACTTTATCTTACATGCAGCAGGCAATGATGATTTGGAAAACTCTTCGTCAATTGAAGGGTCAAAGTGTACAGAGTTATACTCACGAATTCAGAAAGAGAGCTTTAACTCTAGGTATGTCATTAGACTCACCTGGAACTTCATTGAAGTATATAGGTGGTCTTCATAGCTATTTAAAGCATACTCTTCTCATGTTTAATCCCACAAGCTTAGATGATATATCAGTTCAAGCCACACATCTAGAATCTAGAGGTAAGAATGTAAACCCAGAGGTTGGGGGATCATATAAATATTCTCTAAGCAAGAGCAAGGAAAAGAAGAAACTGAAATGGAAGGAGAGGAAAGCAAACACTATAAAGAAGGATAAACCTTCATGCGCTCATTGTAAGAAATAAGGGCATGATGAGGCACACTACTGGTTTTTGCATCTAGAACGAAAACTTATGAAGTTCGGGGGTAAGAAGAAAAAGAATGTTGTTGTTATTCAGTAGGACTTGGGATCAGATTCATGTGATGAAACAATACTTACAAGCATAGGTATTAAAGGTAAATATTCTGAAGCATCCACAAGTAATTCTACACAATATGTTGATAATGAAAATAATGAGAGGGAAAGAAATGAGATTTTTCGTATTAGGGTAATTTCCAAGCATAATAAGACTGATACTTTATTTGATAGTGGATCACAAGTAAATTTGATTCCTGAAACAATTGTAAACAAGTTCAGATTACAAACAAAACCACATGAGAAGCCATATCCATTAGGTTGGGTGTGTGATAAAACAAAGCTACAAGGAACGAGCCAATGTAAACATAGCCTTGCTATTGGCTCAACATTTGTATATGAGGTTGAGTTAGATATAATTCCATTGGATATATGTGGTATTTTTTTGGGAAGTCCAAGCTTGTATGATAGGAAAGCTATTTTCTATAGAGCTGAGAATAAGTATCAACTCACTAAAAATGGAATAGAATACATTGTAAGAGCTCATAAACTGAAACGTAACTATTCTCTTATAAACTTAGGGTAGATGAAAAGAATTGTGAATTCAAGTAAGCAATTTTTACTAATGGTTGTAAAGGCAAAGGATCCTTAAAAATCCAATGCATTTGAAGGCTGTGATTCTAAACAGAGAGCTAAATTTTTTAAAATGGTTTCAGAGTATGATGTTCTATTTCAAGAATCAAAAGGTCTACCACCCAAGTGAGAAATGATACATGATATTTTTTTACAGCAACATGCTCCATTACCTAAGATTGGAATGTACATGTTGTCATCTTTAGAGAATGCAGATATAAAGAAGTAGGTATAGGAGTTGTTGAATAAAGTGTTTATATGACCAAGCACATCACCATGTGGATCTCCAATTGTGTTGGTGAGAAAGAAAGATGGTTTGTGGAGAATGTGAATTGATTATAGAGCACTAAATAAAATAACGATCAAGAATTTTTATCCTCTTCCTCATGTTTATGATTTATTAGATCAATTGAAAGAAGCAATTTAATTTTCTAAGTTAGACTTGAGAAGTGGTTATAATCAAGTGACAGTTGCAAAATAGGATGCATGGAAGACTACTTTCAAGACAAAGCAATGACTATATGAATGGTTTGTTATGCCTTTTGGCTTAACTAATGCTCCTGCTACATTTATGATAGTCATGAATGATGTACTCAGACCATTTATTGATCATTTTGTAATTGTTTATTTAGATGACATTCTTGTTTTTAGTAAGACATGGGAAGACCATGTAAAGGATGTAAGAAAAACTTTAGATGTTTTAAAAAGAGAAAATCTCTATGTAAAACTGTCAAAATGTGAATTTGGTAGAACATATTTAAATTATTTGGGTTATATTGTAGGGGGTGGTGAATTGAAGATAGATCCCTCTAAGGTTAAAGTCATTGTGAACTGGCCTAAACCCAAATCTGCTACAGAGGTTAGGAGTTTCCTAGGGGCAACACAATACTAGAGAAAGTTTATTGCTAACCTTTCTTTGATTGCAGCTCCATTATATGCTTTAACATGACTGAAACAGGTGTTTAAGTGGGGATGCAAACAACAAAAAGCCTCGGACACCTTAAAAGAGAAAATCAGTACAGCACCAGTACTAGCACTGCCAGATCTGCAACATCCATTTGAGATTGAGATAGATGCCAGTGACTATGCCATGGGAGTAGTGTTGATGCAACACGAAAAACCCATATGCTATCATTCTGAGGCATTTTCTTCTGTAGTAGTTAATTATCCCACATATGATAAAGAATTCTATGCATTAGTACAAAGTCTTAAAAAGTGGAAACATTACCTAATGGGTAAAGAAACAATCATACATACAGATCATCAACCACTTCAATATTTCCACTCACAAACTAAATTGCAGCAATCAAGATATTATAAGTGGATGGGTTTTCTAAAGCAATTTCATCTTGTCATCGGATATAATAACGACATACACAATAAGGATGCAGACATGTTATCAACACCAATCATAAATGCATCTACTCTAATTAAGCATAACTCAGTAATACATGAAAGTTACATTGAAAAATATGCTCAATATGTAGATTTTAAATATGTATATACAACTTTAAGTCATGGCAAGCAAGTAGACGAATTGGATTATTATGTAAAGGACCAACTCTTATATCATGTGGGAAATTTATTCATTCCACAAACTGAAAGAGTTAACATAATTCGAGAAGAACATAATTCTCCCATATTAGGTCATTTTGGTTTAAGTAAAACAGTTGCACAATTGCAAAGGTTTTGTTATTGGCTAAGAATGCATGAGACAGTTTCTAGACATATCAAAGGGTGTACCATGTGTGCTAGAAGCAAGCCCAATAATCAGAAATTAGGCTTGTACACTCCACTTCCAATTCCTTCTCATCCTTGGGAAAGTGTTTCCATGGATTTTGTTGGGGAATTGCCAAAATATAGGAAAGGTCATTATTATTTGTATGTTTTTGTGGATAGGTTCAGTAAAATGTGTTTTTGATACCATGTAACAAGTAGGTTATACCTGCACAGACAACAAAGTTGTTCTTTCAGAATGTATGGTTTCATTTTGGGTTATGCACTTCTATTATATCTGATCGAGATTCTTGATTTGTTGGGAAGTTTTGGTCAAGTTTATGGGAGTTGATGGACACCAGGTTGAAGAAGAGAACATAATTTCATCCACAAATAGATGGTTAGACAAAGGTGGTCAACAAGACAGTGATCCAGTTGCTCAGAGGCTATTGCAGCAAGCATCCCACGCATTGGGATGAGCATTTTTTTTTATGTGAAACATGCTTACAATTGTGCCAAGAACACTTCTACTAAGAGATCTCCTTTTGAGACTTGTTTTGGTTTTATATCAAAGTATCCCTTGGATTTTGTCTTTGGTAAAGACATAACAGTTGATGGACATAGTGATGTGAACAAAGAAACCAAGTTCATTGAACAAATCTAGGAGATTCACTAGGTGGTACAGGAACAACTGGAAAGAAATCAATCCAAGTACAAGGAAAGACATGACAAACATTAAGCTAAACACAATTTTCAAGTTGGTGATCAAGTCTGGCTATACATTAGCAAAGACAGAATGCAAGGTGAAGGTAAGAAGCTAAAACCAATAAGGTATGGACCTTTCAAGATACTTGATCAAATTGGTGAAAATGCCTTTCCACTTGATTTTCCTGCTTATATGCAGATCTATTCAGTCGTTAGTGCAGAATACTTCAGATTGTATGGACCTTCATTGATTGAAGATCCTGAAGAGCAAAGTTAGTTGCCTTTTATTGAGGATTTGTTGCCTAAGTGTCTCAATGAGTTATAGGAGGACATGGTTCTAGAAAGGAAGGTAAGAACTATGCGCCAAGGGGATGTTGAGTACCTGATACTGGGAATCAAAGGTTCAAATCAAAGCAAGGCACGATGGATAGAAATTGGACAACCGAGGGAACTATATTCGCACTTGATTGATGCCTAAAACAAACTTTTGGTTGTCCAAAAGATTTTCAATCGGAAGGCATGATCCAAAATGGATCTCGTATCAAACTTCTATGTCTAAGTCTTCATATATATTAACTATCAAAAAACACTACCGCGGAAGAAAAATGCTAAGAATGGCGGAAAACAGAGCTAAGTGGAACATAAAGTCTCATTGCAGAGGAGCTGTCGGATCAGACAGATCAACGACCCAGATTATATTGGGATATTGCATCAAGAGAAGCCAAAAGATTATATCAGAGGCAACCCTAAGGGAAAGTTGACTGCGATCAGTGACTTAATGTCGACTGTTGATCGAGAATGTAGATCAACTATAGAGATTACCGTATTGCATCATTGATTCTCAAAGGGAGGACTTAACATAGGCAGACCTGAAGGAGTTATGAATTAAATAGCAAAGGATTTGAGTTCCATGGTAGATGGTATTTCGAGCGTACTTCGTGTGGTAAGTGGTATTTGAAGTGCTTCACCCGATTCCATACACTGGCCGACACGTAGCACGCCGCAGGAGAGAGAAAATTGCTTTTTTTGGGAGGGTAATCTCCATGGAAGTAGGCCACCCAAAATGGCTATCAGCCATTACATTGGATATCATGGACCAATGGTGGATATTGAGTGGACTACTTGATGTTTCGGGTTGGATGTGAACCTTCGGATTGAAGGCAAAGCAGCAGTCTAGAATATAAAGGTCTTGTGACAGCAATAAAAGGCGAACTGAGAGGATTATAGGGCGGACTTCATATCATTTGAATTTTGTCTTTAATGTTGTAGTCATGTTTTTCATTGGTTTTCAGTGTATTCCATGTATCCTTCTATGTAAACAAAAAGTGTATTTTCGGGGATTTTCACCCACGCCCAAAGAACCTTCCATTTATAAACAGCTATCCTGTGCCTTAAGCATTTTGACATGATTGTTTAAATGCTCAGCGCGGAGATGAAGGGATAGTGGCCAGGAGGCTGAGACGATGAAAGCGAGGTGAACAAACAACATCGAAAGGCTTAAAATCCATCCAATGGTAGAACAAAAAAGACGAGAAATCAGTTGAAGGCAGTCACAGAAAGACAGCCAGTCAGTCAGATTAAGGTAGATTGAATAGAGGAACAGGACAGAGGGAGAGTTTGTGCACTCTTTTAGACTCGAGGTTTTCGAGTAGATCCCTCTATCACTATTGGTTGAGACTCTATTTTTGTGAACTCCTTGATTATTTGTTGTGTTGATGTGAGTATCTGTTATGTTTTCTGACTGTTAATTGTCGATATTATTTGAAATATTTTCGATCCATTGCACTAAGTAATATATGCATTTTCCTACACATGAGTATGTAATACCTTTTCTACTTGATTTAATATCCATTTTGCATCGCTTAATGGTCATATTCCTAGCTCTACGGCTAATGTAAGCATTGTTTTTGGCCAACTAGGGTCTCCCAAGGATGAGAGAGTAACCAGTAAGCTTAGCATTAGGCTAGAGAACTAGGAAATCTACAGGCTACCTCGAAGAGTCAATGGATACCATCAAATCAATCCCCTCAGGGGTCACTATGGAGTGGTCTGAAAGTTACAAAATTGTTGTGGTCTTCCTAAATAAACCTTGGAGTTTTAGATTGAGCATGGTGTCCTTGGTTATCACATTAATGGTAGCGCCAAGATCGATCAAAGTGTGCGGGACAATGGAGAAGTGGAATCTTTACACATAGATTTTTCAATTTTATGATAAGTTCAATTTCTTCTGAGGTAGGCTAGAGTGGCTGGGTTAATCTCCGAGGAAAGCGTGGATTCACTTTAAGAATGGTTTCCTCTCTTTCTTCCTCCACCTCCCTAGGTCGAGGTGGAGGTTGGTTATCTGGGAGAAATCTCCCAGATCTTATGTTAATCTCATGGATTTCCACAGCATAAGCTAGATATGATGTCCCCCTAGTATATACTTATTGAGCCTGTCAATTGTTCGGTTTTGGATTTGGCTCAGAAAACATCTGGGGTTGCTTGGGTGGAGTAGAGTGTAATAGCTATGGTTGGGCAAGTGGTGGAGGTGATAAATCTAGATCATTATTCCATTGGTGCCTCCACCCCTGTGGCGGTGCATTAAACTTAGGTTGTGGCAAGCATATGGTTGAAATGATTGACTAGATGGTTGGGAGTGATACTAACAGGCAAAGGACCAAGGAGGGGGTTTAGACCAGGAAGAATGAGTAGGGAGTCCCCAAGAAGGTATGGTTGAGGTTTGGTTGGGGTTGTAATGTGCATGGGATGACCCTTGCATGCCCTACTAGTATGGTCTAGGCCCATGAGGTCTCCTTTGGTTTATATAGCAGAGATGTTCATTAACCCCTTCAACTCCTTGATATATAGCCTTGAGTCCAGGTAAAGAAGGGAACTTGTTTGTGGAATGGTTTTCTTCACAGGCTCAGCAAATTTCAATAGAAGTCAACGGACATTCATTTCTAGGATGCCTCCTGGTGCAACTAGGATAAAAAAAAGGCCACAGCTTTCTTTTCTTCCTCCTGCTTTCTCTTAATGTTCATAATGTCCATTTTCAAGGAAATGGTTTGCAGCATCTCACTTTTGAAATCTTCCAGCATGTTTCCAATTTCACCCTTGATGGATGAGTTGGAAGAGGATGTACTCACCATAGGTTAACTACCCCTATCCTTTTTCCTAGCTACCCTAGAATGGTTTCTAAAGACAATCTTGATATCCCCATAGGGTAATTGGTAGATATCTCCTCCTTCTAACAAGTGTAGGTATCCAGAAGATCTTCCCTTACTCCCTGAGAACGAGTAGATTTAGTGACTCAGGGTCAAGTGTGCACCTGGCCCTTTTGCAACTAAGTTGGAATATTTATTCATAATCCTCTAGGGATTTATCATTTTGTATGGTAACCCTAAAAATTTCCTCTTTAGTATCCTTTGACCGACAGTAGTCTCGATACTGGTTGTTACAGTCTTGCTGCATCTGAGCCCAAGCTGTGATGTTATCCCCAGGTAAGCCCATGAACCAGTGCAATGCTGCATCCCTGAGGGTAGATGGAAATAGTTTTAACTTCTTCTCATCGTTTGTATAGTCATAGTTTAGGCATATAACAACAAACTCAAATAGGTAATTGTTGGGGTCTTCTGTGGTCAAGCCATGGAAATGAGGTAGGGCAGAGGGGCTTATATTTTTCATCTTAATGTCCCCATTAGTTTCCTTGATGGGGAAGGAACCCTTAAATCTCTCTCTATTCCCTCTATCATTTTTGTTGTCAGCCATTGGTTTAGTAGGAATGGGTTCTTCTTCTTCTTCTTTCCCTGTGGGTTCTTCAAATATTTCAGGTTTCTCACCTAAGGGTTTCTCCAGTTCATAGCCACCGAAGAAGAGGAAAGGTTGTTTGTTTGATGCAATGGGGGTATTTGGAAAAAAATTCCCTAAGTTATCCCTATTCCTACGAGGCATGAAAATAAATGTTTTTGTGTTGGTTTTGTGTTTCTTTTCAAACTTGTAAAGTAATTGGCAGAATTGAAATTACTGATTAAATGAAAACTACTGTGTTATGAAACCAGCTCAAGAAAAGATAGAAAAGATAGATCAACGCCTTAGAATTCAGCCTCTTCGAGGGGGCAACCTCCTTTACATTACATAAATGAACAATTCTTGGATGATTCAAATGAAAAAACCTCCTTTCTATATATAAGAGTCTAAGGACTCACAATATAATCCAGCTGACCTAACAATAATAATATAAATCCACAAAAATAACAATAGAGGGATTCTAAGGGGCACAGAAATAACAATATGGGGGTAATAGGGGCACAACAATATAAATAAGGGGTATAAATATAATAGTAATGGGCTAATCACTAGTATTATAGGGACCCAACATGCCCCTCTCCTTAAAAAAGGTGTTGTCCTCAACGCTTGAGTAGTTCTGGATACTTTTGCATAAAATTCTCATCCTCCCATGTGGAATCTTCAGTGGATAAGTTCTTCCACTTGATAAGATACTCTGAAATTGATCGATTTCGTAGCTGTCGAGTTCTTGTTTCTGTGAATGCTTCCGGTTCCAATATAATTTTTCCTTCCTCGTCAAGTTCTGGCAATTTTGTTTGAATTGGGAGCTTGTCGCCTATAACCTTCTTTAAACATGAAACATGGAAAACTGGGTGCAATCGAGAAGCTGCAGGAAGCTCCAATTTGTATGCCATAGTACCAATCTTTTGCAACACCTTGTACGGACCATAATACTTTGGTGATAATTTATTATCCTTCTTAGCTTACTTTAGGGACATTTTTTTATATGGTTGTAGCCGTAGGAATACCCAATCACCTACATCAAAACTTCTTTCACTGCGATGTTGATCTGCTTGTTGTTTCATTCTATTTTGTGCCAACACGAGGTTATCCTTTAAGAGTTGGAGGACTTGTTGTTGATGTTCGATGTGATGTTCCACTGCCTGAACCTTAGAATTTTCTCTTAAATATGATGTGATGGATGGTGGTTGATACCCATAAAGTGCCGTAAATGGGGACATTTTTGTTGCTGTATGGAAGGAAGTGTTATACCACCATTCAGCCAGAGGCAACCATTTGACCCATTGTGTCTATTTATCAGATACAAAGAAACGAAGATATCCTTCCAAACATTTGTTTACTATCTCAGTTTGCCCATTAGATTGAGGATGATAAGATGAGCTATGAGCTAACTAAGTAGCAAGACAAGAAAATAATTCTGTCCAAAAATTTCCAGTGAAACTGGGATCTCTGTCACTTACAATAATCATTGGGTTTCCATGTAGTTTTTGAATTATTTCCATAAATGCAGTAGAAACTGTAATGGCTTTAATTGGATGTGATAATGCACAAAAGTGTGCATACTTGGTAAGTCTGTCAACTACCACCATGATTACACTCTTTCCCTCAGACTTGGGTAAACCTGTGATAAAATCCATTGAAACCTCCTCCCAACGTTGGCTTGGAATGGATAAAGCTTGTAATAGACCTGGTGTCTTAATTGATTCAGCTTTATTTTGTTGGAAAACCAAACATTCTGCCACAAGCTTTTGAATATCTGATTTAAGGCCATCCCAAAAAAATTCTTTCTCAACCGTGTGGTAAGTTTTTAAAAATCCTGAGTGCCCTCTTAAGGGAGAAGTGTGCAATTCCCTAAGAATATTTTGTTTTAGCTGGGAATTCTTACAGAGATATAAGCGTTCTTTGTACCATAAGGGATCATTTTGCCTGCTAAATGTATCAGAAGTACTGGAGTCTTGTTGTAGCTTTTGAATAAGTGCCCACACTTCTTCGTCATTCTTCCATTCCTCCCTTGCTTCGTTTATCCAATCTGGTTGGATAATAGAAATGGCACACAAAAATGCTTCCACATCCTCATCCTTTCTTGAGAGTGCATCTGCCACCACATTTTGCTTCCCTTTTTTGTAGATGATTTCAAAGTCATAACCCAAAATCTTTGTGACCCACTTTTTTTGCTCTTCAGAGGATAATATTCTTTTGTTCTAAAAAGTATTTAAGGCTATCATGATCCGTTTTTACCTTGAAGTGCCTTCCCATTAGGCAGGGTCGCCATTTCTTAAGTGCATGGAGTATTGCCAACATTTCCTTCTCATAAATAGCTTTTCTTAAAAACTTTCCCTTGATTGGACGACTTTCAAAAGCAATGGGTCTTTCATCTTGCATTAGAACACCACCAATTCCATTTCCTGAAGCATCACATTCCACAATAAAGGTTTTTGTGAAGTCTGGTGTAGCTAAGACCGGTGCTTGGCACATTGCCTCTTTATGATGTTGAAAGGCCTTTGTTGCTTCTGGAGTCCATGAAAATGAATCTTTCTTCAATAATGTTGTTAGAGGTGCTGCTATTCTCCCATAATTCTTAACAAACTTGCAATAATACCCTGTCAACCAAAGAATTCCTCGCAGATGCTTTATGGATGTGGGGATTTTCCATTCCTTAATGGATTTAATTTTGCTAGGGTCTACCTTAACTCCTTCATGAGATACAATATGACCCAAATATTCCACCTCCTGGACTCCAAAGAAACATTTGTATATTTTTGCATATAATTGTTTCTCCTCCAATAGTTGTAGCACGCTGTCAACATGTTCAACATGATCCTTCCAAGACTTGTTGTAGATTAGTATATCGTCAAAAAATACTAACACAAATTTTCTAAGGAATGTTTTGAAAATTGAATTCATCAAACCTTGAAATGTTGAAGGTGCATTGGTAAGGCCAAAAGGCATGACCAAAAATTTATAATGACCCTCATGAGTTCTAAATGCCGTTTTCGGAATGTCTTCAATCTTCATTCTGATTTGATGATATCCCGAACGAAGATCCAACTTGGTGAAGTAAATTGATCCATGAAATTCATCCAGTAATTCATCAATGACAGGAATGGGGAACTTATCTTTAATAGTGAGCTTGTTGAGCTCCCTATAATCCAGACACATGCGCCATGATCCATCCTTCTTGTGCACCAAAACTACTGGAGATGAGAAATAACTTTGACTTGGTTGAATTATACCAGCCTCTAGCATTTCTGCAACCATACGTTCAATTTCACTTTTTTGGACATAGGGATATCTGTACAGCCTGATGTTTGGAGGCACACTTCCTTGAATCAGATGAATAGCATGATCATGATCACGCATAGGTGTGAGACCTTTGGGAGTCTCAAATACCTTGGAATGATTGTCCAGTACCTTTTGGAGATCTGGAGAAATAGATGATTCCAATGTGGAAACATCTAGCGAACATAATTGTGCAATTACACCTCTTTGCTCCTTTTTTAGAAGCTTAGTCATGCCATTAGAGCTTATTATCTTTCCTGGTTTCCCCACAATACCCCTTAATTCAACTTCCTTTCCTTCCATAGAAAATCTGATGAAAAGTTCTTGAAAATTAAAAGCTATTGTACCCAAGGATTGTAGCCATTGGACTCCTAGTACAACATCAGCAGCTCCCATTGGAATGGAAAGCATTGGGCTAGTCAATACATATTCTCCCATGCAGAGCTTGATATTATGGCACTTTCCAGAGCAATTTATTGTTCCTCCATTTGCAATCATCACTTCACACTCTGGTGCTGGATATAGGAAGCAATTCAATTCTTTTGCTACCCTATAATGAATAAAATTGTGGGTGCTTCCTGAATCAATCAACACTATTACCTTTTTCTTCTTGATTTGTCCTTCTATCTTGATGGTTTGAGGAGTGGTAATTCCTGCCAATGCATTACAAGATATGGTCAGATTTATTTGTTCTTCTTCTAGGCTTTGTTCTTGGAGTATATCCTCTTCTTTTGACCTTTCTTTCTCCTTTTCTTCTTCCTCTTCACAATCTATGTAGAATAATTTCTTCTCAGCACACTTATGACCTTTTGTGTATTTGCTATCACAACTGTAACAAAGCCCTTTTGCTCTTTTCTCTTCCAGTTGTTGTGGTGTAAACCTTGTAGGTTGTGGAAGACTAGGGCCAACAACACTTCCGTCTTTATAGTTGTGAGTGGTATGCTTCCTAGTTGCCATAATTTTGCTTTCCATTTTTCTTGCTAACCTAAATGTCTTCTCTAATGAATCAGGTTCCCAAAGGCGAACATCATGTTGGATATTATCCTTTAGAGACCCTATGAACACATCAATCCTATGCTCCTCTGGAATATCTTTTACCCTTATATTAAATTTTTGGAACTCGTCAATGTGCTCCATTATTGAACCCTTTTGTTTGATACTTATCAATTGGCTAAAAAAAGTGTTTCTTTTTGTATCCTCATAATGTGCTATCAATTCTTCCGTAAAAATTGCCCAAGTGATAAATTGTTTACAAGAACAAAGCCATTGATACCATACAAACTGACTTGGTTCCAAATATACACTTGCCATACGTACCTTTTGTGTGTTTTGCACATTATTGAGTTCGAAGAATTTCTCCATCTGTAATATCCATGTGGCGGGATCCTTGCCATCAAACTTTCGCATATCGTTTTTTGGAACATGGTGAGCCTTCGATCCAAAATTAGAGTCTATGGAATCATGACTAACATTTATTTTGTTCTCATCATGAGTTTCCTTTAGCACCCTTTCACCCTTAGTGACCATTTCTTGTAGCAACTTATTCATATTTATCTTCAATTCTTCCATCTTATCATCCATGCCATCAATTTTAGTGTCCATGCCATTCACCTTAACTTCCATGCCATCCATCTTAGCTTCTACACCTTTCTTTAAAACATCCATCTTAGATTCTACATCTTTCCTTAAACCATCCATTTTAGATTCTGTTGCTTTTTGTGCAAGTGACACTCGTTGCACTTGTTCTTGTAATTTTGATATATCATATAGCATTTATTCTTCTTCTTCATGAGTCATGCTAGAGATTTCAGGTTCCTTACTAGGTGTTTGCATTTTATTTCCTCGGGGCATCAGTTACCGATAATAATTCTCTATTATTCCCTTTAAATTCCTTCAAAATAAATTTTCAAACCAAGCTTAAGCAAAAATTTAAGAAAATCTACTCACCTTTTTTCACCTTGTAGGAGCTCGATATTTCCTCTGATGTATCTCTGTTATTTTCGATCATCTAGTTCTGAATTTCTGACCTGCAGTAGCCCTCTGTGTCCTCTTTCCAATGCCACAAGTCTGACCCAAATTGGATTCTCCAAGGAAGAGTTATGCGAAATCTCCCACAGTGACTTGATTATAGACTAGTTCAGTAGAGCCAACTTGTACGACGTGCCACGAGTCATTGTTTCGATCTTTGGATCTAAAATATTCATACAAGAAACTACAGTTAGTCCTATTTCTGTAACTTCTTACAAAATTTCAATCCGATCCTCAGAGAGAAAGTTATGATGATTTTCCCCAGGTCACCTGTTTTGAAGGTAATTTAGGAGTCTGCAAAAAGACCAACTTCCTCAGATCATATCTCCGCAAATATCGCGCAAAACGTTCTGAAATTCAGACCCAAGGTTCAGCGCGATTTATTCTCAAATGGGTTTTTTTTGCAGCTTCTGAAACGCCACAGAAAAGAATTATAGTGAAAATGCCACGATGACCTGTTTGGAGCAGCGAAACCTTAGAATCCAAAGCTCTGATACCAAATGTTATGAAACCAGCTCAAGAAAAGATAGAAAAGATAGATCAACGCCTTAGAATTCAGCCTCTTCGAGGGGGCAACCTCCTTTACATTACATAAATGAACAATTCTTGGATGATTCAAATGACAAAACCTCCTTTCTATATATAGGAGTCTAAGGAGTCACAATATAATCCAGCTGACCTAACAATAATAATATAAAGCCACAAAAATAACAATAGAGGGATTCTAAGGGGCACAGAAATAACAGTATGGGGGTAATAGGGGCACAACAATATAAATAAGGGGTATAACTACAATAGTAATGGGTTAATCACTAGTATTATAGGGACCCAACATACTGACTAAGTGAAAAGCTACTTGCTGAATTGAAATCTTTCTTGAAAAATGGAAATGAAAGCAGAAAATGTAGAACGAAAAAAAGGAAGAAAATAAATTACTTTTGCAGAAATAAACTAATGGAAGAATATTTGAGACAAGAAAATAGAGGAAAGATGTAGTATTCACATATTACTCAGACACCTCCCCTGCGACCATGCCAAAAAGTGATGAGTGCCAATATTGCAGCAAGAATGCTACAACTCTTAGGCTAGCAGCTTTACTTTGTCAATCCAGGGTTCCTACAAACTTGGAGATGTGAGTGGTATATACATAGGTAAAAGTGATGGTTATTCGTTTTGTCACAGATCAGCTGGCGCGGGACCACTGGAGTTTTCAAGCTAGACCACTATGGAGTCAGAAGAAGCTTAGTTTCTCGATGGAAGAGAGGGAAATCTGCTCCAAGGTAGAGCTACTCTACTGAAATAATGGAAAAGACCGAAATTCAATGCTAAATCACACCATTTCCTAATTAACTGCCAAAAAACTATGCTTTGCAATAATGCTAAATTAACATGAACCAAATGCTACTATCTAAGAATGGAAGTAAGAAGCATCAAACATTACTAATGTGCAAGTAAAGGGAATGAAATAATTTTGTTTTTGTCTTTTTGTCTTTTCATGCAGAATCAAGTATGAAAACTAATTTCTTTTGCTGATGTGGGAGGTGAATTAGGGATGTTGGATGATGGATGGAAGGGTTAGGATATGGTTAGATGATGTGGGAGACCCTTGGGAGGATTTTGGTGACTTCCTATAGGTTTTCCCTCAATTCGGCCTCAAAACAGGCCCTTTCAGGAAAACCTGCAGGAGGTACTAGAAACCTACAGGAGTCCATGTAAACCTAGAGGATACAACCGAGAGAAAATGGAAGGTGTTGGAGGTGATGGAAGGCTTATGGAAGGTGGTATATGGGTGGAATGAAGTGAGGGAAGGTCTAGGATCACTCAGAAGTCAACAAAAAAGATAGAGGATGGTTGGATTCACTCAATGTGCATGGAAGAATTTCTATGAAAAATGATGTAAACTAGTGAAGGAAATGGTGAAAAAAAGGAATGACTATGGTGGATGGAGTGGAAGGTGGTTGTTCGCTATGAAGTCTTTGTCTCCTCTTGAAGCACCTGCTCTGCATAGAACATGTATAATTCCCCAAAAACTATGTAATCAAGAAGCACTCTCATAATCTAGAAAAGCAGAATTAATGAACTAATTGTCTAGATGATGCGTAAGGAAAGTTGTTGAAATGAATGAAAGAATGGATGAGATTTACTGCAAGAGTGAAGATAGAAGAGATGGAAATGAAATCCTACTTTGTAAAATTTATCAAATGCTAACTTAAATACAGTAAACTCTAAAGCTAATGGAAAAAATAGAAATTTGTGTTTTTCACACTGCATAAGGGTCCCTTTCTCAAATCATGATCCCAAAGGGAAGATATGAGGCCAATAAACCCACTAACAAACTTGTGGTATTCCTTTTATCCCTGCTAACCTACTACTGAAATAAGGCACAAATGGAAGCAAACTAATAAACAACCAATCCAATCTACACTACTTGCAATTAAAACACATCTAAAAGAAAATTAACAATGAAGCTATGGGACTAATATAAACATACATATACAAGAAAGAGGAGCCTTGGCTGCTAGGGTTGGGCCCTAACCCAATATCTTTAGCCCTATGAGTTAACTTAGTGCTGGCCCAAAACAAAACTCATTCTTATGACCAAAACAAAAAATAACATCAATAAAACTTTCACAAGTCTGGAGCTCGAAAATAGCTTAGAGTTTTACAACAAAAAATTGAATCCTAATGAGGCTTTACGCCTCTCTACTTATACAACTGAATTCCACAATGACTTCATTAAAATTAGGGAGGCTCGGCTCCCAAACTCGACATAAACTACCTCTTTGTCTTTCACTTGCTCGATTGCCTTCTAATCAACATGGCTTGGTTGCTTGCACTCCGAGCTAGTGTGATGGATGACGAATCTTCAAACGGGGGAGAAGGAAATGAGGAGGATTTACCTCCTACAATCCCTCTCCCTTGTCCCATTTGAGTTTTAACCTTAGTATTTGCCAAAACTCCTTAATTTTCTCCTCCAATCCTACATTCAATGCATATTAGTCCACTGGGAATAAAATCCAACTCTAACTCATCTCATAAACAAAATATAATAAAAAACATGTAATAAGTTGTGATAAAAGTCGGTTTGACTAAGCTAAGAGGTGAATTAAGGTCCATATAATTACCCAATCATGAGGCACATCAATCTAGTTGTAATTACAACAAAAATTATAACATGCAAAATTACCTGTATATGTAGAACTTTAAGAAAAATGGTTAACTTTATGAGAGATTCTTCGGCGAAAATCACATGATATTTCTTTACATATCCCAATTAGAAATTGAAGAAAATTTTATTTTTTTGTTAGTGTTCTTTTTTTTGTAGACTACAGACGGAGCCTGAAGTTAGCTAGGTAGCCTTCGAAATGGTCTTGCTTTGCATTAGCAAAAGTAGATACAAGCTGCTTCAGTCAATCTCCGGTTTAGTCTTATGAACTGAACATCTGACTTGCACATTGCCCCAATACAATTTTATAATCAAGTTTATATCTGATTGCTGATGGTAGCCGAGAATTCTCAATAGGGAGGATGGCTGCAAGATAAGTAGTTGTTGGGTCCTAGCACTCTCCTCCTAGTCGTTGTCTTCCTGTCTTCCCCTCCTCTTGTTTAGCTGTTTGTAGATTTCCCATGGTTTATTATTTCTTGCGGCCTTTGGTGACATTTTTTATGTTAATAAAGATAATAGTCTGGTAATGAATCTATGATAATCTTAACCCTTAAATTAACTTTTATGTTAAATATTAAAATATCTTTTCTTCCCTTAAATTACTTTAATATTTATATATTAACTTTTGTAAATATTAATTTGGAAATTTATTTATTTTAAATATGTTTATAAGTGTTTAAAACGGTCCCTTTTCAATATAAATATAACTAATTATTCTTATTTATAACTTTTATAACTAATGACTCTAATATTCAGATTTAATAACTTGGATCACTTACCACTAATTTGAATTATTTTATTTTGTATATATTTATAATATCATTATTATAATACCCTTAAATTACTCTATATTTATTTAACTTTATAAATTAATTATTATTCTAAAATTAAATTGGTTTATAATTGATTTATTTTAATGTTTATTTATAAATAAGTGTATGAAACAACCCTTTGACTTATATTTTTTAATATGTTTAATTACTTTTATAACTAATACTCTATTTTTAGATATAAAATCTTTCTTAACTAAGTATCAAATTGAGTTAATTTATTTTATTTTTAATACATATTTATAAGGGGTCCATTTTATAACTAACTGGGGTAACATGGATCACTGACCATTAATTTGAATTATTTTATTTTTTATATATTTTATAATATCATTATTATAATACCCTTAAATTACTCTATAAATTAATTATTATTCTAGAATTAAACTAGTTTATAATTGATTTATTTTAATATTTATTTATAAACAAGGGTTTGAAACGACCCTTTGGCTTATATTTTTTATATATTTAATCACTTTTATAACTAATACTATAATTTTTAGATATAAAATCTTTATTAACTAGCTATTAAATTAAGTTAATTTATTTTAATACATATTTAAAATGGTAAAAATAAAAAATAAAGAAAAACTGCATAGAAATGGTCAAAACTGGACCATCTCACCTGCTCCATGGTCAAAGTGCGCTGCATCCCACCTCAATACACACAGGAGGTGTGATGCATCTTGAAAAGCCCTTTGATGGGGAGCGATGGGCGAGAGTGGACAAATGGTAGGGTGATCCAGGTGGATATTGGTGGCCACCTGCCAAGTCCACCTAGACCCCCACCATTGTTTCTCTCAACATTTTTAGTTTCCTTAATTGTAACACAACTTACTATTCTTAGCAGTTTTTCGGATCCTAAACTTCTGGAGCCGTTTTGAGGCCCTAAACAACGTTTTTTTGGGAAATCTAGGGGCAACATGGGTCCATGGACCGATGTTGCGCTTCCCAAAATGGTAGTGCTTGGATAGATCTTTCTAACGAGCTATTGTACGCGTCAAACGGAGATCGTATGCCAAAGTTACGACCCCGGGAAGTTGATGTGCTAATTTACCCAAACGGGGCCCACACTTTGGCGTTTCATCTCCTAGGGTTAGGTTTTGGAATGTTAAGGGTTTTCCATTGCTTCTCAAAAATAAATAGGCCTTCGAGCCTCATTGTAACAGAGTTCAGAGGCATGTAGCCACCACATCTCTTCTCAGAGATAAGCTACCATCGCCCTAATTGGTTTATTTCCATTTCTGGTTGTAAGCATATTTCAGTATTTTCCATTAATGAAATGAAGTATTATTTCTGCTGCATCTTTGTGTATATGGTTACCTCTATAATTTGTTGCATTCCTGTTTAAATCTGGATCAGTGGTATCAGAGCGGTCTTCTTTTTCTCTGTTTTTCTTTGCATGTCCCCAACAAGGTCGCGATATAAGGAATTAGGGCTTGAACTGGTTGAACCTTTGCAAGACCAGCCTCGCAAATCCCGACGGCCTCCCATAGCTGATGAGAAGAAAGACGAGGGGGCACGAGATCCCATCAAAATCTTGCTCGAAGAAGCCCTCGAGCGACAACGAAACGCGGTGTTGGATAGCTTTGCCCAGATCCTTCAGCGGCTACCCAGAAGTGACGCATCGGCTTCCAGCAGCTACTCTGGAAACGCCACGCCCTTTAAGGTACAAGTTAATTTTCAAATCCCCATATTCGAGGGTCAGATAGACGTAGATGCTATAGATAAATGGTTAAATCTTCTAGAGGGTTATTTTTCTATTCATGAATTTTCGAGTCGGGAAAATATTGATTTCGCTCTTCTCAAAGCAGCCCCCCACGTCAAGGACTGGTGGGAAACCTACTGCGAGCAGAAGGATGAAAGTACTGGCTCACTATTTTCAGCCACACCCACCTGGAATTCATTTCGGGATGCCATAAAGGAGCAATAATACCCTATCGGAAGCTATGAGGATGAATACATAAAGAGGACCACGGTGCGGCAGGGAAGGGACCAAGATGTGCCGGAGTTCACCAATCTTTTCCATACCCCTCGCACAAAGTTGGGTATCAAGGATTCAAAGCAGCATTTGATACTCAAATACTGTGGCTGCCTTCACAAGTACATCCAGGAAGAAATACAATTCCTGAACATCTCCTCGCTCGGCGCAGCATACCGATATGAAGTCAAGATCGAGCAGATGTTTAAACGAAAGAAGCGAGACTTTGGATCTGCGAATCCAAAGTAGGGGTAAGGTGCCCCTAAACCACAGGAAAAAGGAAAAAGCCAAGGCGGGATAGCCCAAGGAAACTCGCCAAATCTGCAAGCAAACAACAACACCGCGAAGCCAAAAAAGGACATTGGAAAATGGTGTGAGTTCCATAAGAGCTCCACTCACAACACAAGTGAGTGTCGGGCCAAGCAGTCACTGGTGGCTGAGCTAAAGGTTTCAGAGTCAGATGCATGTTCCGACTCTGAGTCAGAACCCGATAAGGGGAATGAAAAATGGAAGTAGATCATTGATGCAGATCCCAATGCAACTGTTGCTATCACCAAGATCCAGAAAGATGAACCCGAAGATCCAGAGGAGGAGGAGTGTCTCTTCCACTCCTAGATGTGGGTAAAGGGCTCCCCGATCCACTTCATTGTTGATAGCGGGAGTCAAAAGAACCTCATTTCGGCAGAGGTCGTGAAGCTGTTGGGATTACCGACCACAGCACATCCACAACCATACACCATTGGGTCGCTTCACCAAGGACGAGATCTTCGCGTGAGCCAGCAGTGTCGCCTTTCATACAACATCAAGCCCTTCACAGATGAGGTATTGTGTGACATTGCTCCCCTTGAAGTTTGTGATGTATTATTAGGACAGCCATACTTGTGGAAGCGACATGCTGTGTATGAATCAAGGCCCCGTGCTGTTATTATTACATTGGGAAATAATTTGTACAGGATACCAGAGGTAGCACCACCTACCACCATCTCCTTGATTACTGCAAAACAATGCAGTAAGATCATTTCCAAAACTAGGATATTTGTTTTCCTAACGATACGCCCTCAAGGAAAGAAGAATAAGGTGGTCGCGGCCTCTAGACGGGGTCCCTCTGCACAATAACTACAGATGGACAAGGTTCTGGAGGAGTACGAGGACATCTTCACCTCCCCTGCAGGGGTTCCTTTGCACTGTCAGGTCAAGCACTCCATCGATCTGACCCCAGGTGCACCACTATCCAATGGACCAATTTATAGGCGCTCCGTTCTGGAGAACAATGAAATCAAGAGGCAGATTCAGGAGCTCCTACAGAAAGGTCACATCCATCCGAGTTCATCGCCTTGTGGGAGCCCAATCGTGTTGGTACAGAAGAAGGATGGGACGTGGAGACTCTGTATTGACTATCGGGCGCTGGACAAGATCACTGTCCGTAATAGGTACCCGATCCCACGGATTGATGACCTCCTAGACCAACTAAAGGGGGCGAAATATTTCAGCAAGATCGATCTGAAGTCAGGATATCTCCAGGTACCCATCAAACCCTCTGATGTGTGGAATACTGCCTTCAAATCTAAGGAGGGTCTTTTCGAATGGTTGGTTATGCCTTTCGGATTGACGAATGCTCCTGCAACCTTCATGAGGGTAATGGATGACATCTTGCGACCATTCACCAACTCCTTTGTAGTAGTATACTTGGATGACATTCTAATCTTCAGCCAGAGTTGGGAAGAGCACCTCCACCACATCCGACAGGTTCTCCAAACACTGCGGCAACACAAGCTATGTGCCAATTTGGAAAAAATGCACTTTTGGCATGACCCAGGTTCAGTATCTGGGATACATCATTGATGAACAGGGGGTGCATGTCGATCCAGCCAAGATCCAAGTCATTCGGGATTGGCCATCTCCAACCACTCTAACAGAGCTGCGCAGCTTTCTAGGTCTTGCCAACTTCTACTGTAAGTTTGTGTTGGGGTTTTCTCATATTACTTGGCCCTTGAGTCAAGTCACCAAGGGAGGGGCGAAAGAAAAATTCTTTTGGTCTGAATCTCAACAGAAGGCATTCATGGAGTTGAAGGATCACCTCTGCACAACACTAGTGCTCGCGTTACCAGATTTACATCAACCATTTGAGGTTGAGACAGATGCCTCTGACTATGTTATTGGGGCAGTCCTTACTCAACATGGACATCCAGTGGCATATGACAGTGAAACACTTTCAGACACAGTCTGGAAGTACCCCACTTATGATAAAGAGATGTATTCCATTGTACAGGCCTGCCGACAATGGAAGCATTACATTTTGGGGAAGGAAACGGTCATCCACATAGACCACCGACCCCTGTAGTTCATACAGACCCAAGGGAAATTGCAGAATGATCGCCATCAGAAGTGTTCTACATACCTGCAACAGTTCCACTTGAATATCAAGTATAAGAAGGGCAGCACCAATAATGTTGCAGATTGCCTTAGTCGACCACCGATCATGGCGTTAACCACCGTGCTCAACTCTTGTGGTCACGAGACTTCTGATTGGCCACTTCTCTACAAAAGCAACCCATAATTCGGCCACAGATACCAGACACTCTTGGAGGGTCGGCATGTTCTAGATTTCCACCTCCAAGATGCCCTGTTATGCCACCTGGGTCGCCTTTGTGTTCCTTCAAGCGAGAGTGCCAAGATGATTTGCGAAGCACACTACAGTTGGGCTACTGGGCCTTTCGGGGTCAAGAAAACAGTGGCAATACTGCAAAATTATTTCTATTGGCCGAATCTTCGACATGATGTTGGGAAGTACATCAGATCATGTACGGCCTGTGCCATTGCTAAACCGACCATTAAGAAGCACGGCCTATATACCCCGTTGCCTACCCCTAGTCGACCTTGGGAATCCATCTCCATGGATTACATGTTAGGCCTTCCTTCCACTAAGCATGGAAATGACTGTTTTTTTGTGGTCGTCGACAGGTTCTCGAAGATGCCCATTGTGGCGGCCTACAAGAAGAATATCAGAGCAGAAGCCACTGCTAAAATCTTCTTTGAATGAGTGTGGGTGCACCTTGGGATCCCATAGTCTATCATCTTAGATCGGGACAGTCAGTTTCTCAGCACATTTTGGTCCAGTCACTGGTAAATGTTGGACACCAAACTTAGGAAATCCAAAGCCTTCCATCCTCAAACTGATGGCCAAATAGAGGTTGTCAATAGGATGATTGTTCACATTCTGCGCATGTATAACTCAAAGCATCCACGCACATGGGACGAGAGCCTCCCCTATGTTCAACACAGCTACAACTGAGCTCTTCACAGCTCCACTAGCCATAGCACATTTCAGGTGGGTTTGGGATTCTAGCCACTGTGCCCCATTGATGTGGCAATGCCACTTGCAGCTACTCACATAAATTCAGCTCATGACTAGTCCGAAACAGATAATGCCACCAACTTCATTGAGCGCATCCAACATATCTGTCAGCAGGTCCATGACATTCTTGAGAAATCAAATGCCAAGTACAAGCAACGACATGATCAACATCGGGTGCCACACAAGTTTTAGGTGGGCGACAAAGTCTGGTTGCATTTGCAAAAGGAACGCCTTACTCGAGCCTATCGGAAAGTGAGACCACTTCGATATGGTCCTTACACCATTACTAAGGCTATGGGAGACAATGCATTTGAGCTCAGCATTCCCCCATTCCTTTTCCTGCACCTAGTGTTCAATGTTGACCACCTTCGTCCTTACTTTCCACCATTGCTAGACACATCCGACATTGCAGAACAGCTCAAACCCACAAAATTAAATCCATATTGCATGGAACAAGCTTCAAATGACCAGATCATGGACACACAGATCAAGAACACTCACCAACAGAATATCCAACTGTATCGAGTTGTCAAAGCAGGCCAACTCCTTCAGTAGGGCAAGTGGCTCACCAGGGAACAAATTCAGCAAAAGTTTCCTCATCTCATGGAGGAACTCAACGCAATGGGGACCATTGCTTCCTAAGGGGGGAGGAATGATCCAAGTGGATATTGGTGGCCACCTGCCAATTCCACCTGGACCCCCGCCATTGTTTCTCTCAGTATTTTCAGTTTCCTTAATTGTAGCACAACTTACTATTTTTAGCAATTTTTCAGGTCCTGAACTTATGGAGCCGTTTTGAGGCCCTAAACGACGATTTTTGGGAAATCAAGGGGCAACATGGGTCCATGGTCCCATGTTGCCCTTCCGAAAGTGGTAGTGCTCGGATAGATCTTTCTAACGAGCTATTGTACACGTTAAACCGAGATCGTATGCCAAAGTTACGACCCCGGGAAGTTGAAGTACCAATTTACCCAAACGGGGCCCACACTTTGGCGTTTCATCTCCTAGGGTTAGGTTTTGGAATGTTAAGGGTTTTCCATTGTTTCTCAACAATAAATAGGCCTTCGAGCCTCATTGTAACAGAGTTCAGAGGCATGTAGCCACCACATCTCTTCTCAGAGATAAGCTACCATCGCCCTAGCTGGTTTATCTCCATTTCTGGTTGTAAGCATATTTCAGTATTTTCCATTAATGAAATGAAGTATTATTTCCGCTAAATCTTTGTGTATATGGTTATCTCTGTAATTTGTTGCGTTCCTGTTTAAATCCGGATCATAGGGTCAATCTGCAAGGTGGAGGAACATGGAATCTTCTAGAAACTTCTCCTGTGACACTTGCATCTCTGCATTCACCCAGGGATGAGTAAGAGATCATCAATCTCCAAGTGGAATCAAGAACTATCAGAGAGAGGACACTAATCAAATCTCAAAAGCTGACTCACCCCCCTTGCAAACATCTATATATGGATTGCTCATCCCAAAGATCCAGAGGCTGGAATTTTGTATCTTGGAAGGAAGTGTTGCTGGTTTCTTGGTGCAATATCATAGTGTCATGTGATCTAAGCTTTTCATGAGGTGAAGAAGGGCTTTCTTGGTGAGAGGATGATGTTGGGTCAGAACAATTGGTTGTAATCCTCTTTGCTCTTTCTTGATTATCAATAAAGCTATTCAAGTTTTCCTCCACATTCTTGTATGATTGATGTTATATGCATTTGTGTGGTCAATATATATCTCGTCATATATTTTTTATGATAATAGATCTATGTTCTTGGATAGTGTTATGTTGCTTTGATTCTACAGGTGCTCTTTGAAGCTGGGTAGACGACAAAGCGAGTGGCAAAGATCTATCAGAAGGGAGAGGAATCGAGCGAGGACCGAAGCGCAAGACAGAGGTTGCTCTCCTTATTCCTCTCTTATCTATTTCTCATAAAGGAAAACGAAAGTAGTTTTAGTTTGTTTGTTTCTAAGGTAGCTACCAGCCTTAGTGGGAATAGCAGCTCTGCATAGACACTAGTTTTCCCGATAACAGACCCCCACAACTGTCTCTTTTAGTTTCTCAGTTTCTATAATTGTAGCATAATTTACTATTTTTAGCAGTTTTTCGGGCCATGAACTTTCAGAGCCGTTTTGAGGCCCTAAACGACTTTTTTTGGAAAATATGGGAGCAACATGGGTTCATGGACCCATGTTGCTCTTCCCAAAGTTATAGTGTTCAAATAGATCTTTCTAACAAGCTATTGTAAGCGTCAAACGATGATTAGGTGCCAAAGTTATGACCCAAGGAAGTTGATGTACAAACTTACCCAAAACTAGGCCCACAATTTGGTGTTTCATCCTCTAGGGTTAGGTTTCGGGACGTTACGAGTTTTCCATTATTTCTCAACAATAAATAGGCATTCGAGCCTCATTGTAACACAGTTTAGAGGCATGTAGCCGCTACATCTCTTCGCGGAGATAAGCTACCATCGCCCTAGCTCGTTTATTTGCATTTCTGTTTGTAAGCACATTTTAGTATCTTACATTAATGAAATAGAGTATTATTTCCCTTGCATATTTGTATTTATGGTTATCTCTGTAATTTTTTGCGTTCTTGTTTAAATCTGGATCAAGAATTTAATGTCAACCCTCAATGAATAATGAATTATAATCATATGCTTAATTTCATCTACCATTCACAAGTGTTTTGCATCTAATTGGGTAGAGCACTAACAATATAATGGGGATGAATAGAGTCCATAGAACCTTGTGGTATAGATAGTTATGTCAATATGCAAGACGTCTGCAAGGTGAACCTTCTTTAATGGTGAGTTATAATTCAGGAAGCAAAAATTCTACCTATTTAGGAACACAAACGTTTTAGATAGATATTTTTATAAATTTAAAGTGTATATAAATTTCTTTTAATTTTAGCTCACTTGCAGTAGAGTGCTAGAGTAGATTGCTACATGGTGTTCTATTAAGGCGCTCTATGGTGTAAAGGTTATGGGTTCTAATGGGAAAAAAACTCTCCATAATAAGGATTGATGTGCCCCATGTCAAGTGTGATCTCTAAGTGATTTTAATGGCTTAGATGCCCCTAAGTCACTGATACTCAAGTCACATGTTAATCTTGTGAGTGATTTTAGGACTGCCATAAACTAGCATGACTAACCAGTCGATTGGTGTATTGAGATAGAGAGAAGGCATCGGGTAGTTGGTATGTTTAAGGAATGATGACCCATACATGGAATGGGGTGGAAAAGGACGATGTGGTTTATGATATAGATCCCAATATATATATATATATATATATATATATATATATATATATATATATATATATATATATATATATATATATTGGATTTGATTTATTTCTCTTGGGTATATTGTTTGGTAAATTTTATTTGTTAAAATCGTAGATAGATTTGAATTGTGTAATTTACATAATTTTAATTTTAGAAAATATAACTTAAGTGACATCCTTATATTTGTATCTTATAGATTGTGAAATGATAGGCAAGGAGACTAACTTGGCAAAGACGTCTCCAAAAATATCAGAGAGAAATTTGTTCTCATATTCAAAATGAAAGATGGACATAATTTTAATTTCTTTGAAAACATTTTCAAATTTTTAGTCATTTCTATATGAAATCAATGCAATTCCACACTTTTTGATATTAATGTTTACATATTTTAGTTGAATTTCCCTAGAATGTTTGTCATTTTGACATTGATGTTCTTATTTTTTTTAGAAGTCATTTTCTGGGATTTCAATGGTCGCATATCATGAATGGGCTATCAGTTGCAATCTTTTTTTGATGCAAGAGCATCTAGCTGAAGGGGATCATCATGACAGAGGGTCATTTGGTCTCTATGAGGACCGAGGAGAAAATGTCAAGTGAACATTTTAATTTCGTTTTTATTTTAATTTCTTAGTGATGTAGCATTTAGGAAGGTAAAGGTCGAGTTAGAAGAACTGTTGTAGTTAACTGTTTTTTTATTATTATGTTATATTTTACAAATTACAGTGTAGGAAAAACAAACAGTTTTAGAAACTAAAAAAACCATCAAATGTAAGAAACAACAGTTAAGAGGAAAATGTTTTTCAAAATCATTCAAAGGACAATAGAATGTATTGTAACGGGTTCGAGTAATAGAAATATCTGAACACACAGAAGTTTACGTTTGAATTCCCTTAGCAGTCCATTCATAGTCCTTCAATTTGAGTTACCTAATACAGTGAAAGAAATTCCATTTTTTTAATTCTACAGAGCATGTATATTTTTGAATCTGCATATATTTAATAGGTCTAATAGACATCCAAACCAAAGTAGGAGAACCTACAGAAGTCGGGCAAACATTGGAGCTCCAAATAAAACAAAAAAAATTGAGCGAAAGGAAGCATTTACAACACAGAGTTCCAGATAGCGAAATAGAACGAAACAACACAGGTAATTCCTGAGCAACGAAACCCTTTTCTTTTATTCATAAAAAGAAACAAATACAGTCTCTGTCAATATAAATTACAGTCCATACAGAATTTGAACGTTGTCCAAGCTCAAACTAGAGGCCTACAGTAACACTACGCAGAAGTAAAGGCATAGATCTCTAAGCCTACAACCTAACCGACCAATATTAAGCCAACGACCATAGAAACAACTAAATAGACAAAGTTATCAAGGAGCAACCCTATGAGGCCTTGCAAGCACACATAAGATTGGAAGCCATGGTCTCCAAAGTCGTGTTTACCTGCAAGCATTCACCAAAAACTAGGTGTGAGAGACATAATAAAGCAAGTTGTAGGAATGAAAAGACAGAGAGTGCCAAGGTTCGAAACTTACCAGAGAGGAGACAGAGTTTCGAGGTCGCGGCCACTGGAGGGTTCTCTGCTCACAAGGAGTAGTTGTGTCAGTTAACGGAGGGAAAAGCAGAAGTTAATGATAGCTTAGAGCAACGACTTACCTTGTTGACGTGGACAGAGCCGAAGCCGCAAACCCCTGAGACCACAATTCGAAAACACAATAGAGCAACATAAACTGATAAATTTCGAGAGAAACTGAGTGGAAGAAACAAAGAAAAGGCAACCATTAACAGTTAGGAAAAACAACCAGTAGAGAATGTATATAGAGGAGTTGAAAGCCTCCACGACAAGCACACTTTCCACAGAGTGACAGAGCTCATCAAGCACGGGGACAGAGGAACAAAATAAGCACAGAAAGGTTAACATACTTATGAACTAGCCGAGCAGAGAGCATAACCAGACCAAGGCTAAACAATAACATCGGTAGCAGCACATTCATACAAAGAAACTAGCACCAGAGAACAAATAATAAAAACCCTCAAGCCACCACAAAATGATGAACAAATGACAAAGTGAATAGGGTTTGAGAACATTAACGAAGGCGGGAGGGTGTTTTACGAGGTAGGGACACATGTCCATCTTCCAGTGGTGCAGGTACAAACAATAAAGGCCAAAACCAAAATATCTATGTGAAACATTGTAATCACCAGTTGATTAAACTAATCACACAATTAATCACCATCAAAATCATTACATTAATCATCATCCATTTTATATAGTTTGTTAAGGGTAAAGAGGGGGCTGGACCTATCAAGTTGTATAAGAGTAGGAAATTCAAATTTCCAGGATAGACATGGATGTTGGAAGACGAGTTTGTGGGAGAGGTGTGCGCAGAGCAGCAAATGAAGGACTGAGGAAGGAAATAAGGATCCTTACTGCCCGTTTGGATGCAGTTGAAGCAAGAAGGAGAAGGGATCCAGAGGTAGGAAACGACAGTGAAGAAGAAGCCATAGTTACAATAGATGGATGAAATGAATAAGGGATGGAGATGAGATTGGTGAGGTTGGTCCTATTGGCTAGCAGCAAGCCTAAGCCAGTGATTCCAAATTACGATGGTAGCTTGTCCACAAAAGTTATGTTGCACTGGATCAAAGAATTGGACAAATATTTCTAATGTTTAGAGGTCAGTGAGGATCGAGGAGTTAAGTTAATTGCAACAAAGCTGAAAGGGCACGCAAACCTATAGCGGGACATTGTCCAAGCAGAAAGAAGAAGGAAGAACAAGTTTCCAATAAAGAAATGGCCAAGAATGTTGGCTAAGCTGAAGGGCAGATTTTTTCCCAAATATTACCAGATTGCACTACATCAACAAGTGCAAAATCTGAGGCAAAAAGGGATGACAATGAGAGAGTGTACTGAAAAATTCTACCAAGTAAATTTAAGAGCTGGTTACATAGAGGACACCCAGAAAAAACATCAAGGTATGTAAATGGTATGAGATTGGAAGTATTGCATGAAATCAACATTCTTTCGCTGAAAAATATAGAGGGAGCCTACCAGACTGTCATGAAGGCAGAGGAGAAGATCACCAAAAAACAAAATGCTAGGAGAGGATGGGGAACCAACATATTAAGAGGATACTCCTATGGCAGAGGACGAACTGCCAATAATAGTGAAGAGGGCAGTAGTTCCAAGACTCTAGGAAAAACGGAAAAAGGAGACAACACTAGAGGTGGCAGGCCATATCAACGAGGAAGAGGGAATGGCCGTGGCAGAGGAGCTAACTATCCATGCTACAAGTGCCACAAATGGGGCCATAGATCTTTTGAATATCCTGAAGTAGAACAAGCTGGCTAGAGAGGAATGTTTGTTGCACATCTAGAGGAAGTAGAGGCACTGCCCCAGGAAGAAGAAAATGTGCTGGAAGTAGGGGAAGCCTTAGTTCTGAATAAAGTGTTGTTGAAACTAGCCAAAGAAACAACTGAACAAACTCAAAGGAAAGCATTACTCCAGATAGTTTTTAAGTCACACGAAAAATGTTGCAAGTTGATTATCAATAGTGGGAGCAGAGATAATCTGGTTTCAACCGAGAGGGTAGAGAAGTTGGTTTTGAAGTGGCTAAAGCATCCCACTCGTTACAAGTTTTCGTGGCTATAAAAAGGCCATTAGTTGTTGGTTGACGAACAATGTGAAGTTGAGTTCCACATTGGCAGGTACAAAGACAAGGTTATTTGTGATATTATGCAAGTGGACGTATATCATATACTGCTAGGAAGGCCATGGCAGTATGACTAGAAGGTAGTCCATGATGGGAAGAAAAATTGTTATGAGTTTGTCAAAGATGGGATTAAGCACACACTTGTGCCCATCAAGGAGTAGGAAATAGCAGAAACAAGCGGGACGAAAGTGTTACTAATGGGTGGAAAGCAGTTTTTGAACCAGATTGAAGATAGTGAAGTGAACTATGCTGTTGTGAGGAGGGAAAAAACAATGTTGTTGCACACATAAATGTTTGATTTACTTACAGAAATTTAGAAACTGCTATAGGAATTCAGCAATATTGTAGTGGATGATTTACCAGACAAGTTTCCTCCTAAGAGAAGTATCAGTCATCATATTGAATTAATACCTGGAGAAAGTCTACCGAACAAGGCAGCATAACGGATGAGCCCCAAAGATAACGGGGAAATCAGAAAATAGGTGCAGGAATTGCTAGATAAAGGGTTGATAAGGGAGAGTTTGAGCCCCTACGCAGTACCAACAGTTCTCGCTCCCAAGAAAGGAGGAGAATGGTGAATGTGCACGGATTCGAGGGCCATCAATAAGATCAAGATCAGGTACAAATTTCCACTACCACAGATGGACAATATGATGGACTGCCTAAGTGGGGCAACATACTTCTCAAAGATTGATCTATAGAGTGGCTATCATTAGATTCGAATCAGGGAAGGAGATGAGTGGAAGACGGCCTGCAAGAACAACGAAGAGTTGTACGAGCGGATAGTAATGTCATTTGATTTAAGTAGCACTGCTAGTAACTTTATGCGACTGATGAATGAAATTGTTGTAGATCTAATACCACTTGTTATAGCTCTGATATCAATTGTTGTAGCTCTAACCCAAGAATATAAGAGAATACAAATAAACCCAAAAATAAGATAGAAATATATAGAAATGCTTCTTTATTATCAAAACCCATAACTTAGGCCAACACCATACATTCACTCCTTAAGGAAGGAGAACACTCCACAAGCCATATGCATGTTCATACAATAATCCTTCACTCTCTTCCACGTGGAGTCTCTAGCCTCTATATAGGCCTCATACATACAATACCATGGGTCATTACCATGGTTTCCTCATACCATCAACTAATACCATGGGCCCATTACATTATTACTAACTGCTTGTGGTCCCTTACATGATGTGGGCTAACCACCTTATTTATTACTATGGCCCATCCCATTATTACATTATTACCATGGGTACCTCCCTTGGTACCCCATATTATCCCCCCTAGGTATATAACATTCCACCCCCCTAAGCATGTTTCGTCCCCGAAACATGGGAAGAACACAAATAATAAGATCTACTCAAAAGAGTAGTCCACTGGTACCATGCACGTGCATCTAGCCATCCAAGAGAAAGGTGAACCCTCGATCTCGCTGGTTCCTCGCTCGCTTGAGATGAAAGTTGACCGTGGTAGCTCTTCTATGTGGATGTGTAGTAGGTGGATCTTCGCCTCTCGCGATCTGTCATGCGGGGGTTGTTGTCCATGTGCCTAATTGGTTGCCATCTTGATGGTTGTCTTGCGGGGTGATTGGGTGATGATATGTTGAAGTTTTAACCCACGATGGCTTTTTCTTTACTTCACCCTGCTGTGGTGGCTGTTGTGGTGTCTTATTTTTCAAAATGGCTTCAACCACTGAGCCCTCCTCCGATGTATCATCACCTGTAACCTTTTCTGCTTCAGCCTCTGTTTGTGTTTGATTGTTGATCATCAAAGGATCATCATCTGATATGTCAGCCCCTGGAACATCTTCTGCTTCAACCTCCATGTGCTAAACCTATTTATGGATGGAAATATCCTGTAATGTAATTTTCTTCTTTTTATACCACAGCTTCAGGAATTTCTTCTGCACATTAATATTGATAGTACCCGCAGATTCCATCCAAGGATATCCCAAAACAACATCCATATCATCCATCTCTGACGTATCAAAATCACCATGCAACACATACTTATCCATATAAATCTTCAAATCCTTGTACAATAAAACATCCTCATCATCCACCTGTGTGTTTGCAATGTGTGTTCCTGGAACTTGCAATTTTTTTACCAAATTAACATTGATAAAATTATGCTTGCAACTAGGATTTATAGAAACAATGATCTTCTCTTTCTGAATCAATCCATGAACCTGCAATACATATATACCAGTAGGAAATAACCCCACATGTTTCCCCTTATCTTGTTTTCTAGTTTGAGACCATTTGTCCATAAGGAGTTTTTCCATTTCTTCATTCGAGAATTTGGACAGGGCTATAATGCCCAGTGAGTTCCACCATATGGCGGCCTCTTCTTTCAAAAAAAGTGGTACCATAAACTTCCATCCCTCCTCAAATATTTTCTTTCTGTTTTTTATGAATTCTTCAATAGTAGGGCTATCATTTTTTCCAGTAAAATATTCCATGAAGAGGGTTTGAAAAAATTTCACTTACTTGGCAAAAATTTGAAATTGTCACAGTTTCGTCAATATTGCTCAGAATCTCTATTATAACCTGTTTTTAGAAATGGAACAATCATTCTGCATCTGTCCATGTGGTAGAAATCTTGATCCAGACGCTTGAAATTTCAGATATGTGCTACTACTCTCCCGCCGTCACCAAAATTTCTGCAAAAAGAGCTGACTTTAAATCAGCGATATCTCCTTCATCCGGACTCCGATACGACTGATTTGTTTTTTAAAATTGGGTAATTTTTCTCAAACAATTCAGATCTAAAATTATATTTTGTAGATCTTGCACCAGGACGTCTAGATCTACGCCGCAAACTCGCTGCCCTGAAAATTGTCTGCAACCCCACTGATTTTTAAATCAGTGATATCTCCTTCATCTGGACTCCGATTCAACTGATTTTTTTTTTGAAATCAGCTATTTTTTCGCAAAGAATACAGATCTACAATTATATTTTTCAGATCTTGCACCAAGACTTTCAGATCTGTGCCGCAAACTGGCTGGCCTGAAAATTGTCTGCAACCCCACTGATTTTTAAATCAGCGATATCTCCTTCATCCGGACTCCGATTCAACTGATTTTTTTTTTTTGAATTTGACTACTTTTGAACAAATAATATAGATCTATAACTATATTTTATAGAACTTGCACCAAAATGTACAGATCATATCTGCAAAGTCACAGCCCCCGAAACCCTGCAAAAATAAAAAAAAATTCTCCACTTTTGTGCCCAAGAAAGAGCTCTGATACCAATTGTTGTATTTCTAACCCAAGAATATAAGAGAATACAAATAAACCTAGAAATAAGATAGAAAAATATAGAAATTCTTCTTTATTATCAAAACCCTTAAGGTAGGGCAACACCATACATTCACTCCTTAAGGAAGGAGAACACTCCACAAGCCATATGCCTATTCATACAATAATCCTTCACTCCCTTCCAAGTGGAGTCTCTAGCCTCTATATAGGCCTCATACATACAATACCATGGGTCATTACCATGGTTCGCTCATACCATCAACTAATACCATGGGCCCATTACATTATTACTAACTACTTGTGGTCCCTTACATGATGTGGGTTAACCACCTTATTTATTACTATGGCCCATCCCATTATTACATTATTACCTTGGGTACCTCCCTTGGTACCCCATATTATCCCCCCTAGGTATATAACAGAAATGCTGAAAGAGTTGATCAGAAAGTTTGTAATAGTGTATCTTGATGACATATTAATTTTCAGCAAGACTAAGGAGGAACAATTTTGACATGTTCGAAGTGTGCTGGAAAAATTGCAGTAAAATAAGTTATTGATAAATCTGAAAAAATGTGCTTTTCTTCAAAGAGAACTGGTTTATTTGGGCTTGATGATTGCAAAAAATGAGTTGAATATGGACCCAGAGAAGATTCCAGCGATCATTAACTAGCCATTCCCAAAAATCCTGTTTGAGGTACATAATTTTCATGCGATGGCAAGTTTTTATCGTACATTTATAAGAAATTTCAGTGAAATCTGTACACCTATGTTGGACACTATAAAAAAGGGAAGTCAGCCCTTTCATTGGACCAAGGCAACAGAGAAAAGCTTTCAGCTACTGAAGAAGAAGATTACAGAAAGACCAATTATGAGATTCCCAAATTTTAATAAGCTTTTCTAGGTTCGTTTTGATGCAAGCGGTACAGCCATTGGAGCTGTACTTAGCCAAGAAGATAACCCTGTTTCATTTTTCAGCGAGAAGTTGAATGAGAGCAAGAAGAAGTATTCATATTATGACAAAGAATTCTATGTTGTCGTCCAAGCACTAAAGCATTGGAAGCACTATTTTTTGGGGAGTGAATTTCTTTTATTTTCTGATAATTCTACGCTGCAATACGTAATGCAACAACATAAGCTAAATCACAAGCATGCTAAGTGGGTCGAATATTTGCAGAGTTTCTCCTTTGTGTTGAAACACATTAGCGGGTAGGCCAACAAGGTGGCATATGCGTTGAGAAGAAGAGCCTTACTCTTGGAGGAAATTACGATACAAGTACTGGGCTTTGAGCATTTGAAATACTTGTATCAGACCGATGCCGATTTCAAAGAGGCTTATGAAGCCTGTCAGAATCCCTTGCTGAGAAACAATAGTCCATGGTTGGACTATAATTTACAGGAGAGGCTATTGTTGAAAGGGGGATAGTTATGCATTCCTGATTGTTCAATGAGAGAGAGTATCATTTGGGAGAAGCACAGTGGAGGTCTAGCCAAACATTTCGGCATAGAAAAAATTTTAGATCAGCTCAGACACTTTTAATACTGGCCAAGAATGCTAAGGGATTTGTAGTGATATGTGAGTAGGTGTAAAATCTACCAATTGGCGAAAGGACACAGTCAAAACACAGGACTTTACACACCACTACTCGTTCGAAGTAGACCATGGAACTCCGTCAGCATTGACTTTGTCTTGGGTTTGCCAAGAACACAATGAGGTTTTGACTCGGTGATGGTGGTTGTAGACTGTGTTAGAGTCGGTCTTTACATCCCTCCATCAAGATCATTTTTCTTATTACATTTCATTTTTAGATGTCTCGCTTGATTCACTCCGTTGCATTCCGCTAGGGGCATGCCACTATCTGACGGAAGGGCCTTGTTACTCATTCCCCTCATGCCTTATACCTGCTAGCTCAGTTCTTTTAATCAAGCTTTTAAAGTCACTTACAGTCCTGTTTTAGTCTTTTGATCAATAGAGTCATTTCAGTCACTGGGTCTAGGGTTTCACAAATTGTGTCTTCAAAGCGTCCAATAATTCCAGCAGGCTAGAGGGAGGTTTTATTTCACAAAATTTTATCGTCATACGGATGGATTATGACTTTTCATCAAAACTCCGTTTTGAAGAAAATTCGTCATTCCGTTTTGTAATAAATTGCCATGTAATTTTCAAAAAAAATTCAGTTGTTGAAATCTCGAGGCGCAGCCTTGGTCTTCCTTTGTCAAGACATGCCACTATCCCTGCAAAAATAGCCAAAAGATTCATTTTTCAAGTCAGATAATCAAAGAAGAAACAACAGAACAGGGTTTGTATTGAAGTGAAAAAGTAAGAAAAGCTAAAACATTACGAAGATGGGTTTTTGAGAACCAAAAATTAAAACCATGTCTTTATAAAGATATTTCTGTGTGTATAATGTCATTTTCATCCAAGAAGATCAAGGAAAGTCGAATTTAGTGGTGAGAAGGAAATTTTCAAAGCCAAGACTATGTTTATTGGTTGCGCGATGCGTTGGGTTAGAGCGTGAAGCACATAGGCTACGCGCCGCATTGGGCACAAATTCTCAGTGTAAAATTCCACTGTCATGGCACATCTAGGAGGCATGGCGCACTGGGTTTCTGTGCAGCATACAGAGCCTACAGGCCAGTTTTATGTCGCTTCTGTCATCAAAACTCACAAAAACGCCATTTTTTCTGCTCCAAGTAAGTTCAAGAATGCTTCTATTGAAATTAGCTTGTGCTGGGTGTTGTTTGGAGGGAGAATTCAAAGGTTTTAAAGTTTGAAAATATAAACCCTATGTGTATATCAAAAGCTGATCCTTTGGGGTTTTAAATTTGGTGTTTTGAAATTATGATGGTGGTGCCAACTCTCCTTTCCCACCTGTGATCTTTTCCCATGCCCTAACTGCCCAAACCACTCATATCAGTCCCTATCATCATTCTTCCTCTCCTATATCATTTATCACTATATCATTCCCACATCATTCCCCAAATCCCTACATCCCTAAAAGTGATTGTTTGTACATTTATTCACTTGACAAACTCCATCATTTGCTTTTCCCACTATCCCATATTCTTCACAGTCCCATTTCCATTTGGCACATTCAGAATTGAAAACACATCACCTATTTCTCTTTGTCAAACCAATCAAACATACACATTGCAGCACCATGACAGAGCCAAATTGATCATATGAATAAGACAATTATTCTGCCACTGAACTGCATGCACCAGGAGAACACTGAAACATCGCAAAATGCATGATCGACTCCAAATCTTGGCCAAAGCTTCTTTGGCTGAGCATGATACTCAATGATAGACCTTCAGTCCAAATTTCAGCATATTTGGAGAAAATTTTGTCAATTTTGAATTTTTTTGGCTTCAAAATAGGTTTTTCTGCCCAACATGTAGCGCCACTTGGTGCGCGCTTATAATTGGGAGATCTCCAGGAGGAAAACTTTAAAGTTTTGGATTTTTCATCAAAATTTATGTATTCTCATGGATAACCTAAGGATTTCATCAAGTTCTGGGTTTCCTAAAGGGTCAAACACACCCTAAAAATGACCTTTCTGCCACCTTTTTGCACCCACATGGAGCAGTCTTGGGAGATTGAAGATTTGGATGGGAACATGACATCCAAATTCCAAAATTCTACTTGGGTTGGAAATTGGACAGGCAGGGCTTTCCAACGAACTATCTTGGGCTTAATTTGGACTTTGGGAAGTGCCTCAAACTCAGCTCCAAAATTGTGCTATGCATACAGGTTTTAGGCGCGGCGCATAGAGGATTTTTGTCTGTTTTTCACTCAGCAGCTCAGAAATTCACCCAGTTTTGACTAGTTATACTTTTTGATGTAATTATTGATCTATCTTGATGTAATTTGATGACTATGATGTAATTTTGGCACATATTTACTTTTTCTAGAAGATTCATTCACGAAAAAGTGAAAATTTAATGAATGAATCAGTTTCCTATCATATAGAGGCAAGTTGCTTGATTCCCTAGGTTTGAGTGCTTTGTTTAGAATTGGTTGAAACAACTCCTAAAATGATGAGCTTGACCCCAAGAGGCAAGGGAATGGGTTGGGCTAGTCTATATCATGTATTTTCTAAGTCATTTTCAAGGTTGGACACTTCGGATTACTTGCCACATCATTGTACATTCTATCTCTGCACTTTTGGCTAAGGAAATACTAGGGTTTTGTAGCACATGTTGGGATCCATGTGGCTCTGTGTTTTGATGGTGTTTTTCCCTATGTACTTGTAAGTTCATTGATTTTTGTGTGTATCATTCTCCCTTCTCTTTGCTTCTTAAATTAAACAAATGAGTGATTAAGGTAGAATTCATTGGACTGTTGTGCTCTGCCTTGAAATTTTGTTTAATTTTCAATGTTTTCATCTATTTAAGGAGGACTATTGAGACGCTCTTACCCTCCTTGGCTCCTCACAGGTCTTATCCTTTCATACATTCAATATAAAGCATCAAAACGATTGCCTTCCTTGCCCCAATTAGAACTGTGCAAAAATCTGGCCTCATCGCGGACCCAAAATTGCCTATCCCTTTTTCCAACAAAAAATCTCCCAAAAACTCAAATGAATCCTTGCAATTCATACCTAGCCTAAGATTAGTTCTTAAATTGGTCATCTCAAGCCCCATATGATTATCCTTTGTTGAGATTGGCCCAGAGAGAGCCCTCTCCTGTCCTCGTAGGGCCAACTACGAGGCTGAGCATGGTTTTATGTGGACCTAGAATGTTACCTTTTTCAGCCTGAGGTAAATCTAGGCTCTAACAGACTAGTTTTCGAAAATCGCACATTTCATCCCTCGTAGGAAAATGAGTGATGCCACTCACGTAGTTCACCTGCTTTTCACTGAGATTTTTAGATTGCACGGCCTACCGAGATCTATTGTTCCTGACAGGGACGTGAAATTCACAGGACACTTTTGGCGTACCCTATGGAAGAAGTTGGATACACAGTTGAATTTCATCTCCACATATCACCCAAAGACTGACAAGAAAATAGAAGTGGTGAACAGGAGTTTGGGGAACCTGCTACAAAGACTGACTGGAGAAAATTCACGGTTGTGGGATCATGTGTTTCCTCATGCGGAATTCGCTTATAACGATTCACCAAACCGCAGCACAAGGCACAATCCATTATAGATCTTGTATGGCATGCACCCTTGCAGAGTACATGAGTTACGAGATCTGGGAAAGTTGGAAAAAAGAAGTGCTGATGGGGAAGATTTCGTCAAAGCAATGAATGATCTACACGAGTAGGTGAAATGAAAGTTGCAGGACAATAGACAGAGATATAAATAGTAGGTAGCTTTAAAGCAGCGGGAAGTGTAGTTTAATGTGGGGGATGAAGTCCTTACACACTTATGCAAAGAACGGTTTCCTAAGGGCACATATAATAAGCTGAAATTTAAGAAGATTGGACCCTATAAAATTCTGGTTAAATTCTCAGCCAATTCTTATGAAATACAGCTACCACCGGATATAGGCATATCGCCTATTTTCAACATGGTAGATCTGTTCCCATATACTACCAACCGTGAAGATGACAGTGTGGTATGGCCAGAACGGGACACCCAAGTTGAAGGCGGTTCTTGGATGAGGCTTGCCTTCGGCTCAACCCCATGAGATTGAGAAGATTCTCAACACATAGGTGGCCAAGCGAACTTGCAAAAAGGAGTATCTACAGTAACTTGTCAAGTGGAAAAACTGTCCCATTGAGGAAAGTTCATGGCTTGATGTGGCACAGATACAACAAGCAGGTTATTCTGTGGAGGAGCTCATGGAACGAAGCCATGACTTTTTATTACCCTAGGAGCCTGATGCAGGAGCATCTAGTTGAAGGGGATCATCATGACAGAGGGTCATTTGGTCTCTGTGAGGACTGAGGAGAAAATGAAGTGAACTTTTTAATTTCATTTTTATTTTAATTTCTTAATGATGTAGCATTTAGGAAGGTAAAGGTTGAGTTAAAAGAACTATTGTAGTTAACTGGTTTTTTATTATCATGTTATCTTTTAGAAATTACAATGTAGGGAAAACAAACAATTTTAGAAATTGAGAAAACCATCAAATGTAACTAACACCAATTAAGAGGAAACTGTTTTTCAAAATCATTCAAAAGACAACATAATGTATTGTAACGAGTTCGATTTTGAAAGAGGAAAGTAATAGAAATATTTGAACACACAGAAGTTTACATTTGAATTCCCATAGCAGTCCATTCACAGTCCTTCAATCTGAGTTACCTAATACAGTGAAAGAAAGTCGTTTTTTTTATTCTACAGAGCATGTATATTTTTCTATCTACATAAATTTAATAGGTCTATAGATAGCCAAACCAAAGCAGGAGAACCCATAGAAGCTGGGCAAACATTGGAGCTCCAAATAAAATAAAGCAAATAGAGTGAAAGGAAACCTTAACAACACACAATTCCAGACAATGAAATAGAACGAAAAAACACAGGTAATTCTTGAGCAACAGAACCCTTTTCTTTTATTCATTAAAAAAAAAAAATACAGTCTATCTCAATATGAATTAAAGTCCACACAGAATTTGAACGTTGTCTAAGTTCAACAAGTTCATAATGGGAAAATGGGTTGAAAAACCCTAACATGTAAATCCTACAGTCATAACCAGAAACTGTGACAATGCAAGCCCAGAGGCCTACAGTAACACTACGCAGAAGTGAAGGCAAAGATCTCTAAGCCTACAACCTAACCGACCAATATTATGCCAACGACCATAGAAACAACTAAATAGACAGAGTTATCAAGGAGCGACCCTACCGGGTCTTGCCAGCACGCATAAGATTGGAAGCCAGGGTCTCCAAAGCCGTATCCACCTGCAAGCATTCACTAAAAACTGGGTGTGAGAGACATAATAGAGCAAGCTGTAGGAACGAAAAGACAAAGAGTACCAGTGTTCAAAACTTACCAGAGAGGAGACAAAGTTTCAAGGTCGTTACCATTGGAGGGTTCTATACTCACAAGGAATAGTTGTGTCAGTTAATGGAGGGAAAAGCAAAAGTTAATGATAGATTGAAGCAATGACTTACCTTGTTGTTGTGGACAGAGCCGAAGCCACAAACCCCCGAGACCACAACTTGCAAACGCAACAGAGCAACATAAACTGATAAATTTCGAGAGTAACTGAGTGGAAGAAACTGAGAAAAGTCAACCATTAACAGTTAGGAAAAACAACCAACAGAGAATGTATACAGAGGAGTTGAAAGCCTCCACAACAAGCACACTTTCCACAGAGTGACAGAGCTCATCAAGCGCGGAGATAGAGGAACAAAATAAGCACAAAACGGTGAGCATACTTATAAACTGGTCAAGCAGGGAGCATAACGAGACCAAGGCTGAATAATAACATCGGTAGCAGCACATTCATACAGAGAAACTAATACCAGAGAATAAATAGTAGAAACCCTGGAGCCACCACAGAATCATGAACAAATGACTGAGTGAATAGGGTTTGAGAACATTAACCAAGGCGGGAGGGTGTTTTACAAGGTAGGGACACATGTCCATCTTCCAACGGTGCAGGTACAAACAATAAAGGTCAGAACCAAAATATCTATGCGAAACACTGTAATCACCAGTTGAACTAATCACACAATTAATCACCATCAAAATCATTACATTAATCATCATCCATTTTATGTAGTTTGTTAAGGGTAAAGAGGGGGCTAGACCCATCATTTTTCCTTATGGGTTTTGCTGGCCATTTTTTTCTGCTTGTTGTGAGAGGGATGTATTATTGTTTGATGTTATTCATTGTGCCTCTTGAATATATTGTAGACTACAAAACTCATTGATGAATGATTTTCATCAAAAAAAGAATTGGGAACACCCAAAAAGGATACAATGGCTAGATTGGTCCTTTTTTGCAAATGGATTCTTGAGTCTCCTAGGAACAACTCACAGTAACAAAGTTTCAGTGACTTGGAGGCTTTTGGGGTGTTTTTGAGTTTGTATATTAGTTTATGAAAATCAAACATCTTATATTTAATTGCTTTTTCGAAAGGTATTTAGTGCCCCTAAATATGTATCACAAAAGATCGAGCAGCCACAAGGAAATACTAACGATTAAGCAATGCCAATTGCATTTTTGCATCAAGTATGTTTATCGAGATCCCCTCTAATTTGTCATTTCTACCTTATAAAAATTCAACTCTTCTCGAATTATTCTTACAAAGTTGATCATGTCATGATTACAAAGGATGTTTAAAAGCTTTGAGGCATTTTAACCCATTCATTTTTTGTAGATGTTTTTTTTCTTTTTGGTTGTGAGAGAAGTCTCATTTTCTATTTGTTTAGGATCATTTCCTAAGGTGGTTTTTTCTTTCTAATACGAAGGTGTATGTTATAGGCTTAATGAAGTCGGAAATGACATCAACAAACTATTATTTTCAGTTATTGATTAATGGAAGGAGTTATTCCTGCTCCTTCTTGTTTTCTATATTTTTTTCAAGTAGATTATTTTCAATAGAGATGGCCAATGGAAAGTGAAACAACCTAGTCTTTTTCATTTTGTAGAAAACCTTTTAAATATTCCTTAATCTTGAAAAACAGGTCTTCCAAACCCCATACATAGTGTTTTACCTAGCATGTATTTTAGTGTACATAGAAAACCACCATAAAAATTCTATAATATGATCACAAAAACAAAATTGTGACAACATGTTGGAATTGCCATAAAAATTGACTCAAAATGTACATACATTATCTTCAATCTTTTCTAACAAAAACTATTATCAATTGCATTGTGAATTAAAGTTGATATGAGATTATTTGTGTTATGAAATATTTTATTTAAATCATTTACTTATAACAGTTAGAAATGTGTTTTCATAAATCTTTTGGAACTAAAACTTTGTACACTGCCTTCATTTTGAACATATTCTAAACTCATCTATATTATTGTTTCCTATTCTACAACAATTAGTAATATTATACATTTGTTCAACAATACATATTTAAGTTTTCAAATATATATATAAATTAATTTTCTTCTACACTGTGCATGACCGCAACCGACTATGACCGAACCTTACTATGTTACAGCCCGTGGAAAATGACGCAAAATCTTTATTTCTATGTATATTAACTTCGTATCTTACACGATGCTTTGAATTGTTAACAGCACGTTATTAGCAGCATAATACTTCGCACACCATTGGAGACAATAAAAGTTCGCCCTGGCATTCATGTTGGGCAAGCAAGACAACGGTTTATGACAAAAGTTAATTAGCCGTGAGGTCTTCCTTTGGGAATACTGGCATGCGTAGCAACGTCTTCGCCCGCTTTTGTTTTTTCCAACCGGTAAAAAAAACATAACAGCTTTATTAATAAAAATGTTTGATACAACATATGGAAAATATTAATCTGGTAGACAACTATGCATTTTACAATAAATATCTGGTAAAATTTTACATATTTTCAATCAAAATGTTCAGATTTCATCATAAAACCAAAAAAAAATCTGAACATCTACTCAGACAGGTAAAAAAGCCAAAATATACTTCAGATCGAAACTCAAAAGATTCTTCAACATATATAGATCCACCCATCAGCAGTTCAAACGCCATCTTGCCAAAAGAGAGCAGCAGACCAAGTTTAGACTAGGCATCAGCCATCCCATTTTGTTTCCTCTATATACATGAACAAAATAGCGGTCATGGAAAGAAGGAATGATCTGCATGATGTGTGCCATCCAATGGTGTAGGGGATTTCCACTGTATTTTGTCCCAACACTCACTCAATGATAGATTTAGAATCCCAACATTCTTGACAGTTGGAAGATCCAGCCATTTCACACATTTCAAGATCCCAAAAAAAAACACAATTTCAGCCCTGAAGTTTGTACCCACAGCTCCCACCTTTCTCTGCTCCATGAATATTTTTCATGGGAAAGAGGGACCAGAATCTTCCTGGGATAAAACTCACCTAGGGAGTCAAGACATCTATGTACCAATCGCCTAAAAATACCCAATAATGCCAGGCCAGTCAAGCCATTCACCAATCTCCAAAAAGAAATGCCCAATAATGTTGAGACATTTCTTCGCCACCTTATGCCGTGATTTCAGAAGGAAAGAAAAACACATTATTGAGTTGTTAAAGATTAAATTTCGCTGAAAGTAAAAGTGAACAAATTCATAACTAGACTTGTGACACAGCTGCGGTTAAGCATAAATATGTTTTGAAAGTAATACAAGGAAAATAGATATATTTTATTCTTATTTAAGCATAATCTTTAAAATATCGTAGATTAGGATAAGTTCTACCGATATGTTTATCTCATGATTTTGAATGGCTTTCCTATGACCTCAGACTATCTTTTGTATCTTTTAAGAGATAAGTGAATGCGATATACCATGAAAAAGAAATATTCACATTTCCAAGCGATAGATATCTTGATTCCAAAGATCTGTCATTTTTTTACAGTTGGCATGACCCTATCGAAAGTGGACCACTTCTACTGGTACAAGAAGGAAATAGCGAAAAAGTCTTATGCCATATATGCAACTTTTATACTTACACCATTTGCTGATTTAAACTACTAAATGCACAGTACTTCGAACAATATCCGAGACAATATAGGCTAGCAATGCATGTTTGACAAGCAATGCAACGTCTTATTAAAAACGTTTAACTGTGAGATCTTCCTTTCCGAACATTGACATGCGTTTTATTTCTTCGCCAGCCTATGTCATTCAGTGCCTCCACCCAGGCGGACCGTCGTGACCAATCCCAGGGCTGTGGCCTAACGGTTCAAAGGGTGGAACAGCTTCCAGCACTTGATGTTGAAGTGCTTTAAAGTTTAGAGAAGGAAGGATTGCCTGAAGTAGTTCATCAGAACGCTGATGGGAAGCCTTCGACTTTGCAGATACATTCGGCTTCAAGTTACCCTCTGAACCAGGATGGTTTTCGAGATATGCTCTTCTGCTAAACCATTCCTTATCAGGAGTCCTTTCCTCGACTGATGGATAACTAGTTGCAGGAGTAGCTTTAACCTGAGAATCGCTATTTACAGAGAATGGCTTGAATCCCATAATCCGAGTAGCCTCACATAACGGGGCTGCAAACAACAACATGATAATCATAGCACAGCTCTGCATTTTTCGAGTAATTAACTAAGGCAACTTCTCTAACTGGAGCGAAAGTGATTATCTCACAACCAAAAAAAAAAAAAAAACAAACACTGTAACGTATTATGCAGAGAGAATATGATATTCTGACGAGCAGACGAGAATGCAAGAGACTACACTGAGATGCGTCTCTGCAACAGAACTCCACGGCAATAGACAAGAATTCCACTGGTGAAATGTGTATACCTCGCCATCCTATTTATGCTGTAAGTTCGAAGGTACAGTCCACGAAAAATTGATTCCAGGGATGCAATGGAGGAATTGTTAAATAAATTTCAACAATAGCCCTACTTACAGAATATTATTGATTCTTGTAACAACGGAATGGCCACACGAACACCATAAAATAATAGAACCAACGGTTCGACAAGGCCTGATAGGTTTCTTATGGGCCAGATTCCTGACATTCACTTACAATCCTGAATGATTACCTTTCGTTCGATGATTCTTGTTTTGTGATTTTCATCGTGACAGACTTGAGAAGTGGTTACCTCGTGACTTCCTTCCTTGACCTAGACTAAAAAAAGATGTTTAGCAAAGCCATTTAATAAATTACTAGATATTTCTAGTACTTCAACAGGAATTGCCATTTCCTTCTCTTGCGAGTGACTTCTTTTTTAAAAAGGGAAAATATCAGTGTGGCATGGCCGGATTTACATTATACTCGATTGAAAATACTTTAATCAAAACAATTGTTGTTGTCGAACTGTACTTTCACTTGTCTGTGTCATATAAGTTTAGATTCTCTTGTACGTTGCGTAGATCCGTCCAATTCTTTAATATCAACTCTTCTGATTAGGTGATGTTCCGTGCACAGAACTTCCATTCGATTGCTTTGACAGCATCTAAAAAATTTCTCCTCCCACTGGCTAATCTTTTTCCTTTAAAAGTGTTCTTCAATCCATGGGCTCACCAGTTCATGGCAGACAAGAATGGTACCCACCCACATGGTATGCGTTTCTTATTTGTACTTACTCCTCGGTTCATACAAAGAAAAGAGAACCTCCAATTTCAAGTTTGACGATTCCGGCGATGTGTTTAGCTGATGCTAGGGGTTTTTTTATGTTGTTGAGTATTATTGAAATAAGTGACAACGGGATAACCATTACTTCAAAGAGTTAATTTTTTAGTTAAGAGATAACCATTGAGTTACAGGCATTTTTTCTGTGTGTCCTTCGTACTTTGATGGATCTGAGAACCTATTTATTGATAAGACGGCAGAAAGCTAATTGCGCAGGCATCCTTTTATAGTAGTGAATTCTGTCATCATCAGCAAACGTAGAGGCATCTGAGCAGAAAGGGACTTTAATTCATTTTCGGCCACTAAGTGTTACATGTTTATGATCCAGTACGGAGAGAAATACTCGTGGACAAATATCACTTGTTTTGGGAAAGACTTATCTCTGTAAATATCAATGTCTTAACCAAAAGTAATGTTATCTATTGCAAAATTTGTCAAAATTCTGGTTGAATTTTTTTAATTAGCTTATAATGACAACCTATTGGAAAATATCTTTTATCACACTAATCGTACAAAATGATTATTATTTAAATATATCTATTAATAATATTAAAAACCTATAAATAATTATTTTAAAAGAAGTCCCCAGAACATTGCCCTCTATGATATTTTGGTAATTTAGTTTTATAATTCCATAATATATATGAGCCTGTGGCTTTTTTTGTCATTTAATATATATAATTAAGCCTGCAAACAGTTGGAGAGCTTGCATTAGAAGAGAAGATTGAACTCATTTTCAACATTTAGTATGTCCTTGGGTAAACTGAATTATGGATTTTATTATATTCTTTTAATCATATGCAACTAACCAATTATATGAGGGAATAAAATATAATGCTTTGGCATTGCCATTTGTGTAATCTCTATGTCATATAACTTTCTCTTCTTGTAGCTAAATAAAGCAATGGCGGATTCAGATTGATAAGAGATAAATAAGCTTTATATTTGATGTTCTTATGATTTATTTTGGTATAATGGTCATTATTAATGTCCTGTCGAAGTTTGCAAATGAAATAGTTAAATATTATTTATAATAACTATGAAATAGTTGATAACATCACTAGGATACTACTTCTTATTTCCAGGAAATGAAGATATAATGATAAATTATAATCATATAAACATAGATGTTTGCTACTAGAATTAATAAGATAGGAATAAGGTTGCTACTTGATCATCATACCATTTTTATGGTGTGAAAATGAGGCAGGTACTAACTGAGGTCACTGTTTCTGTTATTACCATTTTGATAATGAAATAATTGTGATTATTTGCAATTTAGATAAACATGAAATGTTTGAACTAACAATAAATTACGCATACTAATATCATTAGAATGCTACTGCTATTCCCAAAAAAAAAAATTGCACAATCTACTGGCCCATATATGGTTAAAATAACGTAATGCCATACGTCAACGCAAGAGCTTTATATATGCTACAATTATCACACTATGTGGGTTATAATGCATCTATAATGATAAGTTGATGAAGGTGTTAACCAAAATTAATTCCAAAAGCGATGAGTGTGTTTCGATTTACTTGAATATATGTTTTCTTTTTGCAGGTGTGCTTGCCAAATTTGGAAGGACCATATGAAGAAAAATTGGTTGGGATATCATGCTTCATTATATAGGATAATAACTAAAACGAAAAATGCAGGAGATAGAACGAAAAATGCATGCGATTAGTATACATATTTCATAAGGATGTGAGTTCATTTTTGTTAAAATTACTACATTAAAGTTGCCACTCCCTATCCCAAGAAAAATAGAACATGCACATGCAGTGGGTTACTAATTTCTTCGTTAAAATTACTTGATTAAACTTGCCACTTCATTTTTTTTCACTGGAAAAATTAGTAATTTTTCATTAATTGATACAAAAATTACATATTGTAGATATTGTTGCATATGCTATAACTGTGTCAGGAGGGACTGGCACAAAAAATAAACTAAGAGCTGTTTAGAGCTGTTTAGGGTGATCTGCCATAATATCAATTGTGAATCTTTTATATGCCTGTATAAGCCTATACATAAGCCACACACGGCCCTTTTAGAATAGAAAACTATTATATATGTCTATGCACATTAACAAAAATTTTCTTGTTTTTTACAGTGTTTAACAAAAAAAAGATAGTGATCAGGGGCTCATGTCCCTCTCCTAATGTTGATCTATATATGGCCGATGAAAATAGCGGTGTTCATTTGTCCCCCTGTGCTCTTGTATCAACCACTCTCCTCTCGGTAATGCCGAGGCCTCCTTGGATAGTTGGTTAGCACTACAGTTATGCTCCCTCTAGATATGATTGCAACAGATATTGTTAAACTTAGCCTTGAATATATTAACTTCATTCAATATATTACTGAGTGTGTGTATGTGACATGCAGTAATGCCATTGAACCAGTTTATGATGATCTTTGAGTCCCCAAAAATATTTAAATTGATGCAATGGTGCCCCAAGGAGAAATGAAGTAAGTGGCGGAGGGTAATGAGTTCCGCGAAATTATTTGTTCCAACTCCTAAACCCATCTTGACCTTGAAGAAATGTTGGTCACCGATATAAAGGATGAAACCCCCCCTCCCCCCACAGCCCCGTTGATTAGAAGCGCCATCAAAGAAAGCCCAAGGAGTGCTTTTGTCAATGATAGGATGGGCATGTGGTCTACGCTTGCTGGGAGGCGGAGGGTCAGGTAGTTCATTATAAGATAAGATTATACCAGCCACAATGTGAGGCCAACACACTCGTCTCTTATAAAATATGAAACGATTACGGGCGAGCCAGATATACCAACTGACAATCAAGGGAAGGCACTGTAGTTTGGATCCCTTATGTCTATTAGACGAGTCATCCCAAGCACTGCCAAGATCGTTGCTAGCCCATTGCCCAGTAAATCGAATAGAGGAGGATAAGACTTGCCAAAGAGAGTGCAGGGAGATACAGTGCAGAAAGAGGTGATCGGTCGATTCGGATGAACATTTGCATAGAATACAGCAAGTTGGCCGATAAAATGATCTCCGAAGGTGGTGTTCCCCCGTGGGTACTTTATCTCTGAGAATACACCAGAAGAATAATCTGATGCGCGGTGGTTTTGTGAGTTTCCAAACGATTCTCCACCAATTTGAAATATGTTCTGGCCTTTTTTGTTGAATCAAGGAGATATATCCTGACTTTGGAGAGTATATGCCATTCTCCACCTGACACCATATTAGTTCGTCCGGGCCCTCTTTTATCCTGATGTGAGATTCAGTTAGCGCAGATATATAATCCTGCCATTCCTGGTGCCATCGAGGGGGTAGATCAAGAAGACGAGCAGATTTCCATGCTTGTGTAAAAATACCTATGTTTTGTAGATGTGGAATGCGTAAAATCATCGTGATCTCATGAGAGTGGAGATACTGTATGAGATCTCTAGAAAGCAGATGTCTTCCTCCACCTCCAATCCAAGGATCCAGGCCAATCCGAGCCAGGGAACCATCGTTAATTCTCCACACCAGATTGTCTCTAATATGTGGAAGGGAATGTAGCAGTGCCTTCCACACGGATGAGATGCGTGTCATCGGCCAACTAGGCAGTCAAACCCAATCCATGATATTCTATGGCCAAATGTATTTATGGTATGAGATATAGGTCCATAGATTTTGACCAGTCAGTAGGGTCTAGCCCATTTTTGCAGCAAGGGCTTGCGCAAATAGAGGGAGATCTTTTAAACCCCATCCTCCCCACTTCTTTGGCAATGCAATCTTTTTCCAACTAATCCAGGCAAATATTTTTTTGTCTTGATTCCCGTTCCAAAGATATCGGTTGCACAGTTGCTGCAGACGAGATAGGATATTCTTGGGGATCCATGGAAGTGCTATCCAGAAAAATGGGGTAGCCTCTAGGATCAATTTGATAAGGACAAGCCCGCCCACGCTCGATAAATATCTATGACTCCAGAAGGACAGTCTCTTCTCCAGTTTTGAAACAAGCCAGACCCAATCTGCAATCTTTTGACAGGCAGTTTTAAACTAAAATCCCAGATATTTGAGACCTCTATCCAAAGGGTGGATACAATAAGGAAAGAGCTAATGTGAAAATTGGGATTCATGGACAGAAGTTTGAGCAAAGGTGATGGTAGATTTTGATTGATTAGCAATAATCCTAGTGGCGGACAAGAAAGGGAGTAGAATCATGGAGAAAGTACGAGAATCCCAAATGCTACCATCCAGCAGAATAAGCACGTCATCCACAAATAGGAGATGAGTAAGAAAACAATCATCAGAAACCTTAAGGCCATAAAGGCCTCCCTCCCTCTTAGCCGATGCAATTAGGCGACTGAGACCTTCCATGACAATTAGAAAGAGGAGAGGAGATAGAGGGCAGCCTTGTCTTAGCCCCCTTTCACAATGGAAGAAATGAGAAGCCGAACCATTTATGAGTACATTGAAAGTGGATGTGGTAATGCTAGCCATGATCCATGTAATGTAATTATGAGGAAATCCCAAATGGGAGAGAAGCATCTTAATGTAAACTGAGTTGACCCAATCAAAAGCTTTGGATACGTGAATTTTGAGCATGATGCCCTTTAGATGTCGGGTCCAAATTGAATGGATGGCTTCCTGAGCTGATCCAGTGGCTTCATGAATCTATCTAGAGTCAAGGAAGGCAGATTGTAGTGGTGCAATATGTCGGGAGAGAATAGGCCTGAGTCTGTTAGCAATGATATTAGATATAATCTTGTATAGGTAGTTGCACAAGGATATAGGCCTATAATCATCGAAAGAGGATGGAGAATCAGACTTTGGAATGAGAGCAATGAAATTCGAGTTGATGGCATGGTATAGAGATCCTGTAGTTCTACTCTCCTCCGCAACTTTCAATAGGTCCTACCCCAAGATCTCATAGAAAGCAAGATAGAATTCAATGGTCCAGCCATCTAGGCCTAGACTCTTGTCCTTCTTGAACCATTTTAACGTTCCTTCAGGTTCCCTAGAAGTGACCAAAGCATAAAGCTCTTTTTCTTCGTCTTCATTGACAAATCTAGGAGAATGACGAGCCACATTGATAATATCAACAACATTTTCTCCAGCAGGGCTCTTATAAAGGTTCCAGAAGTGAGTAGTGCCAAGGTGAGAGAGATTGTTGAAAGAGTTGGCAAAGCCTACCTCAGGTAGAGGAGGATTAGAAATGGTATTAGGGACCTTTCTCCCCTTTGCATAGCTTTGAAAGAGCCTAGTATTGTCATCGCTAGCTTTCAACCAAATGGCTCTACTCCTTAATCTCAGGGATTCCTCATGCTCTTTTAGAATGTGTGCCTTCTGATTTTCTAATTCAATCAAATGTGACTTTTCTTCGACATAGATGAAACCATGACTTCTTTCATCGAACAAAGAGCTCAGCTCAGATTCCATTTGGGTCAGTTGTGAGTTCTCCCGAATATACTTCTCCCTAGCCCAATTAATAGAGAGGTGTTTAAGCTTGGAAAGGTTATTACAAAAACATTTTGCCAATGATTCAACTTTATTGATGGGGTTGGTAGTCCAGAAATCCAAAACCAAACTAATGTACGCAGGGTCCTGCAACCAGACATGGTTGAATTTAAATGGGGTTTTTGGTTTATGGTAAGGTCCAAGGATCTCCAGATAGATGGGGGAGTGATCTGATACACCCCCTGAGCCCACCCATTGTTTGTAGTGGTGTAGATGATGTAAGAGCGGGCTCTTCATTAAAAATCTTTCTACCCTACGAGCCAGTGCAACTTCACCTACCCTTCTATTTCTCCATGTGGGAAGAGGTTTTTGCATGGGAACATCTACAAAATTTGTTTGTTCCAAAAGATTTGTCATGTGTCCTGAGATAGCATCCACCTGTGCCGAAGACCCCCAAGATTCTCTGAACCCCAAGGAAAATTTTAAATCCCCTCTGATGATAATGCGATTAGAATCAAGGATCGAGAGGGTTAAAAAATGTTGCCAGAAATGTTCCCTCTTATGACAAGGTCCATATACATTCATGATCCGAAGGGTTTTACCAAGCTCAGCCAAGAAAATATCAATGCCCATGAATCCAGAACCCCCCAAGATGCATCAACCCTAATGGACTGAGGGTTGTATCCAATGGCCAGTCCCCCAGATCTCCCTACATCATCCATAGCCACGAAATTACAACTCGGGGCCAGAGATTGTAGGGAGCATGGGATGTGATCAGCCAGACCTAGAGTTTCTTGTAGAAAAATAATATCAATCGATTCTACCATGAATAGTCTCTGTAAGGCTAGTTTCTTGGAGGCACTAGCCATGCCCCTGCACTTAAAAGACAGACACTTCATGGGGGAACTCCTCTGGGGGTATTCACATCTCTAAGGACCCCATCAAGAGTGGATTGGCGGCCAAAGCCTACCTCCACCCCAGCTTGCTTTATGGCTTTGGAGAGATCAAATTTCCTCCCCCGGGATGACAATGGAACTGAACCTGGAAGGGTGAGGCCTAAACCAATCTTTCAAACCATGGTACCATTTGTGAAGATTCTGGGGCAGAGGAAATAATGGTGAGAAGGTCAGATCGTGGAGGATGATGACGAGATGGAGGAAGCAGATGGTGATAGCAGAGAGGGGGCAGTAGTGGCAATAAGAGGAGGAGTCGACATGATGTAGTGAGCCATGGAGGTATGGACCGAAGATACAACAATAGATGCGCTATAATCAAAAGATGACGTAGAAGAGGTCAAAGTATTACCCAAAACTGTCACGACTTCAGCAGCAGCTCGAGCCCTGGTCAACGGCGGTAATGTTGGTCTATGCCCAGCCTTCAACGACTTTTGAATAGGAGAATTCGCCGATGGGGCAGGACCCATGGTAGGGGGATGTGAACTAGCCAACGACTTGACACTGGATGGAACAGGTGTTGTCTTTGGGGTATCCTCTGATTTCCTGTTGAGCGGGAAATCCTTGAAGAGATGTCCCACCTTGTGGCAACATTTGCAATGAAACAGAACCCCTTCGTAATCCAAGATCTGGACCCTGATTTACTTTCCCCATTGAAGCATAATCTTCTCCTCCAAGCCCTCGCGAGTGTCCAAATGGACCAGAATGTGAGCAAGGGTTCAATTTTTTGATTCTACAAAGGTACGATCGTGGTCCAAATATGTGCCGAGAGCATTTCCAATCCTGATAAAGACTTCCTCACACCAGTACTATAATGGGAGCCCTGGAAAGCAAACCCAAAGAGGTCCTTCCCCGATTTATTCTCGCTCAGGGTCAAATAACGAACTCCACCGCTTGAGGATGACCAGAGCCATCTTGATGTGCCAGTACCTAAGAAGTACCAAATCAGTGTAGTTTTCCTTTGCAAAGTGTAAAGAGAACCACCCCCTAGGCAGGACATGAACCTCAGGTAGTTCCTTTAGCAAGACACCCCTGATCTCCCTGACCCATTGCATCAGTCTATTGGCCGAGTATGCTCTACTCGCATATGTCCAACTAGCACCATAATAGTCATGATAGAAGCCTCCCCTATAGCATAGATCTCACCAAATTTGATGGTGATATCCTTTGTGGTAGCCTTTACGCACTTAGTCTTCCTCTTTCACGAGTGAGGAGTAGAAGAGTGGTCTACCAAAGGGTTTGGGATGCCTTCCTGGGGGGTAAGTTTTGCAGATTTTACCCTCACCACGGGGGTCTCAAAGCAACCCGACAGCAAGTGAGCCAAGGAAGGAGGGTTTGCCACTACAAAAACCAGGATATCCATAGGGGGCACAGAGAAAAAAGTTGAAAAGGACGGATGAGGGTCAAATGAGGGCGATGGGGGGTTGTTCATAGTTAATATGTGCAGGGTACCCGGTGAAAGAGGAGGGACATCTAGAGAAGGTGATTCCAAAGAGAGGAACCTGGAGAGAGGAGGCACAGAGCAATGCCTATAGAAAGAGACCACAGGCGATGATAAGGGTTCCGTCGATTCAGGAAACAGAAGTGAGGCAGATACCGGCGTGGAGAAACAGGGGTTCCCAAAAATGACACAGTCCAGAAAGGGCTCCTCGAAATAATCGACCTCTTCAACCTCCATAGTGTCCCCGATGTTCCCAGATAGAAATCAACAACCAAAAGCGATGGGTAAGGAAAAATGGAAACGGCGGGCAGCAGTAGGCGATGACGGTACAGGGTTCTAACAACCTGTAGTAAATTGTAGTAAAACCCTAGCATTTTACCCTAAACCCACACGGACGACCATCGCAGCCCCCAAATCTTCCCTCTATCCAACTTGCCACTTCCTATTGCAAGAGAAATAGAAAATGCATTTGGAAAAGTAGCGCATGGTTTACTAATTCCATTAGGGGTTAATGATATTAATGTTTAAATGGTTATTGATGGATTAGTTGTATCTTGTTGTTGAGGTCTAGGATATAACAAAAAAGAATATTAGCTCAAATAAAACACATAAAGAATCTCATAGTGTTACTTTATTTCATTTATGATTTACAATTCTAATAAAATTAAAAAAATGTTGTTACAAAGTAAGAAAGAAGATGCTAAAGTAAACCTTAAATTTTTTTGTATGAAAGAGTCACACCACAAAATTTGCATTGAACATAAATACCATTTTTTAATATGATCGATAAAGCAAAAAAAAAGTTTGAGAAAGAAAGATACAAAGAAGAGAAAAAATAATACCAATACCACTCACCAACCCAACCTAACCCAACCCAACCCCAAAAAGGCACACACAAAGTGGAAGTAGGAATGTATATGATGACCATGTTCCCTTTATAAACCTAATTATCATATCCTAAAAGCTAATGTGTAAGAGTTCACTTGAGATGATTGGACATCAAGAGCGTGTATTGAAGTGTAAAGAGAGTGGTGATGGAATCCACATTGAGACACAATTTCGAAGCCTCAGAATAATGAGGTAAGGTCCAATACAAGAAGTAAAGCATATGAATAGTAGCTTTAATGTCCGATTTTTAACCCATAATAAGTATTAGGTCGTATTATTTATAGCTCATAAATGCATGTTTATTGTGATAGGTGGTGAGAAATGTGAGAATATCCAAATGACTATATCACATAGAAATTGTTTTATATGGTTTCTATTATTTTGGAGAGATACAACACGACTTTTATAATGTACTCTACGTTATGTCAAATAAGATATATAATAGAATAATATGATTGCATGAAAGCAAAGGGATTATAAGTTCAAAGGTGGGCAAATATGAAATATTGAACCATCCAAAATGAGTCTTCCATGTGTAAGCCAAGAAATCACTTCATTTTCATCATGAAACAATTATCACTGTAAGAAGAAAAACCGAGTTATTAATTCAGGAAGATGTGAGAAAATAAACATGCACCCATATCATCCAGGGACAATAGGAAAGGTCCTTGTAGGAAAAGTAAAATCTTCTTTCAAATTTTTTAAAATTTTCTCATTACCATGATGCCATACAATTTTACTCATTCATTTAAGTACCATCATCCTTTTTGTTTTTATTTTATAGTGTCTATCGTATCTACATATTTCAAATATAAAAATTACCATAGTAAATATTATCTAGAGAGAATATAGAGATCTTAGAAGGCAATGTTGGATGACGTAGGTGATGGAATATGTTGCAAAAATTGGAAACCCATTAGCATTAATATTGTGTTTATGGAAATTTTACCAAACAAAGAATTATCCCACATATCTTTTATAACCATTTTTACCACTTCACTTCAGTAAGAGGAATCACAGCTTAAATTCCTTTAGTAGCGAGCCAAAATGCATCCCCTTCAACCCTTTCTTTTTCTCATGTGAGTCTTACAGATAAGTAATTGGATGCTATAGAGATGTAATTACATAATTGACTAATTTTCCATAAGTTTTTGAATCATAATTTCATAATTACGAAATAATAATTATCTCAAAATTGTGAATATACTTATAATTGAGAAGAAGACTCTCAATGAGTTTGGAAAATATTATAGTTTAGCACGAAACTTGTGCGTGACTTGAAATTGTTTGGTTCAGATGCCATCAATCCTATTTATGACTTCTATGCGCCTAATCCATATGCGAGGATGCCTAACTTCTCTTGGACCTAATTTTATAGATAAATCCTCTCAGATTGAGGAATGGCCTATATAATGGGAAACTCTCAAGGGAGGAAAGGAGAAGGAGAGCATAGTGGAAAACCTTTTTATGCTACAAAAGTTCAACTAGAATACACCTGCCATTTAATTCATGAATGAGCCTAGTTTGTGATTTAGTTAAGGAAAGCTAAGGAGCAAGAGTTCATAGGCGGATTGATCCGAATGGAAAATGGCATCTAGCCATGGTATTCAACCACTCATAGAATTTACCCATGGTATTCATCCACCCATGAAATTTACCCATGATATTGTAAGTAGCATCCACCCATGGTATTCATTCACCCATGTTATTTTCCCATGGTATTGTATGTGACATCAGTCGATGGTATTCATTCACCCATGGTATTTTCTCATGGTATTATATGTGACAATGATCGATGGTATTCATTGACCCATGGAATCTACTTACCCATGGAATTTACCTGTGGTATTGTAACCTAAAAAGGCTATAAGTAAAAAGTCACATTTTATAAAAGGACAGATTGTCCACCACATTGCAGCCTTTACAATTATTATTTGTTTTAATAAAAAAAAACTTTGCAGTTTTTTATTGTATATTCTCCTCTTTTCTTCTAGCATTTCAGTTTTTCAGATCTTGGGGGTCTCTCCCCCCTAAGGTCCATTTCATTTTTTTCAATCTCGAGGGCCTCCCCACAAGATCCGAATCAATGGTAGGAGATTCATGTTATGACTCCATGAGAATGAGGATTTGATGGATATCAATTTCAAATTTTTTTAGAAATCTTCAACAATCTTCATGCACGTGCTACGACATGCATAGAGCACTTTCTTGGGCAAACCGGGAAGAATTTTTTTTTCATTTTTTTTCTAGTAATGTTTTTGGCCGACAAGTTTGCAGATCAGATCTAAAATTTTTGGTGAAACATTTAGAAAATAAAATAACGAATACATATTCCTTGAAGAAAATAACTACATTGAAAAAAAAAATTGGCCGAATCGGATTCTAGATGAGGGAGATATTGCTGATTTATAATCAGCAGTGTTGTAGAAATTTTTTTGACAACAATTCATAGACGATGACTCACCTATGATTTTTTTGCAGTTTTTGTCCATAATTTTAGAAAAAATATTGCATATTTCTACTCCAATTGAAAAGTCACCAAATAAAAAAAAAATTGGTTGAATCGATGTTTAGACGAGGGCAATATAGCTGATCTAACATCATCTATTTTTTGAGAACTATTGTGATGGAAAAAATGTTGCAACGCAAATTTGAGTTTCCAGCGTGTCCAAATAGGAATTTCAAACACATGGGTAGATGCAGAATGGTAATTGTATTACCAAAAATAGGTTATAATAAATATTATTAGTTATTTTGACTCATTTATGTCTAATTTAAACCTAGAGAAACATTCAGAGTGGGTTCCCTATGTAGATGTGCCCTCCTCCACTACTTTAGTAGGGACCTTCTTAACATTCATCAGTTTGTGCATAACAGCATCTGGATTGGGTTCTTTAGAGATCTTCCCTTCCACCCTAGGCTATGTAGGCACTTGCTACTTCATCAATAGTCAACATCACAGTTATTGCTCAACCACACAAAATTCTGCCATCGAAGTCCATTTGCTAGGCCACACATTGTTAGTATCATAGTTTATCCCACGAATTACAGGGTATATCTATCCTTGCATATTTGTTTTTCATGGTTATGGGTCATTCACAAACCAACACTTCATTGAAGTCCATTTTCTAGGCCGCACACTATTATTATCACAGTTGGTCACAAGCATTTCAAGGTATCTCTATCCACAAATCTCCATTCATCATGGTTATGGGTTAACCACAAAAAAATCTTCTCTTTAGTGGATCTTCATATTCAACACATGCTTCTAAGGAGGGAAATTCACGCAATGAGGACCATTGCTTCATATTTACCCATGGTATTCATCCACCCATGGTATTGTAAGTGCCATCCACCCATTGTATTCATTCACCCATGATATTTTCCCATGGTATTGTATGTGACATCACCCAATGGTATTCATTCACCCACGGTATTTACCCAGCCATGGAATTTACCCGTGGTAAGTAACCAAAAAATGATATATGTAACAAGTCGCATTTTGCGAAAGGCCAGATTGTCCACCACAATGTAGCCTTTATAGTTATTATCTGTTTTAATAAAAAAAATCGTTGTAGCTTCTCTATTGTGTATTCTCCTCTTTACTTCTGCCATTTCAATTTTTTAGATCTTGGGAGCCTCTCCCCATAAAATCCATTTTAATTTTTTATATCTTGGGGGTCCCCCCCAAGATCCAGATGAAGGATTCAACACTAGAATGTATACTTCTTGTTGGTCCTCTATTTTCATAAATTTTTCTTATTAAAAATCCACTTAAATTCCATCATTTTCCACCTTATATCATCCATATATGCCTTATTTTGACCTTGTTATGCATATTCAGGTAAATAAATTATGTTTTTCAATTTTTAGATATTTTTGTAAAAATTTGGTTTCAAGAGCATTTTTTGAGAGAACTGGAAAGTATCCTAATAGCTTTGTTCAAGTGATATATGTAGGAAAACTGGGCTCAAGATGGATAGATATTTGGAAATATTAGGAACCAAGGATGGATGAACAACTATTGGCTCGGTCAAAATCAGAAAATACAAGTCTGTTCAAATCTGGTCAAACATGACCTATCACCAAGATATCCCTATTAAAAAGAGGCAGTTTTAGGATTTTTTGTAATTTTTCTAGCTTTCTTGTAACTAATGGATGGCTTGGACCTAATGAAGTGGGATAACATTAATGATGGTTTTTTTAGATTTTTTAACTTATCTCATTATCATTTTTCCTATTTAATAGAGGCATTCATACTTAGAATTATGTAGACAAACTTATTATTTTTGAGATAATTGAAGACAAAAAAATTGCTTCATGATTTGTTTGTGTTTGATGGAGTGAATGAGTTGTTGTATCTGAATATTCTAGAAAGTGTACCAAAAAGGATGCAGGGCCCCCATCCAAGCTAAGTACACTTTTTGTATCATGTTTATATTTGTGCATATGCTACTTTGATTTTCCATGTTTATAATATTCAATTTCTGTAAATAATTGTAGATATCTTTAATATGAATTTATTTTATAAAATGTGTTAAGTGAGTATTTCTTATTTTAGTGATTAGCTTGAATGTTGAAGGTCAACTAGCTCTGCTTGAGGGAGTCTCTTCTCCGTGAGCTAAAACAAAGACTGGACAAGATTCACTTATTTCAAGTTTTACTAGATTAAGTTTTTATGCTTTCATTGCATGATTTCTTGCTTACTTAGATATTGGCACTTTTATTATAGAATTTCTGTGGGAGGACAACCAGGTCTCCTTGAGAGATCCTCCTCCTTGTTTTTCTAAAATAGCCTAATTTCATTTACCAATAATGTGTGTTTTTTGGAATAGACGTGGATAGTTTTTTCTTTAGTTGTGAGAAGTAATTTATAATATGTATTTCCATTCTTAGAATGATTTATATTTGCAATATGCACTTCTGTTTTCATAACTACTTCCTACATTAGCTTTTACCTGAAAGTCCATCAATTTTCATTTGCTTCTAAGATTACCAACAAGAATTGATAGTAGAATACATGTCTTAATTTATACAGTAAATTGAGATGACATTTTTGGCATTGTTGTTGCGTAAGCATATTTTGGATATAACTAATTAGGAAGATTATTTGGAAGAAAACATAAAAGAAACAAAAACATAGATAGAATTTTTCATTATGGTCATTTATGCCTAGGTATAGAGATGAAAAGGGTAGATACGTAAAACAAGACCCCCCAATTACTAAACCATTGGTAGAAGCAGGTCTGCCTCCATTTGAATTAACTACACCAATTGTTGGAAAATCAAGTTTGGGAGAATTAGAGGAAAAACAACATTCAGGATAAAGGTTAACTCTTATAGAAAGAAAAACTTTGCTAGCCTATGAGGTGAAAAGAAGACAAAAATAAACAGAAATACCTTCCATAGGAAAACAAAAAGCAACAAGAAAACGAATTGATCAGCCCATTCTTGAACAAATAAATCAACCTATTTTTGAAAACAAAGAACAAGTTGAATCTCAAATTGCTATTGAAATAGTTGAAACTACTTAAAAAAGATATGGGAGAAGAAGGACAAGGATCTACTATCCTCACTCCTGAACAAAGGATACAATATGAGAAACAACAAAAAGAATTGCAAAGGAGAAGACAAGAAGAAGCCAAAAGAGAAGCAGAAAGGAAAAGAGAGGAAGACCTCAAAAGAGAATACGATCATATAAGAAGACGAGATGAAGAAAATGATCATGATGCTACTTTTGGATTTCTAATTCTGGATACTAAAGAAATTCTAGGAGAAGAAATAAAGATGAAGAATATTCCACCTTCAATTTTACCAAACATGTACCAAATGTCTACTAAATATCTTGATTATTTCATGTTCGAATTTGACATCTTATGTAGAGCTTATGGTTACACTGATGATACACATAAGATTCATCTTTTTCCTACTACTCTTAAAGAATTTTCATTAAAACGGTTTTTCGGATTACGAGAACACTCGTTCACTTCTTGGGACAAAATGAAGAAAAAAATTCTTAAGAATTATAAAGCCCATTGCAAGCCCAAAGATTCAAAGGAAGACATTTTTAGAATGTCCCAAAAAGAATGGAGGAATATTTGGAATGATTCCTCTACAATGTGTAAAAATCCAAACAACGTTCCCTAGATCCTGATACCATTAGAGCAATTTTTCTTAAAGGAATAAGAGATGAGTATCTTGATATTCTAAATGTAATGGGTAAAGGAGATATTTCATACATACGATTTTATGAAATAACCGAACTATGTCAAAAGCACTCTATAGGAAGATCTAAAAGAGGGAAAAGAGATGTAACTTCTAGAGCTTCCAAATATGCAGTAGGAGTAGTGACAAGAGCAGAAATGGGCAGTTTGTTAGTAAAATTTAAAACAAATGTTTTAAGTACCTTAGGAACATAAGGTGATGTATTAAAAGGAAAGAAGAAACAACAAGAAGAAGTCAATCTTTTATCCTAAGTGTAGTAGGAGGCATCTTTTATGAGAATGTACTTTGGATAATATAGATGTTTTTGGGCTATGTAAAAAAATTAATGTTACATAACATTGTCCAACATTAAAAGAGTTGCAAGAAATTAAAATAGAAGAAACTCAACGATTTTATGATATTGCACGAAGAATAGTTTGGCAACCATGCTTTTCAAGAACATCTCAACAGTTTCGTCAACAAATTCTGCAAAATTTTCAATATTAAGGAATACTTCTATTCCATGCCAGGTTTGGCCTCCTCAGCAAAAACAAAACCAACCTTCACAAAGTTGGCAAGGATACGCTTATGGAGCCCAACCTCCTCAATAATTTTACCCTTAACAATATCAATCTTATTCATCATATCAGTAGCCACATCCTCAAAAATCATTTCCATATCAACAATTCCAGCAATCGACTCAATCAAATCCATTTATGCAACAATTAATCCTTGCACTAACTCAACCTCAGTAGCTTCAACTACCTTCTAATTGAGCACCACCCAAACAAAGTCAATTACCACCCCAGGTAGTAGAAAATTTGAGTCATAAAGTGGAAAGGGTAGCATATAATATGGAAGAAACAACATTATTTCCTACATATTCTATTCTTCCTATACAAGATGCCCAGTTAAGGTCTACAAAAGTATTATACAAAGACTCTCCACCAATAATTGAAGAAAAAATTGAACAAGGAGAACAATCTGAAAAATATCATCCAGAAAATCAAATTCAGGAAGGAAATTCTATTAAGACTCAAAAACCACCTTATCCAGAGAGGTTAGTAGAACATAAAATCAAAAATCCAATTTCTTTTCGTGAACTTGATATTGTAGAAGAATTACATAATGCTTCTGTTAAAATTCCTTTGTTGCAATCTATTAAGCAAATACCAATTTAAAGAAAAAAAATAAAATAAAGTAATTATGCATTAAGCAAATTGGTAGAAAGAAAAGAGATCCACCCAAAATTCAAGTCAATTGGAAAATTAGCTAGTCTCATGTCTACAAAATCAAAAATTGAAAAATATATTGATCCAGGGATACCCATGGTTACCATTTCAATCAATAATTTTTCAGTTCCTAAATATTTAATTGATCTAGGGGCTACTATAAATGTCATGACGACAGAAACAATGAAGTATTTAATATTCGCAAGCATTACAACCAAAAACAAATTTAGGAGGCCATGCTTTAATTCTTGGCAGACCATGCTGAGCCACAGTAGATGCCTTCATTGGATGGGGATTAGGAAGCATGATCATAGCACATGGAGATGAAAGGAAACATATTATACTCTATCCTCCCACTAAATATCCTCCTTTACTATCATGGCTTGGCGATGAACAAGAAAACACTTAGCCCATTTTAACCTGTAGTCAAGCCTTAAATTTTAGAGAATAGGAAGAAGATGAGGATTTAATAGATCTTTTTATCACAACACCTGATATTTTTGAGAAACTAAGAATAACACAATATGAAGCTACAAATTATCGTTTAAATCAATGTTTTCAGGAAAACTGTACTATTCAATCATTCTAGAATTCATTTAAAATCATTTTTCTTGTTAATTCAATTACCAATTCTCAAAGAAAAATTGTTGAAATCAATCCACAAAAGAATTTATATATTGGTAATAATATACAAACATCACAAAACAACAGGTAACTGTAATATTACATAAATATTCAAAATATTTTTCCTGGGACTATATAGGCATGTAAGGAATTCATGCAAGGATATTCACCATATATATACTGATGATCATATCAAACCAGTGAGACAACCACAAAGAAGAATGAATACTATGATGAAAGAAATAGTGAAAGAGGAACTACAAAAACTGTTACAAGTAGGATTCATCTATCCTATTTCAGATAGTCAATGGGTTTCACCCTTAGTTGTCGTGCCAAAGAAAAATGGAAAATGGATAATATGTGTAGACTATAGGGAACTAAACAAAGCAACATTAAAAGATCACTTCCCATTACCATTCATTGACCAAGTACTAGATTCATTAGCTAGAAAGAAATTATTTTCTTTTCTTGATGGGTTTAGCGGATACAATCAGATTAAGATAGCATTAGAGGACCAAGATAAAACCACATTTACTTGTCCATGGGGAACATATGCATACAATTTTTCACCCTTTGGGTTATGTAATGCACCTGCTACTTTTCAAAGAGTAGTCCTTGCAATCTTTGTTGACCTAATTCATAAATGTGTAGAGGTTTATATGGATGATTTTACTGTATACAGAAACACATTTGATGATTGTTTGAAGAATCTTAAAAAAGTTTTAAAGATATGCATATAGACAAACCTATCCCTCAACAATGAGAAATGTTTTATGATGTTAACTGAAGGGATAGTATTGGGATACCACATTTCTTCTTCAGGAATCAAGGTAGATCCAACAAAAATACAAGTTATTATAAACTTAATGCCACCAAAAACACAAAAGGAAGTAAGAAGTTTTTTGGGTTATGCAGGCTACTACAGAAGATTAATTGAAAACTCCAGTAAGATAGCTTTACAATTGTTTAAACTTCTTGCAAAATACATTGAGTTTAAATGGACTACCAATTATCAAAAAGCATTCGAAAAATTAAAAGAAAAATTGTCTATAGCACCCATTCTCAGAGGCCAAAATTGGTCATGATCGTTCCAGATATCTACTGATGCATTAGACATAGGAATAGGAGCATATCTAGGACAAAAAAAATCAATTTAACTATGCCATATATTTCATAAGAAAAATTTAACTTCGAGAGAATTAAACTACACAGTAACAGAAAAATAAATGCTAGCTATTATCCATGCAGTTAATAAATTTTAAAATAATGTCATGAAGAACCATGTGGTGGTCATTTTGTCGGGAAGAGGATAGCATATAACATCTTAAATCAAGGATACTATTTGTCGTCGCTATTCAAGGATTGAAAGACTTATGCTAAGAGATGTAATTTCTTCCAAAGAATAGGTAGACCTGTACTTTCAAATGAAATTCCATTGAAGATGCAAGTACTGATAGATCCATTTAAACAACGGCCTTTTGGCTTTTTGGCACCTATCAACCCACCATCAAATCGTAAGAAGTACATCCTAATATGTATTGATTATGTAAAAAAATGGGTAGAATTGGGATTAGACCTCACAGAAGCACATCAAAAGAGGATCATGCAACTCAATGAACTAGATGAGATTAGAAAACAAGCTATGGAGCATACATCTCTAGTTCAACAACAAAGAAAAAATGGCATGATAAATTCATTAAAAATAAAATCTTTCATATAGGAGACTCGACACTACTGTTTGACTCTAAGTTCAAAGATTTCAAGGCAAAATTTACTACTCATTGGCTAGGGCCATATGAGATAAAAGAAATCTTTGACAACGAAGCAGTAAGGATAAAGGAAATAGATTGAGCAATGAATCATTTTTCTGGTTAATGGTCATAGATTAAAATTTTATCATAAGCCTATAAATAGACAAGACTTTTTGAAAACAGTTTCAAAGGACTATTGGCTTCTTGGGGCCTGACCCAGGTTCGAAGGTGATTTAGCCAAACAAATCTCGGTACTACTACCCCTTTAGGCAACAGTCCATGCAGCACAAACTGAGGTCTCACCCCACGTACTATGGGAGGGTGCTAGAAGTAGGTTTCCGCACCCTGGGGATGTCTAATGGGTTCCAAGTGGTCCATGTTTCGATGATGCCCGCACGTCGCTATGTGCACCTATCAGTACCTCGCAACCTGAGATACTGCCTTAGCACAGCCCTACTCGGGGTCCAAATAGTGTTATTACCGAAGTCCTTATAAGTAACCCGATATTAGTTGATTAACTTAGTTTATATGTATGCTTTCATTTATACTTAACAATTTTCACCATTCATACAAATGTAAGCAGTAACTAAACAATATAGTTGAAAATGATATCAAACATGTAATAACACAGGAACAGATACATAGAATTCATATAAAACTTCTCTTTATTATTCTTCCTCCTCGGTTACAGACTCAACTCCACCTTGCGCATTCAGCTGTAGTGGTCTGCGCACTCAGTTGCAGAGGCTCTTCCTACTACTACGACCCAAGATACTTAGACTCTTACCCTATGCTCCCTTTCTTATTCTATTTATCAGATTCCATCATTTTCTTCACAAATTAGAGCCTCACTCTAGTTATACAATCCCATGGTCCTCAGAGCATGGATAGGCTGACACTACATTCAGAACTTATGGTGGATAGCCCTATGACTCTAACATACAATTCATGCTATGCACCTGCAATTCGTAGGGCATTACAATAATATTACTCAAGACATGGGCCTTAAGCCCCAAAACATGTTGTGGGTGGATTCCATGCCCAACAGACCCCCAAAGAAAACATCGTGGCTTGCCCTCAAGTCACTCTGTCATGCGGCGATCTTGTAGCGGAGTCGCTCCAACTGTTTCCGTATGGTGCTGATGTCTGCAGTGCACTGAGATGCTGCTTTCTGGACCTGTTGCATCCGTTCTTCTGAGACCTCTGTGTCTGAATTGTGTCCTTACATCTGTACTAGTATCTGTTGCATATGTTTATAGTCTTGCGCCCTTGTCCATCTCCTCGGGTTGCGAAGATTGTGCTTTGGCTGGTTAGTCAGATAAACGACCGACCCTTGTAGGGCTTGAAGTGGCCATCATTTATGTTGCCTAGGAAGGGTTCTCCATTGAATTTGACTAGCTAGATTGTGCCTCCGTCAGTGACCTCCTTAACCATGTATGGTCCCAGCTAGTGCATTCTCAATTTTCTCGGAAATTTTTCAAACTTACTGTCATACATCAGCACTAAGTCGTTTACCTTGAAGGTGCGCATCTTGATATGGCAGTCATGCCAAGATTTTTCACACTAGTTTTGTACCTGCTGATGGAATCTAGCCAAAAAATTGTTCCTCCTCGAGTTCTTCCAATTGCGCGAGAATTTCCTCCAGAGATTCGCGGTCCATCATCCCGTTGAGCACTACTATTCATAGACTAGGTACAATATATTCCATTGGCATGACAACTTCCACTCCATAAACTAAGTGAAAAGGTGTTTGTCCCATCAGTTTCTTGCATGTTGTCTTGTAATCCCATAGCACAACAGGTACATGTAGGTCCCAGTTGTTTCATTGTGTGTTGAACACTTTGGTCAGTGCAGTCTCCAGTATTTTTTTGAATGCCTCTACTATCCCATTAGCTTGTCGATGGTATGGTGTACTTTTTTGATGATACACCTGGAAATTTTTTGTGAGCACACTGATGGTTTTCTTAAGGAAATGTCTTCCATGATCACTCATTAAGATTTTCGGACAACCAAATTGGGTCAACATGTTTTCAAACAAAAACTTCGCAGCCGTAATAGTCGTGCAGTCTTTGATCGACTGTGCTTCCACCCATCATGTCAGGTACTCCGTCGTGGTAATGATGTAGTGCACACCCATCTTTCCCTGAGGTTTGATGAGTCCCACAAAGATGATTTCCCATTTTTCAAACAGTTGTTGTGTCATTTCTGGATTTAGCAGCATCTCATCCCTCCATGATGGTTTTCCAGTCCTTTGACATATATTGAAGGCCTTATAGTGCACTTCTGAATTCTCGTGCACAGTTGGCCACCATAACCTTACATGAAGAATCTTCTCTGTGGTTGTTCGTCCTATATAGTGTCCTCATGCAACTCCCCCATGTGCTTCTGTGAGGATTTGACCTCGTTCAAATTCAGGTATGTACCTTTAGAGTATCTCATCATTTCCATCATGTATAGGTGCTCCGTGGTGACAGAAAATTCCACCGTGTGCACCACCAATTCCTTCTTCTGTTGGACAAAGTATTCCATCAGTGCAGTCCTATTGTCAGAAAATAGATTATATCTTCAAAGTTCCCATCCACGACGCGCACCACAAAGGGTTGTGCATCAGGTAGTCCCCCCTCTAAATTAGTGGGTTCCTCGCCCATCTCAATTCGTGACAAGTGATCTGGTATTGTGTTCATGCATCCTAGATTTACTATGACCTCAAAATCATATTCCTCGAACAATAAGAGTCACCTGCATATGAACGCCCCCAAGAGAGGCTTATTAACCAGTTATTTCAGTGCAGAATGGTCGGTATTCATCTTGAAATGTCCTCCAAGTAAATAGTGTCGGTATTTTTCGATCATCTACACCACCTCCGACCCCTCATGCTCAGTGGTGGAATAGTTCTTCTTTGCTTTAGATAACCTCTGACTTGCAAACGCGATAGTGTGATCCAAGCCTTCCCCACCCTCCTATGTGAGCACTTCTCCCAGCGTAATACATGATGCATCAACATGGACATGAAACTCCACATCCCATTCTGGGAAGACCATGATTGGAGCAGAGGCCAATTTCCCCTTCAGAACGTCCAAACGTTTCATACGATTGTCATTCCAGCAAAATGGCACATCCTTTTTCAATAAATTTTCCATTGGTGCGGTGATTTGGGCATAGGTTTTGATAAACTTTTTGTAGTATCTTGTGTCTCTCGAGGTAGCGCGCAACTGTTTAACACTTCGTGGTGATTCCAAATTTAGAATAACAAAAATCTTCATAGGGTTCACCATCAGTACTTGTTTGCAGACCACATGTCCCAGCGGGTTTCCAAAGGGAATGAGGAATGTGCACTTCTTAAGGTTCAACGTAATTTGGTAGCGTCAGCACATATCCAGCATCAAGTGTAAGCTTGTTACATGGTGCTGAACTAATTTGAGGACAGTCTAATCACCAGATAGACCTCCAAGAACCTGTCAATGTATTCTTCGAATGCAGCAACAACGATGCGTGAAAAGATCGTCTGGCATGTTCTTTAATCCAAACGACATAATAGTGGATTTAAAGCAACCCCATTCCATTATGAAGGTCATTTTGCTCCAGTCTTCCGGTGCGATCTTGATTTGATGGTACCCTGAGAACCCATACATGAATGGGTATTCTTCTTGGTTGCCAACATTTCCTAGTACCTCATCTGTGGTCAATGTCGGGAATGGGTCGTGTACACATGCGTTGTTCAGCTTCCTAAGGTCAATGCATATTCTTATTTTTCCCTTCTGCTTTTTCTCCTACACTACCATAGGACTCAACCAATTGGATTCTTCCACTGGTTCAATAATTCTGGCTGTGAGAATTTTGTATAATTCTTCATGAACCTTTTCCTTATATTTCAGATTCAAGTAGTAAGGCATCTTCTTAACCAGATTCACATCGGATTTTAGGGTGATTTTAATCATCCTTAAGTTGCCAATGATCCCTTTTAAATCTGTAATTTTGGTTGGGAACAAGTCTTGGTATTCGTAGTGTAACTCAGCAACCTTATCCACTGGTATCATACAAATAGTCTCCAAGCGTTGCATACTTTGGCTCCACCTCCGTTCCAATGTTTACCTGCTTCGTTTTTAGTGGAGCGGTGATGTTGGGATCCTCAATCAATGGTCCTTGAACCTTGAGATAGCCTTCTATTTCTGGAATGTTAATATTTCATGGGTCGTCATCATCCTCCTCAGCATTTACATTGTAACACTACAGTGCACAGCTCAGCTCTTTCACCCATTCTGGATGAACCACTTCCATTGGCTCCTAGGGTATTTTGAAGATAGCTTCTTTTACTGCTTGTAGAACATCATTAAGAGTATCCCACCAATGATCCTCAAACGTGAAGGTTAGCAGGAATCCTTGTGCAAGATATCCCATTCGCTCGTACCATGGCGGAGCTCCGTCTTCGTATACCAATTCATGGGTATGACATCCAGTGTGTGATAGAACAAATGCACCCATTCAGGCTGTGTCTCTTCCCCATAGAGCTTGGTCCATTTGGCGAGGTGTGTATGTGGATCATCCTGTCCATCATACTTGTCTGCTAGCCGCATCTGCAGTTTCCCAAATTGTAAGTGCATCATCCTTCTAGATATGCACTAGTACTCAAAGCTCCTCTAATGCGTACCCCACCACCTTGCGGGTATAGCATGCAGTGCCCATTTCAAAGCATCAAACAGCTGCTATTCTGGTACTGGGCTTCAAAATTTGTTCAAGAATTCATTCACCACTATCAACCTATCATACACATGCAGATCCCTTACCTCTGTTGTCATGCAGTGAAGTGATCTTACCATCATGTTGCAATTGAGCGTGGCTACCTCGTGTAACTAGTTCTTCCATTGTTTTGTTTCCTCATCTGAATCTGATCTGCAAGAGCTTTCACACTCCCATGAAATTCAGCCATCCGCTGTAGGATTCACCCAATCCTGTTCTTGAGTGGTTATCTTGTAGATACATTCTATCTCGTTGTTGATCTCGTCACCGTGCACTGGCTCTGTGTAGATTTCTCCTTCCATAGGGTCTAAATGCACCACTACATGTAGTGACCTTTTCTCAAAAATCATTTTGCACTTCTTTAGTTTTATTACTCCATTCTTATTAGTGACCCAATCTATTCCTAGTAGGGCAGGATAGGGATTGTTGTCATCGACAATCTCTATCAACCTGAAATCTGAAGGTGTGCTCGCACCTTCGATGCCTACTGTTATCCCCTGCAATATTCCCAACAGTAGGATCTTCTACTGGTTCATCTCCCGTAATTGAATAGGGGACCATTGCAAAGCGGGCCTACCCATGTGCTCCTATGTCTATTTTGGTAGCACATTCACTTCCGATCCTAGATCCAGAATTACTTGATCCATTTCATACTCCCCGATTTGTGAAGCCAATCATTTCACTTCATGTTCGCGATGTGTGTTTTTCGATCTTCTAGACTACTCGCAGTTCTCCTCACTGAGCGCACCTAGTGATAAGTTCCTGTGGCCCTTTCATAGCCTTGTTATCGTGTAGTAGTTTCATACATGTCTCTGGAAAGGTAGTGATCATTGAAGGATCCATCTCCGGCTCTAGGTGATCCTTACTACCCGAAGTGGAGGCCTCTATGAAGCTCTTCTTAGTTTCCATGAATGTCTCCATGATGTGCTCCAAATCAAATTCAGGTTCCTTTGTAAGAGCCTTCCGAACCCACACACTTTCTTCAGGCTACTTACCTTTGTCCTCTCTTGTCGTTATATCGCTTTGAAGCACTATGTTTACATTCAAGTCTTCTTCACGTGGTTGAGACCTCATCATTTGAAAATTTTGAGTTGGGGGAGGCTGGAGTATCCCTTTATCGCATAGCCTTGCTATCAATGTAGGGTAGTCCTATGTCTCATGATCAAACTGAGTACACTATAAACGTGATGCTCTAGTCGCATTCATACAATCGCGGTCATAGTGCCCTGGCCCTCCAAAATTGTAACAAATTAGTTGTTCACTCTGTAGGCAGGAGTCTGATCCATCATCAGCTCATAACTTCTACATGTGCACTCATCATGGCCTACCGACCTGGAAAAATTACATAACAATTGCTGGGACATCTGCGTATACTTCTGCAATAGATGACAATTATCTGTAGCATGTTTTCCTCTTATCTGACAGATCGCGCACCATAATGTAGGTGCTATGTTGAGTCCTACTTGTGCCTCTGGTCTTAATGACATCAACCCTCCTCTCACCAAGTAGTTCATGAAGACTGGGCAATAGTCCTTGTCATGCCCCTAGCCTTTTCATTTCATGCACCATACCTCGTCGCACATTTCTGGGTGAGTTGTCTGATACTGTTTCAAACTCTACATTTCCAAACACAAATTTTTTAGTTGCACTTGGATTTGTTGGACTCCCAGGCTAGGATCATGTATTGGGGTCTCGTGTAGTCTCATTTCAATCTCCAAAGCTTCAGCGTGGGTGGATAACTTCTGTTGCAATAATTTGGTTCTTAGATGCGGTGTTAGTGATGCTACAAACCACGCGCAATGTTGCCCATCTGTCAAGGTCATGTTGGCTTCATGAATCATACTCTTTAGTCTCTAATCTAGATCCCATGGGGTCACGCCTAGAAGCATCACGATATGCTTAATCCTGATAATTGGTTGTGTCTACGGCTTTGGCCTACTAAATTCCTTATTCAGTGCGTCCTGGATATCTGCGATCTGTGCATTTGGATGGTCACTAGAATGCTTAATGTACCATGTCAGTGCACGATACTGCAATGTTCTCACCAGCGTCGCCTTCTTTATATTGTCATCCACGACTCCTTGTGCTTCCCATACGGCCCTTACCACAAACCAAATTGGTATGGATCTTCATTCCCCACTCCCCTGAATATCGGAAATTTTATCACGCTCGCCATATTGAACTGTGGTGGTTGCAGAGGTGGGGTGGGCAGAGATGGATGTGAAGATGGTGATATTAGTGGTGGGGTAGGTGGAGGTGGTAGGCACATAATTCGCTGCCTTATCAGACTAACCACACTTGTCGGGGAAACATTCGCGAGCACTTCCTTGCTTTCCCACCAAGGCGAAATCAAGGGGCTATTTTCTATCTCTGCACTACCTTCGTTTCTATAGATCCTCGAACTTCGCGTAGCCGCAAACATTAATTTATTCACATAAGCCACTTTTCGCACAATAACATCTTAATCCAAGTGTTGTAAGATTTAATGTACTTACCTCACAGTCCTTTGAGGAAGCATCGTTCTGCCTCGCTGTAGCTGACTGTCATGTCTACCGCAAGCACTATGATAAAGCCCCCTATGATTCGATCGATCCAATGGTCCACAGCATGCGTGATCTTATCTTCCAATGCTTCTAGTCTGCGCACTAATTCTGGAGTCCACACAATCGGTTTGTCGGGCCTACACCTTTCCTAACTATCTACTAGCTTCGTGATCCACTCATACAACTCAGAGGGAAAGGATGCAAAGAAAATTTTGTGTATTTTCGTATATAAGTAGCACTCTGACCACTGTTCCTTTGATACTCATGGATTCATGTTTTCCTATGTCGTGAACTCCTCAATATTTTCGTCTGGCCACCCTTCAATTTCTTTCTTCATTGGATTCTAGTGACACGACATGAGACATCCCTTATGAAGATACTAGTCTCGATAACGTAACCATTTTTTGGATTTTTGGGCCGTCACCGAGGTTCGGAGGTGATTTAGCCTAACAAATCCCAGTACTACTGGCCGTTTTGGCAACAGTCCACATAGCGCGGATTGAGGTCTCACCCAAAGTAGTACGGGAGGGTGCGAGAACCAAGTTTCTGCACCCTTGGGATGTCTAATGGGTTCCAAGTGGTCCGCGGCTTGATCATGTGCACACCGCTACATGCACTTATCAGTACCTCGTAGCCTGAGATACTACCTTCGCGCAGCCCTACTCTGGGGTCGAACAGTGTTATTACCCAAGTCATTATCAGTAACCCAATATTAGTTGATTAACTTAGTTTATCTGTATGCTTTTACCATTCATACAAATGCACGTAGTAACTAAACATTATAATTGCAAATGATATCACACATTTAATAACACAAGAACAGATACACAGAATTCAAATAAAAGTTCTCTTTATTATTATTCCTCCTCGGTTACAGACTCGACTTCAACCTGTGCACTCAGCTGCGGACTCTACTAGGCCTCTACGCACTTAGCTATAGAGCCTCTTCCTAATACTACGATCAAAGATACTTAGACTCTTGCTCTACACTCCCTATCTTATTCTATCTATCAGATTCCATATTTTTCTTTACAACTTAGAGCCTTGCTCTATTTATACAAACCCATGGTTCGCAGACCATGGGTAGGCGGACACTACATTCAAAACTTACGGTGGACAGCCCTATGACTCTAACATACAATTCGCGCATCGCACCTACAATTCATGGCGCCTTACAATAATATTACTCAAAACTTGGTCTTTGAGCCCCAAAACATGTTGTGGGGGCATTACATGCCCAACAAGTACAATGATGTGGAAGTATGTTAAAAGCATAGTAATATTCCATTCTTACCTCCAGAGAAATAAAAAAAAATAAGAGTTTAAAAATAATAAAAGAGTTTAGCTGTGAAAGCCTAGGAAACTGGCACAATACAAACTCAAATTCATATCATAAACCCAACATGTTTGGCCAATATGAATTATTTTTCATGTTTTTATTTTCATTTGTGTTTTTACAGGATCACTCTCCAAAACTTAACAGACGTGAGGACAATTTTGAAGATAAGCAAGGGGGGAAGATTCAGAATTAATCAAGAAACCATGATATGGTTCAATATCATCATTAAAATATATAGAAGGAATCTGCATCAAACTAATGTCAAATGCACATGAAACAACATTTCATAATACACCTGAAACATTATTCAAAATATCATTAGAAGGGATTTGAATCAATATTAGATGCAAAAACATGCAATAGCATTAAACGGATTACAAAATCATATACAAGTGTCTACATTTGATCCACATCTATCCTTGAAGAATTATCATCATCAACGAACATTGAGCTATTATACGAAAGAAGAAGTACTATAAGTAAAACAAGTGTATTCTTAAGACCTTTGATTTTTCAAAAATATTCTAGAATTGTTAGAACTAATTTAACTTGGATATGCATCCATTACATTTATCCTACCTACATTTATCATCTTATGTTTATACTATCTATAATCCACTAACTAAATCCTACCCTCATCATAATCCTATTTATATCCATTACCCTACCATAAATCCTACATTAAAAAAAATGCATAATCCTACATTAACCGATATAAGTTTCCTACAATAATTCCATATACATCATCCTATAAGAATTTTGATCAAATATTAAGGACTTAATATTTTTTCCATAGGAGTTTTTGTTTGCCTACAAAACCACAAAGAGTTAGTTTCATTATAAGAAATTTGATTTTAAAATGACCTATCCTATGATCGTTCCAAAAACAAATTAATAAGTGAGCATATAAAAAAATGACAAAGACTAATGTACAAAAATCGAAATGCAAAAATATATATGAAATATATGAAAGCGGAGAGGATGAAAATACATATGTATAATTTCATATATAAACAAAAGTGGGCATGCAACAAAATGAGTGAAGTAATAAATAAAGAACAAAGACATACGTATCATTGTATATACAAACAAAGGTGGGCATGAAACAAAATGAATGGAGTCATAAACAAACGATGAACTTCACAAAACATGGGTAGTGCAGCTATGAAAATATTATGGTGATAGGAATAGAATGTAAACCCGTGAATGAAGAGCATATGAGAAGGCAGAGGAACACAGTCAAAATAGATTCTCATGGGCAGCCACGGGTAAGTAGGTTGAGGTATGAGTTGGAGTGGTAAAATAGTCAAAACACATTCAAAGAAACATTGTGTAATGTTATTGCCTTCATTCACCATTCCAACACTGACCAAGCTCAATGTTAAACCTTTCTTCCACCATCATAGCTATGTTTAAGCTTAAAAATAAGAGGAGAACCTTATGCACTTATATGCATGTGTTAGGATATTCCGACACATAGGAAATAGTTAAGTACAACTTGGTCTAGTTTAGAGTTAGGTATAGAGTTAGGTAAAGTGTGTTTCTTTACCGTTGTACATATTGTAACTTACAATCTGACGGTCACGATATGTAGTGATCCAACGGTTCATTCTCTCCTCGGTATTACCGACACTTGATCCGTGGCTTGACACCCGATTGGTCCATGAGTTCTATTTAAAGCGCATGGAGGGTCATTGTTTGGGTAATCCGTGCATGAGAGAAGCTTATGTAAATTTTCATTCTTTGATTAATAAATTGCCTGTAGTACCCACGTTGGGACAGACCGTGGACTGTTTCCCTCTTTGAGGGTTTTAACCACGTCAAAAATACTGATGTATTGATCTGTGATCTGGTTGTGAGCGGTGTCCTTTTGGTATTCTTTCTGAGGAACTTACCCTGTAAATTCCTACATGGTATCAGAGCTATTTGAGGGCCGCGTCCGTTGGTGATCCAAATCTGAAGCCGGTAGAACTGCATGCGGCTGTCGTTTCCTAGATCTGCTGTTTCTGACTGCTTTCGGGCCGAGAGGACTGCTCTGTTGCATTCGGAGCATCTGTTCCAGTGAAGAACCCCTTTCGTTTCACGCGAAAAGGTTTCCGGTAGCCCTAGCTCCGTCATTTTTCAGATCGGGAGGTATACAGTGTTTTTGCAGTTTACTGTTATTTTCTCTCTGCTTATTTCGGTTTCAGTTTATTTACCCTTTTTTTAACCGGATCTATACCTTTCATTTCTGCGTATGCTCTTTGCCCTGCGACTTTGTGCGATCTGGGCAAATCAGAAACAGAAAGGAAGGATTTTTCTCATGCATATGCTCTTTTCCCTGCACCTTAGTGTGATCTCGGAAAATCAGAAACATTGAGAAAAATATTTAGTTTTTCGGCTAAAGCTAACTTTGAGATTTTGTTTAAAATTTCTAGTTTTTTGGCTAAATCTAACTTTGAGCCGCAAGGTTCGTTTTTCTTTGCATATTCGTGTTGGGTTTTGTGTTTTGTGTTTTGTAGGGAAAAAGAGCTTTCTCAAGGCAAGCACGCAAACCAAGGCCCCCCCCCCCTCTCTCTCTCTCTCTCTCTCAAATTTTTTGTATAGATCAATTGGTTCAAAGCTATTTTAAGAGAGTAGAGGTCTTGGGTTCAAGTCTCCATTTTGTGGGGCCGGATTTTTTCATTCCCGCACATTCGCGCACTTTGCCGGCAACTTCAACAAATTTTTTTCAAAAAGCCATAACTTCTTCATCCGGAAGCCTTTTTCAGAGCCATTTTTTTTAAAACAGCCTAATTTTTTGGGATCTATCCATTGGAACACTTACTTTCAGCATCTTCAGCTTCAGTTTTTTAAAAAAAAATGGAAAGTACATGCCAAGTCATTCTTGACAGCACTAACTACTTCCAATGGGTAGCCTACATGGAAGATTTACTTAGAAGTAAAGGTCTCTTCAGAATAGCCACAGACCAAGAGAAGAAACCAAAAGATGAAGACAAGGCTGCAAAATGGGAAAATAGACAAGATCAAGCACGTGGTTTGATAGGGATGTCTATTTCTCCTGATCTTAGATTCCATATTGCAGAACTTGAGACTCCTCATGAAGCATTGGAAAAACTCGCTAAAGTTTTTGGGATTAAAAATGAAATTAAATCCCATCAACTTGAAACTGAGTTGCTTACTTTGGATCCTAATAATTTTTCTTGCATTGAAGATTTCTTGTCCAAATTCAAGACCCTTAGATATCTCTTGGAAGGTGTTAAAGTTAAGAAAGAAGATGGTAACCTTATTTATTCCATCCTTACTAAGTTGGGACCAGCCTACTCTGTATTTGTTTCCACTTTCCATTCTACAAGGGAAGCTTTCATTTGTCAAGGAAAAGACTACAAGGCCCCTTCCTTTGACTCCTTTTGTGATTCCTTAATAAGAGAACAAGAAAAACTCTTACACCTTGGTCTTCTTAATCTTGGAAACTCTTCCACGAAAGCGTTAGCCGCCCAGCAGCAACCAAATTCAAAGAATCCTAAGAAGTCATATCCTCAAAAGAATGGTCCTAAACCAACTCAGCCCAAAATGAAAGATCATTTCAGCAAAATGATAAGACCAATAAAAACAAATGGAAGAAGACTGATAGACATTGTAACTTTTGTAATCGAGATGGCCACTTAGAATCTAAATGCTTTAAGAAGATGGAAGCCTTGGAAGCCGCAATGAAGAAACATAACATCCATGTGGAGCCTACTTCAACTTCAACTTCCGGAATGGCACTTTCTGCATGTCGTTGTCAATCATCTCAGTCTGGTTATGCATTAAATGTATCTTCTTCCTCTCCTTCTCATGAGTGGCTCATTGATTCTGGAGCCTCTTATCACATGGCCAAAAACCAAGCCATGTTTTCTTCTTTAAATGATTTTAACACCAAAAATATATATGTCGGTGATGATAGATCTCTTAATGTTGTAGGGACTGGAACTGTTCATCTAGACAATGGTCAGTTTAATGATGTATTATGTGTTCCAACCTTATCCTGCAACCTTCTATCTGTATATCAGATAACTCATTCAGGTGAAGGTAAAATTGTTGAATTTTCACCTCATGATGTTGTAATCAAGGATCTAAGAGATCCTAAACAGATTCTAGCTACTGGTATTGCTGATGATTCCACAAGGTTGTATAAGTTTCACAACTTTGGGTCATCAAATCTTCCCTCAGTATTTGTTGCTCATAATGATGAAGTGAGCAAACTTTGGCATGAGCGATTTGGTCACTTAAACTATCGCTCCCTTCAGCATCTATGTAAAGAAAATATGGTGACAGGTCTTCCTATGGTATCTTGCAGAGATGGTGTTTGTTCCGAATGTGTACTCGGAAAACATCATCGGGACAGTTTTGACAAACGTGCCTCTTGGCACGCCTCAGCCCCTTTACAGCTTGTGCACAGTGATTTATGTGGTCCTCTTCCTATTGCTTCATTCTCTGGCTGCAAGTATTTCTTAACTTTCATTGATGATTTCTCCACACGCACTTGGGTATACTTCTTAAAACTCAAGAGCGAAGTATTTAACACATTCTTGGCCTTCAAAGCCTTTGTTGAAAAACAATTTGGACATCAAATTCTTAAGCTAAGAACTGATAATGGTGGAGAATATGTTAAAAACACATTCATCAACTTTTCCACCGAAAATGGAATTCAAATGCAACATACTGTTCCATTCACTCCACAACAAAATGGTGTAGCTGAAAGAAAAAATCGCACCTTAAAGGAAATGGCTAATTGTATGCTGCAATCTAAAGGACTCAGTCTTAGTTTTTGGGCCGAAGCAATTAATTGTGCAAGTTATATAATCAATCGCACTCCTACTAATGTTCTAGAGAATATCACTCCAGAAGAAGCTTGGAGTTCCATTAAACCAGATGTACGTCACTTTTGTGTTTTTGGAAGTGAAGCATGGGCCCATATTCCAGATGAAAACCATAAAGCTTTAGAACCTAAGAGTGAGAAATGTACTTTTGTTGGATATTCTGAAGATGTAAAAGGTTATAGACTTATTCCATTTAAGTCCAAAAATGCTATCATTAGAAGAGATGTAAAATTTGATGAAAATAAATCGGCCTGCGAGCCTAGTCCGGCGGATGTGCCACCTCTTCCTATCTCTTCTACTTTTGAAAACATTTCTTCTTCAGATGATGAAAGTGAGGATGATAATCCTCCACCACCTTCTCCGGATCCTCAACTTCCAATATGGGTCCGTGCTACTCGGGATGCAGCAGGTGATCTTGCCGGTGATCCTACAGATCAGCCACGTACACGTTCTCAATTTGAAAGAGCCTCTTCTTTACTGGCTCAAGCTCCAGTAAATCATGATCCTGACACTTTTGCAGAAGATTCAGGCCATCCACATTGGGAAGCAGCTATGAATGAAGAATATCATTCATTGTTGGCAAATGATACATGGGATCTTGTTCCTCTACCAAAGGGACGCAAACTTGTTAGATGTAAATGGGTTTACAGAACCAAGTATGGACCAGATGGGAAAGTTGATAAACATAAAGCTTGTCTTGTTGCTAAGGGCTTTTCACAGGTTGAAGGCATTGACTACACTGAAACCTTCTCCCCTGTTGCCAAAATGAACTCTATCCGCCTTGTTCTTTCCCTTGCTGCCTCTTTAAAATGGGAAGTCCATCAGATGGATGTTAAATCTGCCTTCTTGCATGGGGACTTGCAGGAAGAAATCTATATGGAACAACCCATTGGCTTCATACAAACAGACTCCAGCCTTGTTTGTCGACTTAAGAAATCCCTTTATGGTCTCAAGCAAGCTCCTCGGGCTTGGTATGCCAAAATGGATAGCTTTCTTTTAGAATCTGGCTTTTCTAGGTGTTATTCTGAAAATACTGTCTACACCAAGAAAGTGGGCAACTCTCTTATCATCCTTGTTCTTTATGTTGATGATCTTATTCTTACTGGTAGTGATCCCAACCTTATAAACCATGTGAAGTCCAACCTTAAAAAGAAATTTGAAATGACAGACTTAGGACACTTACACTATTTTCTCGGTCTTCAAGTCTTGCAATCCAAGGAGGGTATTTTCCTTTCCCAGTCCAAGTATGCTTGTGATATTCTTCGTCATTTTCACATGGAAGACTGTAAGCCAGCCCCTTCTCCCTTTCAGTCTGGAGTCAAACTTTCAGTCTCTTGTACTTCTCCTGAAGTTGATGCTACCTTATACCGTCAACTTGTAGGAAAACGCTTGTATTTAACCCATACTCGTCTTGACCTTTCCTTTGCTGTTGGCCTTGTTGCTCGTTTTATGCAAAACCCCCGTGAAAGTCATTGGAAAGCAGCTAAAAGAATACTTCGTTATGTTCGAGGTACAATACAGTTTGGGATTCATTACAGTGCCAAAGCAGCTCCTCTATTAGCCGGTTTCACTGATTCTGATTGGGCTGGTGACCCTGATGATCGAAAGTCTACTGCCGGTTATGTCTTCACTCTTGGTTCAGGACCTATTACATGGGCTTGTAAGAAACAGGCTGCCATTTCTCTTTCGTCGGCATAAGCAGAGTATCGTGGTGTCGTGGAAGCTAGTAAGGAAGCCTTGTGGCTTCGTCAGATCCTATCAGAGTTTGGCTTTGAGCAGCAGCATCCAACCACACTTTGGTGCGATAATCAAAGTGCCATTCAGCTATGCAAAGATCCAGTCCAGCATCAGCGCAGCAAACACATTGAACTACACATGCACTTCATCAGAAAGCTCATTCATGACCATGTTCTTGAAGTGTAATATTGTTCAACAGATGATCAGGTTGCAGACATCTTCACAAAGGCTCTCACAGAGGCGACGTTCACTAAACTTCGATATATGCTTGGAGTTCAGGAAGTTGTCACTAAGGGGGGATAGGCTCTAGTGCCTCCTTCCTTCTCCTATTGTGTCATATTTGTAAATCCTTCAATCCTATCCCAAGTTGTTCTTAAGGGGGGATGTTAGGATATTCCGACACATAGGAAATAGTTAAGTACAACTTGGTCTAGTTTAGAGTTAGGTATAGAGTTAGGTAAAGTGTGTTTCTTTACCGTTGTACATATTGTAACTTACAATCCGACGGTCACGATATGTAGTGATCCGACGGTTCATTCTCTCCTCGGTATTACCGACACTTGATCCGTGGCTTGACACCCGATTGGTCCATGAGTTCTATTTAAAGCGCATGGAGGGTCATTGTTCAGGTAATCGGTGCATGAGAGAAGCTTATGTAAATTTTCATTCTTTGATTAATAAATTGCCTGTAGTACCCACGTTGGGACAGGCTGTGGACTGTTTCCCTCTTTGAGGGTTTTAACCACGTCAAAAATACTCGTGTATTGATCTGTGATCTGGTTGTGAGCGGTGTCCTTTTGGTATTCTTTCTGACGAACTTACCCTGTAAATTCCTACACGTAGAAGGAGAAAAGAAGCAAGAAAAATGTAAATATTGGAGAGAGTGTTGCGTAGAAAAGAGAAGCCTGAACAAAGAAGAAGATGCATAAGAAATAGGCAAGGAGATCAAAGAAGCTTGTGGAGAAATAAGGGAGGAATGCATCCGTTTTAACCATAGAATTAAATCTGAGATATCCTATTTTCGAAGTCGACCAAGTTTACCAATAATCTCCTATAAATCTACAGAGAAACAAGGTAAGAAATCATTTCCAGATTTTTTTATGAGTAGTTGAACATATTTTAGGAATATATAAGCTCGAGTTAGTGATCGAAATGTGTCATGTTATAATGGGTCAAACCTCAGTTATGAAATCAAAATCTTGCAACCATTAACACCAATGTTTCCAACTATGTAATGTGAAAATCCTCAGAGATTTTGGATAATATTTCTAATCAAAATGTCATTGTTAAACACAGGAACACAAGTCAATGACTCAGAGATATCTACAAGTTTTCTTCCAGATCAGGTAATGAAGCTCAAGTTATGAATTTCTTTATTTATGGTTACATATGAAAAATAGAGTCTCATTTTTATATACAGAGTGAAAATTTTCCTAGACACAGTGAGAAAAATTTTCATATATACAGTGAAATTTTCATATATACAGTGAGTGAGATTTCATATATATAGTGAGAAAAAGTTTCCTACACATAGTGAGAATTATTTTTCTCTCTTTTTCATATATAAAATGAGAAAATTTGTTCCATTTTCATATGCACACTGAATTTTTTTAAAAACAAAGGGTATTTTCATAACAAAACTTTGGAAAATAAAGATTGGAGCATGGAGTTTAGAAGCAGTGAGACATTGTTACGATATTTTTGACATATCTTTACACAGTGAGCCATTTTTAAAGAACAATGGACTTATTTTTTGTAGTAGAACAGGGAATTGAAAAAGATTCAAGCAAGGGAATCATTTTGTTTTTTTCTCAAGGAACTTCAGAGAGCAGGTAAGCCTATTTTCCATGATCCATAAATCAAAATTGCATGAATAAGAAAGCATATATATATCTATATATGTAATTTTGTTTATGATGAAGATGTTAACTATACAAGGATACATTAATTGGTACACAGAACATATGGCAACCAGAACTGAACCAAATGAATTCAAGATAGATAATTGGGGGAAAGAAAGCATAGAAAGACTGTATTAGGTAGGATTGATATGATTTCTTTAAAAGCTTAATGGGCATAATAATAATATTACTCAGGAGTTCATAGATCATTATAGATAGGGAAAAGCAAAAGTGGGTGACCTCTCTATACCACTAAACCCAAAATTCCTTTCCCAAGCTCTAGATCTTCCCTTAACAGGAGAAGAATACCATAAACGTTTACACTTCAAAGGGAAATGATGGACATTATTTTTAGAAAAGTAGAGGAAAGGATCTTTTGATAGCTCAAAAGACATTCAAAGGGACTAGTTTAGCAAACCTTGGCCTGAATTAGTTTTAATCCTTCAAAGATACTTTACTTGTGATAATAGGCACAACCTAGTTTATCTATACCACATTAGGCTATTGCAACACATAAAGGGAGAATCCAAGATTAATCTACCCTATTTCTTCTCAAAAATCTTGATTAAAATGATAGAGAGTGTTAAAAATAAAACTCAAGTGAAAGAAGCATATGTTTATCATCAGGGGTTTACTAAAATACTTCTAGAACAATAGGTGAGAAGCAAGGAATTGATTTGGAGAGAATTCTTGGTTCAACATCATATTGAAGAGAAAGAAACATAAGAGAAATTTGAACAAATGCATGTTACTAGAAGCATAATGAAATCTCCTACGTGTCCTTAGACCTGATCCAAAAAGAAACAGGATAGTGGCAAGGTTGAAAAAGGAATACATTTTATATCTATTCTTAGAAGGACTAGGAAGAAAACCCAAGAAGAGTGAGGTGAGAAAGAAACATACAAAGAGGTAGAAATTGTTGAACCTCCAATAGTATTAAAGGAAGTTAATGAGATATTGCAAAGGATGGAAAAGGAAATCCAAGAAGAGGCATGGATAGGAGATACATCATCAGATTCATTTACCAAGGAAAATGTAAGAGAAGACAAAGAGATAGAGCAAGAAGAACACCTGAAGAAGATAGAAGAGTTGACAAGGGAATTGGAAGTCAATAAGATTTTGGAAAGGCATTTGAAGAAAGAAAAGAAGATGTATAAACAAAACAACAAAAATCTCATCATAGAAAATGAAAACTAAACAAGAAAATTAATAAGCTTGAAACAAAGAACATTTTGATTTCTAAACAAGCTTACAGTTGGCTGAATGAAAAGAACACATGGAAATACAAGTATGAGAGACAAAAGGTGATGGCTACTATCCACAAAGAAGGGATATGCGAAGGTATTTATTGTCTTCTACAGGAAGCATGACAAAAGGCTTCAGGATCAGGGACAATAGGTACATCAGCAATCAGAAGATCAAAGAGAAGAAAGCAAGAATGAGGACATGCTTGGAGATCAGCAAGGGGGAGATGTTGGTCTTGGATTTTGATCAATTTTGCTTATTAAAAATCTATTTAACTTCCATAATATTCCTTCTTATATCATTCGTATATGCCTCATTTTGAATTTGTTATGCATATTCAAGTAAATAAATTATGTTTTTGCATTATCAATATATTTTTGTAAAAATTTGGATTTTAGAGCATTTTTGGACAGAACTGGAAATTCTCGTAATAGCTCCGTTAAAGTGATCTATTCAAGACACTAGGAATCGAGCTAGATACACATTTGGAAAGTTAGGAACCAAGGATGTATAACAACTATTCACATAGCCGAAATGAGAAAATATAGGCTCAGTCAAACATGACCTCTCACCAAGAGATCCCTATTAGAGAGGGGCAGTTTTAGGATTTTTGGAATTTTTCTAGATTTCTTGTAACTAACGGATGGCTTCGACCTGATGAAGTGGGATAAAATTAGTGATGGTTGTTTGAGACTGTTTATCTTATTTGGTTATCATTTTTCTCATTTAAGAGAGGAATCCATAGCTAGCATTATGTAGACAAACTTATTATTTTTTAGATAATTGAAGACAAAACCTTCATGATTTCATTGTGTTTGCTAGAGTGAATGAGTTGTTGTAGCTGATATTTTAGCAAGTGTATCAGCAAGGTTGGAGGGCCCCCATCTGAGGTAAGTAAACATTGTTGTATCATGTTTATATTTGTGCATATGCTAGTTTGATTTTCCATGTTTATAATATTCATTTAGATACCTTTAATATGAATTTATTTTATGAAATTTGTTAAGTGAATATTTCTTCCTTTAGTGATTAGCTTGAATGTGGAAGGACAAGCAGATCTCCTTGAGGGAGCCTCTTCTCTGCGAGCTAAAACTTAGGCTGAACATGATCCACTTCTTTCAAGTTTTCTTAGATTAGCTTTTTATGCTTTCATTACATTATTTCTTTATTACATAGATATTGAAAATCTTATTATATAGAATTTTTTAGGGAGGACAACCAGGCCTCTTTGAGAGGGCATCTTCCTTGTTTTTCTAAAATAGCCTAATTTCATTGAGCAATAATGTATGTTTTTATGGAATAGACTTAGATAGTTTTCGTTTAATTTGTGAGAAGTAATTTATAATATGTATTTCCATTCTTAGAATTATTTATATTTATAATATTCACTTTTGTTTTCATAACTACTTCCTACATTAGTTTTTACCCAAAAGTCCATAAATTGTGGTTTGCTTCTAAGATTACCAACCTGGATTGATAGTAAAATACATGTCTTAATTTACACAATAAATTGAGATGACACTTCTCTTGTATTTATATTCTATATGAATCTCAATTTGGTTTCCCTCTCTACATTATGACTTTCATGACCTCAAGCTGCTTTCTCTATGATTAGATCTCGTTTGTAGTATAACTTTCCTTCTTGGAAGGGTAAAACTTATAAAATTAATTTGGTTGTGCACATGTGTATGTGTTGAAATGGAGAATTTGTAGTAGGATGTTTGGTTAGGAGCAAGGCTTCTATCTATTAAAGGAGGTTACATATATTCCTTAGAATCCATGTATCTTAAGGTACAGATCTACCCCGACCATTTCTATTCCATGAGAAGAATGGATTTCTAAAAGATATAAGAACCATTTTCATTGATTTTGTTCATTGTATGGTTGATTCTAAGGAAGGATGTATGCAACAATAATCCCTTTTTTCTTGGCATAAATAAAAAAAAAAACAAAACTTGTGACCCCACTCGAGAGAAATCCTTACTATTTTTATTCTCATTAGTTTTTCTATATCCATTGCTTTCGATTACTTTAGAGTGATTATTTATTGATTTAAATCTCTTTTGAATTGTTTTGTAGTTATATATTCCCCTTACCTTTTATATATAAGTTTATTTTAAAACTTATTTAGAAAGAAAAAAAAAAAGAGAAAAAATATGTTTCAGTTTTTAGATCAAATTACATAAATTTCTATATGTAATTTCAATCAATTGCAAATCCATGTTCTCCTCAAAATTTTAGCACAATTCAAAAAAAGTAAATAAATAAATCTAAGATGGCATTTTCATGAGGGAGATATGGTTGATTAGAAACCAAATTTTTTTTTTCATGGCATTCATACATATTTGGTTTTGTAATACCTTTTCATAGGAACATACAGTTTAGATGAGGTAAAAACCATTGGGTCAAAAAAATTCTAAACTTTCTTTTGATAAATAATATGATAAATTCTGAGCAATATTTAGTAACCTATTTCGTTTGGAAATTTATGTTCTCATTTTTTCTATTGATTTTTGGTTTTTTATTGAGATTTGATTTGCATTTTTATTTCTAAGACTTAGATGTAAAATTTTCTTTCTATCAAGGGCCATTTGAATAGATGTGATCTACATTTTGTCTACTTGAAGAGGTAATTTGATTGCATCCTATACCTTGTGCTAATTTGTGTGAGGTGTTTTTGATTGGTTTATGAGTTTTGTGATAGATATCTTGATCATTCTTATGTTATTTTGAGCTTGATTTGATCTGCGTAGGTAGTATGTTAGGCCGCTATAATACTAGTGATTCCCCCATTACTATTGTCATTATATCTCTTATTGTTATTATTTTTCCCCTATTGTCCCCATATTGTTATTAGTATGCCCCACATAAATGCACTATTGTTATTTTTGTGCCCTTATGTTATTACTGTTATGTCGACTTCGTTATATTGTGACCACTTAGACTCCTATATATAGAAGGGAGGTTTAGTCATATGTATCATCAAAGAATTGTTCATTTGTGTATTATAAAAGAGGCTACCCCCTCAAAGAGGCTGAATTCTAAGGTGTTGATCTATCCTTTCTGTTATCACTTAGGTTGTTCCGTTTGACTACATAGGGAATACGGCCGAGGTAACCACTAACCAATCTTTTATCCACAGGTCCTAGCCTACCTGCAACCAGAGAGGGCTCTCTCTTTCTGATTTAGCTTTGTTTTGGTGTAGTTTTAGGCTAGTTATGGTTCACAGGATTTTGTTTTGAATTTGTTGGGATGATGATTTCAGTCAGAACAGGTATGTTTTTGCATAATGATATAGGCCATTGGGCATGGAGTTGATGATGGTGAACTACTGGAAGTGTGTTTTTGAGGAAAAGGTTATGCTACAGAGCCAGACAAGCATCTATGGGACAATTTTTTAAATCTGTAATATGATGGGATGAGATCAGGGAGTGAAAGGAAACTAAGGATCTTTCACTAAACTGATAGAGGGAATAGTGGGAACATTATTTAGGAGCTTTCAAGAATTCCTGAACAACATTCATAATGATAGAACAAATACAAACATGAGCAGTTAAGAATTCATGTTTACGATTAGTTCTAAAGAAAACATTTTTAACAACAGAGATTGAGCATAGGGTGTATTCAAACAAATCCTGTACTATTCTTTTTCTCTATTTCTAAGCTAATGAAACATATATCTGACTTGAACAAACATAGAAAGACAAAACATAGTTTAGGATAACTTATTGTTCCATCAAACAACACAGGAATTCTGTAGCAGAACGCAGATCATCACTTTGACATCAAACAGTGCAGGGATCATGAACGTTTCTAGCCATTTGTATTAGATAGTCTTAAAATATACAAAACAGTGTCTCAGAGAGAAAATCACCAACCCCAAATACGTTGTGTGGGGAGGTATATATACAAAGATTAGATACAAAATACCTAGCTGAGGAGTTAATGGCTCAAAAATTCTATGCCAACCCCTGAGGAATTACAGTTGATAGAGTAAACGTTGTAATAACTATTTAGTGCATTAGTTGTCCATCTTGTCAGAAAGTTTTGACTTTTGTGACCCATTGAGTAGGCTGGAGTTGCGCTGTCCAAAATCTGCGTGTTTCCCTTCTTTGGCTTGCTGTCCCAATATTTTGCTTAGTCATTCTCTCATCCGCTCTACCTGCTGTATTCATGCTGCATTAACTTTTGTTGACCTGAGGCTAATTAGAAGAGACCGAACTAAGATCATTGGGGAAAAATTTGCAGCATTGCTTGCCACCAATCTTCTTTAGGCAGCTGGTGTCCTCGTATTTTTATTAGAGTTTCATCTGCCTTTATGTACCTGTAAAAATTTGGTGGGACCTCAAACAGGTGATTAATTTCATGCTCAATATAAAATAAATTTTCCAGCTTGTCATAGAGGCTCTGCCCTGATGGAGGTCCTGCCTCTTCTGAAGTTCTGGTGGATGCTGTGATCTGATTTGCAATGAAATTGGTCATTCTAGTGGCATATTGCTCACAGGTGAGTAGTCTTCTTGCACCGGTCAATAGGCTTGGTAATCCTTTGCCTTGTAATGCACCCATTCTAAGCTTGTTGTCATCAACCTCAGCTTGCATTTCTTGACATTTTCTCTCCAAATTCTGCACAAAATTTCTGAGGGTCAGCACCTTTTTGGCTGTTAGAACAGTATCTATTCTGCTCCTGATGTCTAGGGCTGCCAACTCTTCCTTGGTGTGATTGTTGAGGAAATTTATCATTCTGCTGGCCTAGTCAGACATATTTCCTAGTGCTTCTCTGGCTTTTTGGCTTTCAATTTGAGCTTGGCCTATTAACTCAATCTTCTCATGCACTGTTTTGATTGATTTCCATTGTTTGGTGATAGAGTGGTCAATCCGGGTCCACAAAATTTTCTTTATCTCAGCCAGAGTCTTCTATAAATTCAATTCCTTTTCCAGAACCTTTATTCTGTCCTTCAGGGCCTTAATCTCTCTGGTCTGCTCTGCTACTGTCATTTTGGATTTGTCCTATTTTATTTCTAGCTTAGCCAATTTTTCTTTGGCTTGTTTAATCTCTGTTGCCTGCAGCTCCAGCTCTTTGACAACTTTTGTCAATTCATCCATGCTTATGCTAGACTCAGGAACTGTGGTTATTACCGCTGCCGCATCTGAAGTTGTTGTAGCCATTGGAGGGGTTACTGCTGCTTCTGTAGTTGCTGCAGTGGTTGGAGCAGTTTGAGGATGTTGGGAGGTTGACTCTCCCTGTTTGTCTTTGAGTGCTCTCTCCAACTCCCCTTCCAAATCAATCACTCTTTGGTTCAGTTTCATCATCAAATCCAATTGATCCTCAACTTCTTTCTCTTTCTGCAATTCTCCTATTTGAGGGTGCTCAGTAGGAATCAATCTCAACCTCTTTCTCAATGCAACAATATCATCATCCTTCTTCTTCATAAGGGCCCTCACACCCTTAGGCTCCTTAGGATCATGTCCTAAGTCCATGATAATGTCCTCCAATGTTTTGATTCTGTTGTCTTTGGCTGTGGAGGACATTCTTTCCAAATCAAGCTGAGCATTAGTGTTCCTCAGCGATTCCTTTAACTCATGGGCCATTGTGGCCTTGTCTACCAATGTGGCATAGACCATTTCCCCTATTTGCATATGTAGTTCTATTTGATCCATGGGGTGAATGTCTTTTTCCATAACCTCCAACTTTGTTCTAAAATAATCTGCAGTTGAGTGAGGCTACTGTACTTTGGGTTTAAAATGGCTGAGGATCATCTTTTCCTCTTTGATGTCATATGGATCCATCAGCCTTTCTTGTTTGGCTATTGTTTCCTTGAGAAATTGGTCATATAACTCCACTCTTAGCAGCTCATTCTGCGCCTCAATTTCTTTAAAGGTGGCCTTGGTGCTAGATGGCTTCTTGCTTTGCTGAGTGGAGGAGGACACCTCCATGCCATGTTGTCTGTCCTGCTCTTGTTGAAAAGAGCTTGTGGCTGTTTGTTGACTATCCTCTTTATCTTTCCTTGGGCTTCCAAGGATTTCTTCACTCATTTCTTCCACAACTGGAGAATCAACCTTTTGCCTCTTGGCTTCGGGTTGTTGAGTGGACCCACTAGCAGGTGTGGACTCATCTCAGTGTCATTTTCTGCCTCTTTCCTCATGTGAAGGAGTCTGCAAGGCAGGCACTGTTGGTGCTTCTGTTTGTTGTGGAGAGTCTGTTCTTGATGTTGCCCTATTGAAGAGGCAGGTCGGTCTGTGACCACTTCTTCTTCTGCACCCATTATCCCCATGCCCTTTGTTGTACCTGTTGCTGATGTAGATGGTCCCTGGGCGGCTAGTGTGGCTGCAGCAGTGGATGTGGCTTCTCCAATTTGATGTGGCAGCTTGAATGTTACCTACTGCACAGAATCCAAGTCAAGAGTTTTTTCTAAATCATTGACATTTTTCTCGCTTACTTCCTCTTGAGTTAATTCCTCAACTAATGTACCTTGCAACCACTCATCTTGCTTGGCATACTACTCAATTTGTGGATATTTACAGTGGTCATAACCTAGCATCCTGTACTTAACCCTTTTGGCACTGATAAAACCTTCCGGGTCATAAGGGATGCACCAGAAGCTCCTCTTTAGCTTATATTTGTCCCTGAGAATTTGATCAGCATCTTGCCAACCTTCTTTCTTATTCATGATGAAGGGGCCTAGATTGTCTTTGAATTTGAGGTGGGATTTCGTTTTGGCACTATGAAAGTGGGTGAGGTCAGAACTAATGAGTTGCCTATAATATTCCAAGGCAAACAATCTCATTGGTACATACCTTGGAAGCCTGTAAGGACAAAGCTCACAGCCATAAATTCTGATGACAGTATGGTTTTGATATAGGTACCAATCACCTATTTTATAGCTCTTGGACAGCTGCAAGGTCTTCTGAATCTCAAATGACAATCTGGGAGGAGGGTATCTCATTAAGAGGCAAGAGACTGGGTAAACAAATTGGTCGAAAAACTCACAGTAAGAATATGGAGAGTTTTGGACTTCATGGAAAACTGATGACCAGAAGATGATAGAGCTATTTTCACCCCTAGAATCCAATTTCTTGATGGGGCAATGGAAGCTTTCAAACTAGTAATACATGAATAAGTGGTAGATATATGATGAATATTTGAGTACTCCCTCCCTATCCACTTTCAATAGCTGGTCATGTATTTTATTGGCTATAAACTTGGCAAAGTTATACTTGTAAGCAGGGGCTGGCCTGGACTATATGCAGCTAATAATACCAACATTGTTTCATCAATGTGCTCATTGGTTTTGAAGCCCAGCACATAAGAGATCATATCAACTAGGAGCTTGCCTACCTCATTGAAATGGACATATAAGAAAGGAGGTGGGCTTGTAGGCTGGCGGTCTGCCCTCATGAGTGCCTTGGTGATCATTTCAATGTCAGCACTGGAGAGTTTGGAGCCTGCATCCAGCAAATAGTTCATGGAGAAGGGAGACAATAGCTGAGTCTGCTTTAAATTGAGCGTTTGGTTGATGGAGTCAGGATTAATGTGGAAAAGTATGCTCCCAGATGGAGACTTAACAGTTCTCTGAGTTGGATCATAGTTCTCAGCACATAAGCGGATGATCTCTGGAAAAATATTAACAGATGGTAGGAAATAATAAGGCAGATTGGACTCCCATATACCATATGTGTCATTGTTGCTTAGAGAGCTGTTTCTCAACTGGCAGAAGGTCTGCAAGTGGTTTCTATCACCAACAAGATCTTGGATAATGTAATCTCTATCAGCAAGAGTCATGGCTTCAATCTCCTTGTTTGGTGGATTCATAGGAGTGACACTAAGAGCTGATGGTGTAGCCATTATAGAACTTTCAGGTGTTATCTTTAGAATGAAGTTTTTGAGTATAACAGGCTGAAGATAATAGCTTATGATGATTTGAAGAGGAGTGGCAGAATGAGTCTAGTTGAAGCCAATGTTGCTATATTGAAAAGAATAATTTGCAGAGTTTGATTTGAGCTTTGGTTTCTTCTGGTGAACTCTCAGAATTTAGAGACAGTGAGGGCAACTGCAGAGGAGAAAAGGATTGCAGCTTAATGCACTGAGAGCTTGAATCGAAACACGGCAAAAGGGAACAATGCCGGGCAAGTGTGAGACTATATCGAAAATTCAAGCCCGAAAATGATTCTGTGACAGTGAAATTATGAATAGTGCATGGCTCTCTTAAATAGGGGGTGCCTTAGATTATTTAGGCCAACATTTACAGGGCAGCTCCATTAAATTTAGGAGTTTTGTAGGCAATTTAGTGGAAAAAATTGCAGAGAACGGGAAGAACACGGGAAAACAGGTTGAATTTGGCAAATACCTGGATTAGCTAACGCCGAAGGTGGTCGAGTTGATTGAAGGGCGAGGATTGACGTTGACTTTGTAGGTGGCGACATCCAAAGTGATGAAATTTGAAATCTGGAGGTAGTTGGGAGTGAACAGCAGAACAGCGCAGCTGCAATTGTACAATGAAAATGACCGAAAACGGTGACTTTCGGCGTTTTTAACAAAAAATTTGGCTCATACACGCTTGTGGCGCTTTCCCATGATGACGTTAGCATGACGTCATCAGTGGGCCCCGAGGACGGACGGGTGACCTGGATGCTGACTCGGATGATGACATGGTGGGAAACGGTGGCACCGCGTGGGCGCGGAAGGATAGCGTGGCAGGCGACGTGGGGCATTGGCGGCGTACCTGGTATAACGTCACGATGACAGGAATGCTGACGTTATGGGCGGAGGGCGGTTTCTGGATGGCGGTTTCCGGTTTCCCTGCACCGCCTTTTAGAAAAAGCGGTTTTGGGGGGGAGGCCTCCGAAAACCCCGGGCTGTCGACACATGGCGGGGGTACGGAGACAAAATCGCCCATCCCGCGAACGTTAAAGCCAGACATATTGGCGGCTCAGAACACCCGCCCACCATTATATCTAGCGCGGTGGGAGATCAACGGCTGGCAAGGCCTCCGACGCGGCGTGCAAGTCTCAGAGCGGGACCCGCCCATTATTTTAAATAATATTTTGTGGCGCGGGTTTGCAAATTTAGTTCAGGTGGGTTTTTGGGGGTCGGATTAATGTGGGTCATTGCGCCACAACGCTTATTAAAAATGTTTAAACATTTAAGATTGGGTTTAGACTGTGGGGTAACTTTCAAGGGTTTAGGGGAGTGGGGATTTAGTTATAGGCTATTAATCTTAACCAGGGGTTAGACTAATTCCGGTGTAACGACGCAGAAGGGTTGACTATAGCCCCAGATGGACTAATGTCTCCCATAACCATGTTACTTAGCTATAATGCTGGGGGGGGATAGTTAACATGTTTTTTGGGAATTTTATATAGTTTTTTGTATTAATAGGGGTGGGGATGTAACTAGGGAGATATATAATAGGGTTAATAGTTAATATGGGTATGTGAGGTGGAGTGTGTGGGGGAAATTGAGCTTGAGAATTGAAACTTAGAAACCAGCAATGGATGAAGTATGAAGTGAGGGCTTTACACAAGAAATGTGGCTTCTTTTCGAAGAAGAAGGTCACAACTTGACATGACTTTCTCAAGGGAGAAATGTAAGAAGGATTGTTTAGGCAGATCCTAAAGTCCTCAAGGGGATATTAGTAAGAAACCTTTTGAAGGGAATGAGGGAAGTTAGACATGGTTTGATAGTTTGCCATATGGACCATTGTTCTTGCCCTTTTCTTATTGATGAGATAAGATATGATTCTCAATATATCATGTGGTCAGACCTTGCTTCTACAACCTCCAACTGCCTACCCTGCCTAACAGGCCTAACATTTTTTCTTCTTTTGGATGGGTGCACTTAGCCTTGCAAACCCTGATAATCCTCTTTTCTTTTGGCTGCCCTCCTATCTAAATCTACCATTATATCTTTCAAGGGCCCAGATTAAGCAGTTGGGCTCCTTCCTTTCTCTATGTAGCTACTCATCTGCCAAGCTTGAACTGTTTGGACAGGTATTCATTCTCTAGTCTAGAACAAGCAATTTAAAACATGGCATGGTCTAGTTTGAACTGTTGGGCCATCCATCAAGATAGCAGTGGCATTTTGGTTAGCCACTTTCTTGGTCTTTCTTTGGGGTTCATTTCAATTATTCTTTTTGACCAATTCATTTTCTTGCCTTTTGATTATTCTTTTAAGGCATACCCTCTTTTCGTTTTTTAACTGTCTGTTTCTTTCACAAAATATGGAACCTTTGTAACATCAAAGATGAACATTTTTGGCACTTCCATTGTCAATCATGAAAAATGAAACCCTATTTGTATAGGAGACTAATAGTGGCTCCACATGGGGATGGATTTTCCAGATGAAAAGCCAAGAACAACAGGTCAGATCGCCTTATTTTTCCATTCTTGCTACAGTCTGAATTTTCCTTTTGTTAGAAACCATCGATCTGAATCCTAGAAACTTGTATGAAATACCCTTTAAGCTGATTTGCTGTGAAATTACAGCTCTGTTTTGGCTTGTTTCTATCAGTGTCCCTCATCACCTTGATATTTCCCAAGTGTTTTCTCTTGCTTCCCAATGATAGGATCAAAACATATATCAAAAATGGTGCAGTACCTTGGTCCTCCTCAAAATCTTCTTCACTTGGACCTTTATCTATCCGTTGTGAATCAAAATACTGGAAATACAAATATTTATGTACAATATGTGGCTGTGTAGTGTTTCATCAAAGAGGGTCAAAATAATGTTTGAGCATCCTCCCATTGACTGGGCCTTCCTCAGTGTTTGAGCCATCCAAACTTTTTAGAAAATATGTGTTATTACCTTGTACAGCATAAATAACATAAGGTCCCTTCCACAAGAAATCAAACTTGCCATGTTTCCCTTTGTCCTCTTTCCTAGAATCCCATCTGAATACTTTGCTTCCTATGAAGAAGTCTTCAGCTTTGGCTATTTTTTCAAATATTCTTTTGAGCTTGTCTTGCATTATTTGGGTTCACTGAAAGACTTCCTCTCTTGTTTGTTTTAGGTGAATTGTCTGATTGACCCTTCTTTGAGTGTCATTTGGCTCATCTTGTATCTCTTGCAGCAACTTGATTACAGGGATTCCTAAAGATGAATTAAATCTTGCTTCCATTCCATAAACTAGTTCATATGGGCTTGTGCCAATGGATCTCTGGTGGTCAACCTGTCTGCCCATAGTGCATTTACCAGTTTCTTATGCCAATTTTTTTTGTTCTCCTCCAAGACTTTCTTGATGATGTTGATGAGGCTTTTGTTGGAAGATTCAGCTAGGCCATTGCCTTGAGGATAATATGCAATGGAATGGCCCAAGGTCATGTGATATTTATGGCAAAAGTTGATCAATTTTTTGGACATGAAAGCAGAAACATTGTTTGTAATGATTTTATCCGGACAGTCAAACCTGGACAAGATGTTGGTTTCTAGAAATTGTATAATGGAGTCATTGGCTTGCCTACAAGGGATGGCTTCTATCCATTTGGTAAAATAGTTTGTAGCAGTCAAAATCCACCTATGCTGGCCAGAGGATGAAGGGTGGATTTCACCAATGAAGTCTAAACCCCATTGCTAGAATGGTCTCTTAGTTGAAATGGGTTTGAGTGGTAAAGGAAACAGCTTTCTCTTGCCTTCAAAAATTTGACATTTGTGAAAAGAAATTACAAATTTTCTCACATCAGTAAACAAGGAGGACCAATAAAATCCAGCCCTTAGGATTTTGTCAGCTGTGGATTTCCAGTATAGGTGTCCTCCACAGTCACCTGCATGAAATTCCTTGAGAATATTGTTAGTTTCATCCAAAGTTAGGCAATTAAGTAAAATTCCTTCATGATTCCTCCAAAATAAAACATTGTCGATGATACAAAACCTTGATGATTTCATTTTCAAGAACCTTTTCTTAGTTCTGGACAACCATGGAGGAGCTTGTAGGTTTGACAATACAAAACATATATCAGCATACTAGGGAGATTGCAAAAGGGCTTGGTTGATCTGTGGAATCACCATCTCTTGTTCGTTGTCCAGTTCATTAATGTGAAGGGCTTGGAAATTGGTTTCAGTCATTAGCTTGGCTAGACCTTGTCCTTTTATCAGTTTGGTAGGCTTGATTTCAATGTTGTATTCTAAGATATTGGCAATCCATTTGCCCCTTTTGCCTTCAATTCCTTCTTGGGTTAAAATGTCCTTAACCACTGCATTAGGGAAATAGACAATTATATGAGAGTACAAAATATAGATTCTAAAGTCTTTGATGGCCTTTACCAATGCATACGCTTTCTTTTCCATAATCTGATATTTTAAGGGAGCATCTCTAAGGGCTCTGCTAAAAAATGCAATGGGTTTTTCATAGCCTTGGTCATATTTTTGCAATAGGACTACAACAATTGTATGCTCAGATGCAAAGGAAAAAATGATGAAATCTCTATCAAACCTAGGACTTGTTAAGACTGGTGTGTTTGTCAAAGCTCTTTTGATGTCCTGAAAGGCCTGTTTAGCTTCCATGGTCCATTTGACCTTAGAATCCTTCTTCAAAATATTGTTTAACAGTCTTATGAGCTCGACCAAATTAGGAATGAATCTTCTCAAGAAGTTGATCTTTCCTAAAAAGCGTTGTAGTTCTTTGATGTTTCTCAGATGAGGTACTTGAAGGATAGCTTGAATTCGGTCCAGATTGATCCTAATACCATCTTTTGAGATTATATGACTTAGGAGCTTGCCTTCCTCTAGGCCAAACAATGATTTCTTTGGATTCAAAGATATGCCATATTTTCTAGATATTAAGAAAACCTGCCTCAAATTCTCTAAGTGTTCTTGGTCTGATTTTGAAAAGGCAGTGAGATCATCAAGATAGACAACTAGGAAATCATGGATTTCTTTGGAAAAGGCTATATCCATTGCTCTTTGGAATGTGGCCCCTGCATTCTTAAGCCCAAAAGACATTTTGACATATTTGAAAGTTCCCCAAGGTGTTGTAAAGGAAGTTTTGTCTTGATCATCCGGGTGTACTAAAATCTGATTGAATCTAGAGAATCCATCTAATAATGAGATCCTAGAGGCTCCCACTACCCTTTGTAGGACGTGATCCATTTTTGGTAAGGGGTAATGGTCTTTGAGAGAGACTTTGTTCAAATTCCTTAGGTCAACACACAGTCTAATCTCTCCCGTCTTTTTCCTAGTAGGCACTAGGTTTGAAATCCACTCTGAGAACCTGATTGGAGCAATGATTCCTGCTCCATACATACGTTTAACTTCTTTTTCAATGAGGGGAAGGAGGACAGGATTCACTCTCCTGAGCTTTTGTTTAAAAGGTTTTTGGTTTTCCTTTAAATGTATGGTGTGTTGGATGACTGAGGTATCATAGGACTTTAGGTCCTCATAACTCAGGGCAAAGATATCCTAAAACTCTATGAACAATTCAATGTATTTCAACTTCTGATCAGCTGGTAATGCCTTAGATAATTTTACCATTTTGGGATTTTCTGCGGTTCCAATGTTATACTCTTCAATTTCAACATTCAGTGGTTGCATTTTTCGTTTCCTTGAGATATCATTTGAATCAAACAAATCCTCCAAAGGGGTTAAACCTATGGGCAGGAAATTTTCTTTTAGATCAATTACTTCGGCTTCAGTTTCAGCTATTTCATCCAAGTATGTTTGCTTCAGCTCCTCTATATTTTCGTTACTAAAGGCAGTAGGGTGAAAAACCAAAGTAGCTGTTTCAGCTGATATATTCTGCTTGATTGTGTATGTCTGTGGTTGATCATCCATAGTGCTAGTGTCAATGTTAATGCCGGAAAATTCTTCTTTTAGAGTAAGGAAGTTATTTATCTGTGTGTCACTCTCATAGACTTGCCAATTCTCGATGTTATCAGGGACTGTAGGCCTATGTTTGATTTCAGTAGTGAAACTGTGATTGGGTCTAAAAGGTAGCTTGCAAGTGCTGGCAAAGGTTGCCAAGCTATGAGCATGTAAATTGAGCTTTCTTGAAATTTTGGTTAATTGAGATTCTGATAAGGTTTCAAGTACTTGGATAGCTGCTCCCTTATAAGCTATCAACCTTAGATCATTTGTGATAAATTTTCCTTTCATCTGTTGTACGATCAGATCTGAATCTCCTAAGATTGAAACTTTGGTTGCACCTAAATTTTTTATGAGTTTGAGACCTAACAAAAGGGCTTCATACTCAGCCATATTGTTTGTGCATCGAAAGTTTAACCTATATGCATGACCTTCAGCCTGGTCACTGTGCATATTGTGAATCCAGACTCCTGCCCCAGCTCCTAACTTGTTTACAGAGCCATCAAATTCTAAATACCATAAGGTTTCGTGGTCAAGTTTTGCATTGAGACTCTTAGAAAGTTAGATCATGCACAGATTGGTTTCTTGCTAGTCATTTGATGTATCATTCTCCTTTGTTGTATAGACTATATGAAATTTTTTTTGATCTTGAGAAGAAAATTGTTCATTCAATCCCTCTATCGGTGCTGCCACTAATAGTTTAGGATAAGCTTTGCTGCACATGTCAGCGTTATACAGAATAAATGAATCCGTGTCAGAATGTATTAAATAGATAGGGAAGTTTTGGGGCTTCTCTTGACTACTCAGCACATATTTCATTAATGTTTCATGGTATAATCTCTTTGGTTGTCCAAAGACTGAAATGGTGGCGTAGGACATGTCTAGTTGCAAAGATCCTTGGAGTTTGGCTCCCCAAGATCTGAACAAGAGCATACCGTACTTAGGTGGAATGTCAGCTACCACCACATCCATAAAAATCATTTTGGTAGGGTATTGGACCAGGGAGACACAGAGATCCTTAATTAAGCCTAAGCACCTAGCTTGGCTTGAATCAAATGGGAATAGATCTTTGTAAGGTCTTGTGATATCTAGGTCTATTTTTTCCATTACAGATTTGGCCATTAAGTTGTGTGAGGCCCCGGAATCAAACATTGCGTTGTGTAATACCTTATCATGAATGTTTAAACTGACATAGAAGGGTGGAACCCATCCATTGGTTGTCTTTCCGTTAACCTCAGGACCAAAAAGTAACTCGGGTTGATCATCTAGAACATTCACAGCATCCTTATTATATGATATTTGGAGTGACCTATTAATCTGCTATCTATACACTTGATGTTTGGCCAATTCAGAGAGATGGACAACTATCTTTAGCTTACTTATTTCTGTTTCTAAGTTAAAGGGCTTTTCCATTTGAGTCGTGGCATTAGTTGCAGCAGATTTTTCCTTTTCAGCTGGATTTTCAGTAATCCTTTCTTCATGATTGGTATGATTTTGAATGAAATCAGACCTAGATTTATTTTCAGGGATGCTATTTGAACTTGCTTTTGAGGTGTGGGATGGAGATGGCTGGTTTCCAGAGGGATGTGCATCTGATATATCCTCTACAGTGACTTCTCTTGGATGCGGGTATGTTTTATCATGGAATTCTGGAAGAACAGTTTTATCCTTAGTCTTTTTTGGTTGTTTATTGTCCTTTGGTTTGAAAGGTTCAGGCACATCTATGGTTCTACTCCTTAGTTTATAATGTTTATGTACCTCATAAACCGCTGCATCATAGCCTTCCCTAAATTCAAAAGACTCTCCCGATTTGCTTTGAAATTGATTGCAATTATAGGCCTCTTGATCTTCCTGTGTTAGAAAGACCTGATGTTCGCTGTCCAGACCCATTAGGTTGATGTGAGGATCCTCGGTAGGTTCACTAGATGTTGAGGCCTCAGCATAATTTTCTTGAAAAGGGGGTCTAATGTGCTGGTCGGGATCAGCCCTTCCAACATTTGGATTTTGATTCTTTCTAAAATTTGGGTTTCTAGCAGTACTTGGTTGACCTTCCCATGATGATTTTCTTTCTATGGTTTCTACCTTGTCCCCAAGTCTGTCCATGCCTTTGATGATTGCATCTAGATTTTGCTCAAATGCTGAGGGTTCTTCCTTAAAAGTGGTTCTTCTTTCAGCTCTTGCCCGATTTCTTTTAGCAATAAGGTTTGCCTCTACACTGACAGCTATGTTTTGCATGTCTGCCAAGGTTGCAAGGGTTCTTTCCCTTAGTTGATATGCCATATCAGAATCAAATCCATCAGGGAATTTGATTAAGGCTAAATCAGGTGGAGGTCTAAGGTTTTGAGGGATGGCATTGTACACATTGTTGAATCTGGCACAATAATCTAGGACAGTTTCTTGTGGGCCTCTCCTTATGGTGTCATACTCAAATAAAATATGTAGTGGGTCTTTCTTCTTCTCCCATCTATTTAGGAAGGATTGGTAAAGAGCACCCGGATCGACTATGGAATTTGAAGCAAGTGCTTTGAACCAAGTTCTTACTTCACCTGTTAAAATTTGGACAAAAATTTTCATTCTCACATCATCATCGTCTATTTCATAGTTTTCAAAGTAGTCTTGCATTTTCTTCGTATGTTGTAAGGCTGTATATGTGTCGGTACCATCAAAATAAGTGATCTTACTTTGGTAGTCCTGAGGTATATCCCCAGGATTGCCAGGTAGTTGTAGAGGGGCATACCGATTCGCCATATTTACAGGGATCAATGGGACTACAGGAAGGAAGGGAACAACTGGAACAACATGTAAAACAATGGCAGTTTGTACCATGGATGAAGGTGTGAAGAATGTGTTTTGAGAGGTGGATGATGAATAAGGAGAAGAAGGGGTTATGTGAAGACGAAATGATGGTTTAGCAGGGGTTGGGATATAACTTTGTTGAATTGCCTTAGGGCTGGAATCAGCAATATCTTCTTGTTCCTCTTGCTTCCTAAGAACCTTAGGAATTAAATTAGGATTGTCAAAAACAACTGGAGGATTTGGTTCAAGATTTGACCTGGTATACCTAGTTTTCTTTTTAGGAGCCAGCTTTCGAATTTGTTTTTGGTATTTTTGGGAATGTTTTTAGATCTAACAAGGGACTGCTCAAATTTTGGAACAACTATGTAGAGTATAAAACTAGCCTGAAGTTTGACTGAAGCAACATTTATTTACTCCTGTAAATGCAAAGCAAGAACAGTTCCAAAGGCTTCCTGGCTGACATTCAGGCTTCATCTGTAGTTTTAAAAAGTAGACAGCAGTTGAAAAATTCGTTATTTCCCCAGTGGAGTCGCCAATAATTTTATCACTCAGGTTGTTCCCTTTGACTCCAAAGGGAATACGACCGAGGTAACCACTAAACAATCTTTTAGCCACAGGTCCTAGCCTACGTGCAACCAGAGAGGGCTCTCTCTTTCTGATTTACCTTTGTTTTGGTGTAGTTTTAGGCTAGTTATGGTGCACAGGATTTTGTTTTGAATTTGTTGGGATGATGATTTCAGTCAGAACAGGTATGTTTTTGCAGAATGATATAGGCCATTGGGCATGGAGTTGATGATGGTGAACTGCTAGAAGTGTCTTTTTGAGGAAAAGGTTATGCTACAGAGCCAGACAAGCATCTATGGAACAATTTTTTAAATCTGTAATATGATGGGATGAGATCAGGGAGTGAAAGACAACTAAGGATCTTTCACTAAACTGATAGAGGGAATAGTGGGAACATTATTTAGGAGCTTTTAAGAATTCCTGAACAACATTCATAATGATAGAACAAATACAAACATGAGCAGTTAAGAATTCATGTTTACGATTAGTTCTAAAGAAAACATTTTTAACAATAGAGATTGAGCATAGGGTGTATTCAAACAATTCCTGTACTATTCTTTTTCTCTATTGCTAAGCTAATGAAACATATATCTGAGTTGAACAAACATAGAAAGACAAAACATAGTTTACGATAACTTATTGTTCCATCAAACAACACAGGAATTCTGTAGTAGAACGCAGATCATCACATTGACATCAAACAGTGCAGAGATCATGAACTTTTCTAGCCATTTGTATTAGATAGTCTGAAAATATACAAAACAGTGTCTCAGAGAGAAAATCACAAACCCCAAATACGTTGTGTGGGGAGGTATATATACAAAAATTAGATACAAAATATCTAGCTGAGGAGTTAATGGCTCATAAATTCTATGCCAACCCGTGAGGAATTACAGTTGATAGAGTAAATGTTGTAATAACTATTTAGTGCATTAGTTTTCCATCTTGTCAGAAAGTTTTGACTTTTGTGACCCATTGAGTCGGCTGGAGCTGCGCTGTCCAAAATCTGCGTGTTTCCCTTCTTTGGCTTATTGTCCCAATATTTTTCTTAGTCATTACTCTCACCCGCTCTGCCTACTATCTTCATGCTGCATTAACTTTTGTTGATCTGAGGCTGATTAGAAGAGACCGAACTGAGATCATTCGGGCAAAATTTGCAGCATTGCTTGCCACCAATCCTCTTTAGGCAGCTGGCGTCTTTGTATTTTTATTATAGTTTCATTTGCCTCTATGTACCTGTAAAAATTTGGTGGGACCTCAAACAGGCGATTAATTTCATGCTCAATGTAAAATAAATTTTCCAGCTTGTCATAGAGGCTCTGCCCTGATGGAGGTCCTACTTCTTCTGAAGTGCTGGTGGATGCTGTGATCTGATTTGCAATGAAATTGGTCATTCTAGTGGAATAATAGTCATGGGTGAGCAGTCTTCCTACACCGGTCAATAGGCTTGGTAATCCTTTGCCTTGTAATGCACCCATTCTAAGCTTGTAGTCATCAACCTCAGCATGCATTTCTTGACATTTTCTCTCCAAATTCTGCACAAAATTTCTGAGGGTTAGCACCTTTTTGGCTATTAGAACAATATCTGTTCTGTTGCTGATGTCTAAGGCTGCCAACTCTTCCTTGGTGTGAGTGTTGAGGAAATGTATCATTCTGCTGGCCTGCTCAGGCATATTTCCTAGTGCTGCTCTGGATTTTTGGATTTCAATTTGAGCTTGGCCTATTAACTCAATCTTCTCATGCACTGTTTTGATTGATTTCCACTATTTGGTGATAGAGTGGTCAATCCGGGTCCACAAAATTTTCTTTATCTCAGCCAGAGTCTTCTCTAAATTCAATTCCTTTTCGAAAGCCTTTATTCTGTCCTTCAGGGCATTAATCTCTCTGGTCTGCTCTGCTACTGTCATTTTGGATTTGTCATATTTTGTTTCTAGCTCAACCAATTTTTCTTTGGCTTGTTTAATCTCTGTTGCCTGTAGCTCCAGCTCTTTGAAAGCTTTTTTCAATTCATCCATGCTTATGGTAGACTCAAGGACTTTGGTTGTTGCCGCTACCACATCTGAAGTTGTTGTAGCCGTTGGAGGGGTTACTGCTGCTTCTGTAGTTGTTGCAGTGGTTGGTGTAGTTTGAGGAGGCTGGCAGGTTGACTCTCCCTGTTTGTCTTGGAGTGCTCTCTCCAACTCCCCTTCCAAATCAATTACTCTTTGGTTCAGTTTCATCATCAAATCCAATTGATCCTCACCTTCTTTCTCTATCTCCAATTCTCTTGTTTGAGGGTGCTCAGTAGGAAGCAATCTCAACCTCTTTTTCAATGCAGCAATATCATCATCCTTCTTCTTCATAAGGGCCCTCACACCCTTAGGATCCTTAGGATCATGTCCTAAGTCCATGGTAATGTCCTCCAATGTTTTGATTCTGTTGTCTTTGGCTGTGGAGGACTTTCCTTCCAAATCAAGCTTATTATTAGTGTTCCTCAGCGATTCCTTTGACTCATGGGCCATTGTGGCCTTGTCTACCAATGTGGCATAGACCATTTCCCATGTTTTCTTATGCAATTCTATTTGATCCATGGGGTGAATGTCTTTTGCCATAACCTCCAACTTTGTTCTGACATAATCTATAGCTGAGGGAGGCTGCTGTACTTTGGGTTTAAAATGGCTGAGGATCATCTTTTCCTGTTTGATGTTGTATGCTACCATAAGCCTTTCTTGTTTGGCCGGTGTTGCCTTGAGAAATTAGTCAGATAACTCCACTCTTAGCAGCTCATTATGCGCCTTAATTTCTTTAAGGGTGGCCTTGGTGCTAGATGTCTTCTTGCTTTGCTGATTGGAGGAGGACACCTCCATGCCATGATGTCTTTCCTGCTCTTGTTGAAAAGATCTTGTGGCTGTTTGTTAACTGTCTTCTTTATCTTTCCTTGGGCTTCCAAGGATTTCTTCACTGATTTCTTCCACAACTGGAAAATCAACCTTTTTCCTCTTGGCTTCGGGTTGCTGAGTGGACCCACTAGAAGGTGTGGACTCATCTTGGTCTCGTTTTCTGCCTCTTTCCTTATGTGCAGGAGTCTACAAGGCAAGCATTGTTGGTGCTTCTGTTTGTCGTGGAGGACTTTGTTCTTGATGTTTCCCTATTGAAGAGGCAGGCTGCTCTGTGACCACTTCTTCTTCTGCACCCATTATCCCCTTGCCATTTGCTGTACCTGTTGCTGATTTAGATGGCCCCTGGGTAGTTGGTGTGTCTACAACAGTGGATGCGCCTTCTCCAATTTGATGTGGCAGCTTGAATGTTACCTGCTGCACAGAATCCAAGTCAAGATTTTTTTATAAATCCTTGACATTTTTCTCCATTATTTCCTCTTGAGTTAATTCCTAAAGTAATGTACCTTGCAACCACTGATCTTGGTTGGCATACTGCTCAATTTGTGGATATTTACAGTGGTCATAACCTAGCAGCCTGTACTTAACTCTTCTGGCACTGATAAAACCTTCCGGGTCATAAGGGACCCACCAGAAGCTCCTCTTTAGTTTATATTTGTCCCTGCGAATTTGATCAGTATCTTGCCAACCTTCTTTCTTGTTCATGATGAAGGGGCCTAGATGGTCTTTGAATTTGAGGTGGGCTTTCTTTTTGGTACTATGAAAGTGGGTGAGGTCAGAACTAATGAGTTACCTATAGTGTTCCAAGGAAAACAGTCTCATTGGTACATACCTTGGAAGCCTGTAAGGACAAAGCACACAGCCATAAATTCTGATGATAGTATGGTTTTGATATAGGTACCAATCACTTATTTTATAGCTCTTGGATAGCTACAAGGTCTTTTGAATCTCAAATGACAGTCTGGGAGGAGGGGATCTCATTAAGAGGCAAGAGACTGGGTAAACAAATTGGTTGACAAACTCATAGTAAGAATATGGAGAGTTTTGGACTTTGTGGAAAACTGATGACCAGAAGATGATAGACCTCTTTTCACCCCTAGAATCCAATTTCTTGATGGGGCATTGGAAGCTTTCAGATTGGTAATACATGAATAAGTGGTAGATATATGATGAATATTTGAATACTCCCTCCCTATCCACCTTCAATAGGGGCTGGCCTGGACTATATGCAGCTAATAATACCAACACTGTTTCATCAATGTGCTCATTGGTTTTGAAGCCCAACACATAAGAGATCATATCAACTAGGAGCTTGCCTACCTCATGGAAATGGACATATAAGAAAGGAGGTGGGCCTGTAGGCTAGTAGTCTGCCCTCATGAATGCCTTGGTGATCTTTTCAATGTCAGCAGTGGAGAGTTTGGAGCCTGCATCCAACAAATAGTTCATGGAGAAGAGAAACAACAGCTGAGTCTGCTTGAAATTGAGCATTTGGTTGATGGATTCAGGATTAATGTGGAAAAGTATGCTCCCAGATGGAGACTTAACAGTTCTCTGATTTGGATCATAGTTCTCAGCACATAAGCGGATGATCTCTGGAAAAATATTAACAAATGGTAGGAAATAATAAGGCAGATTGGACTCCCATATACCATATGTGTCATTGTTGCTTAGAAAGTTGTTTCTCAACTGGCAGAAGGTCTGCAAGTGGTTTTTGTCACCAACAAGATCTTAGATAAGGTAATCTCTATCAGCAAGAGGCATGGCTTCAAGCTCCTTGTTTGGTGGATTCATAGGAGTGACACTAAGATCTAATGGTGTAGCCATTATAGAACTTTCAGGTGTTATCTTTAGAATGAAATTTTTGAGTATAACAGGCTGAAGATCATAGCTTATGAGGATTTGAAGAGGAGTAGTAGAATGAGTCTAGCTGAAGCCAAAGTTGGTATATTGAAAAGAACAATTTGCAGAGTTTGATTTGAGCTTTAGTTTCTTCTGGTGACCTCTCAGAATTTAGAGACAGTTAGGGCAACTGCAGAGGAGAAAAGGATTGCAGCTTAATGCACTGAGAGCTTGAATTGAAACACGACAAAAGGGAACAATGTCGAGTAGGTGTGAGACTATATCGAAAATTCAAGCCCGAAAACGATTCTGTGACAGTGAAATTATGAACAGTGCGTGGCTCTCTTAAACAGGGGGTGCCTTAGATTATTTAGGCCAACATTTACAGGGCAACGCCATTAAATTTAGGAGTTTTGTAGGCAATTTAGCGGAACAAATTGCAGAGAACGGGAAGAACACAGGAAAATAGGTTGAATTTGGAAAATACCTGGATTAGCTAACGCCGAGGGTGGTCGAGTTGATTGAAGGGCAAAGATTGACGTTGACTTTGCAGGTGGCGGTGTCCAAAGTGATGAAATTTGAAATCTGGAGGCAGTTGGGAGTGAACAGCAGAACAGTGCAACCGCAATTTTACAACGAAAATGACCGAAAATGGTCACTTTCGGCGTTTTTAACAAAACAATTGGCTCGTACGCGCTTTTGGCACATTCCCGTGATGACGTCAGCATCGTCAGTAGGCCCCGGGTACGAACGGGTGACCTGGATGATGACTGGGATGATGACGTGGCAGGACACGGTGGCACCGCGTGGGCGCGGAAGGATAGTGTGGCAGGCGACATGGGGTAGCTGCGGGGGACCTGGTATGACATCACGGTGACGGGAATGCTGACATTATGGGCGGAGGGCGGTTTCTGGATGGCGGTTTCTAGTTTCCCCGCACCGTCTTTGAGCAGAAGCGGTTTCGGGGGGGAGGCCTCCGAACACCCCGGGCTGTCGACACATGGCGTCGGTACGGCGGCAAAACCGCCCATCCCCCGGGCGTTAAAACCCGGCATGTTGGCAGCTCAGAACACTCGCCCACCGTTGGATCAGGCGCGGTGGGAGATCGATGGCTGGCGGGGCCTCCGACGCGGCGTGCAGGTTTCAGAGTGGGACCCGCCCGTTATTTCAAATAATATTTTGTGGCGCGGGTTTGCAACTTTAGTTCAGGTGGGTTTTTGGGGGTTAGATTAATGTGGGTCATTGCGCCACAATGCTTAATAAGAATGTTTAAACATTTAAGATAGGGTTTAGACTACGGGGTAACTTTCAAGGGTTTAGGGGAGTGGGGGTTTAGGTATAGGCTATTAATCTTAACCAGGGGTTAGATTAATTCCGGGGTAAGGACGCAGAAGGGTTGACTATAGCCCCAGATGGACTAATGTCTCCCATAACCGTGTTACTTAGCTATAATGCTAGGGGGGGGGATAGTTAACATGTTTTTTTGGAATTTTATATAGTTTTTTTTGTAGAAATAGGGGTGGGGATGTAACTAGGGAGCTATATAATAGGGTTAATAGTTAATATGGGTATGCGAGGTGGAGTGTGTGGGGGAAATTGAGCTTGAGAATTGAAACTTAGAAACCAGCAATGGATGAAGTATGAAGTGAGGGCTTTACACAAGAAATGTGGCTTCTTTTCGAAGAAGAAGGTCGCGACTGACATGACTTTCTCAAGGGAGAAATGTAAGAAGGACTATTTAGGCAGATCCTAAAGTCCTCAAGGGGATATTAGTAAGAAACCTTTTGAAGGGAATGAGGGAAGTTAGACATGGTTTGATGGTTTTCCATATGGACCATTGTTCTTGCCCTTCTCTTATTGATGAGAGAAGATATGATTGTCAATATAGCATGTGGTTACACCTTGCTTCTACAACCTCCAACTGCCTACCCTGCCTAACAAACCTAACATTTTTTATTCTTTTGGATGGGTGCACTTAGTCTTGCAAACCCTGATAATCCTCTTTTCTTTTGGCTGCCCTCCTATCTAAATCTACCCTTATATCTTTGAAGGGCCCAGATTAAGGAGTTGGGCTCCTTCCTTTCTCTATGTAGCTACTCATCTGCCAAGCTTGAATTGTTCGGACAGGTATTCATTCTCTAGTCTAGGACAAGCAATTTAAAACATGGCATGGTCTAGTTTGAACTATTGGGCTATCCATCAAGATAGCAATGGCATTTTGGTTAGCCACTTTCCTGGTCTTTCTTTGGGGTTCATTTCAATTATTCTTTCCGACCAATTCATTTTCTTGCCTTTTGATTATTCTTTTAAGGCATACCCTCTTTTAATTTTTTAACTATCTATTTCTTTCACAAAATATGAAACCTTTGTAACATCAAAGATGAACATTTTTGGCACTTCCACTGTCAATCATGAAAAATGAAACCCTATTGGTATAAGAGACTAACACTTTTTATCTTTTTGTGAGTTGGTTTCCTAAGATTTGGTATCAGAGCTTTGGATTCTAGGGTTTTGCTACTCCAAATAGTTCATTGTGGCATTTTTTATATAAATTTTTCTGTGAAATTTTAGAAGCTCCAAAAAATCCCCCATTTGAGCTGAAATTGTTCTGAACATAGGATCCTAATTTCAGAGCTTGTGTCGCTATATTTGCGGAGATACAATCTCACGAAGTTAGGGTTTTTTACAGACTCCTGAATTACATTCCAAACAAGTGACCTGGGGAAATCTGTCATAACTTTTGTTTTGAGCATCAAATTGAAATTCATCAAGAATTTTGAAAGAGGACGACTTGTAGTTTTCTATGTATTAGTTTCAAGTACTAAGGTTGAAACAATAACACGTGGCACATCGTACCAGTTTGCTCTACTGAGCAAGTTTATAATTAGGTCACCGTGGGAGATTTGGCATAACTCTTCCTTGGAGAATCCAATATTGATCAGACTTGCGAGGTTAGAAAGAGGACTCAAAGGGACATCGCAAGACGAGATCTTAGATATTTGAGATTTGCAGTTACAGAGATACAACAGATTCAATATTGAGCTCTTACAAAAAAAAAAGGTCTGTAGTTTTTTTAGATGTTGCATAAGATTGGTTTGAAAAATTAGTTTGAAGGAATTCAAAGGGAATAGTGAATAATTATTAGCATTAATTAATTCAATGAATAAAGAAAATGGAAACACCTAGTAAGCAACCTGAAATATCTAGCATGAATCGTGAAGAAGAGGAAGAAATGCAACATGATATGTCAAAATTACAAGACAAAGTACAACAAATTTCACTCTCACTAAGGGTAAATAAAGCCAAGATGAATGGTGTGGAAGCTAATATGAATGGCATGCAAGTCAATATGGATGGCGTAGAAGCTAAGATGGATGGCATGGAAGTTAAGATGGATGGAATGGAAGCTAAGATGAATGGCATGGATGTTAAGATGAATGGCATTGAGGATAAGATGGAAGAATTGAAGATAAATTTGAATAAGTTTCTACAAGAAATGGTCACTAATGGTTAAAGGGTAGTAAATGAAACTCATGATGAGAATAAAAGAAATGTTAGTCATGATTTCGTAGACTCTAATGTTGGATTGAAGACCCACCATGTTAAAAAATCAATATGAGGAAGTTTGATGGAAAGGATCTCAAAACATGGATTCTACAGATGGAGCAATTTTTTGATCTCCATAATGTGCAAAACACACAAAAGGTACTTACTCCGACTTTGTATTTGGATCGAAATTAGCTTGTATAGTATCGATGGCTTATCTTTCGTACCCAAATTGGCACTTGGGAAATTTTTATAGAAGAAATGATAGGACATTATGAGGATACAAAAAGCAACACCTTTTTCAGCCAATTGATCAATCTCAAACAAAAGGGTTCAATGATGGAGCACATTGAGGACTTCCAAAAATTGAACATAAGAGTAAAATATATTCCAGTGGGGCATAGGATTGATGTGTTCATAGGGACTTTAAATGATAATATCCAACATTAGGTTCGCCTTTGGGAACCTGATTCATTGGAGAAGGCATTTAGGTTAGCAAGAAAAATGGAAAGCAAAATTATGGCAACCAGGAAGCCTGCCACTCACAACTATAAAGACGGAAGTCTTGTTGCCCCTAGCCTTCCACAACCTACAAGGTTGACACCACAACAATTGGAAGAAAAAGAGTAAAGGGGCTTGGTTACCGTTGTGATAGAATATATACTAAAGGTCATAAGTGTGCTAAGAAGAAATTATTCTACATACCTTGTGAAGAGGAGAAAGAAAAGGAACAAGAAATGTCAAAGAGAAGAGGATATACTCAAGGAACAAACCCTAGATAAAGAAGCAATGATTCCGACCATATCTTGTAATGCACTGGCTGGAATTATCACTCCTGAAACTATCAAGATAGAAGGACATGTCAAGAAGAAAAAGGTAATAGTGTTGATTGATTCGAGAAGTACCCATAATTTTATTCATTGTAAGATATCAAAGGAATTACATTGCTTCCTATATCCAGCACGAGAGTGTCAAGTGATGGTTGCAAGTGGAGGAACCATAAATTTCTCTAGAACATGGCGTTATATCAAGGTATCCATGGGAGAATATGTATTGAATAGACCAATGCTTTCTATTCCAATGGGTGGTGTTGATGTTGTACTAGGAGTCCAATGGCTACAATCATTGGGTATAATAGCTTTTAATTTTCAAGAACTTTCATGAAATTTTGTATGGAATGAAGGGAAGTTGAATTAAGGGGTATTGCAGGGAAATCAAGAAAGAAAATCAACTCTAATTGTATGACAAAGCTTCTAAAGATGAAAAAATGAGGTGTAACTACAAAATTATGTTTTCTAGAGGTCCCCACATCAACATCATCTATTTCTCCATATCTCCAAAAGGTCTTTGACAATCATTCCAAGGTATTTAAGACTCCAAAATGTCTCCCACCTATTCATGATCATGATCATGCTATTCATTTGATTCTAGGAAGAGCTCCTCCAAACATCAGGCTGTACATATATCCCTATGCCCAAAAGGGTGAAATTGAACGTATGGTTGCAGAAATGATAGAGGTTAGTATAATTGAACCTAGTCAAAGTTCTTTCTCTGCTCCAGTAGAATTGGTGCACAAGAAGGATGGATCATGGCACATGTTTCTAGATTATAGGGAGCTCAACAAGCTCACTATTAAAGATAAATCTCCCATTCCTATCATTGATGAATTATTGGATGAATTGCATGGATCAATTTACTTCACCAAGGTGGATCTTTGTTCAGGATATCATCAAATCAGAATGAAGACTGAAGACATTCTGAAAACAACATTTAGAACTCATGAGGGTCATTATGAATTTTTGGTCATTCCTTTTGGCCTTACTAATGCACCTTCTACATTTGAAGGTTTGATGAATTCCATTTTCAAACCCTTCCTTAGAAAATTTATGTTAGTGTTTTTTGATGATATACTAATCTACAACAAATCTTGGAAGGATCATGTTGAACATGTTGACAGTTTGCTCAAACTATTGGAGGAGAAATAATTATATGAAAAAATATACAAATGTTTCTTTGGAGTACAAGAGGTGGAATGTCTGGGTCATATGTATCTCATGAAGGTGTTAAGGTAGACCCTAGCAAAATTAAATCCATTAAGGAATGGAAAATCCCCACATCCATAAAGCATCTATGAGGATTTCTCAGGTTGACAGGGTATTATTGAATGTTTGTTAAGAATTATGGTAGAATAGCAGCACCTCTAAAAACATTATTGAAGAAACATGCATTTTCATGGGCTCCAGAAGCAACAAAGGCCTTCGAACATCTTAAAGAGGCAATGTGCCAAGCACCGGTCTTAGCTACGATGGACTTCAAAGAAACCTTTATTGTGGAATGTGATACTCCAGGAAATGGAATTGGTGCTTTTTTAATGCAAGATGAAAGGCCCATTACTTTCGAAAGTCATCCAATCAAGGGAAATTATTTACATAAATCTATTTATGAGAAGGAAATGTTGGAAATACTACATGCACTTAAGAAATGGTGACCCTAGTTAATGGGAAGACACTTCAAGGTAAAAATGAATCATGATGGTCTAAAATACTTTTTAGAACAAAGATTATCCTCTGAAGAGCAACAAAAATGGGTCACAAAGATGTTGGGTTATGAATTTGAAATCATCTACAAAAAAGGGAAGGAAAATGTTGTGGCATATGCATTGTCAAGAAAGGATGAGGATGTGGAAGCATTGTTTTGGGCCATTTCTATTATCCAACCAGATTGGATAAATGAAGCAAGGGAGAAATGGAACAATGACAAAGAAGTGTGGGCACTCATTCAAAAGTTACAACAAGATCCTAGTATGTGTGATACATTTAGCTGGAGAAATGATTTGTTATGGTACAAAGTTCACTTATACCTATGCAAGAATTCCAAACTCAAACAAAATATTCTTATGGAATTGCACACTTCTCCCTTAGGAGGGCACTCACGATTTTTAAAAACATACCATATGGTTAAGAAGGAATTTTTTTGCGATGGCCTTAAATCAGAAATTCAGAAGTTTGTTGGCAGAATGTTTGGTTTGCCAACAAAATAAAGTTGAAACAATTAAGATCCAAGGTCTATTACAACCTTTATCCATTCCAAGCCAACATTGGGAGGAGGTTTGAATATATTTTATCATAGGTTTACCCAAGTCCTGAGGAAAGAGTGTCATCATGGTGGTAGTTGACAAAATTACCAAGTATGCACATTTTTTTGCATTATCACATCCATTTATATCCAGTACAGTTTCTACTACATTTGGAAAAAATTCAAAAGCTACATGGAAACCCAAAGATTATTGGAAGTGATGGAGATCCCATTTTCACTGGAAATTTTTCGACAAAATTATTTTCTTGTCTCGGTACTCAGTTACCTCATAGCTCATCTTATCATCCTCAATATGATGGGAAAACTAAGATAGTAAACAAATGTTTGGAAGGATATATCCATTGCTTTGTATCTGATAGGCAAACAAAATGGGTCAAATGGTTGCGTCTAGCTGAATGGTGGTATAACACTTCCTTCGATACTGCAGCAAAAATTACCCCATTTATGGAACTTTATGGATATCATCAACCATCCATCACATCATATCTAAGAGGAAATTCTAAGGTTCAAGCAGTGGAACATCACATCGAGAATAAATAGCAAGTTCTCTAACTCTTAAAGGATAACCTCACGTTGGTGCAGAATAGAATGAAACAATAGGTAGATCAACATCGCAATGAAAGGAGTTTTGATGTATGTGACTAGGTATTCCTACAGATACAACCATATATAAAAATGTCCCTCAAGTAAGCTAAGAAGGATAATAAATTATCACCAAAGTATTATGGTCCATACAAGGTGTTGCAAAAGATTCGTACTGTGGCATACAAATTGGAGGTTCCTGTTGCTTCCCGAGTGCACCCAGATTTCCATGTTTCATGTTTAAAGAAGGTTATAGGTGACAAGCTCCCAGTTCAAACAATATTGCAAAAAATTTTCGAGGAAGGGAAAATCATATTGGAACCGGAAGAAGTCACAGAAACAAGAACTCGACAACTACAAAATCGATCAATTTTAGAGTATCTCATCATGTCGAAGAACTTACTCGATGAAGATTTAACATGGGAGGATGAGAATTTTATATAGAAGCATCAAGAACTACTTAAGCATCGAGGACGATGCTTTTTTGAAGGAGAGGGGCATGTTAGTCCCCTATAATACTAGTGATTCCCCCATTACTATTGTCATTGCATCCATTATTGTTATTATTGTGCCCTTATTGTCCCCATATTCATATTAGTATGCCCCATAGAAACCCACTATTGTTATTTTTGTGCCCTTATGTTATTACTGTTATGTCGGCTTGATTATATTGTGACCACTTAGACTCCTATATATAGAAGGGAGGTTTAGTCATTTGTATCATCGAAGAATTTTTCACTTGTGTAATTTAAAGGAGGTTTCCCCTTCGAGGAGGCTAAATTCTAAGGCGTTAATCTATTTTCGCTATCTTTTTGGGAGCTAGTTTCCTGACATAGTATGCAACTCTTTGCTGATTTGGTATTTTTCAAAGAAAACAAACTCTTGTGGAATTTTAGGCCTTGCTTCCTTCTTGAGGGTCTAGGATTGTTTTTTTTTGTAGATAAGTGTAGGCTTAGTTTGATGGCCAATGCGATTGAGTTAAAAATTAAAAATTTCTTTATCTTACATGTGATCTTTATTTTTCTAATTTGATAAGCCATTGATCACATTTTCTTATTTCAAAGCCATAGTTTGGTACTGTTAAGTTTTGGGCATTTCCATCTTAGAGTGACTGATTTGATTTGTAAGTTATTTTTTGAATTGGTTTCTTATGAGAATATTATGAATATTGTGAGCTTATTTAGAGAGGTTTTGATGTTTTAATTATCACTTGGTAAAGAAAAATAACTCCCTACCCTTCCTCTAGCTAGTTTTCATCGAATTGAAAACAAAATTGTTTTCTTGATAAAATTGTTCATATTGGATTGGTTTTGAGTCTCTTACACCTCATCTCTATTTTACTATATAATATTCATTAAAGAAAATAATAAAAGAAATAACTAATAACCTCATTCTATATTTTTTGGTTATAACACACCAAAAATAGCTTGCGATATATATAGTTGAAATACATTTGCAAAGGACACTCTTTAAAGCTGTAAAATTGAAACTAGTTTCACTAGAGGATGTAAATCCATTATCAAATTAGAGGCTTATTGGAAGGATACTATCACATACAAGTCAAGAATGCAGTCACATTAGTATCTTGTGGAGAGACATCCCTACTCCCTTGCTAATAGTGTTCACTAGATTATGCACATTAACAAGGACCTCTTTGAGACACATACCACTTTCTTGTAGCAATCCCTTAGGAAGTTCTATACTTAGTTAACATGACTACACACATGTTCCCAATCAGACATGTCATTATAGAAATTTGGTTGTCATATGCTAACCTCAATGCCCTATATTTTATGGTTCTTAAGTAGGTGACTATTGGTGGGAAGTTCCCATAGTACGTAAGCCAAATGTCAACCACCATGTCAGTGCTCAAAGGGGTGACACTCAACATCATTGAGGTCACCTTTTTTGGTTAAGGCCAGTATAGGAAGGTTGCATTAACTACTTCTTAGTCCATTCTTAGTCCAATGTGCATAGGGATGTCATCACCTTAAGTGTCTTGGCTTTGGGGAGGTACCTTTATAGTTGATTTTATTAAAGCATCTCTAAAGGATTTTTATAGTTTGTAGTTTTTTCTTATTATTATTGTTGGCCATATATATGTATTAATTATCTCGATAATGTAACTTATATATTCATCATGGCTAACCAACCTATTAATATATCATAGAGAATGAGAAACCTTTCTCCCAAGGAGGATGGTCAACCAGCATAAAGACATAGAATGACTCTATGATTAAAGGGCTTAGATCAAACAATACATTTTGAAGGTTATTTTTTATCTTGATAGTTTCACAAAGATATTACTCAAGGTGAGTTGTATGCCTCTCAAAGAGATCCCATTATAGAGCACAAATGTTAGAATACATTAATAGCCTGACTGTGGATATGTCACTCTGTAGGCTCCTAATGTGATTATGTTCTTAAATCATACCTAAGAGGAGATTTCCTTAAATCATACGATGTGAAAATCAATTTTTGTTTAAGAGAAAATCGCACCTATAGTTAGTAGGATGACTTAATCCAAACTCACTTTCTCATGGTCTTGCTAGAAGGAAGCTATGTGTGACGAGTGATACAATGAAAACAAACAATCTCCAATCATGCAACCAACATATCACAAAGGAAAGAAGGTGTTGTTACCTATTGTACTACGAGAACCTTGTCTTTGTTGATGCAACCATCTTGAAAGGATATCTCTTAGAGGCCTTAGCTCTTTCTCCTCACTTAGGTCTTGCACACAAAGAGACAACAACTTGTTATCTTCTTATAATACCAATATTAATATGTGAAAATATTATCATGTATGAAATACACAAGTAGAGACACATAAATGAACAAAATATGGGGAAGGATTTTTATTACTTGACGTCAATTTAAGACTGGAGTACATAGGACAGTCCTCATAAAAAAAATTCCTCAACCAATCTCTTAACCTATAATAACTAGTATCTCTGACATACGCATACATGTTTATCACAGAGAAAATTCAACAATATTTTGGTATGACACACTTGTTCCTCCTCTGTGACTTGTAGAGGACTTTGTTTATATACATTTTTATTGTGATTATCCACATTGAATATATACACGTTATTTACCATATCTTAGGTTATGATTAAACATGACCAAATAAATCTTATTCATTTAGAAGATTCACATTGTTTCTCAAATACTATGACAAAATGGCATTGTTACCCTTTGTTGTTGTTGGATCCACTTATAAGGGGAATTTCTAGGCCTATTATTTCTCTTCCAAAATAGGATGACAACATTGAAGGAACTAAAAACTTTATTTTGGAGCCTTCCATGAAGCACACTTTCTCCTCTGACCTGGAAAGGCTTCGTAGCATCTAGTGGACTATAGGGGTTATATTTTTTAGCTATATCAAATTTCCTATAATGTATGATGTTAGAAGAGAGATGATGGTCGAAATAAATTATAATAACTAGACTAGTGGCCAAGGTAGAGAGGGAGAGACAACCTAAACAAGATCTATAGTGGATGAAAATTATAGATAGATACATAAACAAGTATATTCCTGAGGTAGGCATACCCATACTTGGTACCAATATAATAAAGCATGGTTTCCTGCACAACATATTTCTCACTCATGTCACCAAGGAATAATCATGATACAAAATAGATCTCTGACACAATAGCTATTACTAGGGATGGACACTGATGTGGCTTCCCTTAATGATGGCCCTGAAAGTACATAATAAATTTTACAATCAAAACTTAGGGGAGGAGACTGTCATGAGTGAGGTACTTCCACTCTGAAACACCTGCAACTCTTCCTATTGGTATGACTACTACATGTGAATGAATGAGTTGATGTCAAGCTAGCAAGGTGTCTATCAGACTATTAAGAATTGAGGTATACCATTAACAGACATGAGGGAGACAAAAAAAATGAAAATGGTAACCATGGTACCTAACACCGTCTATAGAGTGTGAATATATAAGACAACAACTAAAACTCAATAGAATTAGTTAATATGGATGAAAGATTAAAATCCACTATCAAAACTGAGGAAATGTGCCACTAGTGATGACTTAAAGCTCCAAGATACTAGATTAGTTCTAGATATACATCCTAGATAAGGTTTTGAATTCAATGGTAAGAGATCCATTGAAGGAAGGCCTTTATTTATACCCCCGTCATTGACATGAAATTCACACCATGGTAAGGTCGCTAATGATGAAAATTGAGGAAACGATGCACAATTGACATAGGGATGACTAATGAAAGAGGTACATTGATACTTGTAGATGGTCGACTATTGGTGAACATATTGCAACAACCCCTCATTGATTTTCCATGTAAATAAAAATAATACCAAGGTCATAGGACACATTTTCCAAGATCAATGTTGGGAGAAACATAGATATGGGTATCACCTATGATTAATTAGCGATGAAGGAAATTGTAAAATACATTTCAAAAGTCAAAGTGGTGTTAATTGCCATTTTTTAATGAAAATAAAGGAAAATAGGATAAAATCAAGGTGAAGAGACACAAGTTTCCATGCTAAGGAAATTAGAGTAATGGTGCAGGAAAAAGAATTAAATAGAGTCCTTAATAACAAGAATGATTATGAGGACCAGTTCATGGCTTTTGTCAATTTAGTTTTTGAACTCCCAGTTCATTCTCTCATTCTCTCACACTCTTACACACTTAAATAATTATTGAGGCATGCTTGGGGCACTCTATTATTCACATGGATTTAGAGAAAGAAGGAAAAGAAAAGTAGGTGAGTGCAAGGGAACAATTAGATCAACAACGATAACTAAATTTATTTGTAGGTAAGAAGTTACATGTGCCATTTCTTTGATAATTTCTTGATGCATGATATATGCATGTGATTTTCTAGTTATGTGTGGTCACTGGATAGATTCACAATGGTTTTAGCCTTTTCTTTCCATTTCCTAGATAGTGATGGTGCTATCGGTTTTTCCACTTATGTTTTCTCTAGTTGGTGTCATGTTCCTTATGGTTGTGAGTTGGAACAAATTCTCTAGAAACGAAGCAATAACTTTGGTTGAGTTACTACTACTACAACCTAGGTTGAAACAAACTCTGTTAATCACTTGGTGGGTTGAGTTACTAGTCCCTAGAGCCAGGTTGGAGAAATGTTGTGGAGCCGTAGAAGGTTGTGGGTTGAGTTACTAGTCCCTAAAGCCCTTGACAACTTGGGTAGATACCAATCTGGTTGATGCTAGTGATTTCCAAACCACAAAGGTGGAATCCCTATTGTTGATGGTTGAGGTGGTATAGCCCCTAGAATCCCTAGCTGGTTTTGTCTTCTTTTATTCCATGAGATCCCCCATTGATGCTTGGAATATGGTGCAACGTTAATTCGATGAAAGAGAATTTGGTTCAAGAAATCTATGGTCAGGTGGTATATGGAAGTCCTTGAGCTAGTCGTTATCTTCACATATTAATAAGTGTTATTCTTTTGCTATGATTCATATATACCTATAGTGGCTATGTTGTTGATATTATGGCTGAGTTCCCATGGTTTCTATGTTGGAAATTTGTTGTTTATTTGTTGGTTACATAATGTATGTTATCTATGGATCTTTTCATGATCTGTAGTTATTTAATGGTTGATCAATATGTGGATTAATAAGTTTTGTTGCAGCCATGTGGAGAGGGCATAGAGACTTCTTGGTGATTTCAAAATGAATCTCAAACTCTTATGATCATATTTGGATTCATGGCATATATATTACATGTTTGCCATGTGTTTAAAAAAATGTCTAATGTTGTCTAGGTAGTCTAGGTGAAGTTCTACCTTGAAGTTTGAATGATAAGCATTGTTTTTATGAGCAATATGATTATAGAAAATTACAAGAAGTTTTGGGGAGTGGTTTGGAGAGTTACCTAGAAAAGTGGTTGAGATCTCGGAATTAGAGGCAGATAACTAGAGTTCTAGGGTCATAAAGACATGGAGCAAGGATTTTTAGTGTAGTTGGAGGGTCAAAACCACATGAAGGTAGTGTTAATGGTGTGGTTATAGGTTTAGGTTAGTGAAATAATTTTCTAGCTTACGGATTGATCACCTGGGTTGTTTCTTGAGAGCTTGGGTGATATGTAGTCCCTGTAGGATGTTAGTTGTGGTCAGTTTGTAGGCCCCACTTCCTTAACTTGAACTGGGAGGTTGGGTCAGGATATAGTGGCACTCATGTCATGTTTACCCTAAAGAGCTTCTGAATTTGGGTAAATTTTAAATTGGGTGGTCAAATATTGGTATCAAAGTGAAGTTGCAGCACTAGACCTCACGGTAGATGTGATGGTTATGTCTGCACGCATGTTGGTTATTTCTAATTATGGTCATTGATGCAGTTACGTCATCATGTAGAGGTTGATGATGTTGGTATGATATGATGATTGATATGTTGATGAGATATATATCTATCTATCTATATATATATATATATATCTATATATATATATATATATATATATATATATATATATATATATATATATATATATATATATATATATATCTATATATATAGTGTTAATCTATATTTGTTTGTGTAGACGAGATAGCCTCCCATGAACCTCACTAAGGTATGTTTGATTATGTTTATATTTGGTAATCTAACATGGTATCTTTGCCGAAAGTGGAAGATAAAATATGGCAAGCAAGATGATGGTAGATTACAGCTCACATGACTCCCCTTATAGGTTAAGTGACCAACAAGGAGATGAGTACTCTCCTAACATAATAGATACCTTTAGAAGTTTAAAGGAAGATAACATAATTTGAAAAGAAGATAATCACAAGATCATCCAGTCATGGAAAAGGCTTACCAGAGCTCAGGAAAAACAAGTGGACTTCAATGTAGTGATCCTTTAGAGTTTATCAAATTCATAGGGACAAGGAAAACCACATATTAGTTATGGATAAGAGGAAAGGAAAAATGGGGCATATGGTAGCAAGTCTCATTGGGGACACATGTTGTATGAGGATGGCATAGTCACTAGTGGTAGATGGATGGATACACCTAGCAAAAGAGGTAGTGGTTATGGGTTCCATTCTAGTTGTGGATCAAGAAGAAAACATGGTCATCATCCCTATCATCCTTATAGAAGGGGTGAGAATAAGTACTTTCCAGATGAGTCCAAGGAAGCCAAGCCTCCTACCTTTGATGAAGACCTAAAGAAATTAGAAGATGCAGAAGCATGGCCAATTGGGATGAAGAATTTTTTGAAGTTGCATGAATATAAAGATAATATGAAAGCTAGGATAGCCATACTCAATCTCAAAGGGAAAGTAGACATCTGGTGGGAATATGTGAAGCACATCAGAGCCAACAATACCAAGGATTTGAGTTGGCATGAATTTAAAAGACACATCAGGAAGAAGTACCTATCAGAGAGATACTATGATAGTGCGGCTTAGGAGTTCTTTGAATCAAATATGGAGTCTATGAAAAATGAAGAGTATACAACTAAGTGTTTTGAGTTATTGAGGTATGTAACATATCTTAAGAATGAGAAGATGAAGGTTGAAAAATTTGTTAATGGATTTCCACTATCATTCAAGTATCGAATTGAGTATGATGATCCTTGGACAAGGGAGGAAGTAATTGGGAAGCTGAAGCAATCTTATGAGCAATCTAAGTGTAAGTCGGATCCTAAGCATGGTTGGAAACGTAATGACAAAACTAAAGGAAACTAGGGTAAGAAGCGAGGAAAACCTCAGGATGCAGGTAACAAAGAGAATGAAAAATCATACAAGAAATTCAATATAGTTAACATATTATAGGGATTTCAATCTTACAAAAAGAACAAGGGTGATGGAAGGAAGCCTTTAAAGTGTCGGAGTTGTGGGAAGGATCATCGCATGAGAGATTGTTCATAGCACTATGGTGGCATACCTGAGATTTATAATCCTAAAGCGGCATAGACAGTTGGAAATTTTATACAAAGAATTCCTTGGATTTATGCAACATTAGATAATAGGAAGGTTGATCATCAAACATCTATTATCAAGATGGAAGGTAAGCTTTTTGATCAGGTTGCTTCTATTTTTATTGATCCAGGATCTAACTATAGTTATATCAGTATTAACTTGGTGGATAATTGCTGCTTGAATAAACAAGTGCATGAAAGGTCTTCATTGGTGTAGTTGGCTATAGGTACCAAGAATAGAGTTAATGATTGGATAATATATTATTCACTTGAGTTGAACAATGCTTCTACATTAAAACATTTAAATGTGATTCCTTTGGGATCATACAATATGATATTGGGTGTGTATTGGTTATACATTCACAGGACTAAAGTATATTTCTATTACAAGCCTATTGCGTGTCTGGACAATGATGGAGAGAGAAGAGTCTTGTAGGGTAGTGTTATAGACATTTTTGTGCCTTACAGCATAGACCATGAAATGTCAATAATCTAAGGGATCCAAAGTCCCTAAACAAGTTGTTCTTACCCTTAGAGGAACAAGGTCAGCAAACCACAGCACTGCAAATCAGTTCTCCACTGAAAAACACTCGAAAACAGGTCAGTTTTGGATCATTGCAGCTGCTCCACTAGGCATTTGCGCTGCATAGCAGGTACAACAAAGGCTATCTGCGTTGCATAGCAAGTAGAACAAAGGTTACCTGCGTTGGTCGTACTTGGACATGTGGAGGAATCTTTTTCTCAAAGTGCCAGTGCCTAGGAAGCTTCTAAAAAGACACTTGATGATAAGATTCGCCTAATGATGAGTTAAGAGCTTCTAAAACTCCAAGTGGAAGACAGAAACTCCGAGTGAAGAACTGAAGAACAACTGGAGTTGAAGAGGACAACAAGTCACACATCAAGCTGACTTATCTTCACTCCAAAACTCTATATAAGGATCTCATCCCATGGGATCTGGGGAGCCGGAATTTAGTGCAAAGAATTGCTGTTGGTTTACAGTTGTGAGAATTGGGTGATTGCTTGAGGGAGGTGAAGAAGAGATTTCTCTCCGTCGGGAAGGTGATGCTGGATTGGACCTCTCATGGTTGTATCACCGCCTGAACCTTACTTCCATATATTAATAAAGCATTTGAGGTTCTTCTATTCGCATGTGTTTCAATGGTGTATTGTCTTACTTGCGTCTTTGATTTATGCTAATCCTTGAATCGATTATGAATGCATGCCTCTTGTAGTTTCCTTTTCTTGTCTTATTTGCAGGATCTCGTGTAGCTGGGCCCGTGAAAAGACTTGGAGCTGGGAACAAGCGGCAATCAAAGGAGATTGGATCGACCATTTGCGCAAGACATCGGTAAGTGGATCTCTTCCTTTTATCTCTTGCATGTCATAAAGAAGAAACTTTAGATAGCTTTGCTTTCAGCTGTTGCTAAGGAACTGTCACCCTTAGAGTGGGTTAGGGTCATTCCGAGTTGGATACTTTCCCCCACAACAGACTGGCGACTCCGCTGGGGAGCGTGTCTTGGTGGTAGCTTGTGTTTCTTGCTATTCATTTCTTAAACAAAAGAGTACCGAATCGAACTGCATGCGAGTCCATCGAATGCAAAGTAGAGGGAAGCTACTCTAGCCCAGTGCTGGGCCTGTTTATGATTTGAAGAGAAAATCCACAAGGACTCTTTTTAGCTCTTTGTGATAGTGTTCATCTTCCCTTAAGAATCCTCTAGTGTATACTTGACTGACAGCCTCTGATTTGGCCAAAAACCGCTCATTTTTTAGCAAACTGTGACCCGGAATCTGAGAGAGACGTGACTTGTCTCATCAGTGCAGCTGCCACAAAGGCTACCTGCACTGCAACGCAGGTCCCGAAGGGGCTACCTGCGCTGCATCTCAGATCCACAGTGCAGCACCTGCGCTGATCCAGTTTTGCCTTGTGCAACTTGGATTCTCCACTGTCTGTTTCCCAGTTTTCAGTATTGTTTTTGCAGCCAGTTGTCAACCTGTATACCCAGCTGAAACCACTTCTCTTTGCCTTCATTCCGCCTCAGTTGTATGAAGAAACCGTGATTGTTCTTATTGTTTTTCTTGCTGTCATTCACAGTCTCCCATAGCGAAAGTGAACTAGTCTTGCTATGACCTCTTGAATCTAGACCTGTGAGAAAGTGTCGTTGTGATTCTAAGAGTTAGTTTATTGCTGTTCATAGCTGCTTGAGCATTTTCTTTCGTTATATGGTTCGAATTTCAGTATTTCTTGTGTTGAAACGAGTGAATCTTAAGGTGTTCTTTTGATTATTGGACAAAAACTTGTTTTCTTTCGCTTGAAATTGAATTCGAAATTATACAACAGCTTTCTTTTTGTAATACATCAACATTAAGGAAGAAGAAAAGAAATACTTGCATTGTGCATGTGCATTTTGACAGTTTGCATGTCGATTTAGGAAAAGTGCATCAGTGTGTGCTCTATGATCTGTTTGAAAAGATGATGTCTTTCTTTTCCTTCAGTAGTTAAGGTTTTCATAAGTTGAAAGAATTGAAAAAGCTTGCTTATCATTCTTAGACTGCATTTAGGAGTTGTCTCATAAATCACGTGGTGATCCATAAAGGCAAACTGCTAAGCAAGATCAACCTAAAAAGAACTGAATTTATCTAACAACGCTTTGAAACATAACGAAACACAGTAGAGGTCTAGGTAGAGACGTGAACCGGCGTCATTAAACATAGTGACTGTTGATCTCTACGAAGGTGGGTGATTCCTCCTGAGGGACGACAGCACTAATACGGACTTGTGCCCCCGCGTACCGTCGCGTATATTGGGGGACCCCTATAGGAACAAAGCCTTTATCCATAGGAAGCCGTGTCAGCCGCCCTACTGATCGCGATGCAGTGAACACAGCATTCACGAAGATCGACCACTCGTACCGTAAAACGTATTCTGTGGTTTCGCGAAAGGTTTGGCACACCCTTGCCTAGAACTCTAGAGTAGTTTCTTTTGGCCTTTTTCAAACTCTATAACTGAAAAAGTCCATCCGAGCATTTGTCACTTCGGGATCGTTAATACATCGAAGGAGACTAGAGTCATCTTTAGCTTTTTCTCGACTCTTAAAACATGAAAAAGCAAGTTGTGTCTTAAAAGCGTCTAAAATTAATTCAATTCGAAAACACATTTTACCCTGTGCATTGTTGGTTGATCAAGTAATCCGCAATTGTGGAAGAAAGTCAATCGATGAACCGTCGTTCGCAGAGGAATACGAGACAAACGTCTTTGTCCCTGGAATCGAAAACAACCCGGGCAAAGCAACCTCGTTCAACTGGTTCCAAATCTCCTGTCAAAGTTAGAACAAGTGTTCGGACGACATCTGAGGTTCCGGTTACTCCAAACATTTCTGGAAACCCTGCCCCTATTGAAGAAGTTCAGCAGCCCCAGAAGGACAGTAACGTTGATCCTAGTCTGAGAGCAAATACTTGTGTTACTGAATCAGTTCCATCAGTGGTTGGTTCAAAGAGTCTTGCTACTCGAACAACTGTCGCTGTCGAAACAACCCCTTCTTCGGCACTAGAGACATTCTACGGACCTGACGGTCTTCCTCTTCCACCCGGTCTGATCGCAATAGAAGAGATTGTAGAAGATCCGCAAGCAACTACTCCAACACATTTTGGAGCAGGGATCATTCTACTTCCTACTGCATCAGAAGCTAGCCTATCACCCAGAGAAGTTCCTGAAGAATCACTAGGCAATCTACTGGATAGACTCAAAATGTCTGAACAACCGTCGACATCCAGGACTGTGCCAAATGACACAGCGACCGCAGAACTCCCTGGGGTCATTCCGACAATGTTCGCCGGCACACCATCTGTCCCTAACTCTCAACAGCTTGCGGGGGTCCCTTCGGGGGCCATGACGACAGTATGGTCTGTTCCTGTTTGTTCTCCCGGGATAATACCCGGTAACTCCTATGTTGGAACTCAACAAATCGATCCTTTCAGGAATCCATTTGGGCAATCCGGTCCTCGAGGTGTAATAAATCCTCTCGGTTCCGGACCACCGCCGTATGGGGGGCAATATGCTTTTTCATTACCCCCTCCGGGAGGTTACCCATACGGGAGTTCACAACCATACCCAAGTTATACTGGAATAACTACCAGTGGTTGGATACCTATGATACCCCAGCAACCAAGAGTTGTGTATTCTATGCAACAACAAATGCCTGTGACGAACATCCCGACGACACCAGCTATTGTGACTGTGTCGCAAGTTCAAACAATACCTGTTGCATGTCAACCTCAGTTTTCTCAGGTTGTAATGCAACAACCCTTTGACCCTGCAACTCAACCACAATCGCCAACTGGCCGGGGAACACAAGCACAAGCGGGTACCCTTACCCCTAATCTTGGCCCAGTGGTAAGCATAGCACAACAACCAATGGCGTCACAACCATGGTTAGTGCAGTATCAACAACCGCAGTTCCAGCAAGTGTACCAAGGTACCGAGCAGCAGATTTTTGCGAACAATGGACAACCATACTTACAGTACGGTCAAAACCAACCACTATATAGTGGAGTAGTCCATCAACCGTATCAATCATATCAGCATCAATTACATTATGCTGGTATGCAAAGGCCAACTGCTCAGGCAATTCCGTCATACCCTGGGTACGCTTCACCTAACTTGAGTCAGCAGCTGCCATTCGTGGCAACTCTGGAGTTACCCGATCTACATCGGTTGACAAACGATCCTATCGCCTATGCCCCTTGGTGGCCCATGATTCCTCACAAACTTCCATCAGACATTCCTAAATTCAATGGAAATCCAGGTGAAGACCCGTCGAATCACGTCATGACCTTTCATCTGTGGTGTTCATCGAACACCCTGAACGATGATTCGATAAGACTTCGCCTCTTCCAAAGGACATTGACAGGTCCGGCGGCTAAATGGTATATAGAATTGCCAAGAGCCTCTTTCGACAATTTCAGCTCCTTAGCCATGACTTTCTTAACCCATTTTCAATTACCAAGCAGGTATGAAACAGGAACCGAGATACTGACCAACTTCAAACAGACGACAGCTACTCACATATCTGATCATATACATGAGTGGCGTCGTCGTCGTAGGATGGTAAAAACATACGTTCCTGATCAGCTACTAGCTGAATGGTTTATAAAGTCACTGCTTCCAGCTATAACGGAGGATGTGGCCAAAGGAGGAGTCGTAACAGAGGAGCAAGTCATTGCTCGTGCTCAATATTTAGACTTGGTATATACTCAGTCTGGCACGCTCTATGACAAAATACCTGATGCCCCCAGACCTGAATTTTCAATTCCTCCCCCTCCTAAATCGAATATTGACTCTCATGCCGGAGATGGCATGATTGGCACTGCAAGCGCGAAGTCGAAAAAGGCTTCACCTCAGAAAGCCCGTAAGACTTCAGATCGAAATTCCCATGAAGAGATTCTTTCTTCGGAAGTAAATGCCATATCAGCAGATAAAGGCAAAGAAACCCATCAACCAGGAAGCAAGAAGAAACAAAACAAAGGGAAGAAGAAGCAGCAGGATGATCCGTCACCTGAAAAAGCTTCTTCAAGCTCTCCTAGGAAAGGGAAACAGAAAGGGAAGCCACCTCATCCATGTTTTGTATGTGACGAGGATCATTGGACACAAGATTGTCTATACAAAGCTGAGCTCAAGAGATTCTTTAAAAGTCCAAAGAACCCGGCTGTGCTGACTGATCCATTTCCCAATCCAGGTCAAAATATGGTTGATAGTGGAAATGCTTCCCCGTCGCAAGTGCTGATGTTGTCAATCTCTAAGCAGCAAAATGATGCTTTGATTTCGACAAGGAGCAAAGATTATGGGAATCCGCAACTGTCAAACGAAAAGGGTAAAGATCAACCTAGTAGTTCGACAACAACTTCGACAGAAGTTATCCTGCCCATAATGCCAGAATTAACGATAAAACCACCTAAGGGTGTAGTACACAAGTCGACGTTTAATCCTCATGCCAGAGCGGCACAGCATTATAACATAGTAGAAGATTTGGCTCAATCGCCATCCGCTATGTCGACTCTAGAAGTACTACAAAATTGTCCATCCCAAAGGCAGGCATTGTTATCGGCAATAGGGGGGGTTGATCCTAAGGATTCCAATCTTGTGTCCTTTGATCACAAAGGGTATGACCCTCAGTTACCAGCTCAGCTAGCTTTCCTGATTCAAGTGAAGGCCCTCAACAAAACTATTCACAGAACAATTATTGACGAGGGAGCATCGACATGTATTATGTCGATGAGCTGCTGGAAAACGCTAGGGTCACCGACCTTGTCGAGATCTTCGACAACACTAAAGGCTTTCGACGGTAGGACATATACCCCTTACAGTATCCTAAGTAACTTGAAAGTTGAACTAGGTGGAAAAACAGTAGAGATTGATGTTGAAGTCATAGATGGAAATCTAGATTACAACATCCTACTGGGAAGACCATGGATTTATGCCATGGCAGCTGTCGTGTTGACTTATTTTAGGAAGATCGCTTTCCCGTTTGAAGGAGGGATTACGGTCGTCAACCAACAAAACTTCCTCCTTAATGGTTCACAAGTTACGGGAAGCATTCCCATGATCCATGAAAGTGACCATTCAATTCAAGATATAGGAGTAGGACTGTTGAAAGACCCCACGATGATGGGGACCTTCTCGCTACCAAATCATATGTACATAGGAAATGTACCATTGGTGGCCACCTGCAACATGATATCTTCCACGAAGGTCGCAAAAGACAAAGTCATCATGGATCGGGCAATGGTGTTACACCCGAGCCCAATCGAAATATTGTAGCAATCAATGTTTCAGGCATGGGAGGCGAGCCCAAATCAATGCTCGTCAAGCGTTTGGGTAGATATGTTAGGAGAATGTGGTACCCCTTTGGATCCTTGGTCACAAGTGCATGCAAGTGACGAAGGAATCCTGCAGTCAATGTTGATTGAGGGGGCACCATGGGATGATAACCACCATCGTTCCCTTCCTCAGGAAGATACTCAAGGCGACCTATATCACCCTTCAGTATTTGAATTCCTAACAAATACTGTAAAGACGGTGGATTCCGAGAGAAACCTATCCAATATAGAAGAGACTATAGCCATAAATATCTCGACCAAAACAGACATTGTAGAGAATATTTATGTTGGCAAAGGTTGTTCCCCTTCAGAACAAGAAATATATAAAGCTCTTTTCCGTGAATTTAGAGATGTCTTTGCTTGGTCATATGATGAAATGCCAGGCATTGACTCGAGTATCGTTGAACATGAAATTAAGATGTATCCTGATGTCAAACCAGTAAGACAACGGCTTTGGCAGGTACACCCCGAGAAAGCCGCTGCCATTAAAGCGGAAGTTGAGAAGCTTCTCCATGCTGGTTTCATCTACCCGGTTCCTCTCACCGATTGGGTATCGAATATTGTCCCTGTTATGAAAAAACAAGGAACAATACGAGTGTGCGTCGATTATAGGGATGTAAATCAAGCCTGTCCAAAGGACAACTACCCTACACCCTTCATCGACCAGATAATTGATGAATGCGCCAGATGTGAAATCTTTTCGTTCATGGACGGATTTTCCGGGTATAATAAAATTAATATCCGCCCACAGGACCAGTCAAAGACTGCATTTATTTGTCCGTGGGGCACATTCGCTTATCGAAAATTACCCTTTGGTTTAAAGAACGTGTTAACACCCAGGTTTTTCCCTATGACTCCCAAGGGAATACGGCCGGGGTAACCACTAACCAATCTTTTGATCACTGTTTCTAGCCAAACTGTGATCAGAGAGGGCTCTCTCTTTATGATTTGTATCTGTTATGATAGGGTTTTAGGCTAGGTATTATGCACAGGTTTTGTTTAGGTTTTGGTTGAAGATTTTCTTTCAGATTTTGTGATATAATTTTCAAAGAGTCAAATATCATTGGGCAATGGAGTCTATGGCTGTAGGTGTCTAGAAACCTTGAGGTGAATTGGTGAAACTTACAGGGCCATTTGGATATTTCATACAACAAAATTTTTGATTTGTAACACAAACAGGTGAAAAAACCAGTGAAAGCAATTAAGAATTTTCACTAAAGTATTCAAGTATTTCCACCAAACTAGGTATGTGAAACGGATAGATGTCTCAGGAGCAAACTTGAATCCCTGGGAATGTCTATCATTGTAAAAGATATAGTTTTAAAGTGCAGCAATTAAGAATTACACTTCATTCACTGTATCTGAAGAAAACATGGATAATAGCTCAGATTGAGTTCAGGGTAATCAGTGATTAAATCCTGGAACTATTCTTCTACTTTGCTATTAAGTGTAAAACATTTAAACAATAAAAGAGAACAAAAGACTCGAAAACATGTAACACAAAGATTTAAGAAAGACTTATTGTTTTATGAAACACTCTGGAATCCTGCAACATTCACCATTCATCACAATGCATCAAGGTACGCCAAGCTTTGGAAGTTCCATTCACCCTTTGTATTATTTCTCTGAGAATTTTTACAGCAAATGAGATGCCCAAAATGAAAATAACAACAACCCCTTAAGCTTCAGTGAGGGGCGAATATATACATACGATTTTACAAAAATATCTGAGTTCTAAGTTATCTCAGACTTAATGTTCTCACCAACTTTTGAGATATTATTATCAGAAATTTATTACAGCATTGAATACAAAATAAAGGCGTCTTGATGTTCTGTCAGAAGATATTTTGGCCTTTGGGAGCTGCTAAGTCGGTTGGGATACTTTGATCAAATGCTGGAGACTCCGACTTTATGGCTCGTGCGCTGTATTTTGGGTCTGCCACCTGTGATTGTGGTTGCTGCTGTGGTGAGTAAATAGCCCTGCCGAGTTGGCTCAGCATCTGTCTTTTCCTTGTGGAGTTATCCACCAAAATTCTGCTTGTGCATGACTGTTCGTAAACTGGAGAAAATTAACGCTACAGGTTCTAGCCTGATAAGATTATCTGTGTCAAATTCCTCCATACCTCTTGTGTGGGCAATTGGTGATTTATGATTGCCCCCATAGTCTCATCTGCTTCTGTATACTTAAAGAAATTTGGTGGTGCATCAAACAGGTGATCAATTTCATTCATAATAAAAAACAGGTTATCCACCCTATCATACAAATTCTGCCCTGATGCTGGCCCTGTTTCTGCTGAGGTACTGGGCTGTTTTGCAATTTGTGCTGCAGCATGGGCATCAACCCTTTTGATGTAATTTTCCAGGGTAAGCAGTCTTCCTACACTGCTTAATATGCTGGGGAGGCCTCTGTTTTGTAATGCCAGGAATCTGTCCAGGAATTTGTTGATTTCGGTCTGCATGTCCTGTGTTCTCCTCTCCAGTGTTCCGACTAGGCTTCTTAGTGTCAGGACTCTTTTAACTACTGAGATTGTTTCAGTCCTGTTAGTAATTCCCATGGTAGCTAGTTGAGAGCTAGTTTTGTTATTTAAAATATTGATCATTCTGCTGGCAGCATCTGGCATGTGGCCAAGGCTTGCTCTTGCTCTGTGTATTTCCTTGTTTGCCTTTGTGATGAGTACTATTTGCTCATCCATAGTCTCAATATACTGCCACTGATTGGTGATGGATCGACCAATGTTGCCCCAGAGGACTGCTTTTAATTCTGCTGTTACTTTTTCTAGTGCAAGCTCCTTTTCTAGTTCAGCTATTCTCTTTTTTAGAACTTTTATTTCTCTTTCCTTTGCTGCCTCATTCTGCTTGCTTTTGTCAAACCTTTCATTCACCTTAGTCAAAGACCTTTTGACTTCATCAAGCTCTTTCATTTGGGATTCAAGAACTTGGATCTCAGCTTGCAGCTTCTGCATATCCAGACTAGGAGTCTGCTCTGTTGTTGGCGTAGTTGTTGCTGTAGATGGTGCTGTAGTTCCTGTCTGCTGAGGAGGAAGAGTAGTTGTTGGAGGAGCTTCTTCAAGATTGATTACTTCCGGAGGGGGCTGGGAAGTTTGGCCCTCTTCTCTCTGTTTCAATGCTGTCTGTAATGCTGCCTTTGCAGCTTCTGATTGTCCTAGCTGGTCTTGAGTCCGAACCAGCTCCTTGTATAAGGATATCATCAAATCCGTAGCATCCTTTTCTAGCCTTTGCTGAGCAACTTCATTTGTTTGAGGATGGATGGTGGCTGGGAGCTTGATTTTCCTTCTTAAGGCAGCCATGTCTTGATCCCTTATCTTCAACAGTTCTTGGATACCTTTAACATCTTTAGGATCATGTCCTATTTCTATAATTACATCCTCCAAGGACTTGATTCTGTTGTCCTTGGCTTGTGATGATGCTCTCTCCAATTCCAGCTGAGAGGCTGTATTATCAAGGCTGCTCTTCAATTTGTAGTTTTCCAATGTTTCATCTGCCAAGGAGGCATACACCATTTCACCAGTTTGTTTATGCAGTTCGATTTTATCCATAGGGTGTATATCTTTGGCCAGAACCTCCATGTTGGTCCTTAGGTAATCCGAGGTAGATTGGGGATGCAGAGTTGTGGGCATGAAGTGACTCATGATCATTTTGCCTTCACTTACATCAAAGGCAGACATGAGTCTTTGCTGATTGGTGGGAGCCAGGTTCAGCAAATGATTGTACAGCTGTACTTTAATAGGGTCACTCCTCCTTTTAATGTCGATAAACTGCTGTTTGATGCTTACCTGTCCTTCTTTGTGCTGGCTGGAGGAGCTGACCTCCCCTCCCATAGCTCTATCATGTTCATGCTGTAATGAACTGGCTGATACTTCTCGGCTGGGTGGGCCCATGCCCGATGCTTGTCTTATTGCCTCATCATCTTCTGGGAAGTCATTCAACCTTTGCCTTTTCTCTCCCTGATTGATGGATGAAGTCAGGGGAGTCTCTCTATCTCTTTTCCTGGTTAAGTCCTCCTTTTGTGGGGTTTGGAGGACCGATGTATCAAAAGTAGTTTCTGCCCTAGGAGGCACTATATTCTGAGCCTGTTGCTCAGTGGAACTAGGAGTGTCAATCACCCTTTCTTGCTGCAAGGGTTGCTGTTCCTTAAGTGGCACTTCTTCTTGCTGTTGCCCTTGTTCCTGCTGTTCCATCTCTTCTTGCTGTTGTAGCAATGTCTCCACTTGTTCTTCTGTCAATGGAGGTGGCTGTTCCACCTGCTTCCCTTTATCTTTGCTTGCTGTCTGCGGTGCCTTCTCGGCAGTTTGCTGCTGTGTTGTTGATGATGTAGTAGCTGCTCCAAGCTGTCTTCTGTATGAATGAGGAACCTGTCCACAATTTTCCAAGTCAGCTTGCTTTTGTATATTTCTAGCTTCTCTTTCTAGAAGCTCTTCAGCAGTTATTTCTTCTTCTAAGGTACCCTCTTCCCAGCTTAATGCATTGGCATACTGTTCAATCTCAGGTTGTCTCTTGTGTGCATAACTACCCAATTTGTATTTTATCCTCCTAAGGGAGACAAAATGATTGGGGTCATAGGGTATCCATTCAAAACTAGTTTGCAGTCTGAGGCCTTCCAGGATAGTGTTTGCCTCTTTCCATCCCTCCTCTTTTCTGTTATATAGGAAAGGACCCAGCTGGCTCCTCACCTTTAGCTGTGACTTCTTGTTCTTGCTCTGAAAATGCAGGTAGTCTGAGTTGCCAAACTGTCTGAAATATTCCAAGGCAAAAAGCCTCATGGGGACATACCTTGGCAATCTAAAAGGTGTCAACTCACAGCCATATATTCTGATGACTGTGTGGTTTTGGTAGAAGTACCAATTACCAATGCTGTAGGACTTATTCAAATGGAGAATTCTCCTCATGTCATCAGTTAGTCTAGGAGGAGGAGTACCCTGCAGTACTGTCATGTCTGGATAAATGAATAAGTCAATGAACTCATTGTATGTGTAAGGTGACACAGATGTATAGTGAAAAACAGAGGTCCAGAACACCATTGATCTTGGATTTCCTTGGGCATTGAGTTGCTTCAAAGGAAAAGAGAAGGTAGCTGGTTGATAAAACAAGAAGAGGTGGTATATGTATGAGATATACCTGAATAGTCTTTCTCTCTTTAAGTTCATAAACTGATCATGGATTTTATCTGCAATGTATGTAGCATAATCATAATGCACAGCTGGGGGCTTACCAGGAGAGAATAGAGACAGCATTGCTATTATGGTTTCATCCACATCCTCCATTCCCTTCAATCCTAGGGCATAGCTGATCAAATCCACTAACATCCTGCCCAATTCATTCAAGTACTGATATCCAATAGGAGGGGTTCTGACAGATTCAGAGCCTGGTTTTACAAACAGCTGATTGATTTTAATGAGTTGGTCGCTTGACAGCTTGCTCCCTTTCTTTATCAAATTCTGCATATTGAGGGGGGTCAATTGCTTGGCAGTATGGAAGTGCAGCATCTCATTAATACTCTCTGAGGTGATCTGGAACAAAACTAAGCCTGAGGGGCTAATGACAGCTCTTCGGCTTGGGTCATAGCATTCCTGGCAGCTGTATATCAACTCTGGCATAGGATTTACCTGGGAGAGGTTATAGATTGGCAGGTTTGAGTCCCAAATCCCCAAGATGTCTGCTCCACTCAGGTGCTGGGCTTTCAACTCATTCAGCATCTGGATATTATACTTGGAGCCCATAAGAAACCAGTCCAGCATTTGATAATCCATATCTCCCAGGGCTTTCCACTCCTGTTCCTGGTGAGGGGCATTGTGGGGCTTGATGTTGAGAGCAATGGGAGTCTCCATGATCTTCTTCAAAGTTCAACAATTGTAGGTGGATGGTTTAATGGAAGCAACACAGAATAGAAGTGATTTTCTGTAAAAACAGTTTGTATCTCAGATACCAGAGGAGGAATTTACACAACAGCAGTTGAAATACTGTTTGTTTCAGGAGCAGGGCTTCTCTATGGTCTCACTAGGTCCTCTTTTAGCGGGTGAATTGAGTTTAACAAGAAATTTGCCGGGAACACGCAGTGAATGTTGTTTTTGAGCGAAATTATAGGTATTAAGGCTCGGCTGATGTTTTTGGACTTCACAGTTGCAAATGTGGATGTGCAGAGGGAAATGGCCGGTGAAAATATAATTTTTAAGGTCTCCTTAGCCCTCTGAGTAACTTTAATTTCAATAACAGGCGTATGGAGGGCAGCAAGCGGTAAATACCTGTTAATTGACGAACAGAGGTCGCATGGGCGTGCACGGTTGGAGCTCTGGAGGTCGCCTTGGTTAACTGAGCAGGTTGGCGAAAATTTGGACGTAAACAGCCATGCAGAGCCGAAGTAGCGACAGGAGTAAAAAGTGAGAAAAACACGGTTTTTTGGGTTAATATGGACCTTTTTACCATTTTGGCGCTTTTTAGTGATGACGTCAGCATGACGTCATTGGCGGGTCAAGGTCAAGTGACGTCAGCTGACGTCATCGGGTGACGTGGCGGTAAGCTATTGGTCCATGGGGGCGATGAGGTGGCAGCCATGTCATCAGCGAGGTGGACCAATCAACGGCAAAAGTATAAGCAGAAATGACATGGCGATATGACATAGGAGGGCAGCTGGCGGTCAGGACCGTAGTGGTTACGGTTAAGGCTAGCCGCTACGGTCTCTCGGGGCGGTCTGGGTACGGCGCTGAAATTGTCAGGCCTGGCTCCAAGAGCCCTTATTGTTTGACGCGTGGCCTGCCCGTGACGTGACGCAACGTCACTTTCTCGGGCGGTAAAGGACCACCATGGGGGCCGCTCCGATATTGCTGTGGATCGTCGGATCCTCGGGACCTGATCCGACGGTGGGCGGAGCAACAACGTGCTCGGAGTATATGCGCGGGCGGAAAACTTTGGGTTGTGGGTTTTTTGATGGTTTTTCAATGTTTTCCATTAAAACAAACTGCGCGCTAACCTTTTGGAAATGTGCCAGAGGCGGGTTTTTTAGACTTTGGGTAATTTTTGCAAAGGATTTTAAGGGTAAAAGAGGGTTTATAAGGGTTTTTTCAATGCAAATGGTTGTTTGAGGAGCAAGTTGGCTTGTAGCAAGGGGGAATGGGACGTGATAGGTTCACCAAGGTGACCAGAGGTCACTTTGGTTCCTTTTGAAGAACATATGGCTATAATGCCAAGGGGAGGAGTATTTATAGAATTTGGGGCTTTATACACCATAGTGTTAATATTATTAGGGGAAGGGTAAGATAGGGGAGCTATATAGTAGAATTAGAGGTTAATATGAATGAAAGGGGCAAATGAGGGGATCTTACTGAGTTTATCTGAAATTGATTTAGTTTTGAGAGTAGATCAAAATGAAAAGTTTTTAGACAAGAAATGTGGCTTCTGAATGAACAAGAACCACCATAAAACCATGATCTGTCCATGAATCTCAGCTGAAAAGGGAATGTTAGTAATGAGATGAAAGGGAAAGGGAGGTTAGTCATGCTCCTTGCTGCAATTTGATGGAATTAACCACTTTGTCCATTGATAGATTTTGCCTTGGCAATACATCTTTTGACATATGTGCAATGGTGAAAATGCCCTTTCTGCAACCACAACTACTTACCCAGCTATTTTCCTAGCATTTTTTGTTTCTCCATTGGAGGGTGCACTTGGACTTGCAAACCCTTACTTGCCTTTTCTTTTCTTTGGCTTTTTCTTTATTCTTTTCTATCTACTTCTACCCTTATCTCTTCCAAGGTCCCAGATTAGGCTGTTGGGATCCTTTTCTTCTCTACCTAAACTAGTTGTCTGCCAAGATTAAGCAGTTTGGACAGACTCCTTTCTCTATTCTACAACAGAAAATTTAAACATGGCATGATCCAGATTAGACTTTTGGACCATCCATCAAAATTTGAAATAAGGTCATCAATATTTGAAACACTTTACACACCTCTTGTTCTCTAGGAAATATGGGATCTTTGTGATATCAAAGCAGAGCATATTTGGACTTTCCTTGGCCAATCATAAAATATGAAACCTATTGGTATAGGTATCCAACAGTGGCTCCACATGGGGATGGTTTTTCTTTTGAAAGACCAAGAACAACAGGTCAGATTGCCTTGCTCTTTAGCTGCCCATACCAGTCTTTGAAATTTGCTGCATTAATGTGTCAAAATTGTGTGCTTCTTTCTTGGAAAACCTCTGGTTCTATTTGTCTCTTGCTGGTTGGTGAATCACTTAGAAAACTGTATTTTACAATCAAAAACATAAAACAATATGTACATCTGCATATATACAATGAATCCTTAGTTTCTACTCATGGGAATAGTCAAAGTAGTGCTTCAGCATCCTGCCATTGACAGGACCTTCGTCCAAGTCAGTTTCAGTCAGACTTTTAAGGAAGTAAGTGTTGTTACCTTGTACTGCTTGGACAGCAAATGGTCCTCTCCATAAAGAATCAAATTTTCCATGTTTTCCTTTCTCTTCTCTTCTTGCATCCCACTTTAAGACTTTGTCCCCCACATTGAAATCTTCTGCTTTGGTTCTCCTATCAAAGGCCTTTTTCAATTTTTCTTGTAATATCTGCACTCTGCTGAGAACTTGTTCTCTAGTTTGTTGTAAACAGATTATCTGATTGATCCTCCTTTGCATATCATTTGGCTCTGCTTGACTTTCTTGCAGAAGCTTCATAACCGGTACTCCTAGTGATGAAGGAAATCTGGCTTCTAATCCATAGACTAACTCATATGGGCTGGTCCCAATTGATCTTTTTGTTGTTAGTCTATCTGCCCATAAAGCGTTTACTAGTTTCTTATGCCAGTTCTTTTTGTTCTCTTCCAGCACTTTCTTTATGATATTTATTAAACTTTTGTTTGATGATTCAGCAAGACCATTTCCTTGAGGATAGTAAGCAGTAGAATGGCCCAAAGTTATGTGAAACTTATGGCAGAAGTTCACCATTTTCTTGGATCTGAAGGCAGCAGCGTTGTCTGTTATTATCTTGTCCGGACAGCCAAATCTAGCCAGTATATTGTTTTCCAAAAACTGAATAATTACTGAATCATTTGCTTGTCTGCATGGGGCAGCTTCAATCCACTTGGTGAAGTAGTCTGTTGCTGTTAAAATCCATCTGTGTTGCCCTGAAGATGAGGGATGAATTTCCCCAATGAAATCCAAGCCCCATTGTTGGAAGGGTCTTTCTGTTGCAATGGGCTTCAAAGGAAGTGGCAGCAACTGTCTTTTGCCTTCAAACAGTTGGCATTTGTGGCATGAGGTTGTAAATTTCTTAACATCAGAGAACATGGTGGGCCAGTAATAACTAGCCCTCAATATCTTGTCCACAGTGGACTTCCAGTACAAATGTCCACCACAGTCTCCAGCATGGAAATCTTGCATGATATTGTTAGTTTCATTCTCTATTAGACAGTGCAGCAATATACCTTCATGGTTTTTCCAAAGTAAATTTCCATCTATCACACAAAATCTAGATGTTTTCATTTTTAGGAACCTACACTTAGTTCTGGACAGTCCTGGGGGAGCACACAGGTTTTGTAACACATAGCAGATATCAGAGTACCAAGGAGATTGTTCAAAGGCTACATTGATCTTTGGAGTCGCCAGCTCTGTTTCACTGTCCAGTTGGTTGATATCTAAGGCTTGGAAATTTGCTTCTGTCATTAATTTGGCCAAACCTTGCCCTTTTATTAGCTTTGTAGGTTTTATTTCCATGTCAAATTCTAGTATGTTTGCAATCCATTTTCCTCTCCTGCCCTCTAAGTTTTCTTGGGTGAGAATGTCTTTGACAATAGGACTTGGTACATAAGCCACAACATGGGAGTAAAGGATGTAAATCCTAAAGTCTTTAATAGCTTTGATCAAAGCGTAAGCTTGTTTCTCCATAATTTGGTACTTTAGAGGGGCATCTCTAAGAGCTCTGCTGAAGAAGGCAATAGGCTTCTCATTCCCCTGATCATCTTTCTGTAATAAAACAGCAGCAATAGTATGTTGGGAGGCAAAGGAGAAAATGATAAAGTCTCTGTCAAACTGAGGATTGGTTAACACTGGGGTTCGAGTCAAGGCCAATTTTATACTTTCAAAGGCTTGTTTTGCTTCAACAGTCCATTTGACCTTTGAATCTTTCTTTAGCATATTGTTTAGTAATCTGATTAATTCTGCTAAATTCGGGATAAACCTTCTTAAAAAGTTAATCTTCCCTAAGAATCCTTGCAACTCCTTGACATTCCTTGGGTGAGGCATTTGTAGGATAGCTTGTATCCTATCTGGATCAATTCTTATGCCATCTTTTGAAATAATGTGTCCTAAGAGTTTCCCTTCTTCCAAGCCAAATAATGACTTCTTGGGGTTTAAGGAAATACCATATTTCCTGCATGTTATGAAAATCTGTCTCAAATGTTTCAAGTGTTCTTGGTCAGATTTTGAAAAGGGTGTAAGATCATCTAAGTAAATGACCAAGAAGTCATGAATCTCTTTTGCAAAAGCAATGTCCATTGCTCTTTGAAACGTTGCCCCTGCGTTTTTCAATCCAAAGGGCATTTTTACATACTTGAAAGTTCCCCATGGGGTTGTAAATGCAGTTTTGTCTTGGTCATCAGGGTGTACTAGGATCTGATTGAAGCCTGAGAATCCATCAAGCAATGATATCCTTGAAGCCCCTACTACTCTTTGAAGAATGTGATCCATTTTGGGTAAAGGGTAGTTATCTTTGAGTGATACTTGATTCAAATTCCTTAAGTCTACACAAAGTCTAATCTCACCATTTTTCTTTCTTGTAGGGACCAAATTTGAAATCCACTCAGAGAACCTGATTGGTGCTATGATACCAGCTTTGAACATTTTATGTAATTCTTTTTCAATGGAAGGAAGGAGCATAGGATTGATCCTTCTCAATTTCTGTTTGAATGGTTTTTGATTAGGCTTGAGGGGAATGGTATGCTGGATGACAGAAGTATCATAAGACTTTAAATCCTCATAACCCCAAGCAAAAACATCTTGAAATTCTTTAAAGAGATCAATGTATTTGGGCTTTTGATCAGGGGGCAAAGAGGCAGATAGCTTTATTATTTTAGGCTTGTCAATAGTACCAATGTTGCATTCTTCAACTGTTGCATCTAATGGCTGCATCTTTGGCTTCCTAGGGATGTCATTTGAGTCAAAAATATCCTCTAGTGGGGTAAGGCCTACTGGAAGGAAATTGTCTTTGAGTTGTATGATTTCAGCTTCAGCGTTGCTCATCTCTTCACAGTCAATTTGGTGAATTTGCTAAATGTTTTCATTGCTGAAAATGGTTGGAGTCAGTAATTGTTTTGCTGTTCTAGGTGACATTGGGTGAGCAGACTGTTGAAACTGTATTTGTGATGGACTTGCTCCATCGAGTATTTGTGATTGACTTGCTGACTCAAGTATTTGTGATTGACTTGCTCCATCAATATCAATATTTAATCCTGTGAACTCTTGTTGCAAGGTTAAAAAATTGTTTATTTGCATGTCATCCTCAAATACTTGCCATTCTTTGACATTGTTTGGAATAGAGGGTCTGTATTTGACCTCGGCTGTGAAACAGTTATTGGGTTCTAATGGGAATTTGAAGGTGCTGGCAAATGTAGCTAAGCTGTGTGCATGGAGATTGTGGCCCCTTGAAATTTTTGTGATAACACACTCAGAGAAGGTGTCTAATATTTCAATTACAGCAGATCTGTAGGACCTCAATCTTTTGTCATTGGTGACAAAGTTTCCTTTCACTTGTTGAATTACTAGATCAGAGTCTCCCATGATGGAGAGTTTAGGAGCTTGTAGTGATTTTGCTAGCTTTAGGCCCAGCAACAGAGCTTCATATTCTGCCATGTTGTTAGTGCATCTAAAATTCAATCTATAAGCCCTGCCTTCTGCATAATCTTTCTCTTTGTTATGTATCCACACTCCAGCTCCTGCTCCTAGCTTGTTAACTGAGCCATCAAATTCTAGGACCCACAGGATGTCTTGCTGAACAGGAGATTTAAAATTCTGTTCATGGGATGGCAATGTGAGCATGAGTTGGGGTTTCTTTTCCCATTTGTTTTCTAGGACAATTTCATCACTTTTTTGACAATCTTTGACAACTAGAGGAGGGATACTGTGTATTGTTGGGCTGATTAATGTTTGGCAGGTGATACTTGTTTGATCAATGTTTTGTTCTTGTATGAGTGTTTCGGTCCTAATGTCATTGTTTGAGAGGCTTGTGCTGTCATTGAAGAGGATGAAGGAGTCTATGTCCGAATGGACAACATATATTTGAAAGTTTTGAGGCTTTTCTTCGCTGCTGACCATATACTTCATGAGTGTTTCCCTGTACAGTCTTTTTGGTTGCCCAAAGACAGAGATAGTGGCATATGACATATCTAATTGCAGGGAGCCTTGGAGCTTGGCTCCCCATGATCTTGATAACAGCATCCCATATTTGGGTGGGATATCAGCGACTACAACATCCATTAGAATGGTCTTGTTGGGGTATTGAACCAGGGACACACATAAATCTTTTATTAGGCCTAAACATTTGACTTGGCTAGAATCAAAAGAAAACAGGTCTTTGTATGGTCTTGTTATATCCAAGTTCAATCTTTCCATGACTGCTTTTGGCATAAGGTTGTGAGAGGCGCCTGAGTCGAACATTGCATTATGCAGTATTTTATCATGAACATGCAGGCTGACATAAAAAGGTAAGACCCCTGTGACTATTGTTTTTCCATCTACCTCTGGGCCAAACAGTAATTCTGGAGTGTCATCTAGCACATTTACATCATCTTTGCTAGTAGTGAGTTGAAGGGATTTTTTGATCTGTTGTTTGTATATGTCATGCTTGGCTAGCTCTGAGAGAGGAATTGCTATTTTTAGCTTGCCAATCTCTGTGCCTAGGTCAAAAGGTTTGTCAACTTGGGTTTTAGAGTCACGGATACCAGTCTTTTCTTTGTTCATTACATCTTCTTGTTGGATTTCATCTTGATTTTGAGACCTGCCCCTTTTACTCATGTCTTGAGGGGTAAAATTTGAATCAGGGTGAGAGGACGAAGTTGCCATGGGCTGTTGTAGTGGGGACAGCAGTTCAGTAACCTCCTCAACTACAATTTCTTCTGCAGGAAAGTTTATTTTGTCATTGGGTTCTGTGATCATGGTTTCTTTAGACCTCTGTTTATCCTTTATCTTGTCGGGCTGGTTTACATTCACAGTCCTACTCCTCAGTTTATACTGTTTATGGACTTCATAGACAGCAGTATCATATCCTTGTTTAAAGTCAAAGGATTCTCCTGATTTAGTTTGGAATGTTTTGCTTTCATCCTCCTCATGGTCTTCTTGTGTTAGGAAAACATGGCTTTTACCATCCAGACCCATTAAGTTAATTTCAGGATCTTCATTGAGCTGATTGGCTGTGGAAGTTTCTGCATAGTTTTCTTGAAAAGGGGGTCTAATGTCTTGGTCAGCACTTGTCTTTCCTATGTTTGGGTTCTGAGTTCTCCTAAAATTCGGGTTTCTAGGAGGGTTGCTTTGTGATGCCTCCCATGATGATTTTCTTTCAACTGATTCCACTCTTTCACCCAATCTCTTCATGCTGTTTAGTATTGCATCCAGCTTTTGATCAAAACCCGAGGGCTCTTCTCTGAAGCCAGTCTTCTTTTCCAACTTTGCCCTGTTTCTTTTGGCAATTAGGTTAGCCTCTACAGTGACTGCAACCCTTTGAGCTTCTGCAAGGGTTGGAGGATCTCTTTCTTTCAATTGATAGGCCATATCAGAATCAAAACCGTCAGGGAAGTTATACAGGGCCAAATCAGGAGGGGGCCTTAAGTTCTGTGGGATAGCATTATATACATTGTTAAACCTAGAACAATATTCCAAAACTGTTTCTTGGGGACCTCTTTTAATAGTGTTATATTCACCAAGTATGTGGAGAGGATCTTTCTTCTTCTCCCATCTCTCAGTAAAAGCTTCGTAAAGCTGATCAGGTGTTGCAATGGAGTTTGCATTGAGGGATCTGAACCAAGTTCTAACATCCCCAGTTAAGCTTTGAACAAAAATTCTCATCCTGACGCTGTTATCATCTATTTCATAGGTCTCAAAGTGGTCTTGCATCTTCTTAGCATGCTGGACAGCTGTCAAAGGGCCATGGGAGTCAAAAAATGAGATTTTGGTTTGGTAGTCTTGGGGTAGAGCTGGAGCATTAGCTGGTATCTGCAGAGGTGCATACCTGTTAGCCATGTTTATGAGGTTTAGAGGGTTAACAGGAACAAATGGAACAACAGGGATTACAGGTGTGACAGGGTTAATGGTATGGGTAACAAGCGGGGAACTGGTTGAAAGAGTATGTGCAGATGGTGAAGATGGGAGAGGAGGGCTTTGAGGTGTTGATGATGAACTAGGGGAACTAGGGGTGGACCGGAAAAGAACTTTGCAAGGAGTAGGAATAAGGATAGGTCGATCTGAACTTATATCTGAATCAGCAGGCTTCTCCTGCTTTTGCTGTCTCCTTATGTTCTTTGGAATGATATTTGGATTATCAACAATGATAGGTTGATTAGGGTCAGGGTTTGCCCTAGTGTGCCTTGGGTTTCTTTTGGGAGCCAGCTTCTAATTTCTCTCTGGAACTTGTACAGGAAGCTGCTATATATGCAAGGACTGGATGTGAATTTTGGAATGGCTATATATGTTCCAAAGCTAGGATGAAGATTCCCTAATTAGCCCTTCCCTAAAGCTGTCCCTGTATTACAGAGACAGTTCTAAGGCCTCTTGGCTAGTTTCAGGCTTGATGGTAGCTTTGGAAGATAGATAGTAATTGAAAAATCTTAAGAAGTCCCCAGTGGAATCGCCAATTATGTTAACACCCAGGTTGTTCCCTATGACTCCCAAGGGAATACGGCCGGGGTAACCACTAACCAATCTTTTGATCACTGTTTATAGCCAAACTGTGATCAGAGAGGGCTCTCTCTTTATGATTTGTATCTGTTATGATAGGGTTTTAGGCTAGGTATTTTGCACAGGTTTTGTTTAGGTTTTGGTTGAAGATTTTCTTTCAGGTCTTGTGATATAATGTTCAAAGAGTCAAATATCATTGGGCAATGGAGTCTATGGCTGTAGGTGTCTAGAAACCATGAGGTGAATTGGTGAAACTTACAGGGCCATTTGGATATTTCATACAACAAAATTTTTGATTTGTAACACAAACAGGTGAAAAAACCAGTGAAAGCAATTAAGAATTTTCACTAAAGTATTCAAGTATTTCCACCAAACTAGGTATGAGAAACGGATAGATGTCTCAGGAGCAAACTTGAATCCCTGGGAATGTCTATCACTGTAAAAGATATAGTTTTAAAGTGCAGCAATTAAGAATTACACTTCATTCACTGTATCTGAAGAAAACATGGATAATAGCTCAGATTGAGTTCAGGGTAATCAGTGATTAAATCCTGGAACTATTCTTCTACTTTGCTATTAAGTGTAAAACATTTAAACAATAAAAGAGAACAAAAGACTCGAAAACATGTAACACAAAGATTTAAGAAAGACTTATTGTTTTATGAAACACTCTGGAATCCTGCAACATTCACCATTCATCACAATGCATCAAGGTACGCCAAGCTTTGGAAGTTCCATTCACCCTTTGTATTATTTCTCTGAGAATTTTTACAGCAAATGAGATGCCCAAAATGAAAATAACAACAACCCCTTAAGCTTCAGTGAGGGGCGAATATATACATACGATTTTACAAAAATATCTGAGTTCTAAGTTATCTCAGACTTAATGTTCTCACCAACTTTTGAGATATTATTATCAGAAATTTATTACAGCATTGAATACAAAATAAAGGCGTCTTGATGTTCTGTCAGAAGATATTTTGGCCTTTGGGAGCTGCTAAGTCGGTTGGGATACTTTGATCAAATGCTGGAGACTCCGACTTTATGGCTCGTGCGCTGTATTTTGGGTCTGCCACCTGTGATTGTGATTGCTGCTGTGGTGAGTAAATAGCCCTGCCGAGTTGGCTCAGCATCTGTCTTTTCCTTGTGGAGTTATCCACCAAAATTCTGCCTGTGCATGACTGTTCGTAAACTGGAGAAAATTAACGCTACAGGTTCTGGCCTGATAAGATTATCTGTGTCAAATTCCTCCATACCTCTTGTGTGGGCAATTGGTGATTTATGATTGCCCCCATAGTCTCATCTGCTTCTGTATACTTAAAGAAATTTGGTGGTGCATCAAATAGGTGATCAATTTCATTCATAATAAAAAACAGGTTATCCACCCTATCATACAAATTCTGCCCTGATGCTGGCCCTGTTTCTGCTGAGGTACTGGGCTGTTTTGCAATTTGTGCTGCAGCATGGGCATCAACCCTTTTGATGTAATTTTCCAGGGTAAGCAGTCTTCCTACACTGCTTAATATGCTGGGGAGGCCTCTGTTTTGTAATGCCAGGAATCTGTCCAGGAATTTGTTGATTTCGGTCTGCATGTCCTGTGTTCTCCTCTCCAGTGTTCTGACTAGGCTTCTTAGTGTCAGGACTCTTTTAACTACTGAGATTGTTTCAGTCCTGTTAGTAATTCCCATGGTAGCTAGTTGAGAGCTAGTTTTGTTATTTAAAATATTGATCATTCTGCTGGCAGCATCTGGCATGTGGCCAAGGCTTGCTCTTGCTCTGTGTATTTCCTTGTTTTCCTTTGTGATGAGTACTATTTGCTCATCCATAGTCTCAATATACTGCCACTGATTGGTGATGGATCGACCAATGTTGCCCCAGAGGACTGCTTTTAATTCTGCTGTTACTTTTTCTAGTGCAAGCTCCTTTTCTAGTTCAGCTATTCTCTTTTTTAGAACTTTTATTTCTCTTTCCTTTGCTGCCTCATTCTGCTTGCTTTTGTCAAATCTTTCATTCACCTTAGTCAAAGACCTTTTGACTTCATCAAGCTCTTTCATTTGGGATTCAAGAACTTGGATCTCAGCTTGCAGCTTCTGCATATCCAGACTAGGAGTCTGCTCTGTTGTTGGCGTAGTTGTTGCTGTAGATGGTGCTGTAGTTCCTGTCTGCTGAGGAGGAAGAGTAGTTGTTGGAGGAGCTTCTTCAAGATTGATTACTTCCGGAGGGGGCTGGGAAGTTTGGCCCTCTTCTCTCTGTTTCAATGCTGTCTGTAATGCTGCCTTTGCAGCTTCTGATTGTCCTAGCTGGTCTTGAGTCCGAACCAGCTCCTTGTATAAGGATATCATCAAATCCGTAGCATCCTTTTCTAGCCTTTGCTGAGCAACTTCATCTGTTTGAGGATGGATGGTGGCTGGGAGCTTGATTTTCCTTCTTAAGGCAGCCATGTCTTGATCCCTTATCTTCAACAGTTCTTGGATACCTTTAACATCTTTAGGATCATGTCCTATTTCTATAATTACATCCTCCAAGGACTTGATTCTGTTGTCCTTGGCTTGTGATGATGCTCTCTCCAATTCCAGCTGAGAGGCTGTATTATCAAGGCTGCTCTTCAATTTGTAGTTTTCCAATGTTTCATCTGCCAAGGAGGCATACACCATTTCACCAGTTTGTTTATGCAGTTCGATTTTATCCATAGGGTGTATATCTTTGGCCAGAACCTCCATGTTGGTCCTTAGGTAATCCGAGGTAGATTGGGGATGCAGAGTTGTGGGCATGAAGTGACTCATGATCATTTTGCCTTCACTTACATCAAAGGCATACATGAGTCTTTGCTGATCGGTGGGAGCCAGGTTCAGCAAATGATTGTACAGCTGTACTTTAATAGGATCACTCCTCCTTTTAATGTCGATAAACTGCTGTTTGATGCTTACCTGTCCTTCTTTGTGCTGGCTGGAGGAGCTGACCTCCCCTCCCATAGCTCTATCATGTTAATGCTGGAATGAACTGGCTGATACTTCTCGGCTGGGTGGGCCCATGCCCGATGCTTGTCTTATTGCCTCATCATCTTCTGGGAAGTCATTCAACCTTTGCCTTTTCTCTCCCTGATTGATGGATGAAGTCAGGGGAGTCTCTCTATCTCTTTTCCTGGTTAAGTCCTCCTTTTGTGGGGTTTGGAGGACCGATGTATCAAAAGTAGTTTCTGCCCTAGGAGGCACTATATTCTGAGCCTGTTGCTCAGTGGAACTAGGAGTGTCAATCACCCTTTCTTGCTACAAGGGTTGCTGTTCCTTAAGTGGCACTTCTTCTTGCTGCTGCCCTTGTTCCTATTGTTCCATCTCTTCTTGCTGTTGTAGCAATGTCTCCACTTATTCTTCTGTCAATGGAGGTGGCTGTTCCACCTGCTTCCCTTTATCTTTGCTTGCTGTCTGCGGTGCCTTCTCGGCAATTTGCTGTTGTGTTGTTGATGATGTAGTAGCTGCTCCAAGCTGTCTTCTGTATGAATGAGGAACCTGTCCACAATTCTCCAAGTCAGCTTGCTTTTGTATATTTCTAGCTTCTCTTTCTAGAAGCTCTTCATCAGTTATTTCTTCTTCTAAGGTATCCTCTTCCCAGCTTAATGCATTGGCATACTGTTCAATCTCAGGTTGTCTCTTGTGTGCATAACTACCCAATTTGTATTTTATCCTCCTAAGGGAGACAAAATGATTGGGGTCATAGGGTATCCATTCAAAACTAGTTTGCAGTCTGAGGCCTTCCAGGATAGTGTTTGCCTCTTTCCATCCCTCCTCTTTTCTGTTATATAGGAAAGGACCCAGCTGGCTCCTCACCTTTAGCTGTGACTTCTTGTTCTTGCTCTGAAAATGCAGGTAGTCTGAGTTGCCAAACTGTCTGAAATATTCCAAGGAAAAAAGCCTCATGGGGACATACCTTGGCAATCTAAAAGGTGTCAACTCACAGCCATATATTCTGATGACTGTGTGGTTTTGGTAGAAGTACCAATTACCAATGCTGTAGGACTTATTCAAATGGAGAATTCTCCTCATGTCATCAGTTAGTCTAGGAGGAGGAGTACCCTGCAGTACTGTCATGGCTGGATAAATGAATAAGTCAATGAACTCATTGTATGTGTAAGGTGACACAGATGTATAGTGAAAGACAGAGGTCCAGAACACCACTGATCTTGGATTTCCTTGGGCATTGAGTTGCTTCAAAGGAAAAGAGAAGGTAGCTGGTTGATAAAACAAGAAGAGGTGGTATATGTATGAGGTATACCTGAATAGTCTTTCTCTCTTTAAGTTCATAAACTGATCATGGATTTTATCTGCAATGTATGTAGCATAATCATAATGCACAGCTGGGGGCTTACCAGGAGAGAATAGAGACAGCATTGCTATTATGGTTTCATCCACATCCTCCATTCCCTTGAATCCTAGGGCATAGCTGATCAAATCCACTAACATCCTGCCCAATTCATTCAAGTACTGATATCCAATAGGAGGGGTTCTGACAGATTCAGAGCCTGGTTTTACAAACAGCTGATTGATTTTAATGAGTTGGTCGCTTGACAGCTTGCTCCCTTTCTTTATCAAATTCTGCATATTGAGGGGGGTCAATTGCTTGGCAGTATGGAAGTGCAGCATCTCATTAATACTCTCTGAGGTGATCTGGTAAAAAACTAAGCCTGAGGGGCTAATGACAGCTCTTCGGCTTGGGTCATAGCATTCCTGGCAGCTGTATATCAACTCTGGCATAGGATTTACCTGGGGGAGGTTATAGATTGGCAGGTTTGAGTCCCAAATCCCCAAGATGTCTGCTCCACTCAGGTGCTGGGCTTTCAACTCATTCAACATCTGGATATTATACTTGGAGCCCATAAGAAACCAGTCCAGCATTTGATAATCCATATCTCCCAGGGCTTTCCACTCCAGTTCCTGGTGAGGGGCATTGAGGGGCTTGATGTTGAGAGCAATGGGAGTCTCCATGATCTTCTTCAAAGTTCAACAATTGTAGGTGGATGGTTTAATGGAAGAACACAGAATAGAAGTGATTTTCTGTAAAAACAGTTTGTATCTCAGATACCAGAGGAGGAATTTACACAACAGCAGTTGAAATACTGTTTGTTTCAGGAGCAGGGCTTCTCTATGGTCTCACTAGGTCCTCTTTTAGCGGGTGAATTGAGTTTAACAAGAAATTTGCCGGGAACACGCAGTGAATGTTGTTTTTGAGCGAAATTACAGGTATTAAGGCTCGGCTGATGTTTTTGGACTTCACAGTTGCAAATGTGGATGTGCAGAGGGAAATGGCCGGTGAAAATATAATTTTTAAGGTCTCCTTAGCCCTCTGAGTAACTTTAATTTCAATAACAGGCGTATGGAGGGCAGCAAGCGGTAAATACCTGTTAATTGATGAACAGAGGTCACATGGGCGTGCACGGTTGGAGCTCTGGAGGTCGCCTTGGTTAACTGAGCAGGTTGGCGAAAATTTGGACGTAAACAGCCATGCAGAGCCGAAGTAGCGACGGGAGTAAAAAGTGAGAAAAACACGGTTTTTTGGGTTAATATGGACCTTTTTACCATTTTGGCGCTTTTTAGTGATGACGTCAGCATGACGTCATTGGCGGGTCAAGGTCAAGTGACGTCAGCTGACGTCATCGGGTGACGTGGCGGTAAGCTATTGGTCCATGGGGGCGATGAGGTGGCAGCCATGTCATCAGCGAGGTGGACCAATCAACGGCAAAAGGATAAGCAGAAATGATGTGGCGATATGACATAGGAGGGCAGCTGGCGGTCAGGACCGTAGCGGTTACGGTTAAGGCTAGCCGCTACGGTCTCTCGGGGCGGTCTGGGTACGGCGCTGAAATTGTCAGGCCTGGCTCCGAGAGCCCTTATTGTTTGACGCGTGGCCTGCCCGTGACGTGACGCAACGTCACTTTCTCGGGCGGTAAAGGACCACCATGGGGGCCGCTCCGATATTGTTGTGGATCGTCGGATCCTCGGGACCTGATCCGACGGTGGGCGAAGCAACAACGTGCTCGGAGTATATGCGCGGGCGGAAAACTTTGGGTTGTGGGTTTTTTGATGGTTTTTCAATGTTTTCCATTAAAACAAACTGCGCGCTAACCTTTTGGAAATGTGCCAGAGGCGGGTTTTTTAGACTTTGGGTAATTTTTGCAAAGGATTTTAAGGGTAAAAGAGGGTTTATAAGGGTTTTTTCAATGCAAATGGTGGTTTGAGGAGCAAGTTGGCTTGTAGCAAGGGGGAATGGGACGTGATAGGTTCACCAAGGTGACCAGAGGTCACTTTGGTTCCTTTTGAAGAACATATGGCTATAATGCCAAGGGGAGGAGTATTTATAGAATTTGGGGCTTTATACACCATAGTGTTAATATTATTAGGGGAAGGGTAAGATAGGGGAGCTATATAGTAGAATTAGAGGTTAATATGAATGAAAGGGGCAAATGAGGGGATCTTACTGAGTTTATCTGAAATTGATTTAGTTTTGAGAGTAGACCAAAATGAAAAGTTTTTAGACAAGAAATGTGGCTTCTGAATGAACAAGAACCACCATAAAACCATGATCTGTCCATGAATCTCAGCTGAAAAGGGAATGTTAGTAATGAGATGAAAGGGAAAAGGGAGGTTAGTCATGCTCCTTGCTGCAATTTGATGGAATTGACCACTTTGTCCATTGATAGATTTTGCCTTGGCAATACATCTTTTGACATATGTGCAATGGTGAAAATGCCCTTTCTGCAACCACAACTACTTACCCAGCTATTTTCCTAGCATTTTTTGTTTCTCCATTGGAGGGTGCACTTGGACTTGCAAACCCTTACTTGCCTTTTCTTTTCTTTGGCTTTTTCTTTATTCTTTTCTATCTACTTCTACCCTTATCTCTTCCAAGATCCCAGATTAGGCTGTTGGGATCCTTTTCTTCTCTACCTAAACTAGTTGTCTGCCAAGATTAAGCAGTTTGGACAGACTCCTTTCTCTATTCTACAACAGAAAATTTAAACATGGCATGATCCAGATTAGACTTTTGGACCATCCATCAAAATTTGAAATAAGGTCATCAATATTTGAAACACTTTACACACCTCTTGTTCTCTAGGAAATATGGGATCTTTGTGATATCAAAGCAGAGCATATTTGGACTTTCCTTGGCCAATCATAAAATATGAAACCTATTGGTATAGGTATCCAACAGAACGCAGGGGCGACATTTCAGAGAGCAATGAATTATGCTTTCCATGACATCAAGAACATCGTTCAACCTTATCTCGACGATCTTCCGGCTCATTCGCAAAAGCAGACTGATCATCCGCATCATTTAAGAGCGATATTTCTACGTTTCCGACACTACAAGGTAAGACTCAATCCGCACAAATGTGTGTTTTGCGTCGGTTCTGGTCGTTTACTTGGCTTTATAGTCTCCAAGGATGGGATTCGTCTCGACCCTTGCAAGGTGCAGTCAATCATTAATTTGCCTCCACCTTCGAACTTGCTTCAGATTCAGAAACTCCAAGGGAAAGCAAACTTTCTGAGGAGGTTCATTCCAAATTACGCAGAACTTGCTAAAGGTTATACCCGTCTCCTGAAAAAGGATGTACCTTTCGTCTGGGACCAGGTTGCACAAGCTTCCTTTGATGCTTTGAAAGAAGCGCTAGTCAAAGCATCATTAATGTACGCCCCAGACTATCTAAGGGATTTTAACCTGTATCTGGCTGCAGCAGATACGACCATTGCGATGGTTTTAGTTCAAGAAGTCGACGGAATTGAACAGCCTATATATTACTTAAGTAAAAACTTAAATGATACGGAAAGTAAATATTCTCATGTTGAAAAGCTAGCATTGGCGGCTGTTCAAGCGATACAAAGATTTCGGCACTATGTCCTCTTTAGGAAGACCACCGTATTGTCAGATTGCAACCCCATGACTTATATACTGTCGCGACAGTTGCTTGGGGGCAAATATTCAAAGTGGATAGCTATCCTTCAAGAGTTTGATCTGGAATTTGTGAAATCCAAATCAAAGAAAGCCTTAGTTTTCGCAGAATTATTATGCGATCTCCCGTCATCGTACAACGATGAAACGTCCAAAGAATCGATCGTGGACGAAAGCTTGTTTCTGATATCAGCAAGTGATGAGTGGTATGGAGATATAATAGTTTATCTCCAAACCCAAAAGTTTCGGCCAGACACCTCTCACTCAGAACAAAAATGCATTCGATACCAAGCAAAAGACTACATGATCGTCGGTGATACGCTTTACCGTCGTGGTGTCGATACGGTTCTGAGAAGGTGTCTAAGCCATGAGGAAGCCGAAAAAGCCCTGAATGAATGTCATTCAGACACCTGGGTGGGGCATCAATCTGGATATGCTACAGCACAAAGAATCTTACGAGCAGGATACTTCTGGCCAACCATGTTCAAAGATTGCATAACTGCGGTTAGAAGTTGCCATGCATGTCAGATTTTTGATAGCAAAACCAGAAGACCCCCCGCTCCTTTACAGCCAATAATAGCTGTGGGGCCTTTCGCCAAGTGGGGCATCGATTTCATGCAATGTAACCCCACCTCGACCGGGGGGCATGGGTATATTATAGTCGCAGTTGACTATTTTACCAAATGGGCCGAGGCGATGCCTACATTGGATAACACTGGTGAAACAGCAGCCCTATTCTTTTTTAATCATGTAGTCGCCAGATTCGGCGTGCCACAGGCCATAGTAACAGATCATGGATCGCATTTTCGCAATCACATGATGGTTGAATTAACTGCCAAACTAGGATTGTCTCACGACAGCTCTACTCCGTACTATCCGCAAGCTAACGGACAAGTTGAAGCGATCAACAAAGTCCTGAAGCGCATGCTGCAAAGGATGGTGGGGGTTCACAAAAGAAGATGGCATTTGATCCTATACTCGGCTTTGTGGGCTTACCGAACATCGGTAAGGAATGCCACTGGGTTCACACCGTTTCAACTGGTGTATGGCCTGGAAGCGATCTTACCAATCCAGTGCGAAATTTCGTCCCTTAAACTCGCAATTGATCTCCTCCCCGGAACCTCAGAAGAAGAAGCTCGTTTCTTAGAGTTAATCCAGTTGGATGAAACTCGTCGTGATGCCGCCTTGGCCAACGAAGCCCATAAGAAACGAGTCAAAGCGCAGTTCGACAAAAATGTCAAACCTCGTGTCTTCTCGGAAGGTGATTTGGTCTTGCTTTATGACCAAGAATCCGATAAATTGGGAGCTGGGAAATTCAAGTCGTTATGGATGGGCCCTTATATTGTTAAAAGTGTGTTAGCAAAAGGTGCCTACGAGTTAGTAGATTATGACGGAATCCCACTGGCGTAACCCCGCAACGGGTTGTACCTTAAGCGTTACCATGCCTAAATAGTAACCTGTATGCTTTTGTTACATTTTTGTTTTCGCTAAAGCGTTTGTTCCGGTTTAAGTAATCCGCTTTTTACACTTATTGCAGATGTCAAATCCATTGGAACCGTGGGTTGGATATGCTGACGGAGCGAGTCGTAGTTCGAGGAACCTATCCTCTGCAGCATGGGTCATTTTTAACCCAAGCGACGAGTTAGTGAGTTTCAGGGGGGTATGTATTGGTCAATCAACAAATAATATCGCTGAGTATAGCGCGTTGATAGAGCTCCTCTCTGATGCCATCACCCATGGCATACACCGGCTAGTCGTCAGGCTAGACTCACAGCTCGTGGTACTACAGCTCAATGGTACCTACTCTGTCCGAAATCCAACTATTTATCGCAAGTTCCTAAGAGTTAAAATCTTGGAAAGATAGTTTGATTTTATCCAATATCAACACATTTCCAGAAACTTAAACACATTAACCGACTCATTAGCAAACTATGTGTTAGATAGACATCTGCAAAATTGATAAAAAGAGAAGCATCATCGATGTTTCATACATGGATCACATAAAAACTGGAATAAACTCCGAAAATCAAAAATATACATAACTGTTTACGGTTTACATGTAATGTTCTGTAACCAAGACAAAATCGGTCATATGACCCCAAAACTCAAAAATGGCTGGGGGGCACCCTAGCCTAGTGATGCTCATGATAACATGCCACGGCCTGTGCAATCATGCGCAGAAGACGAGACCATCGTCTGGGAACACCAACAGTATGTCGCTGCAATCGTAGAGGCAACTCGTCGATTCGTACATCCGGAATCCCAAGGGTAAGACCCTCGACATGTTCCTGCACAACTGTAAGAGTCTCGGCCAAGTCAAGGTCACGGAGAATAGCTCTCCCAGGAGCCTCCCCTGCGGTGGCAGCGGCCGAAACTCTCGGACGAACTACTGGACGGACAAGGCCCACATCTGCATGCACACGTGAGTTTGATTAGAGTCTTGATAGAGTAAAGCACAAGGACATTATAAATAAAAACAGTAAACAGTGATAAGGTCAAAATATTTACCAAGATCACCCCACTACTCGCCATCCGGTAGTACCAAATCCGGATCACCTCGGAAGTCCATGCCAATATATGGATACTCGGAAAAAGCCATATCCTGCCGCTCAAACCACCTAAAGAAGGCATCAGTAAAGGTAATCTTAGATTGACCCGCATGTCTAGCCATGTGGTCAACCCACCTCTGCAAGCGTGCCTCAGTAGGAGATGGCAAGTCGAGAATAATGTACTGAGGTTGCATCAGGGGTATCTTCTCCAAAGCGAAGGCGGTCAAAACTGAACCGAAGCCAAAATTCTTCAGTTTCCCGTCCTTTACTTTGGTCAACTGGTTTTTCATCTGAACTAGTACTGCATCACACCAGTTAAAAACTTTCGGCTAAAGACACTCTAGGGCGTGCTGCACATATGACCTGTTGGCAACATGAGGGGATGCACTACCGGCCATCCTACAAATTGTGTACAGAATAGACCTGAGAGACCTGTCAGTGACATCACAGATAGAAATCTTGCCATCTCTGCTCGGCTGAGATCCCTCCCTGCAATACTGACGGATATAATCTTTCACGAAATCACTCCCTCGGGCCGAACCAGACAAGGAAATGGGGGCACCCTGCCTTGACAACCCGGTCAAGAAGTAAATGTCCACTATGGTCAAAGGGATGGACTTGCCCCTAATCTGGAACACTTGGTTAACAGGATCCCAAGCATCAAGCAGGTGCTGCAGTAAACGTATCTGTGCCCTCATGCTAGATATCTGGAAGAATTTTAGCAAGCCACAGTTCCGCAACGCGCTCACGGTAACAGGATCATGGAGGGCAATCATGTCCTCCTCTTCATGCTCTCGTTCTCGCCACGTAAGAGTCATTCTGCTCCAATAAACTCTGCAAAACAAACAAGAGGAGGAGTAAGATCCCTGACTCAGTAAGGAAAATGACAAAAATCTCATGAAAAAGTGTGCAACGAAGATGTTTTCTGCGCCCAACGCAGCTAGGGAAGGGTCTCACCTGCGTTGGGAGACAAACTGCCTTTGGAAATGAGCACCCCCAACGCAGGTTTCGATATAGGGTACCTGCGCTGATGGCAGAGCGCCCTAAGGAAACCCCAGGGGCTCATGGGGGCAGGAAAACAAGCATAAAACTGAGAAATTAAACCATGAAAAGATAGAGCTAGGGTTTAGCTCCTACCTGGTGGAAACGGCACTGAAAATCGTCCACAGAATCTCCCGAAATCAGCTGGTGAAAAATCAAGAGGAAGAGGCACCTCCAAAGCTCCAACAAACCAAATGCACATGAAATGGTAAAATGAGAGGTAAAAACATCTTTTAATTGCTTTTTACGTAGTTCGAAGTGAAATATTAGTATTTTTGCTTCATGTTATTCGTTTCTAAGAAAGTTTGTTGCAGCAATTGATGATACAGTACTATCTCTGAAAAAGAAAAAGCTAGTCATGGTAAAATATGAATTTGATCTTATCAACCAAGCAATTTTCACAAGTGTTCATGCTCGTTAAAAAATAAATGCACATGTCAGCAAGCTTCCCCCAGAGTTCAAGCTCATTAAGAAAAATGAACCGGTAAATAACCATTTGAGACCGTAAATTCATCAGCCATAAAAGCCTTGGTCGTGTTTGTGTACTGTCACCTCCACTTTTCATTTGGCCGATCATTCACATCCACTTGATTGTTTACCTATTTTGAGGAACAGCTGCGAAGAGTGATTTCACCTAGCCATCCTTGTAATACTGCCGTGATTGGAAAATTCCAACCTGTACCTGGAATCTGCTGCTACCCTGTTTATCACTCGTTCCTCAAAAGACGAGTCTTCTTTGAGCTCTTTTCACCGACTCGTAAAAAATGAAAAGTTTGCCGAGTTTTGGCCTTCTAGCTCGTTAAAAGGACCGGAAGAGCTATCCCTCCTCTAGATTTTAATCTTTTTGGACCTGAGGGATTAGTGCACAAAAAGATCGAGCGCTTGTCTAGTTCGGCTCGATAAAAATATCGAACATTCATCCCTTCTGTATTGTTTTATACTTTTTCGGACTTAAGGGATTAAACGACGAAAAAGGACCCCTGGAGTCCACTTTATGTACCCTTTTCAGACTCTCTAAAAATGAAAAGGACCGAGTTGTCTTTGTCGCTGGGCTCGTTAAAAATATTAGATAGCGACAAACTTGTCTTTAGACAAGAACGAGTTTCCCTATCGCTAGGCTCGTTAAAACATAGCGATGGGCTTGCCCGAAGGGCAGGTTATAGATCAAGCATATGTTATCCTCCTCAAGCTTGACAAAAATAAAGAGGTACTGGTCAGAAATGACTGGGGAAAAATTGGGAAGAACCTCAAAGCTTAATGGTAGCAAGTCGCTCTTGAACATGACACTTTTGCCTCCGTAAATATCGTGTTGGGTTATTATCATTCACCGGTCCCTTCACCATGGTCTCGCCATACCATCCATACATGGGGTAATGCTACCGATCCATCACATCAGTGTCGTTATATGTTCAAGAGATGTCATTCAGAAAGTGTCAACCGGGTCCCATCCACTACCATACATCATCTTTCATCCTTCCATGACCGCCACCCTGAATCATATTTCACAGATCGTTTTCACCATCATCACTAGCTCCGTTCCGTGTCACTGATGTGGGATTCATTAAGGCCCTCCTTTGACGGATCACTTCTTGTCGACATCAGCTCATTATCCAAGAAGTTGATCTAGGAACACCCCCTCAGTACTTTGAAGCTTGCATGCCTCAATGGCAAGTTTCTCACTTCCGGCGATAGGTATACATTAATGACCTTCGACCGGGAGACTTTGCGTGGTGTTCGACGTCAGATCCTATATTCACGCCACGTGAGTTGTGCTGTAGTACCTTGAGGGTCATCATCATTATCGGTGATTCCTCTCGCGCTTGTTAACAGTTTACATTATTGACTGATAATCAAGCGATGTCTTTCCATGTTCGACTTCGAGTAATTCTCACATGGATCGACTTGTACTAGAGTGAAGATCGGACAAGTTTGAAGACCCCGGATCTAGTCTCATCCATCCGGGCTGCGATATATATTCAGGAGATAAAAACATAGACATGTGCAGCAGATGAGCATCCTACTAAAAGTATGATAATTAAAAGCAGAGAATTATCTGTCTCTTATCAGACGATCGTCTGTTTATGTACGGCAAATGTATTTATAAAGTTGATCATGGGAAATGCCTGCATCAGCTAGATCATGAAAAGAAAGTATGAAAAGATAATGTATTGTATTGTATTTTGTTACAGGTCACCTCCCGGCGATTGAATGAACTTCGGATCCTCCTAATAAATCATTTCACCCGATAAACGACCTCATACTTTAGGGGGCAACTGTTATAGACATTTTTGTGCCTTACAACATAGAGCATGAAATGTCAATAATCTAAGGGATCCAAAGTCCCTAAAAAAGTTGTTCTTACCTTTAGAGGAACAAGGTCAGCAAACCACAGCACTGCAAATCAGTTCTCCACTGAAAAACACCCGAAAACAGGTCAGTTTTGGATCATTGCAGCTGCTCCACTAGGCATCTGCGCTGCATAGCAGGTACAACAAAGGCTACCTGCGTTGCATAGCAAGTAGAACAAAGGCTACCTGCGTTGGGCGTACTTGGACATGTGGAGGAATCTTTTTCTCAAAGTGCCAGTGCCCAGGAAGCTTCTAAAAAGACACTTGATGATAAGATTCGCCTAATGATGAGTTAAGAGCTTCTAAAACTCCAAGTGGAAGACAGAAACTCCGAGTGAAGAACTGAAGAACAACTGGAGTTGAAGAGGACAACAAGTCACACATCAAGCTGACTTATCTTCACTCCAAAACTCTATATAAGGATCTCATCCCATGGGATCTGGGGAACCGGAATTTAGTGCAAAGAATTGCTGTTGGTTTACAGTTGTGAGCATTGGGTGATTGCTTGAGGGAGGTGAAGAAGAGATTTCTCTCCGTCGGGAAGGTGATGCTGGATTGGACCTCTCATGGTTGTATCACCGCCTGAACCTTACTTCCATATATTAATAAAGCATTTGAGGTTCTTCTATTCGCATGTGTTTCAATGGTGTATTGTCTTACTTGCGTCTTTGATTTATGCTAATCCTTGAATCGATTATGAATGCATGCCTCTTGTAGTTTCCTTTTCTTTTCTTATTTGCAGGATCTCGTGTAGCTGGGCCCGTGAAAAGACTTGGAGCTGGGAACAAGCGGCAATCAAAGGAGATTGGATCGACCATTTGCACAAGACATCGGTAAGTGGATCTCTTCATTTTATCTCTTGCATGTCATAAAGAAGAAACTTTAGATAGCTTTGCTTTCAGCTGTTGCTAAGGAACTGTCACCCTTAGAGTGGGTTAGGGTCATTCCGAGTTGGATACTTTCCCCCACAATAGGTAGGAAGAGGTTTGCATCTCTAATAATGGTTACATCTATGGAGGAAAAGTGTAATAGAAGGAAAGCATGTGTATTATTTGCAGTTCATGTTTCTAGTGATAAAGAAAAGGATGTTGAGTATATTTAATTCTTGAAGATGTATCTACTTTTGCAGCAGTTTTAGGATGTATTTCTAGCAGAGATTTCAAAGTTATCACCTCATAGGGAAGTGGACCTTTCTCTTCAGTTGATGCGAGGAGTAGCACTGAAATAAAAGGAATCTTACATGATGAGCACTCCAAAGTTGTTGGAATTGAAGTTGTAGCTTAATGAAATGATTGATAAGGGATGCATTAGGCCAAGTATGTTACCTTGGGGTGCAACCATATTGTTTGTGAAGAAGAAGGATTGTACTCTCATGTCATGCAATAATTATAGCAAGTTGAACAAGGTGATGATCAAGAAAAAGTATCCTTTATCGCGGATTGATGTCTTGTTTGATAAGTTGAATGGGACAACAATTTTGTTGAAGGTTGACTTAAGATCAAAATATCATCAGGTATGCATCAAATAAAGGGACATTTACAAGACCACATTCCATACCATGTATGGGCATTATTAGTTTGCAGTAGTTCCTTTTTGTCTTACTAATTCTCCAACTAATTTCATGTGTTTGATGAATAGTATCTTGGATCCTTATATGGATAAGTTTGTGGTAGTGTTTATTGATGACATATTGATATATTCTAAGAATGAGGAAGAGCATGCAAAACACCTAGAAGAAATGTTAATATTGTTGAGAGAGCATCAATTGTATGCCAAAAATATCTAGTGTAGCTTCTTTCATACATAAGTTCATTACTTGGGACATTTTGTTTCCAAGGAAGGTATAGCAATGGACATGGAAAATATAAAATTTATCATTGGCTAGGAAGCTCCTAGGAATATTGATGAGGCTAGATCATTCGTGGGACTAGAAGTTTATTACAAGAGCTTCCTAAAAAAATTCTCACATATTTCCTATCCTATTACATATTTGCAGCGAAAAGAAAAGAATTTGAATGGAATGAGTAGCGTGCAACTAGTTTTGAGAAGTTGAGGCCTTTTATTACAAATTCTTCGGTCTTGAAGATTTCAGAACCACATAAATATTTTGTGGTGTGCACAAATGCTTGGAAGAGAGGACTTTGTGGAGTCTTGATGTAGGAAGGACAGGCAGTATGCTATGAGTCAAGGAAGTTCAATGAGCATGAGTAGAGCTATGTGACTGATGATTTTGAGTTGGAATTTATCATTCATGCCTTAAATATCTGGAGGCATTATCTTCTTTGAAGGAGGTACATCTTGATGAGTGATCATAGTGGGCCGAGGTATTTATTTTACCAACCCAATCTGAATTTCAAGTAAGCTATATGGTTGGCTATTTCGAGTGTGTTTGATTTCGAGATCAGGTACATTAAGGGAAAGGAGAATAGGGTTGGAGATGCTCTTAGTAGAAGAGTGTAGGTGAATCAAATTACAACAGTGATTTATTATGGGATAGGTTTGCAATAGTGGATTTTGTTGGAAGGACAACATGATGAAAAGTATCAGCAATTGAGGCACATGTTACAACAACATGGTGAAGGTGATAGGTATGTGGAGTATCATCTCATGGCAGATGGCTTAGTAAAATCTAGGAATAAGATTTATGTTCCAAACAACAATGAGCTCAAGAAGCTTATCTCAGTGAGGGATTTTCATGTCAACCCATTTTCAGGTCACTTGAGGTATCCCAAGATAGTGACAGTAGTTAAGAAATTATATCATTGTCCAAACTTGAGGAAAGAGGTGGTTGATTTTGTTGCGAGATGCTTAGAATGTCAGCAGGTAGAAACATAGTGTAATCGTCATGGTTGTTTATTGTTGGCGATTCTAATTCCAAAGTGGAAATGAGAGGTCATTTCCATGTAATTCATTATAGTGTTTCTAAGGATATCGAGGCAACATGATTCGATCATGGTTGTGGATGAAAGGTTAAGTAAGTTAGCTCACTTCATTGCACTTAAGTCTATGAATTCATGTAGTGAGCTAGATCATATTTTTGTTAGGGAAATAATGAGGCTGTAGGGTGCCCCCAAGAAGACCATATCAATTAGAGATGTGAAGTTGACTTCCGGGTTTTGGAAGGAGCTGTTTGGAGGATTTCAGATAGAGTTAGCCTTCAGTACAACTTATCATCTATATATAGATGGAAATGAAGAGAAGGTAAACAAGATTCTTGAGGACATGCTGAGGATTTATTTTATGTTTCATCAACAAAAGTGAGATGATTATCTTCCATTGGTAGAGTTTGCATATAATAATGGATCAGGAGTCCCTGAAGATGAGTTTGTTTGAGTTTTTGTACAAATGCAGTTGTAATACTCCTGTCAGCTCGAGTGATCCATTAAACATGATGTTGATTTGACTAGGTATGTTGGAAGAGATGGAAGAATAAATGTTGGTTATTAAGAAGAACTTTAAGGTAGGAAGTGACAAGAAGATTAGTTATGTAGAAAAAAATAGGTTATTTAAGGAGTTTCAGATTGTGAAGGATGTGCACTTACACATCAATCCGAAGAAGAGATCCTTGAAGATTAGATGATGTCCGAATCTAATAACTTCATATTGTTGGCCTTTTGATATCCTTGAGAGGATTGGACCGGTAGCCTACAGACTTATACTTCCTTCAAGAATGAAATTCCATGATGTTTTCCATGTTTCATTGCTTAAGGGATAAGTCCAAGATGTCGATCATGTGATTAACTGATCTATATAATAGCTGGAAGCATAGGTAGAATTCCATCCAGAACAATAATGCATATTGCAGTGGAAAAGACTAATGCTCTAGAATAGAGCAATTGAGCAAGTTAAAGTGCAGTGGAAGCACTTTGGGCCTGATGAAGCTACATGGGAGATGGTCAATAAGATGCAGGTTTTATATCCTTCATTATCTGTTGGTTTAATAAAACTATTTCTTGGTATATCTATATGTATATATGGGAATTTTTGTTGATGACGTAATGATTTATGTTATAAAGCTCCAATAAGCAATATTTTTATTTTTCCCTAGCAAGATGTCAATGTAAATATTGCATTAAGCTATGTTATAAATATCCATGGGAAGTATGTTTTGTTTTCAGTGGTTTGCTATTCATAGGTGTCATAGAACACTAAGGATGGTATTCCCCCAAGGGGGAGGGGCTTGTAATTACCATAAGTTTATTTTCCATCTAAATAAAAATAAGACCAAGTTCATCAGACACATATTCCAAGCTGAACGTTGGGAAAAACATAGTGATGGGTATCACTTATGATTAATTAACTCCTACGGAAATTGGAAAATGAATAGTGGCATTTAGTATACCTAAAATGAAAATAAAAATGTAGTATACCTAGGGGGATAATATGGGGTGCAAAGCGAGGTACCCAAGGGAATAATGTAATAATGGGATGGGCCATAGTAAGAAATAAGGTAGTTAACCCGTATCATGTAAGGGACCACAAGTAGTTGGTAATAATGTAATGGGCCCATGGTATTAGATAGATGGTATTGAGGGAACCATGGTAATGACCCATGGTACTGTATGTATGAGGCCTATAGAGGCTAGAGACTCCACATTGAGAGATTTCAAGGAATATTGTATGAACAGGCATATGGCTTGTGGAGTCGTTCTCCTTCCTTAAGGAGTGAATGTATGGTGTTGCCCTACCTTAAGGGTTTGATTAACAAAGAAGCATTTCTATCTATATTCAGATCTCGTTATTCTTAGTTTTACTTCTATTATCTTATATTTTTAGATTATATCTATAACGAGTGGTATCAGAGCACTTTCTTGGGCAAAAATGGAGAATTTATTATTATTATTTTTTGCAGAAATTTTCTAGGGCAGTGCGTTTGTAGATCAGATATATAAATTTTTGGGGAAAATCTATAAAATCCAATTACATATCTAAATTCTTTGTGAAAAGATACCCAAGATCAAAAAAAAATTCGGCCGAATTGGAGTCCGGATGAAGGAGATGTCGCTGATCTAAAAATCAGTGGTGTTGGAGACATTTTTCGGGGTGGGAAATTTGCAGATCAGATATGTATGATTTGGGGGAAGATCTACAAAATCTAATTGTATATCTGAGTTTTTTATGAGGAAATACTCCACTTCAAAAAAAAATCAGTCAAATCGGAGTCCGGATGAAGATCTCGCTGATTTAAAAATCATTGTGGTTGCAGAGATTTTTGGGGCCAGCGAGTTTGTAGTGCAGATATGTACATTCTGGTGCAAAATCTGCAAAATATAATTTCAGATCTGGATTTCTTGTGAAAAAATACCCAAATTCAAAAAAAAATCAGTCGAATCAGAGTCTGGATGAGGGAGATATCGCTCATTTAAAATCAACTTTTTTTTTTTCAAAATTTTGGGTGACAACGGGAGAGTTGTAGCGCAGATCTGAAATTTCAGTGCCTAGATCGAGATTTATATCACATGGGAAGATGTAGAATGGTCATTCCATTTCCAAAAATAGGTCATAATAAAGATTCTAAGCAATATTGACTAAACTGTGACTACTTTAAATTTTCACCAAGTAAGTGATCTTTTCTTAGTGCCGTCTAGCAAGATGTTTTTTAGAGGAAAAGATGAGAGCCCTACTATTGAAAAATTCATATAGAATCAAAAGATCACATATGGAAAACAATGGAAAATTTTATTGTTGCTTGGTTTCCAAGATGAGGCTTACAGATGGTGGAAATCAATTTACAACACGCAGTTGTTTGAACTTTCTGATAAAGAATTTGAAGAACTCCTTTTGGACAAATGGTCTCAGGCTAGAAAACAAGATAAGGGGAAACATGTGGGGTTATTTCTTACTAGTATATCCTTATTGTTGGTTCATGGATTGATTTAGAAGGATAAAATCATTGTGTCTATAAATCTAAGTTGCAAGCGAAATCTCATAAATGTAAACTTGGCAAAAAGTTTACAATTGCTAGCAAAACACATTGAAAACACACAGGTTAACGATGAGGATGTGCAAGTTTATAAAGATTTGAAGCTTTCGATGGATAAATATGTGCTACATTGTGATTTTTATACTTGAGATATGGATAATATGGATGTTGTTATAGGATATCCTTGGAAGGAATCTGTGGGTACTATTAATATTAATGTGGAGAAGAAATTCCTAAAGCTTTGGTATAAAAATAAGAAAATTACGTTGCAGGATATTTCCATTAAGAGCCAAGTAGAGAATATGGAGGCAAAAGCACAAATCTCTAATGACACTTACACATCAGATGATGAGCCTTTGATGATCGACAATCGAACACAAACAGAGGTTGAAGCAGAAAAGGTAACAGGTACTGATACAACAGATGAGGACTCAGTGGTTGAAGTAATATTGGAAGATAAGAAACAACAACAGGCACCACAACATGTACCAGATACCACTCAAGCTCCACTGTTGGTTAGAAATTCAGCATATCACCACCAACATCACCCCGCAAGGAAACAACCAACAAGATGGTAATGAATTAGCCACAAGGACAACAGCCCCCACATGATATATAAAGAGGAGCGATGATCCACCTACTACACATCAACACAGAAGAGCCACCACGGTCTTCTTCCATCTCAAGCGAGCGAGGCACCAGCGAGATCAAGGGTTCACCTTTCCCTTATATGGCTAGATGCACGTGCATGGTAACAATGGACTACTCTTTTGAGTAGATATTATTATTTGTGTTCTTCCCATGTTTTAGGGATGAAACATGTTAAGGGGGTGGAATGTAGTATACCTTGGGGGAATAATATGGGGTACAAAGGGAGGCACCCAAGGGAATAATGTAATAATGGGATGGGCCATAGTAATAAATAATGTGGTTAAGCCGTATCATGTAAGGGACCACAAGTAGTTAGTAATAATGTAATGGGCCCATGGTATTAGATAGATGGCATTGAGGGAACCATGGTAATGACCCATGGTATTCTATGTAGGAGGCCTATATAGAGGCTAGAGACTCCACATTGAGAGATGTTAAGGAACATTTTATGAACGGGTATATGGCTTGTGGAGTGTTCTCCTTCCTTAAGGAGTGAATGTATGGTGTTGCCCTATGTTAAGGGTTTGATCAATAAAGAAGAATTTCTCTCTATTTCTCTCTTATTGTTTCTTTTTTATTTTCATTGTCATATATTTGTAGGTTAGATCTATAACATTCCCCCAAGGGGGAGGGGCTTGTAATTACCATAGTTTTATTTTCCATGTAAACAAAAATAATACCAAGTTCATTGGACACATAATCCAAGCTGAACATTGGGAAAAACATAGTGATGGGTATCACTTATGATTAATTAACTCCTATGGAATTTGGAAAATGAATAGTGGCATTTATTGGCATTTATTTATGAAAATAAAGAAAAATAGGAGAAAAGGAAGGTGAAGAGACACAAATTTGCATGCTATGGAAATTGAACGAAAAGTTAAGGAAAATGAAGAAAATACAGGCTTCAGTAATAAAAAGGCTTATGAGGATAAACTCAAAGCTTTTACCATTTCATTTTTGGAGCTCTCATTTCATTCTCTCATTCTCTCATACTCTTACACGCTTAGAGAGTTCTTGAGGAATGCTTGAAACACTCTAGTATTCACTTGGATTTGGATAAAGAAGGTAAAGGAAAGTAGGGAGGAAAGGAAAAGTGGGATCTGCAACTACAACTACAGTGATTTACAAGTATCACATTGAATGTGTGATTTCCTTGAATTTTTATAGATGCATTTTATATGCATGTGATTTTATGGTTATGTGTTTTCATTGGCATGGACATTTTCTAGGATTCATAGTGGTTTTAGCCCTTCTTTTCCATTTTCTTGATAGTGATGGTGTTGTTCATTTTTCCACTTGTTGTTTTTTTGGATGGTGCTCATGTTTCTTATGGCTGTGGGTTGGAATAAAAAGTTTGGAATCCCTAGAACAACTTGGGTTGACTTACTAATCTTGGATCCTAGGTTGTAAAAAACGCTCTTGATCCCCAGGTTAGTTTAGTTACTATTCCATGGAGGTGACTTAGAAACATTATCTGGAGCCCTGGAAGGTTGTGGGTTGAGCCACTAGTTCCTGCAACCTTCGACCTTGAGTAAAAACCAATATGGTTAATATAAGTGATTTGGGGACCGTAGAGGTGGAGTCACTTTAGTTGAGGGTTGAGGTGGTTTTTCCTGTGGAAGCCCTGGTTGTTTTTTTCTTGGTTTATTCCACAAGATCCCACATTCATGCTTGGAATATTGCGTGGGGGTGATTCTCTGAAAGATAGATTTGGTTCATCCCAATATATGGTTAGGTGGTACATGGAAGTCCCTGACTTGGTTGTATATTCATATATTAATAAGAGATATTATTCTACTATTATTCATATACCTTTTTAGTGACTATGTTGGTGATATTATTGCTGAGTTTCCATGCTTTCTATGCTGGAAATTTGATAGTTATTTGCTAGTTACAATATGTATGTTATATATGGCTCTTGTCATGATTTTCTTAGTTATCTAATGGTTGATGGATGTATGGACTAATAAGTGTTCTTGCAACTATGTGGAGAGAGCATAATTCCTTCTTGGTTAGTTTTAGATGAATCTCAAACTCTTACGATCATATGTTCATTCATGACTGGTAGCTTACATGTTTTCGATGTGTTCGATGAAATAACTAGTGTATTATAGGAAATCTAGGTTAATTTTTTCCTTTAGGTTTGAATGATTAGAATTGTCCTTATGAGAATTATTATTCAAAAAATTTACAGGAAAGGTTGTGTAGTGAACTAAATACTATCCTAGAAAGGTGTCTTAGATCTAATGACCACATGCACAAAACTATAGATCTAGGGTCATAACCACATGGAGCAAGGCTTGTTAGTGTGGTCAGAGGCTCACAACTGCATGTAGGTAGTGTCAAGGGTGTGGTTATAGGTCTAGGTTAGTCAAACACGGTTCCATCTTATGGATTTACCACCTAGAATGTTTCTTCAGCTCTTGGGTGATTTGTACTCCCTATAGGATGTCAGTTGTGGTCAATTTGTATGCCCCACATCCTTAATTAGAACTACGAGGTGGATTTTTGTCATAGTAACACCCGTCTCATGTTTACCCTAGCGTGCCTGTGAATTTAGGTAAATGTGGGAAGGGGTGGCTAGAGAACCAAGAATTCAAGTATCCCATTAGAAAATGTGATTGAGACCACAAATAATGAAAATGGTAACCAAGCTACCTAGCACAACCTATAGAGTGTGAATAAATGAGCCAATGTCAAGCACTCAACAAAATCAGTCAATTTGGGCGAATTATCAAAACCCAGTATCAATGTCGAGGAAACCTACCGCTGGTGACTTCAAACTCCAACTTACTAGACTTTTTCGAGATCTACATCCTATATAAGATGTTGAACTAAATGGGAATAGATCCATTGAAGAAGGCCTAGATTTAAACCCCATAATTTGCATGAAATTGACACCAAGGTAAGGTCTCTAATTATGACAAATAAGGAAATGACACACAACCAACATAGGGATAAAAAACCCAAAAGGTACAATGATACATGTAGATTGATAACTCTTGAATAGTACTTCCCTTGAACGTATAATTGAATGAGCCAATAATGAATTTGGTAGCATAGAATAAATAATACTAACATACATGATGGTGATTCAAGAGTAATGCCCAAATACCAAAGAATGTAAGTTTTATGAAACCAGCTCACAAAAAGATAGAAAAGAGAGATCCACACCTTAGAATTCAGCCTCTTCGAGGCGGCAACCTCCTTTACATTACGTAAATGAGAAATTCTTTGATGATTCAAATGGCAAAACCTCCTTTCTATATATAGGAGTCTAAGGAGTCACAATATAACCCAGCCGACCTAACAATAATAATATAAAGCCACAAAAATAACAATAGACGGGTTCTATGGGGCACAGTAATAACAATATGGGGACAATAGGGGCACAACAATATTAATAAGGGATACATCTACAATAGTAATGGGGTAATCACTAGTATTATAGGGACCCAACATGCCCCTCTCCTCCAAAAAAGTGTTGTCCTCAATGCTTCAGTAGTACTAGATGCTTCTGTATAAAATTGTCATCCTCCCATGTGGAATATTCAGTGGATAAGTACTTCCACTTGATAAGATACTCTGAAATTGATCGATTTCGTAACTGTCGAGTTCTTGTTTCTGTGACTGCTTCTGGTTCCAATATAATTTTTCCTTCCTCACCAAGTTCTGGCAATATTGTTTGAACTGGGAGCTTGTTTCTTATAACCTTATTTAAACATGAAACATGGAAAACTGGGTGCAATGGAGAAGCTGCAGGAAGCTCCATTTTGTATGCCATAGTACCAATCTTTTGCAACACCATGTATGGACCATAATACTTTGGTGATAAATTATTATCCTTCTTAAATTGCTTGAGGGACATTTTCTTATATGGTTGTAGACATAGGAATACCCAATCACCTACATCAAAACTTCTTTCGATGCGATGTTGATCTGCCTGTTGTTTCATTCTATTCTGTGCCAACACGAGGTTATCTTTAAGAGTTGGAAGAGATGTTGTTGATTTTCAATGTGATGTTCCACTGCTTGAACCTTAGAATTTTCTCTTAAATATGATGTGATGGATGGTGGTTGATATCCATAAAGTGCCATAAATGGGGTCATTTTTGTTGGTGTAGGAAGGAAGTGTTATACCACCATTCAGCTAGAGGCAACCATTTGACGCATTGAGTTTGTTTATCAGTTACAAAGCAATGAAGATATCCTTAAAAACATTTGTTTACTATCTCAGTTTTTCCATTAGATTGAGGATGATAGGATGAGCTATGAGCTAACTGAGTACCAAGAAAAGAAAATAATTATGTCCAAAAATTTCCAGTGCAATTGGGATCTCTGTCGCTTACAATAATCTTTGGGTTTCCATGTAGCTTTTGAATTGTTTCCATAAATGCAGTAGAAATTGTATTGGCTTTAAATGGATGTGATAATGGACAAAAATGTGCATACTTGGTAAGTCTATCAACTACCACCATGATGACACTCTTTCCCTCAGACTTGTGTAAACCTGTGATAAAATCCATTGAAACCTCCTCCCAATGTTGCCTTGGAATGGATAAAGGTTGCAATAGACCTGGTGTCTTAATTGTTTCAACTTTATTTTGTTGGCAAACAAAACATTCTGCCACAAATTTTTGAATATCTGATTTAAGGCCCTCATAAAAAAATTCCTTCTTAACCCTGTGGTAAGTTTTTAAAAATCCTAAGTGCCCTCCTAAGGGAGAAGTGTGCAATTCCATAAGAATCTTTTGTTTTAGTTGGGAATTATTATAGAGGTATAAGCAATCTTTGTACCATAACGAATCATTTTGCCAGCTAAATGTATCAGACATATTGGAGTCTTGTTGTAACTTTTGAATAAGTATCCACTCTTCTTCGTCATTCCTCCATTCCTCCCTTGCTTCATTTATCCAATATGGTTGGATAATAGAAGTGGCGCACAACAATGCTTCCACATCCTCATCCTTTCTTGAGAGTGCATATGCCACCACATTTTGCTTCCCTTTTTTGTATATGATTTCAAAGTCATAACCCAACATCTTTGTGACCCACTTTTGTTGCTCTTCAGAGGATAATATTTCTTCTAAAAAGTATTTAAGGCTATCATGATCCGTTTTTACCTTGAAGTGTCTTCCCATTAGGTAGGGTCGCCATTTCTTAAGTGCATGGAGTATTGCCAACATTTCCTTCTCATAAATAGCTTTCTGTAAACACTTTCCCTTGATTGGATGACTTTCGAAAGCAATGGGTGTTTCATCTTGCATTAAAACAACACCGATTCCATTTCCTGAAGCATGACATTCCACAATAAAGGTTTTTTTGAAGTCTGGTGTAGCTAAGACCGGTGCATGGCACATTGCCCCTTTAAGATGCTCGAAGGCCTTTGTTGCTTCTGGTGTCCATGAAAATGCATCTTTCTTCAATAATGTTGTTAGAGTTGCCGCTATTCTCCCATAATTCTTAACAAACTTGCGATAATACCTTGTCAACCCGAGAAATCCTCGCAGATGATTTATAGATGTGGGGATTTTCCATTCCTTAATGGCTTTAATTTTTCTAGGCTCTACCTTAACTCCTTCATGAGATACAATATGACCCAGATATTCCACCTCTTGTACTCCAAAGGAACATTTGGATCTTTTTGCATATAATTGTTTCTCCTCCAGTAGTTGTAGCACCATGTCAACATGTTCAACATGATCCTTCCAAGACTTGTTGTAGATTAGTATATCATCAAAGAATACTAACACAAATTTTCCAAGGAATGGTTTGAAAATGGAATTCTTCAAACCTTAAAATGTTGAAGGTGCATTGGTAAGGCCAAAAGGCATGACCAAAAATTCATAATGACCCTCATGAGTTCTAAATATTGTGTTCAGAATGTCTTTAATCTTCATTCTGATTTGATGATATCCTGAATGAAGATCCAACTTGGTGAAGTAAATTGATCCATGCAATTCATCCAGTAATTCATCAATGATAGGAATGGGAAAGTTATCTTTAATAGTGATATTGTTGAGCTCCCTATAATCTATACACATGCGCCATGATCCATCCTTCTTGTGCACCAATGCTACCGGAGTAGAGAAAGAACTTTTACTTGGTTGAATTATACCAGCCTCTAGCATTTCTACAACCATACATTCAATTTCACTCTTTTGGGGATAGGGATATCTGTATGGCCTGATGTTTGGAGGAACACTTCCTGGAATCAGATGAATAGCTTGATCATGATCACGAATAGGTGGGAGACATTTGGGAGTCTCAAATACCTTGGAATGATTGTCAAATACTTTTTGGAGATTTGGATAAATAGATGATTCCAATGTGGAAACATGATACATCTAGCGAACATAATTGTGTAATTACACCCATTTGTTCTTTTTAAGAAGCTTTTTCATACCGTTAGAGCTGATTATCTTTCCCGGTTTCCCTGCGATACCCCTTAATTCAACTTCCTTTCCTTCCACATCAAATTTCATGAAAAGTTCTTGAAAATTAAAATCTATTGTACCCAAGGATTGTAGCCATTGGACTCCTAGTACAACATCAACACCTCCCATTGGAATAGAAAGCATTGATCTACCCAATACATATTCTCCCATGGATAGCTTGATATTATGGCGCTTTCCAGAGAAATTTATTGTTCCTCCATTTCCAACCATCACTTGACACTCTGGTGCTGGATATAAGAAGCAATAAAATTCTTTTGCTACCTTACAATGAATAAAATTGTGGGTGCTTCCTGAATCAATCAACACTATTACCTTTTTCTTCTTCATTTGTCCTTCTATCTTGATGGTTTGAGGAGTGGTAATTCCTGCCAATGCATTACAAGATATGGCCAGATTCATTTCTTCTTTATCTAGGCTTTGTTCTTGGAGTATATCCTCTTATTTTGACCTTTCTTGCTCCCTTCCTTCTTCCTCTTCACAATCTATGTAGAATAATTTCTTCTCAGCACACTTATGACCTTTAGTGTATTTGCTGTCACAACTATAACAAAGCCCTTTTGCTCTTTTTTCTTCCAATTGTTGTGGTGTCAACCTTATAGATTGTGGAAGACTAGGGGCAACAACACTTCCATCTTTATAGCTGTGAGTGGTATGCTTCCTGGTGGCCATAATTTTTCTTTCCATTTTTCTTGCTAACCTGAATTCCTTCCCTAATGAATCAGGTTCCTAAAGGCGAAAATCATGTTGGATACTATCCTTTAAAGTCCCTATGAACACATCAATATTATGCCCCTATAGAATATTTTTTACCCTTATGTTCAATTTTTCGAACTCCTCAATGTGCTCCATTATTGAACCCTTTTGTTTCAGACTTATCAATTGCCTAAAAAATGTGTTGCTTTTTCTATCCTCATAATGTGTTGTCAATTCTTCCGTAAAAATTGCCCAAGTGATAATTTGTTTACGAGAGAAAAGACATTGATACCATACAAACTGATTTGGTTCCAAATATAAAGTTGCAATACATACCTTTTGTGTGTTTTGCACATTATTGAGATTGAAAAATTGCTCCATCTGTAATATCCATGTTACGGGATCCTTGCCATCAAACTTCCTCATATCAATTTTTGAAATATGGTGGGTCTTCGATCCAAGATTAGAGTCTATGGAATCATGATTAACATTTCTTTTGTTTTCATCATGAGTTTCCTTTACTACCCTGTCACCATTAGTGACCATTTCTTGTAGCAAATTATTCATATTTATCTTCAATTCTTCCATCTTATCATCCATGCAATCAATTTTAGCATCCATGCCATTCATCTTAGCTTCCATGCCATCCATATTAGCTTCTACGCCTTTCTTTAAACAATCCATCTTAACTTCTACACCTTTCTTTAAACCATCCATCTTAGCTTCTACATCTTTCCTTAAACCATCCATCTTAGATTATATTGCTTTTTGTGCAAGTGACACTTGTTGCACTTGGTCTCGTAATTTTGATATATCATGTTGCATTTCTTCCTCTTCTTCATAAGTCATCCTAGAGATTTCAGGTTGCTTACTAGGTTTTTGCATTTTCTTTCCTCGAGGCATCAATTACCGATTCAAACTAATTTTTCAAACCAAGCTTATGCAAAAATTAAAAAAAAAACTACACACCTTTTTTCACTTTGTAGAAGTTTGATATTGAATCTGATGTATCTCTGCAATTTCGGATCATCCAGTTCTAAAATTGCAACCTGTAGTAGCCCTTTACGTCCTCTTTCCAATGCCACTAGTCTGATCCAAGTTGGATTCTCCAAGGAAGAGTTATGAATAATATCCCAACATGACCTGATTATAGACTAGTTCAGTAGAGCGAAATTGTACGACATGCCACGAGTCATTGTTTCGACCTTTGGATCTAAAAAATATATACAAGAAACTACAGTCCATCCTATTTATGTACCTTCTTACGAAATTTCAATCCAATGCACAGAAAGAAAGTTATGATGATTTTCCCCAGGTAACCTGTTTGGAATGTAATTTAGGAGTTTGCAAAAAGACCAGCTTCCTCAGATCATATCTCCTCAAATATAGTGCGAAAGATCTGAAATTCAAACCCGAGATTCAACGCGATTCCTCCTCAAATGGGTCTTTTTTTTAGGTTCTGAAACATCATAGAAAAAAGTTATATCTAAAACCCCATGATGACCTGTTTGGAGTAGTGAAACCCTAGAATCCAAAGCTCTGATACCAAATGTTATGAAACCAGCTTACAAAAAGATAGAAAAGAGAGATTCACGCCTTAGAATTTAGCCTCTTCGAGGGGGCAGCCTCCTTTACATTACATAAATGAGCAATTCTTCGACGATTCAAATGGAAACACCTCCTTTCGATATATAGGAGTCTAAGGAGTTACAATATAACCCAACCGACCTAACAATAATAATATAAAGCCACAAAAATAACAATAGAGGGATTCTATGGGGCACAGTAATAACAATATGGGGACAATAGGGGCACAACAATATTAATAAGGGATACAACTACAATAGTAATGGGGTAATCACTAGTATTATAGGGACCCAACAGTAAGGGTAACAAATCGGGTGAGATACTAACTTAGTAATAGGATGTCTCCACTCAAGTTGATGGTGGGGTTCTAAAGTTGAGCAAAAACCAATTGTAAGAGTATCATTGAAATAAGTGCCATGTTCGTTAGAGACATAAAATTTCCATTATAAAAACTCAAAATATGAAAAGAACTCCCCATTTTTTGTATAACGTATCCCCCTCATATTTGAATGAGCATGTAAGGAAGATAAGTAATATCAAAAGTTTCATTTTTTAGAAGTTTTATGGTGAGATCAAAAAAGCGATAAAAGTACACTAGTGTTCTTCTCATAGTAATATTCTTAATAATTCCAAAAATACCACTTGCCAACATTCAATTTAACTAATAAGCAGGAAAATATGAAAACATGTTAGCATTTTCATATAGGTTTTATGAGCATTGAAAGAATGGAAATAAAATCTCGGTATTTTCATAGTTTAAAGAGAATGAAAAAAAAAGGTGACAGTGTTTTTGTATAAATTTAACGACCACGAAAATATAAAAAAAGAAGCTTATGATTTTCATTTTCTAACAACCGTGAAAAGAAGGCGAAAAGGAATCATATTCTAGAGACATGAGTGGTAAAATGGTATGCATATTATTTTGAGGTTGACAAAACTAACCTAAGAAAAACATGATGCAGTGGTAGTGTCTGTAAGTGGAAATTCACTGATTGTAGATGTCTCTTTCAGAGGTGATGATAGGTTTCAATAACGAGGAAATGCTAAAGAAAAGGTAAGATGTTGAGCATGGATGTAAGGGTAGTGAGAAGAATGAAGGAAAGCAACATTATGAGAACATCTAATAGGACATTGAGGACCATGAGCATGGCCAGTCATTTAATAATATTAATAAGAAAGGGTAGGGACCCCTATAGGGTGATAGACATAAATGAGAGACAAACACATGCATGAGGTTGAGAAATGATATAATGGAATGTAGTAAATGTTGGAAATATGTTGTTGTTGATGGAAATAGTTGGATGAGGTTTCAAAAGGATGCCTCAGAAGATCATGGTCCACAAACAAGAAGAAGTTTGAAGATAATCATCAGTGGATAATGTTGTTGAGAATTTACATACATTACTAGAGTTGTTGATAATATTACATATATATGGAACCGACATAGATAATAAGATATTTGAAAGAGATTTCAAGTGGTATGTGTTGAAAATAATACTGAGAGGGGGGGTGAATCAATATTATCAAGTCAAATATTCCCTTTTTCAAATCTAGATAATATACACTACTTCAATTAACTAAATTCGCGTATATACGCAACTATGTAGAAGGAAACCCACGTATACAATGCAAACTTATAATTTACTTTATCTTTCAGATGTTGATTGTTAATCAGTGTATCAAAATTAAATAACCAGTAACCAGAAATAGTAAAACAGAGCAAAAGACAATCACACACAAGAACAAAAGATATAAGGTTGAAACCCAATGTGGGTGAAAACCACCTGCTACAATTCATCTATATCTTATTTTAATTAGAAACTTCCTTTTACAATGTACTGGTTTAGTCCTTTACCAGTGCGCAGGCTGCAACCTGCAGAGAGCTACAACCCTCTCTCTCGTTCTCCAGCTTCTCCTGGAAGGGAGCTACAACCCCCTTAGCTCTTGCACAAGCCAAGATACTAGTACATAGGTGCTGGCCTACAGAAGGCTACAACCTTCTCTTTCTTCCAGGGACCACGTTTCATAAATTTTCAGACTAGATCCATGAACATCAATCAATCATCAAGAATTTTTGCATCAAACAATCTCCTTTTCACCAATTAGAACTGAATCAAGTAGATACTTCTCTGACAGTTGTACCCAAAAACATAGTAATAGTAATAACACACAAAATTATGAACCCAAACCACTGCAGCAATAAAAAGAAGCCACTAGATCACAACTCAAAAGATATACGCTACTTCAATAACCTGAAACCTGCGTGCATATGCTTCTAAGTGTGGACCAACCTGCGTATACTCTGTTTGTATTCATTGAACCAGCGTGTATACACGCCTTCGCTTCACTAAACTTGTGTACAGATCTATAAAGGATAATTCACTCTTTCAAATATTCAGACAGTAATTAACCCAGATTATCAGATTTATAGATCAAGCATGTGCGACATATAGCAGATCAAAATCATACAAAGATACTATCATTCGAGCCTTAAGATTATGACCCATCAATAGAACTTATCCTTGTCTTTGCGCTAAGGTTCCTCCTTCAGTCAGATCCAGATCTGCACCATAACCCCAATCACCAATATTTCAGATCTAATACTTATTAGATATTCAATTAATTCAGATGATACTATGCCAAATGATCTCCTTCCTCTTTTATAGTCTTAGGCCTTTCACAATACCACGGTCCAAAACCATAATAACACAATACCATGGACCCAAAACTTGGGATCAACACTTCTGACGAGATACCATGGTCCAAAACCATAGGTTCAAATATCAAGGACTACCTACCACGGACCAAAGGTAAGTTCTCCAACATATATGCACTTTTTCTTGCATGAAAGTGTGTGTATATGCATACGCGCCTTTCTAATGTCTGACCCGCGTGTATATGCATCTTCGTCTAGATGAACCTGCGTATATGTCTTTTCCTTCATTTTGAAAACCTGAACTGATATATGTTACCAAAGAGAGTTTCCATCAAGGAAAACACCTGTGGCATAGCTCCAAACCTGTGCCATAATGCCAACAATCTCCCCCTTTGGACTTGATGGCAACCCTAAGATCCTCAAAGTCATTCTCCCCCTTTGTCATCAAGGGCAAAGGGTTGTGCTCCCCCTAAGTACATGCTGAAATCTCTGCCCTGTTGTGCTGACCATGCTCCCCCTGACTGTAGGCAAGATCTGCAAAAAGATGTTCTTCAAGAAGAACCATGACATATACATCATAAAAGACCTTCCTATCACCAAAAGACTCAAAACATACATCCATCATCCAACTAAGTGAGGATCATCCACCCAACCAAGTGGGGATACATCAAAAATTTACATATGACAACCAAGTACATTACATCTTCATCCCAGGCATAGTGGGGAAACCAAAATAGGTCGTTACATGACCTTGACACCTTAAAAGAGATACATGACATAGAGACGAAATAACTAGAGCAAGACTTATGAAAGTCACCAATAACTGATATCAGCAGCATTTGTCAATCACCATTCAGATCAGCAACCAAGATTTCCTTCTGTTCTCCCTCTGCCTCTGTTCCACCTGAAACCAACAACAACTTAGAATCAAAATCTTCTAAGGTAATCCGAAAAATGGATCATTAGAAGTTTATCTACTTCCCCTAAACCTGTGTCGGATGGTCTCTGCCAGACCCATATCAGAATATCTTCAACTAGAGCCTATCCCTAATGATATCCATCAAACCTCCATATACGTGACTATCTCTGCACAAACCATCGTATGTACGCGGATCCTCCTCAGGAAACTCACGTACACCCATTTTTCTCAGAAACAGACAAGTTTTAACAACAAGATGATGCATCAACTACTCCAAGCTTCTGTCTGAGGTATTCAAAAGTTTCCTTGGGCAGTTGTTTGGTGAGAATATCAACAACTTGTTCCTTAGAAGGAACATACTCCAATTTGACCTTTTGTTCCAAGACTTGTTCCCGGAGAAAGTGATACTTGATCGGTATGTGCTTGGTCTTTGAATGCATGACTAGGTTCTTTGAAATGATGATTGAACTTGTATTATCACATAAGATGGAGATAGGTGGTGTACAAGTGATCTGAAAATCCTGCAAGGTTTGCATCATCCAAAGGAGTTGAGTGCAGCAAGATGCAGCAGCCACATATTCCGCTTCAGCTGTAGATAAAGTAATCAAACTCTGTTTCTTGCTGAACCAATGTATTAATATAGAACCCATAAAGAATGCACTAGCACTTGTGCTCTTTCTGTCATCCATCTTTCCAACCCAACCTGCATTTGTATAAGCATGAAGAGTGAGATCTGTATCTCTATGATACCATAAGCCATAGTTTTGAGTTCGTTGAAGATACTTGAAAATTCTCTTCACTGCCTGAAGATGGGTTTCCTTAGGATTTTCCTGAAATCTTCCAACTATTCCCACTACATGCATGATGTCTGGTCGAGTGCCTATCAAGTAAAGAAGACTACCAATCGTGGATCTATAGGTTGGTTGATGCACTGTTGTTTATTCATCCTTTGCACTGAGGCTGCATCCTCTAACCATAGGGGTACATACTGGTTTTGCATATTCCATGCCATATTTCTTCAGGATCTTCTTGAGATACTTGGTTTGAGACAAAAAGATACCGACTTCATTTTGTTGGACTTGCAATCCAAGAAAATATGTCAGTTCCCCAAGCAAGGACATGTCAAAGTCTTTTTGCATCACCAAGGCAAAGCTTTGACTCATAGCTTCTTCATTTCTGCCAAAGATAATATCATCTACAACACAACAAGTATTAGCAATTTCTCATTTTCAATTTTTATATAAAGATTGCTATCTACTGATCCTTTTGAAAAACCTTGTTGATGAAGATATTTGTCCAAACGGTAGTACCAAGCCCTTGGAGCTTTTTTAAGACCATAGAGAGCATTTTTTAGTCTGCATACAAGATTTGGATCATTCCCAAGAATGAAACCATATGGTTGCTCAATGTACACTTCTTCTTCTAAGTATCCATTCAGAAAGCATGATTTCAAGTCCATTTGAAATACTTTGAACTTATGAAAGCTTGAGAGAGCAAGGAACATTCAGATGGCTTCAAGTCTAGCAACGAGAGCAAAAGTTTCTTCAAAGTCTATTCATTCTTGTTGATCATACCCTTTACAAACAAGTCTGGCCTTGTTTCTAATCACTTCCCCATTTTCATTCAACTTGTTTTTAAAGATCCATTTTGTCCCTATGACATTCTTATCTTTTGGTCTAGGAACCAACTCCCAAGTGTTATTCTTTTCGATCTACTCAAGTTCTTCATCCATTTCCTTGACCCAGCATTCATCTTTGGATGCCTCTTTTACATTTTGTGGTTCAGTGGAGGAGAGAAATGCCAAATAGCTTGAGGCTTCCGCAATTGTTCTTCTTGTTTGTATACATGCCTCTTTCTGCCCCAAAATTTGAGATTCTCGATGATTCTTCTAAACGTACATGGATGGAGTCTTCTCTTCTATCCTTATCTGTTCCTCTGGTGTCTCTTCAGGTTCTTCTTCATCACCAGTCTGATTTTAAGGATGGTCTTAATCCTCTTCGATATTTTCATAATTTACTTGCCTAGGAATGTTTCCTTCTTCATCAACCACTACATCAATGTTGTCAAAAATTCTTCGAAGTCTTTTATTGTAACACTTATATGCTTTGTTGTGGGGAGAATAACCAAGGAGAATTCCTTCGTTTTCTCTAGGTTCAAATTTTCCAAGATGTTCATCATTATCCTTAATATAGCATTTGCTTCCAAAAATTTTGAAATGTTTTACCGAAGGAGTCTGTTGGGTCCCTATAATACTAGTGATTACCCCATTACTATTGTAGTTATACCCCTTATTTATATTGTTGTTCCCCCATTGCCCCCATATTGTTATTAATGTGTCCATAGAATCCCTCTATTGTTATTTTTGTGGATTTATATTATTATTGTTAGGTCGGCTGGATTATATTGTGACTTCTTAGACTCCTATATATAGAAAGCAGGTTTCTTCATTTGTATCATCCAAGAATTGTTCATTTATGTATTGTAAAGGAGGTTTCCCCCTCGAAGAGGCTGAATTCTAAGGCGTTGATCTATCTTTTCTATCTTTTCTTGAGCTGGTTTCATAACATTTGCTATCAGAGCTTTGGATTCTAGAGTTTCGCTACTCCAAACAAGTCATCGTGGAATTTTCGCTATAACGTTTTTTCTGTGACGTTTCAGAAGTCGCAAAAAAAACCCATTTGAAAAAAAATCGCACTGAACCTTGGGTCCAAATTTCAGAGCTTTTCGCGCAATATTTTCGGAGATATGATCTGAGGAAGTTGGTCTTTTTGCAGACTCCCGAATTACACTCAAAACAGGTGACCTGGGGAAAATTGTCATAACTTTCTTTCTGAGCATCGGATTGAAATTTCGTAAGAAGGTACAGAAAGAGGACGGACTGTAATTTTTTTAATATATTTTTCATATTCAAAGGTTGAAACAGTGACAGGTGGAACTTCATACAAGTTCGCTGTACTGAACTAGTCTATAATCAGGTCACTGCGGGAGATTGTGCATAACTCTTTCTTGGAGAATCCAATTTGGATCAGAATAGTGGCATTGGAAAGAGGACATAGAAGACTACTAGAGGTCAAAATTTCCGAACTGGATGATTTGAAATTACAGAGATACATCAGATTCAATATCAGGCTTCTACAAAGTAAAAGAAAGGTGTGTAGTTTTATTTTTTATTTTTTCGTAAGCTTGGTTTGAAGGAATTAAAAGGGCATAGTAAAGAATTATTATCGATAACAGATGCCCCGAGGAAAGAAAATGCAAACACCTAGTAAGGAACCTGAAAGCTCTAGCATGACTCATGAAGAAGAGGAAGAAATGCTACATGATATATCAAAATTACAAGAACAAGTGCAACAAATGTCACGCTCACAAAAGCTAACAGATGCTAAGATAAATGGCGTGGAATCTAAGATAAAGGGCGTGGAAGCTAACATGGATGATCTGAAGATAGATTTGAGGACATATTTGAAGACAGACATGGCAGATTTGAAGATAGATTTGACAAATTTTCTACAAGAAATACTTACTAATGGTGAAAAGGTTGTAAAGGAAACTCATGATGTGAACAAAAGAAATGTTAATCATAATTCCATAGACTCTAATTTTGGATCGAAGACCCACCATATTCCAAAAATCGATATGAGGAAGTTTGATGGCAAGGATCCCGCCACATGGATATTACAGATGGAGCAGTTCTTCGATCTCAATAATGTGCAAAACACACAAAAGGTACGTATGGAAACTTTATATTTGGAACCAAATCAGTCTGTATGGTATCAATGGCTTTGCTCTCGTAAACAATTTATCACTTGGGCAATTTTTACGGAAGAATTGATAGCACATTATGAGGATACAAAAAGCAACACTTTTTTTAGCCAATGGATAAGTCTCAAACAAAAGGGTTCAATAATGGAGCACATTGAGGAGTTCCAAAAATTGAACATAAGGGTAAAATATATTCGAAAGCAGCATAGGATTGATGTGTTCATAGGGTCTTTAAAAGATAATATCCAACATGATGTTCGACTTTGGGAACCTGATTCATTAGAGAAGGCATTCAGGTTAGCAAGAAAAATGGAAAGCAAAATTATGGCAACCAGGAAGCATACCACTCACAGCTATAAAGACAGAAGTGTAGTTTCCCCTAGTCTTCCACAACCTATAAGGTTGACACCACAACAATTGGAAGAAAAAAGAGCAAAAGGGCTTTGTTATAGTTGTGATAGAAAATACACTAAAGGTCGTAAGTGTGCTAAGAAGAAATTATTCTACATAGATTGTGAAGAGGAAGAATAAAAGGAGCAAGAAAGGTCAAAAGAACAGGATATGCTCCAGGAACAAAGCCTAGATGAAGAACAAATAAATCCGACCATATCTTGTAATGCATTGGCAAGAATTACCACTCCTCAAACCATCAAGATAGAAGGACAAATCAAGAATAAAAAGGTGATAGTGTTGATTGATTCAGGAAGCACCCACAATTTTATTCATTGTAGGGTAGCAAAAGAATTGAATCGCTTCCTATATCCAGCACCAGAGTTTCAAGTGATGATTGCAAATGGAGGAACAATAAATTTCTCTGGAAAGCGCAATAATATCAAGCTATCTATGGGAGAATATGTATTGACTAGCCCAATTCTTTCCATTCCAATGGGAGGTGCTAATGTTGCACTAGGAGTCCAATGGCTACAATCCTTGGGTACAACAGCTTTTAATTTTCAAGAACTTTTCATCAAATTTTCTACGGAAGGAAAGGAAGTTGAATTAAGGGGTATTGCAGGAAAACCAAGAAAGATAATCAGCTCTAATGGTATGACAAAGCTTCTAAAAAAGGAGCAAAGGGGAGTAATTGCACAATTATGTTCGCTAGATGTTTCCACATTAGAATCATCTATTTCTCCAGATCTCCAAAAAGTCCTGGACAATCATTCTAAGGTATTTGAGACTCCCAAAGGTCTCCCACCTATGCATGATCATGATCATGCTATTCATCTGATTCCAAGAAGTGTTCCTCCAAACATCAGGTCGTACAGATATCCCTATGTCCAAAAAAGTGAAATTGAACGTATGGTTGCAGAAATGCTAGAGGCTGGTATAATTCAACCGAGTCAAAGTTCTTTCTCTGCTCCAGTAGTATTGCTGCACAAGAAGGATGGATCATGGCACATTTGTATAGATTATAGGGAGCTCAACAAGCTCACTATTAAAGATAAGTTCCCCATTCCTGTCATTGATGAATTATTGGATGAATTGCATGGATCAATTTACTTCACCAAGTTGGATCTTCATTCCGGATATCATCAAATTAGAATGAAGATTGAAGACATTCCGAAAACGACATTTAGAACTCATGAGGGTCATTATGAATTTTTGGTCATGCCTTTTGGCCTTACCAATGCACCTTCAACATTTCAAGGTTTGATGAATTCAATTTTCAAACCATTCCTTAGAAAATTTGTGTTAGTATTTTTTGATGATATACTTATCTACAACAAGTCTTGGAAGGTTCATGTTGAACATGTTGACAGGGTGCTACAACTATTAGAGGAGAAATAAGTATATACCAAAAGATCCAAATGTTTCTTTGGAGTCCAGGAGGTGGAATACTTGGGTCATATTGTATCTCATGAAGGAGTTAAGGTAGACCCTACCAAAGTTAAAGCCATTAAGGAATGGAAAATCCCCACATCCATAAAGCATTTGCGTGGATTTCTTGGGTTGACAGGGTATAATCGCAAGTTTGTTAAGAATTATGGGAGAATAGCAGCACCTCTAATGAAATTATTGAAGAAATATGCATTTTCATGGACTCCGGAAGCAACAAAGGCCTTTGAACATCTTAAAGAGGCAATGTGCCAAGCACCGGTCTTAGCTACACCGGACTTCACAAAAACCTTTATTGTGGAATGTGATGCTTCAGGAAATGGAATTAGTGTTGTTCTAATGCAAGATCAAAGACCCATTTCTTTTGAAAGTCATCCAATCAAGGGAAAGTTTCTAAGCAAAGCTATTTATGAGAAGGAAATGTTGGCAATACTCCATGCACTTAAGAAATGGTGACCCTACCTAATGGGAAGACACTTCAAGGTAAAAACGGATCATGATAGCCTTGAATACTTTTTAGAACAAATATTATCCTCTGAAGAGCAACAAAAGTGGGTCACAAAGATGTTGGGTTATGACTTTGAAATCATCTACAAAAAAGGGAAGCAAAATGTGGTGGCAGATGCACTCTCAAGGAAGGATGAGGATGTGGAAGCATTGTTGTGTGCTATTTCTATCGTCCAACCAGATTGGATAAATGAAGCAAGGGAGGAATGGAAGAATGACGAAGAATGACAAAGATCCATTTTGTCCCTATGACATTCTTATCTTTTGGTCTAGGAACCAACTCCCAAGTGTTATTCTTTTCGATCTGCTCAAGTTCTTCATCCATTGCCTTGACCCAACATTCATATTTCCATGCCTCTTTTACATTTTGTGGTTCAGTGGAGGAGAGAAATGCGAAATAGCTTGAGGCTTCCGCAATTGTTCTTCTTGTTTGTATACATGCCTCTTTCTACCCCAAAATTTGAGATTCTGGATGATTCTTCTAAACGTACCTGGATGGAGTCTTCTCTTCTATCCTTATCTGTTCCTCTGGTGTCTCTTCAGGTTCTTCTTCATCACCAATCTGATTTGAAGGATGGTCTTCATCCTCTTCAATATTTTCATAATTTATTTGCCTAGCAATGTTTCCTTCTTCATCAACCACTATATCAATGTTGTCAACAATTCTTCCAAGTCTTTTATTGTAACACTTATATGCTTTGTTGTGGGGAGAATAACCAATGAGAATTCCTTCATCTGCTCTAGGTTCAAATTTTCCAAGATGTTCATCATTATCCTTAATATAGAATTTTCTTCCAAAAATTTTGAAATGTTTTACCAAAGGAGTCTCACCATACCAGAGCTCATGAGGAGTTTCAGTGGTGTTCACCTGAACATTTGTTTTGTTGAGAATAACAACCGCAGCAAATGCAGCTTCACCCTAGAAGGTTGCGGGAGTTCCAGACTCATCAAGCATAGCACAAGCCATTTGTTGAACCGTTCTGTTCATCCTTTCCACTACTCCATTTTGTTGAGGAGTCCTAGCTTTAGAGAATTCCCTTCTTATTCCATGTTATTCACAAAAATCGAAAAATTCATTTGAGGTAAACTCCCCACCTCTATCAGACCCGAGGCACTTAATTTTGTGATCTAATTCATTTTCAACCAAGGCTTTGAAAGATTTGAATTTTTTTAAGGCTTCGTCTTTGTGCTTCATAAGTCATATCCAAACCATCCTGTAGAAGTCGTCAATGAATAATGTTAAGTATTCTTCTCCTTGAGGTGACCTTTTCCTAGATGGACCACATACATCTATATGGACTAGTTCAAGAGGCCTGCTAGCTGATCCTTCCTTCTCAGGGAAGTTGTAGAGCATTGGAAAGGTATGTTTTAACGAATAACTTAGTGGTGTTTCAAGCAATAGTTGTAACCTTTTCTTTGTTATAAAATAAGGAGAATGTAATGAGAATGGGCACGAATGACCCAATCACTAATAGTTATCTTCTCTATGCAGGAAAAGACAAAAGTAGGAAGGCGCGGTGCAAAACGAGAGTTCCATGAGGAGATAACGGTTGTCCCTCCAAAACCAAATAAAATCCAGACCAGGGCGAGTAAATCAAGGCATATCAATCCGGTACGAGATGAAGGACTGTCAGTCCGGAAGGCTAGGCAGAGAAAAGAGAGGAGTTAACGGTTTAACAGATCCCTCAGGATCTTTGATCCTGAGGGATCGTTACTTTCAATTATTTTGTTGTTTAGTTAACTCCGCCATTACTTTTATAAAAAGGGGGAGCATCAAAGACTTCAGAGACTTTTGATTATCTTGTATCTTTACTTTCTGTTTACAGACTTCACAGTTGGTTAAACTTAGACTGTCGAGTCTCTTTGAGACTTAGTTTTGCTGTACTATCATTGATGCGTTAATATAATATATTTGGTGTTACTTTCTCCCTGCATCTGAAGTAAGTTACGGTGGTGTGCCATTGGAAGCTAAGGGCCCGGCTCCAACGGACACTGGCTGATTGTATCATTACAGTTTGGCTTTGTGTGGTTTGTTTATTGTTCTTAATAATCTGATATACTTACATGTTGTTCCATACTCGTTCATCAGTAGTTTTCCTTTTGTAAATCTTTGTAACAAGTTTACATCATATTTCCAGAATTGATCACATAACATTGTTTTGAGTTGTTCACTTCTGTTATAGAATTTATAAGTGGAATGTTTTAGCTACATATGGTTGGAGTGACGATCATAAGAAGATGGAATTAACGTTGTGTGTGGACTACTGGTGATCATTTCAGATTATGTGTACATATGATTGACGTTTCCTGTTTATGGTGGTTTGCTGTTCCATCTGATTAAGCTGTCTACTTGTACAAAAGATTGCTCTTTCTTTGTATGTAAGTTGATGCCAAGAATTGAGAGTGTTGAACTCGCGAGATTTAGTTTCTTTACTGCCGTTCCTTTTACTGCTGTTCCATTTCTGAATTGTCGTTCCATTCTGCTTTCTTGTTGTTCCTTTTTACTTGCATTCATTGGTTTGGTGTGGGAGGAGGATCATGGCTGTCGTGAGACACAACAGACGCTATTATGCTCCCAGATCCATGATCCATACTCTAATTCCTTTTCCTTCATCAGTTTCTAGAGGGATGGGTTACTATTTCCGTACCCTTGACTGATAAAGTTGCCGCGTGTGATTTCTTTATGCAAAAGTAATTTAGCCATAGCCTAGCATCCGTTTACTCTTGTATTTCTTAGACCTATACTACTAAGCATTACTCTGACAAATAGCCTCAAATTGAGATACCCTTTACAATAACAAAATGCTCCCGGATTGACTTGTAATGTGAGATAACTAGAGGTGAAAAAGACCCTTGTTACAGCTCTACATTTTGGCGCCGTTGCCGGGGAAAGGGTATAGCCATTTGTCTTTTAAACAGGGTAGTGTACGAATCTGCTAGGGGAGAGTTGGATTTTAAAAACGGAAGGTAAGAACCTGCGTACGGAGCATGTAAAAGCCCTGCTCCACCATCCGCTTTCCTAGCAGAATTGATTGGTTAAATAGGATTTAGCAGTTTAATTGGAGTGCATGACTAAGCAGAAAAAGCCAGAGAAAGATCAAAAGCCTCCATCCAAAGCCAAGGGGACGGTGACCCTTGGACGAACGACCTTCATAGACGAAATCTATAAGAAAGCCGAATCTCAGCCATCAGTAGGTTATAGGAAAATCAATTCTAAACAGCCTACTAGTTCCCTTCAGGCCTCGGGATCACCATCTGAAGCCTTTGCTGAAGTGCACAGTCAAACAGAGGAGCAGGACTTTCAAGAAATTGAAAATTTGACTCCTGGACTATTGCACGAAGGGAATCTTAGTAACCTTTGCAAAGGAGGAGGAGAAACAGGGGAAATCGGGGAACCTAGATCTCTTATTGAACCAAACCAGCCTTTAAATAGCCCGGATAAAGGAAGCGCTGCAAAAATCCTCGTTGAAGGAATTCATTCACCTCAGACAGTTGGGACCATCATTATCCCTGATAAAGGGAGTGTTGTCAAAACAATCCCTGTTAAGACTACCCCTTCTCAACCAGGGAACACTCTCTTGGAAATTCCTGAAGATTACTGGCATATATTCGATCCCATGGCGAAGAATCAGCCAAACACCCAGACCTACACATTGCAATAGCCTATAGTAGATTCTGCAGCAAATGCACCCATGAAAGCTATCCCTCTCCAGCATATCCCCACATTTCATGGCCTTACATCAGAAGATCTGGATGCATTCTTGTTCGAATTTGATGTATTATGTAGAGAATACGATTACACCACCCATCCCCAGAAATTAAAATTGTTCCCCTCCACATTAAAAGGGGCTGCTTTAAGATGGTTTATGGGCTTAGGTGGTGGGGTTATTAACAATTGGGATCAAATGAAAGAAGCCTTTTTAAAGAAATATCAGGATTACTGTAGGTCAAGAGAACTAAAAGATGAAATTTTTCAAATGTAAGCCAGACCAAACGAAACTCTAGAAGAATATGTGGAAAGTTTCCAATATAACTTGCAAAGATCTCCCTATGCATCGTTACCTCTGCCTAATAACGTGTTGAAAACCACATTAATTAGAGGTATGAAAGAACAATGGATTGAAACGTTGAATATTATGGGGAAAGGAGACATTTATCAGGAAAATTTTGCCGATATCATTGATCTGTGTATCAGAAGCTCAAGAGGCAGCACGAGGATAAAACCAGCAGAATATGATCGCTTTACCAGAGATAACAGAACATCAACAGAGGGAGTAACACATGTGGAACTTGGAAATTTGCTAGAAAATTTTAAAACTGATATCCTGCGGACATTAACTACACAACTTGATATTGTGCAGGCTAAACAGAAGCAAGAAGAGGCGGAACAGAATCTAGCGGTTTTCTGCCCTCGATGCAGGAAGAAACATAGCCACAAGGAATGCCCGCTGGATACAGTCCAAATATGTGCTATCTGTACCAAGGACCACCTGACTGAAAGCTGCCCCTCACTTCCTGCTTTGAAGGCAGTATACAAAGAAGCAGAAGAGGAGCCAGAATCAGCATATTTTATTAACCAGCGTCGTCAATGGCAGCCTAGGCAATCGGGTATGTTTTCAGAGCCCTCCTCTTCTTTTCAACCCCCGCAGTTCAATGCTCAGCAACAGAATATGTGGCAAAACCAGTCTCAGCCCCCATTTTCAAATTGGTCACCTCAAATGTTTCCTACTCCGAATCCTTGGATGACCCAATTTGGTTTGCCAAACTTCCCTTATCCCCCACCATATTAGCAGAATAATTCATATCCTCCGCAGTGGACCCCTTCTACTTCGCAAGGTTCACCCTGGCAGACAAGCTGGCCAAAATCGACATATCAGCCAGCAGGATCAATTCCACTCCCTCAACCAACTCTGCCAGCCTTACAACAAAATCCCCAGCCTAATCTGAGACCGCAGCTCCCAGCCCAACCCAACCCCAATCCAAATAATAGACCAGTTCAATCTCTTCAAATTATAGAATCCTCAGAGATTGAATCTGATCTGCGGGAGTGCAATGATCTTCAGTTAAGATCTGGGCGAATAATAGAAACTGAGGGACATAGAACAACTCACATTGAAGATCAGTTACCTATAGAACAGCTGTCACAACAGGAAGATGTAAATAAAGACCAGACTCATCAGCAAGTAATTACATCTCCTCCACCTTTCCCAGAACGATTGGCCATTCCACGACCAACACAATATCCAGATTTTGATATTCTGGGAGAACTACAAAACTTGTATATAAGAATTCCATTCCTTCAAGCTATACAGGATATCCCCATATATGCAAAAACCATAAAAGACATGTGTAGCAGAAAATCAAAAAGAAATGTAACCTCTAACCCATGAGTCCAGGTAGTCGGCACCTTATCCGACCTCCTATCAGGAAAAGAAACATCAGTTAAATACGAGGACCCTGGAAACCCAATTGTCACTGTTCAAATCTATGGGCAGACCTTGACCAACGTCTTAGTTGATCTAGGGGCTGCAATTAACATCCTGACAACATCGACTTGCCAGAAGCTCGGAATTACATCGGTAGAACCTACTTCCACTTTGTTAGAACTAGCTGACCGATCAGTAATTAGACCAGAAGGCACCTTGTATGATGTCATGGTTTCAGTGGATTCCTGGGAATACCCGACCGATTTCCTGATAATTAATCTGAAAACCCGACTAGATGGACATCCGCTAATTCTAGGTAGACCGTGGCTCGCTACTGCTAACGCCTACATTGGTTGCCGACAGGGAAACATGAACATAACCAGAGGGCCGGATATCAAAAATTTAATCTTGTACCCTCCAGCGCAGCCAAGCATCACGATGATGAGAACCAACCTACGCCCTGCCTCATATATCACTGACAATATTAGACCCCCATTAACAGTCCAGGAAGCGCTAGATTTCAAAGATCAAACGGAAGACGATGCCATCAATAAATTCATTAATCAAACAGAATCCACATCGTATACACAATGTTTTATGATAAAAGCGGCATTTGATAACGAATTAGAGGAGGATCCTCTGAAAGACGAACATGACCAAATTATACCTGTGACTTTTGTCGCTAATAGCAAAGTAGTGCAAATTGAACCGGGGAAAACTTTAAATATTAACGCTAATCTGACACCAGATCAAGAGACAAAACTCATCCAGCTGTTACGAAAGTATCAGGAGGCATTTGCATGGGACTATCCCGATATGAAAGGGATTGATCCCCAGCTATGCACACATCATATTTATATCGAAAAAGATGCAAGACCTGTTCGTCAACCGCAAAGAAGACTCAAACCCCATTTAAAAGATGTTGTAAAAGCTGAGCTTCAGAAACTTTTAGATGTTGATTTTATTTATCCTATTTCTGACAGCAAATGGGTCTCTCCACTTGTGGTAGTACCTAAAAAGAACGGGAAATGGAGGATCTGTGTGGATTATAGAGAATTAAACAAAGCCACACAAAAAGATCACTTCCCTCTTCCATTCATAGATCAGGTACTGGACACCTTAGCAGGCAAGAAATTATTTTGTTTCTTGGATGGCTTCAGCGGATACAATCAGATTCAGATTGCCCCTGAAGACCAGGATAAGACTACCTTTACTTGTCCCTCGGGAACGTTCGCTTATCGAGTCTTACCTTTTGGTTTATGTAATGCTCCAGCCACATTCCAAAGGGTTGTTCTTAGCATCTTTGCAGATTTAATTAATGATGGATTGGAAGTCTACATGGATGACTTCACACCATATGGAGATGACTTTGATCCAGCTCTAGATACTCTCGAAAAATTCCTACAGCGCTGCATCGCTACCAGATTTTGCTTGAGTCACGAAAAGTGTTACATGATGATGACCGAAGGACTCATTCTGGGACACTATATTTCAGCAGCTCGTATTCAGGTAGACTCGGCTAAAATTCAAATACTTTTGCTTATTCCGACCCCCACTAATCAAACAGAGGTACGCAGTTTTCTTGGTTTTTCTGGGTATTATAGACGATTCATACAACATTATTCACATATTGCCGCACCTTTACATGCATTAACTGGAAATGTTGACTTCTTATGGACAGAGAAATGTGATCGAGCCTTCAAAGAATTAAAGAAGCTGGTATCTACAGCTCCAGTTCTCCGAGGACCTAATTGGAATTTACCATTCCAAATTTCAACTGACGCCTCAGACACAGCAATCGGTGCAGTTCTGGGCCAAGAAGAGGATAAAAGACCATACGCCATCTATTACATCAGCAAAAATTTGGCTCCGGCTGAATTAAATTACACTGTCACCGAAAAAGAATTTTTAGCTGTGATACACGCTGTTAATAAATTTAGACACTATATTACAGGCTATCCCGTTATTTTGTATACAGACCATTCTGCTATTAAGTATTTACCAAATAAGCCTGTTACAAATGGAAGAATAACCAGGTGGTTAATCCTGTTGCAGGAGTTTGATATTACAATCAGAGATCGACCGGGGAAGGAGAACCCTGTAGCTGATTTCCTCCCACGAATACCCAAATCAGTTGAAGCAGCAGCAGTCGAGGACCAATTTCCAGACGAACACTTATTTGCTGTCGCTGTTCAGACTCCCTGGTACGCTGATGTTGCTAACTATCTTGCAGTAGGTAAGCTTCCAACACATTTAACCCCCAATGAATGGAAACAGATTGTTCAGAAAAGCAATCGATTTTCGTGGGTTGGGGGCTATTTGTTTCACATAGGAGCAGATATGGAAATCAGAAGATGTATTCGAGAGGATGAAATCTTTGATATCTTGAAAGCCTGCCATGACGGGCCATGTGGAGGACATTTTGCTGAACGAAGAACAACACATAAAGTATTACAAACGGGATATTACTGGCCTACAATTTTCAAGGATGCGAAAAAATTTGTCCAGGCCTGTGAAAGCTGTCAGCGTGCAGGACGACCTGGTCCAGTCGACGAAATGCCTTTGCGGCCTCAATTATTGATCGAACCTTTCGAACGCTGGGCTCTGGACTTCGTCGGACCCATCAGCCCGCAATCAAACCAAAGAACCTACATTTTGGTGGCAACTGAATATGTTACCAAATGGATTGAAGCGGAGGCATTGCCTAGAGCTACAGAAGATTCGGTAATACAGTTCTTGTTCCATTTGTTTGTACGTTATGGTATTCCAAGGGAAATAATTACAGACGGAGGACCACAATTTTTGGGGCATAAATTAGTTGCAACACTCAATAATTATCGTGTCCAGCATAAAATTACTACCCCATACCATCCTTAGGCAAATGGGCAAGTGGAGAGCAGCAATAAGGTAATAGAGTCTATTTTGACAAAAACCGTTGCCTCACATCGGCGTGATTGGGCCACCCGACTACCTGAGACACTGTGGGCTTATCGAACCACATGGAGAAGCAGCACCGGCTATTCACCATATTACTTAGTGTTTGGAAAGCAGCCCATTTTTCCTATAGAATTCGAGATCCAAACGCTGCGAACGGCCCAAGAAGTCAGATTGGATTTAAGTGAAGCACAGAAAAATCGATTACAACAAATTAATGAATTAGATGAAATAAGGCTCTCTGCATTACAGAATACAACACTCATTCAACAGCAGTGAGCCAAATGGCATGATGCGCTTATCAAAAACAAGATATTTCATGAAGGAGACTGGGCTCTGTTATATGATTCTAGATTTCAGGATTTCCCGGGGAAGCTTCAGACTCGTTGGTTGGGACCATACGAGATTCAAAAAGTCCATGACAATGGGACCCTTACTCTGATCACAATCGATGGGTCTGGATATACATTTAAGGTAAACGGCCACCGAGTTCGTCTGTATCGCAAACCGCTCACTCGGGAATCTTTTTGTCAGCAGCTACGCCAAGATACTAACATTGAGATTATGGGCGAGGAAGCAAAAACTTCCTCACCTATAGATCAGTAAGAAATTCATCTTTTATTACCACATCTTGTATATAAGATTGTAAATTTTGTATATATGTTTTTAGTATTTGTGCGTGCTGTTCCTTTTCAAAAGGAGCAGCACTTGAGTGTTTTTGCTGTTCCTTTTCAAAAGGAACAGCACTTGTGTGTTTTTGCTGTTCTTTTTCAAAAGGAACAGCACTTGTGTGTTTTTGTTGTTCCTTTTCAAAAGGAACAACACTTTTGGGTTTTTGCTGTTCCTTTTCAAAAGGAACAACACTTGTGGGTTTTTGCTGTACCTTTTCAAAAGGAACAGCACTTGTGGGTTTTTGCTGTTCCTTTTCAAAAGGAACAACACTTGTGTGTTTTTGCTGTTCCTTTTCAAAAGGAACAACACTTGTGTGTTTTTTCTGTTCCTTTTCAAAAGGAAAAGCACTTGAGTGTTTTTGCTGTTCCTTTTGAAAAGGAACAGCACTTGTGTGTTTTTGCTGTTCCTTTTCAAAAGGAACAGCACTTGAGTGTTTTTGCTGTTCCTTTTCAAAATGAACATCACTTGTGTGTTTTGCTGTTCCTTTTCAAAAGGAACAGCACTTGTGTGTTTTTGCTGTTCCTTTTCAAAAGGAACAACACTTGAGTGTTTTTGATGTTCCTTTTCAAAAGGAACAACACTTGTGTGTTTTGCTGTTCCTTTTCAAAAGGAACATCACTTGTGTGTTTTTGTTGTTCCTTTTCAAAAGGAACAGCACTTGAGTGTTTTTGCTGTTCCTTTTCAAAAGGAACAACACTTGTGTGTTTTGCTGTTCCTTTTCAAAAGGAACAGCACTTGTGTGTTTTTGTTGTTCCTTTTCAAAAGGAACAACACTTGTGCGTTTTGTTGTTCCTTTTCAAAAGGAACAACACTTTTGGGTTTTTGCTGTTCCTTTTCAAAAGGAACAGCATTTGTGTGTTTTTGCTGTTCTTTTTCAAAAGGAACAACACTTGAGTATTTTTGGCTGTTCCTTTTTCAAAGGAAACAGCATTTGTGTGCTTTTGCTGCCCTTTTTTTTAAGGCAATGCATCAGATGAACTCCTCCTCACCCTCCCTTTCAAAAAGGAGTAGTATGCTCTTGTCCCTTTCATATAAATGATGTGTTGTCCATCCTCTTTGCAAGGCCATAAGTAGCAGCTATACATTTATGCAATGAATATAAAAGTCAGGATATATCGAGATCAGCATATCATAAATCGCTATCTTTAACAGCCCTAGTATTGATGCAACAACAAAGGAAGGATCCACACACTCATCATTTTTGCTGTCATGGTCTCACCTCCTCTGCCTTGTTGGAAAATTTCATCATGTTGAGTTCCTACAATTTTCTCTATTATTACTTGGAAATAAGAACAGAAGATTTATATCTTCCTATTGGGATGACAAGACTTCTTCCGCCATTCCCACTCTTAAGGAGGGCTGAACCACCCTTATGTGTAATTACACAAGAGCAAAGTCTGTTTCAAAAAAAAAAAAAAAAAAAAAAAAAAAAAAAAAAGGGCAAAAGCAAAATAAAAAGAAATTATTTGTCAAATGCAGGATAGGGGGTTTCATTAAAGAACCAGCCTACTATGATCATAAGATTGGAAGCGAAGTGGCATTCCCATCATGGCCACCACACCAGGGATATGGTCCAACGGGTTCACTACATAAACAAACCTTGCAACAGGGGGTCTCATTACGAGCCGGCCTGCCCACGTTTCGCGCCTCTCTGGTGAATGGCATCATGGTTATCTGGTTACCAAGCCAGCATGATGGCCTGCATTTTGACAAGAATTTCTCTTCAAAAATACACAAAGGACCATGGTTCCAGGGTGAAATAAACAACTCTGCCAAGGTTATGAACACCTGTCGGCAGCAGAGCTCTGTTAATGGTATCGGAGTCGTAATATATACACCAATTTGGATCATATCAAATACTTCTTTCTATCCTCGTAATAATTATATCTTACACTTTGATGGATACGTCGCATGAATATCTATCACCACCAATCATCGCAAAGGTATTGACTATGACTACCTCAGACCTTATATGAGTGCCAGACGTCCTATCCTCCTGTTTTGCATCACATCACGCCGGCTTATGCAAAACACGATCTACCTTTTGCCTCGATCTCGGTATTTCTTTGTCTAATCTGAAACATGGCAAAACTCTATATGCTGTTCCTTTATGACTTGGTGACGGGACGACGACTCCTCCTCCATTTGACGGCTGGGACAGCCTATCATATTGCGAGGGGGGAGGTGACCTCATTACTCCGCTGGCCACGTGTTAGCACATCATTCGGAAATGATATGGTACGAAGGTACGGTATGGGTTAACGGCATGACAATGCTATTTTTGCAAAAATTTGTTATTTACAATCAATTTTCATGCATGCTCTGTGTTTTTTTTTCTTACTGCGATTATGTTCTTTGCGACAGGTAATTGCTGTTCCATCTAGGATCCCGAAACAGAACCATGGGAGGCAAGGCTATCAGAAGCGAGCCTAGTAAGCTAGTAGTCTCTGAAGCTGCTCGGGAGATCCTAGAAAGGGCGGGGTGGCTAACTTATTTTAGCCGCCTGCGTGAATCAAATGAAACTGTGGCCATGGAATTCCTGCAGAATTTGCAGGAAGAACACTCCGTAGTGGGTGAGAAGCAGATAATGGTCATGAAGGAAATAATCGCGGAAGTAACAGGATTACCAGCCTCAGGACCAATATGGACGATAAAGAAAGAGAGGTTGCAAAAGATCATAGAAATTTTCCAAGACGAAGGACAGAATCTAACAGTGAAGGGAAAAGGAGTGCTGCCGGCAACGCTAGGAGAACCCTGGAGCGAATTGGCAAAGGTGGTGCAGAGCTACATCACCTGCGAGGGGAGAAAAGATGTGGTAAGACCGCGTCACCTTAAGCTCCTGGCTGTGTTAAAAGGAAAATGTTCTGTGAATCTCCCTGCATTGTTAAATTCATTACTGCATGATGCCTCTCGGAGCCTGAAAAAGGCACACCATGAAGACGCAGTGGTTAGCCACCATGGGTTGATCCGCCTGATAGTGAGCTACAGTCTCACTCAGCAGCAGAGTAGCTGGGGGGAGCTTATTACAGCAATTGGAGGGGGAGTGGCATCACCATCCCCAAAGGCTAAGCATCCCGCTAGTACCTCTGAAGCACCCAAGGAGCCCAGAGAATCACCAAAACCCAAGCATCCCTCGGATACACCCGAGCAACCCAAGAAACGCACGGAGTCAGTAAAACGAAAACGTTCCTCTAGAGCATCTGGACATGCAGAAAAACATAAGGAACTGGCCACAGAAGAGCGTGCTGCCTCGAAACGTAGGCATTCCTCTGGCACGCCAGAACAATCTGAAAAACGCAGAAAGGTGGTGGTGGAAGAACAGGTGGCCAGCACACCCGAACAGCCCAAGAGGCCTAGGAAGTCAGCTCGGTTGGCAAGAATAAAAGGCAGGCTGGAGAAAATCCAGCTAAGCATTGACCAGCCGATCGAAATAACAGATGAGCCACCAGTGCCAGAACAGGAACCCTTGAGGGAAAATGTGGAACAAATTGAGAACGAAGCAGAAGCCGAGGAAGGAAATGAACATTCTGACTCTTGAGGCCGAGGCTGACTATCCGGAGGCAGCCACTGAGCAGCCAATTCAGGAGGAGGAGATGGAACAATTGGGGGACAGCCCTCCACAGGTCCCTGTGGAGGAAGAAGAGCTGGCCACCATCTTGGCCAGCCTAGGAGATTATGCTTCACCTTCCAGTCCAGCAGACCCTCCTGAAGGACCCTCTGGGGAGTAGACGCATGAAGAATTGCATGAAGAAATGGCAGGAGGAGAAAACCTCCCTGTTGTTGACAAAGAAAATGTAAATACCAACCGAGAACAATCCGTTCCCAAGACACCAGAAGAAAACCCACCTGCTGATGACGTGGAGAATGAAAATGCTTGTCGGGAACAGTTTGTTCCCAGAATGCCAGAAGAAACCCTCGATGAAAGAGGAGCAGAACTGAGGGCCACTCATGCGCCCACTGCCGAGGCAAGAGAAATTAAGAAATTGAGAAAGAAACAGCAGAGACTGCTGAATATTATAGCCCAGCTTCGGCAGAAAATTCGAAGTTTGAAATCTAGTCTGAGAATAAGAAGGACCATAAGGAGAAAAAGAAGGACAAATGCAGCAGGGTCCTGTCAGATGAGAAGGCAAGGGGCTTATAGGCGTCTCGTAGGTCAATACTCCGCTGATAGACCTACGACTGTTCCAACCAGCACTGAGGAACAAAATGTCGTTCCATCTGATATGGAACATCAGAATGTCGTTCCTATTGACGCTGAGGAACAGACTGCTGTTCCAAATAGCCCATTGGGACCAACTGTCGTTCCAATCAAAACTGAGCCGCAAGACGACATTCCATTTACAAAGGGGCCATCGTACCCCTTTATTCATGTTAAGAAAGAAAGGGAAAACAAAGCAGTCCAAACTGAGGCACCACCTTTAGGGATAATTCGGGATACGAATTCCAGGCAGCGAAACGTGAAGGTCCAGGTAAAACTCCCTGCCTTTGAGAAATCATGGAAAAAGGATCCAAAAACCAAGGCCTTGCACCATGAGATGAAGCAAGCCCGACAGGAGGCTGACCAGCTAAGGGAACAAATGATCCCTCGGGAAAAATACGAGGAGTTGCAGCAGGAAGCTGAGAAGTTAAAGGAACAAATGATCCCTCAGGAAAAACATGAAGAAATGCAGCAGCAACTACGGAACATGAGTCAATCAGAGAGTCAGGCCTTTGAAGGATGGCAGAAGGAACAGGAAAAGGTTGCCAAGGGAACACGTCGACTAGATGTTGTTATTAAACAATTGGACACTGTATGTTCGCTGTATAATGATATTTTGACTTGCAGGGCCCCTGCAAAGAATTATGCTTTATTTCTCCTTGAAAGATACTTAAGATTGAAAATAAAAGCTGTCAGGGCAGGCGCCCCTATTCAGATTAATACTGTTAATGATTTTATTGATTGTTGCAAACATTATGGGGTTAAGGTCCAACGGTTACTATGTGAATTCTATTTGCACAATATGGTGCTTGAGCAGGAAACTGATTTAAACCCTGGCCCTTTCGTGGGAGATATACAGCTACAAGCCTTTGTTTCATTTGGGGTTAATCAGTTAAAGTGGCTCAGGGCTTACAATGCCTTTCAGAGGCAGGAGAACAGCCTAGATCTATGGGTCAGGGCCGAGCCTAGAGACCCAATTCACCTATGGCAATCACACAAAAGCCTTATGAGAACCCCGGGCGTCATAGAACTGCTAGGACCCATGCATGAGGATTTGATCCGAAATAGCTTGGAATACTTTCTGGCTATTAAGGATTCTGCCCTGGATGCTGCCAAATTCCGCTATCGGATTTCTACCCCAAGCATCCAGCTCAGGGAGCCATTCAAATACGAGAATTTTGAGCTGGCTGCTGAACGGTTGAGCCTTTATGGCCAGCGCATTCTGCAAGCTGGGCCGTCTTGGTTAGGATACCGGTTCCATAGCTCAATTATTTGGCACCCTGCACCTGGGTACCAGGCCTTGTATAATATGCCTACAGATCAATTGAATCAATTATTTGATAATCTGGTTGCTCACCATGGTTGCAGACCTCCTCACGAGGTGCCATCTCCCGCCTATTCTCTTACCGCTCTACATGTTAATTATAACGTTTTCATGAGGCCATGAAACAGAGTAAGCCGGGGGGTGTTTAGAGCATTGGAAAGGTATGTTTTAACGAATAACTTAGTGGTGTTTCAAGCAATAGTTGTAACCTTTTCTTTGTTATAAAATAAGGAGAATGTAATGAGAATGAGCACGAATGACCCAATCACTAATAGTTATCTTCTCTATGCAGGAAAAGACAAAAGTAGGAAGGCGCGGTGCAAAACGAGAGTTCCATGAGGAGATAACGACTGTCCCTCCAAAACCAAATAAAATCCAGACCAGGGCAAGTAAATCAAGGCAGATCGATCCGGGACGAGATGAAGGACTGTCAGTCCGGAAGGCTAGGCAGAGAAAAGAGAGGAGTTAACAGTTTAATAGATCCCTCAGGATCTTTGATCCTGAGGGATCGTTACTTTCAATTATTTTTTTGTTTAGTTAACTCCGCCATTACTTGTATAAAAAGGGGCAGCATCGAAGACTTCAGAGACTTTTGATTATCTTGTATCTTTACTTTCTGTTTACAGACTTCACAGTTGGTTAAACTCAGACTGTCGAGTCTCTTTGAGACTTAGTTTTGCTGTACTATCATTGATGCGTTAATATAATATATTTGGTGTTACTTTCTCCCTGCATCTGAAGTAAGTTACGGCGGTGTGCCATTGGAAGCTAAGGGCTCGGCTCCAACGGACACTGGCTGATTGTATCATTACAGTTTGGCTTTGTGTGGTTTGTTTATTGTTCTTAATAATCTGATATACTTACATGCTGTTCCATACTCGTTCATCAGTAGTTTTCCTTTTGTAAATCTTTGTAACAAGTTTACATCATATTTCCAGAATTGATCACATAACATTGTTTTGAGTTGTTCACTTCTGTTACAGAATTTATAAGTGGAATGTTTTAGCTACATATGGTTGGAGTGACGATCATAAGAAGATGGAATTAACGTTGTGTGTGGACTACTGGTGATCATTTCAGATTATGTGTACATATGATTGACGTTTCCTGTTTATGGTGGTTTGCTGTTCCATCTGATTAAGCTGTCTACTTGTACAAAAGATTGCTCTTTCTTTGTATGTAAGTTGATGCCAAGAATTGAGAGTGTTGAACTCGCGAGATTTAGTTTCTTTATTGCCGTTCCTTTTACTGCTGTTCCATTTCTGAATTGTCGTTCCATTCTGCTTTCTTGCTATTCCTTTTTACTTGCATTCATTGGTTTGGTGTGGGAGGAGGATCAAGGCTGTCGTGAGAAACAACAGACGCTATTATGCTCCCAGATCCATGATCCATACTCTAATTCCTTTTCCTTCATCAGTTTCTAGAGGGATGGGTTACTATTTCCATACCCTTGACTGATAAAGTTGCCGCGTGTGATTTCTTTATGCAAAAGTAATTTAGCCATAGCCTAGCATCCGTTTACTCTTGTATTTCTTAGACCTATACTACTAAGCATTACTCTGACAAATAGCCTCAAATTGAGATACCCTTTACAATAACAAAACGCTCCCAGATTGACTTGTAATGTGAGATAACTAGAGGTGAAAAAGGCCCTTGTTACAGCTCTACAGAAGTTAGTTCTAGTTTTCTTACCAAACTGACATGATTTGCATATTGTATTGTCTGCAGTTATGATGTCTAGAAGACCACGAACTTCCTGGTATTTGCATGCTTTCCTTATCTGCGAAAAGCTTAGATGCCCCAACCTCTGGTGCCATAACCAGTGTTCATCATTCTTGCTCAAATAGCATTATTGTGGTCCTTCTTCAAATATGTATAAATTATTTGGAGTTCCTATGCCTTTGATCACTGTTTTTCCTGTATCAAGATCACGAACACTACATCCATTTGATCGAAATATTACCTCAATTCCTTGATCGCACATCTGACTGACACTAAGTAGATTATGCCTCAAGCCATCAACATAGAAAACATTTCCAGCTTTGACTTTTTCTTTCACCTAAACAATTCCTTTTCCTTTTATGACTGTAGGGGTATCATTTCCAAAAGAAACTTTCTTTCCTTTTTCTAAAGCACTATATGGTTGAAGTTTTTCTTTATCACCTGGCATATGCTTCGAACATCCACTGTTGATGTACCATTGATTTTCTTGCAAGTCTTTGGAAATTTCCATAAAGAACTCCAAGTTCAACTATAAAATGACTAGTGGCATTAATGAATATAAGTCTCAAAACAGGTATAGTTATGATATAGTTTTCACTATACATTTCTATACTTAAGAATTAGAACTTTTGGAAGCTTCAAAATACTCTCACACAGTTGAAGACACACTTGATGAAAATGAGAGAGATTATGATCTCTGAATGAACATATTGGATAAACACCAACAATGTAGTTGTTATGAAACCAGCTCACAAAAGGATACAAAAGAGAGATCCACACCTTAGAATTCAGCCTCCTCGAGGGGGCAACCTCCTTTACATTACATAAATGAGAAATTCTTTGATGATTCAAATGGAAAAACCTCCTTTCTATATATAGGAGTCTAAAGAGTCACAATATAACCCAGCCGACCTAAAAATAATAATATAAAGCCACAAAAATAACAATAGAGGGATTCTATGGGGCACAACAATATTAATAAGGGATACAACTACAATAGTAATGGGGTAATCACTAGTATTATAGGGACCCAACATGCCCCTCTCCTTCAAAAAAGTGTTGTCCTCAATGCTTCAGTAATTCTAGATGCTTCTATATAAAATTGTCATCCTCCCATGTGGAATCTTCAATGGATAAGTTCTTCCGCTTGATAAGATACTCTGAAATTGATCGATTTCGTAACTGTCAAGTTCTTATTTTGTGACTGCTTCTAGTTCCAATATAATTAATTTTTCCTTCCTCACCAAGTTTTGGCAATATTGTTTGAATTGGGAGCTTGTCGCCTATAACCTTCTTTAAACATGAAACATGGAAAACTGGGTGCAACGGAGAAGCTGCAGGAAGCTCCAATTTGTATGCCATAGTACCAATCTTTTGCAACACCATGTATGGACCATAATACTTTGGTGATAATTTATTATCCTTCTTAGCTTGCTTGAGGGACATTTGCTTATATGGATGTAGCTGTAGGGATACCCAATCACCTACATCAAAACTTCTTTCACTGCAATGTTGATCTGCCTGTTGTTTCATTCTATTTTGTGCCAACACGAGGTTATCCTTTAAGAGTTGGAGGACTTGTTGTTGATGTTCGATGTGATGTTCCACTGCCTAAACCTTAGAATTTTCTCTTAAATATGATGTGATGGATGGTGGTTGATACCCATAAAGTGCCATAAATGGGGTCATTTTTGTTGCTGTATGGAAGGAAGTGTTATACCACCATTCAGCCAGAGGCAACCATTTGACCCATTGTGTCTGTTTATCAGATACAAAGCAACGAAGATATCCTTCCAAACATTTGTTTACTATCTCAGTTTTCCCATCAGATTGAGGATGATAAGATGAGCTATGAGCTAACTGAGTACCAAGACAAGAAAATAATTCTGTCCAAAAATTTCCAGTGAAAATGGGATCTCTCTCACTTACAATAATCTTTGGGTTTCCATGTAGCTTTTGAATTGTTTCCATAAATGTAGTAGAAACTGTATTGGCTTTAAATGGATGTGATAATGCACAAAAGTGTGCATACTTGGTAAGTCTGTCAACTACCACCATGATGACACTCTTTCCCTCAGACTTGGGTAAACCTGTGATAAAATCCATTGAAACCTCCTCCCAACGTTGGCTTGGAATGGATAAAGGTTGTAATAGACCCGGTGTCTTAATTGTTTCAACTTTATTTTGTTGGCAAACCAAACATTCCGCCACAAACTTTTGAATATCTGATTTAAGGCCATCCCAAAAAATTCCTTCTTAACCCTGTGGTAAGTTTTTAAAAATCTTGAGTGCCCTCCTAAGGGAGAAGTGTGCAATTCCATAAGAATCTTTTGTTTTAGTTGGGAATTCTTACAGAGGTATAAGCGATCTTTGTACCATAACGAATCATTTTGCCAGCTAAATGTATCAGACGTACTGGAATCTTGTTGTATGTTTCGAATAAGTGCCCACACTTCTTTTTCATTCTTCCATTCCTCCCTTGCTTCATTTATCCAGTCTGGTTTGATAATAGAAATGGTGCACAACAATGCTTCCACATCCTCATCCTTTCTTGAGAGTGCATCTGCCACCACATTTTGCTTCCCTTTTTTGTAGATGATTTCAAAGTCATAACCCAACATCTTTGTGACCCACTTTTGTTGCTCTTCAGAGGATAATCTTTGTTCTAAAAAGTATTTAAGGCTATCATGATCCGTTTTTTCCTTGAAGTGTCTTCCCATTAGGTAGGGTCGCCATTTCTTAAGTGCATGGAGTATTGCCAACATTTCCTTCTCATAAATAGCTTTGCTTAAAAACTTTCCCTTGATTGGACGACTTTCAAAAGCAATGGGTCTTTCATCTTGCATTAGAACAACACCAATTCCATTTCCTGAAGCATCACATTCCACAATAAAGGTTTTTGTGAAGTCCAGTGTAGCTAAGACCGGTGCTTGGCACATTGCCTCTTTAAGATGTTCAAAGGCCTTTGTTGCTTCCGGAGTCCATGAAAATGCATCTTTCTTCAATAATGTTGTTAGAGGTGCTGCTATTCTCCCATAATTCTTAACAAACTTGCGATAATACCCTGTCAACCCGAGAAATCCTCGCAGATGCTTTATGGATGTGGGGATTTTCCATTCCTTAATGGCTTTAATTTTGCTAGGGTCTACCTTAACTCCTTCATGAGATACAATATGACCCAGATATTCCACCTCCTGGACTCCAAAGAAACATTTGGATCTTTTTGCATATAATTGTTTCTCCTCCAATAGTTGTAGCACCTTGTCAACATGTTCAACATGATCCTTCCAAGACTTGTTGTAGATTAGTATATCATCAAAAAATACTAACACAAATTTTCTAAGGAATGGTTTGAAAATTGAATTCATCAAACCTTGAAATGTTGAAGGTGCATTGGTAAGGCCAAAAGGCATGACCAAAAATTCATAATGACCCTCATGAGTTCTAAATGTTGTTTTCATAATGTCTTCATTCTTCATTCTGATTTGATGATATCCTGAACGAAGATCCAACTTGGTGAAGTAAATTGATCCATGCAATTCATCCAGTAATTCATCAATGACAGGAATGGCGAACTTATCTTTAATAGTGAGCTTGTTGAGCTCCCTATAATCTGGACACATGTGCCATGATCCATCCTTCTTGTGCACCAATACTACTGGAGCAAAGAAAGAACTTTGACTCGGTTGAATTATACCAGCCTCTAGCATTTCTGCAACCATACGTTCAATTTCACTCTTTTGGACATAGGGATATCTGTACAGCCTGATGTTTGGAGGAACACTTCCTGGAATCAGATGAATAGCATGATCATGATCACGCATAGGTGGGAGACCTTTGGGAGTCTCAAATACCTTGGAATGATTGTCCAAGACTTTTTGGAGATCTGGAGAAATAGATGATTCCGATGTGGAAACATCTAGCAAACATAATTGTGCAATTACACCTCTTTTCTCCCTTTTTAGAAGCTTTGTCATACCATTAGAGCTGATTATCTTTCTTGGTTTCCCTACAATACCCCTTAATTCAAATTCCTTTCCTTCCGTTGAAAATTTGATGAAAAGTTCTTGAAAATTAAAAGCTATTGTACCCAAGGATTGTAGCCATTGGACTCCTAGTACAACATCAGCACCTCCCATTGGAATGGAAAGCATTGGGCTATTCAATACATATTCTCCCATGGATAGCTTGATATTATGGCACTTTCCAGAGAAATTTATTGTTCCTCCATTTGCAATCATCACTTGACACTCTGGTGCTGGATATAGGAAGCAATTCAATTCTTTTGCTACCTTACAATGAATAAAATTGTGGGTGCTTCCTGAATCAATCAACACTATTACCTTTTTCTTCTTGATTTGTCCTTCTATCTTGATGGTTTGAGGAGTGGTAATTGCCGCCAATGCATTAGAAGATATGGTCAGATTTATTTTTTCTTCATCTAGGCTTTGTTCCTGAAGTATATCCTCTTCTTTTGACCTTTCTTGCTCCTTTTCTTCTTCCTCTTCACAATCTATGTAGAATAATTTCTTCTCAGCACACTTATGACCTTTAGTGTATTTGCTATCACAACTGTAACAAAGCCCTTTTTCTCTTTTTTCTTCCAATTGTTGTGGTGTCAACCTTATAGGTTGTGGAAGACTAGGGGCAACAACACTTCCGTCTTTATAGTTGTGAGTGGTATGCTTCCTCGTTGCCATAATTTTGCTTTCCATTTTTCTTGCTAACCTGAATGCCTTCTCTAATGAATCAGGTTCCCAAAGTCGAAGATCATGTTGGATATTTTCCTTTGAAGACCCTATGAACACATCAATCTTATTCTCCTCTCGAATATCTTTTACCCTTATGTTCAATTTTTGAAACTCCTCAATGTGCTCCATTATTGAACCCTTTTGGTTGAGACTTATCAATTGGCTAAAAAAAGTGTTGCTTTTTCTATCCTCATAATGTGCTATTAATTCTTCCGTAAAAATTGCCTAAGTGATAAAATATTTACGAGTGCAAAGCCATTGATACCATACAAACTGATTTGGTTCCAAATATAAAGTTGGCATACGTACCTTTTGTGTGTTTTGCACATTATTGAGATCGAAGAATTGCTCCATCTGTAATATCCATGCTGTAGGATCCTTGCCATCAAACTTCCTCATATCGATTTTTGGAATATGGTGGGTCTTCTATCCAACATTAGAGTCTATGGAATCATGATTAACATTTCTTTTGTTCTCATCATGAGTTTCCATTACTACCCTTTCACCATTAGTGACCCTTTCTTGTAGCAACTTCTTCAATTCTTCCATGTCTGTTTTCAAATCTATCTTCAAATCATCCATCTTAGCTTCTACGCCTTTCTTTAAACCATCCATCTTAGCTTCTACATCTTCCTTTAAACCATCCTTCTTATATTCTATTCCTTTTTGTGAAAGTGACACTTGTTGCACTTGGTCTCGTAATTTTTCTGTATCGTGTTGCATTTCTTCCTCTTCTTCATAAGTCATGCTAGAGCTTTCAGGTTGCTTACTAGGTGTTTGCATTTTCTTTCCTCGGGGCATCAATTACCGATAATAATGCTTTACTATGCCCTTTGAATTCCTTCAAACCAAGCTTACGCAAAAATTTAAAAAAGAACTACACACCTTTTTCACTTTGTAGAAGCCTGATATTGAATCTGATGTATCTCTGTAATTTCGAATCATGTAGTTCTAAAATTGTGACCTGTAGTATCCTTCGATGTCCTCTTTCCAATGCCACTAGTGTGATCCAAATTGGATTCTCCAATAAAGAGTTATGCACAATCTCCCGTAGTGACCTGATTATATACTAGTTCAGTAGAGCGAACTTGTATGAAGTGCCACGTGTCATTGTTTCGACCTTTGACTCTAAAAAATATATTAACAAAAACTACAGTCCATCCTCTTCTTATACCTTCTTAAGAAATTTCAATCCGATGCTTAGAAAGAAAGCTATGACAATTTTCCCCAGGTCACCTGTTTCGAATGTAATTGAGGAGTCTGCAAAAATACCAACTTCCTAAGATCATGTCTCCACATATAGCACGAAAAGCTCTGAAATTCAGACCCAAGGTTCAGAGTGATTTACTTCTCAAATGGGTTTTTTTTTGCAACTTCTGAAACGTCACAGAAAAAAAGTTATTGTGAAAATGCCAGAATGACTTGTTTGGAGCAGCAAAACCCTAGAATCCAAAGCTCTGATACGAAATGTTATGAAACCAGCTCAAGAAAAGATAGAAAAGATAGATCAACGCCTTAGAATTTAGCCTCTTCGAGGGGGAAACCTCCTTTACATTACATAAATGAAAAATTCTTGGATGATTCAAATGACAAAACCTCCTTTCTATATATAGGAGTTTAAGGAGTCACAATATAATCCAGCCGACCTAACAATAATAATATAAAGCCACAAAAATAACAATAGAGGGATTCTATGCGGCACAGTAATAACAATATGGGGCAATAGGGGCACAACAATATTAATAAGGGGTATAACTACAACAGTAATGGGGTAATCACTAGTATTATAGGGACCCAACAGTAGTGATGCAGAAGTGGTCATTACTCTTTATGCAGGGACATATTTAATCAAGACTTGTTGTACATATCGAAGAAGAATTGCATGTGTTGTGAAAACGTAGTCACAAAGGATAATCATGTTGAATAATTACAAATATTTTCAACTATCAAAGCCATGATCTATTAACTTCTTAAAAAATTCAGGTACTACAGTTTCTTTGTGGTTTCTCTTATAATACTTTGGATAATATTTTGTTTATATTTTTAATTGTTAAAGTGTTTACTAAAATGACTAATGATGGAGATTCTAAAACAAAGAATGATGAATGTGGGAAAAAAAAATAATCAATAGAGTGCTTATGATGTTGAAAAACGTTTAGAAATGGAAACAGGAGGATAATAGTTATCATATCAGGTAGATAATTTGTTTGGTTGTTTTTATTGTTAGTTTTTGAATTTATTTAATTCCCATATTCATAACATTTTTGGATGTCTATTATAGGGAGTTATGAGAAAAATGAAATTAATCAAGACAATGACAATGGAATGATGGAGATAGAAATGGGTATTAATCAATGTAACTCTTTCTTTTTCTAATTTAAATTATTATTTTTATTATCGTGAATCATAGCATTTCATTTGTTGATTATGGTTGGAAATAAAGAGAATGAATATGGTGACTAAGGGAATGCCCCAAAAAACTACAATCAAGACCAAAATATTATATGGAAATTTAAAGATGATTCATTTTTTGTATAGTTGTTTAATGAATTTTGTTCATTGTCACAATTTATAACATTTTTTTATGTTTATTATAGAGACAAGCAAGGAGAGCAAAGACATTGATCAAATGAATGTGAAAAAAAGCTTCAATCAAGGAAAAAATATAATATCAGGCACTTATAATTTGTCCACTTGTTTTCCTTATTATTTAATGATTTTAATCATTTTCACAATTCAAAATATTTTATATGTTTAATCTAGAGAAAAATAAAGGTAACAAAGATGATGATGAGGTGCAAAGTTACAAGTATGAAGATAATGTCATATCAAATACTTATAACTTGTTTTCTTATTTATTTTATTATTATTTGAACTCTAATTCTTGTAACACCATAACATTGCACAATTTTATTATAGGAACTAATAGAAAGGACAAAATTAACAATCAAAATAATGTTAAAGGTGTATGTGGGTGTGTTTCTTTGTGAAGGTTTCATTACTAATGTTTTTCATGGTATTGATACTTGATTGAATGTTTAATAAGAAGTACTATTGGCAGTTGATTGAATGTTTAATATGTTTACTCCAAGTTCTATCAAGATGATAAAAGAACTTATTATTTCATCTATAAATAGTGAAAAAACCACTGAAGGTAAGTGTATTGTTTCAACAATTTATTTAGTAATTTTTGTAACATGAATAAAATGGTTTGACTAGATTATTTGTCATTGTGTTGCAGCCAAAATAACTGAAAATAAATTAGTTATTTTTGAACTAAAGGACATTTTTTTATCATAGCATCGATGATGAAGCAACAAACAAAGGGAATATTTAGAAAATGGGAACTGATGTTGATTACACAATAGAGAAAAAATTATTTTGGATTCATCCACATGCAAAAACATTTTTTGAAATGTGTTTTGAAAATGAATATCTTGACATTGCAATTTGGACGACAGCTTTGAAAGAAAGCACAATAACAGTTGTAAAATAGTTTGTTTCAGAAACATTCAAGATAAACTTGTGTGGACTTCTTAAGATTGTAAACCAGAAAAGGGACATAAGGTCATTGACAATCCAAGCAAAGTTATACACACTAAATCATTGAAAAAGTGTGGTAAATGCATATCCAATATGATGAAACCAATACTATTATAGTGGATTGTTCACTTGAGAGCGTGAAAGATAATCCCAAAGAAAATGTTATTGTTGCCCCTCCATTCGTTGGAACAAATCCAGAGGATAATTGGTTGATCGATGAGCTATGGAGAATGTTGCATAAACTCAAGAAGGCTACAAATGTGTGAGCTAATTTTAAGGATGTTCAATTACATTTAGAAGTACCTTAATATGACCGATGTCTATTTCATGTTATTATATGTATGACATCATGAATTATTAGTTTTATTTCACAACACTAATAAAATAATTGTTGATTTGGTTTTTCATTACTAAAAGAAAAATACTTTTATTTTCCTTATCTTTTGTGAGATATTGTGTTGATAATAATTATTGATTTGAATGGCCGTTTAATGTTTTCATATAAAAATTTCCCATGCTATAGAATTTTTTACAATGGATTACATTAAATACAAAATTAATAGATAACTGGTATATTTGTTTGAATTAGATCATTACAATTATTTGTTTCAATTTTGGTTTAAGTTATCATTATACCTCTTAGAAATTAGTAATGTGAAGGACGGACCATTGTATTTTTATAACATTTTTTAATCCATATAAGTTGAAAAACTATATTAGGCTATACGTAGCACCAACAATAAACATACAATTTGTACTAAAAGAAGCACCAAAAGAAACTAAGGTAGAGACTCTAGAAATTAGCATATAAATAACTAGGTTAGAAATTTAAAAAATGTATTATATTGTATGTGGAAATTAATATATAATTTATTTGTTTACTTTCACTAGACCATTGTAATTATATTTTTCAATTGAAATTAAAGAAATCATTATAAGTATTAAAACCAATGATGTAAATGGTCAGCCAATGCATTCTTAGAATATTTTTATTCCATACAAATTCAATAGTGTATTATGTTGTATGTATAAAGTAAACATATCATTAGTTTGTTCATTTTAGTGGAGCCATTGTATTTATATTTTGTGATTTCTATTAACTCATTGTATAATTCCCTTTGTATACAAATGGAAATAATTAATAATAAATATTAACATCATTTTTAAATTGGTAGGTTTTTATGTCCTTATCAATGAAGTGTTGAAGTAGAGATGTGTTAATATCATACATGTGGTTGCAGTGCAGATGCAGATGAGCATTACTACAAGTCAAAATATGGTGATATTTGAAATGGAAGGAGAATTCTTCTAATCATATACCAAATATGAACTAAATTTTCATATTCAAAGAGAACTAGATTGGCAGTTTAGTGATGGGTCCTATTTTTGAACGCCTTTTCAGTCAAGTATGAAAATGTTGCTTAAAAAAGTATCATTTTGCAATATGGACATTTAATGTCACTGTCATTTACATCCGAAAAGTACTAGAAAAGTCAAATATTGTTATAGGGGATGTTAAAGTTGCACGGGACAAGTCTCATTGTCATTTGCAAACAAAATTGGATGTAGGGAGAATAAGACAATTTTATGAGAAAACTTTGACTGATGTGTGGTCCCAATATGGAGATAATTATGAAGAATCAAATGTATTGCTAATAGATACAATAAAGCACACTTCTCAATTCATTGGATATCGATCAAACCAGATGTTGATAAAATCCTATACAGGAAAAGAGAAAGATACTTGGCTTATGCAACTTTTATTCCCCTTTCTTAAGACACTTCATCTTATCAATAAAAAGCATTAGTACATTCGAATGTTTAATCAATTTGTATGATTTTATATTTTTTGAAATATATGGGAATTCCCACTTATATTAATATGTATATTTCTTATTATTTATAATTTCTTTTGCAATGACTTTGTTGTATCGATTTTTTCTAATATGCGTGCGTGCGTTTCTAAATGAATTGTTTTTTATTTAAATTATCATGCATGAGCCATCGAGGCATTTTATTTTTAATGAGGTATGCTTACTTATATGCGTCAATAATCATAATATATAAATGTGAAATATAAGTTTTGAAATAGAAATTCTTGCAAACAAAGGTGTTATTATTTCTAAAGAAAGTATAATAATTTACTTGATAAATGTTATGTGCACTATTCACAATGCACTAATCACTATTAAGGCCAATGGGAAATGTGTCATAGGTGAATGTTTTGAAATTTCTGAAGCATAGTATATGTGATTTCTTAATCCATAATTTTCATAAATTTAGATGCCTAAATCAATTAATGGTTGTAACTCCAATCATATCATATTGAAAATCAATAAGCCACAAAGTCAGTTATTTATTGTTTACATATAAAATGCACTAATATGTGTGTGTAAATGTGATTTGTAATTTTTGAGATAAAAATGTATTGTAAATAATTTTGCATTTCTTAAAAAAAAACATATAATTAATGATAATGATTGCTAAGTGGACTATCAAGGTTTGATTAGACACTATCATGGATGAATTATGTCTTTGAACTATAGGGCATCTAATTTCATTACTTCAAGTTAATTTTTTGTAAATTTGTATTTCAAATAAACTGAAATCATATGATTTGATCTAGAATTATATTATTGACTTATACTTAGTTATGTCCATTAACATGATTGTATAAATGTGATATATAATATTCGTATACTATGATGCATTTCCTCCAAAAATAAGTCTTATAATTTGTTGATAATAAGTATTAAGTGGACACTTTAGGCTAATGGGTGATGGCTCATAGCTGAATACTACTCGTTAAATTATTAGGCATTCGATTTTTAATCCATAACATTTTTTATATATTCTTAAAGCAACTATTTGTATATGCAATCATCTTATCTCACATAATTTAATAAGGAATCGATTTATTGACTTGAATTTCCTTATCACTTAATTTATTAAGAGTGTATTAATGTCATATTTTATTTCTTTGAAACAAAACTCTATGTAATGAAAAATTATCTTCTTAATAAAACATGGAATAATTATTTAACAATTGGTTAAGTGGATGATCTATACTCATTAAAGAGATGGATAAAAAATAGTTGTATTTAAACTTTTTGCACCATAATACATTGATTTTATCATTCATATTAACATTTCATCGTTTTAAATTCTTAAATAGTTTATTTGTGATTTAAATAATTTCATATAAACCAATATGACTTGAAGAATTCTATTTGGTTATATGCATTAATAGAAGTTTACAAATGTGATGCATTTTTGAAATGTAGCTCTTAATGTAAGTAAATAAATATACATTTTACAAAACAAATTATAAGTAATTGATAATGAGTTCCAAGTGGCCTATATAAATCCATTTATCGACTTTTATTTTCCTATCATGAGGTTTAATATAAGTGTATAAATGTGACATATTTTTTTTGAAATAGAACTCCATGTAAAATTAAATGTTTTTCATAACAACACATGGAATAATTATTTGGTAATGAATGTTAAGTATATCGTTCAAGTTCATTTAGTATACAAGTTATAAATAAATGAATTTAAACTTTCTGCAACATATGACATTTGATTTTCCCACCCTTATTAACATTTGATAAATTTCAATTCTTAAATAAGTTATTTGTAATTGAAATAATCTCATAGAAGCCAACAAGACAAGTATGTATTAAATTCTATTTAGTATGTATGTATGTATAAATGAAATTTATTTTTGAAATCAAGTTCTTAATGTAACTAAAAATATATTTTTTAGAAAATTAATAATTTAAAATCAATTTTTGATGAGTTCTAACTCGTTTATTTTATTTTGAATCAACAACTTTTTCTAACTATTCATTCTTAAATCAATTATTTCTATATGAAATCATGCCATATAAGTCAATAAGTCAAGAAACCATTAATTGATTTTTATTTAACTATCATGTGGTCTAATATGAATGTATAAATGTGACATTGCTATTTCTAGAATAAAAATCCACGTAAACCAAAAGCATTTTCAAATAAAACATGGATTAATGAATTTGCAGTGAGAATTAAGTAGACTATTTAAGCTCATTCAGGAGATGGGCCAAAAATCGATGTCTTCAAAATTTTTTCACCTTATGACATGATTTTCCCATCAAGATTAACATTTTGTAAATTTCAATTCTAAAATATATTATTTGTACTTAAAGTAATCTCATAGAATCCAGCAAGACTTAGAAGTTATTTATTCAATTCCATTTAATTTTATGCATTGATATAAGTTTATAAATGTAATTTATTTTTGAAAAAAAGCTCTTAACGTAAGTAAAAATATATCTTTTACAAAACTATTTATAATTAATTGATAATGAGCTTTAAGCGGTTTATTTAGACTACATGAAAAATCAAGTGTCATAGATGAATGCCTTTTAATACATATTTAATGTGCAAAATCAACATCTTAATGATAATTTACTTGTATTTAGATTAAGTATTTAATACTTAAAGAACACGGGTACTTATATAAATTTCAACTAAAAGCCATGAGTCATGTTTCACAATTATTTCTTCCTCATTAAAAATTATTATCATTTCTCCTCTTAGTGAAAGTAATGATTGATCATGGTTTTCCATACAATTGGCTAGTGCTATTACATCAAGACTATTATTGGCTATGACAATGTTGACAAGGAGAGATAAATATCCACACTACCATCAACTATACTAATCTTTAAAAACCCTTGCCTCCACTACTTACAAGAAGAACGCTAATTCTTGTTTACTTCAATTTGTGACATCATCTATTACAATGGAATGAATCGAATACCCATTTAAGAACTCTCATTTGATGTACTTGGTTTTGATTTGAGATAGATAAATAGTGCCTAACCTTCTTGAAATACATAGATCAACAATGCATAACTTTTATAATGGCTGCCTGGATGCTATGAAGACGAATGATGACCCCCTCATTAGTGCTTCATAAAGGCAGAAAGGGACAGTAGGAAATTTAGCATAAAAACATTTTACTAAGTTCTTAGTATGCTAGATTCAATGCAATGCAAAGGATGCACATCCTTTCCATTTACACTAAGATCCTCGCATCAACATGTTGGGTCCCTATAATACTAGTGATTACCCCATTACTATTGTAGTTATACCCCTTATTAATATTTTTGTGCCCCTATTGCCCCCATATTGTTATTACTGTGCCCCATAGAATCCCTCTATTGTTATTTTTGTGGCTTTATATTATTATTGTTAGGTCGGCTGGATTATATTGTGACTCCTTAGACTCCAATATATAGAAAGGAGGTTTTGTCATTTGAATCATCAAAGAATTGTTCATTTATGTAATGTAAAGGAGGTTGCCGCCTTGAAGAGGATGAATTCTAAGGCGTTGATCTATCTTTTATATCTTTTCTTGAGCTGGTTTCATAACATTTGGTATTAAAGCTTTGGATTCTAGGGTTTCGCTGCTCCAAACAGGTCATCGTGGAATTTTCGCTATAACTTTTTTTTCTGCGATGTTTCAGAAGTTTCAAAAAAAACCCATTTCAGAAGAAATCGCATTGAGCCTCGGGTCCAAATTTCAAAGCTTTTCACACTACATTTGCGGAGATATGATCTGAGGAGGTTGGTCCTTTTGCAGACTCCTAAATTACATTCCAAACAGGTGACCTGGGAAAAATCATCATAACATTATCTCTATGGATCGGATTGAAATTTCGTATGAAGTTATAGAAAGAGGATGGACTATAGTTTATTGTATGCATTTTTCAAATCCAAAGGTTCAAACAGTGACTCGTGGAACGTCGTACAAGTTCGCTCTACTGAACTAGTCTATAATGAATTCACTGTGGGAGATTTCGCATAACTCTTCCATGGAGAATCCAATTTGGGTCGGACTTATGGCATTGGAAAGAGGACACAGAGGGCTACTACAATTCACAAATTCAGAATTATATGATCAAAAAGTACAAAGATACATCAGACGCAATATCGATCTCCTACAAAGAGAAAAAACGTGTGTAGATTTTCTTAAATTTTTGCTTAAGCTTGGTTTGAAAATTTATTTTGAAGGAATTCGAAGGGCATAATAAAGCATTATTATCGGTAACTGATGCCCCGAGGAAAGAAAATGCAAACACCTAGTAAGGAACCTGAAAGCTCTAGCATGACTTGTGAAGAAGAAGAAGAAATGCTATATGATATATCAAAATTACAAGAAGAAGTGCAACAAATGTCACTTGCACAAAAAGAAACAGAATCTAAGATGGATGGTTTAAGGAAATATGTAGAAGCTAAGATCGATGGTTTAAAAAAGAAGCTAAGATGGATGGCATGGAAGCTAAGGTGAATGGAATGGACACTAAAATTGATGGCATGGATGATAAGATGGAAGAATTGAAGATAGATATGAATAAGTTGCTACAAGAAATGGTTACTAAGGGTGAAAGGGTACTAAAGGAAACTCACGATGAGAACAAAAGAAATGTTAATCATGATTCCATAGACTCTAATGTTGGATCGAAGACTCACCATATTCCAAAAATCGGTATGAGGAAGTTTGATGCGAAGGATCCCGCCACATGGATATTACAGATGGAGCAATTCTTCGATCTCAATAATGTGAAAAACACAAAAAAGGTACGTATGGCAACTTTATATTTGGAACCAGATCAGTTTGTATGGTATCAATGGCTTTGCTCTCGTAAACAATTTATCACTTGGGCAATTTTTACGGAAGAATTAATAGGCACATTATGAGGATACAAAAATAAATACTTTTTTTAGCCAGTTGATAAGTCTCAAACTAAAGGGTTCAATAATGGAGCACATTGAGGAGTTCCAAAAATTAAACATAAGGGTAAAAGATATTCCGAAGGAGGATAGGATTGATGTGTTCATAGGGTCTTTAAAGGATAATATCCAACTTGATGTTCACCTTTGGGAGCTTGACTCATTAGAGAAGGGATTCAGGTTAGCAAGAAAAAACGATAGAAAATTATGGCAATCAGGAAGCATACCACTCACAACTATAAAGACAGAAGTGTTGTTGCCCCTAGTCTTCCACAACCTATAAGGTTGACAACACAACAATTGGAAGAAATAAGAGCAAAAGGGCTTTGTTACAGTTGTGATAGAAAATACACTAAAGGTCATAAGTGTGCTGAGAAGAAAATATTCTACAGAGATTGTGAAGAAGAAGAAGAAAAGGAGCAAGAAAGGTCAAAAGAAGAGGATATACTCCAGGAGTAAAGCCTAGATGAAGAACAAATAAGTCCAACCATATCTTGTATTGCATTGGTGGGAATTACCACTCCTCAAACCATCAAGATAAAAGGACAAATCAAGAAGAAAAAGGTAATAGTGTTGATTGTTTCGGGGAGCACCTACAATTTTATTCATTGTAAGGTAGCAAAAGAATTGAATTACTTCCTACATCCAACACCAAAGTGTCAAGTGATGATTGCAAATGGAGGAACAATAAATTGCTCTGGAAAGTGTCATAATATCAAGCTATCCATGGCAGAATATGTATTCACTAGCCCAATTCTTTCCATTCCAACGAGAGGTGCTGATGTTGTACTAGGAGTCCAATGGCTACAATCCTTGGGTACAATAGCTTTTAATTTTCAATAACCTTTCATCAAATTTTCTACAGAAAGAAAGGAATTTGAATTAAGGGGTATTATAGAGAAAGCAGGAAAGATAATCAGCTCTAGTGGTATGACCAAGCTTCTAAAAAAGGAGCAAAGAGGTGTAATTGCACAATTATGTTCGCTACATGTTTCCACATCGGAGTCATCTATTTATCCAGATCTCCAAAAAGTCGGGGACAATCATTCCATGGTATTTGAGACTCCCAAAGGTCTCCCACCTATGCGTTATCATGATCATGCTATTCATCTGATTCCAGGAAGTGTTCCTCCAAACATTAGGTCGTACAGATATCCCTATGTCCAAAAGAGTGAAATTGAACATATGGTTACAGAAATGCTAGAGGCTGGTATAATTCAACTGAGTCAAAGTTCTTTCTCTGCTCCAGTAGTATTGGTGCACAAGAAGGATGGTTCATGGCGCATGTGCCCAGATTATAGGGAACTCAACAAGGTCACTATTAAAGATAAATTCCCCATTCCTGTCATTGATGAATTACTGGATGAATTGCATTGATCAATTTATTTCACCAAGTTGGATCTTCATTCAGGATATCATCAAATCAGAATGAACATTGAAGACATTCCGAAAATAGCATTTAGAACTCATGAGGGTCATTATGAATTTTTGGTCATGCCTTTTGGCCTTACCAATGCACCTTCAACATTTCAAGGTTTGATGAATTCAATTTTCAAACCATTCCTTAGAAAATTTGTGTTAGTATTTTTCGATGATATACTAATTTACAGCAAGTCTTGGAAGGATAATGTTGAACATGTTGACAGGGTGCTACACGTATTGGAGGAGAAACAATTATATGCAAAAAGATCCAAATGTTTCTTTGGAGTCCAGGAGGTGGAATATCTGGGTCATTTTGTATCTCATGAAGGAGCTAAGGTAGACCCTAGCAAAATTAAAGCCATTAAGGAATGGAAAACTCCCACATCCATAAAGCATTTGCGAGGATTTCTCGAGTTGACAGGGTATTATCGCAAGTTTGTTAAGAATTATGGGAGAATAGCAGCACCTCTAACAACATTATTGAAGAAAGATGCATTTTCATGGACTCTGGAAGAAACAAAGGCCTTTGAACATCTTAAAGAGGCAATGTGGCAAGCACCGGTCTTAGCTACACTAGACTTCACAAAAACCTTTATTGTGGAATGTGATGCTTCAGGAAATGGAATTGGTGTTGTTCTAATGCAAGATGAAGAACGCGTTGCTTTTGAAATTCGTCCAATCAAGGGAAAGTTTTTAAGCAAAGCTATTTATGAGAAGGAAATGTTGGCAATACTCCATGCACTTAAGAAATGGCGACCCTACCTAATGGGAAGACACTTCAAGGTAAAAACGGATCATGATAGCCTTAAATACTTTTTAGAACAAATATTATCCCTCTGAAGAGCAACAAAAGTGCGTCACAAAGATGTTGGGTTATGACTTTGAAATCATCTACAAAAAAGGGAAGCAAAATGTGGTGGCAGATGCACTCTCAAGAAAGGATGAGGATGTGGAAGCATTTTTGTGCGCCATTTCTATTATCCAACCAGATTAGATAAACGAAGCAAGGGAGGAATGTGTTGGAAATAATACTGAGAGGGGGGGTGAATCAGTATTATCTAGCAATTTAATAAATCTTCCTTATTTGATCTTTGAATTATTTTTGTATGTCAGTACCATAAAATAATGAGCATGAACAAAGACAACAGATAGTCACACCAAAGAACACAAGATGTAAGGTGGAAACCCAATGTGGGTGAAAACCACCTGCTACAATATGTCTCTATCTTCCTTCAAATTAGAAACTCCTTTTACAATGATTTTGTACTGGTGCAGTCCTTTACCAGTACGCAGGCTGCAACCTGCAGAGAGCTACAACTCTCTCTCGTTTTCCAGTGTTCTCCTGGAAGGGAGCTACAACCCCCTACTTCTTTTCATAAAGCATCAAATGATCATCAAGTACATAACAGTTACAGTCCACTACAGTTATCAGATCAGTAATAACAGAACTAACCCAGAACACCTTATCAACAGAGAAATTCAATCAACAGAACATCTTAAGACAGAGACGCAGTTTTCCCTTCTGTGGCCTGCGACCAGACGCAGTTAACCTTCTGCTCCCCTGCGTCCACACGCAGAGATCCTTCTGCTGCGCTGCGTGCCCACGCACTGTTCCTTCAACTGCACTGCATCCTTTTGCTGCAGGGACGCACCCAAAAACACTATCGCGCCGCGTCCTGTTGCTGCAAAGACACACCCAGAGATACTATCGCGCCGCGTCTTTTTGCTCAGAGACGCACCTGATCCTTATTATGCTCCACGTCCCCACGCAGTGCGCCTGTTACTGTACTGCATTCCGGACGCACCTGAATCTTACTCTGACCTGCGTCCACACGCAGGTCTCTTCCTACTGTACTGCGTCCCGGCGCACTTGCCTTTCGCTGAACCTGCGTACCTTTGGGTATGAATGATTTCAAGACTTTAAGAGTAACCCAAACAGTCAGATCTACAGATCTGATCATGCGCCAAAGAGATCTCAGTCTTTCAGAAGATTCACCTTTTTAGATCTAGACCAGATCTAGCTTCATAAGATATTCAACCAAAGACATACCTAAACCAAATGATCTCCTTTGCTTTAAATGGGCAATCTCCTCCTCAAATCATGGAACAATACCACGAGCCGACACCATAATAACACAATACCGTCGGCTAGATACCAAGAGTAAAACACAAGAAACCCCCACGTGAGCTTTTCTCTGCCTTGAAATGTGTGCACTGGGTGGACGCACCTCCTGAATGGCTGGCCTGCGTCTCTGGACGCGGTCCCTGCAAGGTGTACCTACGGGTACGCACCTTCTGAACTGATTTCCTGCGTCCTTCTTATTTTTCAATAAATTGAGAGCCTTGTCATGGGAGTTGCCATCAAGTACAACATCTGTAACATATAGCCATACCAGAGAACATAATTCCAACAAACTCCCCCTTTGGACTTGATGGCAACCTTACAATCTTCAGCTTCATTCTCCCCCTTTGACATCAAGGGCAAAGGGGTATGCTCCCCCTAAGATCGTGCTCCCCCTGAAAAGGAACCAGATCTGTAACAAAGAACCATAATCCACCATGAAAGAGATAGAGACATATTGCAGCTATTTCCAAGAGCTCCTTCTGACCATCCTCCATAATGCCAACAATGTATTATATGCTCCCCCTGAACCTGTACCATCAATCAGAAAAGACTCAACAATAAGATGATGCATCAACAACCCCCAGCTTTTGCCTGAGGTATTCAAAAGTGTCCCTGGGCAATGGTTTGGTGAGAATATCAGCAACTTGTTCCTTAGAAGGAACATACTCCAACTTGACCTTCTGTTCAAGAACTTGTTCCCAGAGAAAATGATACTTGATTGGTATGTGCTTGGTTTTTGAATGCATAACTGGATTCTTTGAGATGCTGATTGCACTTGTGTTATCACATAAGATGGGGATAGGTGGTGTACAATTGATTTGAAAATCCTGCAAAGTCTGCATCATCCAAAGGAGTTGGGTGCAACAAGATGCAGCAGCAACATATTCCGCTTCAGCTGTAGACAAGGCAATCGAACTTTGTTTCTTGCTGAACCAAGATACCAGTCTGGAACCCATAAAGAATGCACCACCACTTGTGCTTTTCCTGTCGTCCACGCTTCTGGCCCAATCTGCATCTGTATAAGCATGAAGAGTAAGATCTGTATCTCTAGGATACCATAAGCCATAATTTTGAGTCCCTTGAAGATATTTGAAAATTCTCTTTACTGCCTGAAGATGAGTCTCCTTCGGATTTGCCTGAAATCTTCCAACTATTCCAACTGCATGCATGATGTCCGGTCGGGTACCTGTCAAATAAAGTAAACTTCCAATCATAGATCTGTAGGTTGGTTGATGTACTGCTGCAGATTCATCATTTGCACTGAGACTACATCCTGTGACCATGGGTGTACATACTGGTTTTGCATCTTCCATGCCATATTTCTTCAAAATCTGTTTGAGATACTTGGTTTGAGATAAAAAGATTCCTCCTTCCTTTTGTTGGATTTGCAAACCAAGGAAATATGTCAGTTCTCCTAGCAAGGACATTTCAAATTCTTTCTGCATGACCGAGGCAAAGCTTTGACTCATAGCTTCTTCATTGCTGCCAAAAATAATGTCATCTACATACACAACAAGTATTAGCAATTTGTCATTTTTAACTTTTATATAAAGATTGCTATCTGCTGAACCTTTTGAAAAACCTTGTTGATGAAGATATTTGTCCAAGCGGTAGTACCAAGCCCTTGGAGCTTGTTTGAGACCATAGAGGGCCTTTTTCAATCTGCATACAAGGTTTGGATCATTTCCAAGAATGAACCCATCTGGTTGTTCAATGTATACTTCTTCTTCCAAGTCTCCATTCAGAAAGGCTGATTTCACGTCCATTTGAAATACTTTGAAATTTTGAAAACTTGAGAGAGCAAGAAACATTCGGATGGCCTCAAGTCTTGCAACATGAGCAAAGGTTTCTTCAAAGTCTATTCCTTCTTGCTGCGCATACCCTTTACAAACAAGTCTGGCTTTATTTCTAATTACTTCTCCATTTTCATTCAATTTGTTTTTGAAGACCCATTTTGTCCTGATAACATTCTTATCTTTTGGTCTAGGAACCAGCTCCCAAGTGTTGTTCTTTTCGATCTGCTCAAGTTCTTCATCCATTGCTTTCACCCAACATTCATCTTTGCATGCCTCTTTCACATTTTGTGGTTCAGTTGAGGAGAGTAATGCTAAATAGCTTGAAGCTTCTGCAATTGTTCTTCGAGTTTGTACACCTGCTTCTTTCTGTCCCATAATCTGAGATTCTGGATGGTTCTTCTGAACATATCTGGATGGAGTCTTTTCTTCTATTCTTGTTTTCTCCTCTGGTTCTTCTTGAGGTTCTTCTTGAGATTCTTCTTCTTCATCATTCTGTCTTTGAGGGTAGCCTTCATCTTCTCCGATGTCTTCACGATGTACTTGCCTAGGAATGTATCCCTTCTCATCAACCACTACATCAATGCTGTCAACAATGCTGCCAAGTCTTTTATTGTAGCATTTGTATGCTTTGCTATATGGAGAATAACCAAGAAGAATGCCTTCATCTGCTCTAGGTTCAAGTTTGCCAAGCTGCTCATCAGTATTCTTGATATAGCATTTGCTCCCAAAGATTTTGAAGTGCTTTACCGAAGGAGTCCCGCCACTCCAAAGCTCATGAGGAGTTTGAGTGTTGTTCACCCGGACATTTGTTTTGTTGAGAATAACAACCGGAGCATGTGCAGCTTCACCCCAGAAAGTTGCGGGAGTTCCTGATTCATCAAGCATAGCACGAGCCATTTGTTGGATTGTTCTGTTCATTCTTTCAACAACTCCATTTTGCTGAGGAGTTCTAGCTGTAGAGAATTCTCTCCTTATCCCATGTTCATCACAGAAATCGAAAAGTTCATTTGAAGTAAATTCCCCACCTCTGTCGGATCTGAGGCACTTAATTTTGTGACCTGATTCATTTTCAACCAAGGCTTTGAAGGATTTGAATTTTTCGAATGCTTCATCTTTGTGCTTCATATGTCCTAACCAGACAAACCTGGAGAAATCGTCAATAAATAATATCAAGTATTCCTCTCCTCTAGGTGTTCTTTTCCTGAATGGACCACATGTATCTGTATGAACTAGCTCAAGAGGCATGCTAGCTGATCCTTCTTTCTCTGGAAAGTTAGTTCTGGTTTGTTTTCCAAACTGACATGATTTGCATATGGTGTTGTCAGGAATTTTGATCTCTGGAAGATCGTGAACTGCCTGATATTTGCATGCTTTCCTTATTTGTGAGAAGCTTAGATGTCCCAACCTTCGATGCCATAACCAGTGCTCTTCATCCTTGCTCAGATAGCATTGTTGTTGTCCTTCTTCAAATATGTACAGATTATTTGGAGTTCTTTTGCCTTTGAGCACTGTTTTACATGTATCAAGATCACGAACAAGACATCCATTCGATCTGAATATAACCTCGGTTCTTTGATCACACATCTGGCTGACACTTAGAAGATTATGCTTCAATCCATCAACATACAAAACATTTCCAGCCTTGACCTTTTCTTTTAACTGAGCAATGCCTTTTCCTTTTATAGTTGCAGGAGTATCATTTCCAAAAGAGACTTTCTTTCCCTTTTCTAGAGCAGAATAAGATTCAAGTTTTTCTTTATCACCTGTCATATGCTTCGAACATCCACTGTCAATGTACCATAGATTTTCCTGTCCCTCTGCATAAAATGCTATCCCACATCTTTCTGTTTGAGGTTCCTTTATTCTCCATGTTTTGGTGCTTGAGGCTTGTTCCTTTTTCTGCTGGAACCTGCTCCTGCGTTCAGAGTCTTCATGACCAAAGTTATTGCAAATAAAACATTCAACTTCATTTTCAAGAACCAAAAAGTTGTTATAGGTCCTTTTTGTAATCCCTGTCATACTTCTTTGTTTTTGAGCTTCCCTAGTCATGATTGTTTTATATGCAACACATTGAGCTGCTTTGTGACCAAAGTTATGGCAAGAAAAGCATTGTCCATTGAAGAAACTTCTGCGGTTATCAAATCTACCGGCCAAATGATTGTAATTTCTATTGTCATCCATTTTTGAACCAAATTGAGAAGATTTTACCTGTGGCTGGTTGTAGCTTTTGTTCTCCCTTAAGATGGATTGCCCCTGATAGTTTCTGTTTGTAATTCGTCCCTGCTTTACCTGATGATCTTCATTTTGCTTTTGCTCATTTCTTCTTGCTGCATCAAGATAACTTTTTGAGGTGGATGCTTGAGAAGTTTCTCCATTATAGCCCAGACCTGTCTTGTTTAGAGGAGATCGCTGCACATTGATAATCTCATCCAAAGTTTCAGATCCTTTGACAAACTTGAGATTAATAGCTTTTGTTTTCTCAATCTCTTTTCTAAGACCAACAATTTCACCTTCTAATTTTTCAAAATGTTTTTCCTTTTCATCAATTTGAAATTGTAGAGTATCAATGATCATGTTCTTTTCTTCTATACATCTCTTGAGTCTAGTAATTTCATCATAAAGGTTATCCACATCTACAACATCCATATAATCATCATCTTCAAATGCCATTAACAACTTATATTCATTACCTTGTTCATCTTCATCACCGTTTGATAGATCATCACTATCTTCATGGGTGTAGTAGCTTTTCTTATTTGCACTTTGTTTCTTGTTCCATCTAGTAGGTTCCTTTCCTTTATCCTTATAAGGACATTTTGCAGCATAATGACCTACTCTTCCACAAGCAAAGAATTTAAAAGGTAACTTACCTCTGAACCTTCCAGAACCTCTTTGAAGATTTCTAACAAAATTTGATTCTTCTTCCTCTTCTTCTGGGACGTGGCTTGCTCCATAATAATCTTCTTTACCTGATGCCTTGAAAGCAGCTTCTCTTCTATCTGATGGACCTCCCTTTCTCATTTCATAAGCAGTTAGAATTCCATGTAGCTGAGACATAGTGAGAATTCATAGATTTTCCTTTTCTTCTATAGCAGATACTTTAGATTCAAACTTGGGGGACAATGATCTTAGAACCTTTTCAACCACTATAGCCTCTCTTATTTCTTCACCCAAAATTTTCATACAATTAACAATCTCATCTACCCGAAGAAAATAGTTAGCCACACTTTCATCATTATACATCTTGAGAGTCTCATACTGAATCCTGAGAGTTTGAAGTTTAGCACGCTTTACCTGTTCATCTCCTTCATAGCTTGTGACAATTTTGTCCCATATCTCTTTTGCGGATTTGTAGTGCATTACCTTCATGAATTCCGTTTGGGATATACATCCTAACAGAGTACTGACTGCTTTTGCATTTGTTTCATACTTCTTTTTCTCTGCTGGATCTGTAGGAGTAGCTGAAGGAAAAGCGTAGCCTGTTTCTACAATGTCCCAAACTTCTGTACCAAGAGATTGAAGATATGCAGTAACTCTTACCTTCCAATAATTGAAGTTTGTCCCATCAAAAAACGGTGGCCTGATTGATGCTTCTCTCTCGTAGTTGCTCATGATGAACGATCTACCTTCAAGCGATCAAGCTTCTCTGAAGGACCTACTCTGATACCAATTGTTGGAAATAATACTGAGAGGGGGGGTGAATCAGTATTATCTAGCAATTTAATAAATCTTCCTTATTTGATCTTTGAATTATTTTTGCATGTCAGTACCATAAAATAATGAGCATGAACAAAGACAACAGATAGTCACACCAAAGAACACAAGATGTAAGGTGGAAACCCAATGTGGGTGAAAACCACCTGCTGCAATATGTCTCTATCTTCTTTCAAATTAGAAACTCCTTTTACAATGATTTTGTACTGGTGCAGTCCTTTACCAGTACGCAGGCTGCAACCTGCAGAGAGCTACAACTCTCTCTTGTTTTCCAGTCTTCTCCTAGAAGGGAGCTACAACCCCCTACTTCTTTTCATAAAGCATCAAATGATGATCAAGTACATAACAGTTACAGTCCACTACAGTTATCAGATCAGTAATAACAGAACTAACCCAGAACACCTTATCAACAGAGAAATTCAATCAACAGAACATCTTAAGACAGAGACGCAGTTTTCCCTTCTGTGGCCTGCGACCAGACGCAGTTAACCTTCTGCTCCCCTGCGTCCACACGCAGAGATCCTTCTACTGCGATGCGTGCCCACGCACTGTTCCTTCAACTGCACTGCATCCTTTTGCTGCAGGGACGCACCCAAAAACACTATCGCGCCGCGTCCTGTTGCTGCAAAGACGCACCCAGAGATACTATCGCGCCGCGTCTTTTTGCTCAGAGACGCACCTGATCCTTATTATGCTCCGCGTCCCCACGCAGTGCGCCTGTTACTGTACTGCGTTCCGGACGCACCTGAATCTTACTCTGACCTGCGTCCACACGCAGGTCTCTTCTTACTGTACTGCGTCCCGGCGCACTTGCCTTTCACTGAACCTGTGTACCTTCGGGTATGAATGATTTCAAGACTTTAAGAGTAACCCAAACAGTCAGATCTACAGATCTGATCATGCGCCAAAGAGATCTCAGTCTTTAAGAAGATTCGCCTTCTTAGATCTAGACTAGATCTAGCTTCATAAGATATTCAACCAAAGACATACCTAAACCAAATGATCTCCTTTGCTTTAAATAGGCAAGCTCCTCCTCAAATCATGGAACAATACCACGAGCCGACACCATAATAACACAATACCGTCAGCTAGATACCAAGAGTAAAACACAAGAAACCCCCACGTGAGCTTTTCTCTGCCCTGAAATGTGTGCACTGGGTGGACGCACCTCCTGAATGGCTGGCCTACGTCTCTGGACGCGGTCCCTGCAAGGTGTACCTGTGGGTACGCACCTTCGGAACTGATTTCCTGCGTCCTTCTTATTTTTCAATAAATTGAGAGCCTTGTCATGGGAGTTGCCATCAAGTACAACATCTGTAACATATAGCCATACCAGAGAACATAATGCCAACAGAATGGAAGAATGACAAAGAAGTGTGGGAACTTATTCTAAAGTTACAACAAGATTCCAGTACGTCTGATACATTTAGCTGGCAAAATGATTCGTTATGGTACAAAGATCGCTTATACCTCTATAAGAATTCCCATCTAAAAAAAAGATTGTTATGGAATTGCGCACTTCTCCCTTAGGAGGGCACTCAAGATTTTTAAAAACTTACCACAGGGTTAAGAAGGATTTTTTTTTGGATGGCCTTAAATCAAATATTCAAAAGTTTGTGGCGGAATGTTTGGTTTGCCAACAAAATAAAGTTGAAACAATTAAGACATTGGGTCTATTACAACCTTTATCCATTCCAAGCCAACGTTGGGAGGAGGTTTCAATGGATTTTATCACAGGTTTACCCAAGTCTGAGGGAAAGAGTGTCATGATGGTGGTAGTTGATAGACTTACCAAGTATGCACGCTTTTTTGCATTATCACATCCATTTAAAGCCAATACAGTTTCTATTGCATTTATGGAAACAATTCAGAAGCTACATGGAAACCCAAAGATTATTGTAAGTGACAGAGATCCCATTTTCACTGGAAATTTTTGGACAAAATTATTTTCTTGTCTTGGTACTCAGTTAGCTAATAGCTCATCTTATCATCCTTAATCTGATGGGCAAACTGAGATAGTAAACAAATGTTTGGAAGGATATCTTCGTTGCTTTTTGTCTGATAAACAGACACAATGGGTCAAATGGTTGCCTCTGGCTGAATGGTGGTATAACACTTCCTTCCATACAACAACAAAAATGACCCCATTTATGGTACTTTATGGGTATCAACCACCATCCATCACATCATATTTAAGAGAAACTTCTAAGGTTCAGGCAGTGGAACATCACATTGAACATCAACAACAAGTCCTCCAACTCTTAAAGGATAACCTCGTGTTGACACAGAATAGAATGAAACAACAGGCAGATCAACATCGCAGTGAAAGAAGTTTTGATGTAGGTGATTGGGTATTCCTACAGCTACAACCATATAAGAAAATTTCCCTCAAGCAAGCTAAGAAGGATAATAAATTGTCACCAAAGTATTATGGTCCGTATAAGGTGTTGCAAAATATTGATACTATGGTATACAAATTGGAGCTTCCTGCAGCTTCTCGATTGCACCCATTTTTCCATGTTTCATGTTTAAAGAAGGTTATAGGCGACAAGCTCCCAGGTCAAACAATATTTCCAGAACTTGATGAGGAAGGAAAAATTATATTGGAACCGGAAGAAGTCACAGAAACAAGAACTCGACAGCTACAAAGTCGATCAATTTCAGAGTATCTTATCAAGGGGAAGAACTTATCCACTGAAGATTCCACATGGGAGAATGAGAATTTTATGCAGAAGTATCGAGAACTACTCAAGCATTGAGGACAACAATTTTTTGAAGGAGAGGGGCATGTTGGGTCCCTATAATACTAGTGATTACCCCATTACTATTGTAGTTATACCCCTTATTAATATTGTTGTGCCCCTATTGCCCCCATATTGTTATTACTGTGCCCCATAGAATCACTCTATTGTTATTTTTGTGGCTTTATATTATTATTGTTAGGTCGGCTAGATTATATTGTGAATCCTTAGACTCCTATATATAGAAAGGAGGTTTTGTCATTTGAATCATCAAAGAATTGTTCATTTATGTAATGTAAAGGAGGTTTCCCCCTCGAAGAGGCTGAATTCTAAGGCGTTGATATATCTTTTCTATCTTTTCTTGAGCTGGTTTCATAACACAACATCATTCAATCAACAAATCCTCCATAGGTTGTGGGAAAGGGGTTTAGAGTCGTTAGACACAAAATTCAAACATCGAGGAATCTAGTTTGTTATCCATAACTATAATATCTTTATTAGATGTTAGACATACTAATATGATTTAGCTTGAATCAATTGCTTCTAAGAGTTTGATTTCACATTCCTATTGTGTATTGATACTACTGTACATAACAACTCATGTTTGACCTATTCATGATCTTTACTTCATTTGAAATTAGTAAATTATTTTTATGTTGAATTAAGTTAATATGGCAATTTACAAAAGAATGAATGTTGTTGAAGGCCTTGTAATAGAATACCTCCAAATTTAATGAAATATGTGTTATCGAATCTATACAGACAATCTTGTGAACTATAATCCAATAATTTTCTAGTCATCTTTGATCTTCTGCTTCCTGCAATGATATCATGTCAGATAAACCAAAACATAAACAAAACCAACATATCTCAACATATTTCAGTAGATGATATCGCGTTTGCAAGATTAACCAAATTAACACAATAAATGTATAAACATAATCGTAGCAATACATAGACATCATCTCAATCATCGTCCCAGTTACAATGCATGATATCGCAACTATAACACCAACTAGACACAATTCATGCACAACAACGTCTAGGCCCTATCATGTATAACTAATGCATATACAACCGACATGCATTCATGAAAAACATATCCCAACAACAACATCATCAACTTCTACATCGTGAGAAAACTATAACAATTAACAATACCATGCATACATAACAAACACATACACCACAAGAATAACGAACACATATGCAACTAACATGTATCTACAACAAACAAACTATGCCCATATAGTCCAAGGGTTGAACCATGCTCTGATACCACATTTTGATATGATATATCACCCAAAGAGAGTGCAAACCTAACACCACCCAAGTAAAATGACACCTACTTTATTACCACTCTGTAACACCATCCTCCCACACTTACCCAAGCTAACTAGTCCATCAGGGTAAATATGTGAATAAGAGTTGCTATGATATTATTTGACTCCCCAGGTAGAGTTAAGGAAGTGGAATTTACAAACAAAAACAAAAATGAACTTCCTTAGGAGCTACAGGACCCCCTCGAGCTAACTAGCCACTCCGAGTGCCCAACCCTTGAGCTAACTTACCTTTTAAGTGAACTAGACCCCTATCCACTCCCATGAGAATCCCTCCATGTGACTGTAACCCTTCAGTCAATCCAAAAATAAGGCCTCCACTTGACTGCAATATTATTCACGAAGTTTTGTGTCAACGACACTAAATGCTTAACCACGTTTTCAAGGATAGGACTCGAGCCTCTACCCAAAAATTAATGAAATACTTAGAAATGATAGGTAACAAGAATAGAATCCCTCTAATGAAAAACTTTAACAAGGACCTGACCTGACTCATCCTAACCATGATGGGAATTCGATCAAACACATCATGAACATGTAATTTATAAGTCATAATTGCACATCTAAACATAGGGGTCTCACGCTTATCTGAGAATCAACAAAAAGTATATATTCCCTCTCATAATAGCATCAAAAAAATCTATTAGGTCATTCATTCATTAACATTTCATATACTAAACAAAACATTATGAAATCCATAACTCAAGAATATTATCATAAGACCATACTTGTGACCAACATATAAATAGACAAATAACAATAATATAACAACCATTAAAGAAACATAATAAAAATTCCAAATAATTATGAAATACAAAAGGAAAACAACTTTTCTTAACATTTTGAAATCAAAGCAAGTTAGGTATTTCCATGTACCACCCTACCATAGATTGGGCTAAAGCAAATCTTTCTTTCAGCCAATCACCTTTGTGCCATATTCCAAGCATGAATGTGAGATCTCATGGAATAAACCAAGAAAAACAAACCAAGTCTTTCAGAGGCGAAACCACCTCAACCCTCAACTAGTTATTCCTCCTCATGGTCGGACATCACTAATAATCATCAAATAAATCTCTATCCAAGTTGTACAAGGCTCTAGATCATTTGTTCCAACTTGGTTTCTAGACTAGTACCTCAACCCATAGCTGCCACCGACTCCATAGAATTTCTCCAAACAAGGCTTCTAGGACTAGTAACTGACTCAGCAAGGGCTCCAAATCATTTTTCCAACCAGGGCTTCTAGGACTAGTAACTCAACCTAAGTTGTGAGAGGGCTTCCAGAGCGTTTTTCCAACCAAGGCTCCAAGAACTAATAAATCAACCCACAACTATATGGAACATGAGCACCAATTAGAAAACAAAATATAAAACCCACAACACCATCACTATCTAGGAAATGGAAAGGCTAGGTAAAACCATTATCAATCTAGGCAATCCTCCATGTCAATGACAATCATAACTAAATAACCACACACATATGCCATGCATGTCAAAACTAGATAGGAAATCATACATGCAACTCGGTTCCTGCAAGAAAAATCACTTGTAGTTGTTGATCCTGATGTTCCCTTTTTCTTTCCTTCTCTTCCTCTACCTTCTTGCATGAAACCAAAATTTTTCCACAATGCTACAAATGTGCTCCAACAAAACTCCAAGTCTCCAAGACTGAGAGAGAGAGAGAGTAAAATGAGAGTTCCAAAGATTGAACTGAAAAAAGTTGTGAAATGATCCTCATAAGCCTTTTAACATTAAGGCCTCCATTCTCTTTATATTCCATTATTTTTCCTTCATTTTCCTCTTCACATGAAACCTATGACCTTTCGCATTCTTTATTTTCATAAATAAGATGCCAATAAATGCCTCATGCCTTTTTAAATCCTTTTCCATTTCCTTCTCAAATTTACATAGCCATTAATTAATCACAATTGATCCCATCACTATGTTTTTTTCCAAACAGACCTTGGAATACGTGTCACATGGCGTTGGTATTAATTTTTCATTTATGAACTTTATTACATGGATTTTTAACTTGGGGATGTTATAGAGTTTCTCACAGTGTTACTAGAGAATTTTTTTGTTTTTCTCCTTCTCCACTTTGTACAACACTAGCTTATATTCATAATTCATATGTATTTGTCTTCCTTCATCTTTGTTGCTTCATCCCACATGTCACTAGAAGAAAAAATGTTTGATATGAGGACAAATGTTCCATGGTTCTATTGTTGCAATTCTATAAGGTGATTTACTAGACATCAACCTGATTCCCTATTTTCATGAACTCCGCACCCACCTAGAAATACTCCCACACAGGAGGATGAGGTTCAGTTGGAATTTTGTTGACAAATGTCTCTACATCGTCCAGGTTCCCAACATGGCCAACAATGTCAACCATGAAATCAAAGAGCTCTACTTGGTAAAATACACCATACTCTACACATTAAAATGAAATATTTACAACCTTTGTCCACTATGTTGTATATTTTCTATAATCTCATCCATGAACCAGCAGAAATCCAACATGGAGAACATAGAATAAGATTCAAGGAACAAATCCATTTCCTTATAAGACAAAAAATTATTGTATATAAGTATGCTAATGAATGTTTTTTCCCACAATTCATTACAAAAGCATGTCATTGTTTTGATTAATATTTCATGAATTTTGTTGTTGCAATTAAAACCCTAAAAAAGGTGGAACCATAGTGCAATAAATGAAACAAAATAATGATTACCCTCCCGTAGTGAAAACACTAAGATATACCCTTAAATTCTTTACATGATATAAGCCTAAAACATCTTGAATGCACCTTAGGTATGATACAAAGCCTATAGTGAAAAACACTTTGGGTCATATACTAATTTCCAAGTGGGTGAAGACATTGAAGGAAGTTAGCAAGTTCCTAGCAAAGATAAAATAATTTTTTCAAGGGAATGTTACAACATCCACTCCAACTGGGACTGCTTCCCCCTATGGGATGTATATAGTTTATACCAAGTACCTTGAATCCTTTGGGCATGGATTCATACCAATCACATCAACAATTTCTATCTTTACCTATAAAATGAAACTCGTATCTCTAGCCTATAGATTAATCTTAAACCATGCATATCAAACAACACATCACAATCTACAAGTGTTGAAATAGAACATAAGCCACATTGGTGTCTAAATCCATTGGGATATTGTTACAGGGAAAAGTGTCTATGCAGAACTGCTAATCCCACTAAGGTGTGGTAGCTAGCTTAGAAACAAACAAAGTAAAACTACTTTCATTTTCCTTTATGAAAGATAGATGAGAGAAGAATAAAGGAGACCAACCTCTATCTTGCACTTGGTTCCTTGCTTGATTCCTCTCTCTTCTGATAGTCCTTTGCTACTTTCTTCCTTGTACACCCAGCTTCACAGAGTACCTGTAGAATCAAAGCAGCATAACACTATACAAGAACATGGATCTATTATCATAAACAATCTAGGATCGGATGTAAATTGATCATACAAATGCATGAAACATAAATGAAACAACAATATGGAGGAAAATTTGAATAGCTTTATTGATAATCAACAAAGAGCCAAGAGAGTTACAACTAGTTGTTCTGACCCAGCATCATCCTCTCAGCAAGTAAGCCCTTATTCACCTGATGCAAAGCTTAGATCACCCAACACTGTGATGTTGCCTCAAGAAACCAACAGCAATTCCTTACAAGATGCAAAATTCTAGCCTCTGGATCTCTGGGATGAGGGATCAATATATAGATATCTGTAAGGGAGATGAGTCAACTTGTGATTTCATTAGTGTCTTCCCTCTGATAGTTCTTGTTTCCACTTGGAGATTGATGATCTCTTACTCATCCTTGGTCGAATTCAGACAGGCAAGTGTCACATGAGAAGTTTCTGGAAGATTCCATGCCTATCCACCTCGCGTATTGACACTTCCATTTGTCACTTCTCGCCCATCGCACCCCATAGAACGGCTTTTTTAAATGAAATGCACCCACAGAGTGTACTTAGGTGAGATGCAACGCACTTTGCCTATGGAGCAGGTGAAATGATCCTATTTCGACCAGTTCTCAGCAGTTTTCATGGAGAACTTCTGGGAGAAGCTGTAATCAGTTGACCTTGTTCCTTTAGGGCTTAGAACAACACTTTTAGGGACTTAGGAGCCCTTGGTTTATGGAAATTTCATTCTTGGGGTTGCAGTGCCCAAAAATCTCTATAACAGTTGCCCCCTAAAGCATGCGGTCGTTAATATTTTTTTTATGTCGGGTGAAATGCTTTATCATCAGGGTCCGAAGTTCTTTCAAGCTGGGAGGAGACCTGTAATAAGATACAATACAATACATTATATTCATAATATTTTCATGATCTAGCTAAGGCGGGCATTCCCATGCTCAGCTTTATAAATTAATTTTCATGTACATAAGACAGACAATCGTCTGAGTCTAGACTGATGATTTTGGTAGAGCCATCATCCCTTTGATTGGATGATTACCTGTGCAGCCATGATGTACATTTGATGTCTATATTTTCCTGAATATATATCGCAGCTCGGATGGATGAAACTAGATCCGGGGTCTTCAATCTTGTTCGATCTTCACTTGAAGTACAAGTCGATCCATGTGAGAGATGTTCTGGAGTCGAACATGGAAAGACATCGCCTGATTACCAGCCAATGATGTAAGTTGTTAACAGGCACGAGAGGAATCACCGATAATGATAATGACCCTCAAGGTATTGCAGTACAATTCGTGTGGTGTGAATAAAGCACTTGGCATTGAACACCACGCAAAATCTTTCGGTCGAAGGCCATTGATGTAAACCTGTCGTCGGAAGTGAGAAACTTTCCATTGAGGCATGCAAGCTTCAAAGTACTGAAAGGGGTGTTCCTAGATTGACTTCTTGGATAATGAGCTGATGTCGACAAGAAGCGATCCGTCATAGGAGGGCCTTAATGAAACCCACATCAATGACACAGAATAGAGAAAATGATTTTAGTGGAGGTGAAAAAGATCTGGTGATATAAGGTTCAGGGTGGCGGTCATCAAAGAATGGAGCGTAAATGTATTGCAGTGGGTGAGACACAGGTGAATTCTCTGAGTGACTACTCTTGAACATATCGGTGACACTGACATGATGGATTGGTAGCATTAACCCTAAATATGGATGGTGTGATGGGACCATGGTGATGTGGCCGGTGAATGAAATAACCCAACCCGACTTGGATGCGGAGTGAAAGTTTCATGTTCAAGAGGGACTTGCTACCAACAAAGTTTCTTCAAGTTTTCTTCACAATTTTTCCCCAGTCATTGCTAACCAGTACCTCTTTATTTTTTTCAAGCTTGAGGATGATAACATATGCTTGTTCTATAATTTTCCCTTAGGGAAAACTCATCGCTATGTTTTAACGAGCCTAGCAATAGTGAAACTCGTTCTTGTCGGTTATGGACAAGTTTGTCGCTATTAGGCTTTAACGAGTTTAACGACAAAGATAACTTGGTCCTTTTCAATTTTATAGAGTCTGAAAAGGGACATAAAGGAAACTCCCAAAATCCTTTTTCGGCATCTAATCCCTTAAGTCCGAAAAAGTATAAAACAATACAGAAGGGATGAATTTTCAATAATTTTAACGAGCCGAACAAAACAAGCGCTCGATCTTTTTGTTTAATAATCCTTCATGTCCAAAAATATTAAAATCTAAAGGAGGGATAGTGCTTCCGGTCCCTTTAACGAGCTGGAGAGGCCAATAGCTCGGCAATTTTTTCATATTTTACGAGTCAGTTGAAAAGAGCTTAAAGGAGACTCGTCTTTAAGGAATGAGTGATAAATTTGGGTAGCAGTTGATTCCAGGTAAGGTTTGGAATTTTCCAATCACGGCAGTGTCACAAGGATAGCTAACAGGATCACTCTTCGCAGTTGTTCCTCCAAAAGGGTAAACAATCAAATGGAGGTGAATGATCGGCCAATACAGAGTGGAGGTGATGATGGGAACACGACCAAGGCTCAAAAGCTGATAATAGTGCATTCACGATGGTTATTTAACGGAAATTGCGTCATTTTTTAATGAGCTTAAACTCTAGGGGAAACGTTTGATCATTGCTTAGGTTTAATTTTTAACGAGCCTGAACTTCACCAAAAACTGCTCGTGGCGGGTTTATTTTTTAACGAGCCTGAACTCTGCGGTAACACTGCTCGTGATAAGTTTGCATGCCCCTAGCATAATAACGCAAATCGAGGAGCATACCCCCCAAGCTTCATTGCATTCAACACGGTGGTTGGAATGAAGGTTTACCTTCGAGATATTTGAAAGACTCGATTTGGAAAGGGAGTTGTTTAATTTTATTTTTTTAATGAGGTTGACACAGGAAGAGAACTATCCTCAGGACTCCTTGTTTCATTTTTTAACGAGGTCGACATGAGATAAGAACTGTCCTCGGAATCCACCGTATTTAAAGTATTTGATAGAAAATCAAAAATTGAAGGATAATTAAGGTCATTGGAATAATCTTCGTTGTAATCCAGGAGATGGGAATGATGGTGGTAATCTTCCCGTGCTGCCTCCCCTAACATCATTGACTGAATGATTCCTTTATCTGTAGAATGTACATGCGACCAAGGATCTGAAGAGGTACCATATTCCTCAGACCCATCTATCCAAACACTTGATGAGCATTGATTTGGGTTTTCCCCCCAAGCCAAGAAGATTTATTGCTACAATATTTCTAAAATGGCGATGATCCATGCTGACAAAATGTTTAGGAATCTTCCGAATCCATTAGATATAGAAGATTTCATATTGCAAGTATCCACTGTGGTCACTTCCTCCAGATTACTCGGAGGCGGTAGGGAAAAGTACCCATTAAGGCAAGGTCTTTTAGGAGACCTACTCCGATATTTTGAAGTGAATGATTGCTTCCATGGATGATTGGAATGCTTCCCGTAACTTGTGAACTATTGGGGAGAAAAGTTTGTTGGTTGACGATTGTAATTCCTCCTTGAAAAGGAAATGCAATCTTCCTGAAGTAGGTCGACACAACTGCGACCATGGCATATATCCAGGGCCTTCCCAGTAGGATGTTGTAATCGAGGTTTCCGTCAATTACTTCAACATCAATTTCTACTCTTTTGCCCCTACTTCAATTAGCAAGTTACCTAAAATCCCATATGGAGTGTATGATCATTCATAAAATGCTTTTAACATTGTTAATGATCGCGACAAGGGTGGTGAGCCTAAATTTTTCCAGCAACTCATCGACATAATACATGTAGATGCCCCCTCATCAATAATTGTTCGATGAATAGTTTTGTTGAGGGCATTCACTTGAATAAGGAAAGCTAGTTGAGCTGGTAACTGAGGGTCATATCCTTTGTGATTAAAGGATACAAGATTGGAATCTGTTGGGTCAATCCCACCTATTACTGATAATAGATCCTGCTTTTGGGAGAGGAAATTTTTCTGTACCTCAAGTGTCGACATAGTGGACGACGATTGAGCCATGTCCTCTACTATATTATAATTATGTGCTACATTTGCACGAGGATTAAATGTCGATTTGTGTACTACTCCCTTTGGAAACTTTATCATTGGTTCAGGAATGATGGGTGGCACAATTTCAGTCAAAGTTATTGTCAAACTACTAGGTTGTTCATTAGCCTTGTTATTCGACAACTATGGGTTCATGTAATCTTTATTCCTTGTCAAAGCATAATTTTGTAGCTTTGAGATAGACAACACAAGCACTTGGGATCGGGAAGAATTTTCATTAGCAACCAGTTTGGTTCCCGGGTTTGGAAACGGATCAGTCAATACTGCTGAGATTTTTTAACTCTTAAAGAGTTTCTTAACTTCAGCTTTATGTGGACAATCTCTCGTCCGATGATCCTCATCCAATATCTGACACCCCGCAGGGAGTTTCCTTTGCCCAGAAGGGTTTTTAGAAGGTTTTTTAGGAGATGACTCATCCTACTCCTTTTTTATCCCTTTCTATTTCTTCTTACCCCCTAGTTGCTTTAGTTGTTTGCCCTTGTTGGTCGACACGACATTTACTTCCGATGCAAGAAGTTCCTCATCTGCATTTTGACTAGAAATCTTACAGGCCTTTTTAGATGTAGCCTTTGTTGATTTCGTGTTTGTAGTATTAATCACGCCATTGCTGGCATGAGAGTCATTGTTCGATTTAGGGGAAGGAGGAATGGAAAATTCTGGTCTGGGAGCATCAGGGATTTTATCGTAGAGTGTGCTAGACTGAGTATAAATCATGTCTAAATATTGTGCACGAGCAATAACTTGCTCTTCAGTCATGACTCCTCCCTTTGCCACATCTTCTGTAATGGAAGGTAATAATGACTTAATAAACCATTCAGCTAAAAGCTTATCAGGAACGTACGTTTTTACCATTCTACGATGACGTCACCACTCATGTATATGATCAGATATGTAAGTGGCCATTGTCTGTTCGAAATTGGTAAGAATCTCTGTTCCTGTTTCGTACCTTATTGGTAACTAAAAATGGGTTAAAAAGGTTGTGGCTAGGGTACTAAAGTTGTCAAATGAAGCTCTGGGTAACTCGATATACCATTTTTCTACCAGACCTATTAACGTCCTCTGAAAAAGGCGAAGCCTAATCGAATCATCGTTTAGGGTGTTTGATGAACACCACAAATGAAAGGTCATCACATGATTTGACGGGTCTTCACCCGGATTTCCATTAAATTTAGGAATATCTAATGGAAGTTTATGCGCAATCATCAGCCACCAAGGGGCATAAGCAATTGGATTGTTCGTCAGCCGGTTTAGATCTGGTAATTCTAGAGTTGCTACAAAGGGCAACTGTTGATTCAGGTGAGGTGAAGCATACCGAGGATAAGATGGAATCGCCTGAGCAGTTGGTCTTTTCATACCAGCATAATGTATTTGATGCTGGTAACTTTGATAAGGTTGATGGGCATAACCATTATAATATGGTTGTTGATAACTGCTTTGGAAATGCGGTTGCCCATTACTTACAAAGACTTGTTGCTCAAGTCCTTGATATGATTGCTGGAATGGCGGTTGTTGAGATTGAATTAGCCATGGTTGTTGGACCATTTTCTATTTCCCAATACTAGATGATTGACCAAGATGAGGAGTCGTAGTACTTGTTTGAGCCTGAGTCACTCCAGATAAGGAGGCACTAACCTGAGGTTGTGATTGAGTTGTTGAGACAAGAGGCTGTTGTATTGCAACCTGAGAAACTTGAGGTTGACATACAACAGGTAGCGCTTGTACTTGAGACGCAGTCACCATAGCAGGTATAGTGGGAATATTCGACACAGGGTGTACTGGTTCCATTGAATATACAACCCTTGGTTGCTGAGGCAGTATTGGTACCCAACCGCTAGATGTAATTCTAGTTTGACCTGAGCTTTGTTGTAAACTCCCATATGGTTGTTCTCCGGGAGGGAGCAATGAAAAGGCATACTGCCCTCCATATGGTGGAAATCCAATACTTAAAGGGTAGATTGGCCTTTGAAGACACATTGGATCAATTTGTTGAGTTTCAACATAAGAAACACCAGATGGTAATCCAGATGAAGAAATAGGAACTAACCATGTCGTCGAAACAGTCCATGATTGGACTTTGGCTTGTTGTTGATAATTTTCCCGGACAAATGGTATACCAGCGAACATTGTTGGAGTAGCAGCAGGAGACTCTGCCGCTACTGTGTTGGATGATGTAGTCCTGGATGTCAACAGTTGTTCAGACATATGTAGTCTATCCAAAAGATTTTCTAGTGATTTCAATTGAATTTCTTCCTCGATTGTGGATTACTCGATCAGCTAAAAATCAAGGGGAAATATGTTTCCGAATTAAATGAATTTTAGACGCTTTGACACAACTCGTTTTTTCAATTTTTAAGAGTCGAGAAAAAACAAAAGATGACTCTAGTCGCCTTCGATTTTTAATGAGCCTGAAGTGACAAGTGCTCAGATGGACCTTTTCCGTTAAGGAGTCTGAAAAGGAACGAAAGGGACTGCTCTAGAAATCTAGGCAGAGGGATTACCAAACCAATAGTAAATTTGTAGAATACTTTTTACGGTACGACAGTCAATCTTCTCGAATGTTGTGTTCAGTGCATTGCGATCGATAGGGTGGTAGACATGGGTTCCTATGTATAAAGGATTAAGACTATTGTGGTCTCCCAAAATATAATCGACGGTACGTGGGAGCACAAGTTCGTACTGGCACTTATCGTCTCAAAGTGGAGGAATCACCCAACCAACAATGATAAAAACAGTTACCAGGCTTTACGACGCCGAAACACGTCTCTGGCCTAGACTTCTAGATGTTGTGCGTTAGGTTCCAAAGCGTTGTTAGATTCATTAAATTTATTTTATATTTGATCTTGCTTAAGAAATTTTCCTTTCAATTTCACCGCGTGATGTAGATGTACAATTCCTAAAATGCAATCTAAGATGATAAACAATCTTTTTATCTTCTTTGTGTAATGAAAATCCTAGCTACTAAGGAAAGAGAGACAATATTCTTTCAACAAAGAGCGAAGAGCGCACACTATATGCATTGTCCTAAATCAAACCAATCAAAAAGTCTAAATGCAAATGCACATGCAGGTATTTTTTTCCAGCCTTCTTAATATGTGGATGATAACAGAAAGCTAATGCTAAAATCTAAATTATTTTCAAAGCGAAAAGTACTAAGAATTTTCTTTTCAAAATAAAAAATGAAGATAATGACAACACTTTACAATTTGGAAATGAAAACTTGCTTTAGACACTAGAAAAGCTACTAATTTAGATCAAATACAATAGTAATAGGGTAATCGACTATCAAGAGCAATTAGACTCTCTTCTATGACTGAAAATGACACTTGCGACACTTTACGATAGTACAATCACGTTACTTTCTTGCAAAGTAGAACTGAAAATGACTCAACAAATACACAAAAACATTTACAGTTCTTTGCACAATGGAGGTGGAATATCAGCAAGGAAAGGGGTTTCAAACAGAGGTGTACTGATTACGGGCAGCAAAATTCTTGAATAGATCTGAAAGGAGTGAACAGAACCCAACATTCAAGAACAATGTCTAGTCTGATCAGCGCACCTGTAACACAATGAATTTGAAATGCAGCGCACCTACTACACTCAGGAAGTGCGCTAAATGTCAGACTCACAGAATAGAGACTGCATTGGACTAGAGATGAGACTTTGCTTGGGTTCTGGGTCACAGTTTGCAGTTCAGTTTAGGGATTTTGGCCAAGCAAGTGGTAACTAGTAAATCAACAACAGGGGTAGATCTAAGGAGGTTACTAGAGCCACCACAAGGGCAATTAGAGAGTTTGTAAATCAGTTGTTTAATTCATAAACAAAACCCAAAGATTGAATGAAGTGACATTTATCTACTTTACATTTGCATAGCAAATGCAGTTCGAAAGCTACCTGGCTCAACTTCAGTCTCTGTCTGTAAGTTTAAAAAGTAAACAGAATGTAGATAAACAAACAACCTAGTCGCTCCCCAGTGGAGTCACCATTTTGTACAGGTAAAAGGGTATATGCGAAACTGCTAATCCCACTAAGGTGGGGTAGCTACCTTAGAAACAAACAAAGTAAAACTACTTTCGTTTTCCTTTATGAAAGATAGATGAGAGAAGAATAAAGGAGACCAACCTCTGTCTTGTGCTTGGTTCCTTGCTCGATTCCTCTCTCTTCTGATAGTCCTTTCCTACTTGCTTCCTTGTACACCTAGCTTCACAGAGTACCTGTAGAATCAAAGCAGCATAACACTATACAAGAACATGGATCTATTATCATAAACAATCTAGCATCAGATGTAAATTGACCATAGAAATGCATGAAACATAAATGACACAAGAGTATGGAGGAAAACTTGAATAGCTTTATTGATAATCAAGAAAGAGCCAAGAGAGTTACAACCAGTTGTTTTGACCCAACATCATCCTCTCAGCAAGTAAGCCCTTCCTCACCTGATGCAAAGCTTATATCACCCAACACTATGATGTTGCCTCAAGAAACCAACAACAATTCGTTACAAGATGCAAAATTCCAGCCTCTGGATCTCTGGGATGAGGGATCCATATATAGATATCTGTAAGGGAGATGAGTGAGCTTGTGATTTGATTAGTGTCTTCCCTCTAATAGTTCTTGCTTCCACTTGGATATTGATGATCTCTTACTCATCCTTGGTCGAATTCAGTGAGGCAAGTGTCACAGGAGAAGTTTCTGGAAGATTCCATGCCTCTCCACCTCGCGGATTGACACTGCCATTTGTCACTTCTTGGCCATTGCACCCCATAGAAGGGATTTTTGAAATGAAACGCACCCACAGAGTGTACTTAGGTGAGATGCAACGCAATTTGCCTATGTAGCAGGTGAAATGATCTTGTTTCGACCAGTTCTGAGCAGTTTTCATGGAGAACTTCTGGGAGAAGCTGTAATTAGTTGACCGTGTTCCTTTAGGGGTTAGAACAAAACTTTTAGAGACATAGGAGCCCTTGGTTTATGGACATTTTATGCTTGGGGTTGCAGTGCCAAAAAATGTCTATAACAGATATGAAGTCATACCAATCCACTTTATTCACTTATTATTTTTATTTTGACCTATAAACTATAGCCTACTTCTAAAACTGTAATAATATATATACTACAAACCAAAACTGGTGAAACAAAAAACAATTCATCTATGGCACACCATAGTCTCTTAATTCAATCACAAAAACTCTTATTTTATCCAATTGAAACTTTTCCTTGTTAAGTATACTCAAACATCCAATGTAACCAAGTGAGGAGTGTATTATCTCATAAACCACCTTTCACGTAGCTTGAAATATGAAAATAATATACAATATGAAATTCAAATTCCATATAAATATTATACTTACAGGCGAAAATCAGTTTGGTGTTGAAGCATACCTTGTTAAATAACACTTAAATAATCCTATTTATATATCTTATTCTTTCTATCACTTCCAAGAGAAAAATAAATAGCATGTTGAATACTCTTGACATTTTGAAGCCAGTGGAATATTAAGCCAATAAAATCGCCAAATAGAAACAAAATGGAGTTGCCAAGTGAAATAAATGTAGCCAAGTTTCAATGTCTAGTCATTTTAACCATCAAAGAATATATCTAACCATGTCTTTCATCGAGGGAAAGGTCTCTTATTTACTCCATTCCCCCGTAATGATGCTAGATGTCATATCTATTTCTTGAAGTCCACTTTTGGCAAGAAACTATGCCAGAAACTCAACTCACCCTATTTTAGGCTCAAGTTTTCCCTTAAACAAAAGGGGCATCCCTCAAATCCTATGAGGCTAATGATTATTCAAGGAAATGAGCTATAGCCTTTTAAGCAAAATGTTGGGATGGGCTCCCCAGAGTTAGTTTGGGGTTAAGATAACCTAAATTTTGGTATAATTTTGTAAATGATGTAAAGTCTCCATGATTTGTGGATGTGGAGCACGTAGACGAATATGAGTCAAAGGGGCTTAGCCTCTTATTTTTCATAAGTTTTGAGTTGGTTTTGAGATTCACCCATGGTCTATGGACTATGGTATTCTATGAAAAAGACTATAAATAGTTGAGTCTTCGAGAAAGGAAGAAACTAGATAGAACTGAGATAGAGGACTGGGTTGATTGAAGAGTCTTGGGCAGGAGCTAAGGAAGGAAGGCTTCTCTTCTTGTCTTAAGATCAAAAAAGAAAGGCTTCACAAATGAGTGTGCAGAGGCCTAGGTAGAGTCTGTAACTGACTGTGCAGACCCTTGCAGTTGTGTCCACGGGGCAGTTTTTGTATGTAACCTGTGAATTGAAGATCAATCAAAGACAATTTTCTGAAGAATTACTGAGTATTTTTGTTATATTTGTTAATGTTATATGTTGTTGATAAATGAGTTGTTTTATGAAATACTTGTTGAATGTTACATGATTATCTCGAATCTATATTAATAATGTATGCAATGCATGTTTAAACATTTCCATGAATACTTTGGTGATTTATCTTATGTTTTTTATCAAATTAAGTAGATCTGCAAGAACAACAATTCAAGATTGTTTTATGGTGCGTGTAAGTAGGTAAATCGATTATTAAAGGTCTGCAAGGAGTGATCCTAGACGTTTGGTGGGCTCCAGTATTGCAGCAATAATGCTACAATTCCTGGGAATCCCTTCATTACTTTTATCAACCCGGTAGTTCGTAACAAACTTCGAAGCGATGGTGCTATATTCACAAGTACTATCTCTTGCCGCACGCTATCGCTGGATTAGCTGGAACAAGTCTGCTAGGAGTTTAAGCCAACTTCTATGAGATCTTAGAAGAATTTTTTAACTGTGATGGATGAAAGTAACTCAAAGGAAGCTAATCTACTTGCAGAAAGAGGCTGAAAGCTGAAAGGAAATGCAAACCTTATCAAACCCTAATTTTACTGACTACCCCTACTAGTGCAAGAAAAGAGGATTAAACTACAGAAAGGGATGCCATTGACTCTTGGGGAGGTAAAGTGCAATTGTCTAAGCTACTTCTGCAGTGAAATTTGAAACAGAACATCTTTTTGTATTTTTGAGTAATTTTGTAAAAATCATATGTGCATGTGCTTTAACAGTTTTTAACTTCCGAGAGGTTGGTCGGCGAAAGGAAATGGGGTAGGCACTTGCGGGAGGTTGGGAAGGTAAGAAGAGGGCCTAAGGGGTCCCTAACACCATTCTAGAGAGTTTCACAGTGTTTAGACCTCGAAAAACTGCTCACGTGATCTTCTACAGGAAGTCTGCAGAGGTTCTAGAGGATGTTCTATAGGATGTTCCGAAAGGGGATTTTGAAGCGTTGATGGTGGAAGAAAGGTGGAAAAGTGGAGTTGAAGGTTGGAAGAGGAAGTGGAGGGGTCTAGGACCTAGAAAATGAAGCTAAGAAGTGATGAGGATGGTTGGATTTGTTCAAGGATGGATAGAGCAATGTTGCACAAAAATATGCAAATTAGGTCAAAGTGAGAAATTGTGTCAAACAAAGGGCAAGAATTTGAGTTAGGGGATTGAGCAGGTTGCAGTGATGGGGGAAGGGTAGGAAGGGAGGTATCACAGGTGTTCTGCGCACTATTTCTTGAAACTGACCAAAAAAGACCATGCAAACCAAATATCTAGCTATTCTAACCTACCTTGACATAGGAACCAACAACCATGATGAACAGAAATTCAATGGTAGAAAATCATGTAAAATAACTATGAAAACCAAGCAAGAATGGATCTAGGCATGTAATCGCATCTGGTATCAACTTTTGCAACTGAGAAAATAACACTAGCAATTTCATGAAGAAGCAAGAATAGTGTTTTTGTGGCAGCAAGGACACCTTTGTCTCAGCTCACAGTCCCGAGGAGGGAGAGGTGAGATCCAAGGTTGCTTGATGGATTTTTTTGAAGATATTTTCTGTTACCAACCTATCAAATCACTCTGAAACATGAAAATCTTTTTCAATCATAAAAAATGACCTAGGTAACCAAGCAAGAGTTTAATCTACTAACATAAATTATTTTATGAAGACAACAAGAACATATAACAGTACAGAGAGGAAGACCTGGCACTCGGGTTGTGCCCAACCCCAAGAGATATAGGCTCCTAAGAAGAAGCTCAGAGCTGATGCGAACTAAAAGTGATGTCCATTACTCAGAAAATAACCATGTCACAAAAAAAAATGTTTTACAGTAGAAGCTCCAAAATGAGTTGAAAGGCAGACCAACACTAAAGTGAGAAATACAAAATGTTCAAAAATTAAACTACGAAGGCTGGAAGCGTTCCTACTTATGCACTATGAGGACCTCCAATAGTCCTCCTTAATTCAGGGGGCTTGGCTGCTCAAAACTGCAAGTACTCAACCACTTCACAAAAGATGTTCGGCTGCCCTTGGAAATCAACTTTGGTGGGCTGCTGAACTCCGAGTTGATTGTGGAGAACTCGAGGAAGTGCCATTTAGTGAAGGCGACACCCTTCCTACAAATCCTCAGCCTTGTTCCCTAGTATTTGGCTGTCAAATGGCTCATAAATGCTTGACCTTGGTCCAAAAGTTGTCCAAAATCTGCAATAAACACATATTAGCCCTCATGGTCAAGTGACTCTTCTCATTCATCTAATTAACATAAATATACTCAAAATCATGTATAAACTATGAAGAATGGTGGATTTATGGAGAATAATAGGAAAAATGAGCCCCATAAGTTACCCATTTTTGGGGCTCATCATCACCACCCTGCTAAATGGGTTGCTCATCCTCTGAGCAACTAATCCAGCTCATCATATTTGATTATTTTGACTCCCTCTCTCACATCCCAGGCCTCCGAGGTGATGTCTTCTTCTCAGTCATGAAATCCTGCTTTTCTTCTACTTCCTCCCACTGTCTATGTTCCTCTTCTTCTTTAAGTCTTTTCGGCAATCCTAAAAGCAAGGGAGGACTGAACTTTAGGCCAATCCAGTTGGCCTGCAGATTTTGAATTGACTGTTTATAGAGGGGTACCCTTGCCAAAGCCTCCCTCATCCTCGTTGGGGAGTGGTATTCTCTTATTTTCAGACTGTGGGGCAGTGTGTTCCACCTCCTTGTGTAAGCATGAATGCAGTTATCCCCCAATAGTCTTTCCATGTCCTCAAAGTGAGCAATGGCTTGAGCTTGTCATTTAATGTAATCTGGTAAACCCTGAGGGTTGTTGGCAAGGTGTTGATGGGCATATATTAAAGTTTATGTATCCGTTGGTTCTATACTAATCATGAGTGGTTCACTTAGCTCTCTATTCATAATATTCTGAATCTCTGCTGCCCTCTTTCCCTCATGACTTAACCAAGAGGCCATGGCCATAAGTTACACATCTCCTAATATAGCATTGGGGTCCCATAGAGTCATGTTTGTAAGGGCCAAGTTGTGTAAATTGAATTTGGATAACTTGGCCTTATCTTCTGCTGAGCTGCTGTGACACAAAGTCATGAATTGATGGTAATTTTGAAATGGAATGTTGCCCCTTTGGGCCGAGGTGTTAATCTGGAAATGCAACCATTGATCTTTAAGATATAAGGCATATGACTTGGTAGGTTGTCTACACTGCAATGCCTCTACTGCCCAGCTGGCCATGCAGGCCAGCTGGGCTTCCTTCTCTTGTACTTGTTTCTTTAGAGACTGTATTTCCTCTACCATCTGTGACTCCTTCTCCTGTAGATGTTTTGTTAGCGCCTCAACCTCAGCCTGCAGCCCGTTCACTCTCTGCTATTCATCAGAGGTTTCTTTGTCTGTTGGAGGCCTTTCTTGTTGCTGCCGTTCTCCTAGAATGGAGGGCCTATCCTCCTTATAACGTCCCTGTAGCCATAGCTGCTATTTCAGCAGCTCGTTCTCTTCCTCTAGTTTGGCCCTTTGACTACTTCCTACATGATATATTTTAAGCTTCTATGGTATTTTTTGCAGTGGTATGATCCGGATTGTCCACAGTTTCGTGTTCATTCTGTAGACGTTTCAAACCCCAAACGGGGTCCATCATCAGGACTAAATCAGAAAGAATATGAATGAAAACTTATTGAGAGAAGAGTTATAACGACCTGGGTATAAATAAACCTAGATCCCTAATTTTTAAGAAGCCGACACTTATATAAATAATTTTTCATTTATTTTTATTTATTTATATTATTATTATTATTATTATTTTCAAAAAAGTTTTTATAAAAGTTTTAATTAATTATTTATTTAGCTTTACTTATTCCTATTAATTTACCTAGAACCTAAAATATTTAATTGATATATCTGATTCATGAATAAGTTTAATTTTTCATTTCTTCCAAGTGTTTTTATTAATTTAAATAACAAATTTTAATTTAATTTAATTTTATTTGATTAATTAATTAATTCATTTAATTCGTACTTATTGTTTTTATTTTTATTTAATTAATTAATTTGAATTTAATTGATTAATTACTTTAATTTATTGTTATTTACCATTCTTCATTGTTTAGCCCTATTTTTTAATTAATTAATTAATTAGTTTAATTAATTAAATTAATTTATAATCTTAATTTTACTTATTTATTTATTAATCCAATGTTAATCCTTGGCTATTATTAATTCTTTTAATTAATTGACTAATTTTATTTAATTTTTATTTAATTAGAATAGAATAACTAAATTAATTAATTTTGATTTAATTGATCTACATAAATTAATTAAATAATTGATTTATAATCCTTCCTTTTATTTTTATTTTTTTAATTGATTAAATTAAATTTATTGATTAATTAATCTTATTGATTAATTAATTTATTTTATGAGAAATTCTTCGGCGTAAATCACAAGATAAATCATTTGTCGACACGTTTCGAGCCAACAAGTGTGGTTCATCGTGAGGACAAGTTGAAGAAATAGATCCAGCTTAGCATATTAAATAGTCTGAGCAGAGACTCCAACGGCTATCTTGACTAACGACTAATTTTGACTTTAGGACCAGAGTCAAGATTTAATGGAAATTAGTTAAATTATGTGAATAAATAATAACATAAAATAATTTAAAATTGTTAAAGGTTAGTTAGAAAGTTATTAAAAAATTATAAGTTAAATTATGTGAATAAATAAAAATATAAAATAATTTAAAAATTGTTAAATGTTAGTTAGAGCTTAAGGACATAAAGCTTGACCCTGAAGACATTCTCGTGAGCTTTGATGTGGTCTCCCTTTATACTTGTATCCCTATAAAGGAAGCCATGGCAGTGATCTATCGCCTAACAGATCCTGATACTGCGCATCTTGTTGAGATCTGTCTCACTTCCACTTTCTTCTGTTTTGAAGGTGAGTTCTGTGAACAAACCTGTGGTGTTGCCATGGGCTCACCCCTATCCCCTATTGTTGTGAATATTTTTATGGAATATTTCGAAGCCAAAGCTTTAGCCTCAGCTCGTCTCCTTCCCAAGCTATGGAAAAGGTATGTAGACGACACTAAATGTCATCTGGTCCCATGGCTCGAAGGAGTTAGATCTCTTCTTCAACCACCTCAACTGTCAGTCCTCTGCCATTAAGATCACTATGGAAAAAGAGGTCAATGGTTGCCTCCCTTTCTTGGATATCCTTATATCGAAGAATAATGATGGTTCTCTCTCACACTCAGTATTCCGGAAAAAAATGCATACTAAGTAGTACCTTCATGCCGATTCCCATCATTTCCATGCTCAAAAGTTGGGTGTTCTTAACACAATCGCTACTCCAGCCCTGAGGATTTCTGATAGGGAGAGCTTCGATAAAGAGAAATCCCATCTCCTTCAGGTCTTTATGGAGAATGGCTATAGTAGGCGCCTAGGTCAAAAGGCGTTCTTAAAAGCCTCTAAAAGCTTGTTATTCAATAGAGAACCTAAAGAGCGCCGGTTAGGGGTCCATCTTCCCTATGTCCAAGGAACCACTGACAAGATTGCTCGAATTCTTAAGAAGTATGATATTCCATCAACCTTCAGGCCCCTCAACACTATTCGCAAATCCCTAAGATTAGTGAAATATCCCATTGATCCTAAAGATATGAAGGGTGTCTACTTGATCCCCTGTTCTTATGGGACCCACTATATTGGGGAAACAGGACGCTCCATCCATCAAAGGATTAGCGAACATGCAGCAGACCTAAGACATGGAAGAACCAAGTCTTCAGAGTTAGCAGAGCATGCTGAAAAGTCCAAGCATCAAGTGTGCATTGAGGAGGCCAAGGTTATTGCCAAGGTTGCTCTGTTCCATCATCGTAAATTCAGAGAAGCTATTGAAATTGAAAGAATGCAGAGCAATCTCAATAGAGATGACGGCTGGAAGATCAGTAGCTGCTGGATCTCGGCCCTTTCTTCCTAGTCTTGCCCTTTCTTGCTTTCGTTGGTTCCCTCTTTTTTCTTTTTTTTTTTTTAATGTCGCTAGCTTGTTTTATTTTTTATTTTATTTATTTATTTTTATTTATTTATTTTTACTTTTATTTTTATTTTATTTTATTTTATTTTTTTATTTTATTTTATTTTTATTTTTTATTTTTACTTTTATTTTTATTTATTTATTTTTATTTTTTATTTTTATTTATTTATTTTTATTTTTAATTTTTTTCTTTTTTTTTCTTATTTTTTTCTTTTTTTCGCTCGCTTGTTTTATTCATTTTAATTAATTTATTCATTTATTTTTTTCGCTTGCTTGTTTTATTTACTTTAATTAGTTTATTTAATTTCCATTCTTATTATTATTATTATTATTTAACTATTTATTTATTTATCTATCTATTTATTTTTATTATTATTATTATTATTATTATTATTATTATTATTTATATTTTTTATTTATATTTTTTATTTATTTATTTTATTATTATTATTATTATTATTTATTTATTTATTTATTTTTTAATTTATTTATTTATTTAAAACGAAATTAAAATCTTTTTACCTTTTATAACTTTCGTAATTAAACTTTATTCATTATTATTTTTATGTATATTATTCCAATAAGTTTCTAACTAACCTTTGTATATATATACATATTATTTATACTTTAAGTCCCATTTAAAAACAAATTATAAATTTTTTCTAACTAACCTTTAACAATTTTTAAATTATTTTATATTTTTATTTATTCACATAATTTAACTTATAATTTTTTAATAACTTCTTAACTAACCTTTAACAATTTTTAAATTATTTTATGTTATTATTTATTCACATAATTTAACTAATTTCCATTAAATCTTGACTCTGGTCCTAAAGTCAAAATTAGCCGTTAGTCAAGATAGCCGTTGGAGTCTCTGCTCAGACTATTTAACATGCTAAGCTGGATCTGTTTCTTCAACTTGTCCTGACGATGAACCACACTTGTTGGTTCGAAACGCGTCGACAAATGATTTATCTTGTGATTTATGCCGAAGAATTTCTCATAAACTTGATATGGATCACAGAAGCCTCAATTCAATAATTTATTTTATTTTATTTTTCTTTTATTTTATTATTATTAATTATTTGATAAGTTCTATTTAATTCTTATTTAGAATTAATTACAATTTTTATTTAATTAATATAATTAATTAAATAATAAAATTAATTAACTTTGATTTAATTAATCTATTTAAATTTTAATTAAATTTATGTAATTAAATTTTATTAAGAGACCCTCATACTATGCTTCCAAAGGCCTGGAGGGGTTTATTTGTCTGATTCCGGGGAAGCCAGTTTCCACTAATTAGGGATCTAAGTTTATTTATACCTAGGTCGTTATAGCTCTTCTCTCAATAAGTTTTCATTCATATTCTTTCTGATTTAGTCCTGATGATGGACCCCCTTTGGGGTTTGAAACGTTGACAAAATGAACACGAAACTGTGGATAATCCGGATCCTACTACTTCCTACATGCTTCACCATGGCCAATTCTTTCCTTGACTCCTTGAGTTGTTCTTCCAGGTGGCCTATGTCCGCCACACCCTTGGACTTGGCAATCCTCATCCAAGTGTGAGTCCTAATTTTTTCTTCTTCCACTGCAAAGAAGAGTGGCACCACAAATTTTTGGGGAATTATTTTCCCGGCTTCTAACAAGTTATAGTATGAGCCCAAGCTAGGCTGAGGGCTTGGTTCCAATATTTTCTTTCTCTTTTCTTCTTCCTGTGATTGTTTGGTTGCCTTTTCCTCCAATTTCTTAGTCTCTTTTAGCTTAGCCCAAGTTTCCTGTAGAGATTTCTCAGCTTCCTGTAGAGCTGTCTTTGAGTCCATCATCTTAATTCTCTCTCTCCAGGTGGAGGTTCTTGGGATTCCTTGTTCATAGGTGACGGATATCTTTGAAGGAGACCATTCTTTTGGTTTAGGTGTTGTGTCCTGAATGACAGTTGGCTCCTTTGACTCTGGCTGGGGTCTGCCCACTTTGATCTGTGTGCTCCTCCCTCCTTTAAAGTACATGGAGGTTTGCTTCTTTCTCTTCCCTTTTTGTTTTGGAGGTGTGCTTAAGGCGACAAACACAATTGCTGCCTCCCTTGCCAATATTTCAGGTGATTTCTCCTTTTGCTGTTCTTTTTCCATGCTTCCTATAGAAGTCGCTGTGTCAACTATTTATGCCTGTATTGCGGCCATTTCAGGATGTGTCTTTCCCTTTTCTTTCTATGTATCTTCTTTGGCTATGACAGCCTTCATTTGGGGTTTTCTGCCTTCTCTGCTCTCCTCTACATTCTCTTTTCCCTTGGTGTTTGTGTTGTTGTTTATTCCTATGTTTTAGCGTCAACAATCTGGCCCTTTCCCCCTTTTTCTTTCTGTCCTTCTTTTTCTTGAATGTCTTGTGTTCCTTTACCATTGGTTTTCTTACCTTCTTCAGTGTGTTCTCCCTCCTCACTGTTGGATGAGGTGATGTCTTCGACCAGAATTCTAATATCGTCATCCCGAGACATGTTTCAGAAGATATCCCAAGATATGGGGATAGTGGAGGTGTGCAAGGCACCTTCCACTAATAGCTTGATGAGCCCATGATGGGCCAAATAATATGGGATCCCTTCATTTTATTGTATACCACATTTAGTTAGTGACCGAAGAAGAAAATAGGGGATGCTTAGTTTCTTGTCTGGAGGTAAATCAATTCCATGTCGTAGTTCACACAGCAACCTGAAATGATAATCGTAGATAATGTTAAACCTCCCTTCACATGTAATGTATTTCATAATTTGGAAACTGAACTCACTCCAGAGAGGAGGCAAGTTGGTTCTTTGAACCCCATTTTTGTCTTCTAAAGGATGTTCCTTGTGTAGGAAGAATGTTTCCTTGGCAACTTGGCCCAATGACCTCTTTTCTTTGCTCCAAGGGAGCCCCAATGGTAGACCAGTAACACGATTGATGAGCTTAGGGGTAAGTTCTAGGGTCAAACCCCTAAAACTAACTATGGCCTATGTCTTTGATTGAGGTCTTAGGGACATTAAAAATTCCTCCGTTATCTCCTCGTCCTAACCCTGAATTTTGTCGAAGAATGACATCCAATTGGCTCGGGTGAAAAGGTCCACCACCTCAGGATGCTTGTGCAGTTTGCTGGGGTCGAAGGGTTCTTTCCTTATGAATCCCCCTAGCATGGTGAGAGTGCTCTTTTTTATGCTTTGATCAGAAAAAGGAATGTTGTTTCTGGTTTTCCCCCTGACTTAAGAAGGGATTTCTTGGGTATCCACTATTAATTAGCAACTATTCCCTGGTTTTCAAGATTTTTGTTGCCCAAAACTCAGCTATCTATTTATGAAAGGAAGAATTTTGTTTCTACAGACAGAGTACAGAGCTCAATTTTTCTTCTCAACACACATACAGATATACAAATTCAAAAATTTTCATACACAGGCTAGCCCCCACAGTTGCATATCTTCCCTACAGGAGAATTTTAAAAATAGGAACGTGGAGGAGAATCTTGATGCAGAAACAACTGAGAAACCCAGTGCAACACACAGGCAAATGTTTTACTTCCAATTCCCAGGTAGATTTTTCTCTAATTCCCCAATCTGATACCGTTCAATTCACCACTTTTTCAAATCATACCATGCATAGAAGAGTTTTTCGAGCCTACCTCGTTTGGAGCTCCAAATTCCTCGAAGAAAAATCCTAGGCTTCTCTGCTTTAGAAAGTTGTGCAGGGTTTCCTGTAGAACCCTTCCTGCAGAAGACCGCTTGGTTCCTGTAGAATGTCTCTGTGCTTCTCAGTGAGCCCGATACGTGAGAGATTCTCGAAAACAGGTAGAAAAACCGGTGGAGGATGACCGGTTAATAGCTTTTGGAAGTGGAGGATGGCTATTTCAATCGAGGATGTTGCAAGTGCAAAATGAATAGAAGGTGGTGTGAGTTTTAGCCGAGCATCTATTAACTACGGCGTGATTCGTGGTGAGGGGATGAGGTGGCCGGACTGAATCGTTGATCCACCGTCATGGCCATAATTTCTCTGTGTGTTTCTAACCACCATCACCTGCCCTCTGTCGTTAACCACTGCCACCACTACCAGTCTCGACGATTTCTTCCTGAATGGACACTCCACATGTGTTGGCTGCACACCTTGTCGGCAATTTTGAATGTAGTTGGCTCGTTCGGATCCCACAGATCTATGTAACTGGCCGAGGGTGGCCAATTGACTGGCCACTGATTCCATTCAAATCAAACCATTTCCATAAGGATGCAGCTCTTAAAATATAGTTTATGCAATTGACGAATGAGTTTATACACTTACCTGCATGGTCACGGTCGCGTTATGCAGATTTCGGGTCTTGGAACCACTCCTTCGTTCACTTCTGCTTCGTTCACGGGTGTTAGAACCCATTCCTTCCTTCGTTGATGTTGCATGCATGGGTTTTGGAACCCATTCCTTCGTTTGCTACCGCTACATGCACAGGTTTTGCTTGGCTTCGGCTGTTGACGATATTTTCTCGTTTGAGATGAGCCTTTTGCATGTTTCCTTTCTCGTTTTCGGTTGTCCCTGTCTCCAAAGTATGTCTCCAAGAGGGATAAGCTGCTACAGGATTCCTGTAGGATGTCTTGTAGTTGCTTCTCCTCCTAGGATGCAAGCTAACATGAGCAGGGCTATACTGTTGTCTAGGGGATCGGCTGATGAGGAGTCCAGATGGAGATTGACAGATATGGTAAGTGAAAGAAAAACTTCTCTTGATTTTTCAATAAAAGGTTTTGCTTGGCAGTATGAGGAAAACATGTTTTTTTTTTATGTGACTGTGCGAGAACAAATAACAGGATGGGTGCAACATAGGTGTAAAGAGATGAAACAGGGTGACATGTGGAGATGGATGGAAACAAGGGTGTTTTCAGGCCTAGTAGGCAGATTCCGACCTTCGGATTCCCTTCTAAGATCAATTTTGGCCTGTCTAAAGGTTCTATAGGATCTTCCTGTAGAAGACATGGAAGTTGGAACTTCCTGTAGAAGGCCCAAAACTTCCTGTAGAAGTTGAAATCTCAACCCGAATCTGATCAAATCCTAGGAAAGGGGAGTGGTCATGGAGGAAGTGTCCGTGAGGGATGCTTGTAGCCTATTGCTAACCTATGTCCTTGTTTCGCGTGACCTTCCTAACCTGCAATTATTCAACAGAAATTAGGTCTATTTTTTTTTTTTTTTTGGTGAGACAGCTGGAGCGTCTCCAGGAGGTGTTCACCCTCACTATCTGCCTCAGGTGCCTCTAAGATGTTTTCTCCCAAGGATATTTTTATTCTTTTTTTTTTATGATTAAGGTGTGGGTGGAGTAGAGACAGGCCCCTGCTCCACTACCAACACTGATTTATCTAGAGTTTCAATGAACTCCTGCTTGGAAAGGGCCTTCCTGTAGATTTTTAATCAATTCCCATTGATGAGCATGGGGATGGCTTCTTCATCAATGGTCCTGATAAGGACTGAACCATTGTCATTGCATTTCTCCACTACATATGGTCCCAGCTAGCTTGTTGTCAACTCCCCTTTGAATTCCTTGTTTCTTGAGTCATATAATAGTGCCCAATCTCCTGGCTGAAATTGCTTTTCATTAAGGTGTCGGTCATGCCATATCTTTCTCTGGAGTTCAACTACTTCTGAGTGGAGGAGGGCTTACATTCTCTGTTCATCTAATTCATTCAGCTGTAGTAACCTTTCCTATTGTGCATGGCTGAGATACAAGTCCGGCTGAGCTGCCAACCTTAATGTGTTGTACTCGAAATCTATGGACAACAGAGCCCTCTTCCAATAGACCAGCTCATAAGGTGTGAAAGTTGTTGTGGTTTTCCAAGTGGTGTTCCAGGCCCAGGTGGCCTCAACCAAGTTATTTGTTGAATCCTTTCTGCTGCTGCTCGCCACTTTAGTCAAAATCTCTTCTAAAGCCCTATTAGTGACTTCCACCTGCCCATTTTCTTGCGGATGATAAGGAGTGGAAGTTCTGTGCTTGATCTTGTGATGAGCGAGCAGGTCTTCAATCAGGTTAGAGGTGAACTAACTTCCTTGATCTGTGACTAATTCTCTTAGGTAGCCAAACTTGTAGAAGATATTTTCCCTTAAAAACGCATCCACTTTTTCTTCTGTCACTACCTTGATTGCCTTTGTTCCTTCCCACTTTGTCAAGTAGTCTGTGCACACAATGATGTAAGAATTTTGCTTTGAAGGAGGGTTGATAGGACCCACAAAATCCATGCCCCACTTCTCAAATGGCTCGAAAGTTACTTGAGGTTGGAGGGGCATTTCATCCCTAAGAGTCGGTTTCCCCATCCATTGACATCAATCACATTGGTTGATGTATCTTCTAACATATTGATGAAGAGTGGGCCAATAGTAGCCCACCTATAGAATTTTGAAGGCAATACTTTTTGTTGCAAAGTGGCCTCCACAGGGTCCATCGTGACAGGTTAGGAGAATGTCAAAAACTTCCTCCTCCCTAACACAATGCCTCAGGATCTGATCTGGGCCGAGTTTAAACATGTTGCCCCTAATCCAAGTAAAGGGGGCACTTTTCCTCACAATTCTTCTCCTCTCTTTTGAGGATAGGTGTGGAGGGAACTGTGCTGAGACCAAGTAGTTTGCTATGTCAGCAAATCATGGAGAGAGTACTAAAATAGCAAACAGGTGTTCATCTGGAATCTGGTCATCCACCGTCCCTTCTTCACCTGCAGGAAAATCTAATCTAGACAGACAATCAGCAACAACATTTTGCTTTCCTGGTTTGGCAACAATGGCTAAGTCAAATTGCTGCAATAAAAGTAACCATCTAATGATATGAGCATTCACCTTAGGTTTATTCATCAAATACCTTATCGCAGCATGATCAATGTGTAAAAATGATTGATAACCAGTGATGTAGTGTCTGAACTTGTTTAGGGAATGGACTACAGGTAGGAGCGCTTTCTTGTTCATAGTATAGTTTAATTCTTCCTTGGGCAAGTTTTTGCTGACAAAGTATATGGCGTATGCTAGCTTCTCTTCAACTTGTCCCAAAGCTGCCCCTATGGCTTTGTTTGAGGCATCAGTGTGGATGTGGAAAGGTAAGGCCCAGTTGGGACCTCTCAGGACTCGGGCAGTTACCAGCTTATCTTTCAACTCATCTAAAGCCTCTTGGTAGTTGTCAGTCCATTTAAACTCAACATCCTTCCCCAAAAGACCAAACAATGGCAAGGCTAGCTTACTAAAATATTTAATGAATCTTCTATAGTATCCTGCTAAACCTAGAAAACTCTAAACATCTCTTACCTTTTGAGGAGGTGGAACCTTTTGGATGATAGCAATATTGTTATGATCCACCTGTAATCCTTGTTGAGAGATTGTATGAACTAGCATGGTGCCTTCAGTCATCAGGAATTCACATTTTTCAGGACTGAGGGACAAGTTCATTTCAATACACTTGGTTAAAACTTTTCCGAGATTAGTCAATGCTTCTTGGAAGTTGGACCCATAAGGAGTAAAGTCATCCATATAGATTTCTATCGAATCATCAACTAGCTTAGAAAATATGGTCAGTACTGCTCTCTGGAAAGTGGCAGGAGCGTTGCATAGCCCAAAGGGAAGGACCCGGTAGGCAAAGGTACCCCATGGACAAGTGAAAGTGGTCTTATCTTGGTCTTCCAGTCTAATTTGGATCTGATTATACCCGCTAAACCCATCTAGGAAAGAAAAGAACTTCTTCCCTGCCAGCCCATCTAGCACTTGATCTATGAAAGGAAAAGCGAAATGGTCCTTCTTGGTGGCTTTGTTAAGTTCTCGATAATCTACACAAATTCTCTACTTCCCATTTTTCTTGGGCACAAGTAGCAGAGGAGAAACCCATTCGTTTTCCAAGATGGGGTAGATGAATCCTGTATCCAACAACTTTTGAAATTCTTCTTTAACAATGTCCTTAAGGGCTGGATTTATTCTCCTCTGAGGCATCCTGACTGGTTTACAATCATTTTTAATGTAAATATGATGGGTACATACCAATGGATGGGTTCCTTTCATCTCCTTATTGCTCCAAGTGAAAGCATCCAAATGGTGGTTCAGTAAGCTACACAGCTCCTACTCCTGAGAGGGAGATAAGGATGAGTTGGTATTCAAGGTTATTTTAGGGCCAAATTCCACATTCTTAACTCTGCGAGAGGTTGGATTAGCCACACAAAGGTCGACTAAAGCACTGGCTTGGGTACCTTCCACCAACACCTCTAATGGCATCACACCGGGAGGTGGATTTTGAATTGAATTCTCAATTAGGTCATCCTCGGTTTGAGAACATCCCCGGGTGGCTTCCACTATGCACACTGGTGCAGAGTAGACTTCATCCTCATCCTCCTCCTCCAACTAGAGAGGTAAGTCATGTTCTAGCAGAGGTTGGGAAGGAGGATATAGGACTAGCTGTTCGGACATATGCCCATTCTTGATGGTCATGCTCCTAGCTCGACAACTGATGTAAGCATCCGAAGTAGCTAACCAAGGCCTTCCGAAAATGACGGGGTATCCAGTGAGTTTTGCCTTTGGATGAAGGACAAAAAAGTCTGTAGGTACTCCCAAGAATCAACAGAGACCAGGACATCCTCCACAATCCCTTCGGGAGTCATGGTGGAGTGGTTTGCTAGCTGCAGTACTGTTGAGATCTTTCTTAAGGAACTCTGAACATTGAGTTTCAGCATAGTTTCACTAGTCATCACATTAATGGCAGCCCCTACATCGATCAGGGTGTGGGGAATTATGGTGCCATTGATATGGACATCAACTACAGGACTCCGAGGATCCAAATATTTTGGATAGATTATTTTCTCCAACAATAGATCGGACAATTGTCCTATGACATTGATAGTGGGGTCATCTCTGTTACGCCTGCTTGGGTGCTTGAAACACTTCTCCTTGATCATTTTGTTGTAAATTGGTACGTCTTTTATGGCTTGGAAAAGTGGGATTTCCACACACAACTATTTAAGTTCTCCCAAAAGTTCAATCTCCTCTTGGTTTGGTTGTGTGGCTACTGTTAGTCTCTCAGGAAACGGTGGAATGGCTTTGGGTTCACTTTCCTGTTTCACTTCCTCATCCTCCAGGGGAGGAGGTTGGCGATCTGGAAGGACCTTTCCAGATCAAGGTTAATATCCTGAATCTCTAGAGCATAGGTCGTGCATGTCGTCTCTCCAATGTATACCTACTGGACCCATCTGTTTTTGGGGTTTGGGTTCGGTTGAGCAGAAATCTGGGGTTGTCTTGGAGGAGCAGGAGGTAATGGTTATGGTTGGGCAAGTGGTGGAGGCAAAATAACAGGAGGAGATTTGTATTGGGGCCTCCACCTCAGTTGAGGTGCATTACACTGAGGTTGTGGCGGAACATGAGAGTGAAACGAATGAGCAGTAGGTTGAGTATGGTACTGAGATGGATAAGACCAAGGAGGAGGTGCGGACCAGGAAGGGTGAGTAGAGGGGCCCCAAGAAGGCATGTGAGGAGATTGGTTGGGGTTGTAATAAGTTTAGGATGTCCCTTACATCCCCTGCTGGTAAGGTCTGGATCCATGAGGCCTCCTTTGGTTGAGGAAGTAGAGTGGTTTAGTGGGTCCTTCATCCCCTTGGTACATGGCTTTAAGTCCTAGTAAGCTTGGGCACTGGTTTGTGGGGTGGTCTTCCTCAGAAATGAAACAAATCTCCACTGAGTGCAATGGACATTCATTCTTAGGATGCTTCCTTGTACATCTGGGACAAAAGATGGCCAAAGCCTTCTCAGCTTCCTATTTCTTCTGTTGGATTAAAAAAGAATCCAGTTGCATGGTAGCTGTCTGTCTCATCTCACTTTTGAGGTATTCCATCTGATTTGCAAACTCATGCTTGGATAAGGTGGCACTAGCTGAAGGTGGATTCCCCCACCCTCTTTTCCAGGCTGCCCTAGAGTGGTTTTTAAACACAGTCTTTATCTCCTCATAAGGTAGTTGGTAGATGTCTCCACCAGCTAGCAAATGGAGGGTATCTAGAAGGTCTTCAGGGACTCCTCATAGCAGAAACAGCTTCAGAGATTCAGGGTCAAGTGTTCACCTGGCCCTTTTATAACTAAGTTGGAACCTTTCTTTATAGTCTTTTACAGACTCATTAGTTCCCATGGTCATCTGAAAGATCTCTCCCTTCGTTTCCTTTGACCTACAGTAGTCCCGATATTTGTTGTTAAAGTCTTGCTTCATCTGAGCCCAAGTTTTTATATTGTTTCCAGGTAACCCCATGAACCAGCGTAGTGCTACATCCTTGAGGGTAGAGGGAAAGAGTTTCAACTTTTTCTCATCTTCCGCATAGTCATAAGTTCAACAAAGGACAGAAAACTCAAACATGAAGGTATCAAGGTCTTTAGTGGTTAATCCATGGAAGTGAGGTAAGGTTGAGGGACTTATTTTTTTCATTTTCATGTCCTCGTTGGTCTCTCGGATGGGAAAGGCACCTTCTATTCTCTCCTCATCTCCTATATCATTTTTGTGTTCAACCATGGTCTCAAGAGGAATGTTTTCTTGCTCTTCTTTTGTTATAGGATCTTCGTATATCTCTGGAGGTTAACCTTTAGGTTCTTCTAGATCACTACAACCGAAGAAGATGGAAGGGTGACTCAGTGATGTGGTGGGGGTGTTGTGTTAGAATTTCCCTGTGTCATCTCTCTTCCTATGAGGCATGAAATGGAATATTTTTTATGGAGTTTTGGTGTTTTTTCTACTTGTACCTGCAAAACTGAAAGAGATTGAACTACAACTAACTAAAATCTATCTTGCTGAAATGAAAATGTAGAATTGAAATGAAAGCAGGAAATGACTAATCTATGTTGTTGAAATGAAATTGCAGAAATGAAATGCTAAGCTATGCTTGTAGAATTGAAATGCTAATCTACACTTGCAGAATTGAAATTACGGAATTGAAATGATAATCTATGAAAGCGGGAAATACCTAATCTATGCTTGTTGAAATGAAATGAAAGCAGGAAATGTCTAATCTACTTTTACGGAAATGAAATTGTACGATGTAAATGAAACAACTACTCTATGCTTGTTGAAATAAACCACTTAACAGAAGATTGAAGTAGAAAATAGAAGAAAAACAGCAATCAAAAATACTCTGATGCTTCCCCGGCAACGACACCAAAAATATGGTGGGCTCCAGTATTGAAATAATAATGTTGCAACTCCTAGGACTCCCTTCTTTACTTTTATCAACCCGGTAGTTCGTAAAAAACTTGGAAGCGACTGTGCTATATACACAAGTACTAGCTTTTGCCACAGGCTGTCACTGGACCATTTGTAACAAGTCTGATATGAGCTTAAGCCAACTTCTATGAGCTCTTAGAAGAAGCTTTTAACTGTGATGGATGAATGTAACTCAAAGGAGGCTAATCTACTTGCAGAAAGAGGTTGAAAGCTGAAAGGAAATGCAAACCATAGCAAACCCTAGTTTTACTGATTACCCCTACTGGTGCAAAAAAAGAGGATGAAACTACAGAAAGGGATGCCATTGACTCTTGGGGAGGTAAAGTGCATGTTTCTAAGCTAATTCTGTAGTGAAATTTGAAAAGGAACATCTTTTTGTATTTTTGAGTAATTTTGTAAAAATAATATGTGCATGTGCTTTAACTGTTTTTAACTGTGCAGAGGTTGGTTGGCGAAAGGAAATGGGGTAGACGCTTGCAGGAGGTTGGGAAGGTAAGAAGAGGGCTTAAGGGGTCCCTAACACCCATTCAAAGAGTTTCATAGTGCCCAGACCTTGAAAAACCACTCACGTGCTCTTCTACAGGAAGTCTGCAGTGGTTCTACAAGATGTTCTACAAGATGTTCCGAAAGGTGATTTTGAAGGGTTGATGGTGGAAGAAAGGTGGAAAAGTGGAGATGGGGGTTGGATGAGGATGTGGAGGGGTCTAGGTACTGGAAAATGAAGCTAAGAAGTGATGAGGATGGTTATATTTGTGCAAGGATGGATAGAGCAATGTTGGACAAAAATATGGAAATTAGGTCAAAGTGAGAAAATGTGGCAAACGAAGGGAAAGAATCTGAGTTAGGGGATGGAGCAGGTTGCATTGATGGAGGAAGGGTAGGAAGGGATGTATCACAGGTGTTCTGAACACTATTTCTTGAAACTGACCAAACAAAGACTATGCAAACCAAATATCTAGCTATTATAACCTAGTTTGACCTAGGAACCAGCAACCATGATGAATAGAAATTAATTGGTAGAAAACCATGTAAAATAACTCTTAAAACCAAGCAAGAATGAATCTAAGCATGCAATTGCATCTAGTATCAACTTTTACAACTGAGAAACTAACACTAGCAATTGCATGAAGAAGCAAGAACAATGTTTTTGTGGCAGCAAGGACACCTTGGTCTTAGCTCAAGGTCCCGACGAGGGAGAGGTGAGATCCAGGGTTGCTTGATGGCATTTTTCAAAGATATTTTCTATTACCAACGTATAAAATCACTCTGAAACATGAAAAGCTTTATCAATCATCAAAAATGACCTAGGTAACCAAGCAAGAGTTTAATCTACTAGCAGAAACTATTTTATGAACACAACAATAACGTATAACAGTACACAGAGGAAGACCTGGCACTTGGGTTGGGCCCAACCCCAAGAGATACAGGCTCCTAAGAAGAAGCTCAGAGCTGATGTGAACTGAAACTGATTTCCATTACTCAGAAAATAACCATGTCACAAAAAAAAGTCTTACAGTAGAAGCTCCAAAATGAGTTGAAAGGCCGAGCAGCACTAAAGTGAAAAATACAAAAGGTTCAAAAAGTAAATTACGAAGGCTGGAAGCCTTCCTAATTATGCACTACAAGGACCTTTGATAGTCATCCTTAATTCAAGGGGCTTGGCTGCTCAAAACTGCAAGTACTCAGCCACTTCACAAAAGCTGCTCGGATGCCCTTGAAAATCAACTTTGGTGGGCTGCTGAACTCTAAGCTCTTGGTGGAGAACTCGAGGACGGGCCATTTAGTGTAGGAGACACCCTTCCTATGAATCCTCAGCCTTGTTCCCTCGTATTTGGCTGTCAAATGGCTCATAAATGCTTGACCTTGGTCCAAAAGTTGTCCAAAAATCTGCAATAAACACGTATTAGCCTTCATGGTCAAGTGACTATTCTCATTCATCCAATTAACATAAATATACTCAAAATCATGCATAAACTATGAAGAATGGTGGAATTATGGGGAATAATAGGAAAAATGAGCCCAATAAGTTACCCATTTTTGGGGCTCATCAACATTCGCAAAGGTTTGAAGGCCATTTTAATGGAGTTACCGTGACCAACCATAGGAAGTAGGTAAATTAACGGTTAAAGTTCTGTGAGGAATGATCGTAGACCTTCGTGAAGGTTTGAGGTCCATTTTAATGGAGTTACAAACACCAGCCCTAGGAGTTTATCGATTTGCACAAAGGTAGTTCTAACATGTTGGAAGACACCACACTAGTCTCTCGATGCATAAAATTGGTTCTTGCATCCCCCCATACTACTTTGGTTGAGACTGCAACATGCGCTACATGGGTTGTGGCTGAAAGGGCCAATAGTGTAGGGCTTTTTTGGTTGGTGCAACTAACTTTGAACCAGGTTTAGGACCCCCTAAGCCAACAAATGGTTTTGTTGTCAGGAACAAGATGTGCTTGGAAGAGATGTCTGATGTCATATCATTGGAACCCGATCGAGAAAGAAATTGAAAAGTGGTTGGATAGGAATATTCACGAGTTCACGGTGCAAGAAAATAGGAATCCATACCTATTAAAGGAAGACTGGTTGGACATATATATTTATGGATTTATACACGAAATCTTCTTATGAACCTTCCCAATTGAACTATACGAGTGGTTAGCCAAGCTAACATCTAGTCAAGGAAGGTGGAAGCTCAATAGTCCTATAGTGTGGACTCCAAAATTAGTTCGATGATTGGAAGCCTCTAAAAATAAGATCGCATAGGCTATCGATCATTGGCTTGATCGAATTCTAGGAGGATTTGTTATAGAATTTGCAGTTGTTACCTCAGTCAACTAAAGCGACGCAAAGCAAATATTCTTTAAGGGAACGTGAGGTAAGTATTTAAGATCATTGAATACTTGGATTAAAATTTTGTTATGTGAAAAATGGGTGATGTTGTTACCTTGACGTTCAGAGCTACGTGAAGTGGAATATTCTTTATAAATCACAAAGAATCAGGACCAGAGTATAGTCCCTTGATTGGACCTCCTTCAAGTGATAATGAAGGGCTGGGGCAGACTACGTCGTAAAGTGGTATGAATCTAATCACTCAAAGGATTCCTAGAACAAATTGTCCATCCCCCCCACCTCCGCTTCCACCTCCACCGCATACATCTTTTCCCACTCCTCCACCTCCACCTCCACCGTTCAATATGGAGAATTCAATGAAGATGTCAGTCTTCAAGAGCACGAGAAGTGAAGATATGGAGAAGTTCTAGATATTTGTGAACACTATATGGATAGTGCATCATATTAATGATGATAGTATAAAGAAGGCATAGTTGGTTACTGCTTTGCAGGATCGCATGCTAACATGGTACATTAAGTATTGTTCTGATAATCCTCTTGCAACGCTTGTAGAGACTAAGATAGATTTCAACAAAGAGTTTAGTAAAACTAAATTTGAATCACAGTCAGTAATTGGATTTAAAGAGATGAAGATGAGGGTCAAGGAGATGCCTAGAGAATTTGATCAGAGGTTGAAATGTTATATCAGAGAAGCTAACGTGAAAATCATAGACATAGATCATCATGAATAGTTTATAAAGCCATTTTTCACGCACTTGAGAATTTCTCTATCACAACAGAAGATAGAAACACATGAAAAAGCCTTGGAGATTGTGATGAGGCTTCATGAATGACTTATTCAGAGCACGGACCTGGGAGTACAAAAAATCCAAAAACAGTTAGAAATATTACACATAGAAATATATAGTTTGAATAAAGACAAGGAAATTAAGTCGGAAGTATGCGCGGAAGTTTGGTGTTTGAAGTGCAAGTGCCACTAGCATGATAATGATCATTGTCCCATGTACGTGAATTATATTATAGGAGGGGGGTCGACTCCCTTTAAACCAGAAGTCCCAGTACGGCCTAGCATGGGGGTTGTTCTGTGCTGAACCATTTGTCAAGTTACCGTGCAACATGTGATGGACAATTTACATTTACTTTAGAATTTTGTTTGGACACCCTAGTAGATTTTTTGTAATTTCTCCAATTCGTGGGCCACACTGAGTGCAAATATCGAAGCTATGAGATGATGATGGAAAGAACCCCTACGTACTGTATGCAAGCAGAAACTCGACCTCTAGATCGAGGTACCAGAGTAGTGAAGAGGTTATCAGGGTCGAGGTGGGGCCAAGGACGAGGAGGGCCTAGCAGAGGTTGCGATAAGATTATCTATTAGAACTACAGACAGCTGGGGCACTATGTGCAATACTCCTAAAATCCTACACACCTTGCATGTCAATACTGTAGATAGTTTGACCATAACGTATAAGAATGCCCAATGCTAATAGCTGAAATGTAAGAGAAGAAAACACAACCTCAGCAGCTGATGCAAAATTTACAAATGATGAGGGTTCAGCCCCGCGAAGAAGATAAAAGCATTAATATTGTGCTAAGTGTTGTTGGGAAAAGTATCCAATACGGAATGACCCTATCCCACTCTAAGGGTGATAGTACCTCAGCAACAATCAAAGCAAAGCTATTCAAGATTACTTCTTTATGAGATGTGAGAGAGGGGAGAAAGAGATCCACTAACCGTTGTCTTCCGCTAATGATTGATCCAATCTTCTCTCCTTGCTGCTTGCTCCCAGCTCCTTGCTCTTTCACTGGCCCAGCTACACCAAGATCCTGCAAAATAACAAGAAGGAGAAACTACAAGCAGCATACATTCATAATTGATTCAAGGATTAGAATAAATCAAATATACAAGTATCAATACGCCATTGAGACACATGCATATAGAAGAACCTCAAATGCTTTATTAATGGAAGAAGTAAAGTTCAGGAAGTGATACAACCATAAAAGGCCCAATCTAGCATCACCTCCTAGCAGAAAGAAATCTCCTCTTCACCTCCTTCAAGCAAATCACCCAATAGTTCTATACTCAAACCAACAGCACTTCCTTACATTCACAAGATTCCAGCCTCCTTAGACCTCATGAGAGAGCTCTATATATAGGAGTTTTGGAGAAAGGATGAGTCAGCTTGAGGCTGGCATGAAGCTCACTAGTGTCCTCTCCCACTTCAGTTATTCTTCAGTTCCTGAGTCCACTTGGAGGTTCTTGCTTCCACTTGGAGATCTAGACCCTCTTACTCATCACTAGGCGAATTCCCTGATCCAAGTGTCATTTTGGAAGCTTCCTGGGCATTGACACCTTGAGGAATGACTGTGCCACTTGGCCAAACTCGCCCAGCGCAGGTAGCCTTCTTTACAGTTGACATTCAGCGCAGGTACAGAGTGGAGCAGTTGACATTCAGCGCAGATGCTCAGTGGAGCAGTTGACATGATCCAGAATTAGCTTGTTTTTGAGTGTTTTCAGGTGGAGAACTGATATTCAGTGCTGTGGTTTGCTGACCTTGTTCCTCTAGGGGTAGGAACAACATGTTTAGGGACTTTGGATCCCTCAGATTATTGACATTTCATGATTCATGCTGTTAGGCACAAAAATGTCTATAACAGTTGCCCCCTAAAGTATGAGGTCGTTTATCGGGTGAAATGCTTTATCAGGAGGATCCGAAGTTCATTCAATCGCTGAGAGGTGACCTGTAATAAAATACAATACAATACATTATTTTTCATTCTGCTTTCATGATCTAGCTGAGGCGGGCATTCCCATGCTCAGCTTTATAAATTCATTTTGGTACATATAACAGACAATCGTCTGATGATAGACTGATAATTCTCTGCTAAAATTATCATCCTTTGAGTAGGATTATCATCTGCTGCAATGATGTACATATCAAATGTCTTTATTTTTCCTGAATATATATCGCAGCCCAGATGGATGAAACTAGATCCGGGGTCTTCAAACTCGTTCGATCTTCACTCTAAGTACAAGTCTATCCATGTGAGAATTGCGCTGAAGTCGAACATGGAAAGACATCGCTTGATTACCGGCCAATGATGTAAACCGTTAACAAGCGCGAGAGGAATCACCAATAATGATAATGACCCTCAAGGTACTGCAGTACAATTCACATGGTGTGAATAAAGGACTTGGCGTCGAACACCACGCAAAATCTTCTGGTCGAAGGTCATTGATGTATACCTGTCGCCGGAAGTGAGAAACTTGCCATTGAGGCATGCAAGCTTCAAAGTACTGAGGGGGGTGTTCCTAGATCAACTTCTTGGATAATGAGCTGAAGTCGACAAGAAGCAATCCGTCAAAGGAGGGCCTTAATGAATCCCACATCAGTGACACGGAACGGAGCTAATGATTTTAGTGGAGGTGAAAACAATCTGTGAAATATGATTCAGGGTGGCGATCATGGGTGGATGAAGGATAATGTATGGCAGTGGATGGGACACGGTCGACTCTTTCTGAACAACATCTCTTGAACATATAACGACACTGATGTGATGGATCGGTAGCATTACCCCAGATGTGGATGGTTTGGCGAAGACCATGGTGATGAGACCGGTGAATGAAACAACCCAACCCGATGTGATACGGAGGAAAAGTGTCATGTTCAAGAGCGACTTGCTACCATTAAAGCTTTGAGGTTCTCCCAATTTTTCCCCAGTCATTTCTGACCAGTACCTCTTTATTTTTGTCAAGCTTGAGGAGGATAACATATGCTTGTTCTATAACCTGCCCTTCGGGCAAGCCCATGGCTATGTTTTAACGAGCCTAGCGATAGGGAAACTCGTTCTCGTCTAAAGACAAGTTTGTCACTATTTAATCATTTTAACGAGTCTAACGACAAGGAAAACTCTGTCCTTTTCATTTTTAGAGAGTCTGAAAAGGTACAGAAAGTTAACTCCAAAATTCCTTTTTCGTCATCTAATCCCTTAAGTCTGAAAAAGTATAAAACAATACATAAGGGATGAATTTTCGATAACTTTAACGAGCCGAATAAAACAAGCGCTCGACCTTTTTGTGTAACAATCCCTCAGGTCCAAAAAGATTAAAATCTAGAGGAGGGATAGCTCTTCCGGTCCTTTTAACAAGCTGGAAGGCCAAAAATCGGCAAACTTTTCATATTTTACGAGTCAGATGAAAAGAGCTCAAAGAAGACTCGTCTTTTGAGGAACGAGTGATAAACAGGGATAGCAGCAGATTCCAAGTACAGGTTGGAATTTTCCAATCACGGCAGTGTCACAAGGATGGCTAGGTGAAATCACTCTTCGCAGCTGTTCCTCAAAATGGGTAAACAATCATATGGAGGTGAACGATTGGCCAAATGAAATGGAGGTGGCAGGTGCAAACACGACCAAGGCTTTTTATGGCTAATAAATTTACGATCACAATGGTTATTTACCGGGGTGTGTTCATTTTTTAATGAGCTTGAATGCTCAACCTTATGTTTATTTTTTAACGAGCATGAACTATGTACTAAAACTGCTCGGATCTCGCTTTTCTATTTTTTAACGAGCATAAATTCCGCGGTAAAACTGCTCGAATCTTATGTTTATTTTTTAACGAGCATGAACTATGTGCTAAAACTGCTCGATTATACCAGTCATAAGATAAGAAATGTCTCCTGTAAGATCCCATTTTTTATAGAGCTTGCGCCTTACATAAGCTATGCTCCCTCTCATCCTTTCTTTATGCAAGTTCGGAAACGGCTAATCCCAAAAACAGATAAATAACCGCTCTTAGCTTACACTCCAAAAGGTTTGCATGCCCCCAGGTATAAAGTACAATTTCAAGGCTGCCCCTACTTATCCGATAAAACATTTGTTTTAAAGGGTGAGGCTTGCCTCTTTCTGGTTACCCAAAGATTGTTTTGTTAACACCATCAAACGAAAACATTTCCTCGGCACTGTCTACCGAAGTAGACAATGGTGAATGACCTTTGTCAAACAAGTAACCTTGACAAAAGAATCCTGTTCTAGAACAACCCCTCTTCCATCCACAGACGGGGTACGGACTAGTCATATTCTTCCGCGGAAATTCTACCCTATACCCAAGGTTTCCTCTGCCCGAAGCAGACCAGGATGCATGCCCCCTGGGTTCTAGTCCCATCTTTCCGAATCACTCGAACTCATCGGGAAGGAGGGCTGGGGGTGGAGACATTTCTTGATTAAATAGACCATTCAGGGTTGGTATGTGACTATTTGCGATGCGTGATCCCGGAAATGAAAGTTGGCCTACGAGCTTGACCATTCTTCCTTCGTGTGGAAAACACATTACTCTAAAGAGTGAGGAGACTATAGCTCCCATGCAATATATATAGTCTCATCCAAGGAGTATGTTATAATCCAAGGGTTCATGAATGACCATCACGTTCATTTGAACGGTCTTCCCTTTCAATGTAACAGGCACATTGGGGAGGATCCCTAATGGTCGACTGGTTCCTTTATCAAAACCCGAGAGATTTCTTATCTCAGGCAAAAGCGTCGGGGAACCCAGTGCTTTCCAAGCAATAGAGGAAAGGATACTCACAGATGCCCCTTCATCAATGATAGTGCCGGCCATTACCATTCTATAAATTTGGACTATGATTCTGAATGGTATACTGGCTGGCAACCGGGGTCTGCCTAGTTGGTTCCAATCAAAGGACACAACCAGGTTGCTTGGTGGTGGGACCGAATACACGACCGGATGTGACCCTGACGATGTTCCTTCCTGCGATAAAGGAATGGGCGCATTGCCCTGATGCTCATAAGAGTCGGTGTTGATGAAAAGAATCTGGATGGTGTCATCCTTATTCTCTTCAGTGAGGGTGTCATTTGAAGATGAATCTTCAGTGACGGTGTCATTTGAAGATGAAACCTCTGAAGGCGGAACCGGGTCAACTGCCGTATCGACCTTTAGACTTTCGTCTGGTCTGGATTCAGTAGGTTCATTTTCAATGACTGACGCTTCAGCTGACCACTTGAGCGGGCCAGCTGTATTTTCAGCCAACGAAGGACTTGGCATGAGTTTTTTGTATCCAGGAGGAAGTCTCAACGGTGAAACCGGGCGATCTTCCAAAACTCTCTTCGCTTCGTCTAAGAAGGGACAACTGTGGATGGCATGATCTCCTTCACACAGTCTGCAGGGGGATCTTGCTCCCCCTCTTTGTCTTGAACCTTCACTTTCGCTGGTTGACGGTAAGCAATCAACATGGCTATCAGAGGTCGATGCTCCCGAATTGTGCAAACGAGGGGACCAGTCCCTTAGTATCCGGGGAATACAGGGAAAATCTCTATGGAAGTGGTCTCCTCTACATATGACACATGGCGATTTAGGCCCGGTCTGTGCTGTGTGTGGATTTTTGTCAGATGTCTTTTGCTTGCCCCCAGTCGCCTTAGGCTCCTTCTTCTTCTTCTCTTCTCTCTTCTTCTTCTCCTTCTTCTCCATGGGAGCTTGGCTTTTGCCGGCTCTACCTTGCGAAGATGAAGGATTGGAGGAAGAGTTATAGGAAGTAGAAGGCTGGTGGGCAGCTCTAGACTGATCTAACTGTTGACTCGACTGTTCAGGAACCATGGTGTTCTGAACTACATTGGTTGAGAATAGCCAAATTGGCAGGCCAATTGTCAGTCCTGGAAGCGACAATGTGGCCATGTGGGGCGCACCAACTTCTCCCCAAGAGGAGAAAGGACTAGGATTTCCATCATGTGGAATTCCTTGGTTGGGGTGTTCCATGTTCTCAACCTAAAGATCAACGTAGGAATAGGAGGTGATTATGTTCCGTTTAAAATAAATTTTATAACGACGCTTTAGACACAACTTACTTTTTCACTTTTTAAGAGTCGAGAAAAAGCTAAAGGTGACTCTAGTCTCCTTCGACGTTTTAACGAGACCGAAGTGACAAATGCTCGGATGGACTTTTTCAGTTATAGAGTTTGAAAAAGGCCAAAAGAAACTACTCTAGAGTTCTAGGCAGAGGGTGTGCCAAACTTTTCGCAAAACCACAGAATATGTTTTACGGTACGAGTGGTCGATCTTCGTGAATGCTGTGTTCACTGCATTGCGATCAGTAGGGCGGCCGACACGGCTTCCTATGGATAAAGGCTTTGTTCCTATAGGGGTCTCCCAATATATACGCGACGGTACGTGGGAGCACAAGTCCGTATTGATACTTATCGCTTCACCGTGGAGGAATCACCCAACCACTCAACGCTAAGATATCACGTTTAACGACGCCAGAACACGTCTCTAGCTTAGACCTCTATGTGTTTGTGTTATGTTTCAATGCGTTGTTATGTAAATTCAATTTATTTTAAGGTTGATCTTGTTTAGCAGTTTGCCTTTATGGATCACCACAAGATGTATGATAACACTCCTAAATGCAGTCTAAGATGATAAGCAAGCTTTTCAATCTTTCAACTTTGAAAATCTTAACTACTGAGGGAAAAGAAAGACATAGAGCACACACTAATGCACTTTTTCCTAAATCAACATGCAAACTGTCAAAGATGCACATGCACAATGCAGGTATTTCTTTTCTCTTTCTTAATGTTTGTGCGATACAAAAAGAAAGTTGTTGTATAACTTTGAATTCAATTTCAAGTGAAAGCAAACAAGCTTGTCCAAAATCAAAAGACACCTTAAGATTTACTTGTTTCGACGCTAGAAATATATAAATTCAAACCATATGATGAAAGTAAAAGCTCAAGCAGCTATGAACAGCGAATAAACTAACTCTTAAGATCAAAACGACACTTATCACAGGTCTAGATCTAAGAGGCCACAGCAAGACTAGTTCACTTTCGTTATGGGAAACTGTAAATGATATAAGAAATACACAAAGAAAAACCACAGTTTCTTTATACAACCGAGGCGGAATAGTGGCAAGGAAAGTTGGTTTCAGATAGGTACATTGACTGGTAACAGGCTGCAAAAATAAGGGTGAAAACAGGGCAACAAACAGGAGGGAACCCCAGTAGCACTAGGTAAAACTGGTTCAGCGCAGGTAGTACACTGGCAGTTTGACCTTCAGCGCAGGTAGCCCCTTCCGGAACTGCGCTGAAATGCAGACTGCCTTCACAGTGCCTGCACTGAAGAGACAAACTTTCGTTTTTCTCAGTTTCCGGGTCACGGATTGCTCAAAAATTCACAGTTTTTGGCCAAATCAGAAGCTATCAGTCAAGTACACACTAAGGGATGAAAAGGAGGATGAAAACCTATCACTAAGAGCTATTTAGAGTCCTTGTGGATCAGCTCTTCAAATCATAAACTTGCCCAGAAACTGAGCTAGAGTAGCTGCCCTCTACTTTGCATTTGAAAGATCCAAATGCAGTTTGATTCGGTACTCCCTGTGTTTATGAAATGAATAGCAAAAACACAAACAACCAACAAGATACGATCCCCAGCGGAGTCGCCAATTTGTTGTTGGGAAAAGTATCCAATACGGAATGACCCTATCCCACTCTAAGGGTGATAGTACCTCAGCAACAATCAAAGCAAAGCTATTCAAGATTACTTCTTTATGAGATGTGAGAGAGGGGAGAAAGAGATCCACTAACCATTGTCTTCCACTAATGATTGATCCAATCTTCTCTCCTTGCTGCTTGCTCCCAGCTCCTTGTTCTTTCACTGGCCCAGCTACACCAAGATCCTGCAAAATAACAAGAAGGAGAAACTACAAGCAGCATACATTCATAATTGATTCAAGGATTAGAATAAATCAAATATACAAGTATCAATACGCCATTGAGACACATGCATATAGAAGAACCTCAAATGCTTTATTAATGGAAGAAGTAAAGTTCAGGAAGTGATACAACCATAAAAGGCCCAATCCAGCATCACCTCCCAGCAGAAAGAAATCTCCTCTTCACCTCCTTCAAGCAAATCACCCAATAGTTCTATACTCAAACCAACAGCACTTCCTTACATTCACAAGATTCCAGCCTCCTTAGACCTCATGAGAGAGCTCTATATATAGGAGTTTTGGAGAAAGGATGAGTCAGCTTGAGGCTGGCATGAAGCTGACTAGTGTCCTCTCCCACTTCAGTTATTCTTCAGTTCCTGAGTCCACTTGGAGGTTCTTGCTTCCACTTGGAGATCTAGACCCTCTTACTCATCACTAGGCGAATTCCCTGATCCAAGTGTCATTTTGGAAGCTTCCTGGGCATTGACACCTTGAGGAATGACTGTGCCACTTGGCCAAACTTGCCCAGCGCAGGTAGCCTTCTTTATAGTTGACATTCAGCGTAGGTACAGAGTGGAGCAGTTGACATTCAGCACAGATGCTCAGTGGAGCAGTTGACATGATCCAGAATTAGCTTGTTTTTGAGTGTTTTCAGGTGGAGAACTGATATTCAGTGTTGTGGTTTGCTGACCTTGTTCCTCTAGGGGTAGGAACAACATGTTTAGGGACTTTGGATCCCTCAGATTATTGACATTTCATGCTTCATGCTGTTAGGCACAAAAATGTCTATAACACTAAGAAGTGGAATGACGACTGGGGTTGATAAAGGTAAAGAAAACAGAAGAAGAAGGAAGGTTCCACAAAGCGCCAGCAAAAGAAGTCGACTTTGACCTAGACAACGCTAAGGAAATTTTTTTGGAAGCTAAGAAGAGCTTCGTGGAGGCCTCCACTTCAGAAAGCCAGGGCAAGATATAAGAATTGAGCGTGCCTACAAATGTTGATCCTTCTATACTCAGTACATTTTTGGAGACCTGCATGAAACTGTTGCGAGACAACAAGGTTGTGGAAGGCGTGTAGGAACTAATAAATAAATGTGCTAGCAAGGAAAAGGCCCCTGGTGAACACAATGCGGTCAAAAATATTGGCAAGCATAAGGAACGAATAGGGCAAGAGATGAGGGTAACAATATGGTGATTATGAGATGGTCCAGGTCATCTTGGATCTTGGGTCCAATGTGAATGTTTTACAGAAATAGACAAGGGAAAGATGGGGAGACCTATGCTACAATGGTTTCTGATTTGTCTCAGGATGGAAAACCAACAAAAAATAATCCCCATGGTATGGCTATCAAGAGTAATATTTAATCTTAAAGTTGTGAGTGCAGTGGATGATTTTGAAGTTATAGAAATTGACTATGATATTAATCCTTACCCTGCACTCCTAGGAATCGATTGGACTATTGATATGAATGGGGTCATGAATTTGAAGAAAAGGGTGATGTAATTTGAAAGAAAGTTTCTTAGGGTTATAGTGCCTCTGGACCCTATAGAGGTCACACACTATACTGAACCAGTCTGTGATTATGAAGAAAGTGATGATGAACTAGATCAGATTTACAAGATAACAACGTGAGATTAGGATTGAATCAATCTGACAGAATATGGTTGCATCGCATGGGACTGAGAGAGTTCCTGCACCTCTGATTCAAACAAGGAGTTAGAGCATTGGCAAAATCATTTACATGAATTTTCTATATTGTGATGAAATATGATGACAAAGTCGCTACGATGTGTTTTGTTGGAGGTATGAAAATTACCTTATTATGACTGTTTAACTGACATGGATCTATTTTTTGAGGAATTTGAGTGCGAGATCCCTGAGGACCACCACTTCCAAGCATTTGATTTGGCACTGCGCTATTCCTGCATGATGGTGGTGTACTGATAAGGATATTTTTGCTGGATGGCGAGATTACAAAAGAATGATGAAGCCATAGTTTGGGCATGCGAAAACCAGAATGACTAAGCATAATCGAAGGAACGATCCCCGTGATCACCTAGTGAAGTGGACTAAAGTATGGGAAACAAAACCACAGCCAGAATGGGTACACATATTTCTTCATACCTTGGACACAATTGCCATGAAGTAGTATCTAGAAATGGCGTTCTGCCATGGCACTACGAAGTGGGATGTATTGAAGGGAGGGTTATTATTGACTTTCAGCTTTGAAGATGGCTTTCCAAGCATCGATGAAGTGTTGTAAGAGATTATGGGGGTAATATTCAAAATTCTAAAGGAACCTATGGAAATAGATATCAATATGGTACTCAGTAAGCGTCCAAGGTTGTCCCTGTTAGAGCCTAGATTTGTCTCAGGCTGAAAAGACAAGGTTCTAGGTCCACATCAAACCTTGCTCAGCCTCGCGGCTAGCCCTACGAGGAGAGGAGAGGGCTCTCTCCTGGTCAATCTCAGCGAAAGAGACTTAGTGGGGCTGAAGATGACTGATTTAGCAGCTGATTTTAGGCTAGGTATTAAGTGCAAAGGATTTTATTTGAGTTTTAGAGGGTTTTTTTTGAAAAAATGTGAAAGGCAAATTGGGCTCAGGGATGAGGCAAAGTTTCTGCAGAGTTCCAATTGGGGCAAGGAAGGAAATCATTTGGATGCTTTAAAGCGAGTGAGATGGATAGATCAGACTGGTGAGAAGCTAAGGAGAGCAAGAGAGTCTCAAGAATTCCCCTTAAACAGATGAAAACATGAAAATTTAAACAAATTCAAAGGCAGAGCATAACAGTTATGGATTCTACCTTAATCACTCATTTGTTCAAATTCAGAAGAAGAAGCTTGAAAATGATACACATAACACAAGATAAACTTATAAATACTCAGAGAAGCACACTATCAAAACATAAAGCCACATGGATCCCAAACAGTGCTGCAAAACCCTTGTCTTTCCTTAGCCAAAAATGCAGAAATGAATGTACAATAGAGTGCCAAACTTTTCCCAAGAGTCCAACCCTGAAAATGACTTAGAAATTACATAATATAGGCAAGCCAACCTATTCCCTTGCCTCTAGGGGTCGAGCTCATCATTCTAGGAGCTGTTTCAACCAATTCTAAACAAAGAACTAAAATCTAGGCAGTCAAAACAACTTTCCTCTATAAGGTAGGAAACTGATTCATTCATTAAATTTTCACTTTTTGATGAATGAATCCTCTAGAAAGAGTAAATAAGTACCAAAATTACATCATGTTCACCCAATTAGATCAAGATAAGTAAAAAATGACATCACAAAGCAAAACTAGTCAAACTGGCCAAATTTCTGAGCTAGAAGGTGAAAAATTGGGCAAAAAACCTTTGTGCGTCGCACCAATTTCTGTATGCATCATGCCAATTTGATGCTATTTTTGAAGCACTTTCTGAAGTACAAATTGAGCCCAAGTGTGCTTGTAGGAAATCCCTACCTGTCTACTTTCCAACCTAAGTGGAATTTCTGAATTTGGTTCTCATTTGCCCCTCCAAAAATTCAATCTCCCAAGACTACTTCTTGTGTGTGAAAATAGGGGCAGAGAGGTCATTTTTAGGGTGTTTTTGACCTCCCGAGGACCCAAAACTTGCCAAAAATTCTTGGCCATGCACCAACAGTCATGAATTTTCATGAAAAATCCAAAACTATAAACTTTTTTGCATTTGGAGCCTCCTATTGTAAGCGCGCGCCATGTGGCGCGATGCACAGGGAGAAAAACCCTGTTTTTTGCAGAAAAATTTACCAAAAAACGAAAAATGCCCCAAATTTCTTGAAATTTGGGCTGGAGCTTCTTCATTAAGTGTTATGTTGTGCTAAAGAGGCCTTGGCCAATATCTAAAGATGATAGAGCTCCCTTTGCCTCTTTTGCTTCTTGATTTCCTTCCTCAATTTCGCCTTCAAATTCCTGATTCGGGCCTCGCACACCTTGTTTCGCGCCATGTAGTGGAAAGCCACGTGCCTCAGCAATGCATGGTCCTTGTCAGCCTTGTCCAATAGCCTCTCTATGTGCATGTTAACTTTCTCGAGATTGGCCTCCCGATCCTCATTAATCTCTTGCTCCAATGGCGTGAGCTCAACTCTTCTCCTTTGTGCAGCTTGGCGATGCTCACGAATGTTTTGTAGCTCCACGATTGCCTACTGATCCTCAAGCTATTTGTTCCTCTGCTGAAAGTACTTCATGGTCCACTTAGCCCTCTCTAAGTCAATGGATAAGGCTTTGATCTTTGTTTTCTGCTCCTAGATGATCTCTCTAAGTTTGGCGCTTTGTGGACTCGTATCAGTATCATCATCATGAATGAGAATGAAGTCAGTCTCTCATTCACCTGATGGCTCACCTAAAGGCCCCTCACCCTACATTGGCCTCTTGCCTTTCTCCTGTACCAATGATTCTAATGGAGGAAGTGAGGCCCCTTCAACCCTAGGTGGAGATAACACTCGCTTTACTTCTGCAAACAAATGTCTGGTGCCTCTCTGATATGTGATGAATACCGGCACACTAGTAGTCTCATGGTGCTCATACTGATGAGATGGTTCACCTTCATGCTTAACCTCTGATAGCCCCTATGAAGCTCTAAAGAAATCACGAGAGATGAAATCATCCCAAATGATGCCCTGCAATCCAAGCTGATGAACCACCAAAATCTTAATAAGAGAAAAATGATAGACATTGTTAAGTTGCTGCTGAGATGTTTTATGTTGTATAAAGGTGGTCATCCTCTCTATGTTTCGCAAAATGAAATACAGAATGTTCATCATCCGTACCCTGGTGAAATGCATGAGCAACCTGATGTGATAAGCATAGAGATGAGAGAACCGTCCCTCACAGCTGAAATATTTCATGATCAATTTCATTAGTGGAGCATATTCATCTTTCAGATATCGGAATGGGAACACTCTCTTGAGCTGCCTCAAGAAACTGGTTTTGATGTATGGCTCATAATGCTACCGGTCAATCTTTTGTTTCTTGTGCCATGGTTCACCAATGTTCGGTATATCGGTTGCTAATGAGATAGATTCTGGCGTAAGTGTGAAGGTGACACCAGCCAAGAGATCTTGATCTTCGTGCAAGTGCAACAAAAAAAGATGCGCCAACTCATGATGAAATTGGACACTAGCCACCTTGTGACAAAACTCATAGCATGACTGATGCTGAAAACATTGCATAGCAAGAGAGTAGGCCTGCAATTCTGTCAGGGTGATTGGTTCTTCCCTAGCATGTCTGCCACATTTATGAGGCCTCTGAGGTGCCTGTTCTTCCAAGGGTTTGTCACTTTGAGTTTCCACTTCATAGTCTGATGAATGCTCATATGCCATGACTGTTGTACAATATACCTTGAAGAAAAGATGTTGTTGTATATAAACTGTTATGGGACTACTCTTTAATGATGTATGAAACTGCTATGTTGTAGTGCAATATAGTTGAATTTTGGCAATTTCACGCAAGGAATGAGCAATTTGGAGAAGTTTGAAACAATTTCGGGCTTTGGACTGTATGCGTCGTGCCAAGAGCCCAGTGCGTAGCATGTTTGGAGGCCTTCCCTGTGTCCAAATTGGGCGCATGATAGCTCGTTGGAAAGGTCCTTGAGCTGAATTTCCAATCCAACTAGAATTTTTGAATTTTGAGTTGATTTGCTTTGTCAAAGATTAAATCTCCCAAGACTGGTCAAAATGTGCCAAATGAGGCTGCCTAAAGGCAAAGTGTTGCTACAGTCAACTTTTGAATGCCTTCCTCAACTCGAAATTGAGCTCATGATAGCTCATTGGAAATATATTTGTTTCTAGTTACCCTTCAACTCATCAACCAAGTCATTTGGCCAACCAAGCTAGGAGAAAACTTGATTTTCCCAAGCTCACTTTAGAGGTGCATCAATTCTCCCGAGGCAATTGTAGTTTTAACATTTCTCTAAAACCATGACACCTGCGTAAAATGTGAAGGAGGTTTTTCTTACTTGGCCTATTTTAAACAAAACACTATCTCAGTTTTCCCAAATTCATCTTTTATTGCTCAGAAACATCATTTGAGCGAAACCTACCCCAATGTGTGGAACAAGAGATTTATGAAGCAAAATGAAGGGGATAGGGAGCTTATAAATTCTTGAGGAAATTTTTGGAAGTAGGGAGGGATGTTAGGAAGCAGGGGAAAGTAGAATCTCAGAAATTGAGTGAGGTGAAGTGGTGCAAAAGGGCAAAACACAGGCCTAGCCTTGAAAATTGGCAAGTTGTAGCAAGAAACTAGGGTTTGTGTGAAAATGAGGAATTTGGGGGATCTCAGTGATGGGAAGTTTTTAATAAGGTACATTAAGGATAGGGGAAGGTTTGTGAACATCAAGGTACAAGTTTTTCTGATGATTTGACCATCTAAGAGAAATTGCCTTCAAAACACTAGGAGAGGGAAATGAACCTTGCGTAGGCGCAACTGAAGCATGAACAGGGTGTAAAATGACCCAATGGAACCTGACATGATAATGAAAACCCTCTAAATGATGGTACGCTTAGATGATAGCGATAAGGACCGACATTTGGACAACTTTAACAAGAGTGAAAGTAAACCCTAGACCTAATTCCTAGTGACCAACTTTTACTTGAAGACTCACTGAAATGAAAAAATTTGACCTTGACACTTTAAAATCGCTTTGTAAGAGCATATTTGATCACTGGAGGAAGGTTGCAGAGACTGACACTAACATTGGCTCCAATGGGGATGGCAGCTCCTTGGAGTTGCCAAGAACAACAGATCTCTGGAAGAGCTAGACACTGCCTTCATCCATTGGGCTATGGAGTCATTATTTCGACAAACCAACATGACTCAATTTCTTGAATGAAACTTGACTCAAACTGAATCAATGGAAACTGACATGACTGAAAAAACTTGACTCTAACAAACTAACTCAAAATACTAAGACCTGAACTTAAAACTTAAAGCTTGGTGGTAGTACATGACCACCTGTGTTTCTTACAAGACAATATACCATCAAACTATATCAAAATGCCAATGCAGCCAATCAAGCAGATGCCTTCTTGATTGATTATCCTGATCAGATCTTCTGGTCAACAATGAATACTGGTAACTGGGCATCCAAAAAAACAATTGACCATCATCTCCTTCATCACTGAATACTGCAATAATCACCTTCACTACTGACTGCAACAGATTCGCCAGAGGATCTTGAAAAACATGAAGTCTTTCCTCCTGCTAAAAGAGCAAGGTGTCCTTTCCTTTTGATTCTGATCTTCCTTCATAATGTACTTCAGTAAAAATGTGTTCTTGGTCCTCAAAAAATTTTGAACAGGTAAATGAGCAGATCTCCTCTTGAAAGAAATTTTCAAAACATGAGACATATGAAGAAGAATCTGAAATGGAATCCTGAATGGTATGATCTTCGGTAGTCTAAATATATTGTAGATCATCTTCATATGATATGACAACTAGATTCTCATTACATTCATCAATCATAAGAAAAGAAACTTCAGATGTTTCGTGAAACCCAACATTATCACTTCTATCATCTACCAACGATTCATCCAAGGAAATTTTTTCACTTACTTGAGAAAATATTTCATCTTGTTTTTCATGAACTTAATGGATTACCTCGTTATGAAGCCTGTGTTCTAATGAGATGAGGGCAGTTAGGTCTGTAACTCTGTTTTCTTCATTTGAGGCGGCTCCAACAATACAATTCTCTTCTATGAGATCCAGAACAACATGTTTTTCCTCATCATAATCTATCTCTTGATCTTATTTATCATCATTGTTTTTTGAGATTGGAACATCATTTTCCTGTGCATCCTCTTTTATTTCAACCAGATCTAAAATAAAACTTCTTCTTTCATCATTTTCACCCATATGGAAATCTTCAACCTGTTGATTTTGATCTTGCTGCAAAGTTTCCTCTAAGAGTTTTATGTGCTGTTGAAACGGATTTTCATACAAGGCTTCCATGATCTCATCGTCCATGAAATTATCATCTTCATAATATTTCTCAAGTATTTCAATAAAACCATAAGCATGCTTGCAACAATCTTGAACTAAATTTAATGATGGATAAAATTCTTTATATCTTTCAAATAACATGTATGAAAATCTTTCAAACAGTAAATACAAGCAGGGGACAAACTTTCATACCAAGATTGGGCTTCACCTTCTAGAGTGGCCAGGAATATTTTCATCAAGCAATCTTCGGGAGAATCAACTTTCAATTTGTGAATATGCATGTGAAATCTAACCAGATGTAAGGCAACATCCTTCCTACCATCTTCTTTAAATGTAGGCAAATTCCTTGACCAATCTACCTTCCGAATCTTATTTGGGAAGCCTGGAATGTGATCTCGGCTCATCGGAGTGTACCTTCTTGCAACCCAATCCATCTTGAAAAGCTCAAAGCTACTAATCTTCCTGCAATGGAGTCACCATGAAGCATTGATCTCTGGATTTTTTAGTGAATGAAGTCGCTAGGTGAATGATTTCAGCCTTCTTATGCCTGATCGTTGTCCACCATCAACAATCAGTTCTAAACTTGATACTTGTACTGGGGAAATTAACAAGTTAGATGTCACATTTTCAAGCTAGACCAGAGATTGACTGAAGCAGCGTTTATCTACTTCTGCTAATGCAAAGCAAAAACATTTCGAAGGCTACCTGGCATAACTTCAAGCTCTGTCTGTAGCTTAGAATACCAATGACATCAACAAGCAAACCATTTTCTTCCCCAATATGTTCGGCACTATGTTAGAGCCTAGATTTGTCTCAGGCTGAAAAGACAAGGTTCTAGGTCCACATCAAACCACGCTCAGCCTCGTAGCTAGCCCTACGAGGACAGGAGAGGGCTCTCCGGGTCAATCTCAGCAAAAGATACTCAATGGGCTGAAGATGAATTATTTAGCAACTAACTTTAGGCTAGGTATTAAGTGCAGAGGATTTCATTTGAGTTTTTTAGGGTTTTGTTGAAAAAATGGGAAAGGCAAATTGGGCTCGGGGATGAGGCACAGTTTCTGCAGAGTTCCAATTGGGGCAAGGAAGGCAATCGCTTTGATTCTTTAAAGTGAGTGAGATGGATAGATCAGACTGGTGAGAAGCCAAGGAGAGCAAGAGAGTCTTAAGAATTCCCCTTGAAGAGATGAAAACATGAAAATTTAAACAAATTCAAAGGCAGAGCATAACAGTTATGGGTTCTACCTTAATAAATCATTTTTTCAAATTCAGAAGAAGAAGCTTGAAAATAATACACATAACACAAGATAAACTTACAATTACTCAGAGAAGCACACCATCAAAACATAAAGCCACATGGATCCCAAACAGTGCTGCAAAACCCTAGTCTTTCCTTAGCCAAAAATGAAGAAATGAATGTTCAATAGAGTGCCAAACTTTTCCAAAGAGTCCAACCCTGAAAATGACTTAGAAATTACATGATATAGGCAAGCCAACCTATTCCCTTGCCTCTAGGGGTCGATCTCATCATTCCAGGAGCTGTTTCAACCAATTCTCAACAAAGCACTAAAATCTAGGCAGTCAAAACAACTTGCCTCTATAAGGTAGGAAACTGATTCATTCATTAAATTTTCACTTTTTGATGAATGAATCCTCTAGAACAAGTAAATAAGTACCAGAATTAAATCATGTTCACCCAATTACATCAAGATAAGTCAAAAATAACATCACAAAGCAAAACTAGTCAAACCGGCCGAATTTCTGAGCTGGAAGGTGAAAAATTGGGCAAAAAACCTCTGTGTGTCGCGCCAATTTCTGTATGTGTCCCACAATTTGATGTTGTATTTGAGGCACTTGCTGAAGTCAAAATTGAGCAAAAGTGTGCTTGTTGGAAATCCCAACTTGTCTAATTTCCAACCCAAGTGGAATTTCTGAATTTGGTGCCCATTTGCCCCTCCCAAACGTCAATCTCCCAAGACTACTTCCTGCGTGTGAAAATAGGGGCAGAGAGGTCATTTTTAGGGTATTTTCTACCTCCTGAGGACTCAAGACTTGTCCAAACTTCTTTTTTTCATTTCGAGCCTCCTATCATAAGCGCGCGCCACGTGGCACGGTGCACAGGGAGAAAAACCCTGTTTTTTGCAGAAAAATTTACAGAAAAACAAAAAAATGCCCCAAATTTCTTGAAATTTGGGCTAGAGCTTATTCATTAAGTGTTATGTTGGGCTAAAGAGGCCTTGACCAATAACTAAAGATGATCAAGCTCCATTTTCCTCTTTTCGTTCTTGATTCGCTTCCTCAATTTCGCCTTCAAATTCCTGATTCGTGCCTTGCACACCTTGTTTCGCACCATGTAGTGGAAAGCCATGTGTCTCAGCAAGGCATGGTCCTTGTCACCCTTGTCCAACAGCCTCTCTAATTGCATGTTAACTCTCTCGAGATTGGCCTCCCGATCCTCATTAATCTCTTGCTCCAATGACGTGAGCTCAACTCTTCTCCTTTGTGCAGCTTGGTGATGCTCACGAATGTTTTGTAGCTCCATGATTTCCTACTAATGCTCAAGTTGTTTGTTACTCTGCTCCAAGTACTTAATGGTCCACTTAGCCCTCTCCAAATCAAGGGATAAGGTTTTGATATCTATTTGCTACTCTTGGATGATCTCTCTATGTTTGGCACTTTGTGGACCTGTATCAGTATCATCATCATGAATGAGAATGAAGTCAGTCTCTCGTTCACCTGATGGCTCACCTGAAGGCCCCAAAATCCTGCATTGGACTCTTGCGTTTGTCCTGTACCTGTGATTCTGATGGAGGAAGCGAGGCCCCTTCCACCCTGGGTGGAGATAACAGTCGCTTTTCTACTTCAAACAAATGTTTGTTGCCTCTCTGATATGTAATGAATATCGGCACACTAGTAGTGTCATTGCACTCATACTGATGAGAAGGTTCACCTTTATGCTTAACCTCTTATAATCCCCTTGAAGCTCTAAAGAAATCACGAGAGATGAAATCATCCCAAGTGATCCCCTGCAATCCAAGCTAATGAACCACCAAAATCTTAATAAGAGAAAAATGATAGACACTGTTAAGTTGCTGCTGAGGTGTTTTATGTTGTATATAGGTGGTCATCCTCTCTATGTTCCAACAAATGAAATAAGGAATGTTCATAATCCATACCCTAGTGAAATGCATGAGCAACCTGATGTGATAAGCATAGAGATGAGAGAACCGTCCCTCACAGCTGAAATATTTCATGATCAATTTCATTAGTGAACCATATTCATCTTTCAGATATCGGAACGGGAACACTCTCTTGAGCTGCCTCAAGAAACTGGTTTTGATGTATGGCTCATAACGCTGCCGATTAATCTTCTGTTTCTTGTTCCATGGTTCACCAATGTTCGGTATACCGGTTGCTAATGAGATAGATTCTGGTGTAAGTGTGAAGGTGACACCAGCCAAGATAGCTTGATCCTCGTGCAAGTGCAGCACAAAATGATGAGCCAACTCATGATGAAATTGGACACTAGCCACCTTTTGACAAAACTCATAGCATGAATGATGCTGAAAACACTGCATAGCAAGAGGGCAAGCCTGCAATTATGTAAGGGTGATCGATTCTTCCCTAACATGTCTGCAACTTTTATGAGCCCTCCGGGGTGCCTGTTCTTCCAAGGGTGAGTCACTTTGAGTTTCCACTTCATAGTTCGATGAATGCTCAGATGACATGACTGCTATACAATATACCTTGAAGAAAAGATGTTGTTGTATATAAACTGTGATGGGAATGCTCTTTAATGATGTATGAAAATACTATGTTGTAGTGAAATATAGTTGGATTCTGGAAATTTCACGCAAGGAATGAGCAATTTGGAGAAGTTTGAAACAATTTTGGGCTTTGGACTATATGCGCTGCGCCAAGAGCCCAGTGCGTAGCTCATTTTGCAGGAGACATCTGGAGGCCTTGCTGGTATCTAAATTTGGCACAGGATAGCTAGTCGGAAAGGTACTTCAGTATGATTTCCAACCCAACTATAATTTTTTAATTTGGAGTTGATCTACCCTGTCAAAAGTCAAATCTCCCATGACTGGTCAAAATGTGCCAAATGAGGTTGCCTAAAGGAAGAGTGTTGTTACAGTCAACTTTTGAATGACTTTCTCAACTCCAAATTGAGTGCAGGATAGCTCATTGCAAAGAAATTGTTGTCTAGTTATCCATAGACTCATCAAGTAAGTCATTTGGCCAGCCGAGCTAGGAGAAAGCTTGATTTTACCAAGGTCACTTCAGAGGTGCATCAATTCTCCTGAGGCAATTATATTTTTGACATTTCTCTAAAACCATGACACCCATGTAAAAAGTGAAGGAGGTTTTTCTTCCTTGGCCTGTTGTGAAAAAAAACCTCTCTTAGTGTTCCAAATTCATCTTTTTATGCTCAGAAAAATAATTTTAGTGAAACCTACCCCAATGTGTGGAACAAGAGATTTGTTGAAATGAAGCGAAATGAAGCGGATAGGGAGCTTCTAAATTCTTGAGTAAATTTTTGGAAGTAGGGAGGGATGTTGGGAAGTAAGGGAAAGTGGAATATCATAAATTGAGTGAGGGAAAGGGGTCAAGAAAGGAAAAACATAGGCCTAGCCTTGAAAATTGTCAAGTTGTGGTAAGAAACTAGGGTTTATGCGAAAATGAGGAATTTGGGGGATCTCAGTGATGGGAAGTGTTTAATAAGGAACATTAAGGATAGGGGAAGGTGTATGAACATCAAGATACAATTTTTACTGATGATTTGACCATCTAAGAGAAATTGCCTTCAAAACCCTAGGAGAGGGAAATGAACCTTGCCTAAACACAACTGAAGCATGAACAAGGTGTAAAATGACCCAATGGAACCTTACATGATGATGAAAACCCTTTGAATGATGGTATGCTCAGCTGAATAGTTACAAGGACTGACATTTGGAAAAATTTGACAGGAGTGAAAGTAAACCCTAGACCTAATGCCTAGTGACAAAATTTTACTTGAAGAGTCATTGAAATGACAAAATTTGACCTTGACACCTTAAAATCACTTTGTAAGAGCATATTTGATCACTGGAGGAAGGCTGCAAAGATTGACACTAACAGTCCCCAACCTTGTTCACGCAGCTGTCAGCCCATGTGGCCTTGAAGGCTGACTTCCGCAGAGTCTATATCCAAGCACGGAAGGATCCATAGTAGAAATGGCACTAGTTTCCCTATTTTGTGTCAGAAATGGACGTGCAGGAAATCGTAGGTTTATGGCCTACATAGTGGTGCACCCCGTAAGAGTTAGATGTTGGAACAAGCATGGGCATGCAAAGTTCTGTTGCAGAGAAAAGAAAGGAGGTTGGTAAGAAATATACATTTACCCTAGGAGAACATAAAAATAAGGAAGCTACAGAAAAGGCTCGCATAGAGCATGACCACATTGCTAAGGAGCAGGCAGAAAAAGAACAACATGAGTCGGAGAAAGGTGATAAGTCACATTCACCGGAGACAGACAAGGAAGAGCTTTCAGGCCAAGGCAGAGGAAATAATGAGGGGTAGAGCACCTGCCTTATTTTAAAAATACGTGGCACAAAGAAGAAGGGTGGAACATGAAAAAAGAAGAAATTTGATAAAAAAGTGATCTCGATGAGATTGGCAACAAACTCCCAGACCTAATGACAAAAGTGTTGCATCAATTTGAGGAGAAATACATGCAGATGTTGGGGAGCGTCCAACAGGATCTGCGTGGGCTTCAAATCCAAACAATCAGAATATAGGCACGTGTTAGACAAGCAAGCAGGGAGCAAGCGAGCCTGACACCCGAGACTAGCCAACCAGCTGAGCTAGTAAGGACCATAGATCTCAAAACTATACCATTTCCATACGGGTCCATTCATGGATAGTCAACCAAGGATCATATTTTACTTAGTACAGTCAAGGATATAAGACTGAATGTAGCAGCGCTCTCCCTCGAAACCATTCATGTGCTGCATAAGGGGGTGACAGATGAGTTGAGAACCAGGGAGAAACGTGCCCTCAGCCTCATAAGTGAGTATAAAGCTAACAATGAACAAATTTTCATTAAAAAGACATAAGCTATAAAGGAAAAGGAGGAGCTATGGGTGCCTAGTTCAATTCTGGAGTTAGTAGTAGTGGAGGCCTATAAGACAGTGCATGAACTTCACATACCAGAGAATGAATAGCTTGAAGCCAAAATCAAAAAATTAGCTGCTCGTGTGTGTGAGGCTAGAGCAAAAGTTGGATGATTAACTTTCGAGTTCAACATGAATATTGCAGAGCTATAGTTGAAGCTGCATCACACGGCTCCACCTGAGGTTTGGGAGCAGTGCAAAATTGCAACTAAGAAGGGCATGGCTACCTTGGATACCATAGTCACTGGCTGCACAGTGTTCTTTGATTATTCTATGGAGCTATGGACCAATCTGTAGGAGGATCCAAACTTGCAAACATTAAACACAGAGGCCATGGAGATGCAGAGCCAATATGACAATTTCTGAGCGACCGAACGTAGCTTAGCAATGCATTGCCAAGTTAGAGGAAGGAAAGAAGCTACTAGCACAAGTAGAAGAAGGACAAAATAAAGAGGCATTGCTAAAGGCTAGGTTGCAGCCTTGGTTCGATGAGGCTTATCAGATCATGATCTCCATTCAACATAATCTTAAGGGACTGCAGAAGATGGAGCAAATGATAAGGCTGGTAGTAGAAGGACTAGCCACTAAATAATTGGTTAGGAAGGTTTGACAGGCAATGAAACAGAACATTGTTGAAGCTGCAGTGATGCAGGTGGAGCTCGGGGATCTTCACAGTAAGATCACAATAGAGTGACTCGAGGGTGAGCATTGATATCTGCGTTGGGTGCCTATCGGTATGGGGTTCCCTGGGTTAGTTTTCAGTTCAAATAACCCAAATCTTCTTATAATTTTGTAAATGATGTAAAGTCTCCATGATTTGTGGATGCAGAGCGTGTAGATGAATAGGAGTCAAAGGGAATTACCCTCTTGTTTTGCATAAGTTTTGCATCAGTTTTGAGATTCACCCATGGTCTGTGGACCATGGCATTGTATGAAGAAGTCTATAAATAGTTGAGTCTTAGTGAAAGGAAGAAACTAGATAGAACTAAGATAGAGGATTGGGTTGATTGAAGAGTCTTGGGCAGCAGCTAAGGCAAGAAGGATCTGTTTCCCACTCTTAGATAGGGAAATAAAGGCTCCGCAGTTGAGTGCATGAAGGCCTAGGTAGAGTCTATAGTTGAGTGCACGAACCCCTACAACTGTGTGCATAGGGTAGTTTGAGTCTATAACATGTGAATTGAATATCTGTTATATCTGTTAATGTTATATGTTTTTGATAAATGACTTGTTTTATGAAATATTGTTTGAATGCTACGCAATTATCTTGAGTCTGTATTAATAATGTACACAATGCATGTTTAAACACTTCCAGAAGACTCTAGTGATTTCTCTGATGCTTTCTAGTGAATTAAGTAGATCTATGTGAACAACAATGTAGGATTGTTTTCTGGTGCACATAAGTAGGTAAATCAACTGCTAAAGCTAAGAAAGGATTGACCGTAGACCTTCACAAAGCTCTAAAGACCATTTTAATTGAGTTACAGTGACAAGTACAAGGAGTTTATTGACATGCCTGAAGGAAGGTCTAAGGCATTGGAAGACATCACAATTGTCTTTGGATGAAAAAACTTGGTTCTTGCATCCCCCCATACTCCTTCAGGTGAGACTACAGACTATGCTATTGAGGTTGTTGTTAAAAGGGCCAGTAGTGTAGGGTTTTGTTGGTTGGTGCAACTACCTTTGAACATGGTTTGGGACCCCCTAAGTCAACACAACGGAAGGATTTATAGGCTTTTGGGAGGTGGTTGCTAATGGGTTAAGCTCTTTGATTTAGCGAAAAGACCTATCTCTCTAGAGGTTTAACCAAAGTACCAACATTCAACATGACACAATAAAATAGGATGAAAGATGAAGATGGAACAATTATTAAGATATCAGATAACACATATACCCATATCAAATATTGATATTATCTAATAAGAATAGATAGTGTGGAGAAAATTCTTCAATAGCTTAACAATAATGCAAATAGGAATTGTATGAAAGGAAACAATCTACAAATGCAAAGGTAGTAACATAAAAAAACTGCTTACTTAGATTGTCCAATAAAGAATACAACTTTATCGGGGGAATTAAGGGAGGTTGATCCTTAGCCAAGCCTCTCCTAATGATCCAAAAAATATTTGATGTATGAAAAAATTATTATGTAACATATTAAATCACTTATACAACAAACAAGTTCTGTCAAAATCTAAAGCTACAATTGTTTTTTTTAATTTGATGCTTCAAGATTTTACAAAATATAAATTTTGTGGCCCTTAATCCAACCCTGCATTCTAAATAAAAGAATATATGGAGAATCATATTCCTCAATTTGTTACAATCTAGAGGAAAAACAATGAACTAAAAAATTAAAAACGAATTATGATTTCTCATAAAAATAGGAATTGGCAGAAAGTATTCTGGCTTCGTATCTAAAAATTGATTCTTTGACTACTAGTCCTTTGCCATAAGATCTGAAGTTTTCCTAAAAAATATGTCAACTACACTTTAAATAGGGTTAACTCCTCCACCTATTTAACTAAAATCCCCTTTGGCTATTATATTCATGTCCAAAAATACTGTAATAATCTTATGTTGACGGATCCTTTGTCACAAACCTATTTTACAATGTTTTTTCATTCTTCTAAAATAGGAATTTTTTGTCTATCTCTCTCTTTCTATTATTGAATGGCTAGCTACTATGTTGGGCCAATTAATTGTTCTAAAATGGACCAACTAATTGCTACAAATTAATTTGTCAACCCGAGGTTTCATTTTTTCTATTTCAAGGTTATCAACATAGTTTATGCTAGAGAAATGTGGATATGACTACCTGCTATGATCTTATTGAAAAGAAAAGTTGTAGTATTAAAGAAATCAACTCAAACTTCAATCTTTAATTATCACAAACTATTCAAATACCAATTGTTGCAGGCTTCTAAAGGAAATAGCAAAAGAAAACATACTCAACAACAAGTTGTTTCTTAGGGAGCAACAATTACAGAATAGAAAGGAAACACTACAAAATCACATTGTTGAAAGTGATTAAGTAAACATAATAGAAATATATAATAATTTATAGGAAACAGAAAGAAAGAACACTACTCTTAACAAATTAATTACATGAAATCTATTCTATAGTGATTTCAATAAACCTGATTCAAAACAGAGCATGAAATATAATGAATCAACAACTAGAAATTAACAACAATTACAAAAATAGAAATAGTTGGAACAGTAAAATCAAACACAGAATTACTGATATAAATGAAGACAATGTTGTTTCCAAAATCGGGCCCAAATCTGGAATTGAACTTCCTTATGAAGAAATCAGCACAACAGAGTAAATATAAGTAAAAACACTTTCATTCAATTGTATAAAACTAGTTACAATTAATGTAATTGTAAGTTTGACCTTGTGTCAAAAATAATATTACAGCTTGAGCAACCCATTTCGAGGATGAACACCAGTTTTTATGTTGTACCAGTAAAAGATAAAGATCAAAGAATCCATTTTAATAATGAGCAATCCTGAGAATCTAATGATTCTCAAGATGCATGCTTAAGTTACAAAGATCTTAATGAATCCAAAAGACCAGGTCGAGAGGTCCTCTTTAACTAAGTCGCTCCAAACAGAGAGTAACATCCTGACTCTTACATGATATCCAACAAACATTCCAGGAAACAACATCAAATGTCCATGTATCAATAGATTCCTATCCAATAATGAGGATCCATTCATTAGGAAACAACACTTTAATGAGTGAATCCGTTCGTAAAATAATGAAATAATAAATTAATATAAAATACTACTAAATTCCATAATACACATATTAACATAATGTAATCACAAGAAATACTTGTAAAATAATATCAAAATTAAGAAATAAGGCAAGAATAATATGACAAATATGAGGCCGAAAATCACCCCAAAACTAAACTTTTTTGCGTGATGTCATGCAAATAAATTATTAGCATGTAGGAAAGTTAAGGAGTAAACTTCATAATATTATTCTTGTCTATGCTCTTAAAAATCCACTAACTTACCTACTTGTAGTAATTCATAATCAGGTTTATAAAATGATTGGGCGCACTGGATCATGGTGCATCGATACCAGCATCCTATCCAGTGGATACCTCTTTCCAATACCAAGTGAACATAGTCTCCTCCTCTAGTCATGGCATACCAAAAGTTGTCATAACCAGAAGGTTCTTTTTCCTTAACTTCATTAAGTTATGTCTGCCACTTTTCCTTATCTCCATGAAGAGCCTCATCTCTGATGTCTTCCAAATATTCCATCCCTGAGTGCAAGACATCATATTGAATTTGTGCAAGTGGAGGGGAAACACCGGGTTTTTCTATAAAAATACCATCACATATTTGTGTGTCGAAGGGGTTATTAGGTTCCCCTATAACCCAAATATATATACCATGCTCTCTTCTCTAGAAGGTATGAGAAGTCTTCTCCCACTTTACCTGGTTCTGGGCATTTGATATAAAATCCCGAAATTGAATATCTCTAATGAATGGGATAGGATTTTCTTCTACCTGCTCTGCTAAAAATAAATTATGCATATACAAATCACACAAAAGATATTATGTATACCCATCCAGTCTTCAGAAAGTAGAAATCAAATCTAGTACATTTCTGAACTCATGCAATTGTCCACATTTTGCTTTCACTTTAAGCAACAAATATCACTCAAGCAAATATAAAGCACAATTTGAGGCTGGGGACCTACATGGCAAGGCATCTGAATAAATATAAAAAATTTCCTTTGTTTTCACTCCACCTTTCTTAAGGTGGTCGTTTAAATTCTATACTTCATTTTCATATGCTCTTAGTTATGAATAGCTCTCATCTTCTATTGTGACCTGAGATTTAAATTGTTGAAGAAATTCCTAATGTTCCCTCCAAGGCACCACCTCTCCCTGATATCTTTCTATGGTCTTTTGTTGTTCCTCCATAGTTTAATGAAAGACTCTAATGGATGTTTCTACACTCACATGAGTATTGAGAGGAACCTCTTCTACCTGTACGCCTTTATAATTAAAAGTAAATGGTGGATTAGTCTAAATTCCTTTCTCAACAAGGGTAGTAAGAGCATCCATCATGTATTCCTTAGAATCAATATTGGTTCCTACTTTAGTAGCAACAAGAAAAAAGTCTGTCAAAGTACTAGAATTACTAAAAACAAATATAACATTAGTCTAGACTTCCATTTCCGAGTTTCCTGCTTTCATTTAGGCCTCTTCACATAATCTTTATTAAACTTCTTACTACCATGTAATGGATTGTTTAGATTTTGTACTTTTTAACGCAACTTCTTATTTTCTTAGTTTAATTTATGAATTTCCTTCTGAAAAATCCCTTTTTCTTTATTTCTCCCATATTTTCTACCAATGGCCAACTGAATATGATTACTATTGAAGGTTTTTAGAGAGGAAACAACAACTACTATTTCATCTTCTTAGACAATAGTTTCTTGAGTGGGTTTGACTGCCTATAAGTAGCCATCCTCCCTTGTCATCACACTTGTTCCAAGTTATGCAACCAACTCGCAAAATCGAAGAATTTGATAGATCAACAATTTCAAAAGTAGCATTTTCAAGGGTGAAACCTCCTTTACATTACAAAAATCAACAATTATTGGATAATACAAATGAAAAAAATTATTTCTATATATAGGAGTCTAAGAGCTCACAATATAATCAGAGCCAACATAACAATAATAATTTAAGGGAAAAACAATAACAATAGTGGGCTTCTATGGGGCACAATAATAACATTATGGGGACAACATGGGCACAACAATAATAATAAGGAAATACACTACTATTATTGGGACCTAACATGCCCCTCTCCTTCAAAAAGGTTTTTTCCTCAACGCTTGAGTAGTTCTGAATGCTTCTGTATAAAATTATCATCCACCCATGTGGAATCTTCAGTGGGGAAGTTCTTCCAACTGATGAGATACTTTGAAATTGATCGATTTTGTAGCTGTCAAGTTCTTTTTTCAGCTACTACTTCAGGTTCCGATATGATTTCTCCTTCCTCATGAAGTTCTGGAAATATTTTTTGAACTGGGAGCTTTTCACCTATAACCTTACTTAAGCATGGATCATGGCAAACTGGGTACACATGGGAAGATGCAGGAAGTTCCAATTTGTATGCCATGGTACTAATCTTTTGCAACACCTTGTACATACCGTAATACTTTGGTGATAATTTACTATCATTCTTAGCTTACATAAGGGACATTTGTTTGTATGGTTGTAGTCGTAGAAATACCTAGTCACCTACATCAAAAATTATTTCGGTGTCATGTTGATCTTCCTATTGTTCCATTCTATTCTACACCAAAGTCATGTTATCCTTTAAGAGTTTGAGAACTTTTTGTTGATGCTCGATGTGATCTTCCGCTACTTGAACCTTAGAATTTTCTCTTAAATATGATGTGATGGACGGTGGATGATATCCATAAAGTGCCATAAATGGGGTCATTTTTGGTGGAGCATGGAAGGAAGTGTTATACCACCATTTAGCTAGAGCCAACCATTTTACCCATTTTGTTTGTTTATCAAATACAAAGAAACAAAGATATCCTTGCAACCATTTGTTCACTATCTTAGTTTTCCCATCAGATTGAGGATGATCAGATCAGATATGGGCTTAATGAGTACCCAGACAAGGAAATAATTTTGTTCAAAAATTTCAAGTGGAAATAGGATCTTTCTCGCTTACGATAATCTTTGGGTTTCCATGTAGCTTTTGAATTTTTTCCGTAAATGCAGTAGCAACTGCACTTCCTTTAAATGGATGCGATAACGCAAAAGAGTGTGGATACTTGGTAAGTATATCAACTACCACCATGATGACACTCTTTCCTTCAGACTTGGGTAATCCTGTAATAAAATCCATTGAAGCCTCCTCCCTATGTTGAATTGGAATGGATAAAGGTTGTAATAGACTTGGCGCCTTAGTTGTCTCAACTTTATTTTGTTGGAAAACCAAACATTCTGCCACAAACTTTTGAATATCAAATTTAAGGCTATCCCAAAAAAAATCTTTCTTGACCTTGTGGTAAGTTTTTTAAAATCCAGAATGCCCTCCTAATGGAGAGTTGTGCAATTCCATAAGAATATTTAGCTTGTGTTAGGAATTGTTATAGATGTATAAGAAATATGTTTTCCATAATGAACCATTTTTACATCTAAATGTGTAAGATGTGCATGGATCTTCGTACAAATTTTGAATGAGTTCCCACACTTCTTCGTCATTATTCCATTCATCCCTTGCTTTGCTTATCCAATCTTGTTAGATAATAGAAATGGCACAAATAAATTCTTCCACATCCTCATCCTTCTTTAAGAGTGCATTTGCAACAACATTTTTCTTCCCTTTTTTGTACATGATTTCAAAGTCATAACCCAACATCTTTGTGACCCATTTTTCTACTCTTCTTAATATAATATTTTTTCTGAAAAGTATTGAAGCCTATCATTATCCATTTTTACCTTGAAATGTCTTCCCATTAGGTAAGGTCAGATTTTCTTAGGTGCATGTAGTATTCCCAAAATTTCTTTCTCATAAATAGTTTTGTGTAAATATTGTCCTTTTATTTGATGACTTCCAAAAGAAATGGGTCTTTCTTCTTGCATTAAAAAAACACCAATTCCATTTCCTAAGGCATCACATTGCACAATAAGGGTTTTTGAGAAGTCTGGCATAACTAAGACCAATGCTTGGCACATTTCCTCTTTAAGATGTTCAAAGGCTTTCATTGCTTCTAGAGTCCAAGCAAATGCATATTTCTTCAGTAATGTTCTTAGAGGTGTTGCTATTTTCCAATAATTCTGCATAAACTTGTGATAATACCCTATCAACCTAAGAAATCCTCAAATATGCTTTATGGATGTTGGGATTTTCCATTCCTTAATGGATTTACTTTCACTAGGGTCTACCTTAACACCTTCATGAGATACAATATGACCCAAATATTGAACCTCTTTTACTCCAAAGGAACATTTGGATGTTATTGCCTCTAATTGTTTCTCCTCAAATAGTTTGAGCACTCTACCAACATCTTGAACATAATCCTTCCAAGACTTGTTGTAGATTATTATATCATCAAAAAATAATAACACAAATTTTCTAAGGAAGGGTTTGAAAATAGAATTCGTCAAACCTTGAAATGTAGAAGGTGCATTGGTAAGGCCAAAAGGCATGAACAAAAATTCATAATGATTCTTATGAGTTATAAATGTTGTTTTCAAAATGTCCTTAGTCTTCTTTCTAATTTGATGATATCTTGAATGAAGATCCAACTTGGTGAAGTACATTTATCCATGAAATTAATCCAATAATTCATCAATGACAGCAGTGGGAAATTTATCTTTAATAGTGAGCTTGTTGAGTTTCCGATAATATGGACACATGCACCATGGTCCATCCTTCTTGTGCACCAATACTACTGGAGCATAGAAATAACTTTGTCTTGGTCGAATTATACTAGCCTCTAGCATTTCTGCAACCATACGTCCAATTTCACTCTTTTGGGCATAGGGATATCTGTAAGGCCTGATGCTTGGAGAAACATTTCAATGTGGGAACCTCTAGTGAACAAAATTATGAAATTACACCACATTGTTTTTTATTTAGAATCTTTGGCATGCCATTACAACTAATTATGTTTCTCAATTTCACTATGATATCCCTCAATTCAACTTCCTTTCCTTCTGAAAAAATCAAGAAATGTCTTGAAAATTAAAAGCTATTGTACCCAAATACTATAGCCATTGGACTCCTAGTACAACATCAACAACACCAATTGGAATGGAAATATTTGGACTATTCAACGCATATTCTCCCATGAATAGCTTGATGTTATGGCACTTTCTAGAGAAATTTATGGTTACTCCATTTGCAATCATCACTTGACACTTTGGTGTTGGATATAGGAAGAAACTCAATTCCTTAGCTATCTTACAATGAATAAAATTATGAGTACTTCCTGAATCAATCAACACTATTACCATTTTCTTCTTGATATGTACTTATATTTTGATAGTTTGAGGAGTGGTAATTTCAGCCAATGCATTAGAATATTTGGTCGGATTCAATTATTCTTTCTCTAGGGTTTGTTCCTGGTGTGTATCCTCTTATTTTTATGTTTCTCTTCCTCTTCACAATCTCTGTAAAATAATGTCTTCTCAACACAATTATGACCTATAGTGTATCTGCTATCACAACTATATCAAAGGCCCTTTTCTCCTTTTTCTTCCAATTGTTGTGATGTCAACCTTGTAGGTTGTGCAGGGATAGGGTCAACAACACTTTCATATTTATAATTGTGATTGGTAGGCTTCCTTGTTGCCATAATTTTGCTTTCAATTTTTCTTGCCAACCTGAATGCCTTCTCCAGTGAATCAGGCTCGCAAAGGCGAACCTCATGTTGGATGCTATTCTTTAAAGTCCATATGAACGCATCAATCCTATGCTCATTTGGAATATATTTTACCCTTAATTTCAATGGTTGGAAGTCCTCAATGTGCTCTGCCACTGAAACTTTTTGTTTGATATTTATTAATTGGATAAAAAAAGTGTTTCTTTTTGTATCCTCATAATGTGCTACCATTTCTTCCATAAAAATTTCCCAAGCAAATTTTTTTTTATGAGAAAAAATCCATCTATACCATAAAAACTGATTTGGTTCCAAATATAAATTCGCAATGCATACCTCTTGTGTGTTTTTCACATTATGGAGATTGAAATATTGCTCCATTTGTAGTATCCATGTTACGGGATCCTTCCCATCAAACTTCCTCATATTTATCTTTGGAACATGGTGGGTCTTCAATCCAACCTTAGATTCTATGAAATCATGACTAACATTTATTTGTTCTCATCATGAGTTTCCTCTACTACCTTTTCTCCCTTAGGAAACATTTCTTGTAGAAACTTTTCCAAACCTTCTTTCAAGCCTTCCATGTCTTTATTCAAATCTTCAATATTTACTTCTAAAGAATCCATCTTACCTTCCATGCCATCAATATTAGCTTCCATGTGATTTGTCTTAACTTCCACGCCTTTCTTTAAACCATCCATCTTAGCTTCTGTTACTTTTTGTGAGAGTAAAATTTGTTGCACTTGGTCTCATAATTTTGATATATCATGTTGCATTTCTTCCTCTTCTTCATGAGTCATCCTAGAGCTTTCTTTATTACTTACTAGCTCTTTCCATTTTCTTTCTTCGGGGAGATAACTAGTGAAAAATTTTCTTCACTGCTCCCTTTGACTCACTTCAAACAAATTTTTCAAACCAAACTTATGCAAATGTTTTAAAAATACTACATATATTTTTCCCTTTGTAGGAGCTCGATATTTAGTCTATTGTATATACGTAATTTTGCATCTCCAAGATATAAAGTTTTGTATTGTGATAACATATGGGTCCTCTTTCCAACCTAATAAGTATGATCCATATTGTATTCTCCATGAAAGATTTATGTCAAATCTCCCATGATGACCTCATTATAGAGTGGTTCCATAGAGCAAATTTGTACGAAGCACCTCATGTCATTGTTTCAACCTTCAGACATAAAATGAAACAAACAAAACACCTGTCCATTTTACCTTTCTATAACGCTTTACAAAAGTTCAATCTGATGCTCAGACCAAAATTTATAATGATTCTCCTAAGGTGACCTGTTTGCGATTGAATTTAGGAGTCTTTAAAAAACATAACCTCATCAGTTCATATCTCCAAAAATGTAGTGAGGAAAGATCTAAAATTTTCTCCCAAGATTTATCATGATTTTGGCTCAAATGGGTTTTAATTTCAACTTTTGAATATTCATAGAAAATAATTTATCGTGAAAATTCCATGATGACGTATTTGAGGCAGCGAAACACTAGAATCGAAAGCTCTGATACCAATTGCTATGCAACCAACTCACAAAATGGAAGAATAAGATAGATAAAAAACTTAAAAAGTAGCCTATTCAAGGGGGAAACCTTTTTTACTTTACACAAATGAAAAATTATTGGATGATACAAATGACAAGACCTTCTTTCTATATATAGGAGTCTAAGGGGTGATGATATAGTCAGAGCTGACATAAAAATAATAATGTAAGGGCACAACAATACAAATAGTGGGATTCTATGGGGAACAATAATAAAAATATGGGAACGAAATGGGCACAACAATAATAATAAGGGGCTACAATGAAAATAATAATAAGGGAATGCACTAGTATTATAGGGACGTAAATTTCCAGAATTCAGGAAGTTCTCATCAAGAAAATAAATATGAGTTTCAGCTGAAAATCCAGTGCCCTCAACTCGGTCATCACCAATCAAATTTTCAAAAGACTATGGAGTCATTCCCTCCAGAGAAGAAGGATATAGTAAATTAGTAACAAAGTCTCTAGAACACCCTTTAGATGAAACAAGTTCAGGATCATTATACAATTCCAGGATAACAATAGATACAAAATTGATAGGAGAAGTTACAGTCGACGAATTTGGTAAAACCCCCTGGTCGACATGAGTATAAGAATGAGTTGAATGTTTCTCTATTGAAGTGGTCATGATTTCTCTCAAACTTCTAGTATCTAGCAAAATCTCTAGCCCTTCTAATCCTTGGGCTATTGGTGTTTCCTACTCCATATATTTTGAAGTTGATACATTTTGAGCTGATTTTTCTTCTCCTTGAGTCAAATTTTATTCCGTTAGCTACTCAAGAGGGTTGAAAGACTCTGGCCCTGTTTCACAAGTCTAGGTAATCTCCTTCTCTTAGGTAGTGAAGCTAGAACTGATGTCATCCTTTTGTTCGTGCTATTGATTTTTTGAGGTTTTACAATTTGTTCAATTCCTTGTGAGATATTTTCTGTCATAAGAGTTTCATCTAAATTTCCCTCATTTCCCTTATCTATCTCTCGTCACTAACTGGAACGTCCCCAAATGTTCCAATGATTGTTTCATTATCCAATGGAATGTCTTCACCATCATCAGGGTTTCCAAGGAGTCGTTCCCAAGTCTATTAATCTTGGCTAAGACTTCTTATTACTAATAGCTTGATGAGTCCATGGTGGCTTACAATCGAAGCTTTGTCCTTGGACCTCCTTAATCTAGTGGCAGTCTTATGAAACAGTGAATTAAGAAAGTATGGAAGGTTTAGGGTTAGCTTTTGCCTGAGGGATGCCTTGAGTTTCAGATGACGCCTCATTACCACATCGTACCTTCCATCACAAATGATGTATCACTAGAAAATCCCTACTAATTCCTTCCATGGTTCAGGTAATGAATTGGGGTTATACCTCTTCCCTTTTCTAGTCAATTCTTCGCTAGTATTAAAAAACAAAAGGGTTGCATTCTCGAGAGAGTTGTGTATCTCATACTACTTTTATCCTTCCATCGTAAACCTTATTACTTCTCCTATTTCATTTTCACTTACCCGTATCTATACATTTATCACCACGGTTGTGCCATTGTCCAAACTCTTCGGTAATTCCAATGCTACCTAATTGTCGAAGCCTTGTAACCATTAAAAATACTCTATCCATCTGGATTGAATCAAGATGTTGCATACCTATTATGAAGGCTATGATTGCCTAGCTTCATATTGGAATGAATGCCCAACCATATTTTAGTTTTTCAATAGGACACAGTCTTGCAACTGGAAACAACAAAATTCACAATATATGATAATAGTAAATTTGTACAGAGTATATAGGTTCGACGACATGAGTTAATATTATAAAATTTGAATAATAGTCATCTATCAATTCCAAATCACCCCCCCCCACCCACCCCAATAAGAGTAATGGTTGTCTGCAACCGTTAATCAAATTTTTATAAGATGGAAGGTTTGACACCTTTGAAGGATAATGATGTATTAATGCAGTGCAATAAAGTGACTATCAAAAGGAAAAATAGGAAGAAGAGTATATATGTGATGTATGAGGAAATCATTAATATTTTTATGACTCATGTGATGTAATGAGAATGCAATTTATTATGACATATGTAGGATGCAAACAAAATAAACGTATGCCAAAATTTGTACAAGGAATTAGATAAATGGAAGAAATAATTGTATCAAGTACATCATTAGAGAAAATAAGGGAGATTAATTTAGAAGGTTGAATTTCCCAAAAAAATAAATTCTAGTATGTATAATTATAATGAAATACTCATAGACAACCAAACCTCACCACTCTCTAGGAGGGTTGTAGAAATTTCCATTATAAATTTAATGATCATACTTTTATTAATTTTGAAGGATAATTTTTAATTTTACTTCAATAACACTAGCACGTCCTCTACTACCAACAAGAATCCACAGCCTCTACAAGGTTGCCTTTTTAACCCCTTGAGATGCCATTGTTCCATTTACTAAAACAAAATTGAAATTTTCTTGTTATATATATATATATATATATATATATATATATATCTATATATATCTATATATATATATATATATATATATATTCAATCATTTATAGAAGACCATTGTTCTGGCATGGTAACCAGCTAGAAACCATTCCATTCACTGGAGCTAATGAGGTTAACAATCTAACTCATGATGAGACCTCTTATCCTTTGAATTAAATGTAAAAGGCCATTACCCTGGCTTCGTAGCCATAAATGGTAATGTCACTCATGGTAGGTCAGCTCGTGATGAGACCTCCTATCCACTGTTAAATTGTAATTTTTATTAATAGGTTACTTAGTAAATGGAGTGGCATGTCAACTCCTTAAGGGTTAATGATGGTGTAAAAGCTATTATAGTAATTACTTCTCTAGCTTACTAATTTTTTCCTCAAACATTTATGATCATTTATTGTTGAAATATTGATGTGAAAAGGTATTCCTTATATGGTGATGAGACTAATGTATTACAATAATTTTTGTAAGTTTTGTACAATGCTAGAAATAATTAATATTCATGGAAATGTCAGAATTATGATAATGGTTTCTCGTAAAATATTTTCTAAGCATAACCATAAGTCAAGTTAACTTTCCTCCATCATATGAGGAGAAGGCTAATAAAATATTCCTTCCCTAAGGAAATAAATATATAACTAGGCTAGGAAATGATAATCTGATGTTAAAAAGTCATTGTAGTTAAAGGAAACATCAATGTGACTAATTAAATAGCAAGCACGATAAAGGAAACATCGATTGCGACTAGGGAAACAACAAACAAAATAAAGGAAATAATGGTTGTGACTAGGGAAATGACAATTGTAACTAAAGAAACAATGGTCTTGACTAAGGAAACAAAAAATATAACTTAGGAAAAAGTGGTTGTGACTAAGGAAACAAGAATTGTAATATGAGGAAATAGTGGTTGTAACTAAAGAAGAAATAACTATGATAAAAATAATAGCATTTTCTTTTCAATAAATCTATTGTAAATAAAAAAAGAAAATTTATATACATTATGTACAAAATAAAAAAATTATTTCTAACATAAATTTACCTGGTTCTAGGCATGGGGAAATTGCCCCGATCCGCTACAACCTAGAAATTTGCATCATTGTCAATTTCAAGAAGAAAATACTATTGAGTAAGTGGTGTATAGTACACACAGACCCAATGCCCATAGGTAGGGAAAAAAATTCTAACATTGTCAATTATAGTAAGTAATATCGTCCCATTGTCATAAAATTGAGTAATTTTGTAAGTTCCAAGCCATCTCGTTTGAATTTTACATGGAAATTCTTGGAATATAGAGTCATATGGGAGCATCCAATCTGATTTGTGAAAGTTTTTCTTTTTGATCAACCTATGATGGCATATAGCTCTCTGTTGTTTGATTATGGAAGTATGTTGTAGAGAAAGAAGACGAATTTCATCTAGCTCATTAAGTTTTTGTAAGCATTTTTTATGAGCTTCTATGAGATCCAATATGACTTCCTTGGTGGTTACGTGACTATTAACTTTGAATTCAATCCAAAAAATGGGCTCCTTATCAAAAATGAGTTGATAAGGGGAATAGCTAGTAGTATTGCATCAAGTTGTCTGACATGCCCATAAGGCTTCTAAAATCTTGGCATCCCGGTCTAAGCGATTCATAGATATGTTTTTAGTTAAAATATTCTCTAAGACTTTATTAGTTCTATCCTATTATGAAATGAGCTCACAAAATATTCGACTTAAAAATTATCCTCCTTGCGTGGGAAACCACTTTTACATTACATAAATGAACAAATGTCGGATGATGCAAATGCAAAACTTCATTTATATATATAGGAGCCTAAGGGGTCCCAATATAATCAAAGCCGGAATAACAATAATAATGTAAAGGCACAACAATAACAATAGTGAGATTCTATGGGGAACAATAATAACAATATGGGGACAACATGGACAAAACAATAATACTAAGGGATACAATGATAATAATAATGGGGGATTACAATAGTGTTATAGGGACATAACATGCCCCTCATGTTCAAAAAAAAATTGTCCTCAATGTTTGATTAGTTTTGGATGCTTTTGTATAAAATTCTCATCCTCCCCTGTCGAATTTTCCGTGGGTAAGTTCTTCCAGTTGATGAGATACTCTAAAATTGATTGATTTCGTTGCTTTTAAGTTCTTGTTTCTATGACTGCTTTAGGTTCCAATATGATTTTCCTTCCTCATCAAGTTCTAGCAATATTTTTTGAACTAGGAGCTTGCCACCTATAATCTTCTTAAATAATGAAACATGCAAAAATGGGTCCAGTCAGGAAGATGCAAGTTGCTCCAATTTGTATGCCATAGTAGAACTATTTTGAAACACCTTATATGGACCATAATACTTTGGTGATAAGTTATTATCCTTCTTATCTTGCTTGATAGAAATTTGTTTATATGGTTGTAGTCTTCTAAATGCCCAGACACCTACATCAAAACTTCTTTCTGTGCGATGTTGATATCCCTGTTGTTTCATTCTATTCTTTGTCAAAGTCATGTTATCCATTAAGAGTTGAAGATCTTATTGTTGATGCTTGATGTGATCTTCCACTGCTTGAACCTTATAATTCTCTCTTAAAAATGATGTGGTGGATGGGGGATGACATCCATAAAGTGCCATAAATGGGGTAATTTTTGTTGCGTTACGGAAGGAAGTGTTATACCACCATTTAGCCAAAGACAACCACTTGACCCATTGTGTTTGTTTATCACTTACAAAGAAATGAAGATATCCTTCCAAACATTTATTCACTATCTAAGTTTTCCCATAACATTGAGGATGATAAGATGAGCAATGAGCTAACTGAGTACCCAGACAAGAAGATAATTTTGTCCAAAAATTTCAAGTGAAAATGGGATCTCTATCGCTTAAAATAATCTTTGGGTTTCAATGTAGCATTGGGTTTCAATGTAGATAATGCACAAAAGTGTTCGTACTTGGTAAGTCTATCAACTACCACGAAGATGACACTCTTTCCTTCAGACTTCAGTAGACCTATGATAAAATCCATTGAAACTTCCAACGTTGGCACTTAGAATGGATAAATGTTGTAAAATCCCTAGGGTCTTAACTATTTCAACTTTATTTTGTTGTGAAACCAAACATTCTATCACAAACTTTTGAATATCAGATTTAAGTCTATCCCAAAAAAAATACTTCTTAACCTTGTGGTAAGTTTTTTAAAATCCAGAGTGCTCTCCTAATGGAGAGTTGTGAAATTCCATAAGAATATGTTGTTTTTGTTGGGAATTGTTACAGAGGTATAAACAATATTTGTACCATAATGAACCATTTTTATAGCTAAATCTTTGAGATGTACTCGGATCTTCTTACAAATTTTTAATGAGTTACCACACTTCTTCGTCATTCTCCCATTCATCCCTTGCTTTGATTATCCCATCTAGTTGGATAATAGAAATGGCACAAAGAAATTCTTCCACATCTTCATCCTTCCTTAACAATGCATTTGCAACAACATTTTTCTTCCCTTTTTTGTAGATGATTTCAAAGTCATAACCCAACATCTTTGTGATCCATTTTTTCTACTCTTCTTAAGGTTCTATTTTTTCTAAAATGTATTTAAGCCCATCATGATCCATTTTTACCTTGAAATGTCTTCCCATTAGGTAAGGTCAGATTTTCTTAGGTGCATGTAGTATTCCCAACATTTCCTTCTCATAAATAACTTTGTGTAAATACTTATGTTTGATTGGATGACTTTCAAAATAAATGGGTCTTCCTTCTTGCATTAAAACAACACCAATTCCATTTCATGAGGCATCACATTCAATAATAAATGTTTTTGTGAAGTTTGGCATTGCTAATACTAGTACTTGGCACATTGCCTCTTTAAGATGTTGAAAGGCCATCATTGCTTTTGGAGTCCAAGAAAATTCATCTTTCTTCAATAATGTTGTTAGAGGCGCTACTATTCTCCCATAATTCTTAACAAACTCGTGATAATACCCAGTTAACCTGAAAAATCGTCATAGATGCTTATGGATGTGGGAATTTAACTTTCCTTAATGGATTTAATTTCTCTAGGATCTAACTTAACACCTTCATCAGATACAATATGACCCAGATATTCCATCTCCTATACTTCAAAGAAAATTTGGAGGTTTTTTCATATAATTATTTCTCCTCCAATAGTTTTAGCACCCTATCAACATGTTGAACATGATCCTTCCAAGACTTGTTGTAGATTAGTATATCATCCAAAAATAGTAACACAATTTTCCTAATGAAGGGTTTGAAAATGTAATTCATCAAACCTTGAAATGTATAAGGTGCATTCGTCAGGCCAAAAGGCATGACCAAGAATTCATAATGATCCTCATTAGCTCTAAATGTTATTTTTGAAATGTCTTCCATCTTCATTCTGATTTGATGATATCCTGAATGAAGATCCAAATTGGTGAAGTAACTTGCTCGATGTAATTCATCGAATAATTCATTAGTGACTTGAATGGGAAATTTATATTTAATAATGAGCTTGTTGAGATCCCTATAATCTAGAGACATGCTCAACGATCCATCCTTCTTGTGCACCAATACTACTGGAGCAGCAAATGAACTTTTACTAGGTTGAATTATTCCAACCTCTAGCATTTTTGCAACCATACCTTCAATTTCACTCTTTTGGGCATAGGGATATATCTAAGGCTTGATGTTTGGAGGAACACTTCGTAGAATCAAACTAATATCATGGTCATGATCAGAAATAGGTAGGAGGCATTTGGGAGTCTTAAACACCTTGGAATTATTGTCCATGAATTTTTGGAGATGTGGACAAATATATGATTTCGATGTAGGAACCTGTAGTGAACATAATTATGAAATTATGCCTCTATGTTCTTTCTTTAGAAGATTTTTCGTGCTATTAGATATGAATATCTTCCTCGGTTTCCTTGCGATACCCATTAATTCAACCTCCTTTCCTTCCCAAAAAAAAATCAAAAAAAGTTCTTGAAAATTAAAAAATATTGTAGCCATTGGACTCATAGTACATCATCAGCGCCACACATTAGGATGGAGGGAACTGGACTATTAAATAAATATTATCCCATGGATAACTTGATATTATGACATTGTTGTACCAGCTACAACCACCCTCCAAAATTTTTCCTTAGCTTTGTTTTGGAGCCTCCCTACCAACGCGCTCTAGCACCATGTCCTGCACTATCAAGTACATAGGCTTCAACTGCATTTTAGTGGCCCTCTAGAAATTGCGCAATCATGCTAGGCTACCTACTAGACTCGAAAACTTCAAAATCCATCTAGGCATCCCTTCCTCTAGAAATTTCACAATCCATCCTAATACTGGTATTCAACTAAGAAATTGCGCAATTCTGGGAGGCAGTGCCCTGTTGACACCAAAAATTGCGCAATGCATGAGGGACAACCTATCTTGCTCAACCCAAAACTTGTGCAATTTTCATCCCGAGGCTTGCAGATTGCTGTGTGTGCTCTTAGGTTGACCAGTTCCCTCCATGACCGAGAAATCTTGATTTGCATGCAAGGCGTGATTTTGCCAAAAAGGATAAAAAACAAAAGCATCCCTAGATTTTAAGGATTTAGTTTTAGCAGCTAGAGGTTACATGCAAAGATAATTTTAGAAACCTCTCACCAAGTGTCGGTTTTTCATAGACTTATGGCATGTGTGTCATAAAATCGATCTTATCAAAACTCATTTTCGAGATGCTACAGAGATCATTCCTCACATTGATCTTGCAGCTCTCACATCCCGCATCGCATATAGGAGTCTTCAGCACATTCACCTCAGTGTTTTCAGGGTAGGTATTCTATGCATTTCTTTTGCTGTGTTTCAATCACTTTTTTTATTTTGCTTTGTGTAAGGGTTGTCTTCTTGGGTTCAATGAATGCTTGTTGTCATTTTGGTGCATGTTAGCTTGTAAAAGCATTGTTTCATTTTTACATTACATCTCAATGTTGTCGCATGCATGACATTGTTTCAGCACTCACGGTCGTTGTTTCGGAAACTCGCTTCACACACATAATTGTTTTCCCATTTTCTGAGTCATGCACTCATTGTTTGCATGCATGATCATTCAATTTTGTTTGAACTCAGCTTATCCATGCATTCATACTTCTCATGTTTTCAATCGCTCGTCGGTGGGTCTAGGCTACCTTAGCCTAAACCTTGCCTTTTCTGGCTAGAAAATGCACATTTCTGAAAGTGAAGGCTATGCCTTGTTGATAACACATAGGCGGAGAAAATATGTAAGCTTATAGAAGATCCACTTGTGATGAGAACAACTATGGACATTGAGGCTAGGAAGCGAAATTGTGATAAGAGGATCACATAGAGGAAAACAGAAATAGAGAAGGAGTTGTACGAGTTGAAGTGAAATTCAGGGAAGAATAAGAGCTGCGGAGAGTGGAGAAGGAAGTGTAGCTGAAGCAGGTATAGGAGGAGGCATAACATGCATAGATTGATGAAATTGCACCCATATAGGTTATAGACCCAACCCAACAGCTAACACAGAGCAAACAAGGTGAGAAGTGTTGTCAATCACATGCACTGATGTTCAAAAGCATGGATGTCACTATGCACATGCATATGATCCCATCCATTGGCACACTCAGTGAGGTGAAGACAAAGAACCAAGTCTGACTGGAGCTGGACATGTACTTCAACGAGCTGATGTGCATAGCCACCAACATAGACTTGGAGATCAGTGCAGACACTATGCACCAATATATTGCTGGTATGGCTGCACTAAAGAATATGGTGTTCTTGTTATCAGACAAGTTGGATAGAGGACCAAACAGAGGCAAGATTTTTCTTCCAGAAGCATGTCACCACAGAATATATGGACACCATCAAGAACTACCCAGGTTGCAGTCGATTCACCACCATTGATCATCACGAGGATGTCGAAGAGCTGGTGCTCCCACAGCTTTCTGAGTCATAGTGATAAGTTACATGGCTTACTCAAACCTATTTTGTCTCACATGTGTACATGTGCAGATTTTAATGTAACATCTCGTAAAAGTGAAAGAACAAGTGTCGATAATAGAATGTAATACTCATGTAGTAATTGAAGAGTCATCAGGGTAGGTGAAGAGTCATAAAGGGGAATGTCAAGGCTCACTACACAATTTTCTATTTATAGAACCTCGTAACTCATTGGACAGGTTTTCAGGAGCCAATATTCCTATAGGTGTATCTTAGAGGAAGCTTGGAGTCTACTGTAATGAGCCTTGACTTCTCCACAGTGTAGAGCTAGTATATCTCTTTAGAGGAGCGGGCGACAATGACTATAACATTCTGTTGTCAAGACTAGTGGTTGATCATGGTTGTATTGTATGATTAGATGTTTCACTCTTAATATAGCAGAGCCATCATGTTTCATCCATATGTTTTTATTGTATTTCAGCTATCTTAGTTACTCTAATGTTATATGTAGTTGTTTTCTTACACATGTATGTATGGACTTTTTCTATATATGTATATATAAATATTACTGAGATGTGTTGTTGTTTTAACCATCACTTGAGATCATTGGTTTCCCTGCCTTACATATTGTGATGTATCTTTTCTCATGCGTTCCCATTCAAATTGCATTTTCCCACAAGCTTCTACAGGGCACACTCATTCCCATTTCCATGTGTTAGAAACATTCATGCACCCTCCCTGGCTTGTTGCACTGGTCACACCCTTGCTCCCAAAAAGGACATTCTACTTACATCTATGCACAATTGTGTCAAGGTGATACCATATGACCCACTACTACGATTCATACACCAAACAGTCTGAGGTCTAGTTGGGACTTCTTACTAGGGAGATACCTAAACATGTTGGATGATTGAGCACCATCAATAGGAACTTTCTAGATCAATTGATGGTTCCTCCACTTGCAACCATAACTTGACACTCTAGTGCTATATTTAGGAATAATTTCAATACCTAATCTATGTTACAATGAATAAAATTATGGGTACTACCTGAATCAATCAACAATATTACCTTTTTCTTCTTGATTTGTCCTTCCACTTTAAGAGTTTGAGGTGTGGTAATCCCTTCCAGTACATTACAAGATGGCTAGATTCATTTATTCTTTCTTTAGGGATAGTTGCTGGTGTATATCCTCTTCTTTTGACATTTCTTGTTTCTTTTCTTCCTCCTCTGCACAATTTATGTAAAATAATTTATTCTTGGCACACTTATGACCTTTAGTTTATTTTCTATCAAAACTATAACAAAGCCCTTTTTCTCTTTTTTCTTCCAATTTTTGTGGTGTCAACCATGTAGGTTATGCAATGATAGGGGCAACAAAACTTCCATATTTATATGAGTGGTAGGCTTCCTTTTTTTCATAATTTTTCTTTCAATTTTTCTTTCCAACCTAAATGCCTTCTCCAATGAATCAGGTTTCCAAAGGCAAACCTCATGTTGAATGTTATCCTTCAAAGTACCTATCAACACATTAATCCTATACTCTTCTGCAATATCATTTTCCCTTATATTCAATTTTTGGAAGTCCTCAATGTGCTCCACCATTGAACGCTTTTGTTTGAGATTTCTGAATTAACTAAAGAAGGTGTTTCTATTTGTACCCTCATAATGTGGTATCATTTCCTCCGTAATGATTGACCATGTGAGACATTTTTTACGAGATAAAAGCAATCAATACCATACAAACTGATTAGGTTCCAAGTAATATTTGAAATGCCTACCTTTTGTGTGTTTTGCAAATGATTGATATCAAAATATTGCTGCATCTATAGTATCCATGTTACAGGATCCTTACCATCAACTTCCTCATATCGATATTTGGAACATGGTGGGTCCTCGATCCATTTTTATATTTTATGAGATCATGATTAACATTTCTTTTCTTCTCATCATGAGTTTCATCTAATACCTTTTCACCATTAGGAACCATTTCTTGTAGCAACCTTGTCAAACTTTCATTGAAACCTTCCATCTCTTCTTTTAAACCATTCTTAAAATCTTCCATATTATCTTTAATGTCATACATATTATATTTGTTGCCATTCTTCAATCCTTACTTGTCTGATTTTAATATATTATTCAAACCATCCATCTTAGCTTCCATTTCATTTTTCTTTTTTTTGTAAACTACTACATTTTTATTATCTACATCAAATTTAAAAATACATACTCAAGAACCTCAATCCGCCCAAATGGGAAACCGGATCTATTGGTTCCTCTTCATCAGATGTTCAATATTGTTCTTCATTCTATATACTGTCATAAAAAACTTGCAGGACATTAAAACCTTTCACTCCAAATGTTTCCAAGAACTGTTCGTTCCAAGATCTGGTAAAAGACCTAACTTTACTACTACTGTTGTGGCGTGGAAACTAATTTCCAAAAACAGAGCATTATCGTCTAAATTCAAAAAAAGACAGTTAACAAGGCCTCTTAATTCTCCACGTTTCCCCTTTTGGTTTCATTGTTGTCGTTGGTCTTCACCAGCTCCTTCAACATCTCTCGAATCTCCTTAATTTGTTTGTTCTGTTGACGAACCATCCCTTCAACGTTCGCCACCTCCTTCTTCGCTTCCGATGCTTCCTGAGCAATTTCAACCATCTCTGCCGCTACTTGCTCCATGGCCTTGGCCAAGAGATGCTTCAGAACCCATTATGTGTGAAGAGCTCTGTGGTAAAGAGTTAATCTGCCTCTGGTGTTGCCTGGGTCAGGCAGCTGAGTTGTCCATTCTTCCATCTTCGGGTCAGAGGGTTCCTCCAAGACTCTGTCTTCCATAACATCAATGATTTTCCATATGTCCTCATTTGTCTCAAGATTGTATGCCTGTTCTGCTTCATGCACTACCATGCGGATCGATTTCTTTGCCCTTTTTCGCCTTCCCTGTGGCTGATTCCCCTCCTCGCTGATGTTTGCTTGCCAGGGTCTACCTCTGCGTCTCTGTCCATGAGCCTTCCTTCTTCCATCCTTTCTGCCTCGCTTAGTCCCTTTGCTGCTCTGACCTGTTTCAAAATTCTTACTCCGAAAATCTTCGCCCTAGTTATTCTCCATTTCGTCTGAGCTTTCAATTTCAATTTTTACTCTGCTCCATTCGAAATGCCTATCGTCGAATGCCTCCCGCTCTTCCTGGTCTCCTTTATCCCAACTCGCTGCCATTTTGGTTCGGTTGAGGCATTAATATTGGTTCCTCTACCAGGTCTCACCTTTCCTCGCCACCTTCTTCAACTTCTTGTTGTCTGTCATCCTTCTCTTGTTCCGCCTTATAGAATTCTCACCACCTTTTCGTTTATGATGGGTTTGCCCTCCACTTCTTTTCTCCCTTGCACCTTGAATGATGCTTTCTTCGGTGTTTTCTGGTTTTTGTTTTGGGCTACGTACCTGCTGTTCTAAATTATCATTAAATGCTGATGTTAGGGAGGTGAGGTCGCCGTCCTTCTGTCCTGTCTTCGCTGCCGAATAAACCTGCCTTATCTTCCCGCTCCAAATCTTCACGGTTTTTTTATTAGTTTTTTTAAGCCGTCCCATCTTGTCATCGTTGTTTGATTTGTCCAGCTATCATCCACTTTCCCGAATAATTCCTTACTTCCCCAATTGGCCAAGCAATCCGCAGGCTTATTTACTTCTCTCTTGACATGCGAGGTGATTTTGTATTCGATACCTTTCAATGTTTCCTCAATTTCTTGGACTATACTCGCTATTCTCCAGCTTTTGACAACCTGCTCCCATTGTTTCCCTTGTATTAATTTTCTTATGGTTATTATGACCAGGGCTGAATCGCCTTCGATCTCTATCTTCCTATATCCATTTCTTGTAGCAATTTTGAGACCCTGATAAGCTGCCATAAATTCTGCTTCGTTATTACTCATTATTCCTCCATGTTCTGCATAGATCCATTCTACCTCTCCTTGTCTGTTTCTAAAGATTCCTCCATATCCTACTGGACGTGGATTCCCCTTAGCCGCTCCATCAAAGTTAAGCTTGATAAACCCTTCATGTGACTTACGATAGACTGCAAGACTTTGGCCCATGATAGGTTGGTGTTGCTTTGCTTTTTGTTGATAGACCATCCCTTGTTCCAGGTTCAGCCTTTTTAGGATTTCTGCTTCTTCCTCAGAGGTCTTCCAATCTTCCTCTGTCCAACTTTCTGCGAGGATTGATTCTCTGATTTGTCTTAGGGTCCTTTTCTAAACTTCTTCCGAATTTGATATTTTCCCCTTGAAGATTCGTCCATTTCTCTCTTTCCAAATATTCCACATATTGAAACCTGCCGCCATGTTCCAGACTCTTCTTACCACCGGGCTTTTAAACTTTCCTTCTCCCCAGTTACATAGAGTTTGTATGATATCCTGTGGATTTCGTTCAGTTGTCAAAAATAAATTTTTAGTCTTATCCCATTGGAACTGAGCCATTCTGCATCCATTGAGAAGGTGTTCCTGGTCTTCTTCGTCTTGATAACAGAGGCAACATCTTGATGGACCTGACAATCGTGTTTTTTGGATTTGATCCCAAGTTAGAATGCGTTTTCTCCCTACCAGCCATACAAACATCTTTATCTTTGGCCACCATTTATTTTTCCACAGCTTTCTTCATTTATGCTCATCTTCCCCCTGCTCTTGCTGGATTTTTACTTTATATGCTTCCTTAATAGTAAAAGTTCCTTTGGTTTCTTTACCCCATCGTAGAATATCATTGCCTCCTCTATTTTTTATTTTCCTGGAGTCTAATTCCTTGCTGAACATTGTTTTTTGTTCCTCTGTTGCATTCCTGTTCCAATCTTCCATTGATTTCCATTCCCTCCATTCTTCATTTCCTCTTCCTTCTATCCAATAATCTTTGACCCTAATGAGATCTCTGTCTATACCTGTTCTGTAGATGTCCTACATTCCTTGAAGATTGAACATTTTCTCCCTTTGTTGCCATGCTTCCTCCCAAAATCTCGCATTCTGACCCCCTCTCATTTCCCAAAAAATATGTCCATCAACTAATTCTCTGCTTTGATTAGTCAGGTTCCATATATCTGATCCTCGTGGTGTTTCTTGTTTCCTTAATATTTCTTCAGGAGTTGATGTCATATTATATTTTGTTGTCCAGATTTCTTTCCACAGGTCCTTCCCTCCTTGCATCCATCTCCATCTTAATTTGGCTGCTAGAACTTGATTTAGGACCGATGGGTCCCTTAGACCTAGACCTCCTTTTTCTTTTGGTTTGGTTAGGCTATCCCATGAGCAAAGTGCCCATTTCTTTTGTTGCTTAGGTCCTCCCCATAGGAATTTTCTGTATATCTCTATCAACTTATTGAATATCCCTTTTGGTGATGCCATTACTGATAAAGTGTTGGCATTATGAGACAAGTGTTGTCCTTGATGGCAAATCACACTGATAACAAATCATAGTGTAGAAGGATAGTAGCAAGGAATTGATGATCAGTCTACAAGTATGAAGAAAAATATATACACGCCGGTTCACTATATACCAAGTCGCGTATACAAGCAGGTTCACTATATACCAAGTCGCATATACGCAGGTTCGCTATATACCAAGTCGCGTGTACACGCTGGTTGGGTTCAGTAAAAGCGCGTGTATGTGGAAAACTTATCTTTGGTCCACGACGGTTATTCCTTGGAAGTTGTGCCTATGGTTTTGGACCTTGGTGTCTCGACGGATGTGTTGATCCCTAGTTGTGAAGATGATGGTATTGGATTTCTATGGTTTTGGCTCTTGGTATTGAACAAGGCCTAAGGCTATATAAGGAGAAGGAAATCATTAGGCAAGAGTATCTGAAATGTCTTGAATATCTGATGAAGTATTAGATCCAGTATGCAGGTTATTGGTTGATGATGTATTGCTTGATCTGAGCTAAGGAGAGATCTCATCGGTTGATGGAGAACAAGATCTAAGGAGAGATCGGGATCAAATGGTTTGAAATGAACTATCTTTATATAGTTGATTATGCGTATTTCTAGATCCGCATGACTGACGCAATATTATGTTCAAGGTATAACTGATGTCTGGTACAGCTGCAACTTATGAAAAATTATTTTTAGATCTGTACGCAGGTTGTCTTCGGTAAAATCTCGTGTATACGCGGGTTGCCTTCATTGAAGTAGCGTATATCTTTTGGAGCTTGATTTTTGGGTTGCAGCTGGGTCTGACTGTTATTGCAGAGTTCTGTAGTCTGCTCTGTGTTCTGGTGACTGGGTTTGACAGGGCTTCAATGGTTCAATGATTCAAATATTGTGGATGTCAGTATTGGTTGTTTTGTAATCTGCTATAAAGGTTGAATGAATTGTGGTCTTCAGATTGTAATATTGTGCTTCAGGAATATCCAGTCTGAAAATGTATGAAAAGTGGTACCTGAAGGAAAGAAGATTGTAGGCCTGCACCTACGTACTAGTATCTGAGCTAGTACAAGAGCAAAGGGGGTAGAAGCTCCCTTCCAAGGAAGTTTGGAGAACGAGAGAAGGTTGAAGCCTTCTGCAGGTTGTAGCCTGCGTACCTGTATAAGGCTGCACCAGTACAAAAGATTGTAAACTGAAGTTCTTATTAAAGAAAGATAGAGACAACTTGCAGCAGGTGGTTTTCACCCACATTGGGTTTCCACCTTATATCATGGTGTTCATGTGTGTGGCTTTTGTGTGATGATCTGTTCTGTTATACTGTTTACTCTTAATATGGTGAATAATGACCTGATGCACTTAACTGAAGATAAACTAACTGAATTATAAGTTTTCTGGTTATACGCTGTTTTCTTTAGACACAGTAGCGTGTACACGCTGGTTCACTTAACTGAAGTAGCGTATATGTTTCTGGGCATTGAAAAAGTTTTATTGATCTGATAATACTGATTCACCCACCCTCTCAGTATTATTTCCAACATAAAGGATATATCAGAATCACCTGAATGGTAGATTTAAGCAAAACGACCCTTGCAGCAAGGTTCAGAGTATGGAAAGACCAATTTTCCAGTCTTTTCATGATCTTTTCCAAGATGGACTTCCAGTTTCCTATTTTGAGGGATGATGAGTCTAGCATAGTTCCTAAATACTTTGTTGGGAGTTCCCCTTTTCTATAGCCCAAGGTCTTGGTTAAATTATTTTTGATGGGTTCCACTGTATTAAAAAAGAATGTTCTTGATTTTTCATTATTTACCTCCATACCTGAACCTTTCATGAATATCTCTAGAGTTCTCTTTATCCTTCTCACCTCATTCAAGGATGCTTTGTAGTATATCATGATGTCGTGCACGAACTGTTGGTGGGTGACAGTAGTATGATTGCCCCATAGTCTCAGACCCTGGATTTTCCTTTCTCTTAATTCTTTTTTGAAGTATCTACCTAATTCTTCTGCTGCTATTATGAAGAGAAAGGGGGATAGGGGATCCCGTTGTCGGAGTCCTCTTGAAGCATTAAAAGTAGCAGATGGGGCTCCATTTAGCAGGATGGAGAAATTCGGTGTGGAAATCATGCTTAAGACCGACTTCACCCATCTGTCGCAGAATCTAAAGGCTTGAAGGATGGCTTCTAGATATCTCGAGCTTAACCTATCATAGGCTTTTTATAGATCTAATTTTATCAGAATTCCTTTTTCCTTCTTCATTTTCAAAGTGTGGATTACTTCCTCGGCCAACACTAATCCATCGAGAATCTATCTTCCTTCTACAAACCCAGTTTGTTCTAGGGATATTATGTTTGGGAGAATAGATTTCAACCTCTGGGCTACCACTGATGCCACTATGTTATAGATAACGTTACATAAAGCTATAGGGCGAAAGACTTCAACTTGATCCGCTTGGGTAGTTTTAGGAATAAGAGTCAACAGGGTTGAGTTTATACCTGGCCATATTCTTTGATTGATTCTAGCTTCCTCCACCACTTCTAGAACTTCTTCAGCAAGGAAGTGCCATCCTGCTTGGTAGAATTCTACCGTATACCCATCTGGCCCGGGAGCTTTGTTCCTTTTCATATTCCTGACTGTTTCCTCCACTTCTTCCATTGTAACTTTCCTCATCAGAGCCAAATTCTGTTCTCTGGTTACCAGTTTAGGGATCTCCCTGCTTATCTTTGTTATAGCTTCTGATCTATTATCCTGAGTTTCATTTAATAAGTTTTTGAAATGATTGACCAAAACTTTTTCAATTTCTTCATGCTGGAGGACTCGCTGGACTTCTTGATTTTCTATAGAGAAGATTTGGTTTCTTTGTCTATGCTGTATCATTGCTTTATGGAAGAACTTAGTATTCTTTTCCCCTTCTCTAAGCCACTGAACCCTTGACTTCTGTCTCCATAAGATCTCTTCTTGTTTCCTTCTTTCTTCTTGCTGGTTTAATATAATTCCTTCTTCCTTTATTCTATCTTCCTGTATACCTTATAGGATATCCATCTGCTGCAGCTCTTAATTTGAGTTGAAAGGTGTGCATTTTATTTTTTCCTTTTTGTTCACTCTTCCTCCACCATTCTTCAAGTTTCTCTAATAGCCCCTCATTTCTTAGCCAAAAAGCTTCAAATCTAAAAGGTTTGTTGTTTGGTCTTTCCTTGAGATCTATTTCCATTTTAATTGGCCAATGATCCGATCCTGGTACCGGAAGAATTGTGGCTTCTATGAAAACATCTTTCATCATTATTTGTTTAGAAATTAAGAACCTATCAAGCCGTGAAGCAATTTGATTAACTCCCTCTCTTCAGTTGTTCCAAATATGGTTTCCATTTATAGTTTGAATATCAATCAGTCTCTGCTCCCTTATCATATCTCCAAACTGTTCCATTGCTTTATCCATTCTCCTTATCCCTTCCATTTTTTCCGCTGAGCTTTTAATCATATTGAAATCCCCTCCTACGATCCACTGCCTTCCAGGGATTAGACTTCTCAATGCTTTTAGATTTTGCAGAAAGTTTTCATTTTCTCCTTGGGTATGGGGTTCGTAAACCCCTGTTATAATAACCTCCTCCTTTGTTCCTATTATCTTTGCAGTCCCTGTTAGAATTCTTGGAAAACTTATCCAATTGCTTAATTGTATTTCTTCAGGGTTCCAAATTATTACCAGACCCCTTGCACTCCCAATCACATCCTGTCCCATCATTTCATATCTATTCTTGTTTCTATTCAAAATGTCTCTCATTTTCTGAGTACTTATTTTGTTTCTTGTACTATCATTATGCTGGGTTTATATTTTTTCAGTCTATCATTTAAATACCTCTGTTTGCCTCTACTCTTGAGGCCTCTTATGTTCCAGCTTGTGATGATCATCGCAAAAGTTTCAGAGGGGTTTGAAATACCTCTGTGAGAGGTATACCTCTTCCTGAATTTACTAACATCTCTCCAACTTCTTGAATTGTTTCACTCATTGTTCTTCTACCTCTTTTTTTGCCTCCCTTGCTAATGCTGCTCATTCCTAGATTTTGTGTTTCCTACCTCTCCATTTTCCCACCTCCTCTATCTTCCATTATTCCTTTTTTCTCTTTATATCTTTGAAATGCTTCTTTGTACATCTGTTTCTGATCCTCTGAAATAAATCTTTCATCGAGCCTCTTACATTCCTGTAAGAGCTTCGTCATTACTTGTTCTTCTTCTTCTCCTTTTGTTTTCTGTGGATCTATTTCCATTCCTCGTTGATCCTCTTGGTTTTCTGTTGGACTCTCTGTCCTCTCTTGATCTTTATCCATTTGATCTGTCTCTTTGTCTGTGTTTTCCTTTATGACTTCCATTCCTTCTATTTCCTCCTCTTCGTTCTCCTCTGTTTCTACTTCTTCATCCTGTAGTATTTGGAACTTGTTTTGGGATTCTATAGTATGGATTCCTTTTTGTTTGCCCATCTGTGTCTTGTTGTTCCCTCTTTTTCTCTTCCTCTGCACTTCTCTGAAGTCCTCATCCTCCTTTCCTGATTTCTTTGCCGCATTTCTCCTCTCATTTTCTGCTTCCTTTTCCTTTTCTGCTAACGTGATAGGGCATTCTCGGTATAGATGACCATACTCGTGGCATCTTCTGCAACGAAAGGGAATTTGTTCGTAGTCAATTGTTTGATGCCAGATCTCATCATGATATTCCAATTCTATTGTGTCTGGAAGTGGCTCTGTGATGTTCATGTACGCGCATATTGTTGCATATGTTTTATATCTTCCTCTCTTTGTCGATTCTGCCACTTTCACAAATGATCCTATTGCGTTACCTATACCCTCAAGGATCTCTGGGTCCCAGAATTTTGTTGGTAGGCCAAAGATTCTGATCCATACCGGGGCTGCTAACATTCTTTCCTTATCTGGGTTGTAACAGTCTACCCACTGCCTCATAAATAATCCAGCATTGTTCATGAAGTAGGGTCCTTCCTCAAAGATCCTTTCCCCGTCTTCTAGGTTGGAAAATATAACTGTAAAAATTCCCTTCACCCCCAGCTTTATTTCCACATGTCCTTTTGGTTTCCACCTTTGCTGGATCCATCTGAGAAGGTCTTTCTCTGCTGGCCAGTATCCTACAAACTTACAGATCAAAGCATAATCCTTCATGTAACTTCTATATTTCTCTAATCTATTATGCGGTATTACAAACCTGGGTTTGTTTGTCGCCCTCGGCAGACATTTACTTGTTGCTCCCGTTCTTCTTTGCAGTCCCACTGCTAAGGTCTCTCCTTCATTTGTTCTGTCTCCTTCCTTTTGCCGGTCCTTTCTCGCTTCCCCCATTATCACTACTTTGAAGGAGGGGATCTCTCCCCTCCCCTGCTCCATTTCCATTTCTTTCCCTCAAATGCTACGCTTCTGTTTATCCCCCAATATTTAGGTTTTCGTCTTTTTCTTGCTCTAGTTCCTATGCTTCTGAATCTCGCACCCAAGATTTTCCTTGGTGCGTTGCTTCTGTAATCAGCAACCCTTCTTCCCTTCCTTTCACGAAACCCTCACTTGCAGAACCCTCGCCTGCGAAACCCTCATCCCCGGAGCTCCAGCTTTCATTTCATTTTTGGTTACCCTTTTGTAGAGTGAAAATTGTTGCACTTGGTCTCACAATTTTGATATATCATGTTGCATTTCTTCTTCTTCTTGATGCGTCACAGTAGAAATCTTGCGTTTCTTAATAGGAATTTCCATTTTCTTTCTTCAGATCATCAATTAATTATTATTATGCTTCACTATTCCCTTTGAATAAGTTCAAATTATTTTTTCAATCAAAACTTATGAAAATTTTAAACAAATACACACCTTCTGTTTCTCTTTATAGGAGCTCAATATTGAATCTATTCTATCTCTGTAATTGCAGATCTCCAAGGCCTGAAACTATGTTTCTTATTATCCCTCTGCGTCCTCTTTCCAACCCCACAAGTCTGATCAATATTGGACTCTCCAAGGAAGTGTTATACCTAATCTCCCACAATAACCTCATTATAGACTAGCTCAGTAGAGAGAGCTTGTAAAAAGTACCATGTGTCATGGTTTTGACCTTTAGACCAAAGAATGATACCCAACAATCTAAACTCTATCCTTTTTCTGTCACTTTTTATGAAATCCAAATTTGATGCTTAGAGAGAAAGTTATCATGATTTTCCAACGGTCGTCTGTTTGAGATGAAATCCAAGAACCTGAAAAATCCCTACTTCATTCGATCATATATTCAAACATATAGTGATACAAGACATGAAATTCTGACATGAAATTCATCAATATTGTGTTTCAAATGGGTTTTTTCAGCTTCTGAAGCTTCGTAGGAAAAATATTATGGAAACCACTCCACGAAGACCTATTTAAAGAAGTGAAACCCGAGAATCCAAAGCTCTGATACCAAATGTTATGCAACCAGCTCAAAAAATAGAGGAAGAGATATATCAATGACTTAAAAATTAGCCTCTTTGAGGGGGAAACCTCCTTTACATTATATAAATGAACAATTCTTGGATGATTCAAATGAAAAAACCTCCTTTCTATATATAGGAGTCTAAGGGGTCGCATTATAATTATAGTTGACATAACAATAACAATGTAAGGGAACATCAATAAAAATAGTGGGCTTCTGTGGGGCACAATAATAACAATATTGGGAAAACAGGGGAACAAAAAAAACAATAAGGGATACAATGAAAATAATAATGGGGTATTACACTAGTATTATAGGGACCTAACATTTCCACCTACCCATTCTCTTGCAGATGTTAAGGATAAGCAATTCTCTATTTAATATGATAACTTTACAGTGTGTGTTGGTGTCCAAGTGTGAATGTTGTGATTCGACCCTTTACCACATTAATATGTCAATCTGGGTGTGTAAACTTTTCAAGGTAACACACAAGGTATATGCAGGAGCAAGGTTACAATCTTATATTGACCAAGGGTCCATGACTAACAAATTATAGCATTGCTGTAACAATAATGGAAATCAAATTGTAGAAAGAAAAGCATTCACAACAATCTATGGAAATCTGTAACAACAATAAAAAAAATACAACAAGTAAAAAAATATACATAAAAAGGACACACTCACAACACCTGATCAGAAGAGGGCCCAAATCCCTGGTAAGGGTTGTGCTTAACTCACATATTGAGAAAAATATCAGAAGGCTGGAAATTTCATTAACAAGAGTTCCACTCTTACAAGGCTCAATTCTTACATCAGCTAGATCCCCTCTCTCTCTGAATTGTGTCATTTAAATACAAACATCCAGAGGAAACTCGCAACAAACTCATCTCAATATTCTGTATGAGATCTGAGAGATCTCTCCATCATGATTCAGCTAGATCAAGTCGAATTTGGTTATTACAGCTGGGCAATTCTAGAAAACGGCCACAACAACAAATCTGCAAATATTTCCTTCAAATAACCTTGATTTTCTACCAATACAAACTACATTTTTGAAAACTGATCATTAGAAAACTGATTTGGTCTCTTCTAAATAAAACCCATGTCTTGGATTTTCCATATTCGCTTCCATTTCCCCAAGACATCCAACACAAAACTCTCACTTCTTATGCCAGTAAATTCCTGAGTTGGAATATCTAATTATCTATTGAAGACCAAATCTGTCGTCTGGAAGAGATCTTGGAGTCTAAAATGATGAGTGACATTATAATGAATGAATAAACCAAAATCATGTGTAATAATCATTAATTATTAAAAATAAATGAGATCAGATGTTATTTATCCACAAGAGCATAAATGATTATGAATTGAAATTATATAATAAATTATGGTAAATAATGTGACAAAACAATAATGGAAATATATGAAATGAATGTTAAAAAGTGGTAATAATAATGACAAATTAAGAGCCCAACATTCCCCCCAAACTGAATATGTTGCATGCCCACATGCAACCCAATGCCTTTGTATAAAGTATGGGAAATAATGGTTTGAAAAATATGAGCGAATAATGCTCAATGATTTTTTATTTTTTTTGTAATGAAATTCTCTTAAACTTTTAATAAATCAAACACTCATGTTATTTCACCTCAATTGTTACTTTCAACAAAATAATGGGGAATGACATCTATGGATTAACATTTGTTGAAGTTAATGTATATTGAGCTTGTGTAAGTGATGCGAAAGGTGGAAGCCATGCAAGGTCAAAGAAAGTAATCAAAAAGTGTAGCAAGATTTCCTTCCCCCAAACTCATTAGTTTCACTGTCATTAAGATTTCTATAGAACATCTCATGAGTACCGTCAATCAGTAATTCATTAGGATTCAAAATCAGACTTAAGCCTCTTCATATTTCCATAAAATCATAGTAGTGTTCTTAAGCTAGGATTAAATAGAGATTGATTGGGTAAAGCAACTATATTTGGTTAAAGATATGAAACATGTAGAATAAAGGAATGATAGATTAGATGATACAAAATGTCAAATACCAAATATCCTAAAACTTTCATCCATAACATGTAAAGCAAATATTTATAACTCAATAATAGATATAAACCATAACCACCATTATCTAAGAACTGATTAAATATTAACCCATGAACCATGAGTTCTAGAAAACATTATATATGTAACAATGGCTTTATCGGCATTTAGTTTTCAGAAAACAAGGTAACCAAGTATATCATAGTATTGAATTAACTTCCATACCATAGGCATGGCCACTGCTACGAGCAGGCGTCCATAGCCTCGACAGGGATGCCTTTTTAACCCATTGAGATGCTATTTTCCCATCTATTAGAAATAAGTACATAGTTACAAAAGAATTTCAATTTACCTAGATGTCTACTGAAGATCATTGTTCTCGCTTGGTAACTAGTTAATAACAATTCCATTCATGATAATTAACAAAAGTGAGCAAGTTGGCTCATGATGAGACCTCTTTTCCTTCAGTCTTATGACCGAAGGCCATTACCCCAACCTGGTGACCATTAGTGGTAATGTCACTCTATTAGGACCTATGATCATGGTAGGTCAGCTCATCATGAGACCTCGTATCCTCTAGTTTACTATTTATGTTTAAAATTTAACTATGGTTATTGTTAATCAACAAAATATCACTTAATAGATGGGGTGGAAAGAAAGCTCCTTAAGAGCTAGGGATGGCGTAAAACGTTCTGTAGTAACTATTTTCAACTCGGGTAATTTTGCTTCTCAAATACTAATAACCTTCAAATGACTGCTGATAAATATATTTTTCTTTGTTAAGATTGGGGTTTGAGGAATAATTGATTAGATAGTGATGGAAAGATTTAAGTACAATTTTGTGGTTATCATAAATTTTTTTACAAGATTAGGGACTTGACAAATTAGTAAAGTTAAAAGTTGCCATGATGAAATCATATTTTCATAATTATTCCTTAAAAAATAAAATTATGTTTATAGATAAACAAAGATAAATTGACTAACCAATAATTATGACAAAGAGGACCTAGACAACTAAATGTATTTCCCCATTCACCAAGTTAATGTCGCCGTGCATGATTTAGGTTCCAATGTGTGTGGATATGTGGGGGTTACAGATTGTTATGGATTATGGTGGTAATAATTGTGATATGTATGAGTTGACATGAAATTTTAATTACAATGATGACATGACATCATTGATATTAAATATGCTACATTTTCTATCAAATGCAACACCTTCCCCCAGCTAAGATATGACCATCCTCGGTCATAGTTGAAACAACAATCAAATACATCGAGTTGATTAGGGACGTACCTAAAGTCTTACCCTGGCGGAGTATCAACATGTGCAGAGTAACAACACTAGGTACATAGAAAAAATTCAGCACGAAGTAGCAACACCGGAGGAGTAACATCATTGAAAGAGTAACAACGCAAAAGGAATAACAACACCGGGTACTCAGAAAAATTTGGGGAGTAATAGCATCGACGGAGTAATAGTAGTGGCAGAGTAACAACAAAGATGGAGTAATAGCACTAGCTGAGTAATAGCACTAGCTGAGTAGCTGTGCCAATGGAGTAACAACACTGGCGGCGTAACAACAGTGACAGAGTGACAGCAATGACAGAGTAACAACACTGGTCAAGTAACAGCACCAACAGAGTAATAACACCAACGGAGTAACAACACTGGCAGAGTAACAATAGTGATGGAGTAACAACAGTGATGGAGTAACAGCACCGATGGAGTAACAACACTGGTGGAGTAACCGCACCAAAAAAGTAACAGCACTAGCGGAGTAACAACATTGACAGAGTAACATCAACGACAAAGTAACAGCACTGGCCAAGTAACAACACCAGCAGAGTAATAACGCCAACGGAGTAACAACACTGGTAGAGTAACAACAGTGATGGAGTAACAACACTGATCGAGTAACATCACCGATGGAGTAACAACACTGGTGGAGTAACAACACCAATGGAGTAAAAACACTAGCGGAGTAACAACACTGACGGAGTAACATCACTAGTGGAGTAACATCATTGGTGGTGTAATAGTACCAACAGAGTAACGACACTAGTGGAGTAACAACACTGGCGGAGTAACAGCACCGGTGGAGTAACAACACCGGCAAAGTAACAACATTCGACACTTAGAAAATTTCAGGAGTAATAGCAGCGGCAGACTAACAACACCAAAGGAGTAATAGCAATGGTGAAGTAACAACATTTAAGGGGTAACAACATCTGACACTTAGAAAATTTTTGGGAGTAACAACACCCAATGGATCTAAGGAAACCATATACTAATAAGGCTCAGGAACAAATGGATAAATATGGAACAACATCATGAAACTTCATAACATCCTTTTATTTTGATGAAGGAACAAAATTTGCGACTTTGAACACATAAAAAAGCATAAGGGGAATCAGAAAAGAAACAACAATTTTATTCAAAAACAATAAATAAATAAATAACTTAAGTTGCAATGGCTATGATTTTGACTGCAACAATGTTGTTTTGTAAGTGAATATCAATCTGTTTCTGGAAACAACAATCTATCAATGGCAAATGAATGGAAAAATATTTTGGTCAAAATGATCTGGATCTTCAAATGGAAATCAATTCTCCATTTCTCCCATTATGAATCCATTAGGTAATGAAAATGTCTTCATGTTGTTGGCGAGAAATAACAAGAATAATTTGTAACAAACTCTTATGATCAATTTCCATGTCACCTCGAAAGAATAAAAATTATATGATATTATATTTCTTAATAGATGCTGGGATGAACATCTATTATTTCATTATCATTGCCTTCAATAATCACTAGTTCGAAAACAAATTGACCTCCTTTATTCTCTTGGGACTTGCAAAAAAACGATCGTCTACCTACAATAAAACATATAATCATGGAAGAAGAGAGGTGATCAGGTTCTATAAATCCAATAAATATGAAATAAATAAATAAAAACTAGTTACTCTATAAAAAGAATCCACAGAAGGTTAAAAAAGAAAAATTTATTTATCACATGTGGGAGAGCAACAGTCGACCATACTAACCAGCAGTGATTTAATCATAACTATTTTGCTTTTTGTCCAATTTGAGTGATTCTAAAGCCAACTAAGAGATACCTCAATGGTATACCACTACTAGAAACAATTTTTGAAAATTCCATGTTATGATATGTCAAATTTACTTAGAACAATCTACATAAAAGAGTCATTTTCGATTTCCCACCTTAGACCAACAGTTGATATTTGAAGCATAAATTTTTCATTTATGACGGATTGAACTGATTCAAATTGGAGATTAATGTATATTCATGTAAATATATCCAATAGAAAAATTTTCTAAAGGAATGAATAATTGATTGGTTAAATGTGCGTAGTAACAGTCGGAAAAGCAAAGTTTTATAGGTGTTGATTTATGATAGACATTCAGTAGTGTGGTCATAACTTTCTCATACGATATCAAAATTGGGTGATTCAAATTGCATTGTAAACTATATTAATATATGAATATATCATAGAAACATGTTTATAAAATATTGTCATTTAGGCCTCGAAAAGTTGATTGTCCCAACTCTGTTCCTGAGTTGCCTACTAGGCATACTGTCAATGTTTTAGTCATAATGTTTTCATTTGAAATCCAAATTGAGTGATTCAAATTGGATTAGAAAGTAGAAATAAAGGGATACTTAGTATAGAAACAAGTTTCGAAAATATGCCATTTTTTTCCCTCAAAACATGATTGTATCAACTGCGATTTTAGTGGTTTTATCAAGCCCACAAGCCATAAAATATGATAATCAAGCAATTTTTTTATCTTTTTTATTTTTTTTCAAAATGATGATGAGTTTTTGTAGAAATCTGTTTTTCAATATAATACATCTACATACATAATTAAATTCAAACTTTTACCATTGATATTGATATACTCAGCAAGTTGCAGCAAACACACCTCTTTCTACATATATAAATTTATTCATATACTTATCTATTCTATTTTCTACACTAACTTATTATACCTTTAGAAATAAAGCATTCTTACGTATAAGAGTAATTCCAATGCAGCCATTTTAGAGATAAGGCCTCAAGTGTATACACACCTGAATTTGAGAAATGTTTGTCAATAAATATTTGGGTATGAGATACAAACTTCCCTTCAAAATATGCTGTCAAAAATTGCTGAAGTATGGAGTGACACTACAAACAACTGATGGAGTGAAACCAATCTTCAACATATCATTTACTTTCTTGATTTCCCATAGTTGTCATATCATGAAGTTCTTGAGTTTCTAAAACAGCTTGTTGATGCAGACTAGAAGAAACCTTCTTTTCTTCCATAACTTCTACAATTTCTGGATTTAGAACATTTCCAATCTCGATATAAGTTTTTGCAATTGTGTATGTGAGATAGATTGGGTGGGAAGGCTAGGGAAATTTTGAATTCAACACTGTAAGCATGTTTTATTGGTTTATTATGGTGAGGGTGTGGAATGAGTTGAGCATGATATTGTGTAGGCCATGGAGGAATTTGATGATGTAGTTGATTGTGATGTGTGGATGATTTCAATACGTAAGAAAGTTGTTCTTGAAAAGATGGAAAAGAGTATAGATGATATTTTTCTACTACAAGATGAGGTAGAGTAGTCATGTAATAATAGGATGAACCATGTCAAACTTGTGGACAAGATTGATGGGGGTTATATTGAGATTGGCATGGCTACCCTAACACATGAGTATTTCATAATAGATTATGCAAGTAAGACAATGGAGAGGAATTGTTTTGAAACATACATGTAGGCCAAGGTTTCCATGGTTGTGAAATTGTTGCAGCTTCTCCATCTCTTGGAAATGTTGTTTTCATCCCAGGTAAGAAAGAGAAACTATCCATGGGATGCTCCTTTTGGCATTGAGGAAAAATCACTTCTTCAAATTCTGCTTGACTTTTCTTAACCTCAAAAACATGCAATTGTGAATTTAGAGAGCTAATAAAATCAACTTTAAAATGTTCAAATAAATCACTAATTTCATCTCTTATATCTCATATTCTTATAGTGTATTTGGAATGGAAAGAAGAAAATTCTCTAGAATTCTTACGAGCCTTGGATATTCCTCTTGACTGCCTTGTGCATAAATCACACTCATCATCATATGATAGCTGAAAAATGTCACATTTTCCTATCATATTCAATATTTCTAAAATTTCATCTTTGATCCCTTTAAGAATGAGTGTTTTTAAGATCTCTTTTTCCAAATGCTTGTGCTTTTGTTTTTTAAGGTTTTATTTATATCTCTCCAAATAGTACTCCAAGATTTCATCTTCCCCTTGTATCATAATAAAACTATCTTCATTAGCCTTGGAATAGGTCCTCATTATCTAAACCATGAAAATTTGGTAGAGAAGATGGAGGAATTATGTGCATTTGTGTCACTCCTCCTAGATTGATGATAGGGAATTCAAAAGTAACAATGTGAGACATTTCTTACCATAATAGAAGATGTTCTTCATGTGTTGCTTTGAGGTTCCTCCTTAAGATATTCCAGTCAATTTTTTAGTGGAATGGGTGGTGCTTACATCACCACTTGAGTGAAATGATAAGACTTCTTCAAATTTATACCTTTTTCTTCCTAGTTATTCAAAAAAACAATTTGAAAGCAAATCTAAAGCTCAAGATCTGGAGCAGGGTGTCAAAAGATCCTTCCCTCCCCAGGACAAGAAACAAAATAAGAAAAGAATGCACACAAGGAAATCTAAAGCTCGAGACTTGGATCAGGGCATCAAAGGACCATTCCCTCCCCAGGATGAGAGATTATTTTTTCCGAAATCAAAACAAACAAAAATGAAGGAAAAATTTAAGCTCAGGACCTAAAGTAGGGCTTCAAAGGACCATTCCCTCCCCAAGACGAGAGATTGGGCCTAAAGATAAAAACAAAAAAAAACAAAAGAGAAAAAACAAAACAAAGAAATGACTATGCTCAGGACCTAGAGCAGAGTGAAAAAACTCCTTCTCTCCCCAGGATGAGAGATTGACCCTCTGGTTGATACAGATCGTGTCTTGCACCTTGTTATCCTTCCCTGGTAATGACGCAAAAATGTTGGTGTCCAAGTGTGAATGTTGTGATTCAACCCTTTACCACATTAATATGTCAATCTGGGTGCATACACTTTTCATGGTAACATGCAAGGTATATGCAGGAGAAAGGCTACAATCTTATATTGACCAAGGGTTCGTGACTAACAAATTAAAGCATCACTATAACAATAATGGAAATTAAATTATAGAAAGAAAAGCATTCACAAAAATCTATGGAAATCTGTAACAGCAATAAAGAAAATACAACAAGTAAAAAAAATATGCATAAAAAGGACAGACGCACAACACCTGATTAGAAGAGTGGGCCCACCTCCCTGGTCAGGGTTTTGCTTAACTCACATATTGAGAAAAATATCAGATGGCTAGAAATTTCATTAACAAGAGTTCCACTGTTACAAGACTCAATTCTTACAGCAATTAGCTCCCCTCTCCCTCTGAATTGTGTCTTTTTAATATACATACATCCAAGGGAAACATGCAACAAACTCATCTCAATATTCAAGATGAGATCTGAGAGATCTGTCCATCATGATTCAAATGGAACAAGTCCAATTTTGTATTACAAGTGGGCAATTCTGGAAAACGGCCCGAAGAGCAAATCTACAAATTTTTCATTCGAAGAACCTTGATTTTCTCCCTACAAAAACCGAATTTCGAAAAATATTCTCGCTAGGAAATTGGCTTGGTCCGTTCTAAACAAAACCCATGTCTTGGATTTTCCAAATTCACTTCCATTTTCCCAAAATGTCAAATGCAATATTGTCACTTCTTATGCAGTGAATTCCTGAGTTAGAATATCTAATTATCTGTTGAAGACCAAATCTGCAATCTAGAAGAGATCTTGGAGGCTAAAATCATGAGTGGGGTTATAACAAATGAATAAACAAAAATCATGCATAATAATAATTAATTATTAAAAATAAATGAGATCAGATATTATTTATCCACAAGAGCATAAATGATTATGAAATGAAAATATATAATAAATTATGGTAAATAATGTGATAAAATAATAGTGGAAATATATGAAACGAATGTTAAGAAGTGGTAATAATAATGACAAATTAAGAGCCCAACAGTGTGGTTGAAATTTTATGAGCAGCGAATTGTGATCCGCCATCTATTACAAGCTCCTTAGGCAACCCATATTGAATGAACAATTCAAACCGAAAATTGATGACTACTTCTTCCTTGGCCTTTAGAAGTGTTATTGCTTCCACCCATTTAATAACATAATATGTACGAACTAGAATGTATGATTTCTGATGTGAAGGGGGATTGAAGGGACCTGCAAATTCCATTTCCCACGTTTCAAATGGTTCCAATACAATTTGTAACTAGAGGGGCATTTCTTCATATTGAATGGGATGACCCATCCTTTGGAAATTATTGCAACTCTGGGCAAATTTGTTTGGATATTTAAATATTGTGGGCCAAAATTAGCCCTTATGTAATACCTTGTGTCCTATTCTCTGATCAGTAAAGTTACCCCCATATGTCTCATCATGAAAAACCCCAGGGATATCATAAATTTCATCTTTGCTGACACATCCTCGAATTTGAATATCAACCACTGTATGAAAAATGTAACTCTCCATCCCTGAAAATTGTGTGTTACACTTGATAATAAGCCTATTATCCTAAGATGAAATATGTGATGGTAATTTTCTGGCTATGAGATAATTTGCTACATCAGCATACCAGGGTGTTTTGAAAGTTAAAACAAATAAATGTTTATCTTGGAATTGATCTTCAACCAGGGAAGAATCAACTGCATTTGGAAGTCTTGAAAAGAATTCTATAACAATATTTTATTTTCCTAGTCAACCCTTTATGGTAATGTCAAACTCCTGCAGTAAAAAAAACTAGTGACTTATTATACCATTGGTAACATAGTTGTTAGCTAAATAACGAATGAGAGAAGGATTAGTGTACAGAAAAACTGGACACCCTTTTATGTAATGACAGAATTTATCTATAGCATAAATAACAATGAAAAATTATTTTTCATCATAGTATAATTAAAATCACCCAGTGCAAGGTTTTTGCTAATGTAATAAATGCCATAAGGCTTTTTAACATGCTCTAATTTGTGGACTGCTCCTACAATCTTATTTAATGCATCAGAGGATATATGTAGTAGTAGGTTCTATTTTTGTCATCATAACATAGGAGTTGTTAAAACCAACCTTCTTAGATCTATAAAATCATTTTCACATCTTTCAGTCCACTCAAATTCCACAAGGTTAGTTAATACATAAATAGGTTCCACAAGTTTTGAAAAAAATTATATAAAATGACAATAATAACCAACATAACCAAGGAAACTACATACTTATATCTACATTCAAGGAATATAGAGTTTTAGAATTACCTACATCTTTGTTGGTTCCACCTGAATGCCTTCAGCAGAAATGAAATGCCCGAGGACTATACCCTTTATAATCATCATATGACATTTTTCATGAATGAGGCACAACCTGGTAGCTATACATCGTGCAAGAGAATTTTGAATATTATGCAAGGATTGGTCTTCATTACCATAAGGCGTGAAATTTTCTGTATATAACTCAAGTCCCTCACTAATAAAATCAGAAAAATACTAAGAATTTTCCTTTCAAAAGTGGTTGGTGCATTGCACAACCCGAATGGTAAGAATCAATATGAAAATGTTCCCCATGGGAAGGTGAACGTGGTTTTATCTTCATCTTGAGGCGAAATCTTCATTTTATTATATTCACTGAATGAATCTAGGAAAGTAAAATATTTCTTTCTAGAAAAGTGTCAAGGACTTGATCCACAAATGGAAGGGGAAAATGATCCTACTGCATGGATTAATTTAATTCTCTATATTCAACAAAAATTTTCCATTTTCCACTCATTTTGGGTACTACCACCAATGGTGAAACCCATTAGCTATCAGAAATAGGATATATAAAATTAACATCAAGAAGTTTTCAAAGTTCTTGTTTTACTATATCTCTAAGGTGTGGATTTAGTCCTCTGTGCAGTTGATGAATGGCTTCGGAATATTTCTCAATATAAATATGATTTTTTCAAAGTTGTGCCTCCATGCCCTTCATATCTGAATATTCCCATGCAAAAGGTTATTTTCATTTTTGAAGAATTTGAATCTGGTTTTCACGTTGAAGGTTGCTAAGATTGGTGCTAATATTTAGGGTCTTTCCATGCTCAATTTCAATGGGAATGCTATTGTGAATTGAATTCATGGGTCTATGTCTAGCATTCAAGTCTTCTAGCATATCTCCTTGGACTTCGTTATGAAGCACAACTTTCAAAATTTCACAAGTTAGGTTCCCAATAGTGGAAAGTTGATTAATGAATCCATTAATTACATCATCCTCGGTGAATTTTTTAAATATAAGGCTTTGTCAATAGTTAGAGGAGAGTGTAAATTACCTTCCTCATATTCAGGTGGGGAACATATAAAATCATCAGTCAACATGTTGGGTTTAGCGGGAGGGTATAAAAGAAGATTCTTGATGTTGGATACTTTAGTGATGTGAATACTTCTAGTTCGACACCCTTTCTATGCATCTACAGTGGATTGAGAACTAGAAAATCCATTAGGTATTATGAGGATGTACAAAAATAATGATATCATTCAAAGTCTCCTTCATTTTACTGTGGATCTATCAGCTAGTTCCAACATGTTTGGAGTCAATTTAAATCTAGTTATTCCAAGGAGTCCACAACATTCAACTGTTATAATATTTATGGTCACTCCCAAGTGCACCAAAGTATTTGGGAAATTATATCCCTCAATCTGGAAAATAAATAGAAGGTTTCGAGGGCAATCATATTTAATAGGTATTTGTTTTCCAATGATAAGATCATAGAGCTTCTCTAAAACATGGACTATAGGACAGTCTTTTGTAACACATAATTCTTTGATGGTTTTGGCATAAATGAGTATTTCTCTAATAGCCTGTAAGAGAGAAATTTTGATATATAACTTTTGTAATTCCCCTAAGACATCATGATCACGGTGTACTGGTGATTTTACTATGGTTAATTTCGTAGGGAATTGAGGAGCAATGTCTGTAATTTCAATAGGTTTATCTTTTATGTTCTTTTTATAGACGACTTTACTTCAATAGTGGTTATGGTAAGATGAGATTGTTTTGTCAAATACTTCTCCTTAGCGATATTATCATTTCCTGGTTACTCTTGATTTTTTGAGAGATATTTTGGGAAGATGGTTCACCTAGATCTTAGGCACAGTTCATTACATTCCAAAGAAAATGGGGAATCTGAAGGTTCCAAAATTTTGAAAATTTGTGAAGGTATATCTTTTAGGATTCTGATTTGGTTGTGTAAGTAACTGAGGTCAAAGTGGAGGTGGAATGTTTGGAGGCAATTGGAGTGGAGGTTGTATAGGTGGTTCATTTTTTGGTTGAGGCATCACTCCCATTGGTTAATTAATAGGTCAAGTGGGGCGTTGCCAATTCTGGGACCACATTGGCACCTGGGTAGGTTGACTTGCCCATTATGGAGGGTATGAATTATTTGGTGTACTTTGCCATGAAGTTGTAGAATATTGTTTATTTGGCCAAGAGGGACCAGGGAATGACTGATTTTTCTAGGGTGATAAACTAGATGGTTGTGTTTTGGGAATAAGTACCCTAGGGCTTTGGGTTAGAACCCCAATAGAGTAGAAGCAAAGTACAACAAGAAACACTCATACAACTTAGGAAAAATTCTTATATAAACAAACTACACAAGAGCAACCATACTCATATTTCCTTCGTTTAAGTAGGTCTCATAGGGTTCAGACCCTTTGCATCTCCAGATGTTCTTCAAATGTGAAAATCATTCGATTCGAACATACATAGCAGTATAGAGGTTAAGCATATTCACAAAATTGACTTTATATCATATAAAAAAATCACTGATCATACATCAAAACAACGTTCATAAATGAATACAACACGGTTTGATGCATGAACAAAGTTAATTTCAGAAACAAGGTGACATTTCTTTTATTACAGTAAGCTATAAATAACATGGAGAGAATTCAGTTGAGTCTTCTTCTTCCGGCTCCAAGCAAAATCGTCCTCCGGATTCGTCCTATCCTAGCCTTCAACAATCTTCTTCTGTAACAAATATCTATAATCAAGGAAATAAGGGTTTCCAGAAGCTTTGGGAAGTGCATGAGGCACAATGATTCATTAGACTCATTCAGGGATAATCTCAATATAATAACTCTATATCTTCTCCTCCATAAGGTCTTCCCATAGAATTCTATTTATACTTCTCCCAAGTACTTCTTTAGTTGGGAAACACTTGGGCCACAAGCAATAGGAGGTAATCAACAGGTAAAACTCGTGAAATCCACCCATAATTAAGGAAATTAATTTTTTTAAGTGTTTTAACACATATACGCGGGTTGGGTATTGACTGACCTGCATGTACATGCTTTTATCTCAGGGAAAAGTAGCATACAAGGAATAAAACATTGTTTTTAATATATTTGGACCAAGTCTAGAAGGAGGGGTTGCCCTAGGCCATAAACCAAGCATCACAAATACCAAGGGTGGTAATTGATGCTATAACAGGTTATAGTCACCAGGTACTAAGAGAATGTTGTTGGCCCTATGAATTTAATGAAGAAAATTGTTGTTGAGAAAATTATCCAAAAAAAAGCACAGAAGGATCCTCTGACATACCTGATGGGTGATTTTTCCATTTTCTTCATTGCGCCATAAAACATGTTGGTTCTGTTTCTTCTTAAACTTCCCTAAATACAAGTTTCAACCTGGTAAGTGAAGTATAATGATTAGTCGAATGATATTTTTGTGCAAATACCGCATATCTCGATTGTGTCCAACAGAAATTCTTTGTGATTGTGCCTCTTTCGACAGTGAGGACAAAAAATAGCCAATTGTTGTTCAGTTTCAACCTATTTCTTTTTTACATGTAAAACAATCAATTATGTTCTCAGTGTACTTAAAATATCAAATTTAAAATATTCTAAAATATTACCAATATTTGCTCACGTAACTCCTCCTCCTACAATTATACTCGCTCTGCTGAGAGGATTTCGACTCCCTTGCTTGGTTCGTGTACTCCCTCATGAACACTTGATAGATAGTTTTACAATTTCATTATATTTTTCTTTAGAAATGTTACCCTATCCCATTAAATTAAGTGTTTCTATCCATTCATCTTTCATACCTCTAATCAAAGAAGTTGTCAACGCATCCTTCGGTAAAATAGTGTATGGTGATCTCTATAAATTATATTGAAATTATTCAACATATTCTTCCAGTGTTTCATCTACATTTAACATCATATTAAATATTTCTTCCTTCGAATCCCTAGAACGGAAAGAATCATGATACTTAGTAATGAAATCTTCATTCATTTGATCCCCATTAAGTTATAGTACCACCTTCCAATCCCATAAACCATCATCGTCCTCCTCCCTTTAAGGTAGAACAAAACTTTAATTCTTGTGGGTCACTGGAATAATTATATCCTCGATATAAGACATCAAACTCAAAAAAAAAAATTGGGATATTTAGAGGTCATTCCATGAAATCTTGGAATATTTTGCAATAGGATAGTCTTCATTGATGCATTATCTTATGAGTCCACAATAGGATATTCTATGGTTGAATTTTTTTTTCCTGTTACTGCATTTTCCCTTTGGTCAAAGATATATTAGTAATATTGAGGGATCCCGTAATCAGGAGGTACTATCTGGAAAATAATATGATGGCAGAGCTCTAGGCCCTTGTCAAAGTCTCACAACACTACTCAGAATAGGAACTTTGATTTCTCGGCTCATAATGGGTGTTTCAGGGAATTCATACTTGGAAAGCTATGGCTATAGTTTGCTTCTTTCACCTACACCTTCCCTTAAATTTCAAGAGTGCCCCTCACACTTATCAAAACGACTATGATACCTAACAAATATGTCTTTGAAGCTCTGCTCAAATCCCTAATTTTTGTTGTGAATCTTAGCATTAGATGGAGTAGATGACCTTGCAACTAAAGGGGAAATAATAGTAGGACCCTTGCTTGAAACTTCTTCAGGACCTACCAATTCTTGATATTTTGAATTGTAAATTATTTCATATATAAAAGTTGTTCTTCCAAGCCCTAAGGATTAGCTCAACTGGTCAAATTAGTGCCTCACCAATCGGGAGGTCAGAGGATCCATTCTCATCAAAACCCTTAGGGTTAGGCCTAGTTATTGGCCGTGGGGTTTGATTCCCTTCGGGTCAATCAGCGTAGATTTTTCCATGGATGTAGTGGGCACCCAATGACCAGGATGTTTGTGTATCATAGCAAAAAAAATAAAAATCGTTCTTCCAAGGCCAACTTAATCTTTACTTTTGGTGATCTTCGAGGTCTATTTTTGATCCATAGCTTTCGCATTCCTAGTCTTAGGCTTCTTTATTGCCATACACAATAAACAATCTAAATATATCAACTGAGGGTAGGCATTGGCACAATATTTTTACTTAAGTGTGTGCGTAGGTTCTTACCTTTAATCCTTAGTACACATCCCTAGGTATACAGCTAGCACACTCTTTGAAAACCTCCCTAAAAATGATGTTGAAATGTTGGGCCCAATAATTATTCCTAAAAGCACCAAATAACTGCTACACATTAACTTATCAACCATAGTTTTTGTTTCTCTATTTCAAGGTTATCAACACAATTTATTCAAGAGAAATGTGGATATGACTAGTCATTATGATCCAATTGAAAAGAAAATATTAAATATTAAATAAATAAACTCAATATGCAATCTCTAATTATCTCCAACTATTCAAAATACTAATTGTCATAGGCTTTTGAAGGAAACATCAAAAGAAAACATACTAACAGTAAGTTGTTTCTTAGGGAACTAAAACTACAGAGTAGAAATAGAAGACTACAAAATCAAAATGTTGAAAGAGATTAAGAAAACAAAATAGAAATCTATGACAATCTGTAGGAGACAAAAAGAAAGAACACTACTCTTAACCGATTAACTACAATATATCTATTCTATAATAATTTCAATAAATGTGATTTAAAACAGAGCATTCAATATAACAAATCAACAAGGATAAATTAATAACAATTATGCATATATAAATAGTTGGAACAATAAAATCAAACACCAAATTAATGATACAAGAAAGGACACCATTGTTTCGAAGATTGACATTAAATCTCAAATCGAACTACCTAATGAATAAATCAACACAACCAACTAAATATGAGTAATAAACACTTGTATTTGATTGAAGAATACTAGTTACAATAAACGTAATCGCAAGTCTGACCTTGTGTCAAAAATAATATACAACCTAAACAACCCGTTTTGAGGTTCAACACTAGTTTTTATGTCGTAACAGTAAAATATATAAGCCAAAGAATCTATTTTTATTAATGAGAAATCCTAAGAATCTAAATATTCTTAGGATGCTTGTTTAAGTTACAAAGTTCTTAGTGCATCTAGAGGATTGGGTCGAGAGGTCATCCTTAAATAATTCACTCAACATACACTGAAACATTCTAAGTCTTACATGATATCCGACGACCATTCTTGGAAACAAAATCAAATATTGATATATCAATAGATTCATGTCCAATAATGAGGATCGATTCGTTAGGAAATAACACTATAATGAGTGATTCTGTTCATAAAGTAATGAAATAATAAATGCATATAAAATACTACTAGATTCCACACTACAGAAGTTAACATAGCCTAATCATAAGAAACTCTTGGAAAGGAATATGAAAGTCAATAGATAAGGCAAGGAAAATATGACAAATATGATACCAAACATGCTGCAATATACTAAATAAGCATTTCTTCCATATATTCGTTCATCTTTTTCATTTATGGAGCAACTAACTCATTTTAAATCCTAGTTTTGGAAATTCATTCGATGAATAAATGGAGTCCAAAACATATCCTTGACATAAATAAACTAGTATACTTGGCAGTCTCTTCTACCCTCATAGATTTATCTAATGAAGAGTAAAACATTTCAATCCAATTGAATTTTGACCCATGAGTACGAATTTCATTCGCTAGAGGCGCCATATAATAATTGACATGACCTGAATCCAACATTAAAATTGAACCATCAAAATATCTCCTAACTTTTAGAGTCATCTTTTCTCCATATCCAAAGTGTGACAAATTATCAATCCCTTAATGCATGGAATCTAAAATATTGCCATGTATAGATACTTGATAAGCTATTTCACCCGAATATCACCTATCTAAAAATTGGAAATTGAAAGTAGCTTCATTATTTAAATCCCACAAAGGAGCATAAATTTTATCTACTATAGTTTCATTTGATTTAAGCTTGGATTTTTTTTTTCTTTTTTCCGATAATCAAATCTGAAACTTCATTAATTCTAGAGAAAATTTTGCCCCATTGCAAGATCTATCATTATCACTATTCATTAGCACCTTTTCTTTAAAAAGAGTGTCTCTAATATCATTTTCTCCAAGTTTAGAATCTTTATCTAATGACGACCTTTTGTATATAGAATGTAAAATAGAAGAATCAAAATTGAATAACTTAAACATGTGGAGGAGAAAATATATTTTTTGTATCGTCTTACTTTCCATTTTATATCACAAGACTATTTAGGGAACTCTACTAAATAACTATGAAGCTTCCTAACAAGAATTTCCCATTTACAAAGATATTAACAATCTTTCAACTCTCTCTCAACAATTTTATACACACTTCAAGTGATTGAAGAATCAAAGCTAAAATGTGTACATAATATCCAAAAATGTTTGTATGTAATTTGTGAAATATTTATAGTAAGGGGTTTTAGCATATCTACAGGGTAATTCCTAGAATTTCCATTTACAAATTGATAAGTACAAATTCTTCTTAATCAATAGGTTTTGGATACCTCAAAGGATGACCTACACAAATAAAATATAGCATAGCCCATGTTTGTTTATTATGTGTGACCTTACACCTTGCAAGTGTGTATATACCCTATCTTAGCATGAAAGTTAACCTTCTCCTTATCAGAATCTCTAATTGTAGCCTTCCAATTGGTATAGCTTCAATATCTCAATATTTGTATCCTTCAACCTTTTTAGGTTCAATTTGGGTTTCGTCGACATGAACAATAAACAATGCTCCATGGTTCAGGGTTAAATCGCCTAAAATAAATACGACATTGTTTTTCATTTCAATTGAGGCTTATTTTTAATCATGTCTTCATCACTACTAGAATCTTCATCCCTCATGATTTTCTACATTCTATTCATATTGAAGTAGAAAAGAGAGACCATGCATCACAATCTTAGAATATTTATGAAAACATGTACTAAAAATATAACTTTCAGCCTTCTCATCAAGACAAACCTTGAATCGATAAGATTAGATAGAATAGAGAGGGAACTCTTTTCTTTTGACTCTTGTTCTTCCTACAAAAATGTGAACAAAATGATATGCAATGCAGGATTTGCAACATCATTATTATGCTGCACATTTATCCATCAAATAAGGTGGAAAATGTGTGAAATGAAAAAATATTTAATTTCATGTCCCTTAGTGTTTGAATCTCCATTAGATAAATTCTCAGGTGTAAAATGGGTCTCCTAATGAATATTATACTATAAGAGTGGAAATCATATAATACTATTAGATTATATCATCAAATTTTAGAGGGAGAAAATAAAAAACTACTTTTTCAACTCATATTTTCAACTTATCCCCTTATGGTTTTACTCTCATTCCGAGCGAAAGAACTCATTGGATGCATATTTTAATTCTTCATCCAATGAGTACCCATGTTGTGTACTTTTGATCAACCCAAGTACATGCAAAATGAGAAATACATGAAAAATGTGATTTCGATTTGTGTATACCAGGGTCAACTAAAAGTATGGAACATAGGTACTCCTTAGATGATCAAATAAATTATGCATCCAACGAGTTCTCCCATCAAAATTTGAGTAAAAGGGTAGGAAGCTAAGTTGAAAATACGAGTTGAAAAGGTAGTGGTTTTTTTTTCTAATCTTTTTTCCTTTTTACTCAAAAAATGGTGGATCATCTCCTATGGTTGACGTCATCTTCTTGAATCCAATTGGTTCTTATAAAGTTGATCTTGGTTGTACTTTTTTTGTTTTGAGGCCCATTTTAGACCTCAAAATTTCTCTAATGCATAAAGAGCACCAACATGTTTACAACGTGGATTGAAAGATAGCAACCAATCACTATGTACTACAATAACACCAGAATTTTATGTTTTTGAAACGCCTAATATTCTTCATTTCGTATCCATACCACAATCATAAGTTCACCTTTCACCTTTAAGTATTCATCCTTTCCTTCTAGCATATACCATTTGGGTGCCAATGGACTGCTAGAAGGAACTCTTGTGGGCATCTAAAATATATCAAACGTCACACGCCTAATGAAGACATCCTCGATTAAATTCGTGTCTTTAACCAAAATATCCATATATGCTTCCATAGTTTTCTTCTTGGAAAATGTGGGTACTTGATTCCATTTCGAATTTATTTCCTTCTGAAGGTATTTCACAGTTTCCTTGTAGTTCTTAAGTTTTACATTGACATAGGGATCACATATCATAGTATTGTATATTATGTTGAGACAAGACCATGATGGGCAAAATTAATTACAGAATATTTAGAAACATGTATCATCTTGGCCATTTTTGTGCCTACTTTGTCACTACAATTCATTCTTTTGGTGGAAAACTTATATGATGAATACCATAAGCAGAATAATGGGGGCTCGGGGGAGGGGTTTTTATAGTGGTATTGAAAACCATGGATGGGGGGCCCGCTATTAACCTATATCCACCATGTTAGCAACATGTTTTTCACTAAACAACAAATTTTGGTCCCCCACCCACCCTTGTTAAACATTGAGCATGTGGGGTGGGTTCACTATTGAATTGCAACCTTTAATCTCTCACATATGTTCTAAATTTGATGCATAAGCAACAAATTCTCTAGCAGACTGTAGTGGCAACATTGAATCTTCATGATAAGACAATAGTGAATGAAATGGAAGTCGACCAAGAATTTGTTATGCAATGCATTTCTAAAACAAATCTTCCTTGGAACCTTAAAAATGAATCTAAATCATCATTAATATATGCAAGGGCACCACCCATCCTTAAAATGATGAAAATAATTTGCATCCCTTGATAGTGGTTTGACAATCAACAAACACATGAATAATTTTTCAAGACTATTAAAGTTGTTCTAGATCATGTTCTTATGAGTACAAAAGAAATTGTGAACTTCTCACAATGCTGCTAGACGATTTTCTTCTTTTTCACGTCTGCCACTGCATTGATACATATATTTTTAATTCATTGACACATTTAAAGTAGCAATTAAAATAGCATGTAACCACAATTTCATACACATCAGAGAAGATATAAATAAAACGAAACCATCAACAGAAAGGGACACCAAAAATTAATATCAGAGTTCACGTAGTGTGGGTTATGTATTTGGGCCATGCTCAATGTGGGGAAGCCTCTTTCATTAATCTTCAGTGAAATAAAAAAAAGGCATGCTATTCAAAATTACTCCTTATGCTTCCATATCTGAGGATTTCCTGAAAATGCATAGCTCTTCTAAAGAAATGGACACTGTGCTTCGATCCATGATGAAATGTTATGAAATTTAACTATGAAATTTTACATCACTAAGAAGAGGGGATACTCAAATATAGAATGACAATGCAACATGCAAATAGAAAGGAAAGAATATAGTAGTGATTCACGAACATAACAAAAGGAAATTGTGTCATAATAAGAGGATGGAATGATGTGAATCAAGGAATCTCATTCTTTGGAAAGTCCTGATTCACACAAAGGACATCTACTGGGGACATTTCTGAGTGATTTGCAAATGATCCTTGTGGACTAATGTATAGGGGGTGGCAAAAGATCTGCAAAGAGAAGGAAATAAAGGAAAGATTAATGATTTTTATATCACCTAATATTCTCCTTTGTATTTATTATTTCTAGTTTCCCCAATGTGTCTCAGCCTTAAGGTTACTCATATTAAATGCTTTTAAGTATCTTCAAAATATAATTTTGTTCTTTTTTTCAAAATTTGAAACGAAATTCTTGATTTTTTCCCATTTAGAAAAAAGGGAGATTCATTATTCTCGGGATAAATAAAATTAACATATTCAATTATCATATACATGAATTAACTTAGATACGAATGATATTGAATATGTCCTTGCAATCAAATCGATAATTTACATAAATTAACTTAGATACGAATGATATTGAATATATCCTTGCAATCAAATCGATAATTTTTTGATAATGTTTCTGTAAAAAATAACTAACAAAAAAGACAAGTTTCGAGAATCCATAAAAAATAAGCAATTAACATAAATTTAGAAATTTTTAAATAAATAATGAACTAACTCTTCTATATACTCATCATTTTGATGAAATTATTTAGTCTTTTGTACAAGAATATGCTTTCAACCAATATTTTATTATACTTGATAAAAATATACAACTTATAATGGCATATTTTCTTAGCATGCATGTGTTTGATCGATCACTTAATCTTGAAAAAATTATAAATGTCACATTTTTTATTTTCCAACCCACTGATCTTCATATTATACTCAGAATGATAAAAATGTTTTGGTTACAAGGTTTCCAACCGACTCAACAAATGAAAAGGTTCCTAGTATAATAATACAAAATAAAATAAAGTTTATTTACCGTTTTTCCTCAACTAACATCTTAAAAAAGCAATTAATACATATTAATCACGAGTAAATGTCTTCCTTTATTCTAGTCAATTCATTGTTAACTTTTCCCTCATTCGTCCAATGAAAAGGTACCTAGTATAATAATAAAAAATAAAATAAAGTTTATTTACCGTTTTTCCTCAACTAACATCTTCAAAAAGCAACTAATACATGTTAATCATGAGTGAATGTCTTCCTTTATTCTAGTCAATTCACTGTTAACTTTTCCCTCATTCTTCGAGATATGGTTTCCATAAAGGGTATAAAGGGATATTGTTCAGTAGTTAAGTAATGATAGGAGGTCTTAGAATATCCCTGTTAAATTCACATCCATACAACATTGTAGTCATTTTAACATTTCCTTTCTTAACCTTGTCCATAAAAGAAGTAATTGATCTTCAACTTTCTTCAAGATCAGATATGAGTTATCAAATCAAGTTGTTTTCCCATGTACTAGGCTATTAATTTTCTTCATTCAATCATCCTTTTTATGGTTTGACATCACTTACACCCCCAATGTTATGAAAACTTTTTGAGATCAAGGTTAATTTAGGATTTTTGTCATCGTCTTCCTCTTTTATCTAAACCTAGTTACCCTCCTATTCCTTCCTCGTGTTATTTGTTGAAAATTTTTGTTTTGGAAAAGTATGCCACAATTAAAATGAAAACAATATATGAAATCAAATTTTCAACTAAGGTGCCGAGAAGGTGCATCTCAATTCGCGATAACCATGATATAAAGTATTATGTAAATAATGAGATTCAAACTTTCAATCCTCATACCTCAAGCCAACACAAATAAAATAAAGTAATGTTGATACTAACTAAAGACACACTTTGTGATATTTTCTTGCAAAAAAAATAAAAAACTACCTTCACACACTTAGAATTAATTATAAAACGTAGAATGAAGTCAAAAAAATTCCCAAATTAATTTAAAGAAAGATTTCATGATAAAGTTCAATTACTATGGGATGTATTTAATTCACACCACACACATTAAAGTTCAATATTTTTTATAGTTTAATGCAAACACGACAGTTTCAAAATTTTCAAATTTCTCGGGGAAAGCCTATATTGTCATTGATTGGCTTATCGAGATATCAAGCGTTAGGAAATACATCAAACAACCATCAACATAATATAACCATACTAACAATTCATGAAATGTTTGTCAGCCAATGGAGAACTTTTAGTTTCATGCCTATAGTGTATTATCCTTAAGCTATTGAAATGTTGGTAATTAATTATTAATTATTAGATTTTTACTCTATATAAATTTTCTTCAACATATTTTCTCCATATCGTCATTATAATGATGAACCTCATTAATCCGTTCTGAGCGCACTGGAAAATAATACTCTCATGTCATGGATCCTGATTAACTGCATTAGTTCGTTCCGAATGCGCTGGAAAATAATACTCTCATGTAATGGATACTGAAGACATGGTTCAAAACAATTATTAAATAATTGAACGATCAAGTTTTTGAGGATTGAATATTTGAATATTGGCTTATCGGATTTTCTACCATTACAAACATAAACCAATAATGGTTATTATATATTGAACAAATTCCCATCACATGCCATAGGATCAAAAGTTACAAATTTATTGTTATTTTGCGTATCAACTATCTAGTGATCGAATGATCAAACTTTCCTTAATTAGGTATCGGGATATTGGGGTATTGGCTCATGATATTTCCTACCAATACTAGTAGATCACAACAATAACTATTGTCTATTGAACTATTTCTCATCATCTAGCATAAAAACAAATGTTATAAGTTTATCGGGCTTTCACGAGTGACTGTATTAGATATTTTATTGTAAATGAATATTATGTAATATTTAAGACTAACAAAACTTGATTGGGATTGGTAAGTAATGTACCTATTCATATTATTTGACATGAAATCCTAGAATCACTTCAAGCTAAAGTAATATTGTGGATTCATGGCATCAAACCATTGAAATTTATTATTAATAAGGACTCCAATCTTAGTATTATTTTTCCCTAATATTCTTAACACCTAAATAAATATAAATTTGGATTATAAATATTAAATGAATTAAAACAAGAAATTTGAAAGATACGTATATTTATTTCCTAAAACAAAGAATGTATAGACTTTATTTTGTAGGAAGATTATTATATTATTAATTATATATGATAATGTTGTTGTGTACAAGGCATAACATACAAGAAAACTCTTGATTAGTATAATATGGTGGTGGGCTTAGAATTGGAAAATTATGGAAGTAACCTAGTATATTAAAAGTAAATTATACACCCATTATGATGTGAGTTAATCTAAAATATAAAAATATTGACATAATAGATAGTAAATTCACAATATAAGCGTTAAATAAATTTTGGTAAAATTACCTCTTTAATTTTACATAAATAAGTAAAATAAAAGGGGTCGTTTTTTAAAGCGTCAATGTTGGAGCTCAAAATATTTTTGAAATTTTTGTTGTGTTATTGTAGATGACCATGCAGAAGAGAGTGGAGCAACCACTGTGCAATAGTAAATACTGGAACAGAAGAGAGAGACACGACGTAGGGAGGTACCACACATACGAGGTCGTAACATTCAGTAAGAAGGACACATGCGAATAGATTAGGTATTTAGGATTTCGTATATGATGGGAAAGGAGAGGAAGGATGTGGTGGCAAGAGAATGTATTTAAATTTATACAAGGTAGGATGTTAGTGGAGTGGTGACAAGTTGGAGTAAGATATTTTTAGCAGGTTTGACGAGATAGTTAAGTCTTATGGGATAACTAGAGAGAATATGTTAGAAAATATGTCGGATGGTTAGTCAGTGTTTAGGATAACTAGAAGAGTGGGGAAGCAGGGTAAAGAAGATAGAAAAGTTAGTATGGATTAATAAAAATATCAGTTTGAGATGGTTTGAGTGTTATGCCATGGAATAAGAAAGGATGGTCACGACTATGTCTTTTTGGTTACAATGTTTTTAGATGCTAAGGGATTATGTATTTAGATAATGTGTAATATAAGTTTAATGGAAATATCATATATTAGAGTTTGTTTTGCTTTTGCATTATATTTGTTTGTATGATTTACATTGAGAAATTATTGAAGGTTGGTGACTATGGATGGCCTATATTGTAACACATTGTGCCCTTTTATTTCATGATGAACTAATAGAAAAAAAAATAATGGGTTGCCTCATCAATATCGTCATATGAGCATGTGTGATTATGTTATTATTATCTAATTATTAGCTGCCTATTGACCTTATATTGAACTCGTGTCCTTAAGTTATTGGATGGATGACATAATTGATAGTGTCTCAATACTCTTATGTTAATCACATCATTGTCGAAAGAGGAGTTGCTTCGTTCACGTAAATAATAGTGTGAAATGAAATAGGATGTTCCTATTGTACTCCATTCATGGATAACAAACAATGAACTTAATAGTGAATGAAAAATCCATAATATATTCCATGGTCCGTAAACCGAAAATGAGTAATAGGTGTCTATCTTATGGGTTCTTGAAGTCTTGAATTGTAAGCTAAAGTTCCAGTGTCTCAGGATTCTCACAATCCCATCTTGCTATGGAAACCTAATTCCAATGGGCCCCCATGTTGGAAATGTAAGTAATTTTGATCATCATAATTATTGTTGTACTCATTCCAATATGTATCTTATGTAACAAACAAAAGAAAAGAAGAAAAATGTATTATTGTAAGGAATGACTTTAATGCTCTTTATTGATGATCTTCTAGGTAAAAGCATTTTATTTATGCTTCTATGTATTTTCAGGTCATAGGGTTTATTATCATGAGTCAAGAGATTCAACATCATGTTTATAAGACCATTTGAGACAAAATATATCCTATAAAATAAATTGTTTTGAGTCTAGAAAGTCTTGGAAACCTCCAAAGTATAAGTCGGCCTTGGAAACATCAATTTGGCCTACAGGAGGGAGTTTGATCCATTGGAAGGGCTATATCAAGGAGAAATTCGACCTCATTTACCACTCACTTATCATCAAGTTCAATGTAAAGAAAAGAAGTTTGATTTATAGCTAGGAAGTAGAAGAAAGTAAGGGTGGAGGTCTAGGAGGAGAGACGAAGGAAGAAAATATTGTTCTCTAGGTTAATCTCTATCACACGTGTGAAAAATTAGGGTTGCTAAAACTTCCTACAAGGTTGAAATTACATGATCAATTTGTAATAGGAGAAGTTGTAGTATCGAGTTGCTCGAAGAAGGAATACTTAGTCTTAACCTCCTTGACCTTGGATGGAGTTGCCTTGCTCTAAGAAGGATCTCTTGAAGAAGTTGAATTAGAATTTTTGCAATAGCTACAAGGATTAAGTTGCAATTTGAATTTGTTATACAAAATTGTGGGGTCAAAGCTATGGTCAAAGTTGCAATTGGAATTTGGTTGATGCATGATTGAGCCATGATATTGGAATGGATGAATTGATACTTAGAGGAGGAATTGGCCAAGGGTTTGGTCTTTATTTTCTCATTTGAAGAAAATTTTATAACAAGAAAAGAGTTTATGGGTTTACCCTTTGGAGGGGATTTCCTAGTTTGGAGCCTAATTTTTTTGTCCCCTGTCTTTATTATTTTTCTCTTCATATTTGTTTGATGAAGAGAATCTAATAGATAAACACAATAAGAATAATAAAATTCACAAGAAAGTATTAAGGATAAGGAAAACAGGAATTAATAGCTTCCACTTTCCATTTTATAACTCCCATTAACATCCCAGGTGAGAATTCATCCATTATGTGGGTGATCTCGAAGTGACGATGTTGAGTAGGTTTGTTGGCTAATTGAGCAACAAATATTTGGTTTGAAAGAATCCCATGTGCCAAAAAATGTTTCATTATGGGGACTTTGATGATTGTATGATGGGATTTTTTCGTGACAAAGTTATGGAAACCATTGAATCCCAATGAGGAAGACATTGCCTATTAATTAAAGAAGAAGGAGCACAAGTTTGCAACAAAAGAAATTTGGGATAAAAGAGAAAGCACATAGAAACAACTGGGACATGGTATGAAAGAAGGGGAAGGAAAAAGGGCAGGAAAACAAAAATGGATCCTGACAAGAAGTAAGGGACTATGCAAGTGAGAAAGAAGAGATTGTATGGAGATATAGATTTTTTAGGGTGACACCTTGAGGTGTGGACCAAGGTTTCAATGGGGTGATGCGGGAGGAGGTGCATCAATGCCTATTGAAAGGAGGCAGCCATGGAAAGGGGCAAGGAAAGGCTATAAGATGATAAGGAGTAGCACGAGTGAGTAGAGTTATGATGGAATGGAGTTTGGTACCCCACACACTGAAGTGGGGGAAGATGTGTAGCTAATTCCACACAAAATGGAGTTCTTGGACCCAAGACAACAAAATCAGACCATACCTAGTGTCAAACCCAAACCTTTGCATCATATACAAAAATATAGGTAAGTACTCAATACATTGTAACAAATAATGCAGAAGGTAATTAAAATTGATGGGTTGGAGGTGCTAGCAGTACTAAATTTAGTCAAGAAGTAGGTGGATCGGAAGAAGGTGCCCAAGTTCATTTTTTTGCACAAACTAGTGCAGCATCTTCTAGTATGTCAGGAGGTGCGACTAGGAGTACTTCATCAGGAAGTATTGTGCAGAGTTCAGTGGTAGGTGTAGATTTAAGGATGCCTATGTTCCACGGTATTTGGAATGATGACCTAGAATAAAATTAATTTTCGGGTGAGGCCATCTAGATAGAAAATTAGGTCCAATATAAGGGAGTGAATATTGCATAGTTGGAAGCTAGCTTCAAAGATTGTGCAATGACATTGTACATAAAATTTAAATGCATGACCCCGGCTAGAGAGAATAGGACGCTAATTGATATTTAGTAGGATTTAATCAGTGACTTGTAAAAGTTGAAATATGAATTCCAATGTATTAATAAACTAAAGGGGATTAAGTAGATTACAAGCAAGTCCATGTGGGATTTCGACATCCAATTTAAGGTTTTGAAGGGCATGGTGACATTTGAGATTCTAGATGCATAGCATAAGGAGTGATTCATCACTAGACTACTGCCACATATCAGGATATGATTGATTCAATAGTGAATTGGCTTGTAATCAAAGGCCTTGGAGCTTACATCGAATATGGAAGCTTTTCCCATTGTAAATGGAGAGAATAATGGCATGTAACAAGTTTAGTCACAACTAGATTCTCTAAATCTAAAGCTACAAGATTTAGTCAAAGGGAATAAATGTGAGAATAATTGTGCCGCACCATTTGCTAGACAAAATATAACCACCGGAATGAATGCAAGTTGCTGACAAATTACATGGTGATCAATGCAGTGAATCTACATGTGCAGGGTAGAGGGTTGTGGTGTGAATTTTTCCGAGTAAGGGGCCAAACCCCACATAATTGTTCGATGATGTAGAAATATGAAGTGACTTACCACTTTTCTAATTTTTGTAAGTTGGTGGGGCACTATATTGACCACTATCAGACATTAGACTTAATGAATGAAAAAATATTCAATTCCTTTCGAGTACATGGACCCGAAGGAAACAAAGTTGTAATGGTAGGCTTCAACCAAGCATGATGCAATCGTACTAGATAATACAATCAACCTAATGACAACCAAGGAATTGTAGCTAAATGTTTAGGAGGAGTGACCCAAGGAAGAGGAGGATTTGGAAGAGTTTGGGGAAATAATTTTTTTTACAATTGTGGTTAGCAACGACGCCCTACATGAGATTGTCTTAACCCCTATTATACATTTACCTATTCTAGGGCTCTATAACATTCTACTAATAATTTCCAACAATTGATTCCCAAATGGAAAGAGAAATAGGGTGAAAACATTCAAGTTATGGTCATCAAGCCTCATAGATCCCAACAACAAATTATCACAGTAAATAGATGAGCTATCAAAACTGGAGCAAATTTTGTAAACCTGGCCATATTTGGTTAAAAGGGCACCTAAACCTCCTTCATGTTTGATCCTTTTCGAGAGAAGGAAACCTACAAAGAAGTCCAAAGGGAGATGGTTGTTGCATAATGGTATAGACGCAACATAGTCCAAGAAGCGACAATGTTCTTTATCTATGATGACATTATTTGGAGGAAGCCGATGACATAAGAGGATCTACTCTCGAGCTTGCTCCAAAGCTATCCTAAGTTGGTGAAGCATGAACATGCATTAGAGAAATTTAGGAAGATGGTAGAGAAATGTGCCAAATATATAGAAGTAGCTAATACACAATAAACAAGGTAGCATAGAGGGAGAGAACAAGTAAGGAATTCATAATTGGTGCGCATGTGGGAGAATATGAAATAAACAACATCATATTGGACTTGGGTTCAAACGCGAACATTTTTCTGAAAGGTACATGGGAGATGATGGGAAAACCAAAGCTAACCAGGTCTTCTATTCAATTAAAATTATCTAATTAACATTGTATCTTCCCCAATGGTAGATTGATGTGTGTGCCAGTAAATATTGACAAAGTTATGAGCATTATTGTTTTCGAAGTTATATATATCATTGATGACTCCAATCCACACCCAGTTGTGTCACGGATTAATTAGCCTTTTAATGATCAAGTGATTGTTAATTTGAAGAAGAGATAGATGATATTCAAAGCTAAGGATATATGGTATATAGCATCTTCAGATCCACAACAAGGAGACCAATATATTGAACCAGTTAAAGGCAAGTAGAGTATGGAATAATTAGATAATATCTATAATGTCACAACTCATTAGGAAGATGATGTGAACCCTACCATGGATGGAGTGTTAAGATGGTGTAGTTTTGGGTCATGTACTTATGGTTCATAAGAAGCACTAGAAAAATGGAAGAACTGACCGCAGAAGGTCAACACTAAAAGATGCATGCTCATCAGCAGGCTAGTGCATTAGATAGGTAATGAGGTACATAATATACCCCAATTTTATGGATTGTTAGAGGTGATTGCTTTTCGCATGAGTTTGAGAATCATATACCTAATAATATTAGGATTCTTGCATTGGATGTTACATTACAAGAAACCATAGCCAAATTCTAGACTACACAGAAGGGCCAAGTTGTGATATGGTAGCAATATTGATAGTTTATGTGCATCGGTTTTGGAACCAATTCTAGGGTCCCTTGGGAGAAATATATGGGAATGGATTCCCCAGTGATGACACGGAAATCATGAGGGTAGTGTGTTAGATAGGTAATGAGGTGCATAATTTTCCCCATTTTGATGGATTATTCGAGGTGATTGATTTTCACAGGAGTTTGAGGATTCCCACACTAGATGTTGCATTGCAAGAAACCATAACCAGATTTTAGACTATAGAGAAGGACCAAGTTGTGAAATGGTAGCAATGTTGATAGTTGACGTGCATCAGGTTTCAAGCGAATTTTGGGGTTCCTTGGGAGAAATATTCGGGAATGGATTACCCAATGACACACTTAAAAGTATGTGTCACAACATGGATGAGAGAATGTGTGCCACAATAGGAGTGGTTCTACAAATTTGTACATATTATAGACATTATTCCCATGAATTAGTATATTGAGTTGGAGGTGTGCAGAGTAACGAAAGATTGGAATGAGATGGTGTAGAACTTTACGGCTACCTTTAGTTTTGAGGTGAAAGAACCAACACCCAATGAGGCCTTGAAGGTACTCCGACATAAATTTTTTACTTAGAAAGACCTGATAGTGATAGAAAGATTACTGTTGTGTCCTACACATAAGAATTCGTAGTAGATACAAGAGTTCATGGAGTGTTACAACATCTCAAAAATGGGGGAGGATGACGAGGAGCCCAAAACATACATATCCTAGAAATTGAAGGGGGGCATCTAGTAAGTGGACAAAAATTATAATATGTTAAGTATGCACAACATATTAAAACCAAGAAAGCAAACATTGCCACAAACAAAAATTTCTAGATCGATGTTATAGGTGATTATTGGGACGATGAGATGGTAGAGAAGGTTATAGACCTATTGTGTGATTACTAGGATCTATTCCCCAACACATTTATGGAAATGGATAGAATTGTAGTAGAATTTGATGAGATGAGAATTCCATTGAAGCCCAATTCCAACCATGTTAATCAGCGATCATATTGATTAAAATTGATATGTAAATAAAAAGACAAACGAGAGTTGGACAAGATGTTAAAAGTATGAATCATTGAACTTTTTGAAGAATCTGAATGGGTAATCATGATGGTCATATAGAATAAGAATATGGGGGAAATCCAGACCTGTGTCCACCTTCAGAGGATCACTGATGTAATTATAAAATAACAAAATAAGCTATACACTTGTGTACATAAAAAAATTATTTCATTTATAACTTGAAGTTAAATTACCAGTAGCTTTTAGAGGTAATGAGTTGTTGTAATTATTATTGAATATGCTAGTAGAGATTATTAAATGAGTGGAGAAAAAATATTATTATAGGCCTAAGAGGAACATTGGGTACTGGGAGGAGTTATACACAATGGTAGTCCCAAACTGGACAACACACAATGTTAGGGGTAGTTCATACAGAGAAAGAATCATAGGAAGACGTTGAATGAGGAAGAAAGAAATAATATTTTTATATATCTATGATGTACGATAGATTGATGTGGTTGAAGGATCAGGTAAGATTTAGGGTGACAACAACCAATGGAATGGGAACCACATGACAGGGTAAAATAACGATCATCCCTCATATGGTAATGATGATTGAATTGAAAGAAAGAAAATGATATTACCAGAGAATCGTATCTTGGAAGAAAAAGAGAACACGTGAACCACTAGTTCGACCCAATGGAAGGGGATAAAACAGAGGCAGAAAAAGTAATGTGAGTAGGAATTGGTATGAATATGGTAGATGGCATATGTAGGCCATCCTTTAAAACTGAGCTAAAGAGAATTTCACACGCATTCCACATAGAGTTGCAACGATCTAAATCTGTAAGTAATAATAGACAAGTCAATGTAATGATCATCTACGAGAGGCAACAAAGGGTGTGAGAGTTATAAAACACCACCCAAGTGGTGGGAGCTAGCATAAGAATAAAAAGAGCGTATTAAAGAGCTTATGAAGGGTACAAGAGTAGAGTAGTTATGATTGGGAGAAGAAGCGTAGCGTGAAAAATGGTGCGAGGAATATATGGAGCTAAGTTTATACCATACCGAGGAGATAAATGAATGAGAGTTATTGCAGGCGTGCAAAGAGGAATTGTCCCCATTAATTACCATCATAATATAATGTATCTATGGAATAATATACCTCATTGGAAGAGCCAAAGATGGAGAGAAGGAGGTGGCGGAATTTGTCTATCAGTGGTGACCCAGTTGTGCTAAGAAGCCAAGAGAGGGCGCCTTCCACTCTTAGTTTAACCTAATTGGAATTGTGGGAGGGCGCTGTGATTATACTAAGTAGGTTGGCTTCAGCGCAATACTACCATGGGGTTTGCGGCAATGGAACAAGGTTTCATCCCCATGCATATAGTGGTGGCATGAGGAGTTTTGAATAAGAACCCCTACTTTGGTGAATTGACAAGACTGCGACCACCTTGTGTGTGTGTGTGGTCCTCTCACTTATGATGCAATGCTATTCACACTAACGATTTAAGTGTTGTGAGGAAGACATAGGAGTCGAGGTCTTGCCAACTCCTACGCAGGAGAGGAGAAGGTGGAGAAACAAAAAGAACGTAAAGGTTAGGGAAAGACATTGAACTCATTCTTGGAGAATAATTGGTGACTCAAGATCTTTGTTTATCAGTGCAACTATGGGGATATGGGGCGTGACACTCCCTGTTATCTGAGACCAAAGTTCTAGGACAACCAAACTGGCTAACGACATTTGTAAACAACTCTACCAGATGTTGAAAGTCAACCTCAAAAAGGACAAATATGACATAATGCATCGTGATAGGAGAAGGACTGAGTGGCTAAGGATGAGGCACAATTTTGTGTTCGGGGCATGTTGGAGGCTAGATTATTTTAATTTTTTTTTTATTATTATTATTGCAAATGACCTCGCAGATGAGATAGTGGCATGAGAGAGAAGCAATAGACACACAAAACTAAAGACTGGTGCATAAGAGACAGACACAAAGTAAGGAGGTACTACGCATAGGAGGTGGTGTTTCCCAGTAGACACGATCCGTGCAAATAAATCAGGTAGTTAGGATTTTTTAAGTGATGGCGAGGAAGAGGAATGACGTCATGGAAATAGAATTTCGAGATATTTCTAGAAGGGAGGAAGACAATGGAGTGGCGACAAGTTGGACGAAGATATTTTCAGGATGTTCAACTAGACATTAAAGTCGTGTGGGACAGCTAGAGAGAAGATTTCGGAAAATATTCTAGACAATTAGCCAACATGGAGGAAAACTAGAAGACTCGAGAAGTAGGTTGAAGAATATTAAGTAGTTATGATGAATTAATGAAAAGACTGACCCGAGACAGTTTGAGGGTTGGGCCATAGAAGAAGGAAAGATTGTCGCGACTATGTCTTTTTGGTTACAATAGTTTTAGATGCTAAAGTTCTATGTTTGTAGCTGTTGTGCAACATAATGCTAAAGGAAATAGTATATAGTGGAGTACCTTATGTTTATGCACTATATTGTCTATCGCGTTGTACTCTGAGCAATTACTGAAGTCTACTGAGATGAATTATGGATGGTTTATATCGTGGTGTATTGCGCCCTTTTTGTTTCATGATGAAGTAATAGAAATAACAATGGGTTGCCTCGTCTATAATGGTATATGAACATGTATGTTTTTGTTATTATTATTTATTTATTAGTTTTTTATTGGTCTTATATTGAACTAGTGTCTTTAATTTCTTAGGTGGATGAAAGAATCGATAGCATTATGAAACTCTATTATGTTAATCATATTATTGTTGAATGAGGATTTGTTATGTTAATGTTAAGAAGACTATTAAATGAAATAAGATGTTCCTATTATACTCCTATCATGGGTATTGAACAATGCACCAACTAGCAAATGCAAAATCTGTAAAGTCTTCTATGGTGCCTAAATCCATAGTGAATAATAGGTGTCTTTTTGATAGGTGTATGAAGTTTTGTGTGGTAAGATGAAATTCATGTGTCTCAAGATTCTAACAATCCCATTTGACTGTAGAAACTTAGTTCCAGCAGTTCCTCATAGCATCTCGAGTGTGAATTCATCCATTACGTGGGTATTGCTAAAAAGGCTGATGTTGAGAAGGTTTGTTGGCCAACTACACAACAAATCCTAGGTCTGATAGAATCCCATTCACAAATAGTCAATATAAAGTTCAATAGGATGGATGTCATAGTTTATTATTGAATACTTTTCTTGCTTCTCATGTGGGAATTGGACTTGACATTCCTCTTTGGTGAGTTGTTGTAGATAATAGAATTTGAAGGTAAGTTTCACCTAGTGTAAACATGAGTTGGTCCTATACCCATGGTCACCCTCATAAGAACAAACTTATAAATGAAAAGCAGAGGAAACATCCATAATAGAAAAGAAATTGCCACTCTCGAATATAATGATATCACTTTCAATTCTTTGTAACTATTAAAGAGATTATGGCAGCTATTGGAGAATGATCCATAATAACAAAATGTAAAGAATTCCAATAATGTTTTCCTTAATAACAAAGAAATTCAGCAGAGCTTTTTTAACCAAAAAAGACACACCATGCATTTCAAGCTCTTATAACTGCTCTTCAATATTAAGGGAAATAGGGATTATGAACTGGAAACCATTATTAAATACATCACACAGGAAATTATGTAAATTTTATCAAGTAGTTGGAGATAAATAACTATAAATTGATGAAAATAATCTAATAAGTAATATGACATGGTGATAGCAATGAAGACTGTAAAGCAACTCCCTTCTCCTTTAGGAAGTATAGACTATTCGTACCCACGTGATTTATCACGAGTTTACATTTTCCAAAAGGATAAAGATGGGAGGGTCGTAATAACTTTAGAAAAGCCAGTCGGTAACGCACAATAAAGAAAAACCTAACTGACAATTGGAAAATAGAAAAGTACGAACCTACATTCTTTTTTGCAGATGTATGTTTTCTACATATCGCATCTTGGGATCCAAACAGATATACTCTCTCCTCATAAACTGATTTTTCTCCAGGTAAAGTGCACCATGATTTTTTTCATAAAAAAAATATTCCTGGCCCCAGTGGAAAAGGAATGAGGAAGCACCCAGCCATTGCTTTTCCTCATTTTATTCACATCTCCTCTTTCTTATTTGTAATGAGCGGGCACATTCTTTTAATTGTGTGACCAGTCAAAATATTCTCCCCTCTGGGTATAAATAAAGTAGATTGTTAGATACATCAAAATATTCTATATTAATGCTGACAAAAAGCACTTATGGAGCTCAACTGTCATGCCCCTACACTTGCGGTAGTCTTTCAACAACTTATAGCGAGGTGAGGCACCACCGAACACTTTCTTTTTACCAATACTTATGTTCATGGACTACGCCTAACCACTTGTCTACTTAGTTTGTGTTTCTCAACCAAGTATTATTATTATTCCTTTATACCAATGAACACCCATACACATTTATTATCCATAGCAATTACAAGTAACAAGACAATTGCAACAGTATAAAGGGAGGGGAAACTCCCTGAACAATGACTATGCCCGAATTCAATACATTAACCAACTTTTAAATATATCCACAACTATACTTAGAAACCCCAAGTTTCATACTTAGCCAATTTTACAACATGAAGCACCTTCGTGTGCCAACCGAGTTCTTTGCCCAAGTTGGGTGGGTGTCCCCTCGCACAGACCGCCAACCGCACTCCTCAACCGAACTTCGCTTAACTGGCAATACTTCGTTTCACCTGGCGAGTAGGCACCCCACGCACCGTGCCTACCCAAGCCTTCAACCGAAATGCCAAGTAAGACCGGCAGGCAACCTCAACCGACTCTCCACTGCGTTCACCTTGCATGACAGGAGGGTGACCTCACCCAAGTCACCACCTATTCACCTCGGAACGATGGGCAAGCGACCTCACCCGAGTCTCCACCCGTTCACCTTCGCACGATGGGCAGGCGACCTCACCCGATTCTCCACCTGTGTCCCCTTTGAACGGTGGGTGCCTTCACCCATGCCTTCACCTGATGACCGAACTGCATATATTCACCATGTAGCACTACCCAAGAGTGGGCGCATAATACCTATGCCTCCTTGCTGTAGATTACTCCTTCTGCGCACTTCCCTTGTGATCACCGAACGCTCCACATTCGAATGCTCATTGAATGTGATGCTCCAAATGCTTCAACTCTTGCTATACTTATATGGGCGGTTGGGCGAGTCAACCTCCTAGGTCGACTCGTCCACCGCATGCCAAACGCCCCGATAAGTTCGCAAGCTTCACTTCCATTGTTGGGCGGTCAACAATCCATTGCCCAAGTTGCTGTCCATACAAGGTTGGCCCGTGGGTTATGTAACTCGCTCCCCATGCTATAATTAACCATCCACTCATCCTCCTATGCGCATTATAGGCTTGTATCTTCACACATTTTGGAATTAGCTACTCGCACTTTGCACGGAGGGAGTCAACCAGACCACAGGCCCTTACATCCTTCTCCACCTAAAGTCATTGTCGTCCTCGACAATAAGCCATCTTGGTAACCATCCTACCACCAAGATCATCATCTCAACTGTCTTGTCTTTGGTCATGATATCAACCAGTCCATACACTGCAACTTCCCTATAACATATGTAAAACAACTGTCTCCATCATGTGTTGTCCCCATCCTGTGAACTATCGTCAGATACTCCAACATAATTCCAACATCTCTCTGCACACTTCTGGACGTCATGATCTGAACTAGTCAGGTGATCATTCCAACTATCACACTCAAACCATAAGAATTCACATCCTTATGTCTGCACCAGTCTTTCTCAGACTCTGCCACATCCCGGACTCACCAAGAATCTCTCCCATGCTCAGGTCCATGGAAACTCCATCCCATCTACAACACGTCATGATGCTAATGCCAAACTATTCCTACACCACCTGTTATACCTCCTCAACCTGTATTAAGGACTTACTGCCATGAGCAGCTAACAATCAGCCCCATCTTCCATGTCATCTAAGAAAATGTAGAGGGAGTAGAGCCTAAAGGCTCACCCTCACTAGTAAGCTCAATCCATCTATCAGGATCCTCTATCTCCATCCTCTACAAATATGCCACCCGATCCTCCTCATGGACATTTGGTCTCACATAAACTTCCTCATCATCATCATCCTCCATCTCTTCTAGCCTTCTTGACAAATCCAAGATACTATCAGAAAGTTACCTGATAACTAATGACTGCTCGGTAAGCTTTGCCTCAGTAGTAGGCAATCGCTTCCATAAATCATTCAATCACTTCTCATCCTCCATCTGCATCACTTCTAGTTTACAATCAGCCTTTGTCACACCAATGGTTGGAACACCAATGGGTACATCTTCCCTTCCGTCGTAAATGTACAGCTTCTTCAAATGAGCAACAATCATAGCATCATATTGTTTCAATAATTCCATCCCCAGCACAACCTCATAGTCATCAATCCGCACTATAGTGAAGTCCACTTTCCCGGTCCACTCACCTACTGTTGTGCCCACCCTTTCAGCTACACCAAGTATAGAATCCAGAGGAGAGTTCACCGTCTTCTTTTGTGCTTTCACCGATACAAATTTCAGCCAAATCTTTCTCGCAACATCTTCATTCATGAAGTTATGAGTAGCTCAACTATCTACCATAGTAAGTACCTCCATACCTCCAATATTCATCCGAACATACTCCAAGTTGTTCCTTTCAGGATCTCTCCGAGAGACCACTTGCATAGCAGCAGCAACTCCAAGAATATTCATCATCCCCACAAAAGTTTCTTCCTTCTTCACATCAGATTGTGTAATAGCAGCCACTTTCGGTCTAGAAGGAAAAATCTTCACCGTTTGTGGTTCAGAACAAATCCAACACTTCAATGGCTTCTTCATCTTCGTCTTCTCATCGGATTTCGAAGCATCATCTTTCTTATTCTCTTTCAGCTTATCGAACTTCTTTCCATCACAAGCTTTGTCATAATGTTCCACCAATCGATCCATAGCATCAAAAGCTTCTTCAACTGTCTTTATCTTCTGCCTCTTCACTTCATTGCATGCCCAAGGTTTCAATCCAGTAATGAAGTTGAACACCTTGTCCCTCTCTTCCATGTCAGGAAGTTCCCGAACCGCACTTTCAAACTCCCACTAATATGTCTGTAGGTTCTTTGTCTTCTTAATAAATTTAATCTTTATCCTTGCTTCCCACATTTCATCCCGAGGACTAAAATGAGCCTACAAAGCTTTCTTCATATCATCCCAAGAAGTATTGTCATCAGCACTACCATTGGAAATCTGATCCATCTGCCTTCTCCACGACATATTATCATCTTTCATCAGAAATTGAGCAGCCACTTTCACCCTTGTCTCATCAGCGGATAGACCCAAGTGTTCCAAGTATTGCTCCATATCCGAGAGAAAGTTACCAAGAGTTTTCACGCTCCTTGTTCCGTCATAAGATTCTGGTTCCTTGACATTCACATGAGACACTCCTCCACCTGAGTTATGTCTCACAACCTTCTTCAACATTGCGATCTCATAATTTGCATCATCAAGAGATTTCTACAAGTTCAATATCTCTGCCAGACCTCGATCCGTCGGTTCTCCAATCTCCTTGACTTCCCCTTCAAGGTGTGTACACTTAAGATGAGTGTACTCATGTATAGTTTGGAGTTCATCGACCTTTTCGCTCATCTACACATGATCCTCTAGTTCTTTCATGACCAGAGTCATCTTGTTAGTCCAATAAGACTCCAATTCCTCCATTCTCTCTAGTATCCTTTCAATAAAGGCCTCAGTCGCATTGTGTCTAGATTCACCCGATAAAACATGAGCTTCACCTGCGATTTCTGCTTCCTTCTTCCTTCTTTATGATCTAGTATAGATCATCCACCAGCTTCACCTGTACCCTACAAACCGAACCAGTTCTTGTTTCACTTGTGCGAAACCAACTTCCTTCCCCTGCAAGCCCCTATTTCGACTGTCACTTCATCACGAGCAAACCTTGCTCCTCGTTACCCAACTTCAACCATGAGCTTTAATACCACCTGTCATGAAGTGCAGGTGTGTATCAGCTTCAATGCTTCAATAGCAGCACCAGCTCCCCGACACTAGCTCTGATACCACCTGTCACGCCACTAAACCTGCGGTAGTCTTTCAACCACTTATAGCAAGGTGCGGCACCACCAAAAACTTTCTTTTCACGAATACTTATATTCGTGGACTATGCCTAACCACTTGTCTACTTAGTTTGTGTTTCTCAACCAAATATTATTATTATTCCTTTATTCCAATGAACACCCATACACATTCATTATCGACAACAATTATAAATAATAAGACAATTGCAACAGTATAAAGGGAGGGGAAACTTCTTGAACAATGACTATACCTGAATTCAATATACTAATCAACTTTTACAAATATCCATAAGTATAATTGGAAACTCCAAGTTTCATACTTAGCCAATTTTACAATAGGCAACACCTTTATGTGCCAACCGAGTTCCTTGCCCGAGTTGGGCGGGCACACCCTCACACGGACTGCCAACCGCACTCCTCAACCGACCTTCATTTAACTGGAAATAATTCGTTTCACCCGATGAGCGGACACCCCATGCACTGTGCCTACCCGAGCCTTCAACCAAAATGCCAACCAAGACCGGTGGGTGACCTCCCCTGAGTCTCCACCGCGTTCACCTTGCACGACGAGCGGGCAACCTCACCCGAGTCACCACCCTTTCACCTCCGCACGATGGGAGGGCGACCTCACCCGAGTCTCCAAACATTCACCTCCACACGATGGGCAGACGACCTCACTCGAGTCTCCACCCATGTTTCCTTCGAACTGTGGGTGCCTTCACCCACGCCTTCACCCAATGATTGAACTGCGTGCATTCACCATGTAGCGCTGCCCAAGATCTGGTGCATAAGACCTGCGCCTCCTTGCTACAGCCTACTCCTTCTTCGCACTTCCCTTGTGATCAACGAATTCTCCATGTTCAAATGCTCATTAAATGTGATTCTCCAAATTCTCCAACTCTCGCTATACATATATGGGTGGTTGGGCGAGTCGAGCTGCCAAGCCGACTCGTCCACCGCATGCCAAACGCCCTCATAACTTTGCAAGATTCACTTCCATTGTTGGATGGCCAACAATCCATCGCCCAAGTTGTTGTCCATACAAGGTCGGCCCGTGGGTTATGTAACTCGCTCCCCACACTATAATTAACCATCGCTCATCCCCATATGCGCATTATATAATTGTATTTTCGCACATTTTGGACTTAGCTACTCACATTTCGCACAGAGGGAGTCAACTGGACCGCGGGTGTAAGGTGCTCAAGTTCTAACCGAGCGTGGGCATGCGGTGAACGAGCGCGGGCATGATGGGCACGCGCTGAAGGAGCGCGGGCACGATGGGGACGCGGTGAGCGAGTGTGGGCACGATGGGCATGTGGCGAACGAGCGTGGGCACGATAGGCAAATGGTGAACGAGAGCGGGCGCGCAGATCACAACCCAAGCGAGCGATGTGACAGAGTGTGCGATGCGACGGAGGGTGCGCATGAACAAATGCGGATGGAATGAGGGGCAGAGGTGCAACGATAGAAAAATGAGTAAGGCAAAAGTGCGATGGTGACTTATACCCAACGAGCGTGGATGGTATGGGCGTGGGCCGACTTGCAAGTGCGGGCGGGCCGACACATACATGGGCGCATATAAGGGTGTGATAACCTTGTTTTGGGGGTCGGCTGGAGAGCCACCACCCACGTTAAACCCACGTTGACATGTGTATATATTGCATAGCATTGAGGCTTCATTTGACATCGAACAAGCTTGGACAACTTTGCATAGAGTTCAAGGGTAAAACAAGTGCGCAGTTTTGGAAAGAAGTGTGCATAGCTCGTGCGCATTACTTGAAGGTGCATTCTTGGTGATACTTAGAGTCGGTCGAGGGTTGGGCAAGGTTTTCCCAAGGTTGTCTCAAGTGCAAATTTGTGCCAAGATTGACAAGGGTGTCTTGGTGGCTCGGGTGAGCACCCACCCTTCGTGCAAGGCGTGCACATGGTCATTGTAAAAGGTTGATTTGCCTATACTGTAAAAGAAGCTAAGTATTGGCTTGGAGTTTGCCAAGCATTACTTATGATGATTGTATTATTAAAAGAAGATTGATTATTATATATTGTTGGGCAGACTCATTGTTCAGGGAGTAGCCCCTCCCTTTATACTATGCAATTGTTGTTCTTGTTATAATTGTTGTTGATAATGAATGAGTATCGGTGTTCAATGGTATAAAAGATAAACATAATTTTACTTGGTTGTGAAACACAAACTAAGTAAGGACAAGTGAATTAGGCGTAGTCCATGAATGTTAGTATTGGTGAAAAAAAAGCGTTCGGTGGTGTCGCACCTTGCTGTAAGCGGCTGGAAGACTACCGCAGGTGTAGGGGTGTGATAGGTGGTATCTGAGCAGCTGATTCAGGGTATTGAAGGTGTAAGCTGCTACACACCTTCACCGAAGCGAAGGTGGTATCAGAGCAGGGTTGCTCGTAACGAACTGCAGGTTTGAAGTTTGTTAACAGGTTCAGGTGTTGAAGCATTGAAGTTGATACACACACTTGACAGGTGGTAACAGAACTTCGGTATGAAGCCGGTGAGCAGCATTTCTCGTGACAGTGGAAAGGGTACTTGCAGGTGAAGGAAGCCATTTCACACAAGTGGAAAAAGGGTTGGTTCAAATTGCAGGTGACTTGGTAAAGTTGTTGGATGGTCGAAACTAGGTTGCAAAAAAAGAAGAAGCGTCTAGAGATGGCAGCTGAATCTCAGGTTGGGTCTAGTCATCAAGGTGTGCAGGATGCTACCATCACACTTATGGAGAAAGTGTTGGTGAGAATGGAGGTTACGGAGACTTCTTGGGAAAAGAAGATGGAATTGCTCACTTAAGAACAAGAGGCCAATTCGAAGAGGAAGGAAAAACTCGATGAACTCCGAACACAACACGATGAACTCCGAACACAATATGAGTACATTGATCTTATGTGTACACAACTTGAAATATGCGTCAAGGAGGTTGAAGAAGCAAGGGATCAGGGTCTTGCATAGATCATGAACTTGAAGAAAACTCTTGACGAAGCCAAGGATGAGATTGCGGTGTTGAAGAAGGCCGTGAGGCATAACTCAGGTGGAGGAGTGCCTCATGTGAAGGTCAAGGAACCGAAATCTTATGATGGTACAAGGAATGCAAAGACTCTTGGCAACTTTCTATGGGAGATGGAGCAATACTTGGAACGGTTGGGTCTATCTGATGATGAGACGAAGGTCAAGGTAGTTGCTCAGTTCTTAACAAAGGATGCTAAGATGTGGTGGTGAAGGAGGCTCGATCATATTGCCAATGGCAGTGCTGATGACATCACTTCGTGGGATGCCATGAAGAAGGCTTTGCAGACCCATTTTAGTCCTCAGGATGAAACATGGGAAGCAAGGACAAAGATTAAGTACATAAAGCAGACCGGGAGCCTACAAGCATATCAGTGAGAGTTTGCAAGTGCAACTCTGGAACTTCGTGACATGGTAGAGAGGGACAAGGTGTTCAAATTCATTATTGGGTTGAAGCCTTGGGCACGCAATGAAGTGAAGAGGCAGAAGATTAGGACACTTGAAGAAGCTTTTGTTTTTGTTGACAGGTTGGTGGAGCATTAAGATGAGACTTCTGATGATAGGAAGAAGAAGTCCGATAAACCGAAAGACAAGAAGAAGGATGATGCCTCGAAATCGGATGATAGTTCGAAGACGAAGAAAGCCTTGAAGTGTTGGATATGTGCTGGACCACACACAGTGAAGAATTTTCCTTCTAAACCAAAGGTGGACGCTATTGCACAATCTGATGCGAAGAATGAAGGTGCTTCTGTCAGGATGATGCAGATACTTGGTGCTTCTGCTACTACAGAGGTGGTCTCTAGGACAGATCCTGAGAGGAACAGATTGGAGTATGTTCTAATGAAGGTTGGAGGTGCTGATGTACTCACTATGGTGGATAGTGGGGCTTCTCACAACTTCATGGGTGAAGATACTGCGAGAAGGATTGGGATGAAATTTGTACCGACAAAGGCACAAATGAAGACAGTGAATTCTCCTCCTATTGAGATTCTTGTTATAGCTGAGAGGGTGGACACTACACTTGGTGAATGGACAGGGAAGGTTGACTTCACTATAGTGCGGATTGATGACTATGAAGCTGTATTGGGTATGGAATTCATGAAACAATTTGATGCTATGCTTGTTCCACATTTGAAGAAGCTCTATATTTACGATGGGAGAGAAGATGTACTCACTGGTGTGCCGACCATTGGTGTGACAAGGCCTGATTGTAAATTGGGAGTGATGCAAGTGGAGGATGAGAAGAGAATGGGAGACATGAGTAAGCGATTGTCTACTATTGAGGCAAAGCTTACCGAGCAGTCATTAGTCATCAGGTCACTTTCGGATTGCATCTTGGACTTGTCAAGAAGGCTAGAGTTGGTTGAGGATGATGATGATGATGATGAGGTGTATGTGAGGCCGGATGTCCAGAAGGAAGACCGGGTTGCTTATCTACAAAGGATGGAGATTGAGGATCATGATAGATGGATTAAATTGATTAGTGAGGGAGAGCCTTCAGGCTCCACTCCCTCTACATCTTCTTATATGGATGAGAAGATGGGGCTCATTGTTATCTACTCATGACAGTGAGTCCTTAAACATGTGGAGTAGGTATGACTGATGGTGCAGGGATGGCTTGGCATCAAGCATCATGAGATGTTGCGGAGGGATGGAGTTTCCATGAACCTGAGCATGGATTGCACTTATGGAGATAGATTCTTGATGAGTCAAGAATGTGGCAGGATGTTTTGAGGAACAATTGATGATGGCATGAGGATTTTCACTCTCATGGTTTGAGCGTGACAGTTGGATTAGCTACCCAACTAGTTCAGACATGGGGTCGCGAGGTGTGCAGAGATGTGTTAGCATTTTGTTGGAGTATCATGACAGAGGTTCACATGACACATGATGATGTCGACACGAGAGGTTGTAGTAGAGATTGTGACAGAGGAGTCGATGATCATGGATCAAGATGATACCTGATAATGGAGGACATACCATTGAGGTGTATAGCTTGGTAAGGAGTACTTGGTGGCAGTTGGTCACTAAGGTGAGACATGATGGAGATGGAGTTCTACATATGTTGCAGGGATGTTTGCCTTATGTGGAAGAGTTGACATCATGGATATTGATGCTTGGAGGATGATATGTTGTCGAGGACGACAACGACTTCAGGTGGAGGAGGATGTAAGGTCCTCGAGTTCTAACCGAGCGTGGGCGCGCGGTGAACGAGCGCGGGCACGATGGGCATGCGGTGAACAAGCGTGGGCACGATGGGCGCGCGGTGAACGAGCGCGGGCACGATGGGCGAACGGTGAACGAGAGCGGGCGCGCGGTGCACGACCCGGGCGAGCGATGCGACGGAGTGTTGTGCGATGCGACGGAGGGCGCGCATGACCAAACGCGGATGGAACGCCGGGCAGAGGTGCGACGAAGTGTGACGATGGAAAAATGACTAAGGCAAAAGTGCGACGGTGACTTATACCCAACGAGCGTGGAAGGTATGGGTGTGGGCCGACTTGCAAGTGCGGGCGGGCTGACACATACATGGGCGCATGTAAGGGTGTGATAACCTTGTTTTGGGGGTCGACTGGAGAGCCACCACCCACGTTAAACCCACGTTGACATGCGTATATATTGCATAGCGTTGAGGCTTCATTTGACATCGAACAAGCTTGGACAACTTCGCATAGAGTTCAAGGGTAAAACAAGTGCGCAGTTTTGGAAGGGAGTGCGCATAGCTCATGCGCATTACTTGAAGGCGCATTCTTGGTGATACTTAGAGCCAGTCGAGGGTTGGGCAAGGTGTGCCCAGGGTTGTCTCAAGTGCAGATTTGTGCTGAGATTGACAAGGGTGTCTTGATGTCTCAGGTGAGCACCCACCCTTCGTGCAAGGCGTGCACATGGTCATTGTAAAAGGCTGATTTGCCTATATTGTAAAAGAAGCTAAGTATTGGCTTGGAGTTTGCCAAGCATTACTTGTGATGATTGTATTATTAAAAGAAGATTGATTATTATATATTGTTGGGCAGACTCATTGTTCAGGGAGTTGCCCCTCCCTTTATACTATGCAATTGTTGTTCTTGTTATAACTGTTGTTGATAATGAATGAGTATGGGTGTTCATTGGTATAAAGGATAAACATAATTTTACTTGGTTGCGAAACACAAACTAAGTAAGGACAAGTGAATTAGGCGTAGTCCATGAATGTTAGTATTGGTGAAAAGAAAGTGTTCGGTGGTGTCGCACATCGCTATAAGCGGTTGGAAGACTACCGCAGATGTAGGGGCATGACAGTGAGCCTTACGTCAATGATCGCATCGATCCCTTTTAGCACGGAACTCCAACCAAATGGGAAAAAAACACATATATCAAAATTCGGTTCGATTTCTTTGATGTTGACGACATTTCGTTGATTTCTTTGGGTGATTATATTACATTTTGAAAGTATGGCAAGATTGTAAAGTCAACTTCTATGTGAGTGGTCTCAATGACTTCATACATGTAAGAAAATATAACATAAGGAGCAGTGAAAGACATCATCGAGTGACGATGAATGTAAATTTGAAATTGGAATTTCCCTTCCGTAAGTAGGAGTTTGAACATTAATTCTGGTTTTCAAATTTGGGTTGAAATTTTTAGCAAGATTTTAATAAAATTAGGCAAAAAAAAAATTGTAAATTTATATTATAAATATTAAATTTTATTATTTTTATAAAAAAATAAAATTTAATGGTGCTAAATCATTTTTGACCATTCAAAATTGGATAAAACATTCTTAATGCAGCAAAATTTTGTGAAATATCTTTTGACTGATTCGGACCATTTTTGGCCATCCGGGCAGATTTGAAAACGATGCCTATGAATGAGGAAGTCCTACAGTGTGTCTCAGTGTAGTTCACGTGTAGATTGTCTGCCATGAATCGATGGACTAGTGGTTCGACGAACATTTCTAAAGAAAAATATAATCCTAATCACGCACGGAACCTACCCTAAATGGACGATTTAACATTAAAGTAGATCAAAGTACAAGCGGATGTAGGCGTTTATAGCGCGTAAGTGAGCGATGTCCAAAAGGCTTATTAAACTTTCTCCAGTCGTTGTTTTGAATAATATATTTTCAATGGCGTATGTCGGAAAGACCCAATTCTCCTCAATTGTCTTCCTGTTCACCCATAAAGTCAGAACTCAGTAACATCATAATCGATATTAATGTCCTCTACAAAATCTCTATAGGCAGAGTATTTAATACCATTTCTCTGTCAAAGCATAGGTCAAGGAAAGGAGTCACACGCCAAACACTTCTTAACATAAGATTAAAACTAGAAAAATATAATGCCGGTAAGAAAATATAACGCTAGGTAATTATTCTGGAGTCTGACTGGATGCCAAAGTTTCGGGTCATACAGAAAGCAATCGCGATAATTGTGGAGATATGTTTCGAGGGCACTGCCAAACGTTGGTTCTATTATTTTATGATTTTTGGGAGACCTTCCTTTCTCACGAGAGTTGACGACTCATAATGTCAGGGGTAGGGTTATACTTGAAATTTATTAAATAATTGCTCATTGGCATGATAGAGATCCAATTTAGCTGGACAGGATCTCCGAGCTAACAGATAATTAGGATGGCCCGGTATAACCATTTCACAATTCATTTCTCGTCTGAGTTGCAGTTCTGTTGCAGATACTTTTCTCAGTGTCTCTTATCTTCTCTTCTGCTTGTTCATTGTAGACTCTGTTAGTCACAGTATCATATTTTCTCTCTTGATAATACCTTACGGTGTCTGCCTTTTATTTTCTTGCTATAATCACGTTGAATCCAAATAGAGAAATTGTGGAACGTAAATAACTTGAATGATGAAGAGTTGTGCTGTGATTGTTCTGCTGTTGCTGACAGCCACGTTAGGTGACGCTGCACGGATTTTTGGCTTCAAACCATTCTATCTGAAAAGCGACTCTCAAGTTAAACCCGACCCTGCCAGTGGTTATGAATCGGTTGGGGAAAGGACTCCCGAGAAGGCGCTCTTGGCGCACAACGCACGTTTTAGTAGAAGAGAGGGCCTTGAGAAGCATCCTGGTTTAGATACTAAGCTGAAGCCGAATGTATCCGCAAATTTTCAGAATTCAAAAGTTCGTTCTGGTGAACTTCTCCCGCAAATCCTTGCTTCTGTAAAATTTGACACAGTTGAACCCCAAATGAAGAAAACGGTTGCAGCCTTTCAACCATTAGGCCACAGCCCTGGAATTGGTCACGACGATCCGCCTGGATTGAGGCATTGAATTGCATAAGCCGTCGAAGCCATCGACACGCTTGCTAATATCGTTAAGAGCCCACAGCTAGCTTTTGCAGTAAGCTATTATGATTGTCAAACATGAAAGCGATGAGTAATATCGTGCTGTCAAATGATTATACTGTTAAATGAGTATACTGTAATAAGTACTAGTTGTAAATATGAAATAAAATTTGTTACACAAACTCTTTTCTTATTAATAACCCTTTTCTTATCAATAGCCATGTGTACTGCATGGGAGTTTAGTTCCTGGTGAAAATTCCATAGGAAATTAGAATTATGTAAGATATCATTTTTGGGATTCAACTGCGTTGATTAAGTCATTCAAAGTATGACCATTTCCATGAGAGGTAGTCGTAAAGTGACTAATTTCTCATGATTTTTGAATAGTTCACTTAGCACTCATTGCATCGGGTGATGCTCACAGGGGTGAAGAAGTGGGATTGAAACTAGTGAAATGTGGAGAACGAATCACATAGCATCAATCATCACTTTCGGGGCTTGCACCCGGTAACCAGGACTTCCCAGGAGGTCACCCATCCCAGAACTCCTCTGGCTCAAGCGCGCTTAACTGTGGAGTTTTTCCCCACAATCAAGCCCACTTAGCTTGCTACCCCATTTGCAAAACCTTAGCAAGTATTGTGCCTCATGAACCATTCAGGTAGAGATCTCTTGACTCTTTTTGAATTTAAGTATGGGGGATTTTCGCAGTGCATTATATTAGATATCATTTTTGGGATTCAACTGCGTTAAGTAAGTCATTCAAAGTATGACCATTTCCATGAGAGGTAGTCGTAAAGTGACTAATTTCTCATGATTTTTGAATAGTTCACTTAGCACTCATTGCATCGGGTGATGCTCACAGGGGTGAAGAAGTGGGATTGAAACTAGTGAAATGTGGAGAACGAATCACATAGCATCAATCATCACTTCCGGGGCTTGCACCCAGTAACCAGGACTTCCCAGGAGGTCACCCATCCCAGAACTCCTCTGGCTCAAGCGCGCTTAACTGTGGAGTTTTTCCCCACAATCAAGCCCACTTAGCTTGCTACCCCATTTGCAAAACCTTAGCAAGTATTGTGCCTCATGAACCATTCAGGTAGAGATCCCTTGACTCTTTTTGAATTTAAGTATGGGGGATTTTCGCAGTGCATTATATTAGATATCATTTTTGGGATTCAACTGCGTTAAGTAAGTCATTCAAAGTATGACCATTTCCATGAGAGGTAGTCGTAAAGTGACTAATTTCTCATGATTTTTGAATAGTTCACTTAGCACTCATTGCATCGGGTGATGCTCACAGGGGTGAAGAAGTGGGATTGAAACTAGTGAAATGTGGAGAACGAATCACATAGCATCAATCATCACTTCCGGGGCTTGCACCCGGTAACCAGGACTTCCCAGGAGGTCACCCATCCCAGAACTCCTCTGGCTCAAGCGCGCTTAACTGTGGAGTTTTTCCCCACAATCAAGCCCACTTAGCTTGCTACCCCATTTGCAAAACCTTAGCAAGTATTGTGCCTCATGAACCATTCAGGTAGAGATCCCTTGACTCTTTTTGAATTTAAGTATGGGGGATTTTCGCAGTGCAATGAGTGCTAAGTGAACTATTCAAAAATCATGAGAAATTAGTCACTTTACGACTACCTCTCATGGAAATGGTCATACTTTGAATGACTTACTTAACGCAGTTGAATCCCAAAAATGATATCTAATATAATGCACTGCGAAAATCCCCCATACTTAAATTCAAAAAGAGTCAAGGGATCTCTACCTGAATGGTTCATGAGGCACAATACTTGCTAAGGTTTTGCAAATGGGGTAGCAAGCTAAGTGGGCTTGATTGTGGGGAAAAACTCCACAGTTAAGCGCGCTTGAGCCAGAGGAGTTCTGGGATGGGTGACCTCCTGGGAAGTCCTGGTTACCGGGTGCAAGCCCCGGAAGTGATGATTGATGCTATGTGATTCGTTCTCCACATTTCACTAGTTTCAATCCCACTTCTTCACCGCTGTGAGCATCACCCGATGCAATGAGTGCTAAGTGAACTATTCAAAAATCATGAGAAATTAGTCACTTTACGACTACCTCTCATGGAAATGGTCATACTTTGAATGACTTACTTAATGCAGTCGAATCCCAAAAATGATATCTAATATAATGCACTGCGAAAATCCCCCATACTTAAATAGAATTATGTATTTTAGAATTAGTTATATAGTTTTATGATAAGTTAATAGTAGTTAATAGATAAATCTAATGTTATAGTAATAATAAAATTGAGATATGAAGTGGATAAATTAATTGTTTAGTCTGGGATAAGAATAGCTAAAAAAATTTAGTGTCTAAGGACTACTAGTATGTCTACACATTTACATTTTATTTCTCCAATAAATTTGCATAAATTTTTGTGAGAGGTAATTCGTAGTAATTATATTTGGGTGGGCCCCTACTCTAGAGTATTGCAGCAATGTTGTAAAACATTATGTATATAATGTAATGGCATCTTACTCATTCAACTTATCTAACCTAAAATTATAATTAAAATATAATATTTTTTAAGATAAGTTGAGTTAGTCATTTAAGGCTTTTAGTTAGGGTGGTTTACACGAAATAGCCGATGGAAATTATGTTGTGAGCCATTTTGAAAGATTTTATTTTTAAATCATTTTCTTGCCAAGCTTGACAATAACATAAAATATGTAAGAGGGTTATACCAAAGTCACTACAAATATATCCAAAAATCTGGTTTGAATTCCAACTATATCTTTAAATTATGGCATAAAATAAGTGAGCGAGTTATTCACACTACACTATATCATGGAAAGGTTGCAATAATATCTTCAAATTATGATCCAATCAAAAGTTTGAAAATATTCCTTTTCTAATATTGAAGATTAAAAAATTATTTTTCAAAAGCTAAAAATTATAAGTTACATTGCTCAAAGTTAAATTAATAGTTAGTGTTGAACAAGTAAATCCATTGCTAGAGTCTTATGTTGGAAGGAACTAATGATAAAATAAATTTATAAATAACTTAACATATATATATATATATATATATATATATATAATGAGATTTTTAATAATAGATATTCTTAATGTTTAAATAAATTTTGTCAAAATACAAAGTAATAATACTATAAATTAGATTATCTATTCCACGTGATAAAAAACCATAGGTCACTTCATAAATGTTTACAATATAATTGCATTGATGTTCGGTTACATCTCTTCACACCATTCAGAGCTCCCTAAGGTCTTCTAAAGACCCAGTAGACCCAAAGGATATGAAAGGTGTTTATGTCATCCCTTGATCTTGTGGAAGTCCCCACATTGGTGACACTTTCTGCTCAATAAATAAGAGGATTCATGAGCGCGCAACCGACATCAAACATTGGAGAACTCGATCCTCAGCTCTCACAAAACACATACAAAAACTAAACATCACTTATGCATTGAAGAGGCCTAGGTCATTGCTAGCATTAGTCATTTCCATCACCGCAAATTTAGGGAAGCCATAGAAATCGAATGGAGACCTAGCAACCTTAATAGAGATAATGGCTAGAAAATTAGTAATTGTTGGGTTCCTGCCCCGTCTTCTTAATATTTTATTAATTGTTTATTCCATATTTTTTTTTTATTATATTTTGTAAGTCGAAATTCTAGTAACCTAGCAAAAGAGATATACATCCAGAGGTGTTAGGTTCCTATACGAATAGGAGTCATAATTTTTGAATGACTGAGATTAAATCTGTCATATTTACATACCTTTTCTTTCTACAAACGTTTTCCATATTCTAAAACAAAATTAAAAAATCTAAAGAGGGTATGCCCTAAAATAAAAATCAAAGGACAAAAAGAATAAAAAAGGTCAGAAAAAATGAAAAAATGAACCCCAAGAAAAATAGCATGAAACTGAGCAAGTTCAAATGCAACTCCTAGTTATCTTGGATGTAAAATAAAAGATTGTGTGCAACTTGTACTTTATGCCACAATCCATGAGAGTCAAAGTGTTTAAACTTGGCTAGCTAATGTTTTAAATTTCATGTTGATAGATAGAGAATTAAAATCTGACGAAACAGTTTAATCTTGGCAGATAATTAGATTAGGTAGAGTGAATAAAAGGAGCTCAATTGTTTAATATGAGCCCTTAGATGTAATAAGGTTAGAATTAGTTAGAATACCATTGTAAATGAAAAAGAAAAAGGTTTTGATAAGGGTTTGCTAGTTTAAGTACAGCCTGATAAAGAGAAATAAAAATGGTAGGATGAATAGGTGGGTAAGTAGAAGAATGGTTGTAGAATTATGATGATTGTCAGATAAGAGCATAATATTCACTTTCATCTTCAAAAGTTCTAAGTATGGGTGGAAATCAAGCATGCATCAAAGTTCACAAAGTAAAAATGATTAACATCCTTCACTCATTACATTTTCACTTAACTAATTTCTAAAAATAAGTCTTAAGTACCTAAAATCTTAAGTCAAAGGGGCTCAGAGAATTTCTCTGACTTCTAGAGGGACCGGATCCTCTGCCCAATGACTTGCAGGTCGTAAGTACTAAAAATCCCCTCATAAACAATCACCCCCTTCAAATCACTAATTTTCCCACACAAATCCCTTTTCCTAAGAAAAAATCCTTTTTTCTAAAGAAAAGTCATTTCCCCCTAATAAACCCTTCTTTCTAAGGATAATACCTTGTTACCCAGGAAAAGTGAATCCCCCCATATAAACCCCTTTCCACTCAAACAACTCATAAAACCATCTTACCCTAACTATTTTGTTTATATGAATAAAGTGTGCCAATCATGTGTTATACACTAAACCTACGGTAAAACTCCTTTCTATTCATTTCATATTAATTTATTAAGTTTATCATCTAAACCACCATAAAACCCTTTTGCCCGTATATTTATTAAATCCCTATGTAAAATAACCATACCCTTAGTTTTTATAAAAACTATATTACAACCCCTTACCCTGAAAATTCAAATTAATTAATCAATCCACGATTAATTATAGTTAATCCATCTAATTAAATCTCACCTTAACCCTAAACTAATCCCATGCCACCATAATTAACCCATCGGGCCCCTTCCTATTATCCTCCGTGCAACTCTGCACATGATCGTCGTCCGATTTGAAGGCCCACATCCAATGATCATAAGCCATTTCGCACGAGCTCCAAACCCGAACTTTACGCGCTCGGAATGGGCTATTTTCCCTTAGGACCCTGGTGCTACGTGGCGCCCGATAAGTGGAATCATGCGGCCTTCACTCAAAACCGCCCACGCCTCATAAATGGTGCAATGGCCCTTCAATATCGCTTTCCCGCAGTTTCAATAAGCCGCCCGTCCATTCATTTAACTAACTTTCACGCCATCTTTCAAGATTTTTCTCGTTAAACCTTATAATGTGAAAACCTGTGTTTTCATGGTTTTCGCCGGTTCGACTATGTAAACCTATGAATCCCTCTAGCACCTCCTTGAACCTTTGCAACACGATTTCACCATCTATTTTCAGTCCAAGACTCTATTACGACCCCTTTCCGAGTCATCCCTGTGCCAGAGAGCCATCAAGAACCCTTCATGAAGACCTGTGTTCTCTTAAATAATATTGAATTTTTTTAGGTTATTAATCTAAGATCAGATCTTGGATAAATAGTTCTGATACTAGTCACAGAACTAGTAAATTCCAAAAATCAATAGAAAACCTCATTCAGAACTTATGCTCAGAGGATGAACACAATTATACAAGGAAACAAAGAAAAAGGCAACTACACAGAGCATTGACAGTCAAACCAGAGCAACAAGATAGAGAATACAGTTACAAGACAAGTGAACAAAATATGCATGTACTTAACCTATATCCACTACATGATGTTGATATACACAAAAATAAAAGCATTTACTGTTGTAGTAGACAGTAAAAAGCTAAAATATACAATGAAGGTAAAAGGACACAGTAAAGAACAGTCAAAGTGTATCAAGGTTAAAGAGTATCAGATTGAAGACTATGTCAAGTAAATCAACTAGCATGAAGATAAACAACAAGGAAGACAGTTACAAAGCATAGCATACAAATTCATGTCAAAGTGAAGACAAATGAAAAAACAGAATGGTAAAAGTAAAACAGTAAAATTAAACTTGGATGCAATAAGGGTTAGAAAGAGATGAAAACACTTTCACCAGCAACAATGAAGTTTATCCAAAGTAAAAGTAAAAAATAGTTAAAATAAATTTAAGGTTAAAAGATGAAATCATAGCAGAAATGGTACATTCTTCAGAAATTTTAGCTTTAAGTCATAGTTTTGCAGAAACTATTATGGCCAATCCAAGATGAATTTTGAGAAACGAGAGGAGGTTTTCGTTCCTAAAAGGTCAATCTACAAAATTGTTTCTCACATTTTACATAGATATTACCAAAAATGAGATAAGTGCATGTCTTCACAACTTATTTTTAGGACTGTGTAAAGTCCTGTTTTTGACAGCTTTTTGTAAAGAATATTGTGAATAGCTGGAGATGCATTTTGGGGAACTGAGAGAGGTTCATCTCAACAAACTAGTTATCTACAATAACCTCTTTAATATTTTACATATATATATCGGATAGAGATATACAAGCGTATCATTGGACCCTATGTTTTCAGAATTTCTGGGGCAGAATGCACAAAGGAAGGAGGCAATTAGTGACTTGGAAGCCTCATCATCACTTAAGAGTTGCTATCAAATTCGAATTTATCTTATTTGTCACCATAAATCCATAAAAATAGTACCAAATAGATTCATTAGTTTTGAGTGTCCTTTATTTAAGTTCTGTGAATGTAAAACAACTTGAGATATTTGTAACACCCATCTTGATATTTCTTCAAGATATTTCAGTTTAGAATTAGTATAAATACTTCTTTGTTGGAAATAATACTGAGAGAGGGGGGGGGGGGTGAATCATTATTATCAAGTTCTTTTAACAAATCTTCCTTGTTTAGACTTTGAATTATTTTTGCATATCAGTACCATAAAATAATAGCATGAACAAGAGAAATATATAGTCACACCAAAGAACACCAGATATAAGGTGGAAACCCAATGTGGGTGAAAACCACCTGCTACAATATGTCTCTATCTTCTTTCAAATTAGAAACTCCTTTTACAATGATTTTGTACTGGTGCAGTCCTTTACCAGTACATAGGCTGCAACCTACAGAGAGCTATAACTCTCTCTCGTTTTCCAGTCTCTCCTGGAAGGGAGCTACAACCCCCTACTTCTTTTCTTACAAGGACCACATTTCATAAATTTTCAAACTGGATCCATACACATCAAATGATCATCAAGTACATGTAAATTACACAGTCAACTGCAGTAACCAGATCAACAATAACAGAACTAAACCCAGAACACCTTATCAACAGAAAAATTCAGTCAACAGAAGATCTTAAGACAGATACGCAGTTTTTCTTTCTCTGGCCTGCGTCGCTACGCTCTTCACCTTCTGCTTCCCTGTGTATACCCACAAAGAGCCTTCTGCTGCACCACGTGCCCACACACTGCTTCTTCAATCGCGCTGCGTACTGTTACAGTAGGTACGCACCCAGAGACACTATCGCGCCGCGTACTGTTACTGTAGCCACACACTCATAGACACTATCGCGCCACATACATTTACTGTCCGTACGCACCTGAACCTCTGTCGCTCTACGTACCCACGCAGTTCTCCTTCTTCTGCTCTGCGTACCCACGCAGTGCCCCTTCTTCTGCTCTGCGTACCCACGCAGCTCTCCTATTTCTCCTCTGCGTACCCCCGCACTTTCACCGTTAATCACCTGCGTACTTCTGATTAGGGACGAATTGGCAGTTCACCAGTGTGCCACAGTTAGTCAGATGTCCAGATCTGATCATGCGCTTGAGAGATCACCCTTCACAGATTCGCTTTCAACTTCACTTTCATATAGATCAAGCTTTTAAAACAATAACCCAATATTTCAGATCTTAAGATATACAATTTGCAAAAGATACATAGCCAAGTGATCTCCTTTTCTTTATATAGGCAAGCTCCTCCTAAAATCATGGATCAATACCATAGATAACCAATACAAGGGGCCCAAAAACATGGGGCTCAATAACAATAATAATATAAAATAATACCACGTGCCAAAACCATAGAATCAAGAGCGGCGGGCTAAATACCACAGGCCAAACATAGGAAACCCCACGTGAACGCGCTTCTCTGCCTTGAAGTAAGTGAAACTGGGGGTACGCACCCTATGAATGCGTGACCTGTGTGGGTGGCCGCAGTTCCTTCACGGGTGACCTGCGTGTATGCATCTTCTGAACTATTCTCCTGCGTACTTCTTAATTTTCAACATTTTTAGAGCCTGATCAGAGCATTGCCACTTGAGGGTGTTGCCATCAAGTACAACATCCGTAACATAGAGCCATACCAGAATCATAATGCCAACATTCTTAATTTGAGTATTTTCTATGGATTAAAATACATTTCTATAGACATTTTATTTTGAGCTAAGGAGCTGTTTTACTCAAGACTAGACTAGTTTTGATAGATATGCAATAAAGCTAAGGACATTTCACTGGATTCTTGTGCACAGTTGGATCAAATAAGTATTATCTCTTCCTGTTTATTACTGTTTTCTCTTCATGCTTATAAATATTCCTATGTATATCTTACGAAACCTTCAAAGCAAACAAGGAATGATATTATCAGAATTAGCCTAAATGCTTTATGTTTTAACTGTTTGCTTTCTCTATGTTTTCTACTAAACTGTCTTGGTCTCGGAATTCTTAATTGCTCCCTTACTTCCATACTTTACCCCCCCTTTGGTCCATAGTAAAGGATTCTTCATTTCCCTTTGCCTTGGTTAGGACTACCTCATCCATTTGAACCTACAGATTTTCTTTTGTTGTGCTCGCCTGCCTTGTGAACTCTTACCTTAGTGATTGATTGGATCCAGTTCAACCACTCTTGATTGACTCCGTAGCCCAATGGCCCGAATACTTGCCTTGCCCACCTATTTTCTTTACTCCACAACCCAATCAAAACAAAAAATCATGAGCACTAATAATTAGCCTAAAATCCCACCCAAAACAAAATTAAATTATAAAGAGAGAGCCCTCTCTAGACTTAAGTTAGCTAGAACGCGAGTCTAAAAGATTAGGTTTGTGGTTACCTCAGAAATTTCTTTTTTTAACCTTGAGAAAATAGTGATAACATAGTGAGAACCATACTCAAGAGAACTAACATTTTCTTTAGAATTGTTTTCTAGGTTTAGATCTAATCTATTATGGTGGACATTGCTTAGACACACAAAGGTTAAAATCATCCACCTGGCGACTCGAAATCAATTCCACAATCAAGACTCCACTAGAGAAATGAACTTGAAAGAACTATGTGAAAAGATCAGGCTTTTAATTTGGATTGTTATCCAACAATATGTTCCTCCTCATTCATAAAGTTTTTCAATGTATATTGTATTGTAGAGAATATTTTAGATCAATTTTTTATTATTTTCCTTTAAAAGTTGTAGATATAAAGTCTTCTTACATATTTGAACAACTTTCTTCTGAATCTAATGAAGTTCATATTCCAAACAAAGAATCTAAAACAATTACCACTAGTCATACAATCCCTGTATATGTTCCTATACCTTGTAAAGTTCCTGATATATATAAGCCCCTCATGTTATCTACTACACTCCATGCTTTCCCTAATGATTATCATAAGCACCTCCCTAGGTTTGATGGAGAGAATGGTATCACTGCCGAAAAACATATTCAAGCTTTTGAGAATTATCTTAACTTATTTGAAGTAGATGAAGAGGATGTCAATATTAGGCTTTTTTCTCTTTCTTTGCAAGACAAAGTCAAGAGTTGGTTCAAAACCCTGCCTGAGGCAAGCATCTCAAATATCTAGTAGTTTCTCAAATTCTTCCTTGATAAATGGATAATCAAAGTTAATTTGTTTGTGATCATAGAACAATATAATCAATTAAAAAGATATCCAAATGAAACAATACAACAATTTTCAGACAGATTTAATCAAATATATTATTCATTGCCATCAATTATAAGACCCCCCCCTGATTTATCTCTTCTGCATTACCCAAGAGCATTTGATCCAGAGATATAATTTCAGCTAAGAGAAATAAACCCCTCAACACTGGAATAGATGTAGAACATGGCAGTAGATGTGCAAGTTAATATGCAAATTACAAGAGAAAAGTGGAAAGTAGAAGCAGAGGTAAAACTCGGCATTTTGGTAAGGAAGATAGAGGAGAGGATATAGAAGATCACCATGAAAGATGAACTTTTTGTTCAAAATCACCATGACACATTTGTTTCACAAAAAGAAGAGGTTTACAACCATGAACAAATTCGTGTTAACCTCTAGCACCTCCCTAAACCTCTGCAACATGATTTCACCATCTATTTTCCATCCAAAACTCTACTACAACCCCTTTCCTAGTCATCCCTGTGCGAGAGAGTCATTAAGCACCCTTCATGAAGACCTATGTTCTCTTAAATAATATTGAATCTTTTCAGGTTATCAAACTAAGATCATATCCTGGATGAACAGTTCTGATACTAGTCACAGAACTGGTTTATTCCAAGAATCAACAAAGCCCTTGTTCAGAATTTGTGCTCAGAGGATGAACACAATTATACAAGGAAACAAAGAAGAAGACAAATACACAGAGAGTTGAAAGTCAAAACAGAGCAACCAGACATAGAATACAGTTAAAAGACAAGTGAACAAAATATGCATATACTTAACCTATATCCACTACCTGATGCTGATATACACAAAAATAAAATGATTTACTATTGTAATAGATAGTAGAAACCTAAAATATACAATGAAGGTAAAAGGACACAGTAAAGAAAACTCAAAGTGTATTAGGGTTAAAGAGTATCAGATTGAAGACCAAGTCAAGTAAATCAGCTAGCATGAAGATAAACAACAGGCAAGATAGTTACAAAGCATAACATACAAATTCATGTCAAAGTGAAGAAAGATGAAAACACAGAACGATTAAAGTAAAATAGTAAAAGTAAACTTGGACGCAGTAAGGGTTAAACAGAGATGAAAACACTTTCACCAGCAGCAATGAAATTTATCCAAAGTAAAAGCAAAAACCAGTTAAAAGAAATTTAAGGTTAAAAGATGAAATCAGAGCAGAAATGCTATATTCTTCGGAAATTTGTTGTTTAAGTCATAGTTTTGCAGAAATTATTATGGCCAATCCAAGATGAATTTTGAGAAACTGGAGGAGGTTTTTGTTTCTAAATTGTCAATCTACAAAAACCTATGTCACGTTTTACACACGTATTACCAAAAGTGAGATAAATTCATGCCTTCAGAGCCTATTTTTCGGACTGTGTAAAGTCCTGTTTTTGACACCTTTTTGCAGAGAATATTGTCAACAACGGAAGCTAATGTTTGGGAAATAGAGAGAGGTTTATCTCAATAGAATACTTATATATAATAACCTCTTTCACATTTTACATATCTAGCTCGGATAGAGATCTACAAGAATCTCATTGGACCCTAAATTTGCAGAATTTCTGGGGCAGAATGCACAAGGGAAGGAGGCAGTTAGTGACTTGAAAGCCTCATCATCACTTAAGAGTTGCTATAAAATTAGGATTTATCTTCTTTCTCACCATAAATTCATAAACATAGTGCCAAATAGATTCATTAGTTTTGGTTGTCCTTTATTTAAGATCTATTAATATAAAACAATTTAAGATATTTGTAAAACCAATATTGATATTTCTTTAAGATATTTCAGTTTAGAATTAGTATAAATACTTCTTCATTTGAAGCATTTTCTGTGGATTAAAATACATTTCTGTATATATTTTATTTTGAGCTAAGGAGCTATGTACTCAAGACTGGACTAGTTTTGCTAGATATGAAATAAAGCTTAGGACATTTCACTGGATTCTTATGCACAGTTGGACCAAATAAGTATTTTCTCTTCCTGTTTATTACTATTTCCTCTTCATGTTTATAAATATTCATGTGTCTCTTACGAATTCTTAAAAGAAAACAAGGAATGGTATTATCAGAATTAGCTTAAATACTCTTTCTTTTAACTGTTTGCTTTCTTTGTGTTTTCTACTAAATAGTCTTGGTCTGGGAATTCTTAATTGCTCCCTTACTTCCATAGGTTACGCCTCCTTTGGTCCACAGTAAAGGATTACTCATTTCCATTTGCTACTTATCATCCTTCCTTTCTTCATCTTAATCCTGGTTAAGGATCCTTCATTTCCCTTTGCCCTGGTTAGGACTACCTCATCCATTTGAACCTACGGATTTGCTTTTGCTATGCTAGCCTACCCTGTGAACAATTACCTTAGTGATTGATCAAATCCAGTTCAGCCACTCTTGATTGACTCCATAGCCTAGTGGCCTGAATAATTTCTCTTCCCATCTGTTTTCTTAATTCCGCCACCCAATCAAAACAAAACATCATGAGCACTAATAACTAGCCTGAAATCCCACCTAGAACAAAGTTAAATTATAAAGACAGAGTCCACTCTGGACTTAGGTTGGCTAGATCTTGAGTCTAAAAGATTAGGTTTGTGGTTACCTCAGAAATTTCTTTCTTTAACCTTGAGAAAATTCTAAGTGATAACAGACAGAACAAAAAACAGGTGGTCTAACCCTCACTAGGTTTCTTGACCATTGCTTGCAACATGTGACAAAAATACAAAAAAGAGACTAAGGACATCGTTCATAAATGGGAAGGCAATAGACACCAAAAGACAAACAACACATAGAAAGAACATAAGGGCATTTTAGGCATCCAATGTGACGGACGTTGGGTTATCTGGGGTTGTTCCTGGAGTAGGTGAAGGGTGGGCGTTGCACTGGAAATGCCCTTCAAAGTGTGCCATCCATGTCTCCAGAGTTTCCACATTTTCTCAAATATGGTTTTGGCCATGCCAAACCACCACCATGTACTCTATAACCTGGCACCAAAAGTAGTGCATCCTATCCACGGTGGCGACCAACCCGACATGCTCCTCCCTTTCGATCCTTGGAACAAACTCCACCCGATCCAACAAAGTTTGAATTAGCTCATGAAAATTATTGAGACAACAATGTTGCATTACCCGTGGGTTGGGAGATGAATGTCTCCCAGACACCCGACTCACCTTACCACCACACTGAACACCATGCCGCTAAGGTTGTTGAGACTGCCCTCCATGATGGGTCACTTGCTCGCTATCGCTATGGTGACCACGCACCCCAACACCCATCTGCCGAGAGAAACTGATAGTCTTGCCACCTTGACCCATCCCAACATCCCCCATTCCCAACTCTAGATATTGAATTGGCCTTTCTTGGCCCGCATGCCCCGTTGAGCCTGACTTGGCAGGGAGGTACGAACTCCCATGCCGAGGGGAAGGTTGCATGTTGAACAGACCAGCAACACCACTACATGTACCTGGCTTAAGAGTTCAAGAGCCATCACCAACCTTTAGGGCCTGACCCATTGTAAATCAACAAGACCACCTCACCAAGAGCCGAGACCTCCCTTCACCCAAACTAGTCCACAGACAACCACGCGCAACAACTTGTCCACTACCACTCCACCAATTATGCACTCCAAGTTTCCAACTCTTCAGAGCGGCGAGAGCCTAAGAAAATAGAGATAGAATAGACATGTTAATCTCATCCCCGGTCGAAGCTCCCTAAGGGGCCTCTCACAGACCACACCAACATAACTCTATAGTAATGTTTAGGAAGGCAATTTTTCTATCCACACATCATACAAGAAAACACCCACTTAGGCACAAGGCACACAAATTCCTGGTCCAACCACCTTAGGCAAAGTATCCCACACACAACCACTGTCACCTCCAACATCACTGCCATTTTTTCCACCTCTGGTAGCCTCTAGCAGACAAGCTACTTGCACCTTCTAAATTCCAATGTAACCAGAAACACCAACTTACCCGAACCACCTTAGGTCGCACTATGCATGCGCAGAAAATCATGAGCCTTTGGAGAAGAAAAATGATAAATTTACACTACTAAGAGTTGGAACGGAAGCTCGGTAGCTGCCACCCTGCTCTAAATTTCCACCATCATTGCTTATGTTTTCTCCCATAATACCAACCGGGTGCCCAACACTAAACTGAAACACGAACACATAATCCATAGTAATGAGCCATCCCACTCCTTAGATATTTTTCATCCACACTCACCAAGACATTAAGATGTTTCACATGAGCATTTCATATCACCTAGTACGTTGCTTCAAACGAGAGGACAGGGAGGCTGATCCTCCACCTGCACACCTATTGTTTGCAGCCATGGGACTCAGTTTGCAATGTGTGCCAAGATTATCACCCCATCATGGAATTATTATTATTATTTTATTTTATTTTTATTTTTATTTTTACTTTGACTCTATTATTTTATTTTATTTTATTATATTATTATATTATTTAATTTTGACCCTTAGTTAAAAATTAGTTTGATATCTTTATTTTTTGTCTTATTATTTTAATGTTTGTCGTTCACTAAATAAATAAATAATAGTAAATAAATAAATTTATTTTCTTTAACAACACAAAACATTTGATTACTTAAGTATATTTATTGAGTTAAAACTAGCCATTATATTCTAACCATTGCAAATTAATTGTCTCTACATTCTGCTCTCCATATTTAATCGTATGCCATGATTTGATTCTCCATCTTGTCCTCACAATGAACCACACTAGTTGGTTTGAAATGTGTCGACAAAATTTCTCCTATGTGATTATTACCAAAATTTTCTCAATAATTCAAGCATGGATCACATAAGCCTAAATTCAAATATTAAATATTTTTTTGTATACTTGAGTTGAAAGTCACTTAATTGTATGATATTTACACATACATGGGTTTTCACTTTACAAAATTTATTGATATTTGTTTTTAATTTTTGTCAAAATAAAAATAATTTTTTGTTTATTTTGGTTATTTAAACGTTTGATTATAAATCGAGGTGTCAATAAAACCAATTATGTAGAAGTGGAGTATGGAGATATCGTAGATTTAAGTGAATTTGGTCAAGGACAATGATATATTATTGACTTTCATTATTATGAATAAAAACACATAGAAATGGACATGAAGAGTAGGAAGAAAGACCATGGGAGTGAGATACTTCTGACGCGGGAGAACTCATTAGATTATACCATATTTATGTTACATTTCATGTATAGTTAGATTCTTATATAACTATAGGCAAAAATAGAAGTTATGTCAAACTTATTTTCTTCATCCCTATAGGTATCTCTAGCTAAATTCATTTCTTTTATCATAAGTAGCATCTACTCCAACATACTCTCTCTTAATATATATTTTTGAACTTAATATGCATTCTTCATGTTTGTCTCCCATCCTCACAACTCTGTGTTTATGTACCTGCATAGAAATTAATAATTTCACTCCCCCTACATCCTGACCAATCATTATCATCATTTTTCTGGTGTTGACCTATAGGGATTACATCTATGGGTTTTGGCATAGGAATGCCATCAACCATTACTAGTGGTTTCTTCCTACCACTAACAACACACCATATTTATGTTGACCTGAAACATTCGTGGTTTTAATCATGAACCTTACTTTACAAAGAGGTTTTTAGAAAGTGATTTTAAGAATACAAAAATAAATTCAGCATAACTATGTTTGGGAATGTACACATCTCATCATGGTTACATTAACATTGACCCATCTACAATTCAAATTTCCATTCTTCCACAAAAGCATTAAATAAGTATGACCATTGGATGTTGTTTTTGTCCTTAGGGATGTTTTCATCTTTAGGGAAGTTTTTAGCTACATATACATTTGCATCTACACAATACTATTATTTTTTCCTTTATTCATTTCTTTCTTCGCCACTTACACGTTTTCCATCTTCCTTTATTCTTTGTGTCTTCATCATTCATTTTTTTCTTCCCATGCTACCACATATTTCTTTTTCATCATATTTATTCATTAGTGGTAATTATTTTTTCTACAATATCATTCCCTCTATCGTTATCTTCTTTACTCATTCTCTTTTCTCTTTGTTATTACATCTTTCTCACTGTTATCAAATTCTTTCATCATTTTCCTTTTTGTTCATCTCTTTACTCTTTATTGTTGAAATCCTCTTTTTTCATGTAGTCATCACTTTTTTCATTCTAGTGCTTTCATACTTCCTGCAAACAATTAACTGATGATGTGCACATACAAAGAAATCCACCTTGAGATACATGAGTATTATCTGGTGTACTTGTCAGTTCTCTAGGGATGATTTTCAGTTGTATGATTCATTAACTTAGAATAGTTCCTCATTGTCACTTGATCCCAAATTTATGGGATTACGCTAACCTTCTAGAATTAGTCTACCCCACTTTCCTCCTCAATTGAAGACTTAAGATCTCTGATTTCACACCAATCTCTTATATGAGTACACTTGACACGATTGTACCTACCCTAGTAGTTAATTCCAAAATTGATTTCACATCCTCCCTTTTCATATGAGGATACACATTACATGATTGCAACATGTGAAGCTTAAATTGATAGGGCTCACAAAATAATAGGGAAAAAACAAGTTGTCTATGCTTAATCATTTACAGGACCAAAAATTTCAAAGCTATCAGATACAAACAAACATGTGGCCCCTTATAAGTAACCTCATTACCTCATTTCAAATGAGGTATAAATAGAATTCAAAATGATTTTGTAACTCAAAATATGACCATTACTCGATGATACTACTTAAAAGGTCACAAAAAATTTACATATGCTCATTTACATCTCATGCCCATACATACTTTTTCCTTTAACTCTTCAACTAAATTGTTCCTTCTTACCTTTGAAGGGAATAAAATAAACCTTTGGAAATCATTAATTTGTGCACATTATGCAAAAGTTGAAAATAATTGATGCACATCCATTTTCCTTGGAACTTTACCATCTTTGTTAACCACGTGCTTAATTAATTTCTAAGTAAACAATTTACTCTATGTGAAGACGAAATGAAATAATTATCACTCATCTATCACTTGATTTTCTAATTTTAGCAATAAAGCATTATCTCCACCTTGCATAGCTCAGCCTTGAACCTAAATTTCATTTTACTTGTCATACACTTTATAAACCCACTTTTCAATATATATTATTTGTAAAGCTTCCATTATCAAACTTTAGTGTAAAATTTATTTTTTCCATTATTCTAATTGTGAAATCACCATTGTTCATTCCAAAAATCATCATTAAATAATCTCAGGACATCATTAATAATCACTTTTTTATTAAATGCAAGGTATATGAAAAATAGTGCAACTCTTTTGTCCAGATTATCTGTTACTCTATGGTTCGAAACATTCCTTTGTTAATGGTGAATCCCTTGATTGAAGCGTTCGGTGTAATAATCGAAACTCATTGTTTCCTAGCCTCAAACCTTTGGAATATTGGTACAAATTTGCTACAACAAAATGCATCGGTCTCTTGTTAGTGTGTTGTACCCCTCCTTGTCTTGATCTAAGTTGATAAAGGGGTAGCTAAGTATCCTTCACTTTGGTTCTCATCCATGAACACTTTACTATGAAATACACAAAATCTTCCATTGATACATATTCTCTAAGGATATTTATCGACATCATCTTTGGCAGTTGACATAATTCCTCTCTTCCCTTTCTTACTGAGTGTGACTATAGTACCTCAATTCCTTATCACAACAATATCTCAAGACTCGTCCACCAACATGATTTTGTCCTTAGAATGGCTCTAATAGTAATTGTTACCATTAAAAACCTGAAGCAAGAACATACGAAACAAGAAACCCCGAAATGGTAAAATTCAATAGATTATACCATCCCTATGTTACATTTGGTGTAGTACTTGCATCTTATATAACTATAGGCAATTATAAATATTATTTCAAACATAGTTATTTTGTTTTAACTAACACATAATTGTTCATCCCTATGGTTCATCTCTAACAAACTTCATTTCTTGGATGACAAATAGGAGTTATTCCAAAACATTCACATCAATATAAGAGTATTTTATTGAGGAAGAATCAATCACAACTAGTAATGACCGTCTATACGCGTAAGTTTCATTTTTTAACTAGAACAGACTCAATAGTGTTCTACGCCCTATTGTTTTTTGGAGTTTTGTCTTTGGACATGAAGTTTCCTTCTAATCATTTTTCATGATTGTAGTCGTTCTAACAGCATCCGCCATGGTACTGATTTTGAATACCAACATGTGATATTCATATGATAATATGTCAAGAAATAAAAAATATGATGGAGAATATAACCTCTTTTATTTTTTTTCAAAGCCACTATTGCTTCTCCCCCATTGAATCTCACTTCCCAAATATAGGTTCATAGTGCCAAAACATAATTCCATAGTTATTAGACATTCATTTTCGTATACATAGTTTATAGCTTTCCACATGGAAGGAAATAAATTACAAACTTCTTTTAGGTTCTTCTTCTTCCAATCAAGAAACTAAATGAATGGGCTTATTTCTCATCAACTCTTAGTGTAAAACTAACATAAAACTAACATTCAAACAACGGGAACCATATTAATCTCTTATGTTTGGATAAATCCAAACATTATGCATTATTTTTCCTTGTGTTGTATGCACCCCTTGCAACTCTCTGTGTCTAGGTGTGTTTGTGACTTGTTTGTCATACAATTCGAAGATTAAGTCATGTATTCTTAGTTTCATCACCTATGGGTTGAAGAAATGTTGAACAAACATGTTTCAATAGTTTTCTTTGTTTCCTCGATTCAACTCGGGAATCATTTTTGGTCATCAAATGGAACTCATGTCACTATTAGCGATACTTTTTTTTATAAAACATTAGTTATATTTTAAAAAGGGGATAATCAAATCCTTTAAGAAAATTCTAAAAGATGATCTTGTAGCCATCATAATCTCATATGCTAAGTTTTGTAAAACGTGGATACGCAAACCTATTTATAATCTTATAAAATCTAAATCAATTTTGTAATCTAGATAACTAACCATACTATAAAATGAAGTTCTCATTTCCATTACTATTTCTTAGCCACTCGAATATAGAAAAATATTTTACTTTTTACCTTTTATTTATACCTTTTTTCTTTGTTTCTTGATTTATTTCCTTTTACTCTTAGAATCATCAATAATATTGTGTATCTTATTTTTTATCATTTTGTTCTTTACATCCTCTTGGGTTCTCATTCACTTTAGGGTGGGCTCATGAAGATGATCGTCTCAAATATGACAATGGAGCCCTTACAAATGCACACCTATTCCTAGGAACAGATATGTGTTCATGGGAGTTTAGTCTCGGGAAGACCCAAGCTGCCAACCATGATGCCTAATTCCACACACACATTCCAAATGTGATCCATCAAAACCTTATTTTTTATCATTTTGGGACAATGGAGTGAGCGTTTAGGTATTATTGGGAAAAGTTGTTGACTTTCAATCTATGTTGAGTGCTAAGTCATGAACCTCCCAATTATGTAAAAAATAATGCCCTTTTATCCACTCCTAGGCACATATAAGCTAAAATAAACCTACCTTTTTACATTAATGACACACTTTCCTAGATTAATGAGTTCTTAGGAGAGATAATGAGGTTTTTCATATTTTATGTGAATAACATGTTTGTTGTGTAGAATTTTGAATAGTATTTGAACCAATTTTGGGAAGATCCAATCGGATATATTATAGTATTTGTTCCTTATTGTAGGTGAGTCTCAACATGGCTAGTTGAGGGCGTTAAATTCCCTTCCCACTGCTACACGTTGGCCTAAGAAGTAAATTCCATTATTCTAGGTATTTTGGAGGGAAAGGTAGTCCTCCCATCGAAGAGGTTTATCCATACTCATTATCTAAATACGAGACTCGAGTTCCCGAGTAGACATCTAGGGAAGAATATGAGGAAAGTCTATATTAGTGTTTTCAAGAAGGGTTCATAACTTCGTAATGTATAAGAGATATTTTAGTTAATGGATTTTTTATCCCATTTTAGCTCCTAGTTTGGATTTCTTCTAATGGTTTTGAGTTTCCTTGGGTTCGGTCCCACCAAATCTGCTACAAATCTATCTTTTATTATTTATGTTATTATTATGTAGCTATTTACTTCTACAAGGACTTCTACAAGTTAATTTTGTTTATGACTCTCATGCATGGTTGGTTACAATGTTTTTATGAATAATATTCTCTTGTAGATTATATAAGTACTTGGTTATAATAATTGATAAGTTAATGACATTTCCAATTTTCATTCGCTTCATTTCCTTCGTTTTCAAACATTTTTTATTAACTACTGACTGTGTATTGTTTTCATGCATTGTAACCTATTTTCTATCTATAAGAAACACATATTTTAGTTTTACTTGGTTAAACTTGAAACCATATGCTTTGATTCCTTGAGAAGGTATTTTTTATCCTTTTCTAAATCTCCGTAGCTTTAATTATTTCTAAAATTGCATTTTTCTTAGTTACCAACTCGTTAGGCTGTCTCCTATAGCGAAATAGAGACTCCTGTAGTAGTATGTAACCAACCTCTCAAACTCAATAAGATTTGCAATAAATTCATGATTTTTCTTGTTTGGCATATCACAACACTCCTAGAACCTCGATAATAGAACTTGGAGGTATATAGATCTTGTATATTCTAACCAATCTCTCAAACTCACTCAAATTTGCAATAAATACATGATTTGTATTACTTGATATTATTACAACACTCCACAAACCCTGATAATGAAAATTGGAGGTATATAGAACTTGTAAATTATTTTGATTGGATTTAATTATAAATCTTATATAAACTAGGGTTTATAGTTTACTTTAGCAATGCATTTTCTTTTCCTTGCAAGATGGCATAAAGGTGTGCAAGATTTCCATCATGTCATTATAGATAGTGGAAAAGTGTGTAAGTATGATTTCCTTCATTGCAAAGTAAGTTAGTTTTGCGTGTCATTTTCTGTTCAGTAAGTTATTTCCAATAATTTTAATTTTCATATTGCATAGATTATTGAAATTGGTCTTTGTACATCTAGATTTCATTTAAGTGTTTATACCTACATAAAAGTTAACAAGAAAAGGACCTAGTGCTCAGCCCACATATAGCATTGACCCTTCTTATATTTTTACATACCTTTGGTTTAAAGGTAAAAATGAGACCCTTCAAAGTTCCAACATTATTGGTTCGATACTAAGGGCCATTACTTTTTGATATCATTATCAAGGATTTGTCAAAGTATGTAGTTCATTTTTCTTTAGTTTATTTTCTCTTTCATTCATTTCATCACCTGTGAAAAAACATAGACACATTACTAAATTCATTTTAGAAAAAATCAAAAAAGGAAAAATCACATTCTTTTTTTCATTCTTTGAACAATTAGGGACATAACAAGAACGTTTCCACCACTTCCACTACTAGCCAACCATTTTCAATTGATTGTGAGCCTCTTTCCCTAGTCATAGGCACCTTTTAGAACCTTTTTCAGTGAGAAAGAGGGGAACCTTGAGGAGATTACAAAAGGAGGAAGACCTTCACACCCCAACGACAATATGGATAAAGATAGAAAGCTAGAAGCATTCACATTTACCACTAGAGAAATAGATGGATAGGCTAAAATTAAAATAAAAAATTAACAATACATCTATCCTCCCAAACTTTTATTATCTTATTATAAAGGATATTGACACTTTCAAGTTTTATTTTTTTGTGGTATGCAACACTACGACTATACAATTGATGCAAAGAATCTCAATTTCTTCACTTCCACCCTTAAGGATGCAACCCATTGATGGTTCATGAGCCTCGAAGGAGATAACATTATTACATAGGAAAAAATGCACCAAACATTTAACAACAAGTATCAACATTATTGTAGAGTAAAGGACACCAAAGTTATGATATTAAAAATGGTCCAAGGAGAGTAAGAGTCTTTGGAATATGTTGACGAAAGATACTAACCGATTTATAGAAAGGCGCAAGTTGCTACTTAGACCTTGAGTCCTTGAAGTTAGTTCCACTCCAAGATGTAAGAAATATTGATTAGAAACACTTAATTTATTATCCAATGGAAACGTGTACCATATCACTTATATTTATATCAAAATTGTATTGAAAAACCATTCAAGGGATACTAGTAAATGGTAGTAGCGTAATCAAAATCTTGGTAAGGCCTTCCTTCTTCTCGATTACTAAAATATATATAGGAGGTATGCTAGAGGACATGATGACTGAAATAATACAAAGATTTTTCATGTAGATGGACACCTTACAAACTAAAGGAAAACAGAAGGAAACAGAAAAGGCATTAGCTATTTTTCCCCTCAATTCACTAAAAGACATACTAGGAATGAATGGCCATTAAATATCATTGAAATATTATTTTTGTGTGAGGAGAACCATTCCATTGACAAATTTTCATATTTTCTAGGTATGAAGGTTTTGCACTAGGGAGCAGAAGGGATGATGGAGCAATTATTATTTGTCAACGAAAAGTGGCCACAAGCTCCAAGGAAATTTTAATAGGGTACAAACTTGTATGCTTCTTTCAATGCTAATTATCAACCTTGTTTCCTTCCTAGCTATTCATCTTGGCCTATTCCCACTCCTTGGCCATATCTTTCCCTAAACTTGTGCTCCTCTCCTCTTCAATATCATGTGCAACCTCCTCAATTGGGAAATCCATCACAAGGATGGAGGCCTTAGGTGAACCAACCACTTATATTGATTCCTCCTCCGCAGAAACCACAAGCACCCCAAAATGTTCCTTCAAAGTAACCACGAATGCCTTCTCGAAAAGATCCAAATCCTAATAATAAGGAGGCTTAACCAGTCCATGATGAGCCTCATCATTGGGTAATTATATGGGCCTTAATTGTCCTCCTAGATTAGTCAAACCAAATTTTCTCATAACTTGTTACATGCTTTTTATTATATTTTGTTTATGAGGTGAGTTAGAGTTGGCTATAATGCTTTGTGGTCTAATATACATCGAATGTAGGATTAAAGGAGAAAATCAAGGAATTTTGGCAAAGAATAAGGTCAAAACATGAGTGGGACCAGGGAGAGGGATTGTAGGAGATAAATCCTCCTCATTTACTACTCCTCCATTCATCACATCAGCTTGACAACCAAATCATGAAAACTAGAATGCAGTTGAGCAAGTGAGAGACAAAGCACCAGTTTATCTCAGGTGTGGGAGCCGAGCATCCCTAATTTTAAGGAATTCATTGGGGACTTTAGATGTATAAGTACATAGGTCTAGGACCTTAGTAGGAGTTGGATTTTTGATTGTAAAACTCTAATCTATTTTCGAGCTGCAAAACTTGTTACAATTTTGTTGAAGTAATTTATTTTTTTGGTAATAAGAATGGGTTTTGTTTTGAGTGAGCACTGAGTTAACTCAGAGGGCTCAAGCTCTTGGGTTAGGGCCCAACCCTAGCAGCCAAGGCTCCTCTTTATTTTACATGTATGTTTAGTGTATATTCAAAGCTTCATTGTTAATTTGTTTTTAGATGCAATTCCATTACAAGTAGTGTATATTTGATTGGTTGTTTGATAGTTTGCTTCCATTTGTGCCTTATTTCAAGTAGCGGGTTAGCAAGGAGAAAAAGGATCACCACAAGGTTTTTAGCAGGTGTCTCGGCCTCGCTTGCTCCCTCTGGTACCATGACTTGAGGAAGGGACCCTTAAGCAACTCCAAAAAAAAAAATCTCTAGTTCTTTTATGAGCTTTGGAGTTTGTTGTCTTTAATTTAGTATTTGGTTAATTTTGCAAGGTAGACTTCATTGCCATATTTCTCATCTCCATTTCTACAGTATATCTTACTCATGCTTTCATTCCTTTCAGCAACTTTGTTCCTACATAGTATAAGGAGTTGATTCATTAATTCTGCTTTTCTAGTTTATGAGAGTGTATCTTGTTGCATAGCTTTTTGGAATACAAAAATGTTTTATGTAGAGTAGGTGCTTCAGGAGGAGAGTAAGACTTCATAGCTATCAACCACCTTCCACTTCATCCACCTTAGACATCTCTTGTTTTCACCATCACCTTCACTAATTTTTCATCATTTTTCATTGAAATTCTCCCAAATGCATTGAGCGAATCTTGCCATCTATTATCTTGGATATTGACTCCTGAGTGATCCTACCACTCCATTCCACCCATCACACACCTTTCCTAAGCCTCCCATCACCTCCAACATCTCACATTTAGGTCTCGGCTATATCCTGTAGATTTCCTATAATTCCTACAGGATCATCCTGTAGGTTTCTAGTACATCCTATAAGTTTTCTTGAAATGACCTGTTCTGAGGCTGAATTGATGAAAAACGTATAGGAAGTCAACAAAAACCTCCCAGGGGTCCTCCACACCAGCCAACCATCTCATAACCCTTCTAGCCATCCTCAAACATCCTTAATCTGCCTGCCACATCCATAAGAACAATTAGTTTGCATACTTGATTTTGCATAAAAAGACCAAAAAAGAAAAAACAGATTTAGTTTAGTCTCTTTACTTGCACATTAGTATTGTTTGATGCTTCTTACTTCTGCAACTTAGATAGTAGCATTTGTTTCATCCTGATTTAGAATTTCTACCTAGAATAGCTTCTGAAATGGCTAATTAGGTATGGTGTGATTTAGCATTACATTTTGACCTTCTCCATTATTGTAGTAGAGTAACTCTCTTAGAGTAGATTTACCTTTCTTCCATCAAAGAATCAAGCTTCTTCTGAATCCATAGAAGTCTAGCTTGGAACCCCAGTGGTCTCTCGCCAGCTAAATAGTGACAATAGGCAGAACCATCACTTTTACTTGTCCATACAACATTGTCACCTCCATGTTTGTACGAACCACAGGTCGATAAGTAAAGTTGGTAGCCTAGGAGTTGCAGCATCATTGCTGCAATACTATCGCTCATCACTTTTTGGCACCATTGTCGGGGAGGTGTCTGAGTAGAATGTGATTACTGCTTTCTTTTCTTCTATTTATTGTCTTCAATATTCTGCCATTAGTTTATTTCTACAAAAGTAATCTAGTTGTTTCCTCTCTTTCATTTTGCATTGCCTACTTTCCTTTCCATTTTTCAAGTAAGATTTCAATTGAACAAGAATATTTTTCATTCTGTCAGTAATTTTCATTCAATCAACAATTTCAATTCTACAAGTAATTTCCAAGTTTAAAAAATACAAAACCAAACCAAAAAAATTTCCTTTCATGCCTCATAGGAGTAGGGACAATTTAGGGAAATTTTTGCCAAATACCCACACTACATCCAATAACCAACCTTCTCTCTTCTTCAGTGGCCATGAATTGGAGGAACCCTTAGATGAGCAACCTGACATATTAGAAGAACCTACAGGGGGAAAAGAAGAAGAAGAACCCATTCCTATTGAACCAATGGCTGAAAATAGAAATAACAGAGGGAATAGAGAGAGAGTTGATGGTGCCTTCCCAATTAGGGTAACCAATGGGGACACTGCACTGAAAAATATAAGCCCATCTCCCGTACCTCATTTCCATGGCCTGACCACAGTGGACCCCAACACTTTCCTATTTAAGTTTTTGGTTATATGTCGAACCTATGACAATACAGGTGATGAGAAAAAGTTAAAATTATTTTCATCTACCCTCAAGGATGCAACGTTGTGCTGGTTCATAGGTTTACTTGGAGATAGCATCACAACTTGGGCTCAGATGCAACAAGCCTTTAACAACAATTATCGGTACTACTGTCAGTTAAAGGATACTAAAGAAGAAATTTTATGGATGACCAAAGGCAATTATGAATCCCTAGAGAATTATGAAAAAAGATTGCAACTTAGCTACAAAAGGGTCAGGCAGACACTTGACCTTGAGTCACTAAAGCTGGTCCTCCTTAGGGGAGTAAAAGAAGATCTTCTAGATACCTTACATTTATTAGCAAGAGGAGATATCTACCAATTATGCTATGAGGATATCAATATTGTCTTTAGAAACCATTCAATGGTAGCTAGGAGAAAGGTTAGGGGTAGTCAACCTATGGTCAGTACATTGTCTTCCAACTCATCCATGAAGGGTGAAATCAGAACCATGCTGGAAGATTTTGAAAGTAAGATGATACAAACCATTGCCTTGAAAATGGACACCATGAACATTAAGAGGAAGCAGGAGGAAGGAGAGAGACCCTTGGCCATGTTTTGTCATAGACACACTAGGAGGCATCTTAGGAATGAATGTCCATTGAACTTTATTGAAATTTTCTCGGTCTATGAAGAAAACCACTCCACAGACAAGTGCCCTTCTTTGCCCAGACTTAAAGTTTTATATCAAGGAGCTAAAGGGGTCACTGAGCAGCTTTGCTACATTAACCAAAGGAGACCCCATAGGCCTAGAACATACCAGTAGGGCATGCACGGGTTTTCCCATGCGTATTACAACCCCAAAGAAACCACAACCATACCTTCTTGAAGACCCCCTGCTAATCGTTCCTGGTCTATAACCCCTCCTTGGTCCTATGCATCTCAGTATCACTCCAAGCCATCCATCGAATCACTTCAACCTTATGCTTTGCCACAAAATTAGTGGAATACACTACTCTAGAGGTGGAGGCCCCAATACAACAATGCTCCAGCTCTATTGCCTCCACCACCTACCCCACAACAGCTCCTACACTCTCCACCCAAGCAACCCTGATTCGTGTCTAGCCAAATCACAACCCTAACAACAGGAAGGCTCAGCAAGTAGAGAGTGGAGAGACATCATATCGAGTTCATGATGTGGAAATCCAGGAGATTAACCTGAGATCTGGGAGAGTTCTCCCAGATAACCAACCTCCACCTCCACCTAGGGAGGATGGGGAAGAAAGAGAGGAAAGAAACCTTAAATTAAATCACCCTTTCCTGAGAGATTAGCCCAACCACTCCAGCCTATCCCAAAAGAGACTGAACTTTTGGGAGAATTGAAAAATCTATGGGTAAAGATCCCACTTCTCCAGGAAATAAAATATGTTCCTATTTACAATAAGTTAATTAAGGAGAAGTGCTTCAAGCATCCAGGGAGGTGAAAAAGGGATGCCCCTATCATTAATGTCATTGGGCAGCTGTCCAACTTAATGATGGGGTAGGTAATCTGTCCAAAATGTTTAGACCCTAGAAGCCCTCTAGTATATGTGCACATCAATGGCACCATTTTCCCACACACTCTGATTGATCTTGGTGTTTCCATTAATGTGATGACCAAGGACACCATGCTCAAGCTCAACCTCTAAGGTTCATTGAGGAAGACCACAATAGTTTTGCAACTTGATGACTGTTCCACAGTAACCATTGAGGAAATTTTGGAGGATGTGATGGTCTCCATTGACTCTTGGGAGTACCCTACAAATTTCCTAGTTCTCCAGCCAAAGGCTAACCTTACTCGTCATCCTCTCATCCTTGGGAGCCCATGGTTGGCCACTAGTGATGCTTACATTAGCTGGAGAGTTGGTAATATGACCATCAAGAATGGTCATATGTCCAAGAAGTTAGTCATATACCCTCTTTCTCAACCTTATTTAGAGCATGGCTAGTCTTTATCATTGGAGGAAGAGGAAGAAGATGAAGTTTATTTTGCCCAACTTTATGCTTTAGAAACAACCATGGGAGGAGCACAACAGGATGAATATGACTTGATTGAACACCTACTCCAAATTCCAACTCCAGGTTCATTACCCTTAGAAGAAGCAATAGATGAAACCTAGAACAATCATACAAATGGCTTATGCTTGGTTAATTCCAACGCACTCTAGGTCAAAAACCATAGAATTCGGCCCAGAGAGAACATTGAAAATCATTCCATATCTTTCTGCTCTCCAAGAAGAGAAATTATGCATCATGTTAAAGGAAAATCTAGAAGCCTTCGGTTGGAGTTACAAAGAAATGAAGGGAGTACACCCATCAATGTGTACTCATCACATATACATCAAAGAAGGTTCTAAGCCAGCCCGACAACCAGAAAGGAGGATGAATGTAGATCTTAAAGATATAGTCAAAGAAGAGCTACAAAAACTGCTAGGTGCAAGATTCATTTACCCTATCTCTAACAATAAGTGTGTCTCTCCTTTGGTGTTAGTTCCAAAGAAAAAAGGTAAGTGGAGTATTTGTGTCAATTACAGGGATTTGAACAAAGTCACAAAGAAGGATCATTTTCTTGTACCCTTCATTGACCAGGTGCTAGATGGCCTAGCAGGGGAAAGATTTTTCTCTTTCCTAGATGGATTCAGTGGGTACAACCAAATCCAGATCTGCCCAAAATACCATGATAAGACCACATTCACTTGTCCTTGGTGTACTTTCTCCTATAGGGTCCTTCCTTTCAGCCTATGCAATTATCCTGCCACTTTCTAGAGAGCAGTCTTGAGTATTTTTGTTGAATTAGTCCATGATGCGATGGAGATTTATATGGATGATTTTACATCTTATGATTGAGATTTTTAGGAATCCCTCTCTAACCTAGGCAAAGTACTGCACAAATGCATTGAAATGAAACTATCTCAGTCTTGAAAAATGTGAATTCTTAATGACTGTAGGGACCATGCTATGTCATTCAATATCTCAAAAAGGATTGTAGGTGGACCCAAACAAAATGGCTACTATCCACAGGGTCCCACCTCCACAGAAGAAGAGATATGTCAAAAGTTTCCTAGGGTTAGTTGTATAATACCGAAGGTTTATAAAGGACATTAGCAAGCTAGCCTATTATTTATTTGGTTTGCTGTCCAAATACTCTGAGTTTATATGGTCAAAAAGCTATCAAGAGGCCTTAGAAATCCTAAAGGATAAGTTAACCACTACACCTATTCTCTGAGGCCCAAATTGGGCTCTTTCCTTTAATATTCATGTTGATGCCTCACACAAAGCTATAGGAGCATCCCTAGGTCAGATAGATGAAAAACTACCTTATGCTATCTATTTTATCAGTAAGAATTTATCAAAGGCTGAACTAAATTATACAATGACCGAAAATAAATTCCTAGTTGTTGTGCATTCATTAAACAAATTGTAGCATTATATTATATGTTATCGAACATTTGTGCATATTGACCATGCTACAATCTATAGAAATTATGATTGTAGATTAACCTGATAATGCAATATAACTAAAGCAAAATACTTAATCTACATCTACAATCAAACTTGCAGAAGCTTAATATATTTGAACAATATCAAGCAGAACACGTATAATAGAGAATAAGAATCAATACACATGAAACACATAAGAATACTCAGGGGAAAGACTCAGCCAAAAACCCCACTATCTGTATTATCATACAAGTGGAAATATCTTAGGATTATACACATCTTTAGTTCTCACAACTCTCCAACTCTCAGTACAATCACTCCTTGATGGTGACAAGAATGTAAGGCTTCTCACAAACCTTCTCCTCTACCCTCCAAGCCTCCTATTTCCTTGCGTTGTTTCTCCTGTGTGATCCTACTGCTACAAAGTCCAACATTGATCACTCACACTGATCTCACACCCTGTAAAACTGGACAATCCTCAACGAATCTTATTCCTTCTGAATAGATGAGTTTCCTTTATAGGAAAACTCATGCAATTCATAGAAACCTTTCCTTGACATTTACCTCAACTGGGTCTTTCTTTGAATAGACATGCATGATTTTTTGCTGAGAGAATATTCAATTATCTGGAGTACACTAGTTAGATTCTTGCATGCATTAAATTATTGAACTCACAATTAGTTCCTAAAATAGTTCAGAACTAATTTGACTATACTTAACTCAGTAAACTGAGCAAACTAATTACAGCTCAAATATAACTCAATCTTATCTCCTTAATGAAGGAATAATCTCCTTAATTTAAGGGATAATTGTTGCATGACTTCACAAAGACTTCTAACTTGAATTCCTCCAACTAATTAACTCAATATGAATCAATTAATTATTTTTCAAGTAGTTGGAGAGACTAAATTCAAATTTTAATTCTCAATTTTAATTTAAGGACAAATTAAAATTGGAATATTCTTGTTGCCACATTTCAATACTCCCTCTCAACAAGAAATGGATTATCGGCCACCCTGATCTTGTCTCTATGGAACTCGAATTTACGCTTTGACAATGTCTTAGTCAAAATGTTAACATCTTGCTCCTCGGTCAAAATATATTGCAACAACATGATCCTCTTTGCGACACAGTCTCTGAGATGATGATACCGAATGTAAATATGCTTGTACCTGTCATGAAATAATGGATTCTTAGAGAGTTTGATACAACTCTGATTATCACAATAGATCATCCATCCTCTGATCAGATAAACCAACAAGAATTTTATGCATCCAAATGGCCTCACATGCTCCTTGACTTGCAGCCATGTATTCAGCCTCTGTTGAGATGAGTGCAACCAACCTCTGTTTCCTGCTGTACCAAGAAACTGTAGCTAACCCAAGGTTGAAAATTCCTCCTACTGTGCTCTTCTGATCTGATGGAATCCCTATCCAATCTACATCCGTGAACCCCTGTAGCTTCACTCCCTTTTTCCATATGTACCATAATACATATTGAGATGTGCCTCTTAGGTATCTCAAAACATGCTTAGATGCCTTCCAAAACATCTTGGTAGGCTTAACCATAGCTTGACTCAGCTGGTTCACCGCATAGCACAAAGCTGGTCGTGTGTTCACTAAATACATCAGTGAACCCCCAAGTTGCGGATACACAGTAGCTTCTACTACTTCTCCTAAAGTAGCATCCTCCTTCCTCCAGTTACTTTCTAGAGGAGTCTGCATGGGCTTGCACTTCTCCATGTGGAATCTCCTGAGTATCTCATTGGCATACTTTCCCTGAGACACAAACAACTCCCCATCCTTTTTCCACACTTCCATGTGAAGGAATTAGTGCATGAGACCCATGTCTTTCATCTCAAATTCTCTTGCAAGGTCCTCCTTGAAATACATGATCAACTGATCATCACCTGTCAATAGGAGATCATGAACATAAAGAACAATGATCAACTGCTTAACTTTTATGATGATGTGGTACAGGTTCACATCCACTTCACTCTTTGTGAAGCCCAACTCGGTGAAGTAGTTTTCGATCCTGGTGTACCAAGCACGAGGTACTTGCTTGAGCCCGTACAAAGCTTTCTTGAGTCGAAACACAAGAAACTCATGATTGAAGGTCTCAAAACCTTCCGGCTGCTCTATGTACACCTCTTCCTCAATCTTGCCATTGAGGAATGCATTCTTTACATCCATCTGATGGATCTTCCAACCCATCTATGTTGATAGTGCCAACGTTGATATGATAGATGAGTACCTTGCTATAGGAGCAAAAGTCCCATCATAGTCGATCGTCTCAACTTGTGAGAAGCCATGGGCAGCAAATCTTGCCATATGTTTCTCTACACTACCATTAGCAACTTTCTCTACCTTGTAAATCCAACGAGAACTCACAATTGACTTGTTCTCTAGTCTTGGAACCACATCCGAAACACTATTCGGAGCTATGGAGTCATACTCCTCCACCATAGCATCAACCCAGATCGACTGCTACACTACATCCTCAAAGGAAGATGGCTCAATGCCAATACATTCCCCAACAAGGGCCATGTGTCCAGTGTACCTATTAGGTGACCTCCTCTATCTGCACTAAGAAGATGGTTCTCCCACATTCTCTCTCGCATCCAAAAATAATCTATCAGTTTCTCTTGTGCACTTTCCTCCCTCTCTGGAAGACTCTTCCTGAGTAGATGTCTCCACTGCTGGAACCTCTGCATGCGGTTGCTCCACATCAGTCTAAGGCTTATCCTCCTTAGGAACCAATAGTTCCTCCACAACCTGTAGTTGGAGCTTCATCTTAAGGGAAACGCGCATGGCCTTCTCTCATCAAACTTGAGATCTCTGCGAACCACTGTCCTCCAACAGGTAGGCAAGTACAACCGATAGTTGTGAGGTGTATCGGTGTACCCCACAAGTATCCTCATATCAGTTGTCAGCTCAAGTTTCTTCCGGGCATCCTTGGTCACACGGCAATATATCAATGAGCTAAAGATCTTGAAGTGACCCACATATGGTCTCTTCCAGGAGAAAGCTTCCTTTGGTGTTTTCATCCCTAGTATGTGATGCAGGCTTCTATTATGCAAATAGACCACTGTGTTGCATGACTTAGCCGACAAATGAAGTGGTAGGCCTTAGTCATGTAGCATCGCCCGAGCTGCCCCCACAATCATTCTATTCTTCCTCTCAGCCACCCCATTCTATTGTGGGTTATTTGGTGTCGTTAACTCCCATTTAATTCCTTCTACTGCACAGAAGTCCTTAAAATCTTGAGAGACATACTCTCCACCATTTTCACCTCTCAAGGCTTTGATCTTCTTCCCTGACTCTTTCTCAACCAAGGCTTTCAACTCACAAATCTTTGAGAAGGTTTGGTCCTTCTTCTACATAAAATAAATCCAACATTTATGAGAAAACACGCCAATCAAAATCACATAATACCTTTGCTTCATGGTGGATGTTGTCAAGAATGGTCTGCACAAATAAGTATGAACTCGCTCTAAGATGGCTTCAACTCTACTGTCTCCATGATGAAAGAAATACTTGGTGTACTTTCCCAAGGTGCAACTTTTGCATGTGTCCACCTTCTCAAGTTTACATTTGGGAAGTTCGGTAGAGATCAGTTGCATTATCTTCAAGGCCCCATGATGGAAGTGGCCCAACTGCCTATGCCATAACTCGTCAATGTCTTGGCATTGCACCAACTCTGCTTTTGAACTTAATGCAACACACTCATTTTACCTCTAGTTTATATAGATTCTTCACTCGAATCCCAATCCTCCTTGTCTAACCCATGACTATATGTCTTATGAACACCTTTCCTTTACTAAAGACAGCATCATAGCCTTTGTCCTCCAACATCGCAACCGATACCAAGTTCTTTTTCAGTCCAGACACATACTTTTCATCAGTCAAGGTGAGAGGAGCTCTATGCTCCCTCTGAAAAGAAACTGTGCCTTCTCCTGACACACGATACTTTCCGTCATCACCCATCTCTATGCGCATCTTGAGGTCTCTCTCCTCCAAGTTACTGAATAAAATTTTATCGTCAGTCATGTGGAATGAGGCTCCACTGTCAAGATACCAAACACAACCTACCATCAATGAAACCATGCGTGCGATGAGGGTAAAATCTAATTGGAACTAATAGGTCAATGCCTCAGATTTTGATCCTTTCGAGGATCCATTCTTGGATTTATCCAATGGAAAATTAGTTGCATAATGGCCCATCTCATGACAATTAAAGCATCTCACTTTAGATTTGTCAATCTTCTTGCCTCCATGAGAAGAATTTGATTTGGAATGGGAAGAATTCCCTTTCCCTTTCCTTGCCTTAATTGCTAAGGTTAGATTTTCTTCATCATCATGCTTAGATGGAGAACCATCTGTTGTGCTCCTCCTGATCTCCTCCTACATTAGATTCGACCAGAGTCATTTGCAATCTGACAGTTTCTCTCTTTCATTCACAGAGTCCTGGTAGCTATTCCATCTCTTTGGAAGACTGAGGAGAGCAAGACTCACCATATAATCATCGGTTGTAGTTATTCCTACACTGCCAAGCTCATCTCTCTTGGTGGTGAGCTTGTTCATATATTTAGAAATACTATCACCGTTCTCCATATTGATTTTTCGAAGCTTATCCTTGAGTGCTAGTTTCCTCTGGTTGCTAATGTTCTGATATATGTCCTTCAGTGTCTTCCACATTGAAAATAGAGTCTCCTTCCCATGGAGACTTGAGACAATATGGTCTCAAACTCCGTCTAGAAGAATCTGTCTCGCCTTCACCACACACTTCTTCCATTCAGTCAATTCTTATGCATTACCTACAGCTGGCTTGGGGATTCCTTAATAAATGAAATCCTTCAAACCATTGTCTTCTAATACCACTTCTATGCGATCTTTCCATGCTATGTAATTCGAGCTACTATCTAGAGCATACTCAAGTCTCAATCCATTGAACGCCATTGGTGAACTTTGAAGTATGACAAGAATTCAATTTTGTACCTGCAATCAAGAACTTCAAACTTTGAATTTCCCTTCTAAGTATACTATTTACAACTTCGATCACCTTTTCTCTAATACCATGTAAAAATTCTAACTATAGATTAACCTGATAATGCAATATAAATAAAGAAAAATACTTAATCTAATTCTACAATTAAACATGTGGAAGCTTAATATATTTGAGCAAGATCAAGCAGAATGCATATAGCAGAGAAGAAGAATCAATCCACATGCAACACAAAAGAATACTGAGGGGAAAACCTCAGCTAAAAACCCCACTATCTATATTATCATACAAGTGGAAATATCTCAAGATTACACACAACTTTAGCTCTCACAACTATCCAACTCTCAGTACAATCCCTCCTGGATGCTCATAGGAAAACAAGGTTTCTCACAAACTTTCTCCTCTACCCTCCAGGCCTCCCATTTCCTTGCGTTGTTTCTCCTACGTGATCCTATTGTTACCAAGTGTAACATTGATCACTCACAGTGATCTCACACCCTAAAAACTACGGAATCCTCAAGGAACCTTATTCCTTCTCCATGGATGGTTTTCCTTTATAGGAAAATTCATGCAACTGATAGTAACCTATCCTTGACATTTAGCTCACCTAGGTCTTTCTCTGAATAGACACGCGTGAGCTTCTGCTGAGTGAATCTTCAGTTATCTGGAGTACACTAGTTGGATGCATGCATACATTAACTGATTGAACTCAGAATTAGTTCATCAAAGAGTTTGGAACTGATTTAACTAAACTAAGTAAACTAAGATAACTAATTACAACTCAAATATAACTCAATCTTATCTCCTTAATTAAGGGATAATATCCTTAATTTAAGGGATAACTGTTGCATGACTTCACAAAGACTTCTAACTTGAATTTCTCCAACCACTTAACTCAAGATGAATTAATTGATTATTTTTCAAGCAGTTGGTGAGACTAAATTCGAATTTTAATTCTCAATTTTAATTGAAGGAAAAATTAAATTGGAATATTCTTGTTGCCACATTTAATCATAATCAAATATTTAATGAACAAACCAGATGTTAATGCTCAAATTATAAGATGCTTACCTTTATTGCAGTAGTATGACTTAACCTTTTTTGATAAGCCTGGTAAGGAAAATGTTGTTGCAGAATTTTTGTCTAGAGTAAATTTGCCCGCAAGTGAAGAAGGAATGGTGGATGACCGGTTACCAAACAAGAACTTATTTGCTATTTTAGTTCTCTCTCCATGGTTTGCTGATATAGAAAACTATTTGGATCATCATAGTTCCCACCAAACTTGTCCTCCAAAGAAAAGAGTAAGATAGTGAGGAAAAGCGCCCCCTTCACTTGGATTAGGGGCCATCTTTCCAAATTTGGCTTAAATCAAATCTTGAGAAGGTGTGTTAGGGAGGAGGAAGTCTTTAACATCCTTTTGACCTGTCTTGATGGGTCTTTTGAAGGCCACTTTGCATCAAAGCGGGCAACATTCAAAGTGCTACAAGAAGGGTACTATTGGACCACTCTTCATTGGGATGTGAAAAAATACACTAGTCAGTGTGATTGGTCCCAGAGGATGGGAAGGCCTACTCCAAGAGATGAAATGCCTTTACAGCCTCAAGTGACTTTCGAGCCATTTGAAAAGTGGGGCATGGACTTCATTGGGCATATTAACCCTCCTTCAAATAAAAAATAGTACATTATTGTCTGCACTGATTATTTGACTAAGTGGGCCAAAACCAAGGAAATTAAGGCAGCAACAAAAGAGAAGGTGGCTGAGTTCCTAAGGGAGAATGTATTCTACAAACTTGGGTACCCTAGAGAGCTGGTCACAGACCAAGGCAACCAGTTTACCTCCAACATGATTGATGACTTTCTCAAACATCATAGGATCAAGCAAAGAACATCCACTCCCTATCATCCACAAGCTAATGGGCAAGTGGAGGTGACCAACAGAGCACTGGAGGGCATCATGACCAAAGTGGTGAGCAACATGAAGGATTGGGCAGAAAGACTAGTTGAGGCCTAAGCCTATAATACTGCATGGAAGACCATCACTCAATTCACACCCTATGAGCTGGTCTATGGGAAAAAAACCTTGCTATCCATTGAATTTAAATATAAAACATTAAGGATGGCAGCCCAACTAGATCTAGATCTTAGCAGTGCACAAAAGGAGAGATTGTTCTAGTTGAATGGTTTCGATGAATTCAGGATGCAATCCCTCCTACATATAAAGGTAGTTCAACTCCAGATGAAGATCTGCCATGATAAAAATATTAAGGAGAGGCAATTTCAGGAAGGTGATTGGGCATTGTTATATTATTCTAGGTATAAAGTCTTCAAGGGGATGTTAAAGACAAGATGGCTTGGACCTTATGTTGTGGAAATATGCCATGATAATGGGTCAGTGCACACCAAAACCATAGATGAAGAAGCCATTCCTTTGCTTGGTAATGGACACCGATTGAAAATTTACAAGATACTTTTATCAAAATAAGAGTTCATTCATGATATCAATAAAATAGTGATGATAGTGGAGAAATTTCTAGCTCCTCCCTCACCAAATCACTGAGAAAAAGACCCGGATGCGGGTGGCAATCAATGTTATTTATGAGGGGCCGCACAGAGCAGGCAGTTGGCCCTGCACCTGGCTGGCGGATGACCCCCATCGCATGCGCCTCGGGCTGGCAGACACCTTCAAAGGCATGCGAATTTAATCCGCTGGAGAACGGTACGTTGGTCACACAGTTCAGCATTTATGAGAGTCTGGTTCAAGAGCATTTGTGTAAGGTTTTATGTGTGGCTTCGTTTCTAATTCACGCCATTGTCACTGGTTCTTTTCACCTCCGCTTGGGGTTCTTCCCGCACCCTTGCCTGGCTCGACTTATTTGGAAGCTCGCCTGGTTAATTGATGTTGTTGGGCTCCTCTGCACTCAGATTCTCACCCGTCAGCTCCGCCTCCTTCCCCTTCTCAGTCAGCCTATCATCCAAAAACAATGTAAACTTTGAAACGGGAACTATAAACTCAAAATGGGAACTCTGGCAAAAAAACCTCGAAAAAACATCAAAAACAATGCTAAAAATGAAAAGTGTGTATACTGGAACGATGATTTTATTTTTTAGGGGTCAATTTTGAACATGTTTTAAAAATGGCAGTGACTACGAAATTTACTACGAAATTTTCATGCAAAATATAGCTTAAAAATGAAAGTGATGATACTGGAACAATGACTTTTTTCTTAGGGTCAATTATCAAAATTTTTAAAAAATGCTAGCAAAACCAAATTTTTATGTGCCAAACAAAGTTGTTTATGAGGAAAAAAACACATTAATGTTTTTGGTAGGATATCATTTTTCTTTCCTAAGTATAAATTCAACATGTTTTCAACCATAACATGCTAGATACGAAAGAAAAAAGATTCCAGGAATTTCCCAGTCACCAGCCGGGTGGGCGGGCAGGACGCTGGGGTGGCGCCAGCCCAGCCGCGCGACCCTAGCGGCCAGCCTGCCCACCCGGTTGGTGGCTGGTCAATTTTGAGAATCGACCAACCACTAGCTGGGTGGGCCGGCAAGCCGCTGGTGTGGCACGGCTCGTGACTGCGTGATTCCCGAAATCCCCCAACCACCAGCCGAGCAGGCTGGCGGGCAGTCGGTGTGGCGCCAGCCCAGTCCGTGCCACCCGGGCGGCCCGCCTGCCCAATGGCTGGGTGATTCCCGGAATTACCCATCCACCAGCTGGGCGAGCGGATGTTGGTCGGGCAATTCACGAAATCGCCAAGCCACTAGCCAGGTGGGCAGGCGGGCTGTCGACGTGGCGCTAGCCCAAGCTGTGCCACCCCGGCGGCCTGCCCGCCCGCTCAGCTGGTGGTTGGGTGATTCCTGGAATCACCCAGCCACTAGCCGGGCGGGCGTGCGGGCGGGCCACCGGGGTGGCGCCAGCCCAGGCCGGGCCACCCCAGCGGCCCGTCCGCCTGCCCAGCTGGCGGCTGGGTGATTTCGGGGATCGCCGAGGCACCAGCCGCCTGCGTCCGCCCGACTCGTGGCTGGGTGATTCCGAGAATCACCCAGGCGGTTGGAATCACCCAGCCACCAGCAGCCCGCCCGGCTGGTGGTTGGGCGATTCCCGGAATCGCCGAGCCACCAGCCGGGTGGGCGGGCAGGCCACTGGGGTGGCACTACCGAAGGTCGCGCCACCTCGGTGGCCCGCCCGCCCGCCTGGTTGGTGGCTGGGTGATTCCCTCTGCCCGGCTAGTGGCTGGGAGATTCCCAGAATCACCCAGCCACCAACCGGGCAGGGGATTGGTGGTTGGGTGATTCCCAGAATCACCCAGTCACGAGCCGGGCAGGCCAGCGGGCCTCTAGGGTGGCGCAGCCTAGGGTGGCACCAACCCGGTGGCCCGCCTGCTTGCCTGGCTGGTGGCTGGAGATTCCGGGCCGCCCCACCCCGGCAACCCTTCTAGCTGGTGGCTGGTGGCTGGTTGATTCCAGGAATCACTCAACCACTAGCCGGGCGGGTGACTGATGGCTGGTTGATTCTAGGAGTCACCCAGCCACTAGCCGGGCGGGCGATTGTGCGGCTGGTGGCTAGATGATTCCCGGAATCACCAAGCCACCTGCCACCTGTAATCAACCAGCCACCAGCCGCCTACCCGGCTGGTGGCTAGGTAATTCCAGGAATAAACTAGCGACCAGCCGCCCACCTGGTTGGTGGCTCCGTCCCGCTGGTGGCTAGGTGATTCCAAGAATCAACGAGCCACCAGCCGGGTGGCTAGTGGCTGGTTGATTCCCAGAATCAACCAGCCAAAAGCCGGGCGGTCAGCTGGTGGCTCATTGATTCTGGGAATCAACTAGCCACAAGCTGGGCGGCCGACCGGGGGTTGGTTGATTCCCGGAATCACCTAGCCACCAGTCGTGCGGGCAGCTGGTGGCTGGTTGATTTCCGTAATCAACCAGCCACCAGATGGGTGGCCAGCGGGGTGGCTGGTTGATTCCCGGAATCAACGAGCCACCCGCCAGCCGCCCGGCTAGTGGCTGGTTGACTGCCGGAATCAACCAGCCGGGCGGCCGACTGGTGGTTGGTTGATTCCGAGAATCAACCAGCCAGCAGTCAGGCGGCTGGCCGGTGGTTGGTTGATTCTAGAAATCACCTAGCAACCAGTTTGGCGGGCAGCTAGTGGCTGGTTGATTCCCGAAATCAACCAGCCAGGAGCCGCCTGCCCGACTGGTGGCTGGGTGATTCGGCCAACTGGTGGCTGGTTGATTCCGGGAATCAACCAGGCACCAGCGCCCGACTGGTGGCTGGTTGATTCACGGAATCAACCTGCCACTAGCCGAGCGGCGGCTGGTGGTTGGTTGATTCCCAGAATCAACGAGCCACCAACTGGGTGGCCGGTTGGTGGCTGGTTGATTCCAGGAATCAACCAGCCACCAGCCAGGCAGAGCCACAAGCCGGGCGGGCGACTGGTGGCTGGTTGATTCTGGGAATCAACGAGCCACCAAATGGTCGCCTGGCTAGTGGCTGGTTGATTCCAGGAATCAACCAGCCACCAGCCGCATGCCCGGCTGGTAGCTGGGTGATTCCCGGAATCAACCAGCCACCGGCCGGGCGGGCGGCTGGTGGCTCGTTGATTCTCGAAATCAACCAACCACCAGCCGGGCGGCCAGCTGGTGGTTCGTTGATTCCCAGAATCAACCAGCCACCAGCCACTCGGAGGGTGGCTGGTTTATCCCCGAAATCAACCAGCCACCAACTGGCCACTCGGTTGATGGCTGGTTGATTCCCGGAATCAACCAGCCACCAACCGGTCGCCCGGTTGGTGGCTGGTTGATTTCAGGAATCAACCAGCCACCAGCTCGCCGCCTAGCTAGTGGCAGGTTGATTCCGGGAATCAACTAGCCACCAGCTGGGTGGTCGGCTGGTGGCTGGTTGATTCTGGGAATCAACCAGCCACCAGCTGGCTTCCCAGTTGGTGGCTGGTTGATTCAGGGAATCAACCTGCCACCAGCTGGCCGCCCGGCTGGTGGTTGGATAATTCCGGGAATCAACCAGCCACCAGTCAGGCGGGCGGCTAGTGGCTTGTTGATTCCCAGAATCAACCAACAACCATCTGGGTGGCCATTTGATGGCTGGTTGATTCCCAGAGTCAACCACCAGCTAGCCGGGCGGGCGGCTGGTGTTTGGTTGATACCCGGAATCAACCAGCCACCAGCCGGCCGCCTGACTGGTGGCTGGTTGATTCCCGGAATAAATCAACAACCAGCAGCCCACCCGGCTGGTGGCTAGTTGATTCCCGGAATCAGCCAGCCACCAACCGCTCGCTCGGTTGGTGGCTGGTTGATTCCCGGAATCAACCAGCCACCAACCGAGCGAGCGGTTGGTGGCTGGTTGATTTCGGGAATCAACCAGCCACCAACTGGCCACACGGTTGGCGGCTGGTTGATTCTGGGAATCAACCAGCCAGCAGCCGTGCAGACCCACCAGCCGGGCGAGCAGTTGGTGCCTGGTTGATTCCGGGAATCAACCAGCCACCAACTAGCCACTCGGCTGGTGGCTAGTTGATTCCAGGAATCAACCAGCCAATAGCCGCCCTACCGACTGATGGCTGGGTGATTCCGAGAATCACCCAGCCACCGGCCGGGCGGGCGGCTGGTGGTTGGGTGATTCTAGGAATCAAACAGCCACCAGCCGGGCGGGCGGCTGGTGGCTGGTTGATTCCTAGATCAACCAACGACCAGCCGGGCGCCCGGCTGGTGGCTCCGCCCGACTGGTGGCTGGTTGATTCCAGGAATCAACCAGCCACCAGACGCTCGCCCGACTGGTGGCTGGGTGATTCCAGGAATCAACAAGTCACCATCTAGGCAGCCAGCTAGTGGCTGGTTGATTCCAGGAATCAACCAGCCACTGGTCGGCCGTCCGACTCGTGGCTGGTTGATTCCGAAAATCAACCAGCCACAAGCCGGGCGGCCAGCTAGTGGCTGGTTGATTCCTAGATTCAACCAGCCACAAGATGGGCGGCCAACTAGTGGCTGGTTGATTCCAGGAATCAACCAGCCACTGGTCGGCCGCCCGACTCGTGGCTGGTTGATTCCCAGAATCAACCAGCCACTAGCCGGGCGGCTGGCCGGTGGTTGGTTGATTTTCAGAATCACCCAGCTACGAGTCGGGCGGGTGGTTGATGGCTGGTTGATTCCGGGAATCAACCACCCACCAGCTGGCCGCCCAGCTGATCGCTAGTTGATGCCCATGGCTGGTTGATTCCGGGAATCAACCAGCCTCTAGCCGCCCGCCCGACTAGTCGCTGGCTTATTCCGAGAATCAACCAACCACCAGCTGGCCACCCGGCTGTTGGCTGGTTGATTCCTGGAATCAACCAGCCACTAGCCGGGCGTGCGGCTCGTGGCTGGTTGATTCCGAGAAACAACCTGGCACCAGCCGCCCGCCCGGCTTGTGGTTCCGCCCAGCTGATGGATAGTTGATTCTCGGAATCATCCAGCCACCAACCGGACGGGGGAATTAACCAGCCACCAGTCGGGAGGGTGGGTGGTGGTTGGTTGATTACGGGAATCAACCAGCCACCAGCTGGCCGCCCGACTGGTGGCTTGTTGATTCCCATAATCAACGAGCCACCCGCCCGGCTGGTGGCTGGTTGATTCCTGGAGTCGACCTGCCACTAGTCGGGCGGCCAGCTAGTGGCTGGTTGATTCCCAGAATCAACCAACCACCAACCGGCCACCCGGTTGATGACTCACCCGGTTGGTGGCTGGTTGATTCCGGGAATCAACCAGCCACCAACTGGCCGCCCGGTTGGTGGTTGGTTGATTCCTGGAATCAACCAGCCACCAGCTAGCCGCCCCGTTGGTGGCTGGATGATTCTGGAATCAACCAACCACCAATCGGCCGGCTTGTGGTTGGTTGATTCCCGCAATCAACCCTCCACCAGCCGAGCGACCGGCTGGTGGCTATTTAATTCTGGCTGGTGGCTTGTTGATTCCCGGAATCAACCAGCCATCAGCCGGGTGGCCGACTCGTGGCTGGTTGATTTTCGGAATCAACCAGCCACCACCGGGCGAGCGGTTGATGGCTGTTTGATTCCGGGAATCAACCAGCCACCAGACGGGCGGGCGACTGGTGTATGGTTGATTCTGAAAATCAACCAGCCATCAGTTGGCCTCCTGGCTGGTGGCTGGTTGATTCCGGGAATCAACCAGGAATCAACCAGCCACCAGCCGCCCGCCCGACTGGTAGCTGGGTGATTCCCGAAATCAACCAGCCACTGGTCGGGCGGGTGGGGTGGCTGGTGGCTGGTTGATTCCCAGAATCAACCAGCCACTAGCCACCGGCCCGGCTTGTGGCTGGTTAATTCCAGGAATCAACCAGCCACCAACCGGCCACCCGGTTGATGGCTCGCCCGGTTCGTGGCTGGTTGATTCCGGGAATCAACCAGCCACTAGCTGGTCGCCTGACTAGTGGCAGGTTGATTCCGGGAATCAACCAGCCATCAGCCGGGTTGGCGACTGGTGGTTGGTTGATTCCGGGAATCAACTAGCCACCAGTTGGCCACCCGGTTGGTGGCTGGTTGATTCCGGGAATCAACCAGCCACCAACTGGCCGCCCGACTCGTGGCTGGATGATTCCGAGATTCAACCAGCCACCAGTTGGGCGGGCGACTAGTGGCTGGTTGATTCCGGCTGGTGGCTTGTTGATTCCCAGAATCAACCAGCCACCAGCCGATTGGCTGGCTAGTGGCCGGTTGATTCCGGGAATCAACCAGCCACCAACCGAATGACCAGCTGGTGGCTAGTTGATTCCCGGAATCAACCAGCCACCAGCTGGCCACTCGGTTGGTGGCTGGTTGATTTTGGGAATCAACTAGCCACCAGCCGGGCGAAGCCACCAGCTTGCCGCCCAGCTGGTGGCTGGTTGATTCCCGGAATCAACCAGCTAGCCGCCTGGCTGGTCGCTGGTTGATTCCCGGAATCAACCAGCTGGCCGCCTGGCTGGTGGCTGGTTGATTCCCGGAATCAACTAGCCACTAGGCGCCCGACCGACTGATAGCTAGGTGATTCCTGGAATCAACTAACCACCGGCCGGGCGAGCGTTTGATGGCTGGGTGATTCTTGGAATCAACCAGCCACCAGCCGGGCGGGCTGCTAGTTGATTCCCAGAATCAACCAGCCACCAGCTGCCCGTCCGGCTGGTGGCGGCCAGCTGGTGGCTGGTTGATTCCCGGAATCAACCAGCCACCAACCGAGTGGCCAGCTGGTGGCTGGTTGATTCCCCTGCTCGGCTGGTCGCTGGGTGATTCCGGGAATCACCCAGCAATCACCCAGCCACCAGCCGGGAAGCCAGCTGGCGACTGGTTGATTCTGGGAATGAACCAGCCACCAGTTGGGCGGCAGCCACCAGCTAACCGCCCAACTGGTGGCTGGTTGATTCCCGGAATCACCCAGCCACCAGTCGACGGTTGATTCCCAGAATCAACTAGCCACTAGTTGGGCGCTCGGCTGGTGGATGGTTGATTCCCGGAATCACCCAGCCACTAGCCGGGTGGTGGCGGTTGTGGCCGGATGGTGGCTGGTTAATTCAAGGATTCCACCAGCCAGCAGTTGAGTGGCCAACTGCTGGTGGTGGCTGGTTGATTCCCGAATAAACCAGACACCAACTGGCCGCCCGACTGGTGGTTGGTTGATTTACGGAATCACCCAGCTACCAGCCGGGTGGGCGGCTAGTCGTTGGTTGATTCTTAGAATCAACCAGCCACTAGCCGGCCGTCGGGCTGGTGGCTGGTTGATTCCTGGAATTACCCAGCCACCAGCCAGGCGACTGGTGGCTAGTTGATTTCGGGAATAGACCAACTACCAGCTGGTCGCCCGGCTGGTCGCTGGTTGATTCCCGGAATCACCCAGCCACTAGCCGGGTAGACGGCTGGTGGCTGGTTGATTCCCGGAATCAACCAGCCACCAGCCGCCCGCCCAGCTGGTGGTTGGGTGATTCCGGGAATCAACCAGCCACCAGCCGGGTGGGCGGCTGGTGGGTGGTTGATTCCCGGCTTGCTGGTGGCTGGTTGATTCCCGGAATCATCCAGTGTTCGGCTGGTGGCTGGTTGATTCCCGGAATCACCCAGCCACCAGCCGCCCGCCCTGCTGGTGGCTGGGTGATTCTGGGAATGAACCAGCCGCCCGCCCGGCTGGTGGCTGGTTGATTCCTTGAATCAAAAGCAAAAGGAGAGATAGTTAACATTTATTAAAAACCACAATTATTGATTAAATATCTTATAGACATTTGTCAGATGAAGGAGAATGGGTTCTGGATTTATTTTCTGGCTCAGTTAAATTTTATGGAATTGAATTTCAATATGTTATTTTTTAATTAATATGTCATTGTACTAATTTCTTTCATTATATCTTTTGTGCTTGATAATTAGGTACAACGCTAGCATGTTGCCTTCAAAAAGGAAGAAATTGCATTGCAATTGAAAAAGATCCAGTACAATGCATTTTCATTCAACAAAGAATTAATGTTCTTCAATTTCTTCCAGATGCAATGCAAGAAATTGGGTTGAATAAAGGGGACTTTAGTGAATCACATGTGGCAAGAAAGGCAAAGGAACCCCAACCACCATTATATGGAATGTTTGGAAAGACATACATTGGGAGATTCACAGATATCAAAGACCCATTAGAAGAGGAAAGTGAGCAAAAGGAAACAGAAAATATTGTGGAAAAAGACAATGATGAAACTCTAGAGGATGAAGAGTTTGGATTACGTGACATTGTTGATTAAATTTAAGTTATTCTTGTAAATCAAGCATTGCAATGTTTTGACTTTAACATTTTATGAGAATAATATACACTCAATTAGGTTTGTTATACGTTCAATATTTGTAATATGTGATTTTCGCATTGATTTTTAAGTTAATCATTATTTTTTGAAAAAAAAAAGTGATTATTATTATTTTTTTGACATGAAATTCATAAAAAAAGATATTATTTAATTGTTTTTGGATAAAATTATCGTATAAAAATTGTGATTTTGACATGTCAATTCTAGAAAAAAATTATCAAAACATGTAGTTTTTTAGTTATATTTATGTTAAAAATGGTTATTTTTATGTCCATCGTTAAAAAATATTGTTTTTTACAAACAATTATTTCATGTGGATTCAAAAATTAATTAAGGATGTATAAATATGTAGAATATCGAAAATTCTAAATATCGACCTCCTAATTTAAAAATGCAAAACAATAAAACCTCATTAAAAAAAGTTAAAATTAAAATAAAAAACAAGAAAATGTGAAGAAAACGGCCACTTCAAAAATGATCAAATTTACAAAACAATTATTTACATTTTATACATTAGAAAATTTAAAGCCAAAACACAGGTCTTTTAAAAAAAGGGGGTGATGCAGAATACTCGCTTTTTTAAATCAGCATGAAAATCACTACCATTGTAAAACGATTCTAAAAAATAATGTACATAAAAGAATTAAAGTGCCAAAAAGTATGCTATAAAAAAAACATGTTCGTTCTGCATCACCCTTTTCAAAATCAGGTCACTTTTTTGCTATCTCTACGAAACGGGTAACAATATCAGTTCCCATTTCAAAGTTTACATTGTTCAAAATATGCCTCGTCATCGAGGAGTTCTGCGTAGAGGAAGAAACATTGGGAACAGAGGAAGAACCTTTCAGCCTGCTCCGCAGAATGTCATTCCCATTGCATCGGTCTCCCCTTCTTCACCGCCCCAGGGTCAATCTAGGTCTCTTCCGCACAATTCATTTCAGACTACCAGTTTTACCTTCCACAGTAGGCTCAATAGGCCTATATTGACGACAAGCATCACAGTTATTCTCGCTGAGGAAGAGAGTAATCCTACCAGCTCAGCTCACACTACTTCCTCTCAATCTTAGGAAGATAGCGTCCTTCAAGGGGAAAGGGTTGGGGTGGTGTCTAACGTGGACAATATGCAGGATGACACCCCTGATCTGAAGAGCCTCTACATCTGGCTGACTCAACTCAGAACGAGATTCTGGCCTGTGGGCTGTCTCAGCGTGCAGGTTGCATTCTCAATCTGGTGACTACTCCTGAAGGCGGCATTGAAGGAAATGATGACAATGGCTTCGTCACCTGGGTCGCTTCATCTAGCCAGGTGGATAAGGACATGCCTGACTCTTCGTAGCATGCAGACTAAGGGCGGTTCATCACCAACGGGTGGAATTCTTGCCTTTGCTCTGTGTAGTTTTGGCTATGTGTCTTCATTTCCAAGTCTCTAGTCCTGTGTCTGGTTTATGTTCTTGTTTAAGCTCGTGGTGCTAGCCAAACTTCTCTCTGTTTGTAGTTACAACTATGGGTTTGATGGGTACCATTTTGTCTTTTTGTTAACGGCGGGCATGATAGCATGCATCTTAGTAAAATCTCTAAATATGTTAGCTATGTCATGTTAGAATCAGAACAAAAATATCTCAGGGGGTCATGGTCTAACACAAAATCTTTTGAAGTCTGTAATTTGAAAACAACAGAAAGCATGAAATGTATGTCTCTGAATCTCTAGCTGAGGGCTAGCATCTGCCCCCTCTGAGGTCTCGACCTCATTGTACATAAATTTTCTCTTTTTTAATAGAATTAGTATTTACGCAGATAAAAAAAAATTCACTGAGAAAAAGAAAAAAGAATAAGGACTTAGGCGAAAACCTCCATGAGGTGCCTGAGTCACATCATTGGGCTGAAAACCTCTTGAGGCAGCTGAGTGGTGTCAAGAAAAAAAGAGAGAGAATAAGAGATATCCCTGAGTGAAAACCTTTCTTTAGGCACCCAGAGCAAACAACAAGGGTGAAAACCTCTCAGAGGTAGCCTAGTTGATTTTCAAAAAAAAAAAAAATTATCATGAAATTTCCATTTGCAGGTCAGTAGGAAGGATGGTCAAGGAGCAAAGGAGGATCCCAAAGAGACCCCTGTCACTCACATACTTATTTTTCCACTCATTACCATACATCCCTCCATCATTTCTGTCATTTTTCACTCCATTGCTTTAGTTTATCAAAGGACTGTGTTTTCTACAAGATCCCCTATATTCCTACAGGATCCCCTAAAAACCTACAGGATGATCCTGTAGGAATTAAAGTGACCTAGAAATCCTACAGGAAGCAGTCCAAAGGAAAATGATTGACTTTCTAGGCCCCTAAAATTCACCCTCTTCATCATCTATCACCACACCTTTTCCACCATCATCATCCCTGCACTCACCATTAGAAAAAATTAGTTTCAAGAATTTCTTTTTCCAGACTTCGGAAAAAGGGAAACAGAGAGGAACAAAGAGCATCACCTGAATATTCCTTGATCTCCACACTCCCACTCCTTCTTTCCATCCATGCCACCATCCTGACATCCCCAACAAGAAGAATTATGAAAGAGTTTTGAGGGAGAAGCTACAGGACATCCTGTAGGAAATCTTGTAGCAACCTATCCCACAAAATACAAATCATACCAGAAACAACCCTTCAACATGATGATCTAGTTACTCCAAAGTTGCAGCATGATATCGTCAACTAGAAGTACATGTCCAAACAAGGAAGCCATTAGCAGACAACAAGAGGAGGAAGAAGAACAACATGCAACAAATACACATAGCAACACCTCTGGTATTCGACAACAACAACATAGCATTGGAACCACGGGTAAGTATCCCACTTTCTATCTCATATGCACCATGTAGTCAAAAAAATGTAAGGGTTGTGAGATAGTTGGTTTATAAGTGAAAACGTGGCCAGTTAACTTGGCCACCTTTGTTCAATTGACACATGCACAACAAGGTGTCCTCTCACACGTGGTTGCAATCAAATCAAAGAGAGAGAAGGAGTAGGAAAAAATTCAGTAAAATTGCGGATCCATAAGGTGGGAGCTAATTACGAGGAGTGGGGAATGATGAGGTGGTAGTAGGAACCAATGGTACAAAAATGGAAACATACCTTTTCTGCCAGCACACCACATCACCCTGAATCACCATAAGAGGAAATAAAACATCATTCCCATGCATCCATGCATTTCACTTCCTCAAAACTCACTCACTCAGGTCGCTCTCATACCTAGGCAACCAATCAGAAGAAAAACTCCATCGTTTCACTGCACAGAAACTCCTACAGGATTGCATAGGAATTCCTACAGGATCATGCATAGGAATTCCTACAGGATACATAGAGACTATCTACAAGATTGGTAGAGAAGATTTTAGAAGTTATATCATGGGAATTGGCCAGCGTAAACAACCTAAAGACGTAGGCTCTGTAATTATATCCCTCTTTACAAGTAAATGAACCAGAAATCCTCTAACTTTGGGTGAATTTAGCAACTGTGTAAGGGAATTACATACATAGTCATCATTGTTTTGGTTATGCATTTTAAAATTGTTTCAACCCTCTCATCTCCTCAAACTTCACCAACAATATGATAGGAGGGTTTAATAGGAGAGAGCCCACCCACACTGTCAGGATCCAACAACACTCCCAAGTGCTTGTAATCTTCACAAGACATAATTGGATTGGGTTTTTCAAAAAAATTGGAGGGTATGATGATGAGGTGGCTCAAGAATTTTTTCACTCCCTCACTCCAGTCACCAGAATCTATGCCATTTTTGTAATAAGGGGCCTCACTATAGATCTCACCCCTAATCTCATCAGCAGAGTCACCACACTTCCCCTAGGAATACCATGGAGGAAAGAAGAGAAAGGGGATAACTTGGTTTCCAAAAGAAAATTGTTTTTAGAAGGTGAGGAACCCATCGAGGAAAGAAATGTAGTAAGGAGAGAAAGCATGCCATATCCATGGAATGAGGTGAGCTACAAACTGATCAAATACATTTCATGTGAGGGTAGGTATACTATGGTCTATGGCTATCATTTCAGGATACTTGAAGAAATGAGATTTGGAGCTGAAACACCCCCTCACCAAAGGCTCAACATACCATACTTCCTACTTCAATCACTCATAGTCTCAAGCATCAAAGTGGAGTGAAATTCTGAACAATTAGCTCAACATGGGTTAATTAGGATCCTTATAGAAGATTCCCTCCAGAACCTCAAAAATCCTATAACATGGTCACTTTTCAGAGACATGCCTGCAGAGGATGACATCGAAGCTCTCTCTTATGATGCTAGTCCTACTATCAGTGAAGAGGAAGTAAAACAGCAAGAGGAAGACACAAAAGGAGATAAGGATGAGATTGATGAAGAAGGAGGTGACACAAAGGAACATGATGAAGATGAAGAAGAAGAGGGAGAAGAGAAGGAGGATGATGAAGAAATAGAGGAGGATGTTAAGGAGAAAATTGATAGAGATGATGAAGATCTACAATAGGAAGAAGACAGGAAGGACATAGAGGAAGAAGGCAATGGAGAAGAGGGGAAAACAAACAAGGAGGAGTCAGCTAAGGCATCTCTAGAAGCCACTGAGAGAGAGGTAGAAGCTGCCCTCACTGCTCTTAGCACCCGAATCAACCAAAAAGGAAAAAGGCAGAGGCAGACCCGATTATATTTCAGGACAAGGAAAAGCACAGGAATAAAACAGTGGAAACCCCAAGCATCAACCAAAATTCTGATTTTGATTGAAGGCTCTCGTACACAAAAAAGATAAAATGCCTTCCCCTAAGTCCCTTATCACCTATGTGGGGAGGCCTACTAGTAGATCAACTTCCTCCAAGGGAAAGGAAATCCTACAGGATACACAACAAAATCTACAGGAAGAAAGAACAATCCTACAGGATACCTTTCTGAATCCACAGGAGGAACAAAAATTGGAAAGGAAGGTAGGGGAGCAAAAAGAAACTAAAGAAGAGGACCCGGAGACGAAAGAACCAAGCCCCCAACCTAGCCTGGACTCTTATTACCAGTTTATTGGAGAAGGAAGGGTCATAACTAAAAAATTTTCCATCCCACTATTCTTCAAGCTTGAGAAGGAGAGGGCCAGAACTCACCAATGGATGCAGATCACCATATCAAAGGGGGTGGAATAGATTGGGCACATGGAAGAGGAAATCAAGGAGATGGCCAGAGAGGTAAGTTGCTTGAGGGACAAAGAAGGTACAATGAGAAATCAACTAGAAATAGAAAATGCATGGTTAAGGGGATGTCAGCTAAATCTTATGCTCCCTACATCAAAGAAAACTGTATGGAGTTTCAGATTAAGACCCTAGCACAAACAGGCACCATGCCATTTTAGGACTACAAGTGGTTTACTGATCTTTGTGATGAAAGTACACTAGAAGAGAGGGCTATACTGGATAATTTTTATTTGCAGAACATGGCCCTCATAGACATGAATGTATGGGGCCCTCATTCCAAGCTAGGAGATCTACAATTAATGGCTTTGGCATCATGGATGAGCCATGAGGAGTCAAGGGCTGCATAGATGAAAAGGATATTAGCAAGAGAGAAAACTGATCCTCATCTGATCATAGCTGAACAATCAAATCCCATGGCCCTCATCGATACCCATAATTTGATTTCAAATGATCCTCAGCTGGCACCTAGATATCTTGCTACCCAAGAGCAATCATTTTCACATTTTGAGGACATGTTCAGGTTTCTAGGAGATGATAGTAAACATGCTTGCCTGAGGAGATGGAACACACTGCCATACAACTTAAAGATAAGAGAATATCAATCTCCTCAAAGGTTGAGAGAGGCACTCAACAGGACACCTATGTATAAGCAATTTATCCAAAGGCTGAAGGTAAATTGGATAGGCCTAAAACTTATTCCACCACTACTCTTAGGGATGCTAGAAGGGAGAAAAGAAGAAGAAGAAAAGAGGCAATGAGAGGAGGTAGAAAAGAAAGCAGACCTCTATGAACAAGAAGAGGAGACCACAACAGAGGCATGGGATGTCAGAGAGGTCACTAGAGCCATGAAGGATATGGATATTGATTAAGTTGCTTAGAAGATGAGCAACACTTTCAGGAGGGGGTGATGATGAGCCTCATCATTGGGTAATTATATGGGCCTTAATTCACCTCCTAGCTTAGTCAAACCAACTCTTCTCATAACTTATTACATGTTTTTATTATATTTTGTTTATGAGGTGAGTTAGAGTTAGATATTTTTCTTTGTGGTGTAATATGCATTGAAGGCAGGATTAAAGGAGAAAATCAAGGAATTTTGGATAATACTACATTCAAAACTCAAATGGGACAAGGGAGAGGGATTGTAGGAGGTAAATACTCCTCATTTACTACTCCTCCATTTGAATATTCCTCCATTCATCACATCAGCTCGGAGTGCAAATAGCCAAATCATGAAAACTAGAAGGCAACCGAGCAAGTGAGAGACAAAGAACCAGTTTATCTCCAGTTTGGGAGCCGAGCCTCCCTAATTTTAAGGAAGTTGTTGGGGACTTCATATGTTTACTACATAGGCCTAAGACCTCAGTAGAATTCGGATTTTTTATTGTAAAACTCTAATCTATTTTCGAGCTACAAAACTTGTGACAGTTCTATTGATGTAATTTGTTGTTTTGGTAAAAAGAATGAGTTTTGTTTTAAGCCAGCACTGAGTTAACTTAGAGGGATGAAGCTCTTGGGTTAGGGCCAAAAAATAGCAACCAATTATCCTCCTTATTGTACATGTATGTTTTGGTAGATTCATAGCTTCATTGTTAATTTGTTTTTAGATGCATTTCCACTACAAGTAGTGTAGATTAGATTGGTTGTTTGATGGTTTTCTTCCATTTGTGCATTATTTCAAGTAGCATGTTAGCAAGGAGTAAAAGGATCACCACAAGATTGTTAGCAAGTGTCTCGGCCTCACTTCCTTCCCTTGGGACCATGACTTGAAGAAGGGACCCTTAAGCAACCCCCAAAACATAGATCTCTAGTTATTTTATGAGATTTGGAGTTTGTTGTCATTAATTTAGTATTTGGTTAATTTTTCAAGGTAGACTTCATTGTCATATTTCTCATCTCCATTTCTACAATAGATCTCACTCATGCTTTCATTCCTTTCAGCAACTTTCTTCATGCATAGTATAGGTAGTTGGTTCATTAATTCTTCTTTTCTTGTTTATGAAAATGTATCTTGTTGCATAGTTTTTTGGAAGACACACATGTTTTATGCAGAGTAGGTGGATCAGGAGGAGACTAAGACTTGATAGCCTACAGCCACCTTCCGCTTCATCCACCTTAGCCATCCCTTGTTTTCGCCATCACCTTCACTAGTTTTTCATTATTTTTCATTGAAATTCTCCCAAACACATTGAGTGAATCTAGCCATCTATTATCTTGGATATTGACTCCTGATTGATCCTAGACCCTCTACCACTCTATTCCACCCATAAGACACCATTACTAAGCCTCCCATCACCTCCAACACCTCACATTTAGCTCTCGGCTGTATCTTGTAGGCTTCTTGTAATTCCTACAAGATCATCCTATAGGTTTCTAGTACATCCTGTAGGTTTTCCTGAAATGGTCTGTTTTGAGACTGAATTGATGGAGAACCTATGGGAAGTCACCGAACACCTCGCAGGGGTCCTCCACACCATCCAACGATGTGATAACCCTTCTAGCCATCCTCAAACATCCTTAATTTTCCTGCAACATCCACAAGAACAATTATTTCATGTTGATCTAGCATTTCTTCCTAGCATAGCTTCTTAAATGCTTAATTACGGGATGGTGTGATTTAGCATTACATTTTTACCTTCTCCATTAATGTAGTAGAGTAACTCTCTTAGAGTAGATTTACCTTTCTTCCATCAAATAATTAAGCTTCTTCTGACTCCATAGAGGTCTGGCTCGGAACCCCATTGGTCTCACGCCAGCTGAATAGTGACAATAGGTAGAACCATCACTTTTACTTGTGCATACAACAATGTCACCTCCAAGTTTGTATGAACTCGAGGATGATAAGTAAAGTTGGTAGCCCAGGAGTTGCAGCATCCTTTCTGCAATACTGGCACTCATCAGTCCTTAATGGGGAAACTTCCTCCCAAACATATGTTGTAGAAACACAGGAAATAAACCTTACATATGGGAAGTTACTTCGGAATGTTCATCCACCTTATCCAACATATAATCTCTAGGAAGAGAAGGAGGATTGTGTACCTCAAGTTGCCTAAGATAAAGCTCCCTATCCTGAAAGGTTAACAAGCCACAAGGAACACAACCGAGAAGAAGCGTAACTTTTGGGAGAATTGAATAATATGTGTGTCAAAATCCTTCTCCTTCAAGTCGTGAAATATGTTCCTATATATAGCAATTTAAGTAGAGAGGAATATATTAGAATGACTGCGATAAAGAAAAGGGAAGCCCCTACTGTTAGGGAAACTAGCCGATCTAATTCTTGGGAGAGTATTCAGCACCAAATACATAGATCCTAGAATCCTAGTAGTAGATATGCACATCAATAAAATTGTAGTTCCAAGGACTTTCATTTACGTGGGAGCTACAATCAATGCCATGAAATAAGAAACCATGCTAAATCTTAAACTTGAAGGATGTTTAAGAAATACCTCTAATATGCTAGAACGTTTTTATATATCCATGGTAGGACCATAAGGTATCTTAGCATATGTAATGATATCTATTGATTTGTAGGAGTACCCCACCATCTTCCTTGTCCTCCAACTAAAGACTAGGTTTAATGGATATTCACTCATCTTAGGAAGATCATTGTTCACCACTATTAATGCATACGTTAGCTATAGGGCTAGAAACAAGGCCATCAACAATGCGAAATCCAAAAAATATCTTGTATTATACCCACCATCATAATCTTTTGTTTAGAATGTCTTTCCTACATGGGTATATGAAGACAAAAGAGAAGATGATTCTTGTCTCTCATCTTCCTGCCCTATGAGTACATTAGAAACAACCATTAGGAGCAAGAAAATTGATGAAAATAATATGATTGATAAATTTATGAAAAACCAATATGTTGTTGCCATGAATATTGATTTCATAAAAGAAGAATTATCCATAGGGAATCTTAGCTATTCCCAAGACAACTCTTGGGTGAATTTGCTGAATACGTTCTAGACAAAGTAGTTTGAAAACAATAGAAATCAACCCCACAAAAACATTGAAAATCATTCCTTTCCTTTTAGTTGATTAAGAGGGAAAAAAACTCGTTGTTTTAAAACATCATATTGATGCATATACATGGGACTATCTGGGGATGAAAATGAGTCTATGTACTCACAATATACACATCAAGGAGAATCAAAATCTTGTTCGCTAGCCACAAAGGTGAATCAACCTTGCATTAAAATATATCGTAAAAGAATAATTATATAAATTGTTAGGTGTAGGACTTATCTATTTGATCTCAAATAGTGAATGGGTGTCCCTCTTGGTCATTGTCCATAAGAAAAATGAAAAATGGAGAATCTGTGTTGACTATATATAACTCAAGAAAGCCATGAGTAAAGATCATTTCCCCTTGCTATTCATTGACCAAGCTCTTGATGTGATTACAAACATAAGCTCTCCTTTTTTATGGATCTAGTGGGTACAATTAAATATATATTAGTCTAGAGGATCATAAGTAAACCACCGTCATGTGCACTTTGGGGCTTTTTCTTAAATATTCCTTCCATTTTGTTTGTGCAATGCCTTGGCGACCTTCGAAGAAATTTTCTTCGTATATTCTTTTATATTGTGCATGATTGAATGGAAATATACTTGAATGACTTAACACCCTACGAGGATGATTTCCAAGGGGATCTCCCAACCATGAGTAAGGTCGTGCATGGATGCAAGGAGTTGGACCTCTCCTTGAGTCATTAGAGGTGACTATTTTTTATGAACGAGATAATTGGATTAGGTAATTTCCTCTCTTCAAAGGAAATCCAAGTGGAGCATAAGAAAATGTCCATCATAAAAACTATTCCTTTTTCTCAAAAGTAAAAGGTTTTAAGAATATTTTTATGCCTTACTCTATACTATTGAAGATCCATAAAATATTTTAGTAATATTACTTCTCCTTTATTTTCATTACTAATGAAAGATAATAGATTTTGTTGGACAAATTCATGTTAGGAATCATTCAAGAGTATAAAAGGAAAACTGATGATAACACCTACCTTTCGAAGCCCAAATTGGACCCTTCCCTTTCATATCCATACATATGCATTAGACAAGGGAATTGAGGAAACTGTGTGAAAATTTGAAGGTAAAATCCCCTTTGAAATTTATTTGTTTAGAAAAAATCTATCTAAGGATGAATTAACCTATATAGTAATGAAAAAGGATGTATTTATTGTTTTATATTTCTTAAGTAAATTTATACCTTACATCATTGGTTACAAAGCTTTTTTTCACATTGATAACGCAACAATTAAGTACTTAAAGAATAAAATCAATGTGAATGCTAACATAATTACATGGTTATTACTATTACAACAATTTGACTTAATTATTGTTCACAAACCTAGAAAGGATAACGTTGTTGCATATTTCTATCAAGACTAACCATGTTTATAGATGAAGAAGTGATAGATGACTAGCTCCTTGATAAGCATTTTTTTCCATATCACTTCAATCATCATGGTTCTCTGAAATTACCAAATTTATAGCTACTAGACAATTCCCTGCTTCATTATCTTCAATGGAGAGAGTATGATTGTCATAAATATTTCCTTCTACACTTGGATTGGGAGACAACTCTTGAAGTTGGGGCCTAATTACATTCCGAGAACATGTGCGAGGGAACATGAACTTTATGACATCCTATTATCTTTCCATGATGGGCCTTTATGGGCTATTTTACTAGAAAGAGGAAAAATTAAAAAATACTACAAGAAGGATAATTTTGGCTAACCCTTCATAAGAATTCTTGAAGATATACTTGATAATGTGATGAGTGCCAAAGGATCAGTAAACCTACTATGAATGTGTTGGAGACTCGAAATGTATCCTTTAACATTGGGGGACAACCACTTGGTCAAGACCTTAGAGAATATCCTTTTCCATTCAAAATGATGTTTCCAACTAGTTAAACTAGGTCCAATTACCTTCTCCCTATATTTTTTGGCCTAAATTATGTCATTTCCATACCAATAGAGAAGAGCCATAGGATCAACCCTCTTATTGAGCTCAGCAAAGAAATTGATCCTTAAGCTGATCTACAGTTCAACCAAACCACAACTAAAGTTTTTCCTCCTTTAGTAGAGGACTTGTAGAATGCAAGATTTAATCTAAATGCAAACAAAAGGGAAAACTAAACTAAATCTATCTCAGTGGAAACAAAGATTGGTCGTCCTTTACACCAAGAGAATAATATTAACAAAATTGGGATTTTAAGCATCTCTAACTTAAAATGAATATGAAACTAATGAAGTAGTTCAATTAACTAATATTATGACTACCAAACATGTTGCTCAAAGGTCTATTAATCATGACTAATAAACCAGAAACATTACGAAGTAATTCACATAATGTTAATGGAAATTAAATCAGAATTAGATATCAGATTTTTGAGTAAATAGTTACTCAGAAATATGATCTTAATACATCACAACAAAATACACAATTTACAATAGATTAATCAGACAAACACATTAGATAGATAATTCTATAAAACATGGATTCATATCGACAATAGTGCATCATATAAATCCAATTAACATAATTTTGCCATCAAAAATGAAATTGATATTAAAATAATAGTGTTTCTAACACAAATTAATTTAAATGTGTTCTCCTGCTCTGTTCTTTGACTCCAATCTCCTACAATACCCTCCAAAGCATAAAATTTGATTTTAAGAGAAAGAGCTACAATAGTGCAAACTCTGTCTCTTATAAAAAAATTATAATGAAAACAGACAAATCCAAATAATTCTCAGGTCTGAGATTATCCTCTCTACCTACAGCATGAAACCCCTATTATGATAGTGATTTAACAATTACAATTTTGTGGAAGAAATGAACCCTTTTACATTATCTAAAACCCTATTTATAATTACAAAGCAAAATCAAAATGAGAGAACTGTTTTGGAAAATGAATTTGATCCCAAAAATTTAATTAGCCAAAATAATGTTTCCTCTCTTGTTGGAGCAATTTGATTGGTCAAATATTTTCTTCCTCATCTCATGAATTTCCCTCCTCCCATAACAAATTGAAATTCAGAAATTAAGACCAATATGGTGAACAAAATAGAAAACAAAAATCCATTCTCAAAAAATTGTTAAAAAATAAAAATAAAATCCAAACAAAAATTCAATATGGGATTTATTTTGCTGAGTCTTATTTTATTCTGAGCAATGTTGAAAGAGGAATTAGTAACAACAACCTGTACAAAACCAATAACATTTGCCCAAATCAACATAAAAAAATATTTTTTGATTCAATTTCATCATTTTCTTTCTGCTAGTTCTATGGGTCAATAAATGATGACATTTTCTAAAATTAACCATCCCATATTTTATTCCTCTATCTTATCTTTCCAACAAGCTATTGTTGGCTTGATTTGTTTGAGTAAATCTCCATATAGGCCTCTCCAAAGATGAGGTGCCAAAATAATCCGAATTCTGAAAGATGTCATGCATGGGCTAAAATTTCGAAATTATAATTAAATGTTTTGATTTTAATTAAACATACAACTAAAATTAATTAATATCAAATTAATTAAAATTTGTTAAATTAATTATATACATTATTTTAAAAAACATTAAATTAAATTACAAACTAAAAAAGAGTTTTAATTAATTACAAAATCCAATATAATTCTCATATGAATTAAATTATTTATGAGATAAAAATATTAATTAGAAATTAATTAAATTAAAATATTAAACATTATATTAATTAATACATTATTTAACGTAATCATAATATTATATTCAAAAAATTACATAACTAATATGAAATAAATTCTCTGTGTGTTAAGAAACCTTTATACAAACTTTAATATACAAATCAATGTTTTATAACCAAGCCCATTGAATCTATGAGAGACATCCAAGGTGAAGTGAAACATCAAAGATCAGACGAATGGAGCCATGAGATATCAGAATTATTAGAGAGTAGGCCATATTTGAAGTGAAATATTGGGGTAAATCTTATCAAGGGTCTTAGGAACAAACGTTTGATAAAAAAATGTTAGGATAAAATGCTTTAATGGAAATAACAACAGTATTGGAGGTATGGGAAACTAGAGGAGTCAGATAATAAAACTTAAGTTAATGAAAACATCGATATAATAAATGATGGTTGTGGGTCCAACGGATTATGATATTAAATTATATAAAGGCATGCAAGACTTGTAATAAACCTTTGTAAAAGACCCTTTAATGTGTTTATATTAATACAGTGGTCATGTCGAAGTCATATCGAAGATGAGTTTTATCATAATTTTCTAAAAAGATAAGTTATCATATAATAAAGTTCTAATGGAAGTATTCCGATGGAGCTTTGACTTTATGAGTGAGGACTTATAAGCATTTATGTTTATCATGATTTTTAAAGGTGGAGGTTTGATATATGGGTTTTGATATTATGATGTGTGCCAACGAATATTTTGAGTGGGGGTTATAAAGTGTAGCGGAGCCTATGCCAAGTGGTTCCCATCCGTAAAATACAACCATTTGGAAATAAAAGTCTTAACCTTAAAAATTATAGCTACTTTTGAGAATGAATAATGTTTGCATTTCTCCAGTATTAAGAATTTGGTTGCGGTAATTTTGCAGGATCATTAGTGAAAAATTAACTAATTAGAAAGAATTAATTAAAAAACAATATTTACAAATAATTTACAAAAATTAGCATAATATACATTTTGAACATTTTTTATGCCTTGGCCGTAAAAATTATCAATCTTCCGAGAAGCACAATTTGCAAATAGCGTAACCAAATGAGATAAAAAAAATCACTAATGGAAGGCTATTGAAAAGTCAAACTCAATGAGGAAATCAAAAACTAAATCTGATGAAAATGAAAACTCTGCAAAATTGTAGGATACTTAATCAAAAGAGAATATTAAATATGGGATTTAGCCATAAATTTATCGAAAGGATCTCCATTTTTTAAAATGAATAAGTAAAAAATGGGGGGGGTTGAGTTTTCACATCAACATTGGCGACACACGGGGAAGAGCCAATTATCTCTAGTTAAAGATCATGAATTTCAATTTACCTAAAGGTAAAAAATAATGGATTCCATTAAATCATCAAACAATAAAAAATTTCCATGGGTCCCACATAAATAGACTAAGATATATGAGTTATAAAAGAAGAGTACTCAAAGAAGACTCGGTAGAAGTCATGAATCCAAAATTTGGGAAAAAATAATGTTAAGATTACCTCGTAAGAAAGAAATAGAAGAATGTTCAGTTAAGAGTTTTTCATAAATCATATATCCATTGTTATGAATGGTCTCTAACATTGCTTCACTAGCAGTGAGCTTTAAAAATACCCATGTGAAGTTGTCTTTTATTCCATACAAGCATGGCCCTGCTACTAGCGAGCATCCATAGCCCCGATTGGTTTACGTATATTTCTGATGCTTTCTCTTTTAATCACCTTTTTTATAAGAGAATTTGTAAGATTTTAGTTTATGATGTACCTGAGTGAAAGAGGTGGGATGGTAGTAGAGACTTATGTTAATGGATATAATACTTCCATAATGTTGACTCCATATCTTTCCCCACGACTATCATTCAGAGTCTTTTTATAAAGTAGAGGGATGAGAGGGATCCATTGAGTTAAACTCAAATCAATTCTTTCTTTGAAATGATGAACAATATCACTTATAAAATATGTGTGTTCCTCCATGGAAAATATTCTAAAGAAAGAGTGATTTAGGATTTCATAAAGATATATCTTTATTGATAAATGAAATTCATGAAATCAATAGAGTAAATATTTCCCATTTATGCCAACCATTGTTGGGTGAGGAAAATGTCTTTCTCATAAATCTTAGCAGAGTCACCAAAATCGGACCAAAACCAAAAGAAAAAGGAAAAGAACTCCAAATTGAAGTAAAAAAGAAATCACCAAACTGCACAAAAAGTAAAATGATGAAAGAAAAATACAAAATTTAGAAGACAAACCCCAACAAGATTTCCTATACATGTCTCAACAAAATAGCAAAATAAGATAATCATGTGAACGTTCGATTTTGTTGAGAATGTAGTAAATTGTATGCTAAGAAGTTGTAAGCGATTAGGCTTCTGAAACTAAAGGGTGAATAACACTCATGAGAGATAATAAGCTAAATGAGAAGTCTCTGTACACTACTAAGTTTCTTGTTTGAAAGGAAATCCTGCGTAAAAGAAATGTTTAAGAAACAGACTAAAGTTTATGAAAATCCCGAGTTTAGCTGATTTGATGAGTGTCGTTATTCCTCCACCCAAAAATTGAAAGAAAAAAAAAAGGAGAATGGGTGACAAGTTACGTGTGTAGTAATTATTGAAGTCTTGCAAAATCGAGTTTAAGATAAGAAAAAGCTAAAAATAAAAGTGAAACCAGATGTAAAGAAATGGAAATGAATGAGAGTGGGCATATGAAACTTACCATTGGAAAAATTCGTTTGATCTTCCGAAGAGGTATCATTTTCTCTAATAAAAGTAATGTCTTCTTAAATAGAATTAAAGATATGAAGATGTTTAATTTTCTTAAATCTTATTGACCCAAAATCATCATTTATTAAATCTGAACTAGGACATGTGGTAAGCTAGAAGAAAATGATGATTCATGTCCAAGGAATCCGAAGCAAATAAAATCCATCAAAAATGAGAATAATGATGTGCTTTTGCAGCAATGATTGTTCTCTTTATATTTTAGATTTCATGTCAACTCCATGATTTTCATAAAGTGTCAAGAATCAAGACCAGGTATAAAATAGTTGTGTAAGAGGTCTTGAAATTATGCATGATAAATACATTGTGATATATCAAAATTGAAATATAAGAGAAAAATAAAATGATTCACCCATGATCCATTACATTTACCTGTTCCAAATTCCTTACCATAGTGGTTTCTCAAGCATTCCTCGAAAATAAAATGAAGATGCTCAAGAAAATATGATTGAGATAATAAAATGGGCATCCAATAGTGAGACAAAGACAAAAATGTGAACGAACCACATGGGATGAAATTTATCATTAGCTAAGAAGTTTTTCGACAAGAGTAAATATAGGCCCATGTCCACACACAATGAAGAATGTATATTCCCAAAGTCAGAAAGTCATCCCGAGGAGTGAATACTTGGATTTGATTAAATTATAATTAAAATACATCCAAGATTTTGACCACCATGATAAAATGAAAGTACGCATATATATACAAATATAATAAAATAAGACCTCATGTGAGTAGAGTGAAAGCTCAGATTGAATTTATCAGAGACCTACGAGGATCACACTTCCTCCACTCGAACTACGCAATCCCATTGCTCATGCATTGGAGGATTCTTACATTGTGAGCACTCATGTGCGATGAAAGTTATCTTTTTTTCTTTTGCTTACTTGCATATATCAGTCAAGAGTGCACGGTTTTTCTTCAAAGTTGCATGTAGTGTCACACAACACCACGATATGTCCACAAACTATCTTTCATGCACATGCACTCGCTTATGTCATGTTAGGCCCCTATACTACTAGTGTAACCCCTTATTATTATTAGTACAACCCACTTATTATATTGATGTACCCAAGTAGTGCCCATATTCTTACTATTGTGCCACATAGAAGCCCACTATTGTTATTATTGTGCCCTTACATTATTATTGTTATCTCGACTCTGATTATTTTATGACCCATTAGACTCCTATATATAGAAAGGAGGTCTTTTCATTTGTATCATCGAAGAATTGTTCATTTATGTAATGTAAAGGAGGTTGCCACCTCAAAGAGGCTGAATTCTAAGGCGTTTATCTCTCTTTTCTATCTTTTTGTGAGCTGGTTTCATAACATTTGGTATCAGAGCTTTGGATTCTAGGGTTTCGCTGGTCCAAAAAAGTCATTGTGGAATTTTTGCTATAACTTTTTTTCTACGATGTTTTAGAAGCTAAAACAAAAAACCCATTTGAGAAGAAACCACGCTAAATATTGGGTCCAAATTTCAGAGCTTTTTGTGCTATATTTGCGGATATATGAACTGAAGAATTTGGTCTTTCTACAGACTCCTGAATGACATTCCAAACAGGTGACGTGGGGAAAATCGTCATAACTTTCTCCCTGAGCATCGGATTGCAATTTCATAAAAAGTTATAGAAAGAGGATAGGATTTAGTTTCTTGTAGGTATTGTTTAGAGCCAAAGGTAAATTCAGTGACACATGGCACTTCATACAAGTTCGCTCTTTTTGAAAGGTGTATAATCAGGCCTTCTTGTGAGATTGTGCATAACTCTTTCTTGGAGAATCAAATTTGGATCAGACTGGTGGCATTGGAAAGCGGACATACATGGCTACTACAGGGTGCAATTTTAGAACTTAAAGATGCGAAAGTACAGAGTTATAGTCATTTCAAGATCGAGCTCCTAAAATCAAGAGAAAGCAGGATGAGGAAGTTTGATGGCAAGGTCGCGGTAAATTGGATACTTCAGATGGAGCAATATTTTGATCTACATAGTGTACCACTATTACAAAAGGTATGTATTTCATCTTCATATTTAGAACTGGATCATTTTTTATGGTACGAAGGGGTTTGTTCTAGTAAACAACTTGTTACGTGGTGAATTTTCACAGAAGAAATGATAGCACATTATGAGGATACAAAGAGAAACACCTTCTTTAGAGCAACACCACAACAATTGGAAAGAGTAAAAGGGCTTTGTGACATAGTGCAAAGAAAAATTATGGAAACCAGGAAGCATACCCCTCAAAACTATAAATATGGAAGTGTTTTTTCTCCCAGCCTTCCACAACCTACAAGGGTTACACCACAACAATTGGAAGAAAAAACAGAAAAAAGAGCTTTTTTACGATTGTGATAGCAAATGCACTAAACATCATAAGTGTGATGAAAAGGAATTATTTTACATAGAATACGAAGAGGAGGAAGAAAATGATCAAGAAACATAAAAATAAGAGGATATACACCAGGACCCCACCTCAGAGAAAGAAGAAATGAATCAGACCATATCTTGTAAAGCATTGGAAGGAATTACCACTCCTCAAACTATCAAGATAGAAGGACATATCAAGAAGAAAAATGTTAAAGAAGTGAAAGATCACATCGAGCATCAAGAAATGAATCCGACCGTATCTTGTAAATGATTGGAAGAAATTACCACTCTTCAAACTCTAGATATAGAAGGACATATCAAGAAGAAAAAGGTTCAAGCAGAGAAATATCACATCGGGCATCAACAACAAGTTCTCCAACTTTTAAAGGATAATGCCACTTCAGTGAAAAATCAAACAAAACAATAGGTAGATCAACGTCACAGTGACAAATGTTTTGATTTAGGTGATTGGGTATTTTTATTGCGACATCTCAAGCAAGCTATTTATGAGAAGGAAATGTTCGCAATACTACATGCACTTAAAAATGGATACCTTACCGAATGGGAAGACTCTTCAAGGATGAGGATTTAGAAGTATTATTTTGTGATATTTCTATTATCCAAAAAGATTGGATAAACGAAACAAGGGATGAATGGAAGAAGGATGAAGAAGTATGGCCTCTTATTCAAAAGTTGGAAAAGATCCCAATTCAAACAATATTGCCAGAAATTGAAGAGGAAGAAAAATTAATATTGGAACTTGGAGCAGTCATAGAAACAAGAAACTAACAGCTACGAAATCGATCAATTTCAGAGTATCTCATCAAGTGGAAGAACTTACTCATTGAAGATTCCAGATGGGAGGGCAAGAATTTTATACAGAAGCATCAAGAACTACTCAAGCGTTGAGGACAATGCTTTTTGAAGGAGAGAGGCATGTTCGGACCCTATACTACTAGTGTAACCCCTTATTGTTATTAGTACAACCCACTTATTATATTGATGTACCGATGTAGTGCCCATATTGTTACTATTGCGCCACATAGAAGCCCACTATTTTTATTATTGTGCCCTTACATTATTATTGTTATGTCAGCTCTGATTATGTTATAACCCCTTAGACTCCTATATATAGAAAGGAGGTATTTTCATTTGTATCATTGAAGAATTGTTCATTTATGTAATGTAAAGGAGGTTTCCCCCTCGAAGAGGCTGAATTCTAAGGTGTTGATCTCTCTTTTCTATCTTTTTGTGAGTTGGTTTCATAACATGTCTCGTGGCCACTTTGAATCACGAAGTGTGTTTGTCTTCATTGTTATATCTTTCTTGCTTGCTCGTTCATACAACTGGGTTGCTCATGGACCAAGCCTTCACCAAAATGGGTCTACCAATGTACTGGTGGCTTCATTCGAAGTACCACTTCACGTGATCAGGCCCATGTACCGTTAGTGTAGGAGTAGGAGTAGTATTTTCTTTTAGTTGTTTACTTGCATGCTTGTTTGCTTACGTGCTTTGTTTTCTTATTTGTTTGCTTGATTGTTTGTTTACTTGCTTCACTTTCATTTTTTCTTCTTCTCTTGCTTTTATTTTTTGATTGTTAGTTCATTCACTTTTTTTGTTCATAGGTTAGTTTTTCATGAAACCATCTATGACTCTTGAATCAAGCTGGCTAAAGACGAGAGGGCTTGTACATCTATCACTACTTGGTTATCTATCATCTTGCCACTGTATGATGCGCTTGTTTCTCTTAATCCATGATACGTCGAAGGAAAATATGTACCATTCAAAGTGAACCTTGGTGAAAACTCAATGCTTGCGCGGTAACTAGTGTCACCTTCTCTAGTCAGTTGTTTTTGGTTTAACACTTGTCAGCTCAGTCAAGTAGAGTAAGGTGGGGGAAAAACTTAACAAGCATGTCAAATATACAATAAACTACTTCTATGCTAGAAAAACCTCTTATGCTCCCAATAAGTGGGGACCCCTCTTCCACCTATGAAATGAATATGTGTTATGCACAGTGAAAAAATAAAAATAAAAATTGAAAAGTAAAAAAATCAAAATGAAAGATGAATAAGGTGAAAAATGAGAAAGGATTCCTACATAGGGAGGTGAGACAAGTAACTCTGCCAGGTATTGACCAGGCTCACTGGCAACGGAGCCATGTTTGTGTTCCTATGTGTCTCCACCGGGGTACTGTCCAGGCCTGTTGGCAGTGGAGCAACACCAGAGATGAGACATAGACTCTGACGACTGTATTTCTTGTGCACCTATATGCCCCTCATACCCAATTGAGACAATTGTGTTGACTTGGCTTGGAATGTGTGTTAATTTACCAATATTCTAACAGATGCTACCTCTTACAATCAAGCTATAGTGAAGCCAAGACGAGCTAAGAGCTAAACAATACTTCTGGAGGTGTTAGACTTGCTTTTCATGAAAAATTTACATTAAGAAAGTTGGAGTTATACCGGTGTGTCACCAAGTGTTGTAGCGGCTACAACCATTGTCCAAAATTTTTCCTTAGCCTATTTTGGAGCCTCCCTACCAATCTTCATAGCAGATTTCCTTGCTTCATCATGTCTTCAAGCTTCAGTGTCTTTCTTACTCAAAGGCGGCATGTTGATCATAGTTTCATCTTTTCCCTTCACTAGCTCCTCGCCTAGACTTGGTTGAACTGCATGCTGAGCAACTTCCCCTTGAAAATTGTGAATTTCTGGAAGGTAACCACCCTTACCTCCATATACTGCGCAATCCTCTCTAACAATCTACAGGGCTCTAGGATTGTGCAATCCTACCACCCAAATCTACCAGCAAGATTTGCACAAATTTTCCCTAGAGTAGGTTGTTCAGCTGCTCAGCCCAGAAATTGCATAAATCTCTTAGGAAGCCAGCCCAACTCCCACCCAAAGATGCATAATTTTCTCCAACAATCAAGTGGTCTCCTGCATGTGCAGCTGAGTTGATCAGTTCCCTACGGGACTGAGAAAAATAGACATGCATGCATGGGTTTCTTCTCCCAGGAAAGCATGCAAATGCATCCATGTTTTAGTGATCTATGTTTAGTAGTTGGAGGTTATATGAAAGGAGCAATTCAAAAACCTCCCTCCAAGTGTTGCTTCCCCTAGATTTTTGGCATGCGCATCACAACCTCTATGTTATGAAAACTAATCAACCAGATCCTACAGAGCTCATTCCTCACATCAACCTTGTAGCTCTAACATCCCACATCACATATAGGAGCAGTCGACACATTTGGGTCACTGGTTTTAGGCTAAGCTCGCTTCCCATGCCTTGTGCTACATTACTATCATTTTTTCTATATTCACTTGTGTGTGTGCTATTTTCTTGATTTCTTTGAACACCTGCTATCGTTTACATGTATTATAGCTTGTCCTAGCTCTAGTTCAATTTTCATTACTATCTCACTGCTGCCGTATGCATGATAATTTTTTGCATGGATGTTTACCCAATCGGCAAATACACTCACCCACATGCATGTTGATCTATTCGATGAATCTTCCATTCATTTTTTGCCTACATTGTTTATCACTTCTACTATAACTTAGTGTCGTCATGCATTCATTGAATTACTTGCTTTTAGTTTCCCATCGGTGAGTCGGGCCAATCTTGGCCCGAGCTCTACTTTCACTAAGGCTTCATTGCACAATCTAAGAAAGGAATGCTCCTTAGTGTCGTCATGCATTCATTGAATTACTTGCTTTCAGTTGCCCATCGGCGAGTCGGGCCAATCTTGGCCCGAGCTCTGCTTTCACCAAGGCTCCATTACGCAATCTAAGAAAGGAATGCTCGCCTTCCCCTCCAAATTTGTGCATTCCTACCGAAAATTGGTCTCTAGGACTGTTTTGCGCATGTCTAGAGGAAAGTGGATACTTGGCGCAAGAAATTGCCTAAATCTATCCTTGGGCCAATAGTCCTTCCCAACTGGAATTTCTCAATGAGAAATCCCATCCGTCAGCAGCTAGACTAGACTGTTCATTGTTCAATTCCAGTATTCAGTTAGTCTCTCAGCAGCCTGGACTATACCTTGTGCAGCCTTGGCAGTTAGTCTCCCTACCTCCTGGCCGAAATTGCACAACCTTCATGATCATTCACCTAGCTATGTTGCAAGTCAGTTGAAAGATTGCTTGCTATGAGTGTTTCCATGTCTCCAGGTATCACAGGTGTTCATCCGCCTCTTAGCAGTATAGGTGCAATGTTTTCTAGAAGAGTAGAGACAAGGACACCATTCAGAGCACCCTTGGTGTTGCAGTCGATCAAGTGTCTATGAGCTTGCCTACTCACGAAGACATCAAGTTGTTCGTAGACAAGGACATCAAGTGGCAGCATCACAGTGAGCATCATCATGAACAATAGCTCAAGACATCATACCAAATGCAATGAATGCAAGAGGAACATTATTGACAATAAGGAGGCAGAACAAGTTTGCAAGCTCAAGCACGTCCATTGACAATGAAAGAAACTTTGGATACTTCGACTATGGAGTGATGACATGACATGAAGATCACGTGAAGGAAAAATATGTAACAAGGAAGGAGTTATATGTGTTGAATCAACGACTCAGGAAGGACATGAAGCTGTGTAGGTAGATGAATGAGTCGTAGCAGGATCAAGAATAGTAGTGGGCACAACGTGCACTCACGGATGAAACTGCGCCCTGACAAGTTAAATATCCATCCCAATAGCTAACACGAAGCAGATATGCTGAACAATGTGGTTGATCACATGCAACGGATTCGGTAGCATCCATTTGATTGGGTGTATGCATGCAATCCAACCCATTCAACGTAATCACCAAGGCGAAGATAAGAAGCAAGTCAAACTAGAGCAAAATGAGTACTTTGGCAAGTTGATGTGCATGACCTCTAACACAAAGTTGAAGATCAACACCAACACTATGAATCAGTGTGTTGTTAGTCCAGCCACACCCAAGAAGACCATGTGCATGTTAGTAGATGAGTTGGATGAAGGGGCCAAACCAGTGCACTGGTTGCAATAGGGGCAAGATTTCGATTCAGCAAGATGTCACCATGAGGTACATGAACACCATCATGGATGACCAAGCTTGGCATCAACTCATTACCTTTACCATCATAAGCATGTCAAAGATTTGATCTCATCACAACAAGCCAAGTGAGAGTGATGCCTTGCAAGGCATGCTCAAGCCATGTTGTCTCACACGAGCACATGGGGATTGTAATTGTAGGTCATGTCAAGTGTAAGTCAAGTGTCAATGTTTGGATGTAACAGTCATAGAGTAGGTGAAGAGTCATGAGGGTTGTTGAACTGTCACAAAGGGGAATGTCAAGGGTCACCCCACCCTTTGCTATAAATAGTCCCTCATAACTCATTGTAAGGGTTTTTGGTCAGCCAAGCTTCTACTAAGACTACTTTGTAGGAGGCTTGGACAGTATTGTAACTCGCCTTGGCTTCTCCACTGCACAAAGCTAGTACATCTCTTTGGAGGAGTAGGCAGATGTGGCTATAACATTCCACTATTGGGGCTAGTAGGTTTACAGGGATGTATTGTATGATTGTGACTTACACTTCTTTATATAATAATAGCCAACACTTTGTAATGCATATGTTGTTCTTGTATTTGGACTGCTCCAGTTGCTTTAATGATATTTGTTGTTCAACTTGCGTACTTGTGTATGAAATTATTCACATGCAATTATATGAGTCTTGTTATTAATGTGTTGCATATGTTGTTAATGCTGTCACCATTTGTGTTGACTGCACTGTCGGACATCAGACATACCTTTTACATGAACCTTTCTATAACAACTGTCACACTCGTTCGTGAGTGTTGTACGTGTTACCTTACCTTGTATGATATGACTGCCACATCCAAGTGGACTTCTCCATCGGAAGCTGTGCATTTCCTTTGTGTTGTGTGTTCCTAGCTGAGTTGGAACTGATCCCTTTCAACCTAGAACTCACCTTCACCACCTCTCCCTTTTGAAGTGTTGGAACCTCTCATACAACTTCCTTGACTCACTGCATCTGTTAGACCCTTACTACTAACATAGTTATCTTACCTACCTTTGTACGACATCACGGTCAAGTAATTACCTTACAACCCACTACTAGGACTCCTACACCAAATAGTCTGAGGTCTAATTGGGACTTCTTACCGTGGAGATTTGAAATGTTGGAAGGTATAGCATTGTCAACACAATATTACTTTAATAGTTAAAAGATTGGAGAAGAGAGGAACCATTTTACATTCTGTAAAACCCCTATTTATAATTACAAATCAAAATCAAAATGAGAAAATAGTTTTGGAAAATGAATTTTCTCCCACAAATTTGACCGACCAAAATTTTACTTCCTCCCTTGCTGGAGAAATTCTATGGATCAAATTATTTTCTTCCTCGTCTCCTCAACTTCTCTCCTGCCACAACCAATTGAATTCAGAAATTAAAACCGATTTGATGAACAAAATGAAAAACAAAAATCCATTCTCAAAAATTGTTAAAAAATAAAAATAAAAATAAATTAGAATACAAACAAAATTCAAGATGTCATTTCTTCTGTTGAGTCCTAATTTATTTTGAGTAGCGTTGAAGGAGATATTAGTAACAACAACTTTTCCAAAACCAATAACATTTGCCCAAATGAACATAAAAAGATATTTTTTATTCAAATTCTGTACTTTTCTTTAAGTTGGTTTTCCGAGTCATTAAATGATGATATTTTCTAAAATTAACCATCCCATATTAACCTCCGATATCTTAGCTTTCTAATGAGCTATTGTGGAATTAATTTTGTGGAGTAAATCTCAATATATACCTCTGCAAAGATGAAGTTCCAAAATAATCTGAATTATGGAAAATGTTATGCCTCGACTAAAATTGAGATATTATAGTTAAATGTTCTAAGTCTAATTGAATACAGAATTAAAATTAATTAATGGATAATTAATTACATCTTTTTTATTTAACTATATACATTCCATTTAAAAACATTAAATTAAATTACAAACTAAAAAAGAGGTTGAATTAATTACAAAATCTAATATAATTCTCATATGAATTAAATTATTAAAAATTATATTAAGAAAATACATTATTTAACATTATCATAATATTATATTCACACAATTATTACATAACAAATATGAAATAAATTCTCTATGTTTTAAGAAACCTTTATACAAAATTTAATATAGAAATCAATGTTTGATAACCAAGCCCATCGAAGCTATCAGAGACATCGGAGGTGAACTGAAACACTGGATATCAGAGGAATGGAGCCATTATATATCAGAAGTATTAGAGAGTAGGTCATATCAGAAGTGACATATCAGGGGAAATCATATCAAGCGTTTTAGTAACAAGCTTCCAATAATAATAAAAATCGATAAAAATATTTAATGGAAATACCGATGGTGTGGTATATTAGAAGTGTGAGATAATAAAACTTATGATAATGCATAGATCGATATAATACATGTTGGTTGTGTGTCCCATGGATTATTATACTATTTTATATAAAGAGGTGTGAGACTTGTAATAAAACCTTGTAAAATCCCCTTTAATGTGATTATATTGATAAAGCGGTCATTTGGGAAGTCATATCGTAGATGATTTTAATCATAAATTTGTCAAAATAGAAGTTATGATATAATAAAGTTTTGATGGAAGCATAAAAATGGAGCTTTGACTTTATGAGTGAGGGCTTATTGAGTTTTATGTTTATGTAGTTTTTTATAGGTGCAACTTTGATATATGGGTTTCGATATTATGATGTTTTCCAAGGAATGGTTGGAGTGGGGGTTATAAGGTGAAGTGGAGCCTATGTGGAGTGGGTATCATCCATAAACTACAACCACTTGGTAATAAAATTCCTAACCTTAAAAATTACAGCCACTTTGGGGAATGAATAATTTTGGGATTTCGGGAGTATTAAGAATTGAAATTTATATTAACTTCCGAGATCTGAAACATATCACTCTAATCTGTCAAGCCAGGAGGAAACTCCTGAAATGAACTATGTTTATTCATTTAGATTCTTCATAGTAATATAAATGAGGGAGTGACTCTTGGGTTTCACCTCCCGATGATTCTTCCTTTTCCATTATTTATTATTTACATTATTTACAACTCTTCACCTAGTCCCCATGATTAGGTGTGAACATTGCCCCCCTTAATCTGAAGGGATGTTCGTGAGGTCAAGCATTGTTCTGAATATTTCAAGCTTTTCTCTACTAAGCACTTTGGCAAAGATGTCTACAATCTTCTCATCAGTGGAAGAATGGGATAGATGGATTGTCTTGGCCTCAACATGATGTTGAATCAGATGGTATTTTGTATTGAAGTTTTTTGTTCAGTCATGGAACTTTGGGTCTTTGGAAAACTTTATTGTAGAGGTGTGTTCAATCATGAGTGGAGTTCAATGTACTTGTTTTACTTGAAAATCTTCCAAAATTTTCCTAAGCCACACAATTTCTTTCGTTGCCTCAACTGCTACCACATATTCTACCTCTGTTTTGGAATTTGCTGGAATCGACTATTTGCGTGATCTCTAGGAGACATCTCCTGATACAAGACTCATAGCATAAATAGATGTAGATACCCCAATTTGTTTGTCTCCATTGAAGTCTGAATCAAATTATCCAATAAAGCTAAAGTTTCCCACCTATGTATATTTGAGTCCAAAGCATTTAGTTCCCTTCAAGTACTTTAGAACTCTTTTTGCAGCAGACCAATGTCCCTCACAAGGCTTTTGCATAAACCTAGAGAGGATTCCAACAACAAACGAAGTGTCTGGTCTGGTACTAGTCAAGCAGTTGAGACTTGCTACCAGTTGTCTATACTTTGTTGCATACTCAAATTCCTTTCCTTCAACGCATGTGAGATTCAGGTTTTGTTCCATTGGAGTAGTTAGAGGATTGCAATCATCCATGCCAAACCTATTCAAGAAGTATCCAATGTACTTCTTTGGAGAAAGGAATATAGAATTCAGATGTTGAGTTACTTTAATACCATTATGGAAATGAAAATAACCCAAATCAATCATTTCCAAACCTTTCCTCAATTATTTCTTTATGGATGCAATGTAACTCTCATTGTTCCCAGTATCAAAAGATCATATACATATACCACAAGATATACAACAATTTTTCCCGCTTTCTTGACAAACAAAATCGAATCGTCAAGATCCAGGGAAAATTTTAAGAACCACCCCCAAATTTATATGTATAATAAGTGGGTGAATCTCCATGGTATATAGGAAAAATGGAAGGCGATTTTATCAATAATATAATATGTTTATATATTTTTTTGGCAAATCTCTCACCAGGCATGGTGAATACTTTACTCAACTGTAAAATCTTGTAAGATCTTGGTGAGTCTTTCACTAAATAATAAAACTTTGTAAAGTCCTAGTGAATCTTAGCATTTTGAACTCTTAGAGAATTTTTTGAAAAGGTATAAAACCATATATGACAAGAGCCACATGCTGGCAATATCACTATTTTCTTTTCCACATTTCCACGACATGGAACTTGTTTATAAAATTATAAAAAATCCAACCAAGTCCCTTATAATATGCAGGCAAGCTTATAACAGAGTCTGATACCTCTATTATGCTTGTCTTCATTCAAGTGTCATAGCTACTATACTTACCACTCTGAATAACAACTCTCTTAGAACTCAACTTTATAGTGTAATTAAAACCACCTGAAATTGAATCTAACAACTCTATAAAAATGATTAGTGAAATAGAAGCTTTTGTGAGTGAGCCCACTAACTATCATTGTTCAACAATCAATCTAGACTATGAAGTCTTCCATCTTGATTAAAATCGTGCTCACGATCAAGGGAGTGAGACCACCTGGCCTGACATAATGGACATCATAGCTTCCAATAATCAACAACCACCTTGCAAGGACATCCTAGCTCATATCTCATGAATTTTATTCATCAATCTTAACTGATATAAATCGTATAAACATCATATTATAATCCTCTCCAGATTCACTATTAATACAGGGGTAAAGGAAATTTTCTAGTCTGAGGCACTAGCCAATACCACCTTTGGTATTTGTGACCCCTTTGTGGGGATGCACCTACCATGCCCCGTTGGGTTTCTTCCTTGTAACATAGTTCAAGGATCACAATACTTTCCAATCTTCCTACTCAATTAAACACACTTTATATGCTATACATAGTGAATGGAAAAGAAGCATTATAGAACACACAATTTCAAAAAAGGAAGAAAAATCTTAGCCAGTTCAATATCAAAATCTTAACCACTGATTAATAAAGAATAACAAGTAGTGTAATGAATTGTTCTGAGTTATTTATTTACAAGTTCTAAAGAATGTAGTGGAATGGAAAATATTACTTAGGCAACCCTTCAATATTTTATACTAATATGTCTGTGCATGTACATATGAAATTAAGAGCATTGTTGACTACAAAGTTTCCTTTTCTCTTGCCTCCATTTTGACAAATCGGTGTGAAATCATTGTCACTTTGAATCTCCTTTCCTGTGTGGATTTTTTGACAAATCAATGTGAAATCAAAGTCACTTTTAATTTCCTTTCTGTGAGGGATCACATCCACAGTTGATTAGTAAAAGATAATCTACTATATATTATGTTCAAGAAACTGACTGCAATCTACAGTGGAAACGAGGCCTCAATTCTTATTCTGAATTTGAATATCTTAGGACAACATAAGAGATAAAAATGCATATGGCCTTAGTAGCTAGAAAACAATCACTCCATCATTACAAGACCACCTAGTTTTCGGCACTTAATCTAAATAATGGCACTAGTTGCAGTGCTTATTTACATTAGCACCATGGAAAAGCAACAACAATGTTTCAAAGAACACTTATTGGAAAAGTTGTAACATTCCGAGAATATTTAATGATAACATCTGAACCTTGTAGCTATGTTGGGGAAACTAGGGAACCCAAATCTTTGAAGATATTCCATACCAAATCTGAGAAAAAAATAAAAAAAGGGAAAAAATAAAAATCTATAAACCAAGCAATGAATTGTTTACAAATCAAATACAATTCCTTTAACTAATAGTTAAACTGTGGTGATATAATTAAATATTTAGTAAGAGGGGAACTTCAACCCATGGAATATTACCTTTGTCATTACTTTCATCCCTCAGTGACTGAGATTACAAATGAATACTTATGGAAAGATTGTAAGAAATTCTTTGAAATAGTAAAGCATAACCTCTATTTTCAAGCAACAAAATCAAGACATTGTTACATCAAGAGCCATAATTGATACATAATCAATGAATCAAGTGCTCGTATGGCACAAGCTTGTTGCACAACCTCTATTTTCTCAATAACAAAGTCAAGACATTGTATGTGGTTATCACCAAAAGGAAACTGTGTTCTAATTTGGAAGAGGATCTTATCAAAAGAAATGGATTTATTCAGAGCTACAAAGCCTAATGGGTTCCTGAAAAATAAGTTGGAATATGGGATCATGATACTTAAATTGAAAAAATATGCTTTCCTTTTAGAAACATTACAGTTATACAATGTTTTTGGAAAGCATTAGAATTCGAAATTGGGCCTTTCTATCAAGACAAATTTTCATTAACAGAATGTACTTTCCTACCTGAAACTTTGTAGATATCCAAGAAAAACTTGAAAAGCATAAGAGAACTTAGCATAATGTACTTTCTTTCATTCCTTAACATTATTAAAGAGTTGAGGTTCCCCAAGTCATCAGGTAACTTTCAAAGGAAATGACAGTTAGTAATAGTCCAATTCACAACTGAAGATGTCTCACAAATATGAGGGGGCATCTCCTCCAAATCACAAAACTGCTCCAGGTTAAAATCTAGCATTATTGGAAGCTTAATGCTCGACTTGGTGTTATTAAACCCAGACATTTTCCCGATCTTCACTAAAAGCTTAAAGATAGCTTCTCTAAGTTCTACATGACTTTACTATGCTCTTGAAGTGGGGACACATGCAGCCTCTCCAAGTGAATAGTCTTAAACTAAGTGAAGATAAGGCCGATAGATCATTTAGTGTGGATCTCTTTAACCCATAATTGAATACTATTAACAGTATCAAATTTTTCATGGAACTCAAAAATGTTTGAAGAATGTATTTGCTTCCAGAAAAGAGTAAAACTAAAGCCTCTAGTTGAGGAAAATTGACGTCACACCACTAATACTTCTCCATGGAATCTGTATAGGTAAACCACAAATGTAGAATTCCATTAGAATATTGTGTTTATTTAATACACAAATGAAATCATTGAATTTCTTTAAAATATCTTTTGAAATCAAAATTACTGAAATTACATATCGATAACCTAGTGGGTGTAGGATAGAATTCACCTGTGTCATTCACCCAAAGCATGAGAAAAAACCTAATACTATATATAAAACCAAGAAAAATTCAAATTCATCACTTCTAGGGACCTCATAACCAACCTGCCAATACACAAGTATGTTCCTGTTTGCAGTTAGAAAAATTACCCAAATTACAATCTGCTTACTCGAGCCTATGTTGGAAAGTTGTTGAAGGATGACTAGTGAAATCAATCAATTCATTTTAGCACTGGATTTGTTTCAATTTAAAACAGAAGTATACAAATATACTTGTCCAATGCCTATGCTTTAACCATTCACCTTAAGATGTTTTTACAATATAATTTCCTAAGTCTATTTAATATCTTCATTATCATAAAACCAACCTATATCCATCTTAACTCCACATCTACCACTCTTAGGGGGAGGAAATCTATTATACTTTTTCACTCTATGCCAGTTTTCATATCACGATATTTGATACCTCTTGTGGGTTAGTAGATCCAGAGTAAAGATGGATCTATGCTGGTTTAATTCCCCCATTTAAATAGGCTACATCCCAGGTGAATACCATTGGTCAATACCATGTGCCATTTTGTGAATACCATGGGTCAATACCATGTGCCATTTTCATTTTTATTAATACTAATATTAGGGTTAGTAATGTTTTTTTGCATGGTGTTAATAATAATCTAGACCATGTTATTTTTCCCATAGTATTTTGCCCATTGGTTTCACCTAAATATAACACATTTTTTGAGTGTTCGTAAATATAAGGTGACTTATGGAGTAAATATAAAAAATGTTTTATTTTCTTACCATAACTCTCATTTATTTATATTTTTATTAATTTACCATACCTCTTTTACAAATATGGTATTTTTCCCATAGGATTCACTTAAATAAAACCTCTTTTTTGAGCCTTCATAAATAGAACTAGGGCTATGCACTAAACATAAAAATAGGTTTTATTTATTTACCATACATCTAGTTTATTTGTATTTTTATTTATTTACCATACCTTTTGAGTAAGTATAAAAAGACGTTTTATTTATTTACCATACCTCCACTTTACTTATAATTTTATTTGTTTACACCCTTGCATGCATATAAGGTGACTCATGGAGTAAATATAAAAAATGTTTTATTTATTTACCATACCTCTTATTTATTTATATTTTTATTAATTTACCATACCTCTTTTATAAATATGGTATTTGGCCCATAGGATTCACTTAAATAAAACCTATTGTTGAAAATTAGGGCGAATGAAAGGTTGTAACTCCTAATTTCAAGGGCTAAATTTACCTTTTTTACCCTCTCCCTGAAAATAAGGTGGGCTATTTGAGGTGATTTGTAAAAATGTACTTTGATACAAAATATTTGCCCACTAAAAATTTAAAACCCCTTAATTTTGCCAAAGGGCGAACATTCACCCCTAAAATTTTCCATGTGAAGATCATAATGTTTGAAATTGAGTTTCAGAAGATGCTAAGTTAAGCTTTCATACTAGGATCATGGTGCTTGCTTGAGGCCATACCAGGATTTCACAAGTTTTCATAATTTACGTTTATGTCCTTTCATAGAAAATCCTTCAGGCTGGGACATAAAAACATTCTCTTTTAGATATCCATTTAAGAAAGCAATTTCTATATCCATTTGATGGAATTTCCATCCGTTATGAGTTGCTAGGGCAAAGAGTGTCTGGCTAGTAGCCGATTTTTCTATGGGGGAAACTATCCTCATAATCGACCCCTTCCTTCTATGCAAAACCTTTTTCCACAAGCCTTGATTTTTGCTTGTCAAGTGAGCCATCAAATTTATACTTGTTCATATAGACCCACTTGTAGCGAATTGGTTTGGTTCCCAGTGTATGATCAACGATCTTCCAAGTTCCATTCTTATCAAGGCATCATACTCCTTTTGTATCACTTCTTTCCATTCATCATGAGAAGCGACCTCCTTGAAGGAAGTTGGTTCAAAATATGTAGACAAATTCAATTCAAAATCATAAGAAACATCCAGATCAAGAGGTGAATCAGAATCATCTACATCACCTCCATTTTTCCTCGTTGACTTTTTTGTTCCTGTTTATCCAACTTCATCGGGATGAACACTTTCGAGTGTCTTTTTTATCCACTTTTGGGGACCTTCCTCAGATGTTCAAGGCTACTCAGTTTATTGAGTTGGGACTAAATCAATATTGAGTCTCTCAATTCTGTGAGTCACATTATTGAAAGTATCATCAGTGGTTGGAGTTTCATGTGCGGGGGAGAGCGCTTCAGAAGAAGATTCTATAGATTGATCAAATATAGGAATCCCCCCTTCAAGATGTGGAATCTGATTATCAAATTATTGAAATGATTTTTCATTTTTTAATTTATCTAAGTGATCAAGCTACCACTCAAGAACATTGTCATCTTTCGAATATTGAAGAAAGATTACATCTATAGATATAAAAAACTTTTTATTAACTTCATCATAGAGACAGTATGCTTTATAGGTGTTTGAATACCTGAAGAAGATACACTTATGACCCATTGCACCAAGTTTGTTTCTACGTACCTTTGGTATCAAGGCATACCAAGTGGAACCAAAGACCTTGAGATGCTTTACTAAAGGAATTTGGCCATACCACATTTCATAAGGAGTCTTGTTTCTAATAGCGTTAGATAGACATATTTTCATTACATATACATCATATAGGATTGCATCAGCCCAAAATATCAATTTTACATTCTTGAAAACATCATGGAATGTACCATATTTAAGATTGTCCTATTCATTCTTTCAGCTACACCATTATGTTGGGGATTATAAGGCATAGTTGATTGATGGTTGATCCCATACTGGAAAAGATAGTTTTCAAATTAATTTGAAGTGTATTCTTTCCCATTATTAATGTGAATAGAGCCAATATGGGATTGTGCATAATTTTCAATCCATGTATGAAAGTTCTTGAATGTTTGAAAGCATCATATTTGTTCTTCAATAAATACACCCAACACATTCTGGTGTAGTCATCAATAAATGACATCATATATCTATTTACATCTACAGAAGGAACAGGCATTGGACAACATAAATCTAAATGAATGAGTTCAAGTTTTCTATGTGCTATGGAATGTGAATCATGAAAGGACTGTTTGCTATGGTTTCCTACGATGTAAGCATCAGATTGCATAAGTTTCCTAGGAATTGTAGGCAAACCAGTAACACCATTTTTATTCAACAAGCGAAGGTTGTCACAGTTCAAGTGTCAAAATCTAGCATGCCATACTAGACTTGATGGAAATGTACCTTCATCATAATGAGAATTGTATGAGAAATTTTGTGCACAGATAAAGATACCCCGCAACCTGAGAATCCTTTCTTCTTCTATCCCCGTCACGACAATGAGCGATATGTTGCTTTTCTCACCTCAACCTTGCCATCAAACATATGAATACAGTGTCCTTTCTAGAGAATGTGGACCAAGGACAACAAGTTTTTCCTATCTGTTGGAGATATAAAACATCATGTAGAAGAAAGTATGGAAGACCAGGAAATTTCAGCCTGATTGTGCCAAGCATTGATGGCTTGAGTTTTGATTTGTCTACAAAGTAAAATTCTTTGTCAACATTGTCAGTAAATTCTTCAAAAAAAATATCTTCTAAAATTCATGTGGCAAGTTTCTCCTGAATCAAGCAACCAATCATTTTTCCAAGAAGGTATTGAAGCATTAAACAAGTCCTCATTTACTCCAATATTACAATGTGCCACAACATAGTGAGCCGATTCGGCTGTTTTACATTTCTCGTTTTCATTAGATTTACCTTTTAGTTGATTTATTTCATGCTCAATTCTATCCCAAGGAAAATTACATCTGGATGCATCATGTGTTACATATGTATTCCAATCTATGTAATGCAAATCAGACTTTTCTCCTTGAGAGTGTCCACTCCCCTTGCCTCTGAAATTTCTTCTTCCTCTTCCTATTCAACCACCTCTTCCTCTGGAAGAATATTGAGCATGATTCTTCTCTTTATGTGCTGGACATACAACTTATTCAAAAGACTCAGGAGTTGTCTTCTTCCCAAAATCTTTCTCTCTCTGAGAAAATTTATTCACAAGGGAGTCGAACGTAATTTCTTTAAGGTTTCCATTTGCTTGCTATGAATCAAGGTAAATTTAATTAGTGTGATAAAGTGCATTGACAATAGCTATCAGAGGAATGTCTACTTAAACATTAGTTACATTAATATCATGCATAATAGATTTTACTTCTGAGGTAAGAGAAAGACAAACATCATTTTGTAATTCAAAGCTAAATAATTTAATCATGAGTTGAACCACTTCAAGCGCAGAGTGTAAGTCATATATTAAATCCAATTTTTGTAAGGCTTTGAAAGAATTTTAAAATCGCAAAATATGGTGACTCACCTCTTCATTTACAAATTCTATAATCAAGGCATAGGCCTTGCTATTCTTACTTTCCTAATTGGCGAATTCGTTGTTTGACGTAGGCTTTTCTAGTTCTTTGGCTCCTTCTCCAACATAGAATCTTTTCCAGACCTCCAAAAAAACCACACTTTCATATGTTATCTGCGTGTTAAATAATTTTTAAGGTAGCGATTCTATAATTGTGATAGCTCCTGATAACGTTGTTGTGCTAGCATTTTTATAACTAGTCGCGGTAAATACATTTGATGTTGCGGTATATACAGAGACCCAACAATGTGCAGTATACACATTTTATGTTGTTTCATTCTTCGGTAATTCAGGATTGTGTGGAAACCCACTTCAAAGGAACTACACCGATCATGATTTATAGTGGGGGAATGATAGTGTTTCTTCCTCTCGTTATCAACTCTCATGTGGTAATTCGTATGACCATTAGAGAAAAATTAACTAATTAGCAAAAATTAATTAAACATAAATATTTACAAAATTTAGCATAATATACATTTTGTATGCTTTTTAAGCCCTGGTATTACAAATTATCAATCTTTGAGGAAGCACAATTTCTAAACATTGTAACCAAATGAGATAAAAAAAAGTACCAATGGAAATCTAGAGAAAGGTCGAACTCAATGAAGCAATGAAATATAAATCTGATGAAAATGAAAGACTTTCAAAATTGTATTATACTTTACCAAAATAAAATATTAAAAACATGAATTAGCCATAAATTCATGGAAAGGGTCCCTATTATTTGAAATAAATAAGTCATAAATTGGGGGAGGGGGGGTGAGTTTTCACTTCAATACAATGATGAGATTCCACCCCAACATGATGTGTCTTTTGAGCCATTTTAGAAGTTCGACATAGACTTCTTTGGTTCTATTCATTGACCACTTTTGTAGAAGAATTACATCATTGTATGCACTAAATACATGACCAAGTGGGTTGGAGTGAAGGCAGTAAAGGTAGTAACATAACTTAAACTGTTTGAGTTATCAAGGGAAAGTATCCTCTATAACTTCCAAATTCCAAGAGAAATGGTGATATACCAAGGCTCCTAGTTCTCCCCCAATCTGATTGAAGCAATAATGAAGCAAAACCACATTCATCATTGGAAGTTCTATGCATGCCACCCCCAAGAAAATAGAAAAGTACAACTCACTAATAGAGGATTGGAGATGAGTCCGACCAAAGTGATCACTAACAACAAAATGGATTTTTAGAAAGACTTCTTGAGGGTACTTTGACCTAAAAACCCACTTGGAAAACCAATACTGGTTTTACCCCCTATAAGCTAACCTATGGGAAGAAGGATCTATTTACAATTGAGTTTCAGTACAACATATTAAGGATCGAATTCCAGCTTGTCATTGATTTCATTGAACCATAAGTTGTTTGGTTACAATAATTGAATGCATTATATGAGTGTATGATGTAGGAGCATCAACACCCCCGAGTGAAAGTTGAAATACCTCTTAAAAATCCTTAAAAAACTGAATTTATAGAAGGAACAACTATCAAGGAAAGATGCAATATGTTGTTTACTAGCACATATAGGAAGATCATTAGAAATCTTAGTGATTTGGTTGTTGTATTGCAAGGTTATTTAGGGCATTGAGTTGAGGAAATAATAGATCTATCATGATCCATGTTATTGTAATTTTTCCTTTAAATTGTAATATGTAGCATTGTAGTAGGTGAACTTTGAGTGTGCACAAGCCTTGAGACACCATGCGTGTATTAATATGTAATTATGTGTGGAATTTTGGATTAATGTACTGAAGTTCATAGTGAGCTATGACATCATTAGAGTGCACATGAAATATTTTCATTGATGTGTGTGTGGAAAATTGTGCTTTTATGAAGTTGTTATGTAAGGGTTTTTAGATCATGGTTGTATTGAGATGAAATGAATGTTTTCCATAAGAAACTATGGATTATGGGATTTAGTTGAAAATTGCTTTTGTATGGCCTAGATTGGCGCAAGAAGAAAAATTGAGATGTAATTCACATAGCTTGAGAAGTGAAGAGAATTTAGAAGGAGAAACTAGTCTGAGTAAGCATGAGACCATGAATTCAAATCACGAAAGGATTTTTATGTTTGTTTTATAACCATGAAGATATGGAATTCTAAGGTTCTTTAATATTACATGGATGGTCCATAGAATGATTATGAGTGTTGTGGAAGCTCCACTAAATGTGGATCTAGATTCAACTTTACTTCGTAATGTAGAGAAAGGATTTCATATAGCATGATTTTTGCAAGGTAACCATGAGTGTGTTGAAGCCCCAAAAATTAGGTCTGCAACAAGGGGGATACCCACCTGGTTCAAACCTTGGTTAGCAACTCCTTTTCCATTTGGTATAGTGGGTCTGAAAGCGGATATGGGACCAGCGTCCCAATATATGTGTGTGTGTGTGTTGAGAATTGATATTTCTTTCCTAATGGTTCCTAAGTAAAATGCTTTTTTATTCTAAATTTAATCTAACAAAATGAAATTGTATTCTAATAAGCAGAAATATCTAATTCTAAGCTAACCCAGGATGTAATCTTTCAGTTATGCGGTCTAAAATGATTCCAAACAACATTTGGTAATAAAGATCATTCAACTGTTATGAGAAAAGAATTCAATAAAGATAAACCATTTCATATAAAAAGTTAGACGAAACAATGGTGAAAAACATATCGCATAATAAGCTAGTCATATATTAAGCATAAATAAATAGCTATCACCATACAAAAGTGCCAAATGATAACTCAAGAATTTAAGCATTCATATATGAATAACTGAAGATGAATATCACCATAACACATAAGAAGAAACAGTTAAGAGATAAAAGTACCATTTATAACTAGTTCTACTCATGAGCTCCAACAATAATGATCTATCTCTTCTTAATCCAACATCCACTAAGAGTACAAAAGTGCAACATTAGTAAGATATTAAATGCAAATATTAATAAATCATGTTCCATTCATTCATCAAAACCCCCTCAGAGGGTGCAAAAGTGCATGTTCTAATGACAAGTTTTTGATAAATTTTTGGACCCTTCTCTAAATGCATGAGAAGGGTTCAAATACTACTAACTAATTCTAAAAATAATTTATTACAAAAATGCAGGATGCGGTTTAAATGACCATCCTCATTTCAGCCAAAAATAAAGAAAAATTAAAAGTAAAACTAAATCTAAAACTAAAACTAATAACTAACTATCTACGTATATGTTCCTTGAAATCGCAAGTGTTTAGCATTTGCTTGAGGAGAGTTGGCTGGCCAACTTCCAACTTTAGATGTCCTGTGAAAATTAAATTGGTAAGATATGGTGCCATCTTCTCAGCAGAATTGATGATACATTTGAGAGTCATGCACTAGCTATGTGGTTTTACCAAGTACGCCCAGTAAGAATCCTTATTTAACTTGGTTAGCCTTTGGATTGACTCTGCCCTTTCTTGAGCCTTTTGTCTCCAGCTTGTTTGTAGATGTTGTATATTTGGTAGATATCCTGGAGTGGTCTCTGAGATAAGATTTTCCCTGTGTAAATTTTCATTGATGCAATCAATGATATTATTTTCTGTTGTGGCTGCTTCTTCTGCCACTTGTTCTGCTTTCCTGATCTGTGCATCCCATTTATTAAAGAGAATTTCTTTGTGGGTGTCATTGGTTATTGGTGTGCTTGCCTTTTTCCCTTCCTCTATTTCTTTCCAAGCCAAATATTCAGTAACTCTTCTATGCATTAAATCATAATCATGTCGCAAGTCCACGACTTGATTAGTAATTTTGTCACTTGTTTTGCAATAAGAGCTCCACTGTGATATTCTTTGGCACAATGTTTCTTGTTGCTGTAGCAGTTGATCATTTAAGGAAATGGATTTTGTAGTGAATTCCTTAAGCTTAGGATCATCGTTGTGCATCTCTTCATAACCTGCAACTATTTTTCTCTTTCGACCAAACTATTCTGGTATCCTAACTGCATCTGTTGAAAGTCCTGCTATAGTTTTCCAAGCTATTTCTGTGCTTTGTTATTCGCATTTGCTTGTTGTATCTGTTGCTGCAAAACTTGTATTTGATCTTATTTCTCTATTAGTATTTCTTGTACTTTAGATTCTATATCAATGGTTGGATAAGTATCTGCTCCTGCGATATGAGATAATTTAGTGAGATTTTCAGTAGGATCAATGGTAGGATCTTGCCAAAGGATGTCTAATTGTTCTACATCATGAGAAAGCATGCTTTCCAATTTCCTTTTCTTTCTTTGTCTGCTTACCACAACCTTATGCTGCGAGCTGTAAAATACATGAAGAGGTGGAATTTCCTCTATTTTAATCATATGTTTAGAGGATGCGGTAATGGGAATATGTTCCATTTCTGGGACATTACTGATTGTTCCCGTGATTATATCATTCACTCTCTGTACATTACTCTCAGGTGTTTTTGTGCTCTGTCCCTCAATATTGATTAAGTCATTGAATGTCTCCCATTCTTTATCCAACTCAGTTCTGACTGATGTTGGCTAGACGATGAGAGGGGGAGGATATACCTATGGAGAGGTCAAAACCTATTGTTCTGGGAGCTCCATAGACTGGGCAATATCCCTTACTGACCCTTCTCTTTTATTATGGTCAATGTCGGACCTCTTTGAGTGTTGTGACCTTTCTCTCCTAAACATAGATTTAGACCTGTTTGTTCCTGAACGTCCACTGAGACTGATACTGGGAGTTGGTTCCCTCACGGGTTCCAAGCGTAGTTTATCCAAAGGGATATCAACTATCCTCCTCTCTCTGTATATTTTGAGTTCTTGAAATTCTGCTGGAGGGAATCGCATTTGGGAAGAATGAAGAACTTCTTTAAATGTAATTTTCTATTCGAACACATCATCAAAAAAATCATCTTCTTTAGAAAACACCTTTATTTTGACTGTAGTAGTGAAATTATTAGCAATATCAGAAGGGTCAAACGGTCTTCCTGGAAATTTGAAAAATCATAGACATTACATGTTGTTTACTTCTTTGAATGCGTGACCTACATCAAATAGTGAAAAGGCCCCACAGGCCACAGGAAATTGTGGCCAAGTCGCCTTCTTCTTGTCCTTCAGCTCTTTACCCATACCTCCTTCTCCGCAGGTCTGATAAGAAATCTCTTGTGCCAATAGTTTATCAGGAACATATAAAGGTAATACATGAGGGGAAGTGAGACTTCCAAATACCCTGACATATGTGAAAAGTTCTTCTCTGAACCATCTCACAACAGGGAGCATATCGACCTCTACTATGGGAGAAAATCTTGGAGGGTATTTATGATACAACATTTTGTACATAGGCAACATGATTCCATGACAAATCTTGTAGAAATAAGGAGTGAACTTGGAATCCCACAATTGTTTTTGATAAATATGAATGGGTAAGGGATCTTGAGTAGTCCATTTCCAACCCATTAGAGGAAACATGGAAATATAACAGATTGCATCCATCACATATGTAGATAAGTAGAAAGGGCTATAAATTCTCTGAGAAATAGTCCTTTTAGACTAGTAATTGAGAATGGTTGTGGCTAAATTGTCAGACAAGATCTTAGCCCAATCCATAATAGTAACATTAATGGAGGCATCCAATAATGGTAGCCATTCAGATGAAAATTTGATAATGTTTGGCCTTCCAAAAATTCTCCAGAGCATAGCGGCAGCAAAGCAATATGGGGATGTGAGAGAACAAGTACTATACATACTATGCTTATCACTTTTTAGTCGTTCATCCCTTATTGACTTGTCCTTGGTGCATTCTGCTAAATATTCACTTTCTTTAGCAAAATTTTCCATGAACTGTTTGTTATAAGTCGCCCGTGGCTCTGGTAAATGATACGTGAGCCTAAAATCTTATGGAGTGAACGAGCCAATGAGTCGTTGACCCCAAGTCTTGAATTGTCTATTTGTGATATCAACACTATCTAGTATCCATTTAACCATGTTATGAAACTAGCTCAAGAAAAGATAGAAAGGATAGATCAACGCCTTAGAATTCAGCCTCTTCGAGGGGGCAACCTCCTTTATATTACATAAATGAACAATTCTTGGATGATTCAAATGACAAAACCTCCTTTCTATATATAGGAGTCTAAGGAGTCACAATGTAATCCAGCCGACCTAACAATAATAATATAAAGCCACAAAAATAACAATAGAGGGATTCTATGGGGCACAGTAATAACAATATGGGGGCAATAGGGTCACAACAATATTAGTGTTCAGCCTCTTCGAGGCGACAACCTCCTTTACATTACATAAATGAACAATTCTTGGATGACTCGAATGACAAAACCTCCTTTCTATATATAGGAGTCTAAGGAGTCACAATGTAATCCAACCGACCTAACAATAATAATATAAAGCCACAAAAATGACAATAGAGGGATTCTATGGGGCACAGTAATAACAATGTGGGGACAATATGGTCAAAACAATAGTAATAATTGGAATAACTCCAATAGTAATGGGGTAATCACTAGTATTATAGGGGCCCAACATGCCCCTCGCCTTCAAAAAAGTGTTGTCATCAATGCTTGAGTAGTTCTGGATACTTCTACATAAAATTCTCTTCCTCCTATGTGGAATATTCATCGGATAAGTTCTTCCACTTGATAAGATACTCTGAAATTGATCGATTTTGTAGCTGTCGAGTTCTTGTTTCTATGACTGCTTCTGGTTCCAATATAATTTTCCCTTCCTCATCACGTTCTAGCAATAATGTTTTAACTGGGAGCTTCTCACCTATAACCTTCTTTAAACATGAAACATGGAAAACTGGGTGCAATCGAGAAGCTGCAGGAAGCTACAATTTGTATGCCATAATACCAATCTTTTGCAACACCTTGTACGGACCATAATACTTTGGTGATAATTTATTATCCTTCTTAGCTTGCTTGAGCGACATTTTCTTATATTCTTGTAGCCGTAGGAATACCCAATCACCTACATCAAAACTTCTTTCACTGCGATGTTGATTTGCTTGTTGTTTCATTCTATTTTGTGCCAACACGAGGTTATCCTTTAAGAGTTGTAGGACTTGTTGTTGATGTTCGATGTGATGTTCCACTGCCTGAACCTTAGAATTTTCTCTTAAACATGATGTGATGGATGGTGTTTGATACCCATAAAGTGCCATAAATGGGGTCATTTTTATTGCTGTATGGAAGGAAGTGTTATACCACCATTCAGCTAGAGGCAACCATTTGACCCATTGTGTCTGTTTATCAGATACAAAGCAACAAAGATATCCTTCCAAACATTTCTTTACTACCTTAGTTTGCCCATCAGATTGAGGATGATAAGATGAGCTATGAGCTAACTGAGTACCAAGACAAGAAAATAATTCTGTCCAAAAATTTCAAGTGAAAATGGGATCTCTGTCACTTACAATAATCTTTGGGTTTCCATGTAGCTTTTGAAATATTTCCATAAATGAATTAGAAACTATATTGGCTTTAAATGGATGTGATAATGCACAAAATTGTGCATACTTGGTAAGATTTTCAACTACCACCATGATGACACTCTTTCCCTCGGACTTGGGTAAACCTGTGATAAAATCCATTGAATCCTCCTCCCAACATTGGCTTGGAATGGATAAAGGTTGTAATAGACCCGGTGTCTTAATTGTTTTAACTTTATTTTTTTGGAAAACAAAACATTCTGCCACAAACTTTTGAATATCTGATTTAAGGCCATCCCAAATAAATTCCTTCTTAACCCTGTGGTAAGTTTTTTAAAATCTTGAGTGCCCTCCTATGGGAGAAGTGTGCAATTCCATAAGAATCTTTTGTTTTAGCTGGGAATTCTTACAGAGGTATAAGCGATCTTTGTACCATAACGAATCATTTTACCAGCTAAATGTATCAGACGTACTGGAATCTTGTTGTAGCTTTCGAATAAGTGCCCACACTTCTTCGTCATTCTTCCATTCCTCCCTTGCTTCGTTTATCCAATCTGGTTGGATAATAGAAATGGCGCACAACAATGCTTCCACATCCTCATCCTTTCTTGAGAGTGCATCTGCCGCCACATTTTGCTTCCCTTTCTTGTAGATGATTTCAAAGTCATAACCCAACATCTCTGTGACCCACTTTTGTTGCTCTTAAGAGGATAATATTTGTTCTAAAAAGTATTTAAGTCTATCATGATCCTTTTTACCTTGAAGTGTCTTCCCATTAGGTAGGGTCGCCATTTCTTAAGTGCATGGAGTATTGCCAACATTTCCTTCTCATAAATAGCTTTGCTTAAAATGTTTTCCTTGATTGGAAGACTTCCAAAAGAAATGGGTCTTTCATCTTGCATTAGAACAACACCAATTCCATTTCCTGAAGCATCACATTCCAAAATAAAGGTTTTTGTGAAGTCTAGTGTAGCTAAGACTAGTGCTTGGCAAATTGCCTCTTGAAGATGTTCAAAGGCCTTCGTTGCTTCCGGAGTCCATGAAAATGCATCTTTCTTCAATAATGTTGTTAGAGGTGCTGCTATTCTCCAATAATTCTTAACAAACTTGTGATAATACCCTGTCAACCCAAGAAATCCTTGCAGATGCTTTATGCATGTGGGGATTTTCCATTCCTTAAAGGCTTTAATTTTTCTAGGGTCTACCTTAACTCCTTCATGCGATACAATATGACCCAAATATTCCACCTCCTGAACTCCAAAGAAACATTTGGATCTTTTTTCATATAATTGTTTCTCCTCCAATAGTTGTAGCACCCTGTCAACATGTTCAACATGATCCTTCTAAGACTTGCTGCAGATTAGTATATCATCCAAAAATATTGACACAAATTATCTAAGGAATGGTTTGAAAATTGAATTCATCAAACCTTGAAATGTTGAAGGTGCATTGGTAAGGCCAAAAGCCATGACCAAAAATTCATAATGACCCTCATGAGTTCTAAATGTTGTTTTCGAAATGTCTTCAATCTTCATCTGAATTTGATGATATCCTGAACGAAGATCCAATTTGGTGAAGTAAATTGACCCATGTAATTCATCCAGTAATTCATCAATGACAAGAATGGGGAACTTATCTTTAATAGTGAGCTTGTTGAGCTCCCTATAATCCAGACACATGCACCATGATCCATCCTTCTTGTGCACCAATACTACTGGAGCAGAGAAATAACTTTGACTCGGTTGAATTATACCAGCCTCTAGCATTTCTGCAACCATACGTTGAATTTCACTTTTTTGGACATAGGGATATCTGTACGGCCTGATGTGAACACTTCCTGGAATCAGATGAATAGCATGATCATGATCACGCATAGGTGGGAGACCTTTGGGAGTCTCAAATATGTTGGAATGATTGTCCAGGACTTTTTGGAGATCTCGAGAAATAGATTATTCCGATGTGGAAACATCTAGCGAACATAATTGTGCAATTACACCTCCTTGCTCCTTTATTAGAAGCTTTGTCATACCAATAGAGTTGATTATATTTCCTGGTTTCCCTGAAATACCCCTTAATTCAACTTCCTTTCCTTCCGTAGAGAATTTGATGAAAAGTTCTTGAAAATTAAAATCTATTGTACCCAAGGATTGTAGCCATTGGACTCCTAGTACAACATGAGCACCTCCCATTGGAATGGAAAGCATTGGGCTAGTCAATACGTATTCTCCCATGGATAGCTTGATATTATGTCACTTTCTAGAGAAATTTATTATTCCTCCATTTGAAATCATCACTTGACACTCTGGTGTTGGATATAGGAAGCAATTCAATTCTTTTGCTACCCTACAATGAATAAAATTGTGTGTGCTTCCTGAATCAATCAACACTATTACCTTTTTCTTCTTGATTTTTCCTTCTATCTTGATGGTTTGAGGAGTGGTAATTCCTGCCAATGCATTTCAAGATATGGTTGGATTTATTTTTTCTTCATCTAGGCTCTGTTCCTGGAGTATATCCTCTTCTTTTCACCTTTCTTTGTCCTTTTCTTCTTCCTCTTCACAATCTATGTAGAATAATTTCTTCTCAGCACACTTATGACCTTTTCTTGTAGAAACGTATTCATATTTATCTTCAATTCTTCCATCTTATCATCCATTCCATCAATTTTAGCTTCTACACCTTTCTTTAAACCATCCATATTAGCTTCTACATCTTTCCTTAAACCATCCATCTTAGATTCTGTTGCTTTTTGTGCAAGTGACACTTGTTGCACTTGTTCTTGTAATTTTTATATATCATATAGCATTTTTTCTTCTTCTTCATGAGTCATGCTATAGCTTCCAGGTTCCTTACCAGGTGTTTGCATTTTCTTTCCTTGGGGCATCAGTTACCGATAATAATGCTCCGTTATGGCCTTTGAATTCCTTCAAAACAAATTTTCAAACCAAGCTTAAGCAAAAATTTAAGAAAATCTACACACCTTTTTTCACTTTGTAGCAGCTCGATATTGCCTCTAATGTATCTCTGTACTTTCCAATCGTCTAGTTCTGAATTTGTGGCCTGAAGTATCCCTTTGTGTCCTATTTCCAATGCCAAAAGTCTGACCCAAATTGGTTTCTCCAAGGAAGAGTTATGCGAAATCTCCCACAATGACTTGATTATAGACTAGTTCAGTAGAGCGAACTTGTACAACGTGCCACGAGTCACTGTTTCGACCTTTGGATCTGAAAAATGCATACAAGAAACTATAGTCCGTTCTCTTTCTGTACCTTCTTATGAAATTTCAATCCAATCCCCAGAGAGAAGGTTATGACGATTTTCCCAGGTCACATGTTTGGAATGTAATTCAGGAGTCTGCAAAAAGACCAACTTCCTTAGATCACATCTCTGCCAATATAGTACAAAAAGCTCGTAAATTTGGACCTGAGGTTCAACGTGATTTCTTCTCAAATGGGTTTTCTTTTTCCAAATTCTGAAACGTTGCGTAAAAAAAGTTATAGCGAAAATTCCATGATGACCTGTTTGGAGTAGCGAAACCCTAGAATCCAAAGCTCTGATACCAAATGTTATGAAACCAGCTAAAGAAAAGATACAAAAGATAGATAAACGCCTTAGAATTCAGCCTCTTCGAGGGAGAAACCTCCTTTACATTACATAAATGAACAATTCTTGGATGATTCAAATGAAAAAACCTCCTTTCTATATATAGGAGTCTAAGGAGTCACAATATAATCTAGCCGACCTAACAATAATAATATAAATCCACAAAAAGCACAATAGAGGGATTATATGGGGCACAGTAATAACAATATGGGGGAAATAGGGGCACAAAAATATTAATAAGGGGTATAACTACAATAGTGATGGGTTAATCACTAGTATTATAGGGACCCAACAAACCATGTCCGTATACAGGAGAATTTTGTGCCTCGCCGCTATCATGTGAAGAATGAACATGCTAGATCTGTAATAGACGCCTTAGAAGACCTGTGTGAGCCTGCAGTAGCCGTAACCTCCATTACCTTTGGATCTTCTTCCTCATGTAAACTAGACATGACTTCCCAAGTAGTAATACCGATGTCTTTGCAGGCGATGTCTGTGTACAAAGGAGTCATCTCTTTATCTTTAGAACTGGGAGCTTTAACCTTCTTTCCCATAATATCTTGAACTCTACTCTGTACACTTCTCTGCTCTTCGCTCCTGTGGTTTACAAATTAGGTGAGAACGATGATGAGAAAATGGTGACGGGAAAGCTTTAAATGTGGAAAACATATAAAATATACCACCTTACATGAACTGGCTCCTTGATAAGATCAAAACCATATTTTATTAATGATTTCCAACTAACTCATTAATTAACATAAATGCACATAACTGGGCCTTGGTTTTAGGAAAAAAACTTTCTCCAACAATATGCCCTGCAGATCTGCGATAAAGTGATTTTGAGATTTTCTTTGCAATATCGCAGATTGCAATATCACAAATCACAATCTCACAATTCCTTTATGTGTGGCAATCATCTGTCAATCTGTTTTATGTGAAAAGCGATTTGCGAGATGTGCCATCGCATAGCAGCATTTTAAGGCATTTCAGCATAAATGATGTTTGAGGCGTGCGATGCAATGAAGGTGTTTTGATGTGTGATTTTACATTGCAATTTTGAACTTTTAGAATTCCACTTGTAGGAAGGAATCCATTACCCTTTTTGTGATGCGACGAATTCTAAGGAGTGATTTTATTCTAACTTATCCTAAAACTTAAGTCTTTTTAGATTTTTTGAGGGTATTCTCCTGAGTTTATGATAGTAAGTTTTATTGAAAAGGAAATACAAACATTAATCGATTTTTTAAATTTTTGAATAAGGGTCCCCACTTATTTAGTATTAGTGATAAAACTAAATAAGAAGGGGGGTTGTTGTTGGCCACAAAAATGGAAGAACCAGTTATCTCAACTTTTCTTTTGAATTTTCTAAACCTCCAAAACAAATTTTTTTCTAGAAAATCAAACTTCATTATAGAAAGATAAAATACATTATGCTTTTCAGCCGTCAATAATACTTTGTTTCTTCTATGTCAACATTGTTTATTTACTTCCTAGAGCTAGTCATTGTGTCTATATCAGTCACTAATTAGTTTATAGAGATAAAAACAAAGGCTTCTCTGTAAATCAGTTTTAAATATGCTCATTTGTCGTAGGTAGAGCCTCCGCTGCTAGCAGGCGTTTATAGCCTCGACAGGGCTACCTGTTACCCAGCAATGATCTTGTCTCCCACTTGGGGAAATATACAATTTTCAAAGAGAAATCCATATCTACACTTGTTTCTTTCATTTTCTTTTAATCCTTAAAGAACAATGCCTTGGTTTGGTAGCCAAATTATGACAGTGCCACTCACTTGATTTATAGCCTTGTTGAACAAGTTGGCTCATGATGAGACCCCTTGTCTTTTGATTGCAACAATATTGAGTCATTACCCTATTGTGGTATACAGTTTTGGCAAAGTCAGCAAGCTATAATATCTATGATCATGATAAGTCAGCTCGTCATGAGACCTCTTATTCTTTAAGTTTAAAGTGTACCATTGGATTATTCCTTGAAGCTTGTGATTCCTTAGGTGGATAGGAAGTCATTATTTCCTTAAGAATAGCTCTGGATGACAATGGTAGAATTTTTGGAAAGAGATTTTCTACAGAGAATCTTTGTTTTGTTATTGATTCCTTTCATTTGACTCAAAATTTACAAGGTTGGAACTATTATCATATTCAGGTTTATAGCTCTTTGACTGTATCTTTCAATAATAATGACCAACTTTCTAAATTATTTCTATTTATACAAGTGAAAAAAAAAATCTAAAAGAAATACTTTTCCTTTTCGTGAATTTCAAATGTAACTGTTTACAACCGGTTTTATTATGCAAAGAAAGATAAAACTAATCTACAAAAATAGAAGAATGATCTCCTATGGAAATTATTTTTTGAGGATCTGTCTGTTAACAAGTAAATATTCTCTTTTTCTTGTTAAATCCTGTAACATAAAGGTAGATGGGCCTATGATTTCTACGATTTGGGAAGGGCGAAGCCACATTTGTTGAAACTTCATATGTTTGCCCTTTTCCTCATGAGCCTTGTCCCATTTTAAAACTAGATCCCTTATCTGAAAGTCTTTTCTGGACATCATTTTTGAGTCAAAAGAAGCTTTTACTAATGCTTGGTGATGAGCATGAGTTATTTTAGCCTGTTCTCTTTTCTCTTCTAGCTTAAGGATTTGTAGTTGCCTTAGTTATAAGGAAGAAGTTGGTGTTTCATCAATATATTGAACTAAGGGCAAAGGGGGAATTAATAGATGAGTTGGAAGAACCACTTCTTTCGCATAAACTAAATTAAAGGAAAGAGTGCCAATAGAGGCTTTTTGCATTATTTGGTCTGCCCATAAATGTTATAAACATTTTTGTGCCTTACAGCATTGAGCATGAAATGTCCATAAACTAAGGGATCCAAAGTCCCTAAACATGTTGTTCCTACCCCTAGAGGAACAAGGCAAACTAACCACAACAATTCACAGAAGTTCTCCACCTGAAAACACTCAAAAACAAGCCAATTCTGGATCATGTCAACTGCTCCACTGAGCATCTGCGCTGAATGTCAACTGCTCCACTGTCTGCCTGCGTTGAATGTCAACTCCAACAAAGGCTACCTACACTGAGCGTAATTGGACAAGTGGCAGGCTCATTCCTCAATGTTTCAATGCCCAGGAAGCTTCCAAAATGACACTTGCATCAAGGAATTCGACTCGTGATGAGTAAGAGGTTCCAAATCTCCAAGTGGAAGCAAGAACCTCCAAGTGGACTCAAGAACTGAGAGAGGGAGAGGACACTAGTTAGATCTCAAGCTGACTCATCCTCTCTCCAAAACATCTATATATAGATCTCTCCTCCATGAGATCTAGGAGGCTGGAATTTTGTTATTGCAAAGAATTGCTGTTGGTTTGAGACTGGAGACATTGGGTGCTTAATGCTTTGAAGGGAGATGAAGAAGGAATTCCATTCCGCTGGGAAGGAGATGCTGGATTGGAGCCCTATGGGTTGTATCTCTTCCTGAACCTTGTTATCAATCAATAAAGCTATCTTGATTCTTTCCTATATGCTGGTGTATTTTGTATGATTGCATTAGTGTATTTGATTTAATTCGAATCCTAAATCATTTATGAATATGTATATTTGCCTTTGTGTTGTGTTCTTCTCTTGTCGCAAGTAGCTGTTCTCTTGTCACAGGTAGCTGTTCTCTTGTGATCTCGTGGGATTCAAGTAGCTGTTCTCTTGAGCGAGCGAGGAGGCAAGTAGCTGTGGACACCCAAAGAGAAGAGGATCTAGATCGAGGGACAACCGGAAGATAACGGTAATTCTACCAATCTCCCCTCTTTCACATTTCATAAAGGAAGAAATCATAATAGCTGTATTTGTTTGTTGCTAAGGCGCTGTCACACCTTAGGTCGATAGGATCGTCCTGCATAGGCATTTTTCCCCACAACAAATTGGCGACTCCACTGGGGAAGAACTTGTTTATTCATTTCATTTGTGTTTCCATCATTTGTTTACTTCATATACTTGACAGCAACTATCGAACTGCATCTTTCCCGGATGCAAAGTAGAAGGTTGCTGCTTTGATCCAGTTGCCGTACTTGTCTATGATCTAAACTAGATCCACAAATGATTTGATGATCCTTGTGATAGTATTTAGTACCCTCTCAAAGCATCCCTCTGTTTATACCTTGCTTGTGTTTCTGATTTGGCCTGAAACAGTTGATTTTTGAGCATTTTGTGACCCAGAAACCAAGGGAAACGAGAGTTTCTCTTTCAGCATAGGCACTGTGAAGGCAGTCTGCATTTCAACGCAGGTCCCGTGAAGGCTACCTGCGCTGAATGTCAACTCCACAGTGTTAGACTTGCGCTAATCCAGTGTGGCTTTGTGCAGCTGGGGTTCTTTGCTGTCTATTGCCCTGTTTTGATCTCTGTTTTTTGTAGCCTTTAACCAGCATAGGTACTAGTCTGATAACTCCTTTTCTTTGCTTAGATTCCGCCTCTTTTTTGTAGAAAAAGACTGTGAATGTTTTTATGTGTTTGTGGCGTCATTTACAGTTTTCCTTTGCATGAGTAAAGTAGTCATCCTGTAGCCTTTGATTCAGATCTGATTGATAGTGATCTTAGAAGAGAGTTCATTGGCTGTTTTCAGATTGATTATAGATTTACTTTTGCTTATTGGTTTGAATTTGTCTCTTTCAAAGTGTCAAAACAAGTCTTTATTTCAAAAATTGCAAAGTGATTGTAATCTCTTCTACCCTTGTTGATTTCGAAGAAAGTGAACTTGTTTGTATTGATCTTTTTAAAAGCAAATTCAAAGTTGTGCAAAAAGCTTTCTTTGTAGGCATTTATACTAAGAAAGTGGAAAACAAACACCTGCATTGTGCATTTTGCATTTGAGAGTTTGCATGTTGGATTTAGGGAAAGTGCATTAGAGTGTGCTGATTGCTCTTTGAGAAAAGATAGTGTTATTCTTTTCCCTTAGTAGCTAGGATTTTCAAAGTTGAAAAGATAATAAAGCTTGCTTATCATCTTAGACTGCATTTAGGAATTTGTATCATACATCTCGTGGTGAACCTTGAAAGGAAAACTTTAAAAAGATCAACCTAAAATAAATTGAATGAACCTAACAACGCTTTGTAACATAACGCACAACATAGAGGTCTAGGCTAGAGACGTGTTCCGGCGTCGTTAAGCCTAGTGACTGTCGATCTCGTGGAAGGTGGGTGATTCCTCCTGAGGGACGATAGCGCTAGTACAGATTGTGCTCCCACGTACCGTCGCGTATATATTGGGAGACCCCTATAGGCATATATCTTTTATTCTTAGGAAGTCGTGTCGGCTGCCCTACTGATCGCAATGCAGTGAACATAGCATTCACGAAGATTGACCGCCCGTACCTTAAAAAGTATTCAGCGGTTTTGCGAAAAGTTTGGCACACCCTCTGCCTAGAACTCCAGAGCAGTTTCTTTTGGCCTTTTTTTAGACTCTATAACAGAAAAAGTCCATCCGAGCATTTGTCACTTCGGGCTCGTTAAAACATCGAAGGAGACTAGAGTCATCTTTAGCTTTTTCTCGACTCTTTAAAATTGAAAAAGCAAGTTGTGTCTAAAGCGTCGTTAACAATTTATTTTAAATGGAACAATCACCCTTTAATTCCTGCGTTGATCTTTAGGTTGAAAAGATGGAGCATACCAACCAAGGAATTCCTCTTGGTGGAAATCCTAGTCCCTTCTCCTCTTGGGGAGATGTTGGTGCGCCCCACATGGCCACATTGTCGTTTCCAGGACTGACAATTGGCCTACCAGTTTGGCTCTTTTCAACCAGTGTCGTGCAGAACACCACCATTCCTTAACAGTCGAGTCAACAGTTAGATCAGACAAGAGTTGCCTCCCAGCCTTCAACTTCATCCTGCTCCCCTCCTTCCTCTTCGCTTGACGAAACTGGTCGAATTAAAAACCAGGTTCCTAAGGAGAAGAAGGAGAAGAAGAAGAAAGAGAAGAAGAAGAAGGAGCCTAAGGTGACTGGGGGCAAACATGTGTCATCTAACAAAAATCCACACACCGCACTCGTAAGGCCTAAATCACCATGCGTCATATGCAAGGGAGACCACTTCCATAGAGATTGTCCCTGTATCCCGTGGATACTAAGAGACTGGTCCCCCCGTTTGCACAATTTGGTAGCATCGACCTCTGATAGCTATGTCGACTGCTCACCGTCAACTAGTGGGAGTGAAGCTCCAGGACAGAGCGGGAGAGCTAAATTTCCCTGCAGACTGTGTGAAGGTGATCACGCCATCCACTGTTGTCCCTTCTTAGACGAGGCAAAAAGAGTTCTGGAAGATCGCCCGATTTTACGAGCGCATCTCCCTCCTGGATATCAAAGACTCCTGCCAAGTCCCTCACTAGTTGAGAATCCGGCTGAGCCACCTAGGTGGTTAGCCGAAGCACCTGTCATTGAAGAAGAACCGTCTGGATCCATGCCTGACGAAAGTCAAAAGGTTGATACGGCAGTTGACCCGGTTTTGCCTTCAGAGGCTCCATCTTCGAATGACACCATCACAGAAGAGAATAAAGACGACACCGCCCAGATTCTCTTCATCAGCACTGACTCTGATGATCAAGGGGGAAATTCCACCATTCCTTTATCGCAGGAAGGAAGTTCATCGGAGCGATATCCGGCTGTATATTCAGTCCCACCACCAAGCAACCTGGTTGTGTCCTTTGATTGGAACCAACTAGGCAGAACCCGGTTGCCAGCCAGTATACCATTCAGAATTATTTGTCAAATATACAGAATGGTAATGGCTGGCACTATCATTGATGAGGGGGAATCTGTGAGTATCCTTTCCTCTATTGCTTGGAAAGTGCTTGGTCCGCCAGCGCTTTTACCTGAGATGAGAAATCTATCAGGTTTGATAAAGGAACCAGTCGACCTTTAGGGATCCTCCCCAATGTGCCTATAACATTGAAAGGGAAGACCGTTCAAATGAATGTGATGGTCGTTCAAGGACCCTTGGATTATAACCTACTCCTTGGACGAGACTATATATATTGCATGGGAGCTGTAGTCTCCTCACTCTTTAGAGTAATGTGTTTTCCGCATGAAGGAAGAATGGTCAAGCTCGTGGACCAACTTTCGTTTCCCGAATCACACATCGCAAATAGTCATGTACCATCCTTAAATGGTCTATTCATGCAAGAAGTGTCTCAACCCACGGTCCGTCCTCCTGATGAGCGCGAGTAATCCGGGAGGATATGACTGGAACCTAGGGGGCATGCATCCTAGGCTGCTTCGGCAGGAAAACTTCGGGTATAGAGTAGGTTTCCACGGGAGAATATGACTAGTCCGTACCCCGTCCGTGGTTGGAAGAGGGGTTGTTCTGGAATAAGATTCTTCTGTCAAAGTTATGTGAGAGGGCGGGGGTCATCACTCACCTCTGTCTATTTCGGTAGACATTGCCGAGGAAGTGTTTTGTTTGAAAGATTAACGAGACAATCTTTGGGTAACCTGAAAGAGGTACCTCTCCTGGTGAAACGAAAGTTTCGGTGGCAGAAAAGTAGAGGTAACCTTGAAACTCTGTTTTATACCTGGGGGCATGCAAACCTTTTGGAGTGCAAGCAAGGGGTGACTATTTATTTTTTAAATTTTTAGGTCCTCCCTTTAAACCTGTAGGTCTAACCCTTTAAACTCGTAGGATTAGCCGTTTCCGAACTTGCATAAAGAAAGGATGGGGAGCAAAGCTTAGTGAGATGAAGCTCCATAAAAAATAGAATCTTGATGAGACACTCTTATCAAATGACTGGGTAATCGAGCAGTTTTAGCATAAAGTTCATGCTCGTTAAAAAATAAACGCAAGATCCGAGAAGTTTTAACGCGATCTTCATGCTCGTTAAAAAATAAATATAAGCAGTGAGCAGAGTTTCCTCCAGTGTTTAAGCTCATTTTTAACTAAAAAATGAACCTATCCTGGTAAATAACCAATGTGATCGTAAATTTATCAGCCGTTAAAGCCTTGGTCGTGTTTGCACCTGCCACCTCCACTTTTCATTTGGCCGATCGTTCACCTCCATATGATTGTTTACCCATTTTGAGGAACAGCTGTGAAGAGTGATTTCACCTAGCCATCCTTGTGACACTACCATGATTGGAAAATTCCAACCTGTACCTGGAATCAGTTGCTATCCCTGTTTATCACTCGTTCCTCAAAAGACGAGTCTTCTTTAAGCTCTTTTCAATTGACTCGTAAAATATGAAAAGATTTCCGAGTTTTGGCCTTCCAGCTCGTTAAAGGACAGGAAGAGCTATCGCTCCTCTAGATTTTAATATTTTTGGACCTGAGGGATTATTGCACAAAAATGTCGAGCGCTTGTTTTATTCGGCTCGTTAAAATTATCGAAAACTCATCCCTTCTGTATTGTTTTATACTTTTTCAGACTTAAGGGATTAGATGATGAAAAAGGAATTTTGGAGTTAACTTTATGTACCTTTTCAGACTCTCTAAAAATGAAAAGGACCGAGTTATCCTTGTTGTTAGACTCGTTAAAATTATTAAATAGCGACAAACTTGTCTTTAGACGAGAACGAGTTTCACTATCGCTAAGCTCGTTAAAACATAGCGATGGGCTTTCCCGAAGGGCAGGTTATAGAACAAGCATATGTTATCCTCCTCAAGCTTGAAAAAAATAAAGAGGTACTGGTCAGCAATGACTGGGGAAAAATTGGGAAAAAATCAAGAGAACTTTGATGGTAGCAGGTCGCTCTTGAACATGACACTTTTCCTCCGTACCACAATCGGGTTGGGTTGTTTCATTCACCGGTCACATCACCATGGTCTCACCATACCATCCATATTTGGGGAATGCTACCGATCCATCGCATCAGTGTCGCCATATGTTCAAGAGAAGTCGTTCAGAAAGAGTCAACCGGGTCCCATCCACTGCCATACATTATCCTTCATCCATTTATGACCGCCACCCTGAATCATATGTCACAGATCGTTTTCACCTCCATTAAAATCATTAGCTCCGTTCCATGTCACTGATGTGGGATTCATCAAGGCCCTCCTTTGACGGATCGCTTCTTATCGACATCAGCTCATTATCCAAGAAGTCGATCTAGGAACAACCCCTTCAGTACTTTGAAGCTTGCATGCCTCAATGGCAAGTTTCTCACTTCCGGCGACAGGTATATGTCAATGACCTTCGACCAGAAGATTTTGTGTGGTGTTCGACACCAAGTCCTTTATTCACACCACGTGAATTGTACTGCAGTACCTTGAGGGTCATTATCATTATCAGTGATTCCTCTCGCGCTTGTTAACGGTTTACATCATTGACCGGTAATCAAGCGATGTCTTTCCATGTTCGACTTCAGCGCAATTCTCGCATGGATCGACTTGTACTTAGAGTGAAGATCGAACGAGTTTGAAGACCTCGGATCTAGTTTCATCCATCCTAGCTGCGATATATATTCAGGAAAGATAAAGACATTTGACATGTACATCATTGCAGCAGATGATCATCCTACTCAAAGGATGATAATTTCACCAAAATTATCAGTCTACCATCAGACGATCGTCTGTTCTATGTACAAAAATGAATTTATAAAGCTGAGCATGGGAATGCCCGCCTCAGCTAGATCACGAAAGCAGTATGAATCATAATGTATTGTATTGTATTTTATTACAGGTCTCCTCCCAGCAGATGGATGAACTTCGGACCCTCCTGGATAAAGCATTTCACCCGATAAACGGCCTCATACTTTAGGGGGCAAATGTTATAGAAATTTTTGTGCCTTACAGCATTGAGCATGAAATGTCCATAAACTAAGGGATCCAAAGTCCCTAAACATGTTGTTCCTACCCCTAGAGGAAGAAGGCAAACTAAGCACAACAATTCACAGAAGTTCTCCACCTGAAAACACTCAAAAACAAGCCAATTCTAGATCATGTCAACTGCTCCACTGAGCATCTACGCTGAATGTCAACTGCTCCACTGTCTGCCTGCGTTGAATGTCAACTCCAACCAAGGATACCTGCGCTGAGCGTAATTGGACAAGTGGCAGGCTCATTCCTCAATGTGTCAATGCCCAGGAAGCTTCCAAAATGACACTTGCATCAAGGAATTCAACTGGTGATGAGTAAGAGGTTCCAAATCTCCAAGTGGAAGCAAGAACCTCCAAGTGGACTCAAGAACTGAGAGAGGGAGAGGACACTAGTAAGATCTCAAGCTGATTCATCCTCTCTCCAAAACATCTATATATAGATCTCTCCTCCATGAGATCTAGGAGGCTAGAATTTTGTTATTGCAAAGAATTGCTGTTGGTTTGAGACTGGAGACATTGGGTGCTTAATGCTTTGAAGGGAGCTGAAGAAGGAATTCCATTCTGCTGGGAAGGAGATGCTGGATTGGAGCCCTATGGGTTGTATCTCTTCCTGAACCTTGTTATCAATCAATAAAGCTATCTTGATTCTTTCCTATATGCTGGTGTATTTTGTATGATTGCATTAGTGTATTGATTTACTTCTAATCCTGAATCATTTATGAATATGTATATTTGCCTTGTGTTGTGTTATTCTTTTGTCGCAAGTAGTTGTTCTCTTGTCACAGGTAGTTGTTCTCTTATGATCTCGTGGGATTCAAGTAGCTGTTCTCTTGAGCGAGCGAGGAGGCAAGTAGCTGTGGACACCCAAAGAGAAGAGGATCTAGATCGAGGGACAACCGGAAGATAACGGTAAGTCTACCAATCTCCCCTCTTTCACATTTCATAAAGGAAGAAATCATAATAGCTGTATTCGTTTGTTACTAAGGCGCTGTCACACCTTAGGTGGATAGGATCGTCCTGCATAGGCATTTTTCCCCACAACAATAAAGCATTTATTAAATACTTGTGCCAATTCTTATGATTCTCGTCAAGTTTTTATTTGTATATTTAGCTAACCCATTCCGCTATGGGTAATAATTGGCAGAGTATTTAAGCTTAAAACCTCTTTTGAGTGAAGTTCAATCATAGTATTGCCACAAAAATACGATGCATTATCAAACATTGAAGCATAGGGTAAACCAAACCTTGTGATTATTAACTAATCTATGAAATCAATGATGTGTTCGGCATTAGCTGTCTTGAGAGGAACTGCTTCTACCCATTTAGTAAAATAATCTGTAGCTGTAAGGATATACCTGTGCTGTTTAGAAGAGTGAGGAACGATCTCACCTATTATATCCAATCCCCATTGATCAAAAGGATGTTCAATGTTGACTAGCTGCAAAGGTAATGATGGCTTCTTTTGTGTCCCAGCAGCAGTTTGACAAACTTGGAATTTCCTTATGTAGCTATGCGCGTCTTTAAATAGTGTGGGCCAGTAATAGCCTTGGTGGAGGATTTTATGTGCAGTAGCATCTCCAACATAATGTCCACCTGCTGGTCCATTGTGGAGTTCCTGAAAAACCTTTTCAGCTTCAGATTTCCAAGACATCTAAGGAGAACATAATCATAATTTATCCTAAAAAGTACATCACTCACGAGCTGATATTTCTTAGCGTTCAACCTTAAAGCTCTTTTCTTTGTATAATCGAGGTTTGAAGGGGCATATCCGTTCTATAGATAAAATATGATATCAGCATATAATAAATTAACATCGTTTAAGCTTACCTCGTACATGTGTATCTCTGTAGATGGTATTTTGGAAATAAGCGATGCTCTAGCCAGCATTTTGCAAAAGCCTTGACCTTTAACAATATTTCCTGGTTTAATTTCAATGTCATATTCTTGTAATGCAGTAACCCAATTGGCTCTTTTCTCACCCACATCTTTCTGTACTAAAATATTTCCTATAGCTGGAAACGGTACTATGATCTTTGTATGGGATTTAAGCATAAAGGGTTTGAAATATTTTATCGCTTTGAAAACAACATATGCTTGTTTCTCTACATCTGAATAATTTAACTCAGCCCCCTGTAGATTTGAAGTAAAAAAGCAATTGGGGCTTTTGCCTTGTCCTAATTTGCTTGAGTGAGTATCGCAGCATATGATCTATCAGAGGCAAATGTATATAAAATAAAAGAATCGGAAAAATTTGGAGTTGCTAAAGATGGATCATTAACAATCGCTTGTTTGATCAAATTGAATGCTTCATATTCGTCTTGGCCGCACTTAAATATTAAGTCCTTTTTAATCATTGCTTGTAAAGGAGATACGATTCTTCAAAAATTTGGAACAAATCTATTTACAAAGTTAATCTAGCCAAGGAAATATTGCGTAGATTTATTGTTGTGAGGCAAAGGTATTTCAGAAATCCTTGATTCTGTCAGCATCAATATGGATGCCAGATTTTGACACTATGTATCCAAGAAGTTTTCCTTCACTTAATGCAAAAATGGACTTTTTTGAGTTAAGTGAAATCCCATACCTTTGACATCGTTGGAAGGTCTGGTTTAAATCTCTGAGATGATTTCCTCACTTCTTGGAATACATAGTTATATCATGTAGGTAGATTACTACTGATTTGTTTAATAATCCCTTAAATGCGATGTCCATGGCCCTTGGAATGTGGCACCAACATTGATCAGACCAAAAGGCATATTTTGGTAGGCATAAGTACCCCATTTGGTTCTGAATGTGGTCTTTAATTGCTCACAGGTATGGACCAAAACATGGTTATAGCCAGAGAAACCATCCAAGAAGGACATTAATTCTGATCCTGCAACTACTTGCAATATTTGCTCCATAGGAGGCAAAGGAAAATTATCTTTTTGGCAAGCTTTGTTAAGATTTCGAAAGTCGATGCAAATTCTAATGACTCTGTTGTTCTTTCTAACGGCAACCATATGGGAAACCCATTGAGAATGTCATACAGAAAAATGATTTTGTCTTTCAATAACTTATTGAGCTCAGATTTGATCTAGTTTTCTATATTAGGATGGATGTTTCTCAGCTTCTACTAGACATGTTTTACATCATTTATCATTGCAATGGTATGTTGGATGATAGAAGTGTCATAAATCTTAAGTTCATCATACTTCCAAGCAAGAAAACTTTTGTATTGTTTCAAGAGATGAAAATAGCTAATTTTTCTTTAGGAGCTAGGCCAAGGCCTAGGTTGATATTTTGTAGCTTGGTATTAGTTCCTAGATTTACTAATTCATAGTTCAGAGTTGAACTTTTAAGCTTTGAATTGGAGATATTTTGAATTGATCTTTCAAATCATATAGATCTTCTAATTTGACTACTGATTTTTGCATAGCATTATTAGTGTTATCTTGTTGCAATTGTCTGTCATGTTGGTCCTCATCAATTATCTGATTCGTGTAAGATCCCTCAGAAGTGAGGAAGCTTATAGTATCAGGATTATCGCTGAAAATTCTCCAATTTGGAATGTTATCAGGAATCGAGGGTCTAAATATTAATTCGATTGAAAATCTATCAGGGCTAAAGTCTTTTTAGGGAATAAGCTTGGAAGCTACATTTGCCAAGAGATCGGCACTAGCATTCTGGAGTCTAGGAAATATTAAATGCTATAAAATGTTCAGTCAGATCTTGTACTAAAGATTGGTAATGCTTTAAATTACCTAATAGACAATGTATAGTGTTCCAAACCTCTTTGATAACAATTTCAGAACCTCCGAAGACTTATGGATATTTGATGTCTAATCTGATTTCTTTGTATAATCCTTGGACTAAGGCCTCGTATTCTACAGTATTATTGGTGCAATCAAACTCGAGTCTACAAGTTAGCATAATTTTGTTTCCCTTTGAGCTAACTAATACGCATCCTACTCCTTCTCCTTCATTAGACTTATAACCATCAAAAAATAAGTTCCAAAATAAAGATTTATTTACAGGATTATCCATAAAATTAATACATTTAGAACTATTTGTTTGAGAAAAATTTTATACTTGAGATAAAAAAAAATGTTCTAAGTAAGGTGAAGTGTGAGCATTAAAATTTCCAAGGAAGGAATCAACAAAATAGTTGACAATTATATTATTGTTGTATGCTACCGGTTCATTTTCTCCTTCCAATTATTTTACTATGTATTTCTGATTTCTTTCTCGCTCAACCTTTATCTGATTTGGTTTACCATTGTAAGGGAGCCACATGTGTGACCAATTGGTTGCAAAGTATCCATGAAGATTTTCTGACCAATCCCTGCTAAGAATTAAGCCATAGAATGCTGGAATGTTTGCAACTAAAATGTCGATAACTTGACATACCTTTGGATTAGATGACAGCCTTATGGTAACCTGATTTAATTTGCCGGTCACTTCAACTTGCGACCGATCCAGCTGCACTATGCGCACAACAGATTTTTCAGGTTGAACATTCAACTCTGCATAAATCGATTTAGGTAAGGTATTGGATGAAGCTCTTGAATCCACTAAACGATTATGCAAATTTTTATTGAAAATTTCATAAGTAAGAAGAAATGGTGGAGTATGAGATCTCGACCTTCCTCCAATTAGAGCGATGTCATTTGGATCAACTTTGTTAATCACAGTATTTGGAGGTCTTCTCAAATAATGGGAAGCTTACGATATTACAACAGCGGGCAGAGGTGCAACTGGTACTACATGTAATTCTTTCAAAACGAGGTTTTGCTGATTTTTTAACTTTCTCAATTCATAAAAAGTGATGTTAGCCCTAGTCTTCTTCATGTCTTCTATGATATTATACTCTATTTCATCCAAAATAATTAATGTTTTAGATGGAGTTGGTGAATCTGTTTGGACTGGGTTTGTTTGAGTCGCTTTGGATGTCGTTTTCTTGGCTGTGACTTTATCCTTAGGCATTGAGCTTGCACTCTTTGGCTTAGGAGTAGGTTGAGGAGGATCGAGTTGATTCCTACTTCGAGTACTAACCGACGATTCCTCTTGATCCTATTCATCAAGGAGGACGAAATCCCACACACCTTGTAGCTCTACAACTTCTTCTTCATCGATATGTTCATCGGTAGCAATTTCCTCTTCTTCCTCCTCTGATTCAACATTTGTAATAGCGTTAAGAGGCTTTGAATCAGTTGAAGGATTTCTTCTAAAAGGCTTGTAAGGATTTTTAGAAGAAGTATCTACTTCTTTATGTCAACCATTTCGTTAGACATGGTTTTCAAAACTTTCTGCAATCCCTATAAATCAAATGGGTCTTTGGGCTATTTTTTCTTTGCATCTTCTTTGAAAGAAACCTTTTTAGATTTATGTTCTTCGATGACGTTTTTCTTTTCTAATGTTATGATGTGTTTCTCTACCGCTATTGCTTCCTTCGTATTGTCAATTAAAGTTGTTTTGTTAGCTCTATCAAAGAAGATTGCTATGCTTAATGGTAAAGCAAAGAGGTACCACTTGTTGTGGGGAAAAGTATCCGATGCGGATGACCCTATCCCTACTCTAAAGATGACAGTCTTTAGCAACAACTGAAAGTAAAGCTTTGATGTTTTCCTTTATGAAAGTACAGAGAGGGGGAAGAAATGATCAACCAACCTGGTATCCTTCGCTTAGTCGATCTTGATCCTCTCTCTTTGTCTCTTGTTCCCAGCTCCTTGCTCTCTTTGCCGGTCCAGCTACACACAAGCCCTGCAAAAAACAAGAGAAGAAACTACAAGATACAAGTACTCATAACTGATACATGGATTAGAGTGAATCAAATATACATGTAAATACAACACATCAATGCAATACAAGTATATAGGAGAACATGCAAAACTTTATTGATAGAAGTAACAGGGTTCTGAGAAGGTTACAACCAATGATGGCTCCAATCCAGCAGCACCTCCCCAGCAGCAAGAACTCTCCTCTTCACCTCTAGTAAAACAATCACCCAATAGCTCTAACTGTAATCCAACAGCACCTCCTTGCTTTACACAAAATTCCAGCCTCCTTAGACCTCATAGAAGAGCTCTATATATAGGAGGGAAGAGGAAAGGATGAGTCAGCTGGAGGCTGGCATATAGCTGACTAGTGTCCTCTCCATCTTCAGTTAATCTTCAGTTCCTGAGTCCACTTGGAGATCCTTGCTTACACATGGTGATCAAGTACCTCTTACTCATCACAGGGCGAATCTCATGAACCAAGTGTCATTTTGGAAGCTTCCTGGGCAATTGACACCTTGCAGGATGACTGTGCCACTTGGCCAATCTCGCCCAGCGCAGGTAGCCTTCATTGTTTTTGACTTCCAGTGCAGGTACAGAGTGGGACAGTTGCAATACAGCGCAGAAGCTCAGTTAAGCAGCTGACATGATCCAAAATAAGCCTGTTTTGAAGTGTTTTCAGGTGGAGAACTGATTGGAAGTGCTGTTGTTTGATGACCTTGTTCTTTTAGGGGTAAGAACAACATGTTTAGGGACTGAGGATCCCTGTACTTATCGACATTCCATGCTCCATGACGCGAGGCACAAAAATGTCTATAACAGTTGCCCCCTAAAGTATGAGGCCGTTTATCGGGTGAAATGCTTTATCTAGAGGATCCGAAGTTCGTTCCAGTGCTGAGGAGAGTGCCCTGTAATACAATACAATACAATACATTATTTTTCATTCTTTTTTCACGATCTAGCTGGGGCGGGCATCCCCATGCTCAGCTTTTATAAATACATTTTGGTACATATGACAGACGATCGTCTGAAGATAGACTGATAATTTTCTGCTGAAATTATCATCCTTTGAGTAGGATGATCTTCTGCTGCAATGATGTACATGGCAAATGCTTTTATATTTCCTGAATATATATCGCAGCCCGGATGGATGAAACTAGATCCGGGGTCTTCAAACTCGTTCGATCTTCACTCTAAGTACAAGTCGATCCATGTGAGCATTGCGCTGAAGTCGAACATGGAAAGACATCGCTTGATTACCGGTCAATAATGAAAACCGTTAACAAGCGCGAGAGGAATCACCAATAATGACGATGACCCTCAAGGTACTGCAGTACAATTCACGTGGCGTGAATAAAGGACTTGGCGTCGAACGCCACGCAAAATCTTCTGGTCGAAGGTCATTGATGTATACCTGTCGCCGGAAGTGAGAAACTTGCCATTGAGGCATGCAAGCTTCAAAGTACTGATGGGGGGTGTTCCTAGATCAACTTCTTGGATAATGAGCTGAAGTCGACAAGAAGCGATCCGTCAAAGGAGGGCCTTAATGAATCCCACATCAATGACACGGAACGGAGCTAATGATTTTAGTGGAGATGAAAACAAACTGTGACATATGATTCAGGGTGGCGATCATGAATGGATGAAGGACAATGTATGGTAGTGGATGGGACACGGTTGACACTTTCAGAATGACCCCTCTTGAACATATAACGACACTGATGCGATGGATTGGTAGCATTACCCCAAATGTGGATGGTGTGGCGAGGACCATGGTGATGAGACCGGTGAATGAGACAACCCAACCCGATGTGATACGGAGGAAAAGTGTCATGTTCAAGAGTGACTTGCTACCATTAAACTTTGAATGTTCTCCCAATTTTTCCCCAGTCATTTCTGACCAGTACCTCTTTATTTTTGTCAAGCTTGAGGAGGATAACATATGCTTGTTCTATAACCTGCCCTTCGGGCAAGCCCATCGGGCAAGCCCATCGCTATGATTTAACGAGCCTAACGATAGGGAAACTCGTTCTCGTCTAAAGACAAGTTTGTCGCTATTTAATCATTTTAACGAGTCTAACGACAAAGAAAACTCGGTCCTTTTCATTTTTAGAGAGTCTGCAAAGGTACAGAAAGTTAACTCCATAATTCCTTTTTCGTCAGCAAATCCCTTAAGTCCGAAAAAGTATAAAACAATACAGAAGGGATGGCTGTTCGGTACTTTTAACGAGCCGAACCAGGAAAGCGCTCGATCCTTTTGTGCAATAATCCCTCAAGTCCAAAAAGATTAAAATTTAGAGGAGGGATAGCGTTCCGGTCATTTTAACGAGCTGGAAGGCCAAAACTCGGCAAACTTTTCATATTTTACGAGTCAGTGAAAAGAGCTGAAAGAAGACTCGTCTTTTGAGGAACGAGTGATAAACAGGGATAGCTACAGATTCCAGGTACAGGTTGGAATTTTCCAATCACGGCAGTGTCACAAGGATGGCTAGGTGAAATCACTCTTCGCAGCTGTTTCTCAAAAGAGGTAAACACACAAATGGAAGTGAATGATCGGCCAAATGAACAGTGGAGGTGATGGATGAAAACACGATCAAGGTTCTTATGGCTGATGAATTTACGATCTCAAAAGGTTATTTACCGGTTCATTTTTTCCATGAGCTTGAACTCTGGGGGAAACTTTTGCTCACACTTTTCTATTTTTTATCGAGCTTAAATTCAGGCCTAAAACTTCTCGGATTTGCGTTTATTTTTTAACGAGCATGAACTATATGCTAAAACTGCTCGATATACCAGTCATATGAAGAACGCCTCTCGTAAGGACCAATTTTTATAGAGCTTATGCCTTACCACAGCTGTGCTCACTTTTGGCAAATTTTACTTCTGCCCCACAGGCTTTCTTTCATGCAAGTTTGGAAACGGCTAATCTTAAAACCAGATAAATAACCGCCCCTAGCTTGCACTCCAGAAAGTTTGCATGCCCCCAGGTATAGGATAGAATTTTGAGGCTGCCCCTCCTCTTCCCTACTCCTGTTTTTGTTTGGGTGTTCACATTTACTTGTCATCTTGCTAATCTAATGCTAACGATACTTGTCTTCTCGTTATTTTTAAGGGGTCTTACGCAGTACTCAGACTTCCTGTCGGCCCACTTTAAACAAACAGCTATTTGTGACAATAGAAGAACACTACTCAAAGACAAAACATTGGTATTATTGAGGGAGGCTTGCCTCTTTCTTATTATCCGAAGAGTGGTTCTATTCGCTGCCGCAAATCAATCTCTTTCTTCGGCGGTGTCTATCATTGGGTTGTCCAAAGATGGTTACCCTCTGTCATAACAATACGGTCTCCTTCTTAATAGACTGCCCCTGCTTATCCTTCAAAACACATGTTTCGATGGGCGAGGCTTGAATTTAAAGATGGTGACTACTTGTTACAATAAGGGAATTCCTACTCGGGCATTGCCCACTTTTTTAGACAAAAGGTGAATGATTCCCAAACACATAACTTTAACAAAAGATCATTATTCCAGAACAACCCCACTTCCTTCGGACGGGGTACAGACTAGTCATGTTCTTCTGCGGAAATTCTTCCTTATACCCGGAGTTTCTTCTGCCCGAAGCAGACCAGGGTGCATGCCCCCTGGGTCCTAGTCTTTCTTTCCGAATTACTCGCGCTCATCGGGAAGGAGGACTGGGGGCGGAGGCGAATCTTGAGTGAACAGACCATTTAGGATTGGTATTTGACTATTTGCGATGCGAGATCCCGGAAATGAAAGCTGGTCTACGAGCTTGACCACCCTTCCTTCGTGTGGAAAACACATTACTCTAAAGAGTGAGGAGACTATCGCTCCCATGCAATAAATATAGTCGCGTCCAAGGAGTAGGTTATAATCCAGGGGTCCTTGAACTACCAACACGTTCATCCTGACGGTCTTCCCTTTCAATGTAACAGGTACATCGGGGAGGATCCCTAATGGTCGACTGGTTCCTTTATCAAAACCTGAGAGATTTCTCAACTCAGGTAAAAGCGCTGGGGAACCCAGTGCTTTCCAAGCAACAGAGGAAAGGATACTCAGAGACGCCCCTTCATCAATGATAGTACCAGCCATAATCATTCTATAGATCTGGACAATGATTCTGAATGGGGTACTGGCTGGTAACCGGGGTCTGCCTAGTTGATTCCAATCAAAGGATACAACCAGGTTGCTTGGCGGTGGGACCGAATATACGGCCGGATATGACTCTGATGATGTTCCTTCCTGCGATAAAGGAATGGGCGCATTGCCCGGATGCTCATCGGAATCGGTGCTGATGAAAAGAACCTGGATGGTGTCATCCTTGTTCTCATCAGTGAGGGTGTCGCATGAAGATGACTCTTCGGCGACGGTGTCATTTGAAGACGGGTCTTCAATGACGGGGTCATTGGACGATAGAACCTCTGAAGGAAGAACCGGGCCAACTGCCGTATCGACCTTTAGACTTTCATCTAGTCTAGATTCAGTAGGTTCATTCTCAATGACCGACACTTCAGCTGACCACTTGAGTGGTTCAACTGGATTTTCAACTATCGAGGGATTAGGCGCGAGTTTTCGGTATCCAGGAGGAAGTTGCACCGGTGACACCGGGCGATCTTCCAAAACTCTCTTGGCCTCATCTAAGAATGGACATTTGTGGATGGCATGATGACCTTCACACAATAGACAGGGTGATCTTGGTCCCCTTCTTCGTCCTTCACTCTCGCTAGTTGACGGAATGCAATAAACTTGACAACCAGAGGTCGATGCTACCGGATTGTGCAACCTTGGGGACCAGTCCCTTAGTATCCGGGGAATACAAGGACAATCACGATGGAAGTGGATCCCTTTGCAAATGACACATGGCGTTTTAGGCCCGGTCGGTGCAGTGTGTGGGTTTTTGTCAGCTTTCTTCTGCTTGCCCCCAGTCGCCTTCGCCAGAGGCTCCTTCTGCTTCTTTTCTTTCTTCTTCTTTTCCTTCTTCTCCTTGGGAGGCTGACTCTTGCCGGCTCTACCTTGCGAAGATGAAGGATCGGAGGAAGTATCATAAGAAGTGGAAGGCTGGTGGGTAGTTCTAGATTGTTCTGACTGTTGATTCGACTGCTCAGGATTAGTGGCGATCTGGACTACATTAGTTGAAAAGAGCCATACAGGAAGGCCGATTGTCAATCCTGGAAGCGACAATGTAGCCATATGAGGCGCACCAACATCTCCCCAAGAGGAGAAGGGATTTGGACTTCCGCCAAGGTTACTTCCTTGGTTGGTGGGCTCCATACTTTTCAACTGAAAGATCAACGTGGGAATAACAGGTGATTATGTTCCGCTTTAAAATAAATTTTATTTACGACGCTTTTAGACACAAACTTTCTTTTTCATGTTTTAAGAGTCGAGAAAAAGCTAAAGATGACTCTAGTCGCCTTCGATGTATTAACGAGCCCGAAGTGACAAATGCTCGGTTGGACTTTTTCAGTTATAGAGTTTGAAAAAGGCCAAAAGAAACTGCTCTGGAGATCTAGGCAGAGGGTGTGCCAAACCTTTCGCGAAACCACAGAATACGTTTTACGGTACGGGTGGTCGATCTTCGTGAATGCTGTGTTCACTGCATCGCGATCAGTAGGGCGGCCGACACGGTTTCCTAAGGATAAAGGATAAAAGCCTATAGGGGTCTCCCAATATACGCGACGGTACGCGGGAGCTCAAGTCCGTGTTAGTGCCACCGACTCTCAGGAGGAATCACCCACCTTCGTAGAGATCGACAGTCACTATGTTTAACGACGCCGGAACACGTCTCTACCTAGACCTCTAGATGTTTGCGTTAAATTCCAAAGCGTTGTTATGTAAATTGAGTTTATTTTAATGTTGATCTTTCTTAACAGTTTGCCTTTCAGGTTCGCCACGAGATGTATATATACAACTTCCTATATGCAGTCTAAGAATGAGAAGCAAATCTTTTCAAACTTTCAACTTTGAAAACCTTAATCTACTTGAGGGAAAAGAAGGACACAACTTTTTCCACAGATCAAAGAACACACACTAAAATGCACATTTTCCGAAATCGTCAAGCACACAGTCAAATGCAAAATGCACAATGCATGTATTTCTTTTCGTTATCCTTAATGTTGATGCTAGACAAAAAGGAAACTGTTGTATAATTTTGAATCTAATTTCAAGTAGAAATAAACAAGCTTGTCCACCATCAAAAAGACACCTTATGATAGACTTGTTTAAACACAGGAAATGTATAGATTCAAACCATAAAAGTGAAGAGCAAACAAACTCAAACAGCCATGAACAGTAATAAAACTAGCTCAAAAGATCACAAAGACACTTTTGCAGTTCAGGATCTAAGAGGCCACAGCTATACTGGTTCGCTTTTCACAATGGGAAACTGTAACTGAAACAAGAAATACTGAAAGAACATTCACAGTTTCATCACACAACTGAGGCGGAATAATGTCAAGGAGAAGTGGCTTACAGCAAGTACAATAACCAGCAAGCAATCACCCAAAAACAAGTGCAAACAGGGCCAAGACACAATAGGAAGACTGAGCAAGACAAGGGCTAACTGGACCAGCGCAGGTTCTAGTCTGCCAATCCTACTCTCAGCGCAGTTCCCGAAGGGAGCACCTGTGCTGTAATGCAGGCTGCCTGTGTACAGCCTGCACTGACTCACGAGAGTTTCGTCTACAAAGTTTTCCGGGTCATAAAAAGCTCAAAAATGCACTGTTTTTGATGAAATAAAAAGCTATAGGTCAAGTACAGGCTAAGGGATGATCAAGAGGATGAATATCTATCACAAAGAGTAAAGAGTCTTTTGTAGATAAGCTCTTCAAATCTTGAATTTGCTCAGCAAATGAGCAAGAGTAGCAGTCCCTCTACTTCGCTTTTGATATAGTCAAAAGCTTTTCGATTTGGTACTCTTTTCTTCAAGAAATGAATAGCAAAATACTACAAACACCAACAAGATACTAGGCTCCCCAGCGGAGTCGCCAGTTTGTTGTGGGGAAAAGTATCCGATGCGGATGACCCTATCCCTACTCTAAAGGTGACAGTCTTTAGCAACAACTGAAAGTAAAGCTTTGATGTTTTCCTTTATGAAAGTACAGAGAGGGGGAAGAAATGATCAACCAACCTGGTATCCTTCGCTTAGTCGATCTTGATCCTCTCTCTTTGTCTCTTGTTCCCAGCTCCTTGCTCTCTTTGCCGGTCCAGCTACACACAAGCCCTGCACAAAACAAGAGAAGAAACTACAAGATACAAGTACTCATAACTGATGCATGGATTAGAGTGAATCAAATATACATGTAAATACAACACATCAATGCAATACAAGTATATAGGAGAACATGCAAAACTTTATTGATAGAAGTAACAGGGTTCTGAGAAGGTTACAACCAATGATGGCTCCAATCCAGCAGCACCTCCCCAGCAGCAAGAACTCTCCTCTTCACCTCTAGTAAAACAATCACCCAATAGCTCTAACTGTAATCCAACAGCACCTCCTTGCTTTACACAAAATTCCAGCCTCCTTAGACCTCATAGAAGAGCTCTATATATAGGAGGGAAGAGGAAAGGATGAGTCAGCTGGAGGCTGGCATATAGCTGACTAGTGTCCTCTCCATCTTCAGTTAATCTTTAGTTCCTGAGTCCACTTGGAGATCCTTGCTTACACATGGTGATCAAGTACCTCTTACTCATCACAGGGCGAATCTCATGAACCAAGTGTCATTTTGGAAGCTTCCTGGGCAATTGACACCTTGCAGGATGACTGTGCCACTTGGCCAATCTCACCCAGCGCAGGTAGCCTTCATTGTTTTTGACTTCCAGCGCAGGTACAGAGTGGGACAGTTGCAATACAGCGCAGAAGCTCAGTTAAGCAGCTGACATGATCCAAAATAAGCCTGTTTTGAAGTGTTTTCAGGTGGAGAACTGATTGGAAGTGCTGTTGTTTGATGACCTTGTTCTTTTAGGGGTAAGAACAACATGTTTAGGGACTGAGGATCCCTGTAATTATCGACATTCCATGCTCCATGACGCGAGGCACAAAAATGTCTATAACACCACTCACTTCACACTTCTTCGTTAGGTTTAGAAGCAGAACAAATTTTGTTCAACAGTTTATTAAAAAAAGAGTTAAAATCTTTGATAGGTTCCTTTGACTCGGCCCTAAGTTAGACAGGTCATTGATTAATGTTGCAATGGACCTGTCATCACCAAACTTAGTCAAGAATTGTTCTTGGAAGATACCCCAATTAGTAATAGACTCGGATGGTAATGAGAAATACCATGATCCCACTACTTCTTGCAAAGTGTAACGGAAAATTTGAACGACAACGCCTCCATTAGTTACACCATTGAGATTTATGGATAGCATAAAGTTATTTATGTGTTCTTCTGCTAGCATGCCTGCTTCAGGATTAAATTTAGACAACCATTTTTTGGGATGGGCCGGTAATTGACTTAAGGGCACAGGCATTCAGACTGCCCTTGGGTTATTCCATGGCATTTGGGCCATCGTTTAACCGCTAACGGAGGAAAGTGTAGAAGATGATCCTTACGGTTGGGAAGATGTGTTGGCATTATGATGCATGTGTTGTACTTGATGGTAGCCCACTTGTAGCAGAACATCTCACTTATACATAACTAGATGAATCTTCAAAAGAGAGATCAGATGTGACAGAACACATGGGATGTAGGGCAGCTCAAAGGAATTAGTTCAGATGTAATGTACAAAGACAATTCATTAAGTTGACAGTTCTTAGTATGGCAAGTTAGTTTTTCCATCAGGTCCAAAGAGGGAGATTGTTAGCATTATGATACAAGTGTTCTCCTTGACGGAAACTCACACAGATGACAGATCATAGTGTAGTAGGTCACTAGCAAAGAATTGATGATCAAACTACAAAGAATGAAGAAAGAAAAGTATATACAAAGGTTCACTATATACCAAATCATGTACACACATAGGTTCACTATATACCAAGTCACGTATATACACAGGTTCGCTATATACCAAGTAGTGTATACACCGAGGTTCACTATATACAAAGGCGGGTATACATGCGAGATTGCTGATCAAAAGTCATGTATGCGTATGCATGCACTTTCATACACAAAAAAGCGCATACATGTGGGAAAGCTTATTTTTGGGTACGCGGTATTTAGACCTATGGTTTTGGACCTTGGTATTGCATCCGAAGTGTTGAACCTAGGTATTGGATCCCTAGTATTGGTTCTAAATGGCTTTTGACCATGGTATTGAGTAAGGCCTAAGGCTATAAAAGGAGAAAAAGATCATTAGGCAAAGGCATTCAAAAATTCTTGAATATATGATGATGTATGAGATCTAGTATGTAGGTTATGGGTTTATGATGCTCTGCTTCATCTGAGCTAAGGAGGAATATCAGAAGTTGATGGAGAACTAGATATAGGGATAGATCTGGATCAAATGGTTTGGAATGAATCATATCTATATGGTTTGATCATGCTTGTTCTAGATCTGTATACTGACGCATGTAATGTTCTGATCTGGGTATAACTTAAGATTGGAATAGATGCAAAACATGAATGAATGTTTACAGATGTATACGCATGTTGACTTTGATAAAAGTTCATACATATGCAAGTTAGATACATATAAGTAGCATATACAATATGAACTATGATGTTTAAAGTTACAGGTGGTTTTGGTTGTTCATGCAAAGGCTGAGTTCTGGTGACTGTTTACTGGTATCAGTATTCTGCATATTCAGTTTGGTTGATTGTGTTTAGCTTCAGTGTTGATGGATCAGATCTATAATGGATTAGGATCATAATGACTTATATTTATGTGATCTGATGGACTAGATCTAGTTGCTAACATATATATTATCCTTTTATATGTAATGATCTGAGTATGTCTGAAGTCAGGAAGTGCAACGAAGTTATCAGTAAGTAATTGTTGACATATATGCTGGTTCACTTTGGTGAAGTTGTGTATACATGCTGGTTCGGCTCTTCAAAGTAGCGTATGCATGATTTCTGATGATACAGTTGGTTCTGAATATTGTTGCAGAGTTCTGTGTTCTGCTCTATGTTCTGGTGATTGCAGTTTGTTGACTAGGATTCATTGATTTAGTATTGGGTGATTCAGAGATTGATGATGCTAGTGTTAATTGATTTTGAGCTTCAATGATATTTATGGGTCCAGTATGAAAATTGGATGAAATGTGGGCTTTTAGATTATGGTGTTGTGCTTCAGGAGTATCCAGTCTGAAAATATATGAAACTTGGTACCTGGAGGATGAAAGAGAAAGTTGTAGCCTTCTGTAGGTTGGCACCTACGTATTAGTACATCAACTAGTACAAGAGCAAAGGGGGTGGTAGCTCCCTTCTAGTAGCAGCTGGAAAACGAGTGAAGGTTGGAGCATTCAGTAGGCTAGCACCTACGTACTAGTACATCAGCTAGTACAAGAGCTAAGGGGGTTGTAGCTCCGTTCCAGGAGAAGCTGGAGAATGAGAGAAGGTTGTAGCCTTCTACAGGTAGAAGCCTGTGTGCTGGTATAGGACTGCAGCAGTACATAAATATTGTAAAAAGAATTTTCTTATTAAAAGAAGATAGAGATGACTTGCAGCAGGTGGTTTTCACGCACATTTGGTTTCCACCTTACATCATGGTGTTCGTGTGTGCTTCTTTTGTGTGATGATCTATTCTATTTTACTGCACCAGTTTACTGTTCATATGGTTAATAAAAGTTCTGATGCACTAACTAAAGATCAACATTTAATGGATTAACTGAATCATAAGTTTACTGGATATACGCTAGTTGCATTAGACACATTTGTGTGTACACACAGGTTCCCTTCACTGAAGTAGCATATATGAGTCTGTGTATGGAAATGAAAAAGTATTTGATTTGATACTACTAATTCCCCCCACCCCTCTCAATATTATTTCCAGCAATTGGTATCATAGCAGGTCCTTTGGTAGAATCTTGATCGCTTGAAGGAGATCCGTAAATCAATCGGAAAGAAGCTTAAGAAGAAAGCACCTAAGAAGAAGAAGACATCTTAGAAGAGCTATGACAGTGGGAGAATCGACTGGGGAATATGTGGAAGAAGGGCATCAGATTCAGAATCACTTCATAATGAAGATGAACAAGCAAAAGAACTATGAGGTATGAATTTGTTATCCTCTTGTGATACATTTATCCATCCATTTGAAGATGATGAAAGTGATAACGAAACAACTGAATTTTCTCTTATGGGTGAGCAAGAAGGATATCAAATAGAGGTAAAATTTAAAAGGCTTACAGACGAAATTAGAGATCAACAAGATCTATTGAACACAAGGGAACGTGCCTTCAAAGAAGAAGCTACCACACTAAAAGCTCAACTAGACGAGGGAAGAAAGGTAAGGAATTTATTCAAGGACAAGGAAGATCAATGTCAAAAGTTACAGGATGAAGTGACATCATTAAGAAATGATGTCAATGAAAGGGGCACAACAATCAAGAAACTCAGAGATAGATCTAGTTACTATGAAAGTCTTGAAGCTATGATCCTCTCACTAAAAGAAGATATTGAAGAATCAAATAAGCAGAATAAATTACTACTCCAAGCTCTTGAAAAGCAAGAAAACGAAGTTCTTGAACTAAGACATCAATTGGAAGAAGGAAGAAAACATGAAGAAAACATGAAGAAGCAGTATCATGAAAAGGAGGAGCAACATTAGCTTGAGGTAAATATTCTAAAAGATAACTTCGAAGAAAAGGATAATCTCTTACGATTTCAAGATAGTACTAAGATCTTGGATGATATTCTTAGTAGTCAAAGGTCTCCTACTATCAAAACTGGCCTTGGATTTTATGAATCTATTGAATCTAGCTCACAAGGAGAGGCAAGGAATTCTAATGAGAAATCTAAAATAATCAACAAGGAGATGAGAGGACAACCCCATCAACAACCAATGAAAGAAATTTTTCAAAGAAAATTTTTTACACCTCCAATGAATAATGTTGAATGTTATGTATGTCATAATCTTGGACATGTTGTAGCCAGATGCAGAAGAAGAATTGTTCAAGACCATCACACAGAAATACCATCACGTTCCAGGTACTTTAAGGGATATTTCTTTGCTTGCAATATGTTTGGTCATAGAGATGTTGACTGCTACAGAGGGAATATGAAACATGTGATATGTTATGCATTTAAAAAGCTTGGACATATAGCTAAGGATTGCAAAAACAAAGTACAGGCACCATACCAAGAGGAGAAAACATCATCACACTTGAAGATATGGAAGAAGGAGGAAGTACAGTAAGAAAGATGTGGCATAGCACAATATACAGACATAACAGACTCAGAGGGAGCTGAAAGTGTAAAACTTTAGTGTCCTAAATCCCATATGCAAGTTTCATAAAGGGAAGTAGCGTATATATGCGAGTTAGTTACTGCACAGTCACATATATGTTAGTTTGAAGAAAAGCAGTAGGGACAGGCTCAAAAAAAGGGTCTCATATGATTCAATCCATTATTTGCTCTGTTTGATAATGGTTACAATCTGCTAATGATGTGTGGAAATGTCTTCACACTTGTAAGATGTTTTAAAGTGTTTTGATCTTAAATTAATGATGATGATGCCTTGATACTTCTTGTTGATATATGCATGATTAGATCTAGCAGTGAACATATGGAACAGGTTCAGGGGGAGCATATGCTTTTAATAATGCATTGTTGGCATTATGGTTAGTAGTCATTGGTAATGATGCTTATATGGCTAAATGATATATCTTGCTATGATATGATTATGAGTTATCCATGACAAAATCTCATATGATTCTTGCAGTTACATAGTTGATGTTCAGATCAGATTTGTGGTTGATTCTCTGATGATGCATATATGGTGCTTACATGGTGATCTTCATAACGATAAGGAGAAGTACAAAGATTTAATACACATATTCATTACTCGATGATGAGTCACTCATATGTTGCTGTCATCATATGCATAAAGATCATATAATACAGTTATGATGCAAGGTTCCTATAGTTCTTAGCACTCATGTGGATGAGGATTGTTGTTGTTGATGATATCAAGAAGTCTTGACAAATGATCTTGAGCTCAAGATACATATTGCTGGATACATGAATTATTACTCAAAGTTTCATTTTTGGAGATATGATGATGATGCGTTCTTACCTATATGATGATAGGTTGATACCTACATATGTTGATTAATGTAGATGTTCCCAAAATGATGATACTTGGATCATGCAGATCTTGATGAGACGACTATGGTATTTTTCACATATGATATAATGTGAATGATTTTGTATGTCATATTTAGAATTATGTTCAAAAGGATGAGTTGATATCTATATGCAGACATACCGTGTTATAGGTTGATGACTTATACACTAATGGACATATACAGGTTGTTGGTCTAGATGCTGTTGACCGATGCTTATGAAGCAGATCATACATTGTGTATGACAGTTATTGATGACTATCATGGTATTATTTAGATGTTTCATCTCTGTTATAAATGTCATGTAAAGGTCATATCAAGACTCATGATGTAATAGTTTGTCTCTATCTATTGTAGTCATTTGATGAATCCCTGTTGGTCATATGATGTAATTTGTACCCCCACTATGCATGGGAAAGATGATGTAATATTTCAGTCATGTATAAACAATTGGTATCTGGTGTATCCCCACTTGGTTGGGTGGATGAGTTAGTATTGGTATATCCCCACTTGGTTGGGAGATGGATGTATGTATGAGTCTTTGATGATAGGAAGGTCATTTACGATAGAGGCATGTTCTTCTTGTAGAACATCCCTTTTTGCAGACCTTGCTTACAGTCAGGCGGAGCATGAACAACACTCTTCAGCAGAGCAGAGAATTCAACATGTACTCAGGGGGAGTATGGATAGTGGAATGTATATCAAGGAAGACAATATCTTGGTTCGCCCTTTTCCATTGATGTCAAAGGGGGAGAGTGACTTGGCATGGTTGTTGCCATCAATTCCAAAGGGGGAGATTGTTGGTATTATGATGCATGTGTTGTAATTGATGGCAACCCACTTGTAGTAGAACATCTCGCTTATACATAACTAGATGAATCTTCAGAAGAGAGATCAGATGTGACATAACACATGGGATGCAGGGCAGCTCAAAGGAATCAGTTCAAATGTAATGTACAATGACAACTCATTAAGTTGACAGTTCTTAGTATGGCAAGTTAGCTTTGCCATCAGGTCGGGAGATTGTTGGCATTATGATACAAGTGTTTTGTCTGATGGCAACTCACACAGATGACAGATCATTGTGTAGAAGGTCAATAGCAAGGAATTGACAATAAGAATACAAAGAATGAAGAAAGAAAAGTATATACGCAGGTTCACTATATACTAAGTCGTGTACACATGCAGGTTCACTATATACCAAGTCGCATATATATACAGGTTCGCTATATACCATGTAGTGTATACACGCAGTTTATACATGTAGTTTCACTATATACAAAGGCACATATACAGGTGGGATTGCTGATCAAAAGTCACATATGTGTATGAATGCACTTTCATGCACGGAAAAGCGCGTACATGTGGCAAAGATTATTTTCGGGTCTGTGGTATTTAGACCTATGGTTTTGGACCTTGGTATTGTGTCTGAAGTGTTGAAACAAGGTATTGGATCTGTAGTATTGGTTCTAAATGGTTTTGGACCATGGTATTGAGTAAGGCCTAAGATTGTAAAAGGAGAAGAAGATCATTAGGCAAAGGCATTCAGAAAGTCTTGAATACCTGATGATGTATGAGATCTAGTATGCAAGTTATGGGTTCATGATGCTTTGGTTTATCTGAGCTAAGGAGGAATCTCAACAGTTGATGGAGAACAAGATCTAAGGATAGTTCAGGATCAAATGGTTTGGAATGAATCATCTCTATATGGTTTGACCATGCTTGTTCTAGATCTGTATACTGACGCATTTAATGTTATAATCTGGGTATAACTTAAGATTGAAATAGCTGTAAAACGTGAATGAATATTTACAGATGTACACGCTTGTTGACTTTGATAAAAGCGTGTACATATGTAGGTTAGATATATCTAAGTAGCGTATAAAATATGAACTATGATGTTCAAAGTTACAGGTGGTTCTAGTTGTTGATGCAAAGTCTGAGTTCTGGCGACTGTTTACTGGTGTCAGTATTCTGCATATTCAGCTTGGCTGATTGTGTTTAGCTTCAGTGTTGATGGATGAGATCTATAATGGATCAGGATCATAATGAATTATATTTATGTGATCTAATAGACTAGATCTAGTTGCTAACATATATATTATCCTTGTATATGTAATGATCTAAGTGTGTCTGAAGTCAGGAAGTGCAACGAAGTTATCAGTAAGTAATTGTTGACGTATATGCTGGTTCACTTTAGTGAAGTTGCGTATACATGCTAGTTCGGCTCTTCAAAGTAGCATATGCATGATTTATGACGATACAGTTGGTTCTAAATATTATTGCAGAGTTCTGTGTTCTGCTCTGTGTTCTGGTGATTGTAGTTTGTTGACTGGGTTTCAGTGATTCAATATTGGGTGATTCGGAGATTGATGATGCTAGTGTTGATTGGTTTTTTGCTTCAATGATATTGATGGGTCTAGTATGAAAATTGGATGAAACATGGCCTTTCATATTATGGTGTTGTGCTTCAAGAGTATCCAGTCTGAAAAATTTATCAAACGTGGTACCTGGAGGATGAAAGAGAAGGTTGTAACCTTATGTAGGTTGGCACCTACATACTAGTACATCAACTAGTACAAGAGCAAAGTGGGCGGTAGCTCGTTTCTAGTAGCAGCTTGAAAACCAATGAAGGTTGGAGCATTCAGTAGGCTGGCACCTACGTACTAGTACATCAGCTAGTACAAGAGCTAAGGGGTTGTAGCTCCCTTCCAGGAGAACCTAGAAAACGAGAGAAGATTTTAGCCTTCTACAAGTAGAAGCCTGTGTGTTGGTATAAGACTGCACCAATACAGAAATATTGTAAAAAGAAGTTTCTTATTAAAAGAAAATAGAGACGACTTACAGCAGGTGGTTTTCAACCACATTGGGTTTCCACCTTACATCATGGTGTTCATGTGTGCTTCTTGTGTGTTATGATCTATTCTATTTTACTGCACCGGATTACTATTCATATGGTTAATAAAAGTTATGATGCACTAAATAAAGATCAACATTTAATGGATTAACTGAATCATAAGTTTAATGGATATATGCTAGTTGCATTAGACATAGTTGTGTGTACATGCAGGTTCCCTTCACTGAAGTAGCGTATATGAATCTGAGTATGGAAATGAAAAAGTTTTTTATTTGATAATACTAATTCCCCCCACCCCTCTCAGTATTATTTCCAACAACTGGTATCAGAGCAGGGCCTTTGGTAGAAGCTTGATCGCTTGAAGGAGATGCGTAGATCAATGGGAACTAATCTTAAGAAGAAAGCGCCTAAGAGGAAAAAGACATCTCAGAAGAGCTATGACAGTGGGAGAATCGATTGGGGAATATGTGGAAGAAGCACTTTAGATTTAGAATCACCTCAGAATGAAGATGTAAAAGCAAAAGGAATATCAGGTATGAATTTGTTATCCTCTTGTGATACATTTATCCATGCATTTGAAGATGATGAATTTGATAGTGAAACAATTGAATTTTCTCTTATGGGTGAGAAAGAAAGATATCAAATAGAGGTAGAATTTAAAAGGCTTACATAAAAAATTAGAGGTCCAAAAGACCTTTTGAACAAAAGGAAATGTGCCCTCAAAGAAGAAGCTACCAAACAAAAAGCTCAACTAGAGGAAGGAAGCAAGATAAGGAAGCTATTCAAGGACAAGGAAGATCAAAAGTTGCAGGATAAAGTGACATCATTAAGAAGTGAAGTCAACGAAAGGTGCACAACAATCAAGAAACTCAGAGATAGATCCAGTTACTATGAAATTATTGAAGCTATGATCCTCTCGCTAAAAGAATATCTTGAAGAATCAAACAAGGAGAATAAAGAACTACTCCAAGCTCTTGAAAAACAAGAAAACAAAGTTCTTGAACTAAGACATCAGTTGGAAGAAGGAATAAAAGCTAAAGGAAACATGAAGAAGCAGTATCATGAAAAGGATGAGAAACATCAGTTTGAGGTAAATATTCTAAAAGATAACTTAGAAGAAAGGGATAAGCTCTTAAGATTTCAAGATAGTACTAAGATCTTGGATGATATTCTTAGTAGTCAAAGATCTCCTGCTATCAAAATTGGCCTTCGTTTTTATGAATCTTTTGAATCTAGCTCACAAGGAGAGGCAAGGAATTCTAATGAGAAATCTAAAATAATCAACAAGGAGATGAGAGGACAACCCCATCAATAGCCAAGGAAAGAAATTTTTCAAAGAAAATATTTTACTCCTCTGATGAATAATCTTGAATGTTATGTATCTCATAATCTTGGACATGTTGTAGCCAGATGCAGAAGAAGGATGGTTCAAGACTATGACAGAGAAATACCATCACATTCCAGGTACTTAAAGGGATATTGCTTTTCTTGTAATATGTTTGGTCACAGAGCTGTTGATTGCTACAGAAGGAATATGAAACATGTGAGATGTTATGCATATAACAAGCTTCGACATATAGCTAAGGATTGCAAAAACAAAGTACGGTGTTAACTTTTGAATATCTGATTTAAGGCCATCCCAAAAAAATTCCTTCTTAACCCTGTGGTAAGTTTTTAAAAATCCTGAGTGCCCTCCTAAGGGAGAAGTGTGCAATTCCATAAGAATCTTTTGTTTTAGCTGGGAATTCTTACAGAGGTATAAGCGATCTTTGTACCATAACGAATCATTTTTCCAGCTAAATGTATCAGAAGTGCTGGAATATTGTTGTAGCTTTTGAATAAGTGCCCACACTTCTTCATCGTTCTTCCATTCCTCCCTTGATTCATTTATCCAATCTGGTTGGATAATAGAAATGGCACACAACAATGCTTCCACATCCTCATCCTTTCTTGAGAGTGCATCTGCCACCACATTTTGCTGCCCTTTTTTGTAGATGATTTCAAAGTCATAACCCAACATCTTTGTGACCCACTTTTGTTGCTCTTCAGAGGATAATCTTTGTTCTAAAAAGTATTTAAGGCTATCATGATCCGTTTTTACCTTGAAGTGTCTTCCCATTACGTAGGGTCTCCATTTCTTAAGTGCATGGAGTATTGCCAACATTTCCTTCTCATACATAGCTTTTCTTAAAAACTTTCCCTTGATTGGACGACTTTCAAAAGAAATGGGTCTTTCATCTTGCATTAGAACAACACCAATTCCATTTCCTGAAGCATCACATTCCACAATAAAGGTTTTTGTGAAGTCCGGCGTAGCTAAGACCGGTGCTTGGCACATTGCCTCTTTAAGATGTTCAAAGGCCTTTGTTGCTTCCGAAGTCCATGAAAATGAATCTTTCTTCAATAATGTTGTTAGAGGTCCTACTATTCTCCCATAATTCTTAACAAACTTGCGATAATACCCTGTCAACCCGAGAAATCCTCGCAGATGCTTTATGGATGTGGGGATTTTCCATTCCTTAATGGCTTTAATTTCACTAGGGTCTACCTTAACTCCTTCATGAGATACAATATGACCCAAATATTCCACCTCCTGGACTCCAAAGAAACATTTGGATCTTTTTGCATATAATTGTTTCTCCTCCAATAGTTGTGACACCTTGTCAACATGTTCAACATGTTCAACACGATCCTTCCAAGACTTGTTGTAGATTAGTATATCATCAAAAGATACTAACACAAATTTTCTAAGGAATGGTTTGAAAATTGAATTCATCAAACCTTGAAATGTTGAAGGTGCATTGGTAAGGCCAGAAGGGATGACCAAAAATTCATAATGACCCTCATGAGTTCTAAATGCCGTTTCCGGAATGTCTTCAATCTTCATTCTAATTTGATGATATCCTGAACGAAGATCCAACTTGGTGAAGTAAATTGATCCATGAAATTCATCCAGTAATTCATCAATAACAGGAATGGGGAACTGATATTTAATAGTGAGCTTGTTGAGCTCCCTATAATCTGGACACATGCGCCATGATCCATCCTTCTTGTGCACCAATACTACTGGAGCTGAGAAAGAACTTTGACTCGGTTGAATTATACCAGCCTCTAGCATTTCTGCAACCATACGTTCAATTTCACTTTTTTGGACATCTGGATATCTGTACGGCCTAATGTTTGGAGGAACACTTCCTGGAATCAGATGAATAGCATGATCATGATCACGCATAGGTGGGAGACCTTTGGGAGTCTCAAATACCTTGGAATGATTGTCCAAGACTTTTTGGAGATCTGGAGAAATAGATGATTCCAATGTGGAAACATATAGCGAACATAATTGTGCAATTACACCTCTTGGCTCCTTTTTAGAAGCTTTTTCATGCCATTAGAGCTGATTATCTTTCCTGGTTTCCCTACAATACCCCTTAATTCAACTTCCTTTCCTTCCACATAAAATTTCATGAAAATTTCTTGAAAATTAAAAGCTATTGTACCCAAGGATTGTTGCCATTGGACTCCTAGTACAACATCAGCACCTCCCATTGGAATGGAAAGCATTGGGCTAGTCAATACATATTCTCCCATGGATAGCTTGATATTATGGCACTTTCCAGAACAATTTATTGTTCCTCCATTTGCAATCATCACTTGACACTTTGGTGCTGGATATAGGAAGCAATTCAATTCTTTTGCTACCCTACAATGAATAAAATTGTGGGTGCTTCCTGAATCAATCAACACTATTACCTTTTTCTTCTTGATTTGTCCTTCTATCTTGATGGTTTGAGGAGTGGTAATTCCCGCCAATGCATTACAAGATATGGTCGGATTTATTTGTTCTTCATCTAGGCTTTGTTCCTGGAATATATCCTCTGCTTTTGACCTTTCTTGCGCCTTTTCTTCTTCCTCTTCACAATCTATGTAGAATAATTTCTTCTGAGCACACTTATGACCTTTTGTGTATTTGCTATCACAATTGTAACAAAGCCCTTTTTCTCTTTTTTCTTCCAATTGTTGTGGTGTCAACCTTGTAGGTTGTGGAAGACTATGGGCAACAACACTTCCATCTTTATAGTTGTGAATGGTACGCTTCCTAGTTGCCATAATTTTGCTTTCCATTTTTCTTGCTAACCTGAATGCCTTCTCTAATCAATCAGGTTCCCAAAGGCGCACATCATGTTGGATATTATCCTTTAAAGACCTTATGAACACATCAATCCTATGCTCCTCTGGAATATCTTTTACCCTTATGTTCAATTTTTGGAACTCCTCAATGTGCTCCATTAGTGAACCCTTTTGTTTGAGGCTTATCAATTGGCTAAAAAAAGTGTTGCTTTTTGTATCCTCATAATGTGCTATCAATTCTTCCATAAAAATTGCCCAAGTGATAAATTGTTTATGAGAACAAAGCCATTGATACCATACAAACTGATTTGGTTCCAAATATAAAGTTGACATACGTACCTTTTGTGTGTTTTTCACATTATTGAGATCGAAGAATTGCTCCATCTGTAATATCCATGTGGCGGGATCCTTGCCATCAAACTTCCTCATATCGATTTTTGGAACATGGTGAGTCTTCGATCCAACATTAGAGTCTATGGAATCATGATTAACATTTATTTTGTTCTCATCATGAGTTTTGTTTACTACCTTTTCACCATTAGTGACCCTTTCTTGTAGCAACTTCTTCAATTCTTCCACGTCTACCTTCAAATCTATCTTCAAATTTGCCATCGAATCCTCCATCTTAGCTTCCATGACCTTTATATTAGATTCCACGCCATTTACCTTAGCTTCTGTTCGCTTTTGTGAGCGTGAGATTTGTTGCACTTGTTCTTGTAATTTTGATATATCATGTAGCATTTCTTCCTCCTCTTCATGAGTCATGCTAGAGCTTTCAGGTTCCTTACTAGGTGTTTGCATTTTGTTTCCTCGGGGCATCAGTTACCGATAATAATGCTTTACTATGCCCTTTGAATTCCGTTAAACCAAGCTTACACAAAAATTTAAAAAAAAACTACACACCTTTTTTCACTTTATAGAAGTTTGATATTGAATCTGATGTATCTTTGTAATTTCAAATCATCCAATTCTGAAATAGTTACCTGTAGTAGCCTTCTGCGTCCTCTTTCCAATGCCACAAGTCTGAGCCAAATTGGATTCTCCAAGGAAGAGTTATGTGAAATCTCCCACAGTGACTTTCTTTTAGACTGGTTCAGTAGAGAAAACTTGTACGACGTGCCACGAGTCCCTGTTTCAATCTTTGAATCTGTTTTGAATGTAATTCAGGAGTATGCAAAAAGACCAACTTCATCAGATCATATATCTGCAAATATCGTGCAAAAAGCTCTGAAATTCGGACCCAAGGTTCAGCGCGATTTCTTCTCAAATGGGTTTTTTTTGCGACTTCTGAAACGTCACAGAAGAAAAGTTATAGCGAAAATGCCACGATGACTTGTTTGGAGCAGCGAAACCCTAGAATCCAAAGCTCTGATACCAAATGTTATGAAACCAGCTCACAGAAAGATAGAAAAGAGAGATCCACGCCTTAGAATTCAGCCTCTTCGAGGGGGCAACCTCCTTTACATTACATAAATGAACAATTCTTGGATGATACAAATGACAAAACCTCCTTTCTATATATAGGAGTCTAAGGAGTCACAATATAATCCAGTCGACCTAACAATAATAATATAAAGCCACAAAAATAACAATAGAGGGATTCTATGGGGCACAGAAATAACAATATGGGGGTAATAGGGGAACAACAATATAAATAGGGGGTATAACTACAATAGTAATGGGGTAATCACTAGTATTATAGGGACCCAACATACGGGCACCACACCAAAAAGGGAAAACAACATCACACTTGAAGATATGGAAGAAGGAGGAAGTACAGTAAAGAAGATGTGGCACAACACAATATACAGACATAACAGATTCAGAGGGAGCTGAAAGTGTAAAACTTTATTGTGTTAAATCTCATACGCAAGTTTCATAAACCGAAGTAGTGTATATATGTGAGTTAGTTACTCCACAGTCACGTATATGTTAGTTTGAAGAAAAGCAGTAGGGAGAGGGTCAGAAAAAGGGTCTGATATGATTCAATCCATTATTTGCTCTGTTTGATAATGGTTACAATCTGCTGATGATGTGTGGAAATGTCTTGACACTTGTAAGATGTTTTAAAATGTTTTGATCTTAAATTAATCATGATGATGCCTTGACACTTCTTGTTGATATATGCATGATCAGATCTGACAATGAACAGATGGCATAGGGTCAGGGGGAGCATATGCTTTTAATAATGCATTGTTCGCATTATGGTTAGTAGTCCTTGGTAATGATGATGATGTGGCTAAATGATATATCTTGCTATGATATAGTTATCAGTTATCCATGAAAAAATATCATATGATTCTTGGGGCTACATAGTTGATGTTCAGATCAGATTTGTGGTTGATTCTGCGACGATGCATATATGGTGCTTACATGGTGATCTTCATAAGGATAAGGAAAAGTACAAAGCTTGAATACACATATTCATTATTTGATGATGAGTCACTCATATGCTGCTATCATCATATGCATAAAGATCATATAATACAGTTATTATGTAGGATTCCTATAGTTCTTAGCACTCATGTGGATGAGGATTGTTGTTGTCAATGATATCAAGAAGTCTTGACAAGTGATCTTCAGCTCAAGATACATAGTAATGGATACATGAAGGATTACCCAATGTTGCATTGTTGGAGACATGGAGATGATGATTTCTTACTTGTATGATGAAAGGTTGATACTTATATATGTTGATTGATGTAGATGTTTCCAAAATGATGATACTTGGATCATGCAAATCCTGATGAGACGGCTATGGTGTTTTTCACATATGATATAATTTGAATGATTTTGTATGTCATATGTAGAATTCTGCTCAAAAGGATGAGTTCATATCTATATGGAGACATACCTTGTTATAGGTTGATGACTTATACACTAATGGACATATACAGGTTGCTTGTCTAGATGTTATTGGTAGATGCTTATGGATAATATCATACATTGTGTATGATAGTTGTTGATGACTATCATGGTCTTATTTAGATGTTTGGTCTCTGTTATAAATTTCATGTAAAGGTCATATCAAGACTCATGATGTAATAGTTTGTCTCTATCTATTGTAGTCATTTGATGAATCCCTCTTGGTCATATGATGTAATTTGTACCCCCACTATGCATGGGAATGATTATGTAATATTTCAGTCATGTATAAACAATTGGTATTTGGTGTATCCCCACTTGGTTGGGTGGATGAGTCAATATTGGTATATCCCCACTTGGTTGGGAGATGGATGTATGTATGAGTCTTTGGTGATAAGAAGGTCATTTATGATAGAGTCGTGTTGTTCTTTTGGAACATCCATTTTTACAGACCTTGCTTACAGTCAGGGGGAGCATGAACAACACTCTTCAGCAGAGCAGAGATTTCAGCACGTACTCAGGGGGAGTATGTATAGTGGAAGGTATATCAAAGAAGATAATATCTTCGTTCAGCCTTTGCCCTTGATGTCAGAGGGGGAGAGAGACTTGGTATGGTTGTAGCCATCAATTCCAAAGGGGGAGATTGTTGGCATTATGATGCATGTGTTGTACCTGATGGCAACACACATGTAGCAAAACATCTCACTTATACATAACTAGATGAGTCGTCAGAAGAGAGATCAGATGTGACAGAACACATGGGTTGCAGGGCAGCTCAAAGGAATCAGTTCAGATGTAATGTACAATGACAACTCATTAAGTTGAGAGTTCTTAGTATGGCAAGTTATCTTTGACATCATGTCCAAAGGGGGATATTGTTGGCATTATGATACAAGTGTTGTCCTTGATGGCAACTCACACAAATGATAGATCATAGTGTAGCAAGTCAGTAGCAAAGAATTGATGATTAGACTAAAAATAATGAAGAAAGAAAAGTATATATGCATGTTCACTATATACCAAGTCGTGTACACACGTAGGTTCACTATATACCAAGTAGTGTATACACACAGGTTATGCACGCAGGTTCACTATATACAAGGGCACGTATACAAGTAGGATTGCTGATCAAAAGTCGTGTATGTGTATGCATGCACTTTCATGCACGGAAAAGCACGTACATGTGGGAAAGCTTATTTTTGGGTCCGTGGTATTTAGACCTATGGTTTTGGACCTTGGTATTGCATCCAAAGTGTTGAACCCAAGTATTGGATCCCTAGTATTAGTTCTAAATGGTTTTGGACCATGGTATTGAATAAGGACTAAGACTATAAAAGGAGAAGAAGATCTTTAGGCAAAGACATCCATAAAGTCTTGAATATCTGATGCTGTATGAGATCTAGTATACAAGTTATGGGTTCATGATTCTTTCCTTGATCTGAGCTAAGGAGGAACCTCAGCAGTTGATGGAGAACAAGGTCTAAGGATAGATCGAGATCAAATGGTTTGGAATGAATCATCTCTATATGGTTTGATCATTCTTGGTCTAGATCTGTATAGTGACGTATGTATTGTTCTGATCTGGGTATAACTTAAGATTGAAATAGTTGCAAAACATGAATGAATATTTATAGATGTATACGCTTGTTGACTTTGATAAAAGTGCGTACATATGCAGGTTAGATACATCTAAGTAGCATATACAATATGAACTATGATGTTTAAAGTTACAGGTGGTTCTGGGATTTTATGCAAAGTCTAAGTTCTGGTGACTGTTTACTGGTTTCAGTGTTCTGCATATTCAGTTTGGTTGATTGTGTTTAGCTTCAGTGCTAATGGATGAAATCTATAATGGATCAGGATCATAATGACTTATCTTTATGTGATCTGATGGACTAGATCTAGTTGCTAACATATATATTATCCTTGTATATGTAATGATTTGAGTATGTCTGAAGTCAAGAAGTCCAGCAAAGTTATCAGTAAGTAATTGTTGACATATATGCTCGTTCACTCTGGTGATGTTGCGTATACACGTTGGTTCGGCTATTCAAAGTAGCGTATGCATGATTTTTGATGATTCAGTTGGTTCTGAATATTGTTGCAGAGTTCTGTGTTCTGGTGATTGTAGTTTGTTGACTGGGTTTCAGTGATTTAGTATTGGGTGATTCAGAGATTGATGATGCTAGTGTTGATTGATTTTGAGCTTCAATGATATTGATGGGTACAGCATGAAAATTGGATGAAACATGGCCTTGCAGATTATGGTGTTGTGCTTCAGGAGTATCCAGTCTGAAAATTTATCAAACGTGGTACCTGTTGGTTGAAAGAGAAGGTTGTATCCTTCTGTTGGTTGGCACCTATGTACTAGTACATCAATGAGTACAAGAGCAAAGGGGGTGGTAGCTCCCTTCCAGTAGCAGCTGGAAAACGAGTGAAGGTTGGAGAATTCAGTAGGTTGGCACCTTCGTACTAGTACATCAACTACTACAAGAGCTAAGGGGGTTGTAGCTCCCTACTAGGAGAAGCTGGAGAAGGAGAGAAGATTGTAGCCTTCTACAGGTAGAAGCCTGTGTACTGGTATAAGACTGCACCAATACAGAAATATTGTAAAAAGAAGTTTCTTATTAAAAGAAGATAGAGACGACTTGTAGCAGGTGGTTTTCACCCACATTGGGTTTCCACCTTACATCATGGTGTTCATGTGTGCTTCTTGTGTGTGATGATCTGTTCTATTTTACTGCACTTGTTTACTGTTCATATGGTTAATAAAATCTATAATGCACTAACTAAAGATCAAAATTTAATGGATTAACTGAATCATAAGTATACAAGATATATGCTAGTTGCATTAGACATAGTTGCATGTACACGCAAGTTCCCTTCACTGAAGTAGTGTATATGAATCTGAGTATGGAAATGAAAAAGTGTTTGATTTGATAATACTGATTCACCCCCCTCTTAGTATTATTTCCGACAAGATGAGGATATTACATTTCCAGATGTTTGAGAATGAGATGTTGAAGTTCCAGTGGTCTGGTGGATGACGATTTCAAGTGGAGGAGTGGATGGTTGACTTCACGGTGGAGAGGTTGAGATGGATGATGATGACGAAAGAGTCTCACTATCAGACCCTTTAGGTGATTTCCTTGCTCTCTTCCTTGTAGGTAGAGGTAACTCAGTTGGCTCAATACCAAACTTTTCGCTCTTTAATCTGGTGAGAGGATGAGCAGGGTTATATTACGAAGTAACACTGCCTTGAGAATTATCATATTTTTTAGGAGATGTTGAAAATCGCTAAATTTTATGAATCAAGGATTCAACTTCAGGAGGTTCAATAGTACATTTGTCTAAAATGTCAGTGTTTGTGGCAGTGGTTGTTTTTCTTTCGACTCTTGCTCAACATTTAAAGATTCTAAATGTGATGGAGAACTTGGGGGAGATGCTTAGGGCGATTTACTATCGGAAAGGTATTTAGATTTAGACTTACTTGCCATTCACAGTTAGGGGCCCTCCTTCTAGCACGAAATATGTTCTAGCACCAAATATGTTGAAGCCCCGAAAATCGGGTCTACAACAAGGGGGATACCCACCCGGTCCAGACCTTGGTTAGAAGCTCCTTTTCCGTTTGGTACAATGGGTCTGACTGGGGATATGGGACCAGTTTCCCAAAATATGTGTGTGTGTGTTGAGAATTGATATTTCTTTCCTAATTATTCCTAAGTAAAATGTTTTTTTATTCTAAATTTAATCTAACAACATGCAATTGTATACTAATAAGAAGAAATGTCTAATTCTAAACTAACCCGACATGTAAGCTTTCCGTTATGCGATCTAAAATGGTTTCAAACAATAGTTGGTAATAAAGATCATTCAACTGCTATGAGAAAAGAATTCAATAAAGATAAGCCGTTTCATATAAAAAGTTAGATGAAATAGTTGTGAAAAACATATCGCATAATAAGATACTCATATATTAAGCATAAATAAATAGCTATCACCGTACAAAAGTTCCAAATGATAACTCAAGCATTTAAGCATTCATATATGAATAACTGAACATGAATATCACCATAACACATAAGCAGAAACAGTTAAGAGAGAAAAGTACCATTTATAACTAGTTCTACTCATGAGCTCTAGCAATAAAAATCTATCTCTTCTTAAGCCAACATCCACTAAGAGTACAAAAGTGCAACATCAGTAGTAGATATTAAACGTAGATATCAATAAATCCTGTTCCATTCATACATCAAAACCCCCTCAGAGGGTGCAAAAGTGCATGTTCTGGGGACAAGTTTTTGACAAATTTCTAGACACTTCTCTAAATGCATGAGAAGGGTTTAAATACTACTAACTAATTCTAAAAGGAATTTGTTACAAAAATATAGGATGCGGTTCAAATGACTGTCCTCATTTCAATCAAAAATAAAGAAAAATTAAAACTAAAACTGAATCTAAAACTAAAACTAATAACTAACTGTCTATGTATCTGTTCCTTGAAATCTCAAGCGTTCAACATTTGCTTCAGAACAGTTGGATGGCCGACTGCTGACTTTAGCTGTCCTGCAAAAACTTAATTGGTAAGAGTCAGCGCCATCTTCTTGACAGAATTGATGATACATTTCAGAGTTATGCAATGGCTGTGTGTTTTTACCAAGTAAGTCCAGTAAGAATGCCAATTTAACTTGGTTAACCTTTGGATTGACTCTACCCTTTCTTGAGCCTTATGTCTCGAGCCTGTTTGTAGATGCTGTACATTTGGTAGATATCCTGTAGTGGTCTCTGAGATTAGATTTTCCTTGTGTAACTTCTCATTGATGCAGTCAATGACATTATTTGTTGTTGTGGCTGCTTCTTCTTCCGCTTGTTCTACTTTCCCGATCTGTGCATCCCATTTATTAAAAGGAATTTCTTTGTGGATGTCATTGATTATTCATGTGCTTGCCTTTTTTCCTTCCTGTGTTTCTTGCCAAGCCAAAAATTTAGTAACTCTTCTATCAATTAAATCGTAATCATGTCGCAGGTCCATGACTTGATTAGTAATTTTGTCGCTTATTTTGGAATAAGAGCTCCACTGTGATATTCTTTGGAAGAATGTTTATTTTTTTTGTAGCAGTTGATCATTTAAGGAAATGGATTTTGTAATGAATTCTGTAAGCTTAGGATCATCTTTGTGCATCTCTTGAGTAACCTGCAACTATTTTTCTCTTTCGGCCAAACTGTTATGTTATCCTATCTGCATTTGTTGAAAGTCCTGTTGTATTTTTTGAAGTTGCTTCTGTGCTTCGCTATTCGCACTGGCTTGTTGTATCTGTTGCTGCAAAACGTGTATTTGATCTTCTTTTTCTTTTAGTATTTCCTGTACTTTCGGTGCTTTATCAATCGTCACAGAAGCATATGCTCCTGCGATCTAAGATAATTTAGTGAGATTTTCAATAGGATCAGTGGTAGGATCTTGCCAAAGGATATCTAATTGTTTTGCATCATGAGAAAGCATGCTTTCAAATTTACTTTTCTTTCTTTGTCTTCTTACCACAGCCTTATGCTGTGGGCTGTAAAATACGTGAAGAGGGGGAGTTTCCTCTATTTTGAGCATAAGTTCAGAGGATGGGGTAATGGGAATATGCTCCATTTCTCGGACATTACTGATTGTTCCTATGACCATATCATTCACTGTCTGTACATTACTCTTCAGTATTTTTGTGCTCTTTCCCTCAATATTGATCAAGTCATTGAATGTCTCCCATTTTTTATCCAACTTAGTTCTGACTGATGGTGGCTGGATGATGAGAAGGGGAGGATATACCTGTGGAGAGCTCGAAACCTGTTATTCTGGGAGCTCCTTAGACTGGGTAGTATCCCTTACTGACCCTTCGCTTTTATTATGGTCACTTTCAAACCTCTTGTAGTGTTCTGATGTTTCTCTCCTGGACTTGGATTTAAACCTGTTTGTTCCTGAAATTCCACTGAGAGTGATACTGGGAGCTGGTTCCCTCATGGGTTCCAAGCGTAGTTTATCCCAAGGGATATTAGCTAACCTCCACTCTCTGTATATTTTGAATTCTTGAAATTATGCTGGAGGGAACCTCATTTGGGTAGAATGTAGAACCTCTTTGTGTACTCCTCTGTTGGAACATATCATCAAAAAAATCATCTTCCTTAGAAAACACCTTTACTTTGACTGTAGTAGTGAAATTCTTAATAATATCAGAAGGGTCAAATGGTCTTCATGGAAATTTGAACAATTGTAGACGTGACATGTTGTTTACTTCTTTGAATGCATGGCCTACATCAAATAGTGAAAAGGCCCCACAGGCCACAGGAAATTTTGGTCAAATGGACTTTTTTTTGTCCTTCAACTTTTTACTCATACCTCCTTCTCCGCAGGTTTGATAAGCAATCTCTCGTTCCATTAGTTTATCAGGAACATATAAAGGTAAGACATGAGGGGAAGCGAGACTTCCGAATACCCTGACATATGGGAAAAGTTCTTCTTCAAACTATCTCGTGACAGGGAGCATATCGACCTCTGCTTCGGGAGAAAATCTTGGAGGGTCTATATGATACAACATTTTGCATAGAGGCAGCATGATTCCATGACAAATTTTGTAGAAATAAGGAGTGAACTTGGAATCCCACAATTCTTTGTGATAAATATGAGTGGGTAAGGGTTCTTGAGTAGTCCATTTCCAACCCATTAGAGGAAACTTGGAAATATAACGGATTGCATCCATCACATATGCAAATAAATAGAAAGGCGGATAGATTCTCTGAGAAACAGTCCTTTTAGACTGGTATTTCAAAATGGTTGTGGCTAAATTTTCAGACAAGATCTTAGCCCAATCCCCAATAGTAGCATTAATGGCGGCATCCAATAATGGTAGCCATTCAGCTGAAAATTTGTTAATGTCTGTCCTACCAAAAATTCTCCAGAGCACAACAGCAACAAAGCAATAGGGGAGGTGAAAGAACCAATACTATACATACCGTGCTTATCCTTTTTGACTGGTTCATCCCTTCTTGACCAGTCCTTGGTGCATTCTGCTAAATATTCATTTTCTTTAGCAAACGTTTCCATGAACTGTTTGTTATGAGTTTCCTGTGGCTCTGGTAAATTATACATGAGCCTCAAATATTATGGACTGAATGAGCCAATGAGTCCTTGACCCTGAGTCTTGAATTGTTTGTTTGTGATATCAACACTATCTAGTATCCATTTAACCATGTCCATATACGAGAGAATTTTGGGCCTTGCCGCTATCCTATGCAAGAATGAACATGCTAGATCTGTAATAGATGCCTCACAAGACCCGTGTGAGCCTGCAGTAGTTGTAACCTCCATTACCTTGGCTTCTTCTTCGTCAAGTAAACTATACATGCGATTGAAATAGAAAATAAGGAAGAATAACCTGAATCGAGATGATGGATTAAAACTAAGAAACACCTGGAAACCTTTACTTGAAACCTTAAAAGCCAATAATTAACTCTGTTCGCTTAAAAAACCTTAAATAAATAAATAAAAAATAAAAAAATAACAAAAACATCAATTATGTAACATCCTCCTTAAACAATAGATTTAATTAACAATCATAAACATAAATTAGTAATTGATTTCTTCACATATAACCATTTGATATCATTAAAAATGAAGAAAAACAAAAAAAACAAGAAACAAAAACTAATAAAATGAATATAGCTGTAATTACTCAAAACTAAAAATAAATAAATAAATTAACCCTAGAAATTATAGATAAATAACTCACTAAATCTATAAAAAAAATAAATTATTAATTAAATTAATTAAGCAAATAAACAAATTAAGCAAATAAATTAATAATTAAACAAAGAAATAAATACATAAAATTAAATTAATAAACTTATTAAAAATAATAAATAATAAATTCAGTTAACTAATCTATTCGTTATATTAACTATGAAGTAAATTAGTTAATTAGTAAAACATAGTAATGAATTAATCAATAAAAAAAATAATAAATTAATTTATCCCTTTAAACTTATTAATTAATGAATTAATTAATCAAATTAATAAATTAATAATGTAATAAATGAATAAACATATTGATAAAGAATAAATATTTAAATTAATTAATTTTATTAATCAAACAAATTAATTTATTATTTAAACAAATTAATGAATCAATTGAACCATTATTTAAAATACAATTAATAAGCATTATAATTAATTCTATAAATAATAAAATTAATCAATTAAGTTATCCCCTTGAATAAATTAATTAATTAAAAATAATAATAATAATAATAAATAAATAACTTAATTAATTAAATAAATAAATAAAAAGATAAAAGCCGACCTATTTTCTTATTTCTTTTGTTTAATAACTTATATATATACCCTAATTATAGCTTTCGGATACATCATTAAGATCTTAGAATATCTATTGACGCATTCTCTCCTGATGTTGGACTCAATTGGTAGTCCGAAACGTTGGGTTCACAAAGCTCTATCACAAGTCATTCCTCCTCTATCTAAAACTATACATGCCTTCCCAAATAGTAATATCGGCATCTTTGTTACAGGTGGTGTCTGTATACAAAGGATTCATCTCTTTATCTTCAGAACTGAGCGCTTTTATCCTTCTTTCCCATAATATCTTGAACTCTGCTCTGTATACTTCTCTGATGTTCGCTCCTGCAGTTTACAAATGGGGTGAGAACGATGATAAGAAAAAGGTGACGGGAAAGCTTTAAATGCAGAAAACATATAAAATATACCACCTTACATGAACTGGCTCCTTGATAAGATCAAAACCATATTTTATTAATGATTGCCAACTAACTCATTAATTAACATAAATGTGCATAACTGGTCCTCGGTTTTATGAAAAAAACATTCTCGAACAACGGGCCCTAAAGATCTGCGATAAGACGATTTTGCAATTTGCTTTGCAATATCGCAGATCACAATATCGCAGATCACAATATTGCAAATCGCAATCTCGCAATTCCTTTACATGTGGCAATCATCCGTCAATGTGTTTTCTGCAAAATTTGATTCGCGATATGTGCCATCACATATTGAAATTTTAAGGCATTTCAGCATAAGTGATGTTTGAGGCACGCGATGCGATCAAGGTCTTTTGATGCGCGATTTCGCATCGCAATTTCACACTTTTAGAATTCTGCTTGTAGGAAGGCATCCATTACCCTTTTTGCGACGCGACACGTTTTAAAGAGTGACTTTATTCTAACTTATCATAAAACTTAAGTCTTTTTAGATTTTTTGAGAGCATTTTCCTAAGTTTATGATAGTAAGTTTTATTGAAAAAGGAAATACAAGAATTAATCGATTTTTAAGTTTTTGAATAAGGGTCCCACTTATTTAGTATTAGTGATCAAACTAAATAAGAAGGGGGGTTGTTCTTGGCCACAACAGAGCCATAAACCACAAGTTTGAGGATAAAGAATATAGAAACTAAAAATGAGGAAACCTTATTTTACATGTTATCAATTGCTATCAAAGCAAGGAAATGCGATTTGAGAAAAAAATGCCTGACCATGTAGATTATTGCATACAGAGGAGTAGAAAAGGAGGTACAATATAGGAGAGGTTTGGTAAGAATTTTTTTTTTCCTTATCTATCTGATAGCAAAATAAAGTGAGAATATTTACAAAATTCTAGAGAAAGTAGCACTCAAAAAAAGGTTCCAACAAAAGAGAACTTGGAGGATGCCAAAATGCCAAACTCTAGAGAAACTTTAGTGATGGATATGTAGAAAGGTGGAGACTACAGAGGCTTATTGTGGCTCACGCGATGATAGTTCCAACATGGCTAGAACTGAAAACAAGTTGTTACGAGAATACCAGATGAATATGGTCACAAGAGCATAATTTTTTTGTACACTCAGTGTCTGATGCATAAGAATCAACATCCCCAAGTCAAATTTAAAATAACTCCAATAATTCTTCAAACTAATGAACTTCTAGATTGCATAATTGTCAAATAAAGCGGAAATTTTTTATCTACTGGCACATATAGAATATTTTTTAGAAATCTAAATGATTTGGTTGACGGATCAAAAGGTTATTTAGGGCATTGAGTTGAGAATATCATTGTTTTGTCATGATCCAAGTTATTTTAGTTTTATTCTTTAAATTGCAATATTCAGTGTTTTAGGAGGAATCCTTTAGGTGTGCACCTGATTTGAAGGTGCCATCGGCAACTTAATATGTAATTCTATGTGGAATTTTGGAATAATGTATTCAAGCTCGTAGTGAACTAAAAAATCATTGGAGTGCATATGCAATATTTGTATTCATGTGCGTATGGAAAACCATGTCTTAATGAAGTTGTTGCATTAATGTTTTTAGATCATGGTTGTGTTGATATGAAATAAATGTTTTCCATAGAAAACTATAGGTTGTGGGATTTAGTTGAACATTTTTTTCATATGGCTTGGATTGAGTTAGGAGAACATATTGTGATCTAATTCATGTAGCTTAAGAATTCGAGCAAAGTTTTGAGGAGAACCTAGTCTAAGTAAGAATGAGAGCGTGAATAAAAATCACGAAGGGATTCTTATGCTAGATTTATAAAGATCAATATATGGAATTCTCAGGTTCTTTAATATGCCACAGATGGTCCATAGAAATATCATCAACATTTTTGAAACTACAATAAATATGGATATAGATTCAGGTCTACTTCGTAATGTTGAGAATGGATTTCATATACAACTATTTGTGTAGGATAATTGTGATCCATAAACCACGGATATGAGGATTGAGAACATACAAACTTGAAATGAAGACACCCTATCTTACAAGGTATCTTTGCAGAATGTAGGCCATGTTACACATTGAAGTAGTCTAGTTGCAGATAAAATTCTAGAATGACAAGCATGTTAAAACTAGAGCCTTCCAAGACAGTGATTAGGCTATCTTATATGATATCAAATTTAAGGATTTCAAGGGAAATATCATTATGAGATGGTTTTCACCTTGTTTGGTTGATAAGTGCTATGATAACAACTCATTCAAAATCAAGGCTTTAGATGAGGAAGAAATTTCAGTTCTAGTGAATGGATATTATTCAAAAATTTACAAGAAACCAATCTTTTGAGTTGACTTTAAAAATTTAATAAGTAAGGAATTGAATATCACTGAGAACTTGATATATCCTAATGCATTCAATCCATAAATAAAAAATAAAAAAGAAAAGAAGAAATATAAAGAGGAACAAAGTATAAATATATCCACAAGCAAAAACCTATTTTGAAGCCCTTGAGGTAGACTCACTAAGTAACCTCTATGAGACAGTTTGTAAGTCTCAAGAGTGAAAGAAAGAGAAAAAAATAGGAACATTAGGAGAAAAAATCCTCTAAGGTACATGGTGAAACCCCCCTAGCTAAAACATCCATGAGGAAGCTAGTAAGCCCCAAGAAAAAATAAATAACTGAAAGAAAAAAAATGAAACAAAGAAAAAAAACAAGAGAATTTTTTTTGTCTCAACTTGATTCACTGTGAAGGTACCACAATATAAAATAAATTAGATCAATCCATCCAACGTACATCATCATGTCAAATTCGTCATCCCAAGAATGCCAAAGGGGAATAAATGTAGTCATTACACTCCATCTTCCTTCGTCATCCATGACATCAAACATAAATCACCATCACTTTCCCATTTGTTTTCCTAGCTTCCTTGAACCACTAGAAGAAAGTCTTGTATTTATATAAGAAAGTCAAGTTTTAGGGAAAAATTGTAGATTAAGAAATTTTTCACATATGGGTGTGAGAAACACATTATGAGAACCCTAGGAGTTAGTTATTTCATCATCATGCAACATCATCTGTTTTTTCCCCTGTTAGTTTCCATATTTCACCTTGCAACATCTTAGTTCCTACATTTTCTCCATCACACTCATAATGTAAACCATCTCCATAAACATCATCTGCTTCTCCCTAAATCACCAATTCACCTTGCCAATTCAAAATTATTTTTGAGTTAGTAGGACCAACCTCTATGCCTACTACAAGAGACTACGTAGTCCTATAGTAGACTGTAGAAATCCTAAAAGCTTGGGTTTCAAAACAACAAAATTTCTCACAATTAATACCACACACTTCAACAAGATCAATACCTCAAGTGGATAGAAGCAACAAGACACTCACTCTAGATTTGAAAAAAGAGGCATAGGTAGCTAGAAGATTTCCTATTCACCACAAAACATAATTAAGGCACTTAACCTTATTATTTCCTATCACCGACGAAGGAATCAATAAGATATGAAACCTCTATCACTTACCCTATGAATTCATTCAATCATAGGAGAAAAACTTTTTTGTGGAAAAGGAATGATTTAAATAACCAACTTAATTAGCAACGATCATGGCCAATTTGTCATTGAAATCCACTTTATCTTAAAATTTGTCCCCATGTGTGGGAAAAGTGAATGGGAAATCGGTTATGCTTCAAAAGGTTGATTTTTACTTTAGTGATGATCGACTAAGGTTGATATATGAGAAACAATAAAGAACCACATGTTGGTAAAAGGTTGGTACTTAATAAAGAACAAAGACTTGTGAGCATGTTGTAAGAGGTTGGTACTCAATAAAGAACAAAGACTTGTGAGCATGTTGTAAGAGGTTGGTACCCTAAGAATATTTACATTTTACTTCTTTCCACCACCTTATCTTGAATTTGGCATGAACCTATCTCACACAGGTTGAAAATTATCTATCAATTTTTTAGATTCCTTTCACCAAAACTGTGAATTAAGGAAGAAAGAGGGGTTATTAGTTTTCATACATATTTCCTATTTTGATTGGGAAGAAATAAGGTTCAAATGTTTTTATTTTATGAGACCAGCTCAAGAAAAAGATAGTAAAGATAGATCAGCGCCTTAAAATTCAGCCTCTTCGAGGGGGCCACCTCCTTTACATTACATAAATGAACAATTCTTGGATGATTCAAATGACAAAAACTCCTTTCTATATATAGGATTCTAAGGAGTCACAAAATAATCCAGCCGACCTAACAATAATAATATAAAGCCACAAAAATAACAATAGAGGGATTCTATGGGGCACAGTAATAACAATATTGGGGCAATAGGAGCACAACAATATTAATTAACGGTATAACTACAATAGTAATGGGGTAATCACTAGTATTATAGGGACCCAACATGTCCCTCGCCTTAAATTTTTTTTTGTCCTGAATGCTTGAGTAGTTCTGGATACTTCTGCATAAAATTTTCATCCTCCCATGTGGAATCTTCAGCAGATAAGTTCTTCCACTTGATAAGATACTCTGAAATTGATCGATTTCGTGGCTGTCGAGTTCTTGTTTCTATGACTTCTTCCGGTTCCAATATAATTTTTCCTTCCTCATCAAGTTCTGGTAATATTGTTTGAACTGGGAGCTTGTTGCCTATAACCTTTTTTAAACATGAAACATGGAAAACTGGGCGATCGAGAGGCTACAGGAAGCTCCAATTTGTATGCCATAGTACCAATCTTTTGTAGCACATTGTACAGACCATAATACTTTGGTGATAATTTATTATCCTTCTTAGCTTGCTTGAGGGAAATTTGCTTATATTATTGTAGCCGTAGGAATACTGAATCACCTACATAAAGACTTCTTTCACTGCGATGTTGATCTGCCTGTTGTTTCATTCTATTCCGTTCCAACACGAGGTTATCATTTAAGAGTTGGAGGACTTGTTGCTGATGTTCGATGTGATGTTCCACTGCCTGAACCTTAGAATTTTCTCTTAAATATGATGTGATGGATGGTGGTTGATACGCATAAAGTGCCATAAATGGGGTCTTTTTTGTTGTTGTATGGAAGGAAGTGTTATACCACCATTCAGCCAGAGGCAACCATTTGACCCATTGTGTCTGTTTATTAGATACAAAGCAACGAACATATCCTTCCAAACATTTGTTTACTATCTTAGTTTACCCATCAGATTGAGGATGATAAGATGAGCTATGAGCTAACTGAGTACGAAGACAAGAAAATAATTTTGTCCAAAAATTTCCAGTGAAAATGGGATCTCTGTCACTAACAATAATCTTTGGGTTTCCATGTAGCTTTTGAATTGTTTCCATAAATGCAATAGAAACTATACTGGCTTTAAATGGATGTGATAATGCACAAAAGTGTGCATACTTGGTAAGTCTGTCAACTACCACCATGATGACACTTTTTCCCTCAGACTTTGGTAAACCTGTGATAAAACATTGAAACCTCCTCCCAACATTGGCTTGGAATGGATAAAGGTTGTAATAGACCCGGTGTCTTAATTGTTTCCACCTTATTTTGTTGGCAAACCAAACATTCCGCCACAAACTATTGTATATCTGATTTAAGGCCATCCCAAAAAAATTCCTTCTTAATCTTGTGGTAAGTTTTTAGAAATCCTGAGTGCCCTCCTAAGGGAGAAGTGTGCAATTCCATAAGAATCTTTTTGTTTTATCTGGGAATTCTTACAGAGGTATAATCGATCTTTGTACCATAATGAATCATTTTGCCAGCTAAATGTATCAGATGTACTGGAATCTTGTTGTAGCTTTCGAATAATTGCCCACACTTCTTCGTCATTTTTCCATTCCTGCTTTGCTTCGTTTATCCAATCTGGTTGGATAATAGAAATGGTGCACAACAATGCTTCCACATCCTCATCCTTTCTCGAGAGTGCATATGCCACCACATTTTGCTTCCCTTTTTTGTAGATGATTTCAAAGTCATAACCCAACATCTTTGTGACCCACTTTTGTTGCTCTCTAGAGGATAATCTTTGTTCTAAAAAGTATTTAAGGCTATCATGATCCGTTTTTACCTTGAAGTGTCTTCCCATTAGGTAGGGTCACCATTTCTTAAGTGCATGGAGTATTGCCAACATTTCCTTCTCATAAATAGCTTCGCTTAAAAACTTTCCCTTCATTGGACGACTTTCAAAAGCAATGGGTCATTCATCTTGCATTAGAACAACAACAATTCCATTTCCCGAAGCATGACATTCCACAATAAAGGTTTTTGTGATGTCCGGTGTAGCTAAGACCGGTGCTTGGCACATTTCCTCTTTAAGATGTTCAAAGGCCTTTGTTGCTTTCGGAGTCCATAAAAATGCATCTTTCTTCAATACTGTTGTTAGAGGTGCTGCTATTCTCCCATAATTCTTAACAAACTTGCGATAATACCCTGTCAACCCAAGAAATCCTCGCAGATGCTTTATGGATGTGGGATTTTCCATTCCTTGATGGCTTTAATTTTTCTAGGGTCTACCTTAACGCCTTCATGAGATACAATATGACCCAAATATTCCACCTCCTGGACTCCAAAGTAACATTTGGATCTTTTTGCATATAATTGTTTCTCCTCCAATAGTTTTAGCACCCTATCAACATGTTCAACATGATCATTCCAAGACCTGCTGTAGATTAGTATATCATCAAAAAATACTAACACAAATTTTCTAAGGAATGGTTTGAAAATTGAATTCATCAAACCTTGAATTGTTGAAGGTGCATTGGTAAGGCCAAAAGGCATGACCAAAAATTCATAATGACCCTCACGAGTTCTAAATTTTGTTTTCGGAATGTCTTCAATCTTCATTCTGATTTGATGATATCCTAAACGAAGATCCAACTTGGTGAAGTAATTTGATCCATGCAATTCATCCCGTAATTCATCAATGATAGGAATGGGGAACTTATCTTTAATAGTGAGCTTGTTGAGCTCCCTATAATCCGAACACATGTGCCATGATCCATCGTTCTTGTGCACCAATACTACTGGAGCTGAGAAAGAACTTTGACTCGGTTGAATTATACCAGCCACTAGCATTTCTGCAACCATACGTTCAATTTCACTCTTTTGGACATAGGGATATCTGTACGGTCTGATGTTTGGAGGAACACTTCCTGGAATCAGATGAATAGCATGATCATGATCACGCATAGGTGGGAGACCTTTGGGAGTCTCAAATACCTTGGAATGATTTCCTAGGACTTTTTGGAGATCTGTAGAAATAGATGATTCTGATGTGGAAACATCTAGCGAACATAATTGTGCAATTACACCTCTTTGCTCCTTTTCTTCTTCCTCTTCACAATCTATGTAGAATACTTTCTTCTCAGCATACTTATGACCTTTAGTGTATTTGCTATCACAACTGTAACAAAGCCCTTTTGCTCTTTTTTCTTCCAATTGTTGTGGTGTCAAACTTATAGGTTGTGGAAGACTAGGGGCAACAACACTTCCGTCTTTATAGTTGTGAGTGGTATGCTTCCAAGTTGCCATAATGTTGCCTTCAATTTTTCTTGCTAACCTGAATGCCTTCTCTAATGAATCAGGTTCCCAAAGGCCAACATCATGTTGGATATTATCCTTTAAAGACCCTATGAACACATCAATCCTATGCTCCTCTGGAATATCCTTTACCCTTATGTTCAATTTTTGTAACTCCTTAATGTGCTCCATTATTGAGACCTTTTTTTTTAGACTTATCAATTGGCTAAAAAAAGTGTTTCTTTTTGTATCCTCATAATGTGCTATCAATTCTTCCGTAAAAATTGCCCAAGTGATAAATTGTTTATGAGAGAAAAGCCATTGATACAATACAAACTGATTTGGTTCCAAATATAAAGTTGCCATACGTACCTTTTGTGTGTTTTGCACATTATTGAGATCGAAAATTTGCTCCATTTGTAATATCCATGTTGCGGGATCCTTGCCATCAAACTTTCTCATATCGATTTTTGGAATATGGTAGCTCTTCGATCCAACATTAGAGTCTATGATATCATGATTAACATTTCTTTTGTTCGCATCATGAGTTTCCTTTACTACCTTTTCATCATTAGTAAGTATTTCTTGTAGAAAATTTGTCAAATCTGTCTTCATATCTGTCATGCCTGCCCTCAAGTTTGTGTTCAAATCTATCTTCAATTCTTCCATGTCTGTCTTCAAATCTATCTCCCAATCATACATCTTAGCTTCCACGTCCTTTATCTTCGCGTCCATGCCATTAATCTTAGCTTTTGTTAGCTTTTGTGAGCGTGACATTTGTTGCACTTGTTCTTGTAATTTTGATATATCATGTAGCATTTCTTCCTCTTCTTTATGATTCATGCCAGAGCTTTCAGGTTCCTTACTAGGTGTTTGCATTTTATTTCCTTGGGGCATAAATTACCGATAATAATTCTTTACTATGCCCTTTGAATTCCTTCAAACCCAGCTTACGCAAAAATTAAAAAAAAAACTACACACCTTTTTTCACTTTGTAGAAGCCTGATATTGAATCTGATGTATCTCTGTAATTCCAGATCCTCAAATTTTGAAATTTCGACCTATAGTAGCCCTCTGTGTCCTCTTTCGAATGCCACAAGTCCGACCCAAATTGGATTCTCCAAGGAAGAGTTATCTGAAATATCCCACAGTGACTTGAGTATAGACTAGTTCAGTAGAGCAAAATTGTACGACGTGCCACGAGTCACTGTTTCGACCTCTGGATCTGAAAAATGCATACGAGAAGCTACAATCCGTCCTCTTTCTGTACCTTCTTATGAAATTTCAATCTGATCCCCAGAGAGAAAGTTATAACGATTTTCCCCAGGTCACCTGTTTGGAATGTAATTCAGGAGTCTACAAAAAGGCCAACTTCCTTAGATCATATCTCCACAAATATAGCGCTAAGAGCTCTAAAATTCGGACCCCAGGTTCAGTGAGATTCGTTCTCAAATGGGTTTTTTTTTTCAACTTCTGAAACATCGCAGAAAAAAAGTTATACCAAAAATGCCACGATGACCTATTTGGAGCAGCGAAACCATAGAATCCAAAGCTCTAATACTAAATGTTATGAAACCAGCTCAAGAAAATGATAGAAAAGATAGATCAATGTCTTAAAATTCAGCATCTTGAAGGGGGCAACCTCCTTTACATTACATAAATGAAAAATTCTTGGATGATTGAAATGACAAAACCTCCTTTCTATATATAGCAGTCTACGGAGTCACAAAATAATCCAGCCGACCTAACAATAATAATATAAAGCCACAAAAATAACAATAGAGGGATTCTATGGGGCATAGCAATAACAATATGGGGGCAATAGGGGCACAACAATATTAATAAATGGTATAACTATAATAGTAATGGGGTAATCACTATTATTATAGGGACCCAACAATTTATTTTATAATTTCAGTTAAGTTGTGTCTTTTTACAGTTCTAGAGAAAAAAAAAAGTACCTTGCTACCACACAAAACCTTGTATCTTGTAGCATCATAAGACAATTTTTTTCCTACACAAAAAACGTGCTAAAGTTTTTCCAAATCAAACCTCAATGCTTTGAAAATAATTTGTCATAAACATGGGGGGAAGCTTTGATAGAAGGGAATGAACTAATAAAGAAAAAATCCTCCAAAATTTTGTGGTTGTCACCATCTTGGAAATTTGTCTATAGTTAGGATTCTTTGAAAAAATCACATTGTTATTTGACGAGGTTCCTATAAAGTTTTCAATTAGTCTAAAAATCCCTAAGGTTCAATAATTGTTCATTATATTCAAGGGACTAGTGATCCATGTCAATTAATATTCCATCAGTAGATTCATAACTCCCCTTAGGGGGTTACATTGAAATAAAAAAGAGATACCCAAAGTTATTAATACTAAGAGAGGATTCTTTGTACCCAATGGGTAGCTTTATGAGCATAAAAGTGGAATTTCGAGGGAGAGTCTACGTATCCCTTCCGATGGGTAGCTTATCACATTCTCAAATAAATTTACTATGTGTTTAGGCTAAGTATAGTGTGTGCATATAAATTCAAGCATCTATATTAGGTGATCCTTTATTCTCATCTTCCAACTCATGAGATATTGAGTATCCCATATTTCTGTCTTCAATCCTTAAAGGAGATGAAGACCAAATTGAAAAAGGAAACCATAACTACATGACTGATCATGACTTGATTAAATTGATATTCAGTGATTCCTTAGAAAACCTTCAACATTTCATCCCCTGAATGAATTTTGTGGAAATGGATAGAGAATCCTTCCTAGAGTCATAGGTTGAATTTAACAAACTTTGGAAAACTTCAACCAAGAGAAGGAAAGGGGATGTAGTGGCATGCCTTGCAAAGAATAAAAGGGAAGACATTGAAGAAGAGGAGAATAAGGAGAATGTGGTGAGCATGATTATTTCATTTATTTTCATTTTTTTCATGTGTGTCTACTCATATGTATGCACAATGGGTATCAGTTAGATGTGGAATTCAATTCTACATCCAACAGTTTATACAGTTTAGATTTGAGTAAACCTATAAGGAGATAAGCCAAAAAGAAAATAAAAAAGGTAGTTTACTTTTTCTTCTTTAAAAATTCATAACTATTATTTTATTACTTTCCTTAGGAGGCCCATTTTAGACTTCAAAATTCCCCTAATGAGAGTTACATAAAACAAAAAAGGTAGAAAAGAAAGCATCCCCTAATAATCCCCCTTCCTTTTTCTCTTGGATACTGAAGGTTGATCTCCCTGTTCCAATAATATCATAAAGAGTACTCCCTGAACACCTAGTGCCTAGCTTACAGGTTGAAGCGGACGAGGAAAAGGTAGAAACTTACAGATGGAAGGAATAAAAAGAGGAAAGGGTGTGATTTATATGGATAAAATAGAGGATGAAATGAATAATATGGGGAAAAAATGGCCATATTATGTCAAATAAAGAAAATTGGAGGGAGCAACTTGAAAAGGAGAGAAAATAACTAAGAAGCCAATTGTAGCAAGCACAAGGGTTTCTACAATAATAGGAAACCCATATTTCATCATTAGAAACATCTTTGGGGAGTATGGTGCACCCCTCCTTGGAGTAAATTAGTTGTAGACAACCTTCAAAGGCCTACTCACTATTTTTGGACAAACTATGGTGTAGAGTTCAGGTCAACTTAATTACAAAAAGAGGGACCATCCATCTACAAGAGACCAAAGAGTACATTGAATCTTTCCTTTAATGCAGTATGGAGGACAATGCTATGGTTTCTAATTTCTACCTCCATAACCTTGTGCTTACAAATTTGACTATATGGGATCCAAACCCCTATCTAGGGGAAGAAAAACTGTTATACCTAGCATCCTCTTAAATGCATGAGGAAACCAAGGATGAGGAGGTGAGAAAAACAATGGATAGAAAAATTAGGGAGCCATTGTGGATTAGGCATGATCACCCAAAACCCTCCATACTCATCTCAATTCTTTCCATTCTTGTAGGAAACCCATAGGTAGTGGGAATTTGGAATAATATATGAGGAGAGAGCATCCTCCACTTTGAAGAAAATTTCATATTTTAGGGGAGGAGAATGCACAAGCTTTGTAAGGATAATAACAAGAATTTCCACATATCATGAGAATTAGAGAATATGAACCTCTTAACTGATTACATGCAACATTAGAAATGACTCCCTTGTTCAAAGGCATTATCTAGAAACTTGGAGCTACTGGGAATTCAAGAACATCAAAGTCAGGAAGAGGAATCCAAGCAATGGTAGTTTATAAAAGAAAATGTAGGTTTCAGCCAAGCAAATACAACCACCTCTAACTCGTCTTGGGATACCTAGTAGGTTATCCAAAGAGATTAATAGGAAAGCATAGAGGAGAGAGGAAGAGTAAGTTACTCAAATAGTGAGCAACAATTCTAGTAGGGGATATGGTGGGTCTCCAAAATGGGTAAAACATAAGGCTCATCTATCCACTCATAGGTACATATAAGATACATTAGACCTACCTTTTTTCACTTAATGACACACATTTCTAGATTGATGAGTTCTTAGGAGAGCTAATGAGATTTTTCATATTTTATGTGCCTAACATGTTTATTTTGTACGACTTTTAAGAGATTCTTTTTAATTATAGGAGATAATATTTCATTCATATATGGATCTAAATGTTCCTATCTCAATCAAAAAATGAATACTAAGCCCTATCTTCAATGAAACCTAGCCCAATGTAGGCTCTATAAAAAAAAAAATAATAGATACTTCTACTCTGTGATATATGTGCTAACGAGGGTGTCCACCTAAACCACCTTCAAAACAGGTTACAATATTTCACTATGATTTAACGAAGTTTCCATGCAACAAAAAAAATTATAATTCATATCCCTAACCTCTGATACTAATATTGCCTCTATAATCATGCAAAAATGTTTAATAAATGAAACAATTAACCACTAAGCAATGGATAGGTCAGCATTGGCATTAAATGAAAGAAAGTATAGTTTAAACTATCATGGCCATGTTATGCTACAAATTAAGGGAAAATATAGAAACTTGGGAGAAGTTTTTGGGCTTTCCCAAGAGGTGCCACACTTCCTAATAAGATATGGAATCAAGATCAATTCAGACGACAAGTAATATCAAACACTTACATGAACAATCTATTATTAAGGATGATCCCCAAAAACACATAATTTCAATGAGCAGATGCAACGACATAATGATTACCAGTCTTCACATTACAGAGATAAATTATATTTGAAAATGACGTCACTACTCCTACTACCACCTATTATGTTCCTTCTCCATACATTTAGGGAGAGAGGCGAGGGGAAGATTGGAATTAATTCTCCCCTAAATCAGAAGTGTCAACCTGTTGATGCCCCGAAAATCGCTACAACAACATTGGGGATAACCACCCGGTCCGGACCTTAGTACAACTCCTTTTCCGTTTGGAATGGTGGCTCCGACTGGGGATAATGGGACCAGTTTCCCAGCAATGGATAAACGGGATGAATGGATAATTGATTGACTAATCTATTGATGGGCGAATAACTAAATCTATCAACAAAAATATAAGAACTATGACTTATCCCGGGAACTTATTGAGCTTTGAAGTGTAGCGCTTGATGGTCTGTGTCTATGGATAGGCATATAGATGACTCCATCTAACAGACATAGACATTAATGCATTCAAGGATTACTTTACTTAAATAGTTAAGCAAAGCGATTAAAGCAACATTACTACACTTGTCATTTATATCATCAACACATATATGATTAAAAGGAAAGCACACCATAAACATCCAATAGTGGAAGGAATACAGAACTGCTGTTAAAACACATATATATAATCGATAATAGCAAAGATAATCAAATAACAATTCATATGAAAGGAATGAATTCAGACATAGATAGAAATACCATATGAGCTGCTGGACACTCCCAATATCAATCGCTACTTGTGATTCTTCCTTCAACGCAGAAAGACTTTCAAACAAAGACAATAGTGCACAATTGCATAAAAAGCTTCCTTGTTAAATTTAGAACAACTGGTCCAGTTTCATAAAAGAATATGACTGAAGCACAATAGTGCAACTTCAGTCTTTAAGTCAGGTACACAACTTTACGACCCTTTCCAAAACAATGAAAGGGTCTATAAATACTTAATTAATCTACCTATCTATAAAACAGAAATCCTAGTTAATTGGTATCAATAAATTTTGATCCTATTTTCTTCAGCAATCTGGCAGTCGGCGGCATGATTCCTCAAGTAGGCTGCTTTCCTTTAAATCTGAGCTGACTTATCGCAAGCATCGGCTCTACTTCTGGTGGTTTGTTGAGGCGCGAGCTGAGCTGGGCAGCATAGGTGGCATCCTGAATATCGGGGATAATATACCCGATTGCATCCGTAAGGCACTTGATGGCAGCTCTCTGTGTGTGTGGCTTTATGAAGAAGAACCAATAGGTGTCCCAGGTTAAACTGTTAATCCCAGCGATTAATCTCCCCTTTTCTTCTAGATCTGGATAACATGAATACTCCAATGTTTTCATCATTGTCAACTTTCCTGGTGTGCATTTGGAAATCATGTTTGATAAGTAGAGAGTGTTATTGACTAATTCAACTAAATTGCTAGAAGTTGATTTACATCTTGAAACCTCCCTCTCTGCTTTCATTAACTGGGACTGCCATTCTGTGAAGAGTATATCTTTTTGTGATTCTAAAATCCTGGGTAAATTGGTTGCTTGTCCTTGGTCAGAATCTTGTCAGTCGAGAAATGCAGTTATCATTTCTTCAGCTTGATCCAATTCAGTCCTGGCCTTGTCTACTTGCTTACTTATGGATGCCGTCAATTCACATAGTGGCTCTGCCTAAGCGATTTGTTGACATAGAAGCTTAATTTGGGATATTAATGCAGTATTTATTTGTAATTCTTCTGCTCTAAATTCAGACACTTGTGGAACGCCCTTTGTTTTCTCGAGCTGTGATGATAATTGAGCAATTTGCTCATCTTTTGTTTTCACCATTTGCTCATTTGCTGCCTTCAATTGTGCCAATGCCTCTGATAATTCTTTCTGCTTCTAGATTGCGCTTTGGTCAATCCTTTGTTTTTCTGCCTGCAATTGTTGAGTTAGTTGATTGTTTAATTGTTGTTGCATCAACAATTGCTGCTCTGCCTGCTCCACTTTCTGCTTTGTTACAGCTAAGTGTGCCTGTAACGAGAAAATCTCCTGATCCTTTGTTTTTAGTAAAAGGCTTACCTCCGATGCCTTATCTATTGTCGCCACCGAATAAGTTCTCGCATACTGTGACAGTTTTGTCAGGTCATCGGAGGGGTCGAATTCCTCCTTCCAAACCACATTGCCTGTGACAGTTTGTTGTAGGAAAAGGGAAGGTTGATCATTCCTTCTTCTTTTCCTTTGTCATTTAACTACAGTTTTATGCCTTGGGCTGTAGAAGACATCCAGGGGAGGAATATATTCTACCTACAAAATGATTTGGTCGGAGGGGTCCTTTGGTATTACCTCTACCTCTTTAGAAATGGGTGGGCCGCTGGTTCCACTTAGAACCTGTGGTGAAGTGATTTCCTGTGTGTCTGTTGCCTTTGAAGTGTCTGTGTCCTTTGAACATTCCAAACCACTGATAATGGAATCAAATTGCTTCCATTCCTGGAGCAACTTAGGGTCGATATGAGTATCCACATTGACATCAATGGTGGTATGTTTTTCCTTTTCAGTTTCGGTCTCCTCCCGCACTTTTTCCTGCTCTCTCTTCTGCTTTTCCTCCTATTCTTTCTTCTGATTTTCCTCCTGTGGCTTCTCTTGTTCTTTTGTTATAACTGGAGGTTCCTTTGACTATTGCCGATCAGGCTCGCTTGACGATGTCGCTTGGGTTGTCGCTAGTAGATCTAGAGGCAGAGTTTGCAACCTCTGTTCTCTAAGTGTGTTAAATTCAGTCAACCCTTCATCATGATATTTCATTTTGGCCAATGATTTAACCTGCATTATTGACTCAGCTGAAGAGAACAAGTCGTCAAACATATCTTCTTTATGATCAAATTTTGACAATTTGGCCTGCTCTAGTGCATTATAGGCAACTTTGTTTGGATCAAATTGCCTATTTGGGAGAGTCGCCATAGTTAATGATTTAATCTGCTTCCTTTTCTACATGTTTGAGATCATGCAGAGTATAGACACCGCATCTCAAAGGAAAAGAGGGCCAGCCCTGCTTCTTATTTTTCTTGAGAGTCTGTGTAACACTCTCAGCAATAATCTGGTAAGAGATTTCCCTTGCCAACAGTTTATCTGGTATGTATAAAGGGAGAACATGAGGTTCGGCTTGGCTACCGAAAACTCTTATGTAAGTGAACTTCTCCTCTCCAAACCATCTCCCTACTGCTGTTAAATCAATCCCAGCTTGGTAGGAAATCTTGGGAATGGGTTTATCAAAAATAGAATAATAAATAGGCAACATAAAGCCATTGCAGACTTGGTACAGATGGTGCTTGTAAGAGGATTTCCATAATTTCTGGTGGTAAATGTGAATAGGCATGGATTCTTGTGGCGTCCACCTCCAGGCGAGCACAGGAAATTCAGGATTAAAACACAAGGTATCTAGAATATAGGCACTGTAATAAAATGGGGGGATTATCCTTTCAGAGATGTGAGTCTTATTCCTAAACTCAAGAACAGCTTTGGCTAGTTTATCTGAGAGAATAGTGGCACAATCCATTATTATACTTTTGCATGCAGCTTCCATTAAGGGAACCATTTCTATAGTGAAATTAGAAGAGTCATGTAATCCCCACAATCTAGACATCATTATTCCAGCGTAGCAATAAGGAGAAGCCAAGGAATCAACCGAGTACTTACCGGAAGATTCATGTTTGTGCTTAGCTGGGTTTTGTCTCCAATCCCGGATGGGTTCGGATTCAACTTCGTTCTCGTTTCGGAATTTATCCAGGAACTCCCTATTGTATGTCTTCTCTGGCTCACGCAAACGATACATTTGCCTTAAATCATCAGCTTTGAACGACACGAAAATTCTCCCGTCTCTGGTGCTGAAGGTTCTATCCAGGATTGGGATTTCTTCAATTGCCCACCGCACTACATCTGTGTATGGGAGAATTTGTTCCCTAGCTGCTATCCGATGAAGGAAGGAGTCAGCTAAGTCCTTTAGAGTGGCATCAGATTTGCGAGTAGAATCTGCAGTAGCTTCTACTATTGTCACTTTGGGTTCTTCAACTTCTATCAAGTTGTAGGTGCTCTGCCAAGTAGTTCTGCCGAGACCAGAACATGTGGTATCCGAAATCAATCCCTTCTTTTTGTTTGAGGGATCAGCGACAGCTTGTCCTGCGGCTAGCGCAACAGAAGCGCCTGTAGTCTTCTTGGATTGCTTCCCCATTTCGCTTCAGCTTTCTCCTTTGGATAAATTCTGCACAGAGGCGAAAATAAACGTAACACGGAGAATCGGCAGTGAAAACTTCAATATGATGAGATATATTGACCGATGCGTGATAAGAGATTAACTTTTAAAATGGGCGCAGATACAATCCATGGGAGGATTTTGGGACTTACAATTACATTAAATGGCCGTTTAAAACCTGCCAATCCTTAAATGCCCATTATATCATTAATCAGCCGAATGATTCATTTAAGCGTGCTGTAGATGTTTTGGCGGTTGAGCGCAGGTGAATCAATGTTGAACGGATCAAGCTTTTAATATGAATTAATCGTGATATCCCTTTATTTTAACAGTTTTTTGAAATATCCGCTTTATCGCAATCGGCCATCGGGGAAAGCTTAAATCTTAAATATGGACACCTTTTGAAAAATCTGATCGCCGATAGCGATATCGCATCGCATCGGGAGCATTGGAATTATATGAGACATGTATAGTATATCACCGATCGCCGATCGCTGATATCGCATCGCATCGGGGCAAATGGCATGGGGGCACTTTAAAAATGTGCATAGAGTATTTCCGATAGCCGATAGCGATATCACATCGGCGTAAACCAATGTGCCACTTACTTATGTACCTTATGTCATTGCGATATGCGATCTTGCGATTGCTTTATCGCAATGATAAAGAGATATTTATTTGATTAAAATGGGATTTTTCAAAAAGGGTTTTATAATGTTTTCATTTGGTTTTCGGACCTTTTTAAATAATATAATATTGATACCAATTAAACTCTAAAGGGACCCATTTCATATGATAGTTTTGTGAATAGAAAGATATGAAATGGGGGGTTGTTGTAGAGCACAACACAACCATGCATTTTTTTTAAGATATTACCTTATGATTAGGGGAATTTTGACGTCTAAAATGGGTCTCCTCAGAAAAATGTACAACCAAAATAAGCTTTATAAGAACCAATAGGATTCAATATGATGATGTCAACCATGGGGGATGATTCAACATTTTTGCAGTAAAAGGGTAAAAGGTTTAAAAAATAATAAGATAATAAAACTATTTTTTCAACTCATATTTTCAACTTATCTCGCTAAGGTTTTACTCTTATTTCGAATGAGAGTACTTGTTGGATGAAAAAATTGATTCCTCATCTAAGGAGTACCCATGTTGCATAATTTTAATGCACCCTGCTACACAAAAAATGAGAAATAGATGGAAAACGTGACTGCAATCATGTTTTTCATGTATTTCTCATTTTTCATGTAGTTGGTTCATCGAAAGTATGCAACATCGGTACTACCTACGTGAGGAACCAAATTTTGCATCCAATGAGTGTTGTTGCTCGAAATTTGAGAAAACCCATAGGGAGATAAGTTGAAAATATGAGTTGAAAAAATAGTTTTTCTTTTTTCCCACTAAAATTTGATGTTGTAATTTAATATTATTTTATTATTTCCACTATTATTTTGTAATTTCATTATGAGGCCCATTTTAGACCTCAAAATTCCATTAATGTTAATTTTTGGTGGACATTGGGAGGTATAACAACTCAAGATCTAATCACATGTCATTTTTCTAACACCAAATCATCTAGACATAACCCAATTTAATTTCCTTCCTGAATAGGCACTCTAATTGGGATATGGTTTGGAAAAGATTACAATATGGGAAATACTTATTACAAGGCCAAATTTATCTCCCATTCCATGCATTTTCTAATAAATCAACTTGAGTAATTTCACAAGGCTCATTTTGTGAAAAACCCTTGTTGCGGAATTTAAAAATTATTCTTTTTTACTTTAAAAATCATGTTTAAAGTTTACTAATAATTTATTCTTGGCAAAATATGAATGAAACATTGATCATGAGAGGGATATTTGTGTGATCAACCTCGGTTAAGACCAGATAACATGAGACTATGTCAACAGTTCTATGAACAATACTAATGTTCAATAATTTCACCTAGAGAAGAATAAATATGCCAACCTTGGAGGTCAGTTATACGAATTATAGTGGAACTACAAGAATTTAACTAGGCATAGTCAATTTTAGTAAGATTATTCCAAATCCAATCTAATTTATAAAAAACAAAGGGAATTATGATGATAAAGAATCTTAATCTTATAATGATAGTTAGCATAAAAAGTATGAGGAAATATTATAAGAAGAATATTAAATAGGTATACGAATCAAGAAAACGTAGTCAACAAGGGAAGGAATTGATAGTGTAAAATTTGTCAAATAAATCACATGATAGGATGTGTAGAGAGACGATTTTGTTGCATGTACAAAAAACTTGTAAATATATTGAAGTATGATATTAATTTGTGATCATATATGTGTAGGAAAAAAAAATTTCGAAGTGCAGAGCTCTTGTTTGGGGTGAAACCTTTTGCGCAAAGATTTTAAAGTATAATCAAGTAATTTATTTATAAGGAATGACGATGACTTAAATCCATTTTCAGTAAAGCATCAATCTCACTTTGGTATGGATTGATGTCAACCTTTTATTCAAGATTTAATAAGGACTATGAATACATAATGGCACTTAAACTTAGTTGTTGTTCTTTGGGTTCTTTCCTAGACACCTTTATATCTTCTTGACACCACAATTTTATCTCTGATGTAACCTCTATGTTGGGACCTCCATCTTCTCCTATTCCAATATTTTTTATTGATACGTCTTAAGGGGGTTCTTATTATGGTTGATATCCATGACTTTCTCTTCCAAGCTCAAAAATATACCTTCTAGTTAATCACAAGGGATATTATGAATAGGTTCTTTGGCCACAATTGTGTTTTTATGACTTCCTACTTAGATATATACTTGCAACCCTTGCAACTTTCCAAAAAATCCTTAAAGAAACTTGTTATGTTACCAAAATGATCGACAAACAATCATGGATATTCCACTAGGAAGTTTGTAATAATATACATGATAAACATAAACTATGAAAGTAAGTTTCCTTAGACTAGAGATGTATCAATCACTATTTTCTTCTTATGGGTTTAATCACTAAAATTTTAAAAATGGAGAATAATGAAACAAAATTAGACACCAACAACAACAAATAAAGGATATGCTTTGGGAAACCCTTATGCGGGGGAACCCAGATAGAAGGTCGGGGTGTTTTTCTCCCTTTAGTCTAGAATGGAAATAATACAAGTACGAAAAAGAGAGCACTCTCTATGGACTTAATTGATACTTCTAACTTGATAAGGTAAAATATTCATTAAAACACCTTTTTTATTCTCTCTCACTCCTACTCCCAAGTTTTTATTCTCTATTGTGTAACAAGAAGAATTTGAAAACAAATGAAATTGATTTTTCTCCTAGTCATGTGGTTATGACATCTCCTGATAGCCAACTAAGGTGTAAGTTTGATAGTTTCAAATCCCAAGTAGAGTTACAGTTTTGATCGTTGTAGATTATTTTTCATAGTTTTCATATCACTAACCCCTTTCCCATGTGTAATAACAATTTATGTGGAATACTATTCAACCATGGTAGTTAAATAAGAAAGTAAACTCTTAGGTTGCATAAGTTTTTCACACAAAATTTAATGCACATATTTGTTATATCTTTTTAAAGTCATCTATGCATAAAATAGTGTCTTATTTTTTGGCACAAAAAAGAGGATTTGGACCCCAAAATACTTTATTTGATGCCTCAAATTTCCTGTAGAATATTTTAGAACCAAATTCTTCAAACTAGGACATATCAATAAACATGGACATATGAGTTGATTCCTACAATTTTTCCACTTTGAAAGCATGAAGGTGGATAAAAATTAATAAAATGAGCTAATATAGATGATACCTTACCATTTGTGATGATTTTCATTCCAAAAATATTTTACTAAATGAAGTTAGGACATTTTCTATATCTTCTACCTAGATTACCAATTTTCTTTCCCAATAAGTTATCTTTTCAATGAAATATGCCAAAGTTAGTGCTTCCCTTGTCTGCAATCTCTAAATATCTTCTACAAAATTTTATATTTTATTAACTCTAATTAGACATTTAGGTATAAGTTGTTTATTGAAGGAAATACCTACTATATTCTTGATGCAGCTCATAAGTTTTCTATTTTTTTAGATTTCTACATTTAGTATTGAGTAATTGCACATGTATGTGGATAAATTGATTCTACAAGCATTATATCCTACCTTTTATAGTCCCTTGAAACAAACATATCACAGAAAATTGATTTTATTATCAAGACCTTGTAGCCTCTCCATGCTCAATTGTAACAATACTTTCTTTACTACTCTTAATTAATTCTATGTTCCTTGTTAATCATGGTTGGCCTTGTACTTTCACTATGGATTGTTTAGTTCCTCTTGTACTTGAAAATGGATATACCTAATTTTCTCAAAGAAAATTATACTATTAAAGTATCTCCTATCATATCCTCTCCCACTCCTTATTTACCATATGCAATATAGAAAGGTGAAGCTAGCAAATAACCAAAACATGTTTCAAATGGGGATTTACTAGTAGAAGTATGGAATGTTATCTTATAAGAGTGTTCTATATATGCGAAATTTTCTACCTACCTATTTAAATTGTTCTAACTATAATCCCTAAACATATGCATTGAAGTCTTATTTACTACTTTTATTTTTCCATTTATATACGGATGGAGTGTTGTAGACAGTTTCAACATCATGTCAATCTTCTCCCACAATGTAGTCCAAAATTCACTAATAAATCTATTGTCCCTTTCTAAAATGATGTTTCTTAGTATCAAAAGGTGCACCTAGACCTATTCAAAGAAAAAGTTTGTTAGATATTGCCCCCTATTGGACTCTTTCTAGGGCATGAGAATGAACATACTGATGAATACCTCAACTACCTTAAATGGATAGTTAGGTTCCCTCCTAATTGTTAGTAAGCATCCCATAATGTCCATTGAAATTTTGTGCCAGGGGTGAGTGGGTGAAGGTAATGTATGGTACAATTTTTTCATGTTACTAGGTTTGTTGGTATGATAATGCATACAAATTCTAATTAACCTAGCTACATATTCTTTCATTATGGGCCTCTATACACACCTCTATAATCTTGACACTTCCATCTCTACACTAAAATTGCATGCAACCTTAGAAGTGTGAACCTCTTTGATTAGATTTAGTTTTCACCTTCAGGAACACATAACTAACCTAGAATGTAGAGTAAACCTTTAGAATATGAAAATATATTATTTTATCACCATATTTTGTATGGCTTCGGATCTGTAATTTCTTAAAAATATCCTTGAAGTCCTCATCCTCTATATATTCCTCCTTGAATGCATCTTGCATGAAAGGATCGATGTGAATTAGAGTTATAAAGGCTATATTTATTGACGTGGATGGCCTTTAAAGCATGCTTGGAATATTTTCTATTCGAGACTTATTATACCTAATCACTCAATGAAATTATTGTAAGAACCCTATCCAGTTATAGTGTCCAGCAAGTGGTAACACACTTCAGGCCTATAAATATTATAGTGGATGGTTATATTTGTGGATGATTGTATTCTTACCCACTAGATAATGTTTCATCTATTAAAGAGTATTCACTATCGCATATAGATCCTTCTCATAGGTAAGATAGTTGGAAACCACCCCATGAAATAATTAATAATGGTAGCATATATGTCTCCCTCCATTTATGAATATTTCTCCAATACGATACGCACTTTCATTCATCTTCAATTGAAATGTATTCTACAAGTTTTTTAAAACAAGGACCAATGCTTAACCGAATTGATTAGTTAGCACATAAAATGCCTTCCACTGCCCTCACCCCCAACAAAAACTCTTGCTACTCATTATTATGACATGGAATGACATGGAAACTTCTGAAAATAAGTTATGAATTTACTCAAATATTATAAGTTCCCATGTGATAATCCTTACCTTTGACATTAATATTGTGTATCCACTTCATGATGTCTTCCATATTTGAAATAATCATTTTGAACTCCACCCCACCAATCACATGGGTTAAATACACACAAATTCCATGATAACTCACATTTATAAATATTTACCAACCTTTGGTTCTTATTCAAATTCCCTAGCACCTACATCAAGTGTATGATGTACTCCTCATAGGTAGCATGATAAATTAGTATATCATACAAATAGACAATGGTAAATGAATTTGGATAGAAGAATAATACATCATTCATTAATCTAAGGAATGTAAATGGTTCATTTCAAAGACTAAATGGCAGGACTAAACACCCATACAAACCCAATTTTATTTTGAAGGAATTTTTTTAGGTGTTTTCTTCCTTAACTCGCACCTGGTGATACCTTAATTTTAATTTGATATTAGTAAAGTATATCTCTTGCTACAACTGATCTAATATACCATAAGCCCTAGGAAGGGGATCAATGTTGTTGAACATAATCTTGTTTAATGTTATTTAATCAATGAACATTCACTAAGTCCCATCCTTATTTCACAAACTTACCATAGGTTACACATAAGGTTAGGTACTTTCTTAAATCAAGCCTTTCTATAGTAGTTGTTACTATAATTATATCTTGAATTTTCTTGCTTCCAAAAGTGTTTTTCAATAAAGCCCAATATTTGGCAATGGATAATCTAGCAAGAATTGGAACTCTTGCTCCACTTCCCTACTTTAGTTTCCTAGAGCACTCCTTTGCATGCCCACAAAAACCTTTCTGGTCATTATCCCAATTCTTATTACACCATGATGGGGATTACTTTTTCCCTTTATTCCTTGTTATACCTATTTTATATTAATAATAATAATAACAAATTATTCATAGAATTGACCAATTTCATAGCTTAATTAGCACTAACTATTGAAATCATATACCTTCCCTTGTGCATGTTGGTGATAAATGATTTCCCACCATTGACGAGGTATTATTTATTGCCTGTCTGCATCATGATTTCATCTCACATGTACATTTAGGGACTTTTCAACACAACTCCACATACATCAAGTGGAACTAGATTAGATTCCAATTCATTAATAAAATGAAAATTGATATCAAGTTTTATCCTATACTATTTTGTTACCTTGATCTGTAAATACTTATTTACCCATCCTAATGGATATGGGATAGGATGATCTAAAGCCTCCCGTTAATGTTTTTTTACTATATCCATTGTTATGATGGAAGCCTACAAATGTAATTCAAACAAAGCATCAATATTGGTCTTCCATTATTATATCTTAATGTAGAAAATATCGATCATATACTTCTCTTATTGATGTTTGAAGGCTAGTCAAATTTACTCCACATACATTGAGGTGTAAGAAATATTTCCATTGACATGATACTTGATTTCCACTTGATTTATCAAATATATGGATAGAAGATTATTTTTCTTCCCATCCTTCTTTTGGTTCTTTGCACTTAGCTATGGATGTGTTTTCCAAAGCTACTCCCCTTTTTGGGTATTAATGTGTTAATGATTACAACGATTAATAATATAATTACAATGATCTATCTAGTTCTAGTATTGTTGTTCTTTACATGTTTCCACTTCTTCTTCCCTTCCATGGAATATTCCTAGTTCTTTTTTCATTTCAAATTCTTTAATTCATTTATTTTATTAGCCTACAGTTTCTAGGTTCTATGTTTCTATGCAAGCATCATAAATATTTCTTAGATTTAACAACATCACTTACTTCTATAGATGGATATGTACAACCCCATATTCTTAGAGTATATGACATCTCTCAGGAGAGATACTAAAAATAACGACCATCCTCTTGGATTCAATGGCATACTTATTTGCAATCTTCCCTTGCCTCTACATAATGTAGTTCCATCAGATCCACTATAACTCTACATACCTAATAGGGTAGAATTGGGTTTTAGTGGGAGTTTTAAAGTATTCCTAGTTAGTTATTAGGGGATCATGCTCTAACTTATGGGTCTTCATATGAATTTCCCATTAGGTTAGGACATGTCCCTTAAATTTGACCTAGAAAAAGTCATTTTTGTTCCTCATCTATGGGTTGACCAGTGAATCAACCTTATAGCTTTTACATCCAATAATTTAATTTTAAAGCAATGAATATCACGATGATATAACTTGATCTTACATTTGGTTACACCTTGAACAAGGAATGTGAAAGGTTAATGAAAATCAAACTTAGCTACTTTTTTATAGGTTATTTCATATACATATTTTCTAGATCCTATTAATCCCCAAATTTTACCTCTTATCTCACCTCTATGTTGGATCATCCATCTTGTATGGTTCTAAGTTTTTTTTCCAGAGCTACCATAAGATGGCTCATACTACAACTAATATTTGTGACCTATGGTTCTAGTATCAAGAATATCCCCTCTGTAAAAAATTAAGGATTATTATGAAAAAATTCATTCAACATGTCTAGGGTTTTATGACTTGCTACTTAAAATGATTCCTATGTCCCCTATAAATTTCCACAACTTTCTAATTAAAACCTACTTTGGCACTAATGTGATCTATCAATTGTCTTGGATATTCCACTCAATAATTGATCACAAAGATATGATAAAAATAGTTTGAAATTTGACAATAAGGGTTAAAATCCTTAGATTCCATATTTATTGATTATTATTTTTTGCTAATGCATGAAATAGATAAAAATGTTGAAACAGGGTAAAAATGGAATACAATAACACACCTAAAATAATTAACACAAGATATGCTTTGAGAATCCGTTACAAGAGAAATCCCAGATCTAACGGGAGGTTTTTGTGTTCTCTTTCATCTGGAATCGAAATAATGCAAGTATAGAGGAGATGGTGACTCTATAGTGTTGCTTAACACTATTTTTCCTAATATTGTACTATAGACATTGGAACCCTTCTATTATTCTCTGTCACTTCAAATCCTAATTTGTGATGAACTAGTAGGGAACGAGATAGAACAAGAGATGAATGGAATGCATTTTTCTCATAGTGGCCCAATCATAACATAAACTAGTAGCCAATAAGGGGTTAAGTTTTAGTACTTCGACTGTCATAGTGCTTCTAGAATATTTTTCATAGTATTTACATGGATAGCGCCTTTTACACTGGTAAGCGTGGCCAACATGGGATTCTCTCAAACCATCATGATAAATAAGGAAGGTTACCTTTCGGGTGGCATATATTTTACATATAATTTTTGTGGGAATATTTCTTTCATCATTACAATGCTCTCTAAATCTATAACATTTCTAGGGCTTTTTCTGTAGGTTATATATTTTGTAAGAAATAAAACTTTGTTTGATCCATCAAACTACCTCTAGAAAGTTTTAGGCCATTGTTGTGACACATCCTGCATATGTCTGTTAATCTAGAAATAGAATCTTATTGGTTTTCTTAATTTGTCTGTGTCACCAACACTAGTTGTGGGCCTCCTTCCTTTCTTACAACCCCATTGGACCACTGTAACATAGTCTATCTATATCTCTTAGTCTAAAATAAGACTATAGTCAAACACTTTTAGCTCCTCTGTTTCACTAGCACTAGTTATCATCCTTGTTCGTTGCTTACAACACAACTAGTCATCTTCATAATAGTTTGATGCAGATAATCAAGGCTTATGGTCCAACTTCTCCTTTCTTCCACCTACATGTTGCAAGATTCCTGTAATTAGGGCTCCTTCAACCAACTATTGGAATCAGTAGGGTCTTTCTCAATGATGTGATCGACACAGCTCAAGTCCAATGTATCTTAGCTTCATCGTCAACATGACTTGTCCATGAACATGAGATTTCCTCAGTGTGAAGTGGTGACATTCTATGACTTATTTCGAATGAAAGAGATCAACAAAGGATATGAATTGCGAAGAGCCTCCCACTATGATTTCATCTTAGAGAGAGGTTTCACACTCTTCGTTTTGACTTAAGGTTCTACTCTGTGAATCAAATGGCCAATAATCCCTAGTAGAATCTCATAGCCTTTGTGAACTATGGGGTCACTCCATTTTTGATGCTAGTGGAAGTGGTGGGGGGTGAGGTCTATAATCGATATAGGTCATAAATCAAATCAATGATTCTAATTTTTTCAAAACCTTTTCTCAATATACACTTTATCTCTACATATATGTCGATACTTTTGGCCCTTCATTTCTAGTTAGGTTTCAACCTGGCATGAATACTTGATGCACATTATTAGATGCCACTTACAGCTTTTCAATTCCAATCGTTGTGCTACAAACCTATTATAAATATCAATCTATAATAACAAATCTTATGTTTGATTCTTACAGAGAAGAATTAACATCCATGGACATAATCCATTGGGAGAGTTATGTATAAATCACAACCCAAACATGATAACAAAAAAGTAACTTCTCAATGTATCTTAGCCATAAACTTAGTTTCAATTCACGTTTAGTAAACATTCATAACAATGAGGATTACATAGTTTACATTCACACTTTTCAAGGATATTTTGCTTCTCCGCAATCTCTATCAGCTATGTTCTCCCTAAACATCTCTCCTTATAAAACCCTTCATTAGTACCCTATGTATAATAGACCTATGTAATATTTTTATAGACTAGAAAATATCTTAACTAAACCAAAAGTGTTTCGACATATGTCCCAACAGCACAAACACATCAACCTAACACTATTCATTTTGAGAAAGGGCCATTTGGCTAAAACACTAGCTCACGAAAAAAACCTCACCACCCAAATTCTTTTAGTATAAGGACAATTGTATTTACATAAAATTACATAATTCTATAAATAATAGATTGGAAAGAAATGTATTCCCCTTTCAACATTACTTTACCCCCTTGACCTAATAAAAATGGATTACCTAGTGTTGATGCTCCTACATCAAACTCCCCATGTGGAAATTTTATGATCTCCTAGTTGTATGTCTTCAAACTTATTTTAGTTATATTACAACCCAAAATGCTCTTGCTTTGATTGTTCAATCCTTTACAACTTTCCTTATTATTTTATTTATTGCCTCCTTCCCTTGGTGGTTGCCATAGATTTGTAAAAGTACTATGAAATTTTCTTTGGTCATTATCGTTCCCATTCTTCCACCATTACGTAAAATTTTATTTTCTACCATGATAAAATAAATCTAGCCGACTATTTATTTCTACTCTCCGATTTGTTGTCCAAAACTTAGATGAATTATGATTTTAAATTTACAACTTAGGGGACTCACCACTTTCACATATTCTTTTTACAAAAACATCACTATATTCATTTACTATTGATTGGGTTATTCTTCAATGCCATTTTGTTAAAATTTCCCTTCCTTTTTTATAAGACTTCTTCTTGCTTCAATATGGGGCCACACATCCTCTTTCATGACCCTATATGATTTTCTAATCAAAATTCTTTTAAACTAGTTCAAGATGCTTTCCAATTGTTGTTCCTTTTCTAAAGTATTATGGTAGGCCTTGTATTTAACCATCATTTCTTTGGATTGATTCTTCCATCAAAGTACTTCTGGAAGGATATTAGAATTCCTTCTTCCTGCCTTCCTTAGGGAGTTGACTTATATTCCTCCCTCTTTGAATTTCTTCTTGCAATCTCTAACTTTGTAAAACATTTGTTTCCCCATCAATTTTGAGGTTCTTTGTTTCCTCTATATTATCCTTTCACCTATGAGGGTACTAAGGGAAAACCATGTTGGGCATGAGAAATATTTCTCATTATTGTTTATATATAGATTTTTATGCCATCATCATCAAATGGAAGAACTCTCACCATTAACATATAAAGAATCATTCCACAAGACAACACCTCAGCTAGTGCACCATCATATCCCTTGTGGCTAAAAACCTCAAGTTTCATAGAATTTTGTGTTCAACGAGTTTTGAGTAGGATTCCACCTTCCCTTAAGAGTTAGGGTAAGGAACTTAATCCAAAATCTGATATTTTCAAGTTTCCATGAGAACTAGGGAGATTATTTCTAAGATTTAAATTTCTATCATAAACACCCTTACTATAAAAATAATCAACAAAATCAATAAGTTGTTTGAAATGTTTGTGTTCCTCATTTTCAGTAAGCCATTGTTTAATAATTTTATCAAATATCTCAACTCTAGTGACAAAATCCCAAATAACATATATATTTGTTTGACTCACCAAGAAACCATGATTTAGTACTATATTTGGTTGCCTAAGATATGGATTCTCCTACTATATATATTTTCGATTGAAATTCTACACCTCATTGGAAAAACCCTTCTATTCACCTAATTCTCCTTTACCATGTTCATTATCTAGGTCTAAAATGTTATTGTAGACTTCCTTCACCTCATCTTGTTGTCAAGCTTTGTCATTAGAGACAAATTTTCACTCCCCACTTATCAACGTGAATTCCATTCATTTAGAAAAGTTTTATTTACTAAAGGTAAACACTTTACATTAACATCTACAACTTCATTCCTTGCATGTTCACCAGGAATTACATTGCCTTTCACCATCACAATTCTACTTCCCTTTATTTGATTGGACAAATCCTTAACTCTATCTCTTATAGACAATTCTATCTTATTTTCTTCTTTCCTGATAGCCTTTGATGATTATCAACTTTCATTACCTACAAAACCTACATTCACAGAAACTTTGTCAGATTTAAAAGGTTCTTTGGCATCATCCTGTATCATTTTCTTCTTTTGTTGTTATGGTATTTTCACACAATCCATGATACTCTCCATCAATATCCTCTCCTCATCCTCATCATCATATTCTATAAGGAACACTAATTTTGTTTCACAGAGGTAAACATCCTCTCCCTTGTACTGATTTTTCTTAAGTTATTTCTTTTCTAATGAGGCACTCAAATTATTCTTCAACTTCTCTTGTAGCATAGGCCATTTCTCCTTAACACCCAACCATGCTTCAAGTGTTCTCCTTCAATTTATTGTAGTAGTAACAACACTATGTTGAGTGTTTCCTTTAAATGAGAAAACTCTCTATCAAATTCCTCCCAAATCATCCTTCCCCTTAGGATATTTCCTTTTGCATCTTATTTTCCTCTATTATGGATTACACTTGAATCATTTTAATAACCACTAATAATTATCTTCCTTCGTCATTTGTGAGCTTCATGTGGCCAATTATGAGCTACAATCAAGTCATGCAAACAAGTCTCCTTTATTAACTTACAACCCGAATACCTCACAAAGCCTTCTCTTTTCTACTTTGGTCATTTACGCTTATTTCTCACCTATATTGAGGACTGCTCTTGTTCTCTTGACTTTTGTTTAAGGACATCCTCTATCCTCTTCACCCTTTCAACCTCAACTGGAACACCTTTGATGAAACCTCTTTGCTACAAGGGTTATCTTACATGTCTCCTTTTTCTCCCGTTATGACCCACAATCATCAATTTATCACTAGATTAAAATAAAACTGTAAGACTAGGTTTACTTTCCAGGTCTCCTTAACACTAAGGTATTTTTCCAGTCAAGGAAGTCATTGATTCCCTCTATGTTTTAGTAATTTCTAGCATTTCATCTCCACTTGTTACAAGAGTTATCTTCGAAATAAATCTCTCCAAAACTGCAGATTGGTTGGGTGCGAATCTCCTCAATAAGCTTTGTCTCTGTTCTAGTTCTCTCTCCAATATTTGTACAAAATTTATAATCCCTCATTCTTCCTAAAATGTTATAATACTACCAAGAAACTCTAGTTTCCATAAACTCACTTAATATGTGGTTATAATAAATTAAGAATTCCTACAACTAATAACACAAATAATTTCTTGTTCGAATCAACTATAGTTTAACATGCCAAATGGATTTATATCTATTATCCATGAATAAAATATTACAAGTCACCATCCTATCACATGACGGACTTTAGTACATTTATATTCATTATAAATTTGAACCTTGACTTCATTAATAGAAGAGGTATGCTTACACAATTTAATAGCATGAGACTAAATCTAAATAATCTCACCTTTAAGTGTCTAGTCCACCATACAAGTAACCTATATAATTCACATTACAAAGATTGAAACTTTAATATTGTTTATTCAACAACTGAATCAAAATTCTCTCTAATTGACTACACACGAAATCACTAAGCAAATAGATTTTTTCAAATGGTTAACCTACCAACCATCTCAAGGTCTTATTACATCGATTTTATGCCTCTACCAATTCTAGCCATGAGCTAGCTGTCTTCTTTAACTCATTTCCTCCTACATGAGTAGTGACCTTAATATTCTCTCTCACTAGTTATAATTTTTTCTTCTAGTCACTTCTTAATCCTTCTTAATCCTCAAAGAGTGAATAAGTGCTCTGATACCATTGTCATGCAACTTTTCTTTGTCTCTTGATCCAAAACTAAACTATCTTTAGTTCTCTTTGTTCCTTTATGTCGCCAACACTAATCATGGACTTTGCTTGTTTCTTAGAACCCAATTGGACCACTCTGAAGCATCCTTCCTATATCTCTCAGTTTGGTATTGGAATATTCTTATCACTCTTAATTCCTCTATTTCATTAGTAGTAGCCAGTCATAACCACTTTGATGTAGCCAATCATGGCGTGCGGTCCTATTTCTCTTCGTTCCATATGTAGATTTCAATCCTCTTAAAATTGAGGCTCCTCTGGCCAATGATCATAATCAACAAAGTCTAGTTAAATTATGGGATCGACAAGGGAAAAGCCTTATGTACCTTGGCCCATGGATGAGAGGACCTGTTGATGACCACTAGCTCTTGTCAACGTAGAGTGATGATATTATACTATTATGAAGAATTGAAAGATATTGAAGGTGGATATGAATTTTGTGGGGTCTACACTCGTAGTGTTGGTTGGAGGTTCCACTCTATCAACTGAATGATTGAGAATGCCTAGAAGGATCCCACGACCGTTGTAAATTATGAGGAGGGTCCCCACTATGATGTTAGGGGAAGACATGAATTCCACAATGGATATAGGTCATCCATCGAATCGACAATTATTATTCATCGGATCCCTTAATGCAATTTACACTCAAACTCTATTTATATGGGGATACTTGTGGTCCCTCCTTTGGGGTTGGGATTCAATATAGGGTGAATTCTTGAATCACAGGCTTATTTGTCATTGACATGTTATGTATTCCAATTCTTATGCTACAAACCTATGAGAAACATAAATATATAACCACAAATCTTATGTTTGGATTATTACAAAGGCGTACTAACATCCATGGACATAAGCCGTTGGTAGAGATAAATCTTCAATCATAGCCCAAACAAGATATCCAAAATGTAACTTGTCAATGTATGTTCACTAGAAACTTAGTTTTAATTCTTATTCATCAAACATTAATAACAACAAGTATTACATATTTTACATTCATAATTTTCAATAATCTTGTTATTCTCCTCAAGGAGTGTGATCTCTCTCCCCCTAGATAACTCAACTGTACTCTACTCCTATGACCTACTGTTATCCTAAAAGATACTCACTACTGCGAGTATGTAAAATACACATCTATACTTTTTTTTGCAGACAATCAAATATCTTAATAGAGAAAAATGTGTTTGGACATATGTCCCAACACACCAAGAACATCAACCTAACACTTGTCATCTTGACAAAGGCCCATTTAAACAAAACACCAACTCACCAAAATAGACTAACAACCTATATTCTTCAAGACTATGAACACTTATATTTACATAAAATTTCATAATTCTATGCAAATTATATTGGAGCGAAATGTATTTCTCTTTGGATATTATAGGAACCCATTGACCTAATGAAAATTGATTGGTTGGCATTGATGCTCCTACATAAAATTGTTTAAACTAGTATCTATTTTTAAAAATGGTCCTATGAGTTGGTTCTTCTAATTTTTCCACCTTGAAATACTTGAGTTTTATGGAAAATGATTTACTGATCCAATATGGATCATGAATTGTGATGTTCATAAAGGATTACATCACATTGCAACAGTCTTAAAGAGTTATGTTGGATTTTAAAATTACTATATAGTTATGAATGATTGTGTCATTCATGAAGGTTTATGTCACATGATATTAATCAATAGCTTTGTTGTATCATGCCATTCATCAAGATTATGTACGATTGCAATTCTTTCATAGTGTGATGTTTGATTGTAACTTTTCTCAATGGTTACACTTGGTTATGATGTTCATTAGGGGCTATGCCACATTATAACACTAAGAGTTGTATAACATTGTTAAATATATTGTGATTTTGATCTTGGTTAATAAATGTGGACTTATTATTTAGCATTGTTTACTATGAAGTTTGGTATATATTTATCATTTATTGTTAATGAAAGGAATTTAAAAATATCAATAATGTTTTCATAGATTCAATTTTAAAATGTGTAAGAAATTTATTTAATATATTCAAATTAGCAATAATTTTAAAATCTCTATGATTTATTGGCACAAAATTGTTGTGTTCAAGGATTCAAAATAATAGCTATGAATAGTCTGACTAAGAGCTAGCCATGTTCAAAAAAATTCAACTAATGTCATCCAAATTCAATGTGACATAGCCTTTCATGTACATTACAACACAACATAACCATTGATGAATTGAGAAATCTAATGTAACCAATATGAATTTCACAATATGACATAACTCTTAAATTATGAACACTAAAGTCTAATAAAACCATCTACGAATGTTATATTGTCACATAATATTTGATCATAATCACAACATGAAATAACCAATATGTAGAAGAACAAGTTGACATAAGAAAACTAAGAAAAAAATGAGATAACAATAAACAACATTAGGTATGATTGACCATAGTGAAGAATGATAAACATAATCAAACATGTCCAACCAATATCAACCAAATTCAATGCTATATGAAATCATTTTTTGAAAAGAGTTGTTCAAATATTGTTGGTTCCTATTGAGCTATGTTAAGGGGTTGAATATGGAATATGATATCCTAATATAGTTTTATGCCAATTAGATCTTTTTCTTAGTCATTATAATTAACTTTCTATGTTTCTTGGCATTAAATGGTCCAAGATCTAACAAAACAATCATTCAACGCCACTCTTTGTTTCTAATTATATAGTGCATGTAAGACTTATGGGAATAATTTTTTGCACTAATAAACTAATCCTCATTAGTATGATTAACTTTTTCAAAAATGGAAGCCAATGTGTATAATATGTGAAATTAATCTATACTATTGTTGATATCTTCAAAATTTAGTAAAATTAAAGAAAATGGGACTAAAAAGGAAATATTTATTCATACATTTTTGTTTCTAGAAATCTACAAAAATCTTTATGAAAAATACATTTTAAATTAAAAATAAGTCTTTATTGCATTATAATACTAAAAATTAAAAAATTCATTGTACTACTTCAAAAACCATTGGCAAAGAAATAGCCTAATAAAAAAACCAAAATATGATTCTAAATGGTTGAGTTATCATACCTGAAAACTTCCCTCCAAAATTTATAGATAAATCCACCCAAGCATAACTGAAGTGTGATATGGCATCAACTAATTGGCTTGTTGGTTGGACAAAGTGAGTAAATTATGTATTTACGTGGGTTACTTATCGTGATACAAACTAGAAAACAAAGATCTTGATACCTAGTCAATAGGATTGGGTGAATATGTGTAAAATAATGTAAATAGAAAATAAGGAGAGTTTGAATATGAAGAGGCACTAGGAGATGAAGCCCAAGAGTCTCTCCTTCCATGTATATATCTATGATCAAATTTAATGCAAAAACATAGTTCATTTTGAGGAGTTACCTCCTGGCCTGACATGGTATCAGAGCTCAGGTCCCAACAACTATTTTTGGCTCCCTTCCTTACCTTGTAACTCCTTCCTCCCCATATTTTTCATATTTCTACAGAACTGTCAACTTTGTCCCACAATTTAAAAATAATAATTATGGTGTTTTTTACCTCCTCATTAGATTTGTTGGTGTTGTCTTCATTGTTTTGGGAGACTGGCGAGAAAAAATCACTAGTTGTTGCACTACTTAGAGGAAATGTTTTGTATCGGGTTTATACATAAACTCCATGACTGTTTTGCAACAAAAGACTAGTAAGCCTTAAGTTTTTTTTGTTAAATGACGGAAGCATGAACGTGACTATGTTAAATATTTTATCATGCAATTTTGTTATTGGTGGCATTACTATGTTGAACTTGTTTGTATTTCATTGAGTTCAGTGGTGGTATTATTATGATTGTCACTGCATATATGTACAAAGATTTACCGCGTCACTAGTTATGTTGTCCTAATTAGTTATGTGGTCTGGTTGTTACATCCTTATATCACAACATTTTTTGGATGAGTCTCAACTCCTAGTTGGCGTGGCTCCATTGAATGGTTTATACTCCTAAATTATCTCCACTCTCACTGCACAGTTAATATGACCTCCCCATACCACAATCGTACCTCCCATTGCCTCCTCCCACAATCATACTACTTCGTTGAATGGGATACAACTAGAAAGGTATACCACCCTTCGCATACCACTTGTTTTTAATAGATAACATTGGCTATCTTTTAATACATAGCATTGGCCTGAAATACCGCTAGTTTCTCCTCCCACATACCACCAGTCTAAACCGCCTCCTGCTATGTTGAATATTGTGTATCATGGTGAACAAAATGTGCATAACTCCCGCCTCTATTATATAACCCTCTTGCTATACCATGATAAGTTATATCCATTATGCACGGTATAAAAGCCACAAGTGTTCAAATAAATATTCCTCCCATAGCTTATGTCAAGGAACTATATCCCACTTACTCAAATTATCTTGAGTCATTGCAAGAAAGTGGATACCACAAGGAGTGTTGGGTCCCTATAATACTAGTAATTACCCCATTACTATTGTAGTTATACCCCTTATTTATATTTTTGTGCCCCCATTGCACCCATATTGTTATTAATGTGCCCATAGAATCCCTCTATTGTTATTTTTGTGGCTTTATATTATTATTGTTAGGTCGGCTGGATTATATTGTGACTCCATAGACTCCTATATATAGAAAGGAGGTTTTGTCATTTGAATCATCCAAGAATTGTTCATTTATGTAATGTAAAGGAGGTTTACCCCTCGAAGAGGCTGAATTCTAAGGCGTTGATCTATCTTTTCTATCTTTTCTTGAGCTGGTTTCATAACATTTGGTATCGGAGCTTTGGATTCTAGGGTTTCGCTGCTCCAAACAGGTCATCGTGGCATTTTCGCTATAACTTTTTTTTTGTGACATTTCAGAAGTCGCAAAAAAAACCCATTTGAAAAGAAATCGCGCTGAACCTTGGGTTCTAATTTCAGAGCTTTGCGCGTGATAGTTTCGGAGATATGATCTCAGGAAGTTGGTCTTTTTGCAGACTCCTGAATTACACTCAAAACAGGTGACTTGGGGAAAATCGCCATAACTTTATTTCTGAGCATCATATTGAAATTTCGTAAGAAGGTACAGAAATAGGACGGACGGTAGTTTTCGTTTATATAATTTTCAGAGTCAAAGGTTGAAAAAATGACACGTGGCACTTCATACAATTTTTCTCTACTGAACTAGTCTATAATCAGGTCACTGCGGGAGATTGTGCATAACTCTTTCTTGGAGAATCAAATTTGGATCAAACTAGTGGCACTGGAAAAAGAACATAGAAGGCTACTATAGGTCACAATTTCAGAACTGGATGATTCGAAATTACAGAGATATATCAGATTCAATATCAGGCTTCTACAAAGTAAAAAAAAGGTGTGTAGTTTTTATTTTTTATTTTTGCATAAACTTGGTTTGAAGGAATTCAAAGGGCATAGTAAAGCATTATTATCGGTAACTGATGCCCCAAGGAAAGAAAATTCAAACACCTAGTAAGGAACCTGAAAGCTCTAGCATGACTCATAAAGAAGAGGAACAAATGCTACATGATATATCAAAATTACAAGAACAAGTGCAACAAATGTCACGCTCACAAAAGCTAACATATGCTAAGATAAATGGCGTGGAATCTAAGATAAAGGGCATGGAAGCTAAGATGGATGATCTGAAGACAAATTTGAGGATAGATTTGAAGACAGACATGGTAGATTTGAAGACAGATTTGAGAAATTTTCTACAAGAAATACTTACTAATGGTGAAAAGGTTGTAAAGGAAACTCATGATGTGAACAAAATAAATGTTAATCATGATTCCATAGACTCTAATGTTGGATCGAAGACCCACAATATTCCAAAAATCGATATGAGGAAGTTTGATGGCAATGATCCCGCCACATGGATATTACAGATGGAGCAGTTCTTCGATCCCAATAATGTGCAAAACACATAAAAGGTACGTATGACAACTTTATATTTCGAACCAAATCAATTTGTATGGTATCAATGGCTTTGTTCTCGTAAAAAATTTATCACTTGGGCAATTTTTATGGAAGAATTGATAGCACATTATGAGGATACAAAAATCAACACTTTTTTTAGCCAATTGATAAGTCCCAAACAAAAGGGTTCAATAATGGAGCACATTGAGGAGTTCCAAAAATTGAACATAAGGGTAAAAGATATTCCAGAGCAGCATAGGATTGATGTGTTCATAGGGTATTTAAAGGATAATATCCAACATGATGTTCGACTTTGGGAACCTGATTCATTAGAGAAGGCATTCAGGTTAGCAAGAAAAATGGAAAGCAAAATTATGGCAACTAGGAAGCATACCACTCACAACTATAAAGACGGAAGTGTAGTTGCCCCTAGTCTTCCCCAACCTATAAGGTTGACACCACAACAATTAGAAGAAAAAAGAGAAAAGGGGCTTTGTTCTAGTTGTGATAAAAAATACACTAAAGGTCATAAGTGTGCTGAGAAGAAATTATTCTACATAGAATGTGAAGAGGAAGAAAAAAAAGAGTAAAGGGGTGTAATTGCACAATTATGTTCGCTAGATGTTTCCGCATTAGTATCATCTATTTCTCCAGATCTCCAAAATGTCTTGGACAATCATTCCAAGGTATTTGAGACTCCCAAAGGTCTCCCACCTATGCGTGATCATGATCATGCTATTCATCTGATTCCAGGAAGTGTTCCTCCAAACATCAGGCCGTACAGATATCCCTATGTCCAAAAAAGTGAAATTGAACGTATGGAATGCTAGAGGCTGGTATAATTCAACTGAGTCAAAGTTCTTTCTCTGCTCCAGTAGTATTGGTGCACAAGAAGGATGGATCATGGCGCATGTTTCTAGATTATAGGGAGCTCAACAAGCTCACTATTAAAGATAAGTTCCCCATTCCTGTCATTGATGAATTACTGGATGAATTGCATGGATCAATTTACTTCACCAAGTTCGATCTTCATTCAGGATATCATCAAATCAGAATGAAGATTGAAGACATTCCGAAAACGGCATTTAGAACTCATGAGGGTCATTATGAATTTCTGGTCATTCCTTTTGGCCTTACCAATGCACCTTCAACATTTCAAGGTTTGATGAATTCAATTTTCAAACCATTCCTTAGAAAATTTGTGTTAGTATTTTTTGATGATATACTTATCTACAACAAGTCTTGGAAGGATCATGTTGAACATGTTGACAGGGTGCTACAACTATTGGAGGAGAAACAATTATATGCCAAAATATCCAAATGTTTCTTTGGAGTCCAGGAGACGGAATATTTGGGTCATATTGTATCTCATGAAGGAGTTAAGGTAGACCCTACCAAAATTAAAGCCATTAAGGAATGGAAAATCCCCACATCCATAAGGCATTTGCGCGGATTTCTTGGGTTGACAGGGTATTATCACAAGTTTGCTAAGAATTATGGGAGAATAGCAACACCTCTAATGACATTATTGAAGAAAGATGCATTTTCATGAACTCCGGAAGCAACAAAGGCCTTTGAACATCTTAAAGAGGCAATGTGCCAAGCACCGGTCTTAGCTACACCGGACTTCACAAAAACCTTTATTTTGGAATGTGATGATTCAGGAAATGGAATTGGTGTTGTTCTAATGCAAGATGAAAGACCCATTGCTTTTGAAATTCGTCCAATCAAGCGAAAGTTTCTAAGCAAAGCTATTTATGAGAAGGAAATGCTGGCAATAATGCATGCACTTAAGAAATGGTGACCCTACCTAATGGGAAGACACTTCAAGGTATAAACGGATCATGATAGCCTTAAATACTTTTTAGAACAAAGATTATCCTCTGAAGAGGAACAAAAGTGGGTCACAAAGATGTTGAGTTATGACTTTGAAATCATCTACAAAAAAGGGAAGCAAAATGTGGTGGCAGATGCACTCTCAAGGAAGGATGAGGATGTGGAAGCATTGTTGTGGGCTATTTCTATCATCCAACCAGATTGGATAAATGAAGCAAGGGAGGAATGGAAGAATGACGAAGAAGTGTGGGTACTTATTCAAAAGCTACAACAAGATTCCAGTACGTCTAATACATTTAGCTGGAAAAATGATTCGTTATGGTACAAAGATCGCTTATACCTCTGTAAGAATTCCCAGCTAAAACAAAAGATTCTTATGGAATTGCACACTTCTCCCTTAGGAGGGCACTCAGGATTTTTAAAAACTTACCACAGGGTTAAGAAGGAATTTTTTTGGGATGGCCTTAAATCAGATATTCAAAAGTTTGTGGCAGAATGTTTGGTTTGCCAACAAAATAAAGATGAAACAATTAAGACACTGGGTCTATTACAACCTTTATCCATTCCAAGCCAACGTTGGGAGGAGTTATCAATGGATTTTATCACAGGTTTACCCAATTCTGAGGGAAAGAGTGTCATCATGGTGGTAGTTGACAGACTTACCAAGTATGCACACTTTTGTGCATTATCACATCCATTTAAAGCCAGTACAGTTTCTACTGCATTTATGGAAACAATTCAAAAGCTACATGGAAACCCAAAGATTATTGTAAGTGACAGAGATCCCATTTTCACTGGAAATTTTTGGACACAATTATTTTCTTGTCTTGGTACTCAATTAGCTCATAGCTCATCTTATCATCCTCAATTTGATGGGCAAACTGAGATAGTAAACAAATGTTTGGAAGGATATCTTCATTGCTTTGTATCTGATAAATAGACACAATGGGTCAAATGGTTGCCTCTGGCTGAATGGTGGTATAACACTTCCTTTCATACAGCAACAAAAATGACCCCATTTATGGCACTTTATGGGTATCAACCACCATCCATCACATCATATTTAAGAGAAAATTCTAAGCTTCACGCAGTGGAACATCACATCGAACATCAACAACAAGTCCTCCAACTCTTAAAGGATAACCTCGCATTGGCACATAATAGAATGAAACAACAGGCAGATCAACATCGCAGTGAAAGAAGTTTTGATGTAGGTGATTGGGTATTCCTATGGCTACAACCATATAAGCAAATGTCCCTCAAGCAAGCTAAGAAAGATAATAAATTATCACCAAAGTATTGTGGTCCGTACAAGGTGTTGCAAAAGATTGGTACTATGGCATACAAATTGGAGCTTCCTGTAGCTTGTCGATTGCACCTAGTTTTCCATGTTTCATGCTTAAAGAAGGTTATAGGCGACAAGCTCCCAGTTCAAACAATATTGCCAGAACTTGACGAGGAAGGAAAAATTATATTGGAACCGGAAGTAGTTATAGAAACAAGAACTCGACAGCTACCAAATCAATCAATTTCAGAGTACCTTATCAAGTGGAAGAACTTATCCGCTGAAGATTCCACATGGGAGGATGAGAATTTTATGTAGAAGTATCCAGAACTACTCAAGCGTTGAGGACAACACTTTTTTGAAGGAGAGGGGCATGTTGGGTCCCTATAATACTAGTAATTACCCCATTACTATTGTAGTTATACCCCTTATTTATATTTTTGTGCCCCCATTGCACCCATATTGTTATTAATGTGCCCATAGAATCCCTCTATTGTTATTTTTGTGGAGTTATATTATTATTGTTAGGTCGGCTGGATTATATTGTGACTCCATAGAATCCTATATATAAAAAGGAGGTTTTGTCATTTGAATCATCCAAGGATTGTTCATTTATGTAATGTAAAGGAGGTTGCCCCCTCGAAGAGGCTGAATTCTAAGCCGTTGATCTATCTTTTCTATCTTTTCTTGAGCTGGTTTCATAACAAGGAGAATACCTATGACTCCCTTGGGAAGAAGTTTGTTGAGAGAGAGGGTGTATTGGAAGAAGAAAACTCGTGAGTCTTCTTAATAAGTTGTGTGTCTTGCACATAAACAGAATAATCTTGCATAAGATTATTCTATAGGAAGAGTAGGTCGAAGAAGAAGAGGAAGAAAGAATTTTAGAAGTAGGGGGGGCAGATAATTCCAAGGATAAAATTTTGATCTTCATTGAATATGTTGCAATAGAGATGGATCTGATGCATCTAGATTTAAGTTGCCTTAGGACAAAATTGAACAATAAATAAATGAAGCCAAAGGCAAAACCAACAACAAAGGGAAAGGTAAAGCACCTGAATCCACTCACTATGTTGTTGCACATTGCAATAATATAGTAACTGAAGACTTATTTAATGCTTCACTTGTTTCTTGGAAAGGTATTGGTTTATTGATTTAGGGGAAACTTTCCACATGGATTTTAGAAGAGATTTTTTTTAAATTAACTCAATTTTGATGGAGCATTATACTTTACAAACAAGTCAAAACTCAAGCAATCACAACTTGGTATAATCAGGCCCAAACTTCCTAGTCTTCCAGAATTTCTTCTACATGATGTTTAATATCTTCTGGAGCTAAGGAGAATTTTTTTGTCTTCGATCAACATTTGCTAGCAACGAAACTCCATTCATATGTTTGATGTCAAGGTTGATGTCAGAAAAGCATGAGATCGCTCACTTGTGACGACGGGGACAAAAGAGAAATGACTTATGAATATACAAGGTACCCTACTCATGCACAAAACTTCTCATACTGTTCGCATTACGATGAAGGTACATTTCTGTCAAGTGCTTTATGGAATTCTATATTTGGACACTTGAATCATGACAACTTTCGTATTTTGAATAAAATTGTTGTTGATGGTTTGCCTACAGTTCCTAGGAAAATTAAGCAATGTGATGATGTATCTTATGAAAGAACAACAAACAGTGTTTTCATGATTCACATTCTAGAGAACATAGAATACTTGAACTTATTCATTTAGACTTATGTGGCCCAATGCCTATTCCTTCTACAAATGGAGATAAATATATGATGACATTTATTTATGACTACACTAAAATGTGTTGGGTTTTTTTATTGAAGAACAAAACACATGTTTTTCAAATATTCAAGAACTTTTAATGCATGCATTTAAAATGATACACAATATCATATTCAGTCTATTCACATTGATAATGAAAAACTATCTACTCCAACATGGCATGAAACATCAAACAATTGTGCCTTATAATAACCAACAAAATGGAGTAGCTGAAAGAATGAACAGGAGAATGTTAAATATGGTATGTCCAATGATGTTTTTCAAGAATGTTAAACTAGTGTTTTTGGCTAAGGCAGTTCTATGTGTGGTGTATGTAAAGAATAGGTGTCCATCTAATGCTATTAGAAACATGACTCCTTATGAAATGTGTTATGGTAACATTCCTCTAGTAAAGCATCTCAAGGTCTTTGGTTCCACTTGTTATGCGTTGATACCAAAGGAAAAAAGGAAGAAAACTTGGTTCAAGGAGTCGTAAGTGCATCTTCGTTGGGTATTCAAATACCTCCAAATCATACAATCTCTATGATGAAGTTAATAAGAAATATGTAGTGTCTACAGATGTGATATTTCTTGAACCTTCCAAGGTTGACAATGTTGTTGAGCGGCAAATTGATCACTTGGATAGATTTGGACATGCAAATTATTTTGAAGAATTTGATAATAAGATTCCACATCCTGAAGGGGGGATTCCTATATTGGATCAATTTATGTAATATTTTTCTAAATCTCCCTCTCCTCCACATGAATTTGTAGCCACAAATGACACTTTGAGTGATTTGATTGAAAAAATTGGGATACTCAATCTTGATTCATCCCTAACTCAGTCAATAGAGCAACCTAGGCCATCTGTGAAAGTTCCTCCAAAATGGCTGACAAAGACACTTGAAAGTGTTTATCCACCTGACAGTTGGAAAGAGAGGAACAAGAAATTCAACCAGGCAAAATGGAGGCGATGTAGATGATTCTGATTCACCTATTGATATGGATGTTCATTTTGATTGTGAATTGAATTTTTCTTCAGATTTTAAAAACATGCCTGCAAAGAAGCCGCTTCTCATGATTAATGGAAAGAAACCATGCAAGAAGAGTACGATGCCTCTATAAAGAATGACACTTGGAAGGTAGTTGGTCCTCTATTGGAACCAAACGAATAGGTTGTAAGTGGGTCGATAAGAACAAGTTTAAAGTTCATGGATGACTTGACAAGTACAATTCCAGGCTTGTGGCAAAAGGTTTTTCATAGAAGGAAGAGGCTGGGTATGAGAAGACTTCCCCTCCACAACAAAATGGGCTACCATCTAGACATTCTTTGCCTCACTATCTCAGAATGGCTGTAAAGTCCATCAAATGGATGTAAAAACTGCTTCCTTGAATGGAGATCTGAAAGAGAATGTTTGTATGTCCAAGCCAGAACAATTTGTTGTGAAGGGTCAAGAACATAAAATATGAAATATTGTAAAATAATTGTATGGCCTCAATCAAGCATTGCGACCCTAGTAGGAGATGTTAACAGAGAATCTTCTAAAACTCAAATTCAAACATTATGATCTTGATTATTCAACTTTGTTTGTCAAGAAAGTTGGAAAAACAATTTTATATAATTTGGTGTATGTAGATGATCTTTTGATGACAAGAAATAATGAGAGCTACATTGCATCAATAATGAAGGAATTGAGGAAATGTTTTGAAATGAGAGACTTGGGTTATGTTCACTACTACCTTAGTATTGAAGTAACCCAACATTTGAAGTTTATATTCCTCTCTCATAAGAAGCACATTAGAGATTTGTTGAACAAGTTTGGCCTGGCTGAGTGCAATTATTTGACTGCTCCAATGGAACAAATCTTAAATCTCACATCCATTGAAGGAAAATGTTTTGAGGATACAACAAAGTATAGACAACTTGTAGGAAGTCACAACTACCTGACTACTACCAGAGCAAACATTTCATTTGTTGTTGGAATCCTTTCTAGGTTAATGCAAAAGCCTTGTGAGGGAAATTGGTCTTCTACGAAAAGAGTTCTAAAGTACTTAAAAGAAACTCAATACCTTTGAAATAAATATACACAAGTGGGCGAGTTCAGCTTGATTGGATACTTTGATTCAAACTTCGATGGAGATAAAAATATTGGGGTATCTAATTCGAGTTATGTTATGAGTCTTATATCAGACGTTCTCTCCTAGAGGTCATTCAAACAATCAATTCCAACATATTCCACAACTGAGGAAGAATATGTTGCAGCAACAGAAGCAACAAAGGAAATTATGTGACTCATGAAATTTCTTGAAGATTTGTAGGTGAGACAAGTGCATTCAACTCCACTCATGATGGAGAACACTTCTACAATAAAGTTGTCCAAGAACCCAAAGTTCCATCATCGAACGATGCACATCAATACAACATGTCATCTTATTCGACATCATGCATATTCCAAGACAATTCATCTATGCCATTGTTGCACAAATGAAAAGATTGCTGACATCTTCACCAAAGCCCCTAGAAGAGAAAAGTTTGAAAGATTCAAAATGATGCTTGGACTCACCAACATCCATTAAGACTAAGGGGGAGAATGTTGACACCTAATCATTGGCATTGGGTGAATATGTGTAAAATAATGTAAATATAAAATAAGGAGAGTTGGAATATGAATAGACATTTGGAGATGAAACCGAAGAGTTTGTCCCTCCACGTATATATCCATGATCAACCTTAATACAAAAACACAATTCATTTTGAGGAGTTACCTCCTGGCGTGACCAAATATGTGATATACCAATGACGTCAAACAATGATTGGGGTCCTATATGGTGATGGTGGAGTCACACGCATGCAGGATAGACACATGCATGGATAGCTTGAATGTTAGGTGATACATACATGTCTATAGGTGACATACAAGAGGACTAAGTGGTTTAAAATTAATGATGTTGATAGTGTTGGATAAATTTTTCTAAAGAGTGATTTTGAATCTTGGTGAGAAAAAATAGTGACCTATAAATGATGGCGGTGGTAAAAAAAAAAAAATCAATGCAACGGGGGAATGAATACTAAAAAATCATAATGTAGTGAAAACAAGATAGTAGGAAAAGGAAGCACACTAGAAAAGAAGAATTGGAATTGAGTTGATGGCTTGAAAAGTTTCTGGTGATAATAAAAAAGTAAAGAAAACACCATAAACATTAAATGATTGATTTTTTGAATTAATTTTGAAATTTTTTATAAAGAATTCTATTTTTTTTTTAAATTACACCTATCAAATGCCATTAATGAAATGAAGTATTTATAAATGGTGCATATGGAAATTGATTTTCGAAAAGAACATAATATTTTTAGCTAAGTTTGATACTTCATTGGCAACCATGTTGTCAAATTGATCCAACAACCAATGAAAAGTGTAAATTTAAGAAGTGACCATAAATATCTTGAAAATATACTAGTAACCTAGCCTAATCAATGATCAATTTTTACCATAGGAAATCGTAATACCATGTGGCGAGATATATTTCAGCACAATAAAATACCAAATTAATAAAGATCTGAATTGATAGAGCTTGTAAATGGAAAAAACCTTGGAAGAGAATCATAAACAGATTAATTTGTGATGCTCAATTAATTTTCTCAACGTTCTTCTTCATGTACCATACTTATAAATGGACTGATGACATGTAAATCATAATAATACTCAATTTTTAAGATAATGGCCAAGACAAATACAAAATTTATCTATGATATGGCTTTGTTTATAGGACATGAGATCAGTGTCTATGAAATGAATTCACTAATAAACTAAACAAACGTTTACACATTCTACCACCTTCTAGATTTTAAAACATGAAACCTTACAAGGGAACCCATGCTCTTAACTAGTTGGCATAATAAAGTTTTACATATATAATAGTAATCCAATTTTATGTCCATGTCCAAGCATACCGAATTGAGTACTATATTTTACAAAAACATACATACCCTACCCTACTTTGATTTTCAACATTTGGCCTTTTAGGAGGAGATGCATGCACTTATCCATTAAGACCATTGAAACTATATTATAATGTATATACAAATTAAACTTATTTTTTTTCATTAATGTAATAACTTAAAATTTCTACATATTAAGATTATTTAATCTTAAAATTTATCTATGCACATAATCAATAAACTGATTAATTCAATAATTGAAAATATTGATATAAAATATTGCTATGCATAACATTTATTGCACTGAGAGGCACTCTCCAACCGAATATGGAATCATTGTTGTAATGTTAACATAAATAGTCTAACTTGGTAAAAAATAAAATAAATTAAATTAAATTAAATAAATCAATAAGAGACACAAATCTCTCTATATTTAAAATTATAAAAATTAAAAAATTAAAGTAATAATTTTAATTTTAAATGCTAACTATAAAGTTATAAAGTTAAATTAAACTAAATTACCATGGTTTATAAGCCCATAGTGTTTCATGGTCCATGATATTTGTCCATGGTATTTTTTATGATGAATCATATTTAAAAGCTTGAGGAAATCCATTATGGAATGCAAACATACCAACTTAGATCCATCTTAAATCCATACTTGACCCATCTAGATACTTCGTAAATTTGAATTTAACGTAAATATATGTTGGTTTAATTTTATCATTTTATAACCCTTTATGAGTGAACTGATAATCATCCTATGAGTGATCTCAGTGAAGATTTATTAAACAAAAGGTATTACAGACCCATGTGCTAGTGTGTGTTCTATGTTATTGGAACAACGGATCGATCAGATTGCCAATACACAGAAAATAAATGGAAAGGCAACAGAGAAATACAATAAGCAATACAAAGACACAAACAATTTTTAATAAGGATTTCACCCTATTCTCCAGGACTACGTCTCCGGTGCAGCTTCAGTGGTGGGTTTATTTTATTGTGTCTTTCAGCAGAGAAATTACAATGCAGGGACTCAATATGAGTTCTCCTGAAGTAGAGTTTGCCTGGGAGGGTGGTTCTTGGATTCCCCAAGCAACGCGGAGTACACAGACTCTTGTTCTTCCTACCAGCTCTGTGACCCTTGCTCTATAGTGGAAAGAGCCAACTCTGATGCTCAATTCAGACAGATTCCTCTATGGGAAGGCCTGATTCTTCAAGCTCTCTTGTGCTTGATGCTGCCTATGGTCAGCTCGACCCTTTGTCTCCTCTGCATTGCCTTACTGCTCTCTGTGCTCAGTCCTCCTCTCAGGGTTCACTATTCACTGTCTCTCTTGGCCGCTTAGACTCTTCGTTCTCTTTCTTCTGATCCCTATTCACTGTCTCCCTTCATGGCTTTAGCTATTCGACCTCCACGCCTATTCGGTTCCTCTCCTGCGTTAGCATGAATGCTTGAGAAGTAGCCACGCATCCCCATTAGAACTGCACCAGCCCACTCATCGATTTGTTTCTTTCTCCACTATGGCAATCAATGGATTCTGAATCCCCTTAAATCGCGGCTTAATCCCCTGTCGATTCCGCTTCTATCTATCCTGCGCAATCTCAATCGTCCGATCGGGCTCCTCCAGATCCAACATGATTTGCACGTCGAGCATGGTTGACATGCTCGATTGATAACACGTGATCATGGTGGTTTTTCTCTCACCTCCGCGGCTACACGTCATTCGCTGAGTGCAATCACTCCGCTTTCTCCAAAACCACTTACCGTTCAACGGTGCCCCAATCAATACCGATGGTTTCTAGGGCATGGGGCCTGCCTTTGTACTTTAGCACCTTTACCTTTTTCCGCCTAAGGCCCTCTATCTCCCCACGTGACTGAGTGCTTAAGGCTCCTCATTTTTGGCCTTTTTTGCCCAGCAACGCACGTTATCAAAAATCAGCTCTTTTTCCTGATCTGGGGCTCCCAGGGGCTATTTTGACCTCCTGTGCAATCTCCATGTGCCTCAATTAGCACACTTTGACCGAGGTCCTCGTCGTTCCACATCAGCTGCCATGGCCACTAGTTCAGGGTATTTTCGATTGTTATTTTGGATTCTTAAAGGATTTGTTTCGTCCTGATATCTAGTCATGGTTCTATGACAGTCGTTTATGGATCTGATTTGGATCATAGCCTCCCAACTAAAAATATTTTGGACCACCAAAAGTTGGTTTTCTTCAAGCATCGACTAAGTGAGGAAACTGCGGTCTCACTTGTCCAATCTCAATCCAATTCTCACTACTCGGCTTCGAACCTTTAAGCCCAATTCTGAGGTATTCCACCTATCCACTGCGTGTCGTCCTTACCTTCCTATCTAGCACAGTATCTTCCTGCAACTCATTAAGATATTCAAGTAACAGGTCATCAACATAACGCAATTGACTCTACTCTTCAAGGTCCTCAATCATTGAAGGTTCAAACAACCTCAAGCAATTTGCATTCACGATTGAGTAGATGTGCATGTAAGCTAGTAGATCAAGGTGAAAATCATTCTAAACAATATTCTCAAGTATCCTGAAGGGTCCATACCTGATAGGTTTTAGCTTCTTTCCTTCACCTTGCATCCTATCCTTGCTGATATACAGGCAGACTTGGTCTCCAACTTGAAAACTATTCTCCATCTGATGCTTATCATGCCTAGCCTTGTACTTGGCCTGGCTCTTTTCCACCTGTTCTTGTACTTCTTGGTGGATCTCCTGGATATGTTCAATGAACCTAGTTTCATTGTCCACGTCACTATGTCCATCAACCATGGTATCTTTAGCAAAGACAAAATCCAAGGGAGACCTTGGTATGAAACCAAAGCAGGTGTCAAAAGGAGATCTCTGGGTAGAAGAGTGTTTGGCTCTATTGCAAGCATGCTGCACATAACACAAGTGTTCATCCCAAAGCTTAGGGTGTTTGTTGCAATATCCTCTTAGTAACTGGATCACTGTCCTATTAACTACTTTTGTCTGACCATCTATTTGTGGATGAAAAGTTGTGCTTTTCTTTAATTTGGTGTCCATTAGTTCCCACAGACTAGACCAAAAATTTCCCACAAATCGAGTCTCAATCAGATATAATGGAAGTGGGTAATCCAAAATGAACCCATACATGTTCAAAGAATAATTTTTCAGTTTGTTCAGTTGTAATCTGTTTACTACAGGGTATCAAAATACACATTTTGTTGAACCTATCCACAAGAACATATAGATAATCATGACCTTTCCTAGATTGAGGAAATCCTCCAACAAAATCCATGGAAATGGTTTCCCAAGGGTGAGAAGGAACTGGCAATGGAGTGTACAAGCCTAGTTTTTTGTTATTGGTCTTTCTTTTAGCACACATAGCACACCCCTTTACATATCTAGAAACTGTCTCACTCCTTCTTGGCTAATAGCAAAACCTTTGCATCTATGCAATGGTTTTACTTACCCCAAAGCGACCTGATATCAAAGAAGTGTGTGCTTCCCTAATATCTTTGCTCTCTCAGTTTGTGGAATGCAGAGTTTCCCACAATGATATAAGAGTCGGTCCTTCACATGATAGTCCAATTCTTCTACTCTTTTGCCTTAACTCAAAGTTGCATATACATCTTTGAAGTACATATCCTGAGCTTATTGTTCTATGTAGCTTTCATGTAGCACAAAATTATGCTTAAGTATGGTAGATGCATTTATAATGGGTCTAGATAACATGTCTGCAACCTTGTTATGTATGCCCTTTTTATGTCTGATCACTAAATGAAACTGTTGTAGAAAACCCATCCATCTATAATGTCTTCATTGTTGAAACTTAGTTTTGGAGTGTAGATATTGAAGTTGCTAATGATCAATATGTATTACTATTTCTTTTCCCATTAAGTAATGTTTCCACTTTTTCACACTCTACACTAATGCATACAATTCTTTATCATATGTAGGATAGTTAATTACTGTAGGATTAAAAGTCTCAAAATGATAACCGATGGGTTTATCGTGCTGTGTCAACAGTGCTCCCATGGAATAGTCACTGGCATCAGTTTGGATCTCAAATGGTCTTTGTAGATTTGGCAGTTCTAGTACAGGTGTTGTACTAATTTTTTCTTTCAAGGTGTTGAAGGATTTATGCTATTTGCCTCCCCACTGAAACACCTTGTTCAATCTTGTCAAATACTGTAAGGGAGCTACAATTGAAGAGAAATTTGAAATGAACTTCCTCCAATATTGTGCTTCTCCTAAAACGCTTCTCGCTTCTATAGCAGACTTGGGTTTAGGCCAATTTACAATGACTACCACTTTAGAGGGATCTATTTTCAATTCACCTCCCCCTACTATATGACCCAAATAATTTAGAGAGGTTTTGCACATTTAGAGAGTTTAACATAAAGATTTTCTCTTTTCAAAACATCTAATGTTTGCTTAACATGCTTTAAATGTTCTTCCCACATTTTACTAAAAATCATTATGTCATCCAGATACACAATAACAAAATCATCAAGAAAAGGTCTCAGTACATCATTCATTAATCTCATGAAAGTAGCAGGGGCATTGGTCAAGCCAAAAGGCATAACCAACCATTCGTACAATCCCTACTTTGTTTTGAAAGCAATCTTCCATGCATCTCGCTCTGCAACACTGACCTGATGGTATCCATTGTGAAAATCTGGCTTCGTGAAATAAACAACTTCCTTTAGTTGATCTAAAAGATCATCTATGAAAGGAAGGGGATAAAAATTTTTTATCGTTATTTTGTTCAGTGCCCGGTAGTCAATGCACATTCTCCATGAGCCATCTTTCTTTCTCACCAAAATGATTGGTGACCCACATGGTGATGTGCTAGGCCTAATGAACCCTTTCTCGAGCAACTCTTGCACCTGCTTCTTGATTTCAGCATTCTCTAAAGCAGATAACCTTTCATACTTATGGCTGCAATGATTGTTTCATCTCTCGAGTCTGACCCAAAATCTTTCTGAATAGCTACAACAGTCTTCTTCTGCTTGCCCTCAAAATTCGTAGGTCTCAGCTCTGGATGCAGAATCCAACAATGATCATCATCATGCCCCTCCTTTTTAGAGTGAGTGCATGAGGCTTTTCCTTTCTGTGCAGTGTTAGCCTTCCTTGCTTTCCACTTCTGCTTTCTTTTCTCCTTGCTTTTGCTTACAGTGGGTTGGGATGGTTCCCCAACTTTTGGATTTCCATTCTTTCCTCTAGCTTTTAGATGAGTAGCTTGTACAAATACCTCATCTATACTAGTGGGATTAAACATGAGGATGGTATGCCTCATGTAGTTGTGTAGACCATCAATGTACTTCAACAGAGTTTCTGGTGAGTCTAATGAAATACCCAACATCAATTCTCTCTTTTAGAACTCTTGAGTATACCCTTATACACATTGACCTTTCAACTGCCGAAGAGTTTGCCAACTCATCATGGCTTGTTGCATGTAGGCCAATGGATAGAACTGATTTTTTATTGCAGTAAAAAATTCACTCCAGACATAGATGGTCTTACCATGCTTCTTCATATGAGCTTGGGTTCTGCCTTCCCACCAAACCAAGGCAGTGCCCCCTAGGTGAAGGCTTGCCAGTTGAATCTTGCTCTTGTCTAAGTCTATATTTTGTACTTTGTAATACACATCAATTTGTCTTATCCAGTTGCCCAACTTTTCAGCATTTAACTGTCCATCATATATAGGCAAATCAAATTTAACATCTAACTTAATCAAAGATGCTTTCTTATTATGCACAGGGCTATTAGGAGGTGTAGGGAAGCTTTCTTCATTCCCCTTTCCTTCGGAGTGGTCATGGGAATGAGATTCATCTTCTTCTTTATCTTTATTAGAGCCTGATGAATCTTCATCCTTATTCTTTCTAAAGTCCCTATACATTTCTTCTACAATGGAATTTATAGCTAGGAAACTTTCTATGAATTGAGAGTCTTTCCCTATAGAACCTTCCTCTGACATTGTCTTCCGAGAATAGAATCTCCCAATTTTAGGATTAGTTTCCACCAAACCTCCTTCTCCCAATTTGAGCTTTGATCTAGTGAGCATCCACAGCTAAACCAACACAAGCTTGTCTAACCTTACAACCTAGAGCTCTGGTACCACTTAATCTAATAATCACCCTATGAGTGATCTTAGTGAAGATTTATTAAAAAAAATGTACTACAGACCCATGTGTTGGTGTGTGTTCTGTGTTACTAAAACAACAGATCGATCAGATTTCCAATACAGAGAAAATAAATGGAAAGACAAGAGAGAAATATAGTAAGCAATAGAAAGACACAAGCAATTTTTAATAAGGAGCTCACCCAGTTCTCCAGGGCTATGTCTCCGGTCCAACTTTAGTGATGGCCTTATTTTATTGTGTCTTTCAGAAGATAAATTACAATGCAGGGACTCAATATGAGTTCTCCTGAAGTAGAGTTTGCTTCGCAGGGTGGTTCTTAGATTCCCCAAGCCACTCGGAGTACACAGACTCTTGTTCTTCCTGCCAGCTTTGTGACCTTTGCTCTATAGTGGAAAGAGCCAACTATGATGCTCAATCCAAATAGATTCCTCTATGGGAAGGCTTAATTCTTCAAGCTCTCTGGTGCTCGATGCTGCCTGTGGTCAGCTCAGCCCTGCGTCTCCTCTGCTTGGCTTTACTGCTTTCTGTGCTTAGTCCTCCTCTCAGGATTCACTGTTCATTGTCTCTCTTGGTCACTTGGACTCTTCGTTCTCTTTCTTTCGATCCCAATTCACTATCTTTGTTCATGGCTTTAGCCATTCAATCTCCACGCCTGTTCGGTTCCTCTCCGCCCCACGTCGATTCGCCTTCCGGCTGTGTTTGGAGTTCCCTGTTCGGCGTCAACATGAACGCTCGAGAAGTAGCAATGCATCCCCATCGGAACTGTGACAGCCCACTCATCGATTCGTTTCTTTCTCCACCGTGGCAGTCAACGGGTTCCAAATCCCCTTAAATCGAAGTTTAATCCCCTATCGATTCCGATTCTATCTATCGGGCGTAATCTTAGCCGTCCAATCTGGGCTCCTCCAGATCCAACGTCATTCGCACGTCGAGCACAGCTAACTTGCTCGACCGATAAAGCACGAACACAACGGTTTTCCTCTCACCTCCCCTGTGATGTGTCACTCGCTGAGTGTGATCGCTTCGCTTTCTCCAAAACCGCTTACCATTCAAGGGCGCCCCAATCAATATCGTCAGTTTCCAGGGTGTGGGTCTTGCCTTTGTACTTTAGCGCCTTTACCTTTTTCTACCTGCGGTCCTCTGGTTTCCCCACGCGACTGAGTGCTTAAGGCTCCTCCTTTTTGGCCCTGTTTTCCCATCTAAAATTAACTCCTTTTCCCGATCTGAGGCTCCCAGGGGCTATTGTGACCTTTTGTGTAGTCTCCATGGGCCTCAGTTAGTGTGCTTTGATCGAGGTGCTCGTCGTTCTATGTCGGCTGCCATGGCCACTGGTTCAGGGTGTTTTCGATTGCTATTTTGGATTCTTCATGGATTTGTTTCATCTTGATATGGTCATGGTTCTATGACAGTCATTTATGGATCCGATTTGGATCAATGAGATAATATATATTTTATACATTTTCTATCCATGATATTGTATCACTTGAAGTCCATAAGTCATAATGCTCCCTCTTTTTATATAGAAAGTTTGCAAACTTATATTAACAAGCAATCAATATGAGACATTAAAGGGATAAGTATAATTTTAAATGCATAACGGAATATCATTTTAAAAACATAAACTAACATAGATATATTCCTTAAGTTTAATACGATTTTTTTCATTTCTAACTGTGAAATTTGTTATTTTATAAGAGTTGTGGTTAGAACATATATATAAGGTGAATAAGGATGACACAATAAGACTACAATTACATAGCTGAGAAGACAAACATGGAAAATTTGTTTCTAAGATTGGATGGATATGCATAACATTCATGCTTCTAAAGTCTCCAAACATTTCCAAAGCTAGATATTGAAACCAAAAAGCAACTGGAAAAAATTTATTAAGAAAAGAATTCATTTTACAAAATGTGACGAAATCTTTCATATTCTAAAAGCCTGTTACTTAAGTGATGGATATAGAGTAGTTGATGGAGGCTCATGGATATTTATATTCTACACAAGCAGTTGTTCAACCATGGTTGAAGATAAAGGAGTACATTTTTTTGGCACTCGGGCTTAAATACAGCTCATAGACAGTTACCCACACAAGAATTAAGGAGTTCTAAAGCCATAAATTTGTATATATCTTCCTTATTTTTTAGATGTAATTGAACTAATAGCCAAACCTCACCTCCAAATCTCATTCATCCATCAATTTCCAAGTGATGCATGAGTATTCCTTCCAAATATTCGCACAATGCATCAAGATGTTATTCCAGCCTTTGGATAGTATTGTGTGTAGCCCAGAATTTGTTGAAATCCATAACCTTTGTCAAAAAGGATTGCATGGAGCGATAGTCCCTCCTGGGAAAGTTGGATAAAAAACCTTTGGAAGTCTAATAAAAAAAAGCTCGACTGTTTGCATTAGTGTCGTCAATACTATGCTTCTTTAACACCCCATTGCAACCCTAATGTAAAAAAAAAAAAAAACAACCCCATTGTAGCTCTGATGTAAAAAAAACAAAGAAATTCTTATTACCTTCATATCAATTCCATAAAACCAAAAAGTAGGTTTGTTTTTGCATGAGATGATCAAGGATTTCACAGCTTTCAGCAACCATGATGTAAAACAAACAAACAATAGAACTTCTTATTACTTTCATATCAATTCCATAGAACAAAAACAAAGTTTTGGTTCTACATAACTTGAACAAGGATTTCTCAGCATTTAGTGGAGTAGGGAAATGGAATAGTAACAAAAACCGAGGTTTGTTTCAACATGAGTTGACCAAGGATTTTACAGCTTTCAATGGAGGGAGGAAGGAAGGCAAATTGAGAAAAGTAAGGAAACCAACTTTAAGACATAATCGAAAGAAAGGATTTCGGATGAGATCAAGAGCATAAGGATTGCATAGTGACACAGAAAATATGGAACATACAATCCTAAATAGACACATACCATTTGGGTTTAGTGCGGCCGAGATAAACAACTGCACAATATTCACATAACACTAGAAAATACATATGCAACTAGGGTGAATAGAGACCCGTGAAGTAGGGAACACAATAGTTGTAGAAAGTTTAGGAGTAGTGATGGGTATTTCGAGAACTGATGTTAGTTCTTCAGCGTGGGTAACATATCCATCTACATGTTGTGAGGGTAGGTCACAATAGATCAGATCTAGCACTGAAATTGTAGAAAAAGTGGTATTAGAAGAAAACGCGTTTGGGGGGGGGGAATATATGCTCAAGGTTATCTGTGCCTTGAATCATCTCTAAAAAAATTCATGGAAACAGATCAAAATATTTATGAAGAAGAGCTACAATCTCTACCATAGATTTTATCTCATATTTCAACCTAGTTTTCACATTATCAAGTTTACATTTATCACTCTATACATCCACAACGTTTCCCCTATTTTCAGACTTGGAAAAGTCCAATCACTATGTCCATAGCCTTTGTCTCCTATTTATATCGTAGACGGGGCTAGAAACATGAAGGAACTATATATATATTTCTCTATGCTACAAGGCTTATGTCTCTTTCCCTGTAACAATGTTTACGTCTGTTTATATTTGTTAAATATGTTAGAGCAGAACATCTAAAATCCCCACAATGTCTACTTGAAAACATTATGACTGAATTGAGAAATAAATTTTTAAGTACTCTATATGAAAAACACTATATCTCTTGTACTACACATTTCTAAGACACTATCATTTCTTAGTTGTAAGTGTGTGGCTTTCATGAACTCCAGAAAAAAGTCAAACTAGGTGACAAAAGGCAAAATTCAATATCTCCCCAAACAACTTTTAGTGGACACCAGCAAGTAGCCATGTCATTCCATTGGTCATGTAGGTTGTAGCCAATGGAACCTCTACTATAATTGAAATAGAAATTCCATTATAGTAACATAAATAAACAAAGAAACAATGGTGGCACCTAGACACCCAGGGGCATATTACATTGCAAATATGGGAGTAACATTTTAGACTGCAAATATAGGAATAACAAATTATAACTCCATAAAGCATTCATTTCTATAGACGACACTACCTTGTAGCTAGAGGCACTTAGATTTTTTAGAGACAAATACTCAGGTCTGGTGTATCATCGGCCTTATCAAAAACTCTGGCAAGAGCACTTATGAGCATAGCATCTTCTTCAGTAAGATTAGAATTAGTCTCGTTCTTCTTTTCTACCTTACCAGATGCTTTCCTAGTTTCCCAGATGTTGATTTGGGCTAAATAAAATTTGTGTGATGTTTATTTGGGAAAAATAATACAATTTGGCAGATAGATTAGAATAGAAAAATTGCATAATGGCTACAAATGTATCCAGCACGATGGTCCAAGTGGATCTCTAAAAAGTACCAGTGGCATGGTAAGAAGGCTCAAAACTCAAAGTGGAGAAATAGAGATAAAATTAGCATCAAATTTAAGTGCTCGTCATCTTGATTCCAATGACGCAAACTGCACTCAAATTCAATCTCATATGAAGAAGTTAGAGCAAGTCAAAGTTCAAGTTTACCTTGGACAGATGGCACGAGAATGTGATGTGGTAAAATTCTTTGATGAATGGGGAAGCAACAAGTGGTAGGCCACCATTAGTCCCGCATTTCATAATCGCACATTGGAAGAGGTTAGTGGTGAAGAATCAGCCTTGACATGATCAGGGTTGTGATGTGATCATATATCAGAAAAGGGAAGAGTTACAGAATTGGCACCTCGCAGTCAGGGATGTGATTGCAATATAGAAATCACATATCACACATGCTGCATTCACAAACGATAAGACCCGTTGGTTCCTGCCAATTATGATTTTCGATTGTTTTTGAATTCGATATATTATACACTCTATTTAATAACCTGTGAGGTCGGCCGCTATCATAGGCCGCTTATCATAAAGGTCAGGACTATCCACCGATTGAAAAAGTTGATTGTGATTTGTGATGAGGCTATCCACGCAAATGGATTATTACTGCGTATATTAAAAACGTCGGGTTAAAGGATTAACATGTGGTTAAGAGGTTTATTATGTGTTTAAACAGGTTGTTATCATGTACTATTCTAGGCCCGAGACCCTCTGGTGGAAATGAACCGTTGCTAAACTTATCCTCTATTAGAACTACCCGAGATTAAGGAATCATCTTATCAAGGTTATATAATGGATGGTATGCAGAGCGAAAAAGGGCAGAAGACTGGCACAATAATTCAAAACACATTGCGTGCAATAGTAACCTGACTTAGAAACAAGTCGGAACCTCACCTTGAGCAACAAGGATATTCTGAGGAGGTGCAGGAACTTCATTTCTCCGAATGGTCTGTTCGAATAGGTGATTCTGCATGATTTTTTCAACAAGACTTCAGTGCTACTGTCTATTTTCTAAAGATGGGCTCTCCATTCTTTGTCCATATTCTAGCTTGGAGATGTAAGAATTGTAAATGAATGTTGCTTGTAATTTATCTCTTTTTACGCCATTTAATGAATGAAGGCATCCCCCCTATTGAGAAGGGCCCAAAGACGTAGTCCAAATTGGATGAACTCTATAATCAAGTCTTTGGGTCATGGTTTCATGCTTATCTTGTTATTTTCCGCATTTTTTAGCTGCATTTAAGTTCCATGGTTAATAAGCTATGTTTCATGTAATACTAATACATCTATAAGTAAAAGATATTGGATCAAGTTTTGTATTAGGGAAAGTCTTTGTGAATGTGAATTGCATGAGTATATGTTAACCCGGAACAAGCTACCAAAAGGAGAAGGAAATCTTGAGTCCTTTGATCCTGAAGAATGACGTGCACAACGAAGAAAAAACATGGAAAATGAAGAAGCTCATTTGGTAGATGAACATAATTTCCACAAGGTATTCTAAAATATGGCAGAGAATGTGGACAAGTTGTTTTCAGAGTATGATAAGGAACTTTGGCACATGAAGAAAGATGTTGATGACAATAGATCATAAAATCATGAAGGTGGTGGAGAAGAGCCTCCTCCTTCTCCTTCTTCAAGTGATAGTTCTCATCACTCTAATCGTGATTCCAATCATACATCTAAGAAATCATTCTTCAAGGTAGATGTAAATTTTGAGCTAGCCATGTACAATGGACAGTATAGTGCATAAACACTTAATAATTAGATAAGGAAAATAGAGGTCTACCGGCAGATTCAACACACCAAAGAAGATGAGGCAAAGGTTCAATTTGCATTGAAAGACCGATTTTACCCTTTGGTTTATAAACAAAAGGAACTAATGCAATGGAAATACGTATAGCAAGGTAAAGGCAAAAATGTGCAAAGCTTCACTGGAGAATTTCGGAAACAAGCATTCAATTTGGGCATCTCATACGATTCGCCCGAGAAAGCAACTATGTATGTTAGTGTATTACATAGTTACATAAGAAACTCACTATTATTGTTCGAGCCTACTATGATTGATGTAGCCAATGTAAAGGGCATTCATGTTGAAAGCTGAGGAATGAATAAGAGAGATGATCAAGCCAATAAAAAACTGTTCAACCCTCAGCAGAGGAAATTCCATAAGAAAGGCAAGGGGAAGCATAAGAAGATCGTCGCAAAAAGATAGGGGATAGAGCAACACCATCTTGGACACATTACAAGAGAGAATTTCATGACTAGGACCATTGTTGGAAGTTACATCTAGATTTGATACCAAAGAGATTCAACAGAGAGGGAAAGAAAAAGATAGTGGCAACAATGCAGCAGGACCTTGGATCAAATTCCGGTGATGAGACATTGATCATAGCCATGGGCTCAAGAGGTACTCTTCTTGTTAGTAGTAATTCTGATTTGATTGAAAGTACTAGTTCTTTGAATGAATTTGTAAGTAATGAATGAAAGATAATTGAATTATTACGCATTAGGGTTATTAAAAAACATTCAAAGGTGGAAGCTTTGCTTGATTCAGGTTCCCAAGGTAATTTAATCTCAGAGACCTTAGTGATAATTTAAGGCCTTGAAACTAAGCCTCATCTGAGTCCATACCCACTTGGTTGGGTAAGAAATATAGCAAAATTACAATTAACCAAGCATTGTAGGGCAATATTTTTTATTACTTCCAAATTAGTTAATGAGGTAGATTTAGATGTTGTGCCTTTGGATATCTGTGGAATTATTTTGGGAAGTCCATATGTATATGACAGAAAGGCAGTCTTCTTTCACCATGAAAATAAATACCACCTCGCAAAAGGATGGGGTAGAATATATAGTCAAAGCTTATCATACAAAAGTGAGTGCTAGCCTTGTAAGTGCAAGACAGATTAAATGACTGGTTAATTCCAACAGATCGTGCATGCTCATGGGGATGAGAGAGAAAGAGGCTGAGACAACTGATGCTTTCAAAGGTTGTGATCCTAATCATATGAAAGAATTGTTATAAAATATTTTTGGCTATGATGGATTATTTTACGAACTGAGGGGATTTCCCCCAAAATGGGAAATCCAACATGAGATCCATTCACAACAGGATGCTCCTACACTGAATATTGGCATGTACAGGATGACTTCTATCGAGATGGAGGAGATCAAGAAACAAGTACAAGAATTGCTAAGTCAAGGGGTCATCAAACTAATTTCTTCTCCATGTGGCTGAACAATCATGTTGGTGCCAAAGAAATATGGCACATGAAAAATGTGCATAGAATATACAACGCTAAAAAAAATTATGTTAAGAATCGGTACCCTCTCCCTCCAATTGATGAATTTTTAGATCACTTGAAAAATGTTGTCTATTTTACAAAGCTAGATTTGTGTAGTGGATATCACCATGTTAAAGTTGTAGAACAAGACATTTACAAGACTGCATTCAAAAGCAAGCAAGGGTTGTTCGAATGGATGGTGATGCCATTCAAACTATGAAATGCCCCGACCACATTTATGAGGGTAAGGAATGATCTATTTAGCCTTTTCTTAACAATCGTGTTCTTGTATATCTTGACAATATTCTTGTTTATAGTTGGACATGGGATGAACATGTATATCATGTGAAGAATGTGCTTAATGTTCTGAAAAATGAAAAACTGTATGAAAGAATAGCTCAGGGATCGCAGGTGGAAATTATTGCTTGCAATCAAAACTATTGTATCGCCTTGGTAGACTGTGTATACCCATTGATGAAAGGGTTACATGTAATCTGAGAGGCTCATACCTCTCTGGTGTCTAGTCATTTTGTGGTTGAAATTTTTTTATGTCATTTACAAAGGTTTTGTTTTTGGCCACATATGAAAAGCGATGTGACTCATTTTGTAAAGGCTTGTGTGTTGTGTTCTGTTTCAAAGCCCTCTAATAGAAAACTTGAGCTCTACACACCACTCCCTATTCCATGTCGAGCATGGGAAAGTGTGTCCATGGATTTTGTAGGTGGTTTTACTATGTCTAGGAAAGGTCACAACTATTTTTTATTTCATCATGGATCATCTTAGTAAAATGTGTATTTTAATGCCTTGTAAAAATCAAGTCACTGCTGAGTAGATTGCTTATCTTTTCTTTCAAAATGTTTGGCTCCATTTTGGGTTGCCCACATCTATTGTGTAAAACCGAGACTCTCACTTTCTTAGAGAGTTTTGGCCTAGATTATGGATAATGATGGACACTAAGATGAGAATAAGTCCAACATTTCATCCACAGATAGATGGGAAGATAGAGATCATCAATTGTACCATGGTACACTTGTTACAAGGCTATTGTGGAAAACATCCCAAGTAGTGGGATTGACAACTTCATTATGTGCAACATACATACAATCAAGCAACACATTCTTCAACATAGAGCTCACCATTAGAGACATGTTTTAGTTATCTACCAAGGGATCCCTTAGACATGGTATTTAGGAAAGATGAGGATGGCAACGGATGAGATGATAGGGACAAAGCATGGAAGTTTATTCAATGAATACAAGTAATTCATCAGGCAATACAGGAGTAGTTGGACAAGAGTCAGGATTGGTATAAAGCTCAACATGATAAGAACTGAGTTGACCATCAATTTGAAGTTAGGGACAAGGTATGCTTCCATATCAACAAGGATAGAATAAAGGGAGAAGGAAAGAAATTAAGACCCATTCGACATGGTCCCTTAACCATATTGACAAAGATTGGAGACAATGATTTTTGTCTTGACATGCCCACTTATATGAAAATGTACTCAGTAGTAAATGTTAAAAACCTAAAGATTTATGAACCTCCATTGATTATGGATACAGAAGTGGTTGCATAGATTCCTACAATTGCCCGAAGATAACATACTCAATAGGAAAACCAAAACTTCACAACAAGGCGATGTGGATTACATCCATGTTGGCTTCAAAGGAATGCATCTGAGTAAATCTTGGTTGATGGAGAAAGAGAAGGTGAGGGAGAAATTTCCTCATTTGCCACTTAACTTAAAAGTATTTTGGAGGTTCAAAAGCTCTTAGCTGGGAGGATTGGTCTAAGTGGATCTAAAAAGTACCAGTGGCATGGTAAGAAGGCTCAAAACTCAAAGTGGTAGAATTTGGATAAACTTAGCATCAGATTGAAGTGCTCATCATCCTAATTCCAATGATGTGAACTCCACTCAAATCTGACCTCATATGAAGAAGTTAGAGCAAGTCAAAGTTCAGGTTTGACTTGGTGTTAATAAATTATATACTATAGAGAAATGGAACACATAGAATATATTGCAGAAATATAAACACAAAAAAAGCATAAAACAAGAGAGACATAGATATACATTTTTCATTTAAGTTGGGCTACATCCGCGGAGAAACAACCAATCCTTCCTTTGATATTATCCAACAAAATGAAGAGATACAACCTATACGAGATCCATTGTAATTCCCTCTCCACTCTCACATGATCTCCTCTATTTTTCTCATTCACAATACACATCTACATAGCAACAATACAATTCCTTCATATATAGCGAGGTGTTTCCTCCTAGGTAAAAAAACACTAAATTAAACAAAACTTCTACCATCAGATTTCCACCTAATGAACGAACCAAATTGACTATGAAATTACAACATTTTACAAGGCAATTTTACATCTATTTTTAGCTTTGGGGCCATTGCCCCTGATCCCCACTAGGGGGGAGTGCTCTAAAGAATCGTTTTCACCGCCCCATGGACCACCCTAGCGGGGCGCAAAAGGGCTACCCCATTATGAGCTAGGGTCCAATGCAATGATACTTTTGAATAAAGAAGATAATGGAGAATGGAGAATGGAGAAGTTCCAAGAACTAGGGCCAACATTGGTCCCTCATTTCACAATCGTAGATCGAAAGAGGTTGGCAGTAAAGAATCAACCTTGGCAAGATCAGGGTTGCGATAAGACCATGCATCACAAAAGGGAAGAGTTAGAGAATCAACCCCCGATAGTTAGGGAAGAGTTACAAAATCCCCCCCCCCCCCCCCCCCCCCCGACATTCACAAACCATAACGCTTGTTGATTCCCATCGATTGCAATTTGTGATGGTTTTCAGTTCCTATATATTATATACTATGTTTAATATCCTGTCGTTTCCACCGTTATCACAAGTCGATTGTTGCAAAGGTCGGGACTGTCTGATGACTGAAAATGCTGATTTCGATTTTTGTTGAGGCTATCTGTGTCGATGGATTATTGTCATTGATGTTAAAAATATCAAGTTAAGGGATTAACGTGCATTTAAGAGGTTTATGCTTTGTTTAAGGAGGTTGTTACTGCATACTATTTGAGGATCGAGATCGTCTGGTGGAAACAAACCATTGCTAAACTTGTCCTCTCTTGGAACTGCCTGGGCTTAAGGAATCAGTCGATCAAGGGTATATAATGGACGGTCTGCACAGAGAAAAAGGGGATGAGACTATCACGATAGCTTAGAACACATTACGTGCAACAGTAACCCAAACTAGTAGCATGTCGGAAGCTTGCCTTCAGTAGTAGCGAGGTTGCGAAAGGGTGCACGAGCTTCATTTCTCGAAATTGGGTGTTCGGATAGGCGATTCTGAAGCTGGGTTCTCCATTTTTTTTCCATCTTCCGACTTGGAGGCATAATGATTGTAAATGAATCTTACTTGCACTTTATCTCTTTTTATGCCACTTAATGAATGAAGGCCTCCCCACTATTGAGCAGGACCCGGAGACATAGTCCAAATGGGATGAACTCTATAATCAAGTCTTTGTGTCATGGTTTCATGCTTATCTTGTTATTTTACACATTGTTTTATGCACTTTTAAGTTCCATTGTTAATAAGTTAGGTTTCATGTAACTATCATGCATCTATAAGATAAAGATCTTGGATCACACGAGCTTTATGATGTCATTTCTACTCAAAGATCAGAGCATAGAGACCTGGACTAGATGAAATCCTTGTGTTTCTAAGTGTTCATTAACTTAATGAAATGAATGATAGAATGAAATAACACACTAATTTAAAATAACTAATTGCAAAAGAAAAAATACAACCTATGTGCCACACACGAGTTGCATACAACCCACTTGTCTGTTTCAATCTCTATCTAGATCTTGGGTAGCACTACCCACGAGTTCGAGACCAGTTCATAGTTACTTTTCTGAATGGATCACATTGCCCTAACATCACCAAGTTCGTCATGGTCTACAAGAAGAAAAACAACAGATATTCACAATGATGATCACTAGGTCTTGTACTAAGAAAAAGAAGACACCAGCACCTCACCGAGCAGTCGAGCTCGGGAATAAGATAGAAAATTAAGCAACTGTGATGCCAACAACTTTTCCCGATGAGCTTGTTGTCATATTGCGAAAACTTGGGGAAACTTTACCATAGTACCAATTGAAATAATTGGAAGCAGTGACAGGGAAATTTAGTTCATCGAATAGAATTGGTGGCTCCATCTACTGTGATATCATCAACTAAAACCCTATGGCGATCAAGAAAATGCAGTGCAACATCTCACACGAAGTTAGAATTCTTGAAAATCTCCACCACTTCAACTTGTTTTGCCTATAAGGCTTTTTTTTCATTGACACACATTCATACCACATCTACCTCATATTCAATTATACCGACAATAACTCTCTCACCATCTGTGTTCACGATAATTTTCCATTTCTAACTTGGAGACGCGGAGTGGAGATCACTCTAGATGTGGTAGATGGGCTCAACTATCTTCATAATTACAACTTGTTGCGCTATGTCCACATGGACATAAAGAGCAACAATGTTATCCTCGATGACAACTTCTGAGCCAAGATTGCCAATTTCGATGTGGAAAAACCATTGTGAGAAAAGGGTAGTATGCAGCAGCGCATATAAAAAAAAAACACACAGCAATGTAAATGTAATTTCCTCTCAGTAATGGACAGCAGTGCAGAGAAAGTTTTATGTTGTTGAAATGAAATACGCAGTAGCGTGAATGAGACGAGAAGATTTTTTTGGCATTAAATGTATTGAAACTTTTACACACATAGCAATGTAATTTTGTGCAAGCTGAGATAGAGAAATTTTCTGGAGAGAGAGATTTTTTTTGTATGGAACTGGAAGTTCTTGGTGAATCCCTATGTTAAGAAGAAGAATCTTTTGTAAGAGCAATTAAAGGAGCAATCTTTTAATGAATACAAGTTTTATATGTGTGTGGGAAAACTCTGTGTTGTGGAAACTTTTTTTTTGTTGTTCCGCTGTGTTAAGATCCTATGTGGTAAAAAGAGAGTATTACTCTATGTTCATTGATTTTGTTTTGGAATTTACGAGAAAATTCCCAACAAAATCTGTAGAAGAGGGATTTTCTGTAACGAGACATGTGAGTGGAACGGAGGGATACATGGAGAGAGAATAATGGCTCAATTGGCTCAAAGTAGCGATCCCACAACCACAACTACAACTGGATCGCATTTAGCTGCTAGAAGCTATGCAAGTGGCTCAACTGGCTTGGTTCGTCTCTTATCTTTCTTGCTTCTAAAGAAAATTTCAATTCTATCAAAGAAATAATCCCACAACTACAACTGGCCCGCAACTAGTTGCTTCGAGCTGTGCAACTGGCTCAACTTTCTCGATTTGAATCTTATCATTCTCGGCTCTGATAGGAATTGCAATTGGCTTAAAGCAGTAATCGCACAAACATTGTTGGTCTGCAACTAGGTATTGTAATTTATGCAACTAGCTCAATTGGCTCGGTTAGGCTCTTATCCTTCCCTGCGCTAATATGAATTGAACCGATCGCAACTTACATATTTAGATTTGTTGATAATTCACAGACGGCCAACACCTACAGAGCAGGGTTGGAGTAGTTCCCTGATATTATTTAGGGTTTACCACAAGCCATGTGTGGACGCCTGGTGAACACCTCTATCAATGTCTCTACAGCAGGAGGGCATCTATCAATGTGGCGGGATGCAAAAATCAATGTGTATGCCACATGTGGGCATCTATCAATGTGTCTGCATGCAAAAACACATAGTTGGCTTAAAAATAAAATGTAGGATATGATCTTGGAAAATTTATATGATGAGTTTAAAGATTAATTGTAAAAGTAAGGATAGATTAAAACTTTGGAAAAAAAGGTTGATGGTTTTTTCAAACATTCCATAAAAGCTCAGTTCCAAACGTTGAATAAATATGGAAACTGTAATTTCAAAATTTTGATAAAACATTTTTGTGCATGAGCAAAACTCGCAGCTCGGCAATAAGTCGTCAAAATCGAAACAATGAATAAAAGCATTTTTGACATCAATTTTTTCTTTAAATGGTCAATTAAAGTAGTCAATACAATTTAATAAGGATTCAACGCTCAGGCGAATGTATTAGTCCCACTAGTGAAAGTAAGGACCAATAAAACTTTTTATGTACATAAAAAGGCAAAATTAATTTCTTTTCCACCTTAAGGTAAAGTTACTTGTTACTAGCTCCTTCCCATATTATATTATCAAGCTACATGTGAGATAACCATCAAATGTGGCTTTCACCATCACATATGAAATTAAATAAGTATAATTAATTTGACCCCTATGACGAGATCAAAGAATATTGCCCAAGGTGGCACAAACGTACACCATGATATAGAAGAGTGTATACTTGTTGGATCATCTATAACTCCATGTAGATATAACTCCTTTTTCATGCCCCCCAATGATTCCAACTACCATGTCACTTTGAGATATAATGATCTTGTGTGATAGGTTGTGTCACATTTTTCTCGTTAAATATAAAATGCCCACAATTTGCCTAATTGAATTTCTTTCTTCTTTGACATGGCAGTGTGCAACACATATTATCAACCAACGATCAAATCTGGGTTAGAATTATTTCCACGATCAAATCTCGGTTATAATGATTTCCACTTTTTTATCCTTCCCTGAAGTCCCTAGTTCAAAGTACGTAAGAATGCTAAGTGAGTCACCTATAATGGTGAGATATCTAGAATGAAAAGGGTGATAGGAAATAAATCGTTATAAAATTGCATCAGATTCGGCTAAATTATTATTTGCCATGCCCCTAACATTCAAGCTAACCTTCCTTCAATTGTTCCTCAGGGCAAAAGATTTGCCAGCTCACATCGGCATCCCCTCAAATATGTTAAAGCTTTTACTTTTAATAAAGGTATAAAATAAAATAAGCTCTTTTATATACATATTTAATTTTAATAAGGGTAAGAAATAAAATAATTTAAAAACTAACATTAATTTAAATATGTGGTCTCAATAATTAAAAAAATTATAAAAAAATTTATTCAAAATAAAATATAGAAAATTATTTAAATATATAAATAATATTTATATAAATTTAAATTATAAAAAAAATTATTGAAAATAAAATATAGAAAATTATTTAAATATATAAATAATATTTTTATAAAATTTATTTATAGAATTTATTTGATTTACACAAGTCATTTGGAGAAAAAATAGATATTTTCTTAGAAAATTAAAAAACTTAAAATTGAAAGCTAAAAAGGACAACATGAAAATTTTCGAAGATGTGGTTATTTCTAGTAGATAAATTTGGGTATACTGAAGTTACAAACCAAAAAAAATTATAATATATAAAATCTTTTATTTAATAATATTGATTTTATAATTTTAATTCATTAAGTTTTAATTAATTTGTTAATATTTTGAATTTGAAGGTTAATATAAATAAATATTTAAATAATAATAAAAAATATTTTTAACTTTTAAATTATTTTTGATAAAAAATATGATAAACTATAAATTGTTTAAACATTTTCTCGCAATAAAAAGCACATGACTTAATGGCCATTTTAATTATACCATTTTTAAAATTGATCGAAACAAAATGTAATTTTGAGTTTTAAAATAAATATTAACTGTTACTTATAATATTTCATTTTTTTTTTCATTTTTATAAATTTAAATATAAAATTTTATTAACCATATTAATCTGAAAAAGTAATATTAAATAATTAATATTTATATATAAGCGTTCCTAATAAAATCATAGAGATTGAAAAAATAAATATGTGCAATTTTTTATCAAAAGAAAGGAAATATAATATATAAATCGGAGGAAGAACATTTTTATGAACTTTTTAAAGTCGAGCTTAAATTGTTTTGGAGGAATATTCTTTTTTGTAAAACGGAAAAATATAATTTGATCTCTTACAAAACTAGGATATCTATATTTTTAAAATATTTATAATTCCCCTAACACCATGAGCATCATCATGAACAATCCTATATATAAGAGGACATTTTTTCTTTGAACACAACCAAGCTAAAATTTTCAAAATGTAAAGGTCTATCTTCATCCCTCTTATACCCAAACTCGTCAATTTGGTAGTAAAACAACACTTCCTTAAGCATTGGGCAAAAATCCTTATTGTGCCTATCTTTAAAAGTGGAGATAAAAACATTCTCCTTAACTATAGGACCAATATGATTAGCCACATTTTACCTAAACTGTATGGAATCATTCTCGAAAGGAATATTAGCATTTGGATTGGAAGCCATAGTAAAGGAGTTATAAGGGAAAGTTGGATTTATGAAACATCAATCAATTATAGACTATACTGTTACTTTTAGGATCATTGGAGAGACATGTCGCAATAATAGAATTGATATCTTCTATTGTTTTCTTATCTTTAGGGAATCTTTCGGCACAGTAAATCAACATAAGTTATGGAAGAACCTACAAGGAAAAGGCGACTCTTAAGTTGAGGGTTATTGTGGCTAGGATATTCAAGAATGTTATTGTAAAGCTTAGGAGTACCAAGGGTTGGTTAGAAGAAATCAAATGCAATATCAGAGATAAGAAAGGGTGTTGCCCACCCTTGCCCCTTTTGGAATTTAGAATGATCAGCTAAAAGAGTGTTTAGAATTTGGAGGATGTGATCGCTCCAGGCTCATTGGTATTATCATTACGTTTCTCCTTTCTGCTGACGATATTGCATTTCTAACGAGGAACCATGACAATCTCGACAAGTAGGTTATAATCATAAGATATTATTGTTCCCATGTGGATATGACTATTAATAACAAGAAGACTAAAGTCATGATACTTAAATCCAAAAATATCAACTATGATAATTTCATTTATGATAATAACTACTCGGATAAAGTTTCTTCATATAAGTATTGGCAATCGACATTCATCATCAACTCAGTAGGAATTATATCATTGAGAAATGGATAATTGGGGATTGGAAAGATTACGACAAGCTTGAAAATAATTGTAAGTCAACATATATTTGGTTATTCAGTAAAAAAAGGTTCCTCTTTGAAGCCCTTGTCATCCATGTTATTTTATAAGGATGTGAGGTTTGGGGTTGAAATGTATCTAGACAATTGTGGAGGAAGAATGAGATGATCCAAAATTAGTTTATAAACTAGAACCTTAATATTGAAGAAAATACTTCCTACGTTATCCTATTGTTTGAAGCTAGCATTTCCCCCATTGGAAACATGATTATGATTAAGTAACTCATGTATAAGAAGAATAAATACAAAATGGAAGGCAATAGGTTCAGCAAAATTGCTTCCAACATTAGTCAAAAGCCCCCCCTTCAGCTCAACCCAAGCTAGCATAAGGATGCTCAGTCCTTGGTAGACTTTGAAAAAGGAGAACATTAAAGGAGGAGATCTTCTTGGAGAATAAGGAGAACATTAAAAGTATTATTGCTTCTAAATTTAAGGATAAGTTGTGGGATGATAAGGATTTAGGGGGAAAAAGGAATCTAAGGTATTATAATGAGGTCATCAACCCCAATCCTAATAACCAGAATTATCTTTCTAACTTGACTTGTGCTAAGAAGAAAATAAGCATCGCCAAGATAAGAACTGGTTCCCATGAGCATCAAAGTGAAATTGGACATTAGTCAATTCCAAAAAAACCTTGGAATTAAAGTGTTTTCCACCTTTGTAATACCAAGATGGTTGAAGATGAAAAAACTTTCTCTTGGATTGTCGATATGGAAAATCTGTGTTAAAAATAAACAAAATGTTTGATGTTTCGAGTGAACCCTTAACACAACATCAAGAAATGAAGCGAAAAACATATGTGAAGAGAAAAAGGAAAATCCTCTAAATGTAATGGTGCTAGGAGAGATGTTAGAGAGAGAGATGCTAGAAATTAATAAAAAAAACTATTATTCATAAAATAGAATATTATAAAAATAAATGAGAACAATTTTTTTAAAAAATTGATTAATAAGTATATAAAATAAAAAATATATTATTATTATTATAAAATACTTGGAACATGATAACTAGTAATTATAACTCTTAAGAACTAAAATATTAATATTAAATAATTACTATTAAAATAATTTCCATTGCTAACCTTCCATTCAAATGTTTAGGTGCTCCTTTGATTGCCTCGTCCCATGGCACTCCTCATGGAAGATCCTCCTTGAAAAAATGGAGACTTGTCTTTCCTATTGGACTCACATATCTCTGAATATGGCGAGTCGGCTATTACTCATAAAAGCAGTTCTTCAGGCCATGCCGCTTTCCCTCTTCTCCATCCTGGCAGCACCCAAATGGGTGCTCAAAGAAATCAACTTGCTCCAAAGATCCTTCCTATGGGGCAACAACGGTCTCAGGCGTAAGTGGGTTCTTGTCAAATGGGAAACATCTTGTCTACCAAAGAATGGGGGTGGTATTAGATTAAGGGATCCTTCTCATAGTAACGAAGTAATGGGCGCTCGAATATGGTGGAACTGGCTGACTGCACCTCTCACCCCCTGGGCATCTTTATGGAAAGCCAAGTATGCAAGCCATTGTCTAATGGAGGAACGAGTTATAATTTCAGAAGTTAGCATGGGCTCCCTTATATGGAACTTGGCCAAGAAGCATAAAAGTCTCATTCAGTAGCACAACTTTTTGTGAAGGGAAGAATGGAGACACTGCTCGGTTTTGGGAAGATTCATGGCAGCAGATGCCTAAATTAAAGGATCAATTTTCTCATATGCAACCACCAGAGCAGGATAAGCAAGAACGGTATAGAGTTAAAAACTTCTAGAAGCTCTCATTGACCTAAGAGTACAAGGAATGGCTCAAGGCAGATCAATTCTTAAGACAAGGAACGCCACAAGTTCAACAAATGATAGACACAGAATTAAAGAAAAGGAGAATACAACCCTCTGAGGAAAAGGATATCCTTAGATGGGGATATGAAGAAAAAGGCACCTTCAATATGAGAGAGGCTTATAATCTCATTATCAAAGAACATTTAGTGATAGATCCTATCTGGAGCAAAGTCTGGGACCCCTCTTTATGGCCGAAAATCTCCACCTTTCTTTGGCTACTATGTCATAACAAGATTCTCACTTGGGACAATCTAAGGAAGAGGAACTTTCATGGGCCCTCAATACGCCCCAATTGCAAACAAGATGAGGAAACCGTAACGCATCTCATGCTTTCCTGCCATAGAGCATAAGAGCTATGGGAGAATGTTAGTTTTCGATGCCAAAGGGAAGGAAAAATTCGTGGAGAAATCATTACCACAGTGCGCAACTAGGCGCAGACTCTGTATTAATGCAAGATTTTAAATTTCCTATGGAAGCTCATTCCGAGCTTTCTTCTGTGGGCCGTATGGAAGGAGAGAAATAGTAGAATTTTTAAGGATCACTCTGCACCTCTGGAGAATATATGGAAAATAATTTGCCAAAACATTGAAGAAACCATTTCCCTCAAGACCTGGTACCAGGAGGACCTTCCAAATAACCCCCAAGAACAATCCATATGGGCCAATTGGAACCTTCATTTGAAGCAAGAATAGATTATCAAAGGTTCACAGCCTCTGAAAAATCATTCACCTGACAAATGGTTGCCTCCCCCAATGCATATGTACCAGCTCAACTTCGATGGTGCCTTGAAAGGCAATCCAGGAAATTCAGGCTTCAGAGGGATCTTCAGAGATCATAAGGGTATACCTCTCTTAATCTTTTTAGGATCAAAGCGATGGGATACCAATAACTCGGCAGAATTGGAATGTCTCTGGCAAGGCATTATTCTTGTGCAAAGTAAAGGATTCTTTCTGCTTATAATAGACGATGATTCTAAGATCATTATAAACATGATCTCCAAAATCCTGCAAGGAACTCCCTCTTGCAAAGTGAGGAATAGCTGGAGGATGGCCAAAAGGCTAAAACTCATAGAATGTTGGCTCTCCTCTCACAGAGCGGTTACTTTGAAGCACATTCACAGGTAAGGAAACAAAGTCACGGACTTACTTGCCAACATTCGAGTGGAATGTGGGTTGAACCTTCATGATGGATCACTTTCTAGGATATCCTCTAAGTCACAACTCTTGGACTATAAAACCCTTGTGAAGAATGAAATGTACCAGGAAGTAGGAGCACACCCGGATGCAGTTGAAATAAATGGGACTTAATGATCTATCGGACAGACGGACGAGCTTCATACTACCAGATGCAGACCAGCGCGACATTCCAGAAATTCATTTGGTTCATGAGCATCATGATCTAGAAGTACATTAGGTTCTTGATGGGTACTCCACAGAGCAAAAGATTTGGCATGCTCTATGCATTTACTGCTCGCCTCGTCCAAGGTAAGGTGATGGCTATTATAACCATGGCATTCTGGGCTATCCTTCCCACTGCAAGCGTTCCACCTTCTTGTCTATGGCCGAAGTTGGATGCAGGTCTGTGGGGCAGGCTGGTCTTTGAAAACAAAGGTAAATTCTTTGTGTGCATTTCGTTCTCTGTTTATCTCAGGCTTGGGATAGTTGTGTGTTCGATAGCAAATTTGTCTCTAGAATCATTGGTCAGGTCTCATACGCCCCTGCCACTTATCCTTCGCCGCTTCTCTCGTACTCTCTGGCTTGTTGTCTTTATCTAAAGTCATTCCCTGTGTTGTATCACTACTGTCTTGTGTCTGCCTCTGATTTCCTATGTGGTATAGCTACTCTCTTGAATCTGCCTCTAATTTCCTATGTGGTATAACTGTTCTCTTGAATCTGCCTCTCCTTAATCCCCTCACCATGGTATGCCACAGTTTGAGAATCTGTTTCGTGGGGAGTCGTGGAGGGCATGGCAGACCACAGGAAGCCCGCTCTATGCATCTTGCTCGCAGACCTTCTCCGTATCATGGGTTTCAGACCAATCATTTTACTTTTCAAATAAATCTTAATAGGCTTGTAATCACTGCCAATATCACTGTTCTCTTCTCTTGTAATTAGAGTGTGTATGGTGTCTAAGCTTCCTCAGGGGGCTTTCAGAGAGGCCGGCAGTCAGAGCAACATGCAGGTAATGGCTAGGGAAAGCCTGGAGAAAGGTAAAGAGGAGAGGCTTGAGAGGAGCGACTCTCTCAGCACTTATTTGCCTCTAGATGCCGCTGGTCAGAGGAAGGTGGAAGATAATGATAGTGACTTGCATCCCCTGTTGAGGCAACCAGGCGACGAAAATGTTGGATATGATGATGAATGGGAGGATACTGCTTGCCCCGTGGTGGAGGAGCCTCGAAATGAGGACGCAGCAACTTGAGGCCATCTGGGCCCACTCCATTTTAGTTTTGTGGATGACTAATATGAACAAGTTCACACGGTTATGGATGTAGTTTTGGTTCGGCCTCTTCAGATAGGCGGTCTTATTGCTCTCCATGATATGCGGCAATGTAAAGATCTTCTGGAATTCTGATCAATGTCTTGGTCTAGCTCTTTGGTTATGCGCTCTAGACAAACGGTTATATCACCTCTTCTTCATGTTATCTTGGCTAGTTTCTGATGTCTATATCTGCACTCATGCTTATGTAACTGGTTCTCCTTAATATAGGACAATTTTTGATGTTCTGAGTGCTCTCGGATGATGATTCTCGAGGCCTCGCCCCCTTGTATTTTTACTTTATTTTACAGTTAATAAAATTAGCATTTACCGAGAAAAAAAATAACTATTAAAATAATTAACATTAAAATAATAAAAAACGTTTATTTAGAATAATTAACATTAATATGTTAATAAAATTTAATTCATTTGGGAATAAAGCGTTTAACAATAGAATTATAGGGAAAGGATGGTGAAAAGGGAGAATAATTATAATATTATAATTAAAATAATTATTATTAAAATGTTAATATATTAGAATACGGCCAACAATCGTGAGAAATAATAAAAAAGTGTAATTAAAAATTAATATATTTAATAACATAATCAAAATAATATTAGTAGAAACCAGAAAGAATGAAAAATTGAGAACATTATTAAAGAATACTATTCTTATAATATTAATATTATTATCAATAATATTTCTTTTTAATATTAATATTATAAAATAAAGATAATGAATTTAACATTGTTAATATTAATATAATTATTATTTTTTTATTTTTTAAACAAAAGAAAAATGACACCAGGAATGGATGACTTAAAACCAAAGGAAAAAGTGGGAGAACAATAGGGGAGAGGGTGCCCAAAAATAGTTTAGTGATGGTAAATTGAGAGGATACTTATGAGAAAGATAATGGATAGTGGGCCACTATGGTTGAATTAGTTTAAAATAGCATTCTTATTTAAAATTGTAAAGATTCTTTTAAATTTTAATGGCTTTTCTAATTATATTGGTAGTGTGAAAGGGATTAGAGGATATAATTCTCAATTTGTCAAAGAAAATGAGGTGCTTGGTGTCTCTAATGATGTGTGAAGGGTTCACCTGAAACATCGGTTGTTTCATCCATTTTTAACACACTTTCTCCATGAACATTTTCTTATAAATATGAATTACAATTGTGGAAATGTGCATTCAAAAATTCTAAATAACTATGGGTAGGATTTTTTTGTCTAAGAATCATATAATCAAGAAGCTACGTGCCAAATTAGCAAAGAAGATAGGATACCTTAATTTCTTCAAATGGTGTTGGGACGTGTGTCTCTTCTTCCTCGTTTAACTCAATTCCCTTAGTGCTAGTGGGGACCATATCCTAATTCAATTCTCTTAAATACTAGTTATGCACTCCTCTGTGCTGAAATTCCATTCACCAGACTTAATCTTTCTTGTCCCTCTCCAAAGGTTTACAAGCTACATTTAAAGTTAACTTCATCAATTAATAATCATTTATGGGTTATCATTGATAAGAGATTCCCTACAGTCGCTTCCAATTTATTTAATTATTTAGAAACAAACATATCTCCAAATTTAATAACCTCTCCTTCAATCAACATCACAAATGCCACATTTCTCATTCATTGTCTTCTCATCATTCTGATTCATTGTTTTCTCCCCATTCTTTCTCTAGTTTATCTCATTTTGTAGCTTATATCTCTTAGTCTCCTTCATTGTCAAGTCTCCCTCCCTTGACCCAACCACTATTTCTCAACACCTCTCCCAATCATGCTTTCATGATTGCAACTTCCAATCTTCTTTCATGGTTTCATATCGCACTAGTTGGAACCATAACACCTTTACCTGTCCTAACTCATTTTCTTCTATGTATCCTCTTCATGAGCTTCCATCTCCCACCTCTCATATTTTTATGGGGAATTTCCCTCTTTTGAATCCCTTCCTCAATATGTGTTCCTTGTTATATACTTCGGATGGGCTAAATAGTCCATTCCTTCCTAGAAAATCTCAAGATCCATTTGTCACCTCTTCCATTGGTTCTCCCCTCACATGTCCTTCTAGTTATCCCTTCATCTCCTCCTCTTACATCATTTCCAATGAGACCCTCATCCTCTCTTCCAACATTTCCAGTTGACTCTCATGTGAATTCCATACCATACTATGCAAATTGTCATCTAATTTCACTGATTTCCCCTTTCTAACCCATATCGTAATTCCAAACCCACCTCCATTTCTTCCCCTTTTATTATGTTAGACTCCCCCTCCCTTGTTCAACCTCCTCGCTTCATTATTCAACTTTGTTACTCTATGATTGACCCCTATCTCTCAACATTAATAAAAGCCTCAATCAATCCCTCTCTCTCCTTTATAATTAACTATTTTTCATTTGATCCCTCTTTATTTTACCCTAGTCACTCCCCTATAATGAAAAATCCCCTCGTTCTCCTTGTTTTAGTATCCTCTCTCCTTCTTGTCATGTATCCACAACCCCTTCTTTTAATGTTTCCACTTCTTGTTCACTTTCATCTAACACTCCTCTCTCTTCCTTTTCTCCTCCTCGTCCAATAGTGAAATCCTCTACCTCTCCCCCTAATGCTCATTATTTTCCCTCTATTATAGTTAATATTTCCTATGAAAATACTAACCAAGCTTCCTTGAAACTTTTAGAGAGAGGATTTAATTTCACGATCGTCCCTCATAGCTTTCCATATGCAAAAATTATTTGTACAATTTAATCCATTATCCTTCATCTCTCATCCTCCATTTCCGAATAAATTTGACAAAAATCTGTCTACATTCCTCATTGCTCCAAATTTCCCTACGCTGGCCTCTGGAAGGAGGAATCCTTTCCCCTTATAAACCTCAATAATAACTTCAATTTGTTCATACTTAAATTTGATAATGGAAATGTCACTATTGTTTTGAATTCATTGGATTGTGATTCAAAAATGATTGAACTCCTCTCCTTGTCCTCCTATGGGACTCTCGAAAAAAATCCTATTTCTTGTTGAATTTCCACAACAATAGAGTATCTAGGTTTGGGTCTTACAATCTCTGACACAACCAACATAAATTCCACAACAAGACTACTTTTCCCAATGAAAAACATGGCATTAAATCAAGTGGTGCACAATAAACAATTTCTTTTTCAACCCAACTTCGTTATATTAGAAATGGTTAATACAACTATCTAGGGCTCTAATATCAGGGATCATGACCATTATAGAATCATTAATACAATAATACAATTAGGGCTTGGTGTAATCCATTTAACACACAATCTAACGTGATCAAAGTATAATTTACCTACTTATTGATGTAGCTAGCTACTCAACTCCTTTCAATCCACATGCCATGAACACAAGCGTTGGCCCTTATGCTTTCAATATACCTCTATCATTGATCACACATCCTTTAGGTCGTTGAACATGACTCCAACCACTTTGTCCTCTAGTTTCTCCTTTGTCCACGAAATATGTCAACACATAGGGACTTTTATTAGTTGTTCACAACTCTGTTTGCAAACAACTCTTTGGATGACCATTTCTACCTTCCTATGTTGCTATTATTATGACAAATCTAGGGCACATATCCTACCCTTCTTCTCATTGAAGATGTCCTCCAATAGATAACTACGGATTTCAAACTGGCTCACTTAGTTGTCCTTTACTACTTCAAATATCAACCCGTTGAGCACCAAACACTCTACCATACTAGCAATCTAGTAGTCCTCCACCAGTATTGCACTTTAGGGCTCAATCAAAACCTACTAGAATCCATCCTTACTGCACTTAAGGTGCCTCCAAAAAATGTCCTAACTGGACCACAAAACACCTAGCGATAGATCAAACTAAGAACACATAAAACATAACTTTTAGTAGAATCCTTCTTCCCTGTTCCAGGTCACAGTCCTAGCCATATATATATGGTATTTCGGTCAAGATAGGGAACATAATAGGTCCCTAAATTTTTTTCCAAAACCTCATCAATAGTTGCGTTGGTTCTCAACTAGGTGGATCCTTTCCTTGCGTTGTCTATCAAGTAACATGTTGCCCAATCTATGCTCCACAAAACCTCTGTTCAAACCCTTTACAAGGGTTTAGCCCTACCTATAGAAGCACAAATAATGTTTCCATCTATACATAGAGAAACAACGCTCAAAAGATGTACATACCTTCTCCTTTTCCACTCGACCACCTCTCCGTAAACTTACCCTTCATGCACAAAATAATAGATACTTAAATCCAACCTTCCTTCTCTTGAGATATGCTACTTGGGTTAAAATTTCTTCTCTTATATGCAAAGCACTTGTGTTTAGATGCCAAAATGTCGTCTCATCTCTTCTTATTTATATGCTCTCTAGGTTACACGCCTAGCCCTCCAAGAGACACCGCTTTAACTCAAGCTACCTTGGTCTTGGTGCCAATTGGCCCATTAACATATAAACAAAAAAAAATTTCCTCATTTTGATAATTCCTTCCTTGGATTTGTTAGCAACTCCTTGCTCCACTAAGCATTCCACACATGATCCAAGGGTTAATCTCCAAAATACGTCATGGATTCACAGTGACAACTTTGGATGCATAACCCACAACTTGTCTATTATTGCCCATAAAGCCAATGTGGATGAAAGACCTCTACAACCATGTACCCCACGGTTTGGACTATCTCTCAAGTTACAAATCTCAACATTTTCTCCATCTCCATTATTGTTACTAAATTTATCAAATCCTCTTCTTAAGACCCTTCCATTCAAATGGTTTTGATCCCCTTCAACTCCCGAACCCCTATAATCTAGGGTTTACCCAAAATTCATAAATAATAGATCCGCTTGAGACCCATTATTAGTGCCATTGGTTCTCCCACCTATGCTCTATCTCTAGAGGAAATTTCAGCCTAAAAGTGGCCTGCCAAGGAAAAGTAATAAAATAAGAGTTTTAGGCTTTGGAGGAATAGAAAGAAACTATTTTTTTGAATTATATTTTTGGCTTATCTCTTTACATATTGACTAAAATTTCAAGTTTAGACACTTGCTGGATGTGGAATTAAATACTACATCCAACATGTACTCATTATGAATACTTTTGAGAAGACCAACATTGACAAAAATTAAAGATACATTAAAAAGACACGTTGATCTTTCATGTATATTTAATTTTTATCAATGCGGATATTCTCAAGAGTATGCATAAGAGGTACTCATTGGCTAAGAATTTAATTCTGCATACAATGAGTGTCCACAAGTGAAATTTGTGTAAACTTGCAAGGACGTAAGCCAAAAATACAATTAAAAAAAATAGTTTTTTTGAATTTTCCCTTCAAAATATTTACATGTGCCTCTTTTGAAATTTAAAGGATTTTGATTGGTTTACATATTATATACATGAAAATTTCATGGATAATTTTTGGCTAAAATTTCCTCTAATGTTCATTACGTTGCTCAAAAGCTCTCACCCTTCACTCGTCAAACTTTGTCATTTATCAAAGACTCCATTGATTTCATTAATAAGACCATACATCTTCATCTTGATGAGCATGATATCCTTGTTAGTTTTGATGTTGTTTCCCTCTTTACAAAATCCCCACCCATGAAGTCAGTGATATCATTTCTAACCTTCTTGACTATGATACCCTTAACCTTCTAAAAATCTACCTATCCTCAACTTCATTTTCCTTTAAAGGAGTTTTCTTTGAACAAAACGAGAGGACTACCATGGGCTCAACCCTCTCCTTGGTGGTTACCAACATTTCCATGGAATCATTTAAATCTCATTCCTTGAACAAATTTTATTTGAAACCTAAATTTTGGAAATGATTCATGGATGACACCTTTGTTGTTTTGCCCCATAACATCCCTACTTTACATTCCTTTCTAGACCGCTTTAACCAAATCTACACCCATATTTAGTTGACTACAAAAATAGAAGTTGACAAGTCACTTCCATTTCTAGGCATTCTCATTTCCAAGTTTCCTAACGGCTCCTTCTTGTATCAAGACTACGAGAAGAAGACTCATACTAATAGATAGCTTAATTCCCATTCTGCTCACCAACAAGATCAAAATGTTTTCATTCTTAGGAATTTAGTGACTCATGGCATTTGCATCTTTGATCCGCAACACTTTGACAAAGAACGTCGTCTCTTGACCAAATCCCTCCAATCCAATGGCTACTCCTCTCGAATCACAAAAGCATTCCATTCCACTCTACATCCTAAACCGAAAGCTAATCCTTCATCTCCTCCCTTAGCCAAAATTACCCTTCCTTACATGAAGGTGTTATTGAACATATTTCGAAGGTCTTGCAAAACAAAAACATCCAAACCTCTTTAAACCCTAGACGACCCTCAAATAACTCTTGAGGTTTTCCACTATGAGATCACTTGCTTCTATGGGAAGTCTTACATAGGGCAAACACATAGATCCTTTAAGTCCCGTACCAAGGAACGGATGAGTAACAACATCCATAACTAGGTCTCAAAATCAACTTTTACTTAGATAAATTCATGGATTATGGCCAAAATTCCATCGAGAACTCCAAAAAAGTGCACTTAAACACTCACGGTTTATTAATCAATCCTCCTAACCATACGCGTTCTTATTGGTTTCTATAATATTTAAGTTTTTAGAATAATAAAACTTTTTCATTAATGTCTACGATTCTAATTGGTTTCTATAATATTAAGTTTTTAGAATAATAAAAAAATTTCATTAACGACTATGGTCTATGGTAGCACCATTGCATTTAAACAATTGGTCTCTTTCTCTTCGTGTATACTTTTCACATCATATCACTGATGATGAATCAAAAGTTAACTGCAAAATGTGTTTCATACATTTTTAATAGAATTTCTAGATAAACATTTTTTTCGTGAATATATATAATCTATTTAATTAACACTATTTATATTATAAAATGCTCTCACGAAATGCAAAATTGTTCCCCTTCCTTTTAGATTTTTAATTTCACAAGTACGTATTATTAAATATTGTCTTTCTAACTTATACGTGAATGCTGAGGTAGCGAAAATTGGTTGTGGCTTATACTCGGTCCAGATTCCCTAACTGCAAGAGAAAAGTTATTCTATGTTTCAGTGGTTGTCATCCTCTTTGATTATTTAATCAACTTCCTGTAACGATTGCTGTGCTTTTTCTCTTTCTTGATATTGACGAAAACATTACACCACTACCTTCTTTTTATTTTAACTATTATATGTACAGTCCCATTTAAAATGACGAATGTACATATGACCTATTTTCGAGGGTCCCAAGGAAATCTAACTGTTTATATATTTCTCCGAACATAAACATTAGCACAAGGCATAGTAATGAGGTTATTTTTGTGGCTCTTTTAAAAGAAGTTTTTGGTTTTTTTAAGTTGGTTATATTTGGTAATTTAAATTATATTTTTATTATAAAAAGGAAGTTTGTTTATCAACTTATTTTAAATATTAATATTATATATAATTAATAGCTTAATCAAAATCGAAAAATGATTGTTATATATAATTGTTCAGGATTGTTTTGTTGTTCAATCAAGTTTTTATCCTGCAAGTAAGTTTGGATTGTAACATTTTTTTTATCTTTTACAGTTCAATTGTCTGCCTATGCTTTATGTAAAGAAGTTCTTGGCCTTTAAAAAATAGTTTTACAAGCCTGCCCATGCTTTATATAAAGTTGTTCAGGAGTCACGATCGATCTTATATGACTACATAAAGCAAGTGGGATTTAGGTTCAACTTATCTTATCAGAATCTAGATTTTATAATTACTCTTCGGAACTTCAACGAGCTTTACCATTAAAGGGGAATATTTATATTATTTTTTATAATAGATAAAATTGAAGAAAGTGGAATTCATAATTCAGATTTTGTCCATACGGTATCTTGAAGTCACAATTTATTTTATACGGAAAGCTCACAAACCTATCAGACTCTCCTACATTAAAAAGCGGATTGTCACATGGGAGTGTTGCCTGGGACTTTTTAAAGAGTAGCAGTTGCATAGACAGTGCGGAAGATGCTTCAGGTAAACTTCCTGCAATTCATCCCTTTTTTTTAAGAGGCCCAAGTTCCAACACAGTGAAATATTATTCATGACTTGGATCTTATAAACTTCTCTGAGGGTCCAGGTATAATATTAATCGCGATCCGTTTATTTTGGATGTTCCTTTAAGGTTTTTGTCGTACGGGACAGATCCGCAAGTGCAAGTTGATAAAGAATTCAGCTTTAGAAATAATAGTGAGCCTTTTACAATAAAGGGTACAGTTCACATGGAAACAAGCCGTTCAATTCTCGCCAGAAGCAACTTGCGCACTAGAAAAGTTCGTTCAAAGGAATCATGAAGGTATGAAGCTGGACGCTAAGTGGTTGTTGTGTTAAAATACTAGAGGTTGCAAGTTTTGCCTTCCACTTGAGTTAGGAGAAGAATAAATACGACATCAAAATTCCGTTGTGAAAGTACGCCAAATTAACTTCTAACAAAGCAATAAACGCACACTAACACGTTAAGCCTGCATTGTCTAGTGCGAACAGGTAAAATGTGTAAATACAAAGGGGCCCATGCCTAAAGCACCTGTCGTTGCTATGGACCTGTGACAAGGATTTAAGAAAAGGGGACTCTAGTGATGACAGTTATATACTTGTTATTTCCTAACCTGTTATTAGACGAATGCTAAACATATATTCATTCTGCAAGGGTTAATCAGTCTGCCGTAAGGCATTAAATGCCCAAGTATATGTATGCTCTATAACAAAATAACACACAGTCTTTGGTGGCTACATAAATTAAAAGTAAAAGCTGTGTGTTATTTTGTTATAACAAAATAACACACAGCCCTAAATAGCTACATAAATTAAAAATAAAAACTATGTAAAAACTGTGTGTTATTTTGTTATAGAGCATGTATATACCTAGGCATTTAATGCCCTATGGCAGGTTGGTTAACCCTTGCCTATTCATTATATTGCACACTGCCTCCTCCTTTCCTTACTTCATCTTTAACGGCATATTTTCTTAAAAAAAAAAAACCTATTTCTATAACGCAATAAATACATATTAAATGCATATTTTCTAAAAAGAAAAACTATCTCTATAACGCGATAAATACAACTTTATTAACGTTTACGAAATATACTAAACATATTTAGGTTCTTATATTAAAGATTCACTACTTTACCATAATCGTAAAAGTATAAATTAGTATTAATCACAACTTGGTATACAGTTGGCCGCTGAATAATGATAACTATGATCATGTGACAATGTCTATTAAATATAACTATGGCAATTGCGTCTATACAAATCCCTATGTGACTTTAATGCTCTCTATATGATTTTACTACTCTTTCTTAGTCCTATGCGACTTTACTACTCTTTATAGTTCACTCATAGGAAAAAAAACTCTTTTCCCAAATAGGCAAAGATATCATTAGTAATATAAGTATGGAGTTCAAATTGTAGATCCCACAAGGATCTTATGAATGGCAAGAATAGAGGCTTACTCCAATAAGTATGAAAAGTTGAAGTAGCTAAAATGTGTAGATAAGATCCATGATACATCAATGAGGTTTATTGATATTTGAAGTAGAAGATGTTGTAGAGGCACAAGAGTAGCAAACATTTTCAACTTCTCAAATAGGAACTAGTAAAGAATTAGGACAAATGCTTCAAAAAGAAGCAACATCAGCAACCAAAAAAGCAACAATGGGATATGTAAATACATGAGAAACTCAATAGAAATATTTTATAGTAGTGATGAAGATGTTTGAACATTGTCACCATCAACAATGATCAAAGGAAATAAACAACAATAAGTTAATGAGAACAATATATGCCATTGTCAAACTTCCCTAGGTGAAACACAACTTAGGGAGCAAGGGAAATTAAAAGATACGAATATGAACTTTATACCAGTGTGTAATCAATAGGACACAACAATATGAAGTTCACAAACATATGTTCAAATGATGTCACAACCATCCATCAATATAATGGAAACCGATTCTAATATTCCACATGCATCCACCATTCATCCTTTCATGTCTCTTTTGCAATGCAAGCCTACTATATGACCAAGATTGTTGATGCCTAGGTGATTTCCACTTGTCCTTATGAGGATGTTGATATGCCTCATTATTTGGTTAGGCACACTCAAAGCCACATGCAACAAGTTATCATTAGAATGACATTAATAACCATGTTGTTGATTTATTCATCACACATCATTAAAATTCTTTCAATAATAAACGACACCTCTATCGTCTCAATAGTTCTAGATGTAAGTAATAACGCTACAACAAAATCATATCCAAGAAATTTTCATGATGTATACGTTGAAGGGATTATAAGAATAATGATGTGCTACCCATTTTTCCCACGAATTGGAACCCAATAGCAATTGTGTACATTTTAAAGCTAAGTGAAACAAAATAACCATTATGAACATCAATGGTTGATCTTGGCGACTCATATAGGCATTTTAAAGGTGATTGAATTCCAATTTAAGGTGTTTCTTGCACTCTTGCAAGCCCTAAATGATCCCATCCTTATCAATCAATTGTTGTTATAAAGTATCATAATCTTATTTCAGAGTTTGATATTGATCATACATTCTATTGATTTCCACTTAAAAAGGGTCAATTTCTTCATACAATAGTTCCCTTGATTATTTTAAATATAAACTATCTATAATTCCCTCATTATTTTTCTCCCCCAACTTCCAAATTTGCTTCTTTAAAAATGTATTTTCTGACTAAGACAAACACTCAACTTCCTCCTTCCAAATGTTCATGCAGGTTATTCTTTTCTTTAAACTCATCTGCAATATTATGGAAATACTTTCCCATGATTGACTCCACATGCTCAATCATCCTAATTTTCTCACTGAGAATGCTTTGGAAACAATTCTTAAGTGTAACATTTTCTTTTTGCAAGATGGAAATGATGGACTACAAATGGACATTGCTGTGAAGTTCACTGTAGCACTCCCTCCCAATCCCCTTGGATTTTCTTAGATTGTTAGAGGTGTTACTTTCTTGTTTTAAATTGACCTCCAAGGTATGTTATCGAGATCGGATTACAAATACATCCTATATCAAGGTATATGGAACATAAAATTAATATTATAATTTCACTCATCTTGTTGACAACATTCCTACAATATAAATTTTATCTCAGTCTCACCCCAGAACACAAGTTATGCTCCTTGGAAGTTTACAAAATTAAAATGCTCTGTGTCAATAAATGCATATGTTTTTTATACCATACATTCCCTATAATTTACCCAACATATACTATTTTCAGACAATATTATCCTTTTTTTTAACATATATGTTATTGTTCTCTCTACAATGATTCTTGGACGACTCTTCTTTGAAAATTTAAAATAAATGCACAAATTATTTATGGACCCATGTCGACAAAGTTTATAATAAACTATGCCCAAGTTATCCAAGTATACCTTGTCATGGGTAGAACCCTATTAAGTACTCAAAATAGGTAGTCGTGGGCAATATTAGTAATAGGGAAAAAAGATATCTTAGTTGTCCCCCATGACATGAATCCTCTAGGTGTGTGGCCTAGTTTTTAATTTGTATAAAAAATAATGGAAAAGAGCTAATATAATAGTGTAATGGCCATGACAATGATAGGTTGTAAACAAGAGAAATTGAAAAGACCTGCATATTAAAGTACCATGAATGCTACATGCAATTTCCAAGTAAATATAAGTGTTAATTTCTACAAATAATAGAGCAGAAGTTGAAAAGTAAATAGCTTACAAACCCTAAAAGGAATAATTCAGTAACATGCAACTATACAAAGAAACCAAAAAAGGTTCATTCATGATCAAAAGAATGGTTATGGTCTAGTTCTACAAGCCTCGCCATAATTAATATATAGGTCTAATAAAGTATGCATGCATATAGTAATATTATTGATAAATAGAAATGTCTCAAGAAAAAGGCACAATTTTCACCATAAATATATATATATATATATATATATATATATATATATATATATATATATATATATATATATATATATATATATATATATATATATATATATATATCCAGAGTATACTCTCAATCATGTAGAGAGAGGCCGTACATCTTATGCAAGAAGCAAATGTATAAAAGTAATGGAGGAATAACCCTCATCCTCCTTAAAAGGAAAATATAGCACTACAAGTGATTGGTTTTAACCATCATCATATGCCTAAAAGCATTTTTAATATTTCCAATAAATACATAATCTAGAAAGGGAAACTATGGCCATATAGGATTTTTATGAAAAGACCCTACAGCCTGAGAATTCTTCAGAAAAATTTATAAGTCAAAGCTTGTAATTGATTCTTTAATGTCCAAAGAGTAATAAGAAAATAATCACATAGCCTGGTCATGACAAGAGAAGGAGAATCTTAAATATTTAGCTTCTCTAGTTATCCAAACACAAAACACACTACAAGAATAAATAATCTATGAGCAATGGGATGAAACTAAATGTGTGAGAGAGATTTTTAATAGGAAAATCCATAAAAAAACGAAATTATATTATTAGAATCTTCATAAATTTCCTTAAGGTTAGGAATGGAGTTGTCTAGCTCGATACCTGCCACAGAGGGGAAAAATTCATTAACTAAATTATAAGCTAGAAGCCCAAGAAAAACATTCAATAATCATGGAGATTAGGGTTTGGTGTAAGTTTTCTTTACCTTGAAGAAAACAATGAGAACACTTGTAAAGAAAAATCACCAAAACCAAAACCCTTAGATGAGAACCTAGGGTTTGACTTATCTTTAAAAAAATAGGTTTTATTAAGTATAGTTCTGAAGGACATTATAAATAAATCTAGAATAAATAGCTCGGAGGTAATCAAAGCGAGAGCACCATAAAACCTTACCAAGTGGAATTATTCTACAAGTATCCAATCTCTCTATCAGTTGCATACTAACTCCAGAGCTGAGGCAATGAGAATAATCAAACCTTAGGATCGAAACTCTCATGAAATGAAGGAAAACCCCTTAAGTCATATTAAGATTCATATGAATTGTAGAGATTGACTCACAGCTCAGTAAAATGGAAAATGGGATTGCTGGGTGAAGGCATGGGTGGGCCATTACCTAATCTGTGCTTCACTAGGGAAGCAATACCATACAACATGAATTCATATTGGGGGATATATATTCAGGGGAAAATGGCATAAAATATTGAGCATATAATAGGGGGTAAATGGTTTGTATATGTTGTGTATAAAAAATGGATCTCAAATTTATTGAAAAAATATAAAGCAGTGTAAGCTATGTTAATGAAAAATGGATACCTACAATATCTAGTGAATGTACGGGTTTATTAAATTGGGAAGGTGTATTGGGTTCATATTGTTAGGGGGTTAAATAAAGTGATTTTTAAAGGTATTTTCCAATATGTAGCTTAATTAATAGTATATTGTTTAGTATTCCATAAGCACATGTGTTATCTCAAAGGTTCATTTAGTGAAGCCCTCATGCATTCCCCTAACTGGCTACAAAATATTTACCACCGTCATCAATTCCAAGCATAATATCCAACGTAGAATATAAGAACTAGCTAGGGCTCCATCCAGAGTGAAGGTCCTTTAAAAAATGTTAATCAATCCAGGTGATGAATGGCTTACTAGGAAACCACGAGGATAGGTATTAATAGGATGGCCAGTTAATACAACTATGACATAGTTTGAAAATATGTAACAATGGACATATTAAAATAAATGTGTGGATGTCGATCAAGGAAAACATATTTATAACCATGTCACATAACATTGAGGTTGATGGAAAAGATGTTAGTGGCACATTAATAAAATAGTGACACATTAACAATAAATTACATGCCATTTTGATAAGTGAGGGTGGGAAGGTGAACATTCTATTATAAACATATATGCTCAAATGTTTATAAAATGTGTCCAAATTATTAACAGCTTGATCATGTGACAAGGGGTCTAAACCCTTAATTTCATATATGTTAGCCATATAGTTGAGTAGAAAGGGGAATGAAGAGATGAATATTATTAATGATTAATTATGTCTTTTTAGTACCAAAATTTGAGAAGCTAAATATAAGACAGTCCAAGGTCTCTCGTTCAAAAAAAAAAATCAAATTGAGGAAAAACATTACACATGTAGTTGTATTTATAAAAGAAGGAAGTTACTGCAAATCATTTGTAGACTTGAAATTAATGCACATATTATTATTATAAGAAAAAATTGCACTGTATAACTTCATGGTATGTTAACATAAAATTTTATGTTAGAACTTGCGGATGCTACATGTGGTATCAGAGAGGTTAAAATACTTTGTCCTTTGTGCCAGCCATGAGTTCTTATAACAATGAATGATTGACTTTACATAGAAAGAATAATGAAGAATGCTAAGAGAAACATAATGGAAAAACCCCACAAAGGCACTCATATAGTCGAGGAAGAAATTTATCTGCACTTGGGACAATAGGTACAAGTCCCTACTAGAGAATTATTTAATATTATGAAATATCTACAAAGAAAATTACAAAATCTTTATGTCGAGCTTGAGCATTTGTTGAAATAAAGTGCAAAACAAGAGAAATTGATCAAAAGTTTGGAAAACAAGTCAAATCCTAAGACTATAGAGACAATGAGAGAGGCAGAGAAAATAGGAGATACCTCAAAATAGAAAACATCTAAAGAGATGGTTGAAAGTAAGGAGGAAACAGTTGAAGGGAATGAGCATAGCTCATCAAAATTCCATTCCATGTATGGAAAAAAGACCAAAATTGAGCTACAAGGAGAATCTAAGGATGATGGGGAATCTAAGGAAGAAACATAAGTTTAGTTGCTTAATAGAAACATATATTTTCAAGTTTATGAGTATTCTACTAAACTGAAATCAAGTTAGCTACTTACCAATTATAGGGGAAAGTTTCCGTGTGGTGGGAAGATATTAGAACAATTCATATTTTAGAGGGAAAATAGGTTAATTGGGAGGAATTCTAGTAATTATTTAAGGAAAAATATTTTACTCAACGGCATTTTAACGATAAGGGTAAGGGAATTCATTATTATAAATCGGGGTAGATGTATATGGACAAGTTGTTAACCAAGTTCAATATTTTGATATGATATGTGCCCTACATAAGGGAATAGAAAGTAGCTATAACATTTAATAAATTGCCTCTCATTCTCCTTTAAGGAAGAAATCAAATATGATAACCCCAAAACCATGGATGTGGTTATCAGAGAAGAAAGGATGTGTTACCAATAGGATGAAAAGATAAATGACAATTCGAAATCATGGTTTCACAAAATGAAAGATAGATATTTTCAACATGGTAAAGGAGGGAAAAATTGATAGTACAAACAGTCTGGTAAGGGGAATAAAAATCGAAGCTTCAATAAAAATAACAATGAGTCCCAAAGATCTCAAGTGAAAACTCAAACCAAGTTTAAACAGATTGAGTTAACAAAGGATTTAATGGAAAAAGATAAATATCCCTTAAAGTGTTGGGGTTGTGGTGAATCCCACCAACTACTAAATTTTCGTTATAACATGAAATGAGCACAACATATATAGAATATTCAAGAGTCCACCACCATTAATTATGTGGCTAAGAAAATTCCACATATCAGTGTAGCATTAGAAGACCTCCAGGTAGAGCATCAATCCACCATGGTGGAGATAGAAGGTATTATGTTTAACCGACCTGTTTTTGTATTAATAGATCGAGGTACTAGCTTGAGTTATGTTAGCCCCTAGGATGTAGAAAATTGTAAGTTTATGGATGAAAAATATAAAATTTCTTGGTTGTTTCACTTAGCCACTAGTAGAAAAAGAAAATTCCCATGTTGGGTAAAGACGTGCCCAATAATACTAAATGGGAATCAAAGTACCATGAATTCAAACATACTACCCTTTGGCTAATATGAAATTATAATAGGAATATATTGGTTGGAGGGACATAAGGAAATTGTTAACTGTCATGATAAAATCATCACATGTACAACAAAAGTAGAGAAACCCATAATATAAGGGGAAAATCTACGGCCATTTCGGTGTGCCATATATCTACATTACAATTAAAGAAGACTGCAAGGAAATGATGCTAACATTTTACTATCAAGGTGGGAGGCCACTCACTGGATAAGTCAACCAATTCCTTGGTCGAGTTAGAGCTTATATGGAATTATCAAGATCTGTTCCCCAACGAGGTTCTAGGTTTACTACCTAAGAGAGAAATAAACTTCTCCATAGACTTGATAACATCAGATGCAACAATATCAAAGGATCCCTATATATGAGTTATTGGAATTGATGGAGTTGGAGATGTAGTTGCAATATCTATTAAACAATGGTTACATCATAACCAATATACCACCATGGGGTGAGCTAGTCCTATTTGTTAAGAAAAAATATGGAACATTTAGGCTGTGTATTGATTACTGCTATTTTAATAAATTAAGAATTACAAATAAATATCCCTTACCCTGAATATACAATTTTTTGATCAAATCAAGGGATCAATTGTGTTTTATAAGATAGGTATCAGGTATGGTTATCACCAGCTAAGAATTAAGGAGGAAGACAAACCCAAAAGAAATTTTTGAGCAATGTATGGACACTACAAATTTACAGTGTTACCTATCAGACTTATGAATGCACCTCCTACCTTTATGTGCTTAATTAATAATGTGTGCAAAAAAATTCTTGGATATGTTTGTATTAATTTTTATAGATGACATTTTAATATATTCAAAGACCCTAGAAGAGAGTAAAAAACATTTGGATATAGTACTACAAACATTACGTGAACACCAATTATTCACAAAATTCAACAAATGTGAATTTATCAAGACAATATATAATATCTTGGGCATATAATATTGAAATAAGGGATAATAGTGGATGTCGAGAAGGTAGAGGCCATCCTTGACTAGCCAATTTCAAAATATGTGGTTGATGTAATGTCATTCATTAGAATCACGAACTATAACCATAGATTTATTGAGGGATTCTCTAAGTTGGCATACCCAATAACCTCCTTACAAAACAAAGGGGTGAAGTTTGTATGGACACAACAATGTGAGGAGAGCTTTGACAAATTGAAATATTTACTCAGTATTGCACCTTTTAAAAAAATAACATATATCGATAATGGTTTAGAGGTGTTTATCGATTCTTTCTTGGAAGGTCTTGGAGGTGTACTTATGCAACAAAGGCATGTAGTGTCTTATCCATATTGTTATCTAAAATAACATGAAAAAAATTTACGGAGTTTACAAACCTTTAGCTTGCAAATGTCATCCACGCATTCAAAATGTTAAGACACTATTTAATTTATAGAAGATTCAATTTAATTACTAACCATGTAAGCCTAAAATATTTTTTGAGTGAACCGAACATGAATGCAAGGTAGATGAGATGGATTTCCTTGCTAAGTGAGTATGATTTCGACATCAAACACATAAATTGGAAAAAAAATGAAGCGTATACATTAAGTCGAAGTTTGAAGCACGTATATGAAGTAATTGTAAGTTAAATTGAGGCAAAGTTTATTAAGTAGATTAAAGAGGCAACATTAACAGATCAGAATTATAATAAGTTTTGTGAATATCTTCAAATTGAAATTGATCAAAGAAAATAAGTTGATTATGTAATTAGTGAAAGTGGACTATTAACATACAAAAGAAAAATTTATGTTCCAAATGAAATTAAAATTAAGAGATTAATATTAGATCAACACGAAAAGAGTCATATTGTAGCTCTCCTAAGACATTAGAAAATTATCACAACCCTTAAAAATTCTTGTTTTTTATGCCGGGGATGAAAATAGATGCTTTTGAATATTTGGCAAGGTGTAAAGAATACAAACAAATGAAAGTAGAACATCAACACCTTGTTGGGTTACTAAACCCCCTACCTATACCAATGTGGAAATGGGAGGTAATTTCTTTAGACTTTTTACTCGATTACCCCAGAAATGGAAGCAACGTGATTCAATTATGGTAGTGGTAGAAAAATGATCTAAGGATGCCCATTTTATATATGTGCAATCCTCTTATAGAGCTACCTAGGTGGTATAAATCTTCATGAAATAAATTTTCAAAATTCGTGACGCACCGAAGGTAGTTATACAAGATAGAGATGTGAAATTCACCTCAAACTTTTGAAATCATTGTTTACTCAAATGGGTATGTAACTGAACTTTAGCATTTCTTATACTCCACAAACTTATGGGAAAATGGAAAGGGTTAAGAAGGTCCTTATGAACATGCTACACATATATATAATGAACCACAAAATGGGAGGATTATCTGCAATTCGTAGAGTTTGCTTATAACAATGTTTACCAGGCATCACTCAAAATGAATCTATTTGAGGTGTTGTATAGAAGGAAGTCACATGTTCCTCCAAGATGGAGTGAATAAGAGGATATGATTATGTTATGTACAAATTGGTTACAATAATGGAACTAATTATTAGAAATATCGAATAGAACTTGACAGTAGCACATGATAGATAAAATATTTATGCTAACATGAAAATGGAACACAAAGAGTTTCAAGTTGGTGAACATGTTTATATTAAATTACAACTGAAAATGATCTCCCTGAAATTGGGGACTTATTATAAACTGGCTTCATGTTTATATGGGCCACTTGAGATATTAACCAAAGTAGGGCTAGTGTCCTACCAACTTGCACTACCAGCCCATATTAGAAATAATAATAGGTTTCATCTGTCTCTTTTGAATAAATATATACATTATCTTCCTCATATAGTTGATCGCAATGTTGTATAGATCAAACAATAAGGAGAGTTCTAGATCGTCCGTCTACAAATTTTAGACTAGAGGGAAACTACACTCTGAAATAGAACCATAATCTAGGTTAAAGTGCAATGGAACCAGTTTGGGCCTGAGTTGGCCACGTAAGACATGGAAGATGAAATAAGTGATTATTTTCCTATTTCTTTCCAAATAAGAATGCAATCTAAAACACCAAGGACGATGTCCCTTTTAAGGGGAGGGGAGATGTAATACCCCTATAAAAAATTATATTTATGACTTTATGTTAATTCATGGATAAGAATTCAAAAGGAAAAATTATGTGGTGTCCTAATATATATATTAATTTAAAAATATATATAATAGAAAAAAGAAGAACTATTTTCGGTGTGCTAATAATCTTGGAAATGTATTAAAGGCTAACATGTGAGATGGGACTCCTAACTATCGAGTAACCAATTAGAATTAGTCATGCCAAACAAAGGGAAGAAGTAGAAAAAGGAAAAATTTCCCCTTTCAGCCATTCAATTGATAAGAGGGTAGATACGTGTTGAAAATACCAACAAGAAATGTTAAATATAGAAGTGATAAAAATAGAATTGTTATAAATAGCATTTCGGGATACATTCCAATTTTAGTTAGTCCCTGAACTAAAATTGAGAATTAAAATTCAAATTTTATCTTAGCAGTTGTTTGAAAAATAATTAATTAATTCATCTTCAGTTAATTAGTTGGAGAAAATCAAACATGAAGTCTATGTGAAGACATGCAATAGTTTTCCCTTTGATTGTGTAAATTATCCCTTAATTAAAGTGATCATGATGAGTTGTACTTGGAGTTGTAATTAGTTAGTTCAGTTAACTCAGTTAAGTCCAATTAGATTAGTTCCAATAGTTTGTGGAACTAATTGTGAGTTCAGTTAGTTAATGCATGCATGCATGTAACTTTTTCACTTCAGATAGCTGAATATTCTCTCATAAATAACTTATGCATGTCAGTTCAGTCAGAGACCCAATTGAGATCAGATGATGGGACAATGTACTATCAATTGAAGGAATATTCCATTGTGGACATCTTATGCATGTAGAAGGAATTCATTCCTCGGAGATTGCACAGTTACTTCTGAGTTTGGGGAGATGTGTGAGAGGTGAATTCACATAGGTGGCAGCGAAAGGGCCCAGGAGAAACTGCGCAAGGAAATAGGAGGCTTGGAGGACTGCAGGAGGGCATATGTTGTGTCTATTCAGTCTATGAGCAGCGTTGAGGGGATTATACTGAGAGGTGGATAGCTTGTGAGCGAAAGCTTTGTGTAATCTGGACATATTTCCACTTGTATGATAATACTGAGATTAGGGTTTCTAGCTAAGGCTTTCCCGAGAGTATTCTTCTTTGTTCAAATATCATTGATTTCTCTTCCTCTATTATATGTGTTCTAATTGATCTTGCTGAAGATTGATTAAGCTTCCACAATTTCGTTTGTATAAGTAAATCAAGTATTTTTCTTTAGTATATTGCATTATCAGGTGATCTATAGTGGGAAAATCTACAATACAGACCATAAAGAAGAATTCCTGACAAGAAAAAAAATTCCATGAGGTCTAACCTAAAACAAGATAACCATGGGAGAGAGAAGAAGTTGCTCATTGCATGACTAAGATTAGTGGGGGGAAAATACTAGTTTGGAACCGAAAGGACAATAGGATGTTTCTTAGGGGGTTAACGAGGTTATTTTAAAAACGATTCTATGATGTTTACATGGTAGAGAGGAGTAAATATCAAGGGGAACTAATTAGGAAAGCTAGTTTGTGGTTGAGATGAATGTACAATCCTTTAATTCCTTTTTAGGAAGACCCTTATATAAGTATGTAGGACTACCTCGAAATAAATATATGATGAGCATGTTTTATGTTTTGGTTTGAAGTGTAATAGATAGATAGAAAATTTATGTCTATAAGATTGTGTTTCCCCATGGTTGCTAGAATAAGTAAATGAGTGAGTTGTGTAAATATTTTTGGAAAAGAAATAGATATATATGTATGCATGGAGCCCTAGACTAACTTATTGCATGAAAGCAATAGGTGCTAGAAATATATGATAATGAAAGGGAGACTTTAGCCGAAGAGCCACCCTAGAATCATTGTACAATGAGTACGAATAGATATGTTAAACAAAAAGATAATATCCTCAAACAATAGTCTACATTCAATAAATTGTAGAGAAAGTATGATATAATATGAACACACATTTGCTTTATATGTTTAAAGATGATATATTGGTAGTGAAAATTTGGTAATAAAGTATGCCTAGGTTAGCCAAGTATACCTTGTCAAGGGTAGCACCCTATTAGTTGGACGAAATAGGTATTCTTGAAAATATTAATAATAAGGTTTAAAGAGGTATTGATGGAACCCCATGACAAGCATTGAAAATTTTATGGGCTAATATTTGCAGGTGGGCTAATTTTCCATGTTTTTTCCAAAAAAAATTCACTAATTTCTAGTTTTTGTAAAGCTGATTCGCCCAAAATTTATAGTATAAAATTATTTCACCTTAAAAATTGCCAAAATATTATATAGAGACTATATAAAATTATTAGAAATTTGAATATTTTTACAAAAATATTGTCAAACATTTTATAGCCGAGGTTTCTAAACTTCAAAATAAATTTCCATCCATAAAATTTTCCTCAATGACAAAGTCCTCGTGGTCTCTAACCTAGTTCTGAATTCATTAAAAAAAAGAAGAAAAGGACCTAATATAACAACGTAATAACTATGATGATGATAAACTATTTACAAGAGAGTTTGAAAATCCATAGATAAAAAACTAACATGAATTCTACTTGTAATTTCCAAGTACTTATAAGTGTTAATTTCTATAGAATATAGAGTAGATGTTAAAAATAGGTAGCTTACCAACCTTAAAAGGAATAATTTAGTAACATGAAACTATAGAAAGAAAACAAAAAAGATTCATATATTTATATATGTATTCAAGAACAAAATAATGGTTAAGAACAAAAGAATGGTTATGGTACAACTCTACAAGCTTGGCCATAAATAATATATATGTAAAATAAAGTATGTAAGAATATGGTAATAATATTATTGATAAACACAAAATTCCAAAGAACAGAGAATGATTTTCCCTTAGAAAACAAAAATATATAGAGTATACTCTCGACCATGTAGAAAAAGGCCAAAAGATGTAGAAAAGTAATGGAGGAATGATCATGATCCTCTTTAAAAGTAAAATATAATATTACAGGTTACTAGTTATAAGCCGTGAGCATATGCCTAAAAGCATTTTTAAAATTTCTCATAAATGCATAATCCAAAATGGACGATTATGTCCACATAAGGTTTCTATGCAAAGACCCTAGAACCAAAAAATTCTTCTGATAAATTACTAAGTTGAAATTTGTAATGGATTCTTGAACCTGTAAAGATAAAAAATCATATAAGGACCTCGCTTGGTCATAACAAGAGAAGGATAATATTGAATATTTCACTTTTGTAGTTACCCAAAAGGGAAAGCCACCACAACTATAACTAACCTGTGAGCAATAGGACAAAAACCTAGTCAAATTCTTGAAAATAAATTTTAAAAAGAAGACGAGTAAACAAAAAGGGAAGTTATCGAATAATAATGAAGTTTTTTCTTGATACCATGCTCCCTAGGGAAAATATCATGAACTAAATTCTAAGCTAGAATTAGTGAAAATTTTAAGGATAGATATTTATTTTAAAGTTTAAAAATTTTGGTGAATTTCATAAGTGTCTAAAACTATACATGTTTTGACATCCATACAAGTTTAAATTTATAATCCAATGCAACCTCCAATGTAAGTATACACGTTTTGACATCTAATGTGATGTCGTGACGTTGTCCTTCTGGAAGAGGATTCTTGCCTCCATGTCATGCGGGCATGTGGTCTTCAATTGTGTCCGTCTCATATTGAAGCATGTGCATTATTGTCTTGAGTGTGGTTGGACCATCAACATACATTTGCATGCTGTCTTTGATCAACAAAAAGCTATCAATCATGGCCTCCTATATCACTTCCTCCATGTACCTATTTACCTCCAACCAGACTTAGTTCTTGTGCTTATCTTTGGTGAGGGAACCTGCATTTGTTCTCTCTCTTCTTCAGCTATTGCTTGTTCACGCTCATTGCCCTGTATTAGCGTTGTTGCATTGTCATTTTGGCTTGCCTTTTTTCTTCTTCTTGTTTCTTCTTCTTAGCTACCTTCCTTCCTTCCAATCTCATTTTACTTGTTGTGATCTTAGTTCTGCTACTTGCAGTATCTTCTCTTTTATCTTCCTCTACTTTTTTGTCTATGTTCTATGCTTCCTTTTGCTTCTACTATCAAATTTGCCTGCATGAAGACTAAATGTTCTTTCATTCTACAACTTTTCCCTCCCTCTGTATGTCAGTGATTTCCATATTCCCTAAACCTCTACTAGTTGCTACTTTTTTCCATTGCAACTGGTTTTTCTGCCATGTTAGTGTTGATTCCTTTTCTGTAACAGTTTGGCATCTACATATGTTGGAAATTAAACTATAGCTTTCTTAGCTTCTTCCCTTGTACTATTTTTACTGATCGCACTTGAAGCATCTCTCTTTCGTTCCATGGTACTTTGGCTACTGAAGGGTAGCGCTTCATGAGTGTGGTACTTCTGGGACAGAAAGAACACTCATGGACATAAAACATTAGCTCTTACAAATCTAACATTACAGCATGATCAAGCAATAGTTGGGGCATCTTATGAGAGGAAATGCAAAGTTTTGGTTGACAAGGGATGGCTGAATGACTATGGGAACTATGCAGTGTGCATTCCTAGTAGTTAGTGTGAAGCTTGGTGACTAGAACTGTGAAATGCCCAGTTTAGTCTGGGACATGACCTAGGAGAGACTGCGCATTACAAAGTCTCATTGACCCAACTAGGAGACTGGCTCCTTCAACTGCACAGTGCACATTTGGAGCCATCCCAGGATAGGCTCTGCAAAATTCTTAAAGCCAAGGCAAAGGCATTGAGCTATAAAATTGTGCAGTGCATGCAAGCGAATGTGAGATCCGAGTGGGGGGGCTTAGATCACTCCATGCAGAGTGTGCAAACAAGTAGATCTAAAATATGATTTGATGTTGAGTGGAGATTTGACTAAGTGTACATGTGTACATGTGAAATGAGTGCAACAATGGATTAAACTAAAGGAATGAAAATCATGTGAAGTGAGTTGCCGCAATGGCGACCGATGGTGAAAAGGCGGAATAACTCATGCAACACTTAATAAATGCAATCTATAACTTGCAACACTTATATAAGTTAAATTAGGTTTAAAATCTAGTGGTCATTTAAAAAATGAGTGAAACAACAATCTCACACGATAAACAAACAAAAGAAAAAGGAAAGCAACAAAAGGTGATAAAATAAAAAATCACCCCGAAAAGCTATGAAAATGCTTTGAATGATCCTTGATCACCTAGGGAGCTCTACAGGTGTCCATTACATAGATGTGATCAAATGGAGTTCATGACGCATATGCTTGAGATCGAGGAAAATAATAACACTTAGCAGAAACTTCTGAAGATGGCAATTTTTCGCTTTCGCGAAACTAATAGTAGATCCCTACTTCCCAAGGATGCTTTTTCTTTTAGATTTTTTCTTTTTGGGATGGGATGCCATGTGTACATGCAAAAATTCAATGGTTCTAGAGGGCACCAGGCAACCTTTCGCCACATGCATCGAACAAAAACTGAGGGAATCCTTCTGCACAATTCCTAGGCTGAGTGGCTCAGGCTATGTCTCATGCTCTATGCAGTTTCTCGGTTGAAGACAACCTCTTAGCTATGTCTACACAGTTTGGAGCCTAAGCTCACTATCGGGATGTTGTGCCCAATTCTAGAGAGAAAGGCTATTGGGCTACTTTGTGCAATTCTTTAGAGAAATGTATGTTGTTGGGCTTCTCTATGCAATTCATGAGAGCAAGGCAAGATGTTGGGTTGCTTCGCACAATTCCTAGGAACAAGGTACACTGCCATCTAAGGCTACTCAATTTGTCAAGCCAATGCAAGAACGAGATGCAAACCAAGTCACATGGGGTTAGATTGTGGTTAGTCATCAAAGAAATTAAGCGAACATAAGATACTGAGTGAAAGGTAAACTCAAATGTAAACACGAGTACCTAAGTAGTGCAAGACAAGCTACTAAGATTTTGAGGAGGGAGGTTCCAAAACAAAGCAAAGGAAAACTTTTGGAGGCTTGTTGTAGCCACTATAACATATTGTAAATGCTTTGGAACAATTGTCATGCATGGTGCTATGTTGGAGGGTGAGAATGAACTTGGAGTTGATGATGATCTAATTTGTTATCCCTTATCATTCATATTACCACTTTAAAAATCCATAGCCTAGATTCTGCTTGGTTAAATTGACCATTTGTATGGGTTTAATAATATGTATAAGTAAGGATTGAGGATTCTATGTGTGTTTGTTAGTGTTTCCTCTTCATATGTCGGTTTTGTTTGTATGTTGGCAATGTTGTAATTTCCCATCAATATTGATAGATGATGTATGGAAGTGTTATGTTGTTGTTAAGGTTTGGGGTTTACAAGCAAAATCTAAGCATTCACACTTGAAAAATGCTTTCGTGTGGCTCTTCTCCTCCTCGGTTGTGCTATTATTATGGTTGAAATTATGTAGGAAAGTGAGGTTTTTGCTGGATGGTTCATAGGGATTGTGGATTTTCATGTTCCTTATTTTATTTTTATCATTGTCTATGTTCTTTGATGTTGTCCCTTTGGTTCAATGTTTTGTGGGCCTATGCAACTAAGACATTAAGTGTGTTGTTGATGGCTATTTACTAAGCCTTCTCGTATGTCCTTTTGAATGGTAGGTAGAAGGTTATGTGTGGTTATTATAAATTCCTTGTGTTTTTTGTTTAAGATGAAAAAGGTGCTTAGTTTTCCCTTATTAATTTTTGTTTTTCCCTTTGTTGGGTATTATGTGTCTCATTGGTATAATTTCATCGAATAATATGATGAAATTAAGGGCTTAAGGAATAGTGGTTAGGATTATGATTTATTTAAGCACTTAAGGACTAGCGGTTATCATATTTAGGTCTTATGGGGGTCAAGGCCTAGGGGTTATAGGAGTTAAGGGGTTTAGGAGTTAGGCGTTATTAAGGGTAAAGGGTAAAGGGTTAGGACTTATGGGATTTAGCGGTTAGGGGCTTGAGGTTTAGGGGGCTTATGGGCTAGTTGTTAATGGATTTTTGGTTAAGGGTCACACATTACGTGTTTAGGGGTTAGGGGATTTAGCGGTAAGAGCTTAAGGGTTATGAGATTTAGGTGTCAGTGGGTTAAGCAGTTACGGGTTAAGGATTAAATGTTATGGTTTAAGAGGATATAAGGTTAGTGATTAAGGGGTTCACGGATTCTAGGATAGGGGTTAGCGGTTAAGGATTTAGTGGATTAGGGTTTAATGGATAAAGGGGCTAGTGTGTTATAAGTTATGTGTGTAAGTTTTCTGGGATTATGGCTTGGGGATTGAGGGAATAGGGAATTTAGTGGTTATGGGTTATGGAATTATGGGTTGTGATATTGGGGACCGTAATCCACTTATCAAAACTATTGCGGGTTCCCCTATCAACTAATCTCATTGCCTTGCCTCTAGGAACCCTAGACGCTATGAAATTATGTCTTAATAGCCCTTCTCATTCACTATTGCTGGGCTTATAGATATTAGTAAATAGTTTTGGACCACCCACTTCTACCCATCCATGTTATCCTTATGTCCCTTTGCCTCGTTCACTATACCAAAAGATCTTCATCCGCCAAAAGTCATGAGAATTGAACATTTAGAGGTGATCATTTAACAATTTCCTCTAAAAGTACAATTTTCATGATTTTGGAGTGGGGGGGGGCGGGGGCGGGGTGTGGGGGTTGGGTCTTATCCGAAACCGCCTCCAAATTTAACATTGTTATGACTTTTGAGGGGCATTGTCCAACAACCCCCCTTAAAAGTAGAAAGAATTGAAATTTTGGAAAGACTTTTGGAACTCCCCCCACCCCTTCCACCAAAAAAAACATGACAATTGAACATTTGAAGGTGGTCATTTAAGAAGTACCTCTAAAACTTGAATTCTCATGACTTTTGGGGGAGGAGAGGGGTTTACTAAAATCATCTCCAAATGTTACATTGTTGTGACTTTTAAAATGGGTTGTCATACAACCCCCTCTAATATTCACGAAAATTGAAGTTTTGAGTTAGTTTTGGAAAACCTTCCCCAAAAGTAATGAGAATTGAACTTTTAGATGCATTTGTTAATGATCACCTCCCAATTTTGAATTATCAGGACCTTGTTTGCAATATGGTATTGGGATTGATGTCAACCCTATGAATACAGTCCTATTTTGGAGCTTGTAATTATTTTTTGATGCTTGTAGTGGATTGCAGAGGTTTTCATGAGGGATTTACAAGTCCTATAGGTGTCTAGAAAGTTATGGAAGAAGTGGAAACAAATTCAGAGCAAGGAATTTTGATTTTTTCCCATTTAAGTGTACAAGCATTGGTTCATAAAGGAAAACCAAATCTTGTAATCTATATCGCCCAAATTTTCTTTGTAAAATATGCCTCTGCATCTTTGGTTATGCCTGGACAATACACATACATACCTATAGGTGCCCAAAATGAGTTCCATGGTCCTTAAACCTCAAATAATTGATCTGGTTAATTAACATTTATATCGTATTGGTCATTATCATGATTAGTTTGTAGTGTCATTGATATGGTTGTATGTTGAGGGCATGTTACATGAATTTAATTACCGAATTTCGTACAATACCTTAGGTTAATACCAAAATATTTGCATGTTCAATTTATTCTTGAGTGATGTGGTACACACTATGATTGTTAATGAATGTATTAATTTGACCTGCAATTGGAATTTTTATTTGGTCACCATTCAAACCTTGATTTTTTACAATGTAATGGGATCAAATAAATTTCCACTCAATGGTTTGAATTTCAAAGGAGTAAACACATCAAGAGCTCAAGTAATCACTAGATCTGGTCATAGCCTTGATTGGATTGATTGATATGGCATTGATCCTATTATTAAAAGATTACATTCATAATGGTTTACTATGGTCCACCTCTACAATTTTGTCATGATTTGGTCTTCATGAATGATTTAATTTGTGGATTTGGTTTATGGTGCAGACTAAGTGCAGTGGAATGAATTAAAATGGTCCAAAAGGTCAAGCACATTTCCTTGGTCCATTGATTGAGGTTCATGCCATAATGATTAAATGTTATTATTATGGAATGATCTAATCAAAGGAGATTAACGGATTCATTAATTTGGTTACCATAAAGTTTTACAATTGGTTTCCTTCCATAGTAACCATGGGGTCGACATAACCCTCCAAGGCTATAAATACACAGTGCAATCTAAAATTTGAGGTGTGCATCGATGTGAGGTGAGTAAGTGTGCGACTGCATTTTTTCATGTATGCTTGTTCTGACATGGGTTACAAAGGGAGAGATATATGGCGCAATTTAGAAGTCTTTTATTAATTATATTATGGTACAATGAAGTGAAAAATCTGATCTAGTAATTTATACATGTATGCATGTCCTCTTTGCATATAAGAGATTAAAGGTGGAACATGTAAATATTTAGTGCACATAGAATATTACGATCATATGGTGTTGACATTGATGTCAACCCTGCGAATCCAATCTTATTTTCGAGCTTATAATGATGCTTTGATGCTTCAAGAGGCTTGCATAGGTTTTCCTGAGGTACCTAGAAGTCCTAGAGGTGTGTGGAAGGTTATGGAAGAAGTGGCAACAAATTCAGAGCAAGGAATTTTTAGTTTTTCCCGTTTAAGTGTACCAACGTTTGTTCACAAAGGAAAACAAACTTTTTTAATTTATATAGCCAAAATTTTCATTGGAAAATATGCATCTGTGGCTTGGATTATGCATAGAGAATACACGTCCGTACCTATAGGTTCCCAAAGTGAGTTCCAGGGGCCTCAAAACTCAAAGAATCAAACTGGTTCATGAGTATTTGTATTGCCTCGGTTATTATCATGATTAGTTTTTAGTTTCATTGATATGGTGGTATGTTGATGGCATGTCACATGAATTTAGTTAGTAAATTTGGTACAGGACCTTAGGTTAATACAAGACCAATTGCCTGTATTATTTACTCTTCAGTGATGTGGTTCACTCTACGATATTTAATGAACATATTAATCTGATCCACAATTGGAAGTTTTATTTTGTCACCATTCAAACCTTGATTTGGTATAGTGTAATGGGATCAATTAAATTTCCACTCAATCGTTGGATTTGAAAGGAGTAAACACATGAAGAAAGTAATCATTGGATCTAGTCGTAGCCTTGATTGGCTTGATTTTTATGTCATTGATCCTATTATGAAAATATTAATTGCATAATGGTTTCTTATGTTCCACCTTTATAATTTGGTCATCATCTGGTCTTCGTGAATTATTTAATCTAGGGAATTGGTTTATGGTGCAATGGAATGAATTAAAATGGTCCAAAAGCTTAAGCACATTTCCTTGGTTCATTGATTGAGATGCATCCCACAATAATTAAATATTATTTCGATGCAACAGTCTGGTTAAAGGAAATTAACGGATTGATTAATTTGGACACCATAGTGTTTTACAATTGGTTTTTTCCCATAGTTACCATGGGTCGACATAATCCTCCAAGGCTATAAATACAAAGTGCAATCTGACATTTTAGGTGTGCATCTTGTGTTAGTTAAGAAATTGTGCAACTGACTTTTTTTTTCGTATATGTTTGTTTTGGCATGGGTTACAAATGGAGAGATCAATGGTGCAAATTAGAAGAATTTTATTAATTCTATTATGGCATAATGAAGTGAGAAATATGAGCTAATAATTGATACTTGAATACATGTCCTCTTTGAGAATGAGATATTAAAGGTGGATAGTGCACATAGAATATGCAGATCATATGGTTATAAAGGTGACAAAATTTTAGCATATATTTTGTGACATCCATAGATGTAATGTGGTCTTGTAGCATAGGTCAGATATCAATGATAAAGGTATAGAGTTTCCATTGATTCCAATTAATTGTTAGACAATACAAAACATATACAAATAATTTCTAAATCGTTAATGGGATGTTTATAGTGAATTTTCTTGTTTAGCTACACTGTTGTAAAATGAGAGCACACTTCCCAGATAGCGCTATTCCATAGATCATGAAATTGAGGAAAGAGAAAGTTAGATCAAAGGATATGAACATGGAGTGATATTCTTCCACAATACATCACTTGTTCCAAAGAATTGAAGAGTCAGAGTGTTAGCACCTATATCTGCCTTAGGCTAAAGGAAGGAAAAAATTAGGGTAACCATAAACCACGCTCAATCTCGTAGCCAGCCCTACCAGAGCAGGAGAGGGCTCTCTCAGTCACGCTCGGTAAATGGATAGGCAAAATTGTCTGAGATGACTTACAGTGCAATATTTACCTTAGGCTAGTAAGTGGATAGGGATTTTGGAAAAGATTTTTTGATGTGATCGAGCTTATGGGATGTATATGGGACTAGCGCTCAACAAAGAACAAATAATTGAAAATGAAGGCACAGATTATTCCGTGAGGCAAGTTAGGCAGCAAACACAACAATTTCAACTTAAGGTAACGCAGAATGGAGAGATTGCTGAAGAGAGTGAAAATGGCATGGTCGCATGAATCCTTTTCAACAGAAGAATAACACTGCACATGAAATTTTCCCACATACAGAGCAACATAAATTGAATTCTACCTAATCTCACTTAGAAAATTTCACTGAAATGAAGCATGAAATGAAATATGAAACATAACAAGATACATATGGAACATAAGAACACATTTACTACACTCACGACCACAAGAATCTCATGAAATAGAGCCGCTGCCTTTCATTAATTCTCTGTCAAAAATACACAGTGCAGAAACATAGTCTCTTTCCCACAGTCTCCCAGAAGTTACAAGCCAGCCCACCATTTGAAAATAGCTTGCATACAATGCATAGGATGTGTAAGGAAGAGATAGAACGCACAAGGGTTGGGGAGTTGCTCAAATCATTACAAAATGGAGATGGAGAGCCAACCATCAGCTACAGGCGCAGCGCTCACAAACATGACATTTGGCCTGGGTGACCCTTTTCCTTCCTTCGCCACTTCGATAGATGCCAATCTGGAGAAAAACCACTTTAAATGCCACCTTTGGTGCCAAAGAAATGAAGTGTAGATGACCAGGCCCACTTGGAGAAGTCGCGAACCGAAATTTCATGAAACGGAAGCAAATTGACAATTTTTAATCTGTGCGCTGCGCCATTTTCTCTCTGCATCGCGCTACCTTGGGGCCTGTTTTGGGGCACTTGTAGGTGTAAAAAATGTGCCCAAGTAGGCTTGTTGGAAAGATTGTCTTGTCTAATTTCTAACCCCACTAAAATTTTTGAATTTGGTGCTCATTTTGCCCTCCAACCTTCATTCTCCCAAGACTGCTTTCTGTGCGTCAAAAAAGTGGCAGAGAGGCCATTTTTGGGTGTTTTGTTACCATTAGGAGACCCAGATCTTTTCTAAATTTCTTGCCCGAACACCAGTAGTCATTATTTTCCATGCTAAATCAAAAAATACAGGCCATTCCTCATTTTTAGCTTTAGAATATTAGGGTCGTGCCAGTGGCATGGCGCACAGGGAGAAAATCCCTATTTTTTGCCCAAAAATTTGTCAAACGACCCAAAATGCCCCAAAACTGCTCCAAATTTCTTGCCCATGCACCAGTAGCCATGATTTCTCATTTGAATCCAAAAATGTAAGCCTTTCCTCATTTCGAGCTACCAATTTTTAGTGTCGCGCCAGTGCGTGGCGCACAGGGAAGTGGCGCGGCGCACAGGGCTTGAGGCGCAACATATAGCCTGTGTGTAGTGGTTTTTTCAGGAGACTTTTGGAAGCCTTCTCGGTGTCAAAATTGGGCAAAGGATATCTCGTTGGAAAGGTCCTTGAGTCTTATTTCCAACCCAATGGGAATTTTTCAATTTCGAGTTCATTTTCCCTATCAAAAATCAAATCTCCCAAGACTGGTCAAAAGGTACCAAATGAGGCTGCCTATATGTAGAGTGTTGTTACAGTCAACTTTCGGATGCCTTCATCAACTCCAAATTGAGCTCATGATAGCTCATTGGAAGTATATTTGTGTTTATTTATCATTTCACTCATCTAGCAAGTCATTTGGCCAACTAAGCTAGGAGAGAATTTGACTTTCCCAAGGTCACTTCAGAGGTGCATCAATTCTGCTCAGGAAACTATATTTTTGACATTTCTCCAAAACCATGACACCTGTGTAAAACGTGAAGGAGGTTTTTCTTCCTTGGCATGTTTTGGATAAGAAAATCTCTTATTTTTCCCAAATTCATCTTTTATTTCTCAGAAACATCATTTGAGTGAAACCTATCCCGATGTGTGGAACAAGGGATTTGTCGAAATGAAGCAAACTGAAGGGGATAGAGAGCTTCTAAATTCTTGAGGAAATTTTGGGAAGTAGGGAGGGATATTAGGAAGTAGGGGGAAGTGAAATATTAGAGATTGAGTGAGGGAAAGGGGTCCAAAGAGGCAAAACACAGGCCCAACCTAGAAAACTGCCAGCTTGTAGCAAGAAACTAGTGTTTGTGCGAAAATGAGGAATTTGGGGGATCTTAGTGATAGGAAGTATTTGATAAGGTACTTTAAGGATAAGGGAAGGTTTATGAACATCAGGATACAAGTTTTGCCTATGATTTGACCGTCCAAGAGAAATTTCCTTAAAACCCAAGCAGAGGGAAATGACCTTACCTAGGCACAACTGAAGCATGAACAAGGTGTAAAATGACCCATTGGAACCTGACATGACGATGACAACCCTCTAAATGATGGTAGACTCAGCTGAATAGTGACATAGACCAACATTTGGACGACTTTGGAAGGAGTGAAAGCAAACCCTAGACCTAATGCCCAGTGATCAAATTTTACTTGAAGACTCACTGAAATGACAGAATTTGGCCTTTACACCTTCAAACCACTTTGTAAGAGCATGTTCGATCACTGGAGGAAGGCTGAAAAGACTGAAACTAACACGAAGATTGATGCATATAGTAGAGCATTGTATACTGAGATTATTTGGTGATTAATTGTGCAAATAAACACTGACGAAATGCATGAGACAAAGGATTCACGTCATATCATAACTACCAAAAGGTTTAAATGGTTAATGTTGTTGGTGTTTTAACTGCTAATTATTGTTTGCAAAGATGAAATTGTTGTTGGCAGGAGCTATATGTTTATGATTTGTATATAGAGATCTATTGATGGTCGTATATGTTTCCCTTAGGTATGTGCAAAAGTACATTGATTTAATATTGTTGGTTAAAGTGGTGATTGAGATTTCTTGTGATTGGTTTAAGAAAGGTGTTGCCACTATTGTGATTTCTATGATGAGAGTGTATGAGTCAAAGCTTAATACGCTGTTGAAATAAGCATATTTGTAAGTTGATTTTTTTTTTTTAAATTCCATTAGGGTTTGCCAATTCATGAGCACTAGTATTGCAGCAAGATTGTTGCAACTCCTACGACTACCAACTTTGCATTATCAACCCAGGGTTCGTACAAACTTTGAGGTGAGAGTGTTTTATACTGAAGTAGATGTGATGGGTCCGCTCTTTGTCACTGCTAAGCTCGTGATAGACCACTTATGGTTTTTCAAATCCGGCTTCTATCGATTCCAAAAAAGCTTGATTACCAATGCGAAGATAAAGGGAAATTTGCACTAAAGGAAATCTTGTTCATTGTAGTATGTGTTGTGTGTGGAGCATGATTGTTCAAAGGTCTTTGTTTCAGCCGGATTTATACCCCAGGAAGTTTGTACACCCCTCCACGTGGGGGGGTGCGGGGGGACTTGTCCCGTACATGAACAATCCAGGAAAGGAACATTGGATGGCAGTGAAATGGATTCTCAGATATTTGAAAGGTACCACAAATCAAGCATTATGCTTTGGTGGTTTAAACATTTCTCTACAGGGATATGTTGATGCAGATATGGCAGGTGATAGAGATAATAGAATGAGCACTACAGGATATGTGTTTACTGTTGGAGGAATAGCTATCAGTTGGGTTTCAAAAATCCAAAGTGTTGTTGCACTTCCAACAACAGAAGCATAGTATGTTGCTGCTACAGAGGCTGGTAAAGAAATGATTTGGTTACAAAGGTTTATGGCTGAATTGGGTAAGGAGCATGATAAGGGCACATTATACAGTGATAGACAAAGTGGCATTCATCTTGCAAAGAACTCGGCATTTCATTCCAGGACTAAGCACATATAGCTCAAGTACCATTTCATACGATTAGTGTTGAAAGATGGAGAGTTGAAGCTGGAAAAGATACACACTAGCCAGAATCCTGCAGATATGCTCACAAAAGTTGTAACCAGGGAGAAACTAGGAATATGCTTATTTTCAATTGGTCTTCAAGGATGATGATGAAGATGAGGAATGGCTAGGTCCAAAGAGGAGTCATTGTCCATCAAATGAAGCAGCAGTGGAGTTTCTACAATCATTCTCCAAGTGGGAGATTGTTGTGTGTGGAGCATGATTGTTCAAAGGTCTTTGTTTCAGCCAGATGTATACCCCAAGAAGTTTGTACACCCCTCCACGTGGGGGGGTGCGGGGGGGACTTGTCCCCCTCGCGGGGGTTTGGGAGCCAGCGGTCCCCCGGCGGGGGCTCAGGGGCAGTGCCCTCGAAGCTAAAAGCAAATGTAAAATTGCCTTGTAAAAGTATAGTAATTTCTAGTCAATCTGGGCCGTTCATTAGGCAGATGATCTGACGGTAGAACTTATGTTTAGTTTAGGGTTTTCTGCCCTAGAAGGCAACCCCTCTCTTTGTATGAGGGTATTGTATTGGAGGCTGAGATATAGTTGTGTATTCTGTGAGCGAGAAATAGAGAGATGAGACTGTGAGAGAAAACAGAGGATATTACAGCGGATTTGTTGTAGGTTGTGTCTCTTCATTTTGCTGGATAATAGAAAGGAAGGACTGGCTATTCGGGGTGGACGTAGCCCAAACTGGGTGAACCACGTATATCTGTGTCTCTCTTGTTTTGTGTGTTTTCTATGTTTATATTTCTGCAATATTCTATGTGTTCCATTGCTCCGTAATATATAATTTCTAACAACTGGTATCAGAGCCGAAGGTCTATTTGGCTGATAAACTGGCAGGAAAGAAGGGTTCGTGGTTCGAGTGGGAGAAATGGCAGAAGATGGTAAGTTTAGGGTCGAAAAATTTAATGGCCAAAACTTCTCGCTGTGGAAGATGCAGATGGAAGATTATCTGTATAAAAAAGATCTATACCTACCATTGGGCGGAAAAACAAAGATGCCGATGGGTATGAAAGACGAAGAATGAAACCTTCTCGATAGAAAGGCACTCAGAACAATACGGTTGTGCATTGTTGTGTCAGTCGCCATCAACATTTTGAAGGAAACCACCACAGAGGGTTTGATGCAGACGTTGTCGAAACTATATGAAAAACCCTCGACCTCAAACAAGGTATTTCTTATGAAACGGTTATTTAATATGAATATGTTGGAAGGTGGATCTGTTGCAAAACATTTAAATGATTTTAATACAATTACAAGTCAGTTAAGTTTTGTAGGGGTAAACTTTGATGATGAAGTTAGAGCTCTGTTATTCTTGTGCTCATTACCAGAAAGTTGGAATGGTTTGGTAATGGCCATTAGTAACTCTGTTTCTGGATCTAGTACCTTAAATTCTGATGATGTTTTCGGTGCTATCCTTAGCGAGGAAATGCGACGGAAAAGCTCCGGTGAGACATCGGGAAATGCTTTGAGTGTAGAGTCTAGAGGAAGAAAAATGGAAAGAGGAAAGAGCTCAGGATATCGCAGTAAATCAAGGAAAGACAGATCCAAGACCAGATCGGGGATAGTGTGCTGGAAATGTGGAAAGAAGGGACACCTAAAGAAAGACTGTAGATCTCGGAAGGGAAAAGAAGGAGATGCACAACAAGAAAATAGTCATGAAGCAAATGTGACAGGTGAGGTGTTACAAGATGCTTTTATTCTTTCTTTCAAAAATATTAATGATTCCTTGGTGGTAGATTCAGGGGCTTCATTCCATGCCACACTTGATGAGAAATACTTTCATGACTATGTTCAAGGAGATTTTGGACAAGTTCGTCTGGGTGATGATAAACCCTGTAAAATCGTTGGAATGGGTAAGGTTCTTGTAAAACAGCAGAATGGAAACCAATGGCTATTAAAGGAGGTAAGGCATGTTCCAGATCTAAAGAAAAATGTGATTTCAACAGGGCAGTTAGGCGGTGAAGGTTGTGACACAACTTTCACAGATAAAGCTTGGAAGGTCACCAAAGGAGCCCTGGTAATAGCAAAAGGCAAAAAGGTTGGTACATTGTATTTATGAAATGGTATTTCTAACTCTGTTAATGCTTTAACTTCCAAAGGAGCAGAAGCAGCATTATGGCATCATAGGCTCGGAAACATGAGTGAAAAGGGGATGAAGATTCTTCACTCAAGGAATTTGTTGCCGGGTTTGAAGAATGTTGATTTGGACTTCTGTGAGAACTGCATTTATGGAAAACAGAAGAGGGTTAGATTTCTCAGAGTTGGGAAAGAAAAGAAGAATGAAAAATTAGAGCTTGTGCATACAGACGTATGGGGACCTTCTCAGGTATCATCTCTTGGTGGCTCTCGTTATTATGTTACCTTTATTGATGATGCAACTAGAAAAACTTAGATTTATTGTATTAAGAATAAATATGATGTATTTGATACTTTCAAGAAATGGAAAGCTTTGGTTGAGAATGAGACAGGAAAGAAATTGAAGTGTCTTAGATCATATAATGGAAGTGAATATTGTAGCAAAGAGTTTGATAGGTACTATTCAGAACATGGAATTCGCAGAGAGAAGACAGTTCCAAGAACACCACAAGAAAATGGTGTGTCAGAAAGGATGAACAGAACAATCATGGAGCGTGCAAGGTGCATGAGATTGCATGCAGGATTGCCTTTATAGTTTTGGGCAGATGCTGTAGATACTGCTATTTATCTAATAAACAGAGGGCCTTCAAGTTCCTTGGATGGTGGTGTTCTGGAGGAAGCATGGACGGGTAAAAAGGTAAACTACTCTTTTTTAAAGCCTTTTGGTTGTGAGGCCTTTGTCCATATTGATAAAGAAAATAGAACAAAGCTTGAGGCAAAGTCAAAGAAATGTACCTTTGTTGGATATGGTGTTAATGATTTTGGTTATCGCTTATATGATTATGAAAATCACAAAATCATTAGGAGCAGAGATGTAATATTCAATGAAAAGGTCTTGTATAAGAATCAGTTGCAGGAAAAGAAGAAAGAAAACGAAAACAAGGAATACACAGTTCTTCATGACATCACTTAAAAGGTAGAGATGCCTGAAAATAATAATAATCAACAACAGCAACCACCACAACAGCAACAGGCACCCCAAACACCTGAAAGTGGTGTTAGAAGATCTACCAGGATAAGTAGACCCCCTAAACGATACTCTCCTTCATTATATTATTTATTGTTGACTGATTCTGGTGAACCTGAATGTTATGAAGAAGCAATGCAGGTTGAAAGCAGGAAGAAGTGGGAGGTAGCCATGGAAGAAGAGATGGACTCCTTAATGCATAACCAAACTTGGGATTTAGTCAGGTTGCCTGCAGGAAAAACTACATTGAAGAATAAAAGGGTTTACAGGCTGAAGGAAGAAGATGGAGGAAAACAAAGGTACAAAGCTAGACTTGTGGTGAAGGGGTTTGCACAGAAGAAAGGTATTGATTTTGATGAAATATTTTCTCCTGTTGTTAAAATGACTTCAATCAGAACTATATTAAGTCTTGTAGCAGCTGAAGATTTGCATCTTGAGCAGTTAGATGTAAAGATAGCCTTTCTCCATGGGGATTTGGAGGAAGAGATATATATGCAGTAGCCACAAGGATATGAGGTGGAAGGGAAGGAGAAACTAGTGTGTAGGTTGAAGAAGAGCTTGTATGGCTTAAAACGGGCTCCAAGGCAGTGGTATCTAAAATTTGAGAAGTTTATGTCTGAACAAGGTTATACTAGATGTTACTCTGATCATTGTGTTTATCTGAAAAATCAAAAGGTAGCTATATTATATTGTTATTGTATGTGGATGACATGCTTGTTGCAGGATATAACATGTAGGAAATAAATGTACTCAAAAGAAAATTGGCAAATTCATTTGCAATGAAGGATTTGGGAGCTGCAAAACAAATCCTTGGTACGAGAATAACTAGAGACAGGAAAAATCGCAAATTAACATTGTCTCAGAATGAGTACATACAAAAGGTGTTGAAAAGATTTAATATGCAAAATGAAAAACCAATTAGTACACCTTTTGCTAGCCATTTCAAACTTAGCAAGGAAATGTGGCCAAAGACCCAAGAAGACATGGATTATATGTCTAAAGTTCCATATGCATTAGCAGTTGGAAGCTTAATGTATGCAATGGTCTACACAAGGCCTGATATTGCACATGCAGTGGGATTTGTAAGCAGGTACATGAACAATCCAGGAAAGGAACATTGGACGACAGTGAAATGGATTCTGAGATATTTGAAAGGTACCACAAATCAAGCATTACACTTTGGTGGTTCAAACATTTCTCTACAGGGATATGTTGATGCAGATATGGCAGGTGACAGAGATAACAGGAGGAGCACTACAGGATATGTATTTACTGTTGGAGGAACATCTGTCAGTTGGGTTTCAAAAATCGAAAGTGTTGTTTCACTTTCAACAACAGAAGCAGAGTATGTTGCTACTACAGAGGCTAGTAAAGGAATGATTTGGTTACAAAGGTTTATGGGTGAATTGGGTAAGGAGCATGATAAGGGCACGCTATACAGTGATAGCCAAAGTGCCATTCATCTTGCAAAGAACTCAACATTTCATTCTAGGGATAAACACATACAGCTCAACTTTCATTTCATACGATCAGTGTTGGAAGATGGAGGGTTGAAGCTGGAAAAGATACACACTAGTGAGAATCCTGCAGATATACTAACAAAAGTTGTAACTAGGGAGAAACTGGGAATATTCTCAGTTTCAATTGGTCTTCAATGATGACGATGAAGCTGAGGAACAGCCGGTCCAAAGAGGAGTCATTGTCCAACAAATGAAGCAGCGGTGGAGTTTCTACAATCATTCTCCAAGTGGGAGATTGTTGTGTGTGGAGCATGATTGTTCAGAGGTCTTTGTTCCAGCCGGATGTATACCCCAGGAAGTTTGTACACCCCTCCACGCGGGGGGGTGCAGGGGGGACTTGTCCCCCCCGCGGGGGTCTGGGGGCCAGCGGTCCCCCGGCGGGGTCTCCAGGGAATTGCCCCCGAAGCTAAAAGCAAATGTAAAATTGCCTTGTAAAGGTATAGTAATTTCTAGTCAATCTGGGCCGTTCATTAGGCAGATAATCTGACGGTAGAACTTATGTTTAGTTTAGGGTTTTCTGCCCTAGAAGGCAACCCCTCTCTTTGTATGAGGGTATTGTATTGGAGGCTGAGATATAGATGTGTATTCTATGAGCGAGAAACAGAGAGGTGAGATTGTGAGGGAAAACAGAGGATATTACATCGGATTTGCTGTAGGTTATGTCTCTTCATTTTGTTGGATAATAGAAAGGAAGGACTGGTTGTTCGGGGTGGACGTAGCCCAAACTGGGTGAACCACGTATATCTGTGTCTCTCTTGTTTTCTGCATTTTCTGTGTTTATATTTCTGCAATATTTTATGTGTTCCATTGCTCCGTAATATATAAATTCTAACAGTATGGAAAAGACTGAAATCAAATGCTAAGCACACCATTCATATAACTAAGTGCTAAGAGGATTTCCTTCAAAAAAATGCTAGGTTAACATACGTGAAATCCTACTATCCTAGGCATGCATTTTGAAACATCTAAACATTCTACTGTTGTGCATGTAAAAGAACAAAATAACTCTTTTTTCATTTTTGTCTTTTTTCGTGTGAAAATGTGAATGCTAACCTCTCTTGGTGGTGTGGCAGGTTGATTAGGGATGATGGTGAATGTTTCTATGGCTTGGTAGGAAACTAGGGGTCTTCTCCTAGCTCCCCAGGGGATTTTTCCACAATTCAGCCTCAAAATAGGCCATTACAATTCAACCTACAGGATGTCCTAATGCTCCTACAAGATCCCTTGTATTCCTACAAGATACAACCAAGAGCAAGAGGAGGGATTTCGCAGGTCATAAAAGGATTAGGGAAGTTGAATGATGGTGAAATGAGGCAAGGTAGTTCCTAGGACTCCTTCAGAGCTCAAAAAAAACTTGTGAGATGGTTGGATTTTCTCAACAAGCCTGAAGAAATATTCTTATGGAATGATGCATTTGGTGAGGGATTTAGTGAAAGAAATTGATAACATTGGATGGATGATGTCAAGATAGGTTTTTTTGTTAATAAATCTCTCTTCACTTCTAAAAATCCTGCACTGCATCAATCATTGACATTTTCTCCATGAATCATGTTAAATAAGAAAGGTTTTCAATTAACTAAGGAAAAACATAATTTTATTATCTAGTTTCCTATGCATGGGACAACTTGCAAAAGAATGTGAACGCTTTATGAGATCTAATGTAAGGCTGAAGAAATAAAAAATGGCAACTAAATCCTATGCTTGAAAACTAGTAAAATGCTCGCCTAGGTAACAGAAAACCCTAAATTCCATGAGAAATCAGCATTCTATCTTTTTGGGGTTGCATAGGAGTTCTTTCCTCAAAACATGGTCCTTGAAGAGAAGAGTGAGGCAAAATCCACCTAATAACATCTTTTCGATATTCCTTTATCTTCTTAAGCTACTGCTGAAGAAATGCACAAATGGAAGCAAACTAATCAAATCCACAACTACTTGAAATGAAATAAGGCTAAAGACAATTAAATCATTAATCTATGAAATAAAGTAAGCATAAAAATCAAGAAGAGTAGCCTTTGCTTCTACGGTTGGGCCCTAACCCAAAATCTTCATCCCTCTCAGTCAACTTAGTGCTAGATCAAGGAAATGCTCATTCTCGTTATCAAATCAGAAAATTACATAACAATGTCTTCCACAAGTCTTGAGCTTGAAAAATGCTTAGCTCTTTTACATCAAAATGAGGCTCTAGGCCTCCTTATTTATACAACTGAAGTCTCCAACGACATCCTTAAATCTAGGGAGGCTTGCCTCCCAAACTCAAGATGAATTGGCTCTTTAAATGTCACTGGCTCTGCTACCTTTTGATCTTCATGACTTGGTTGCTTGTAACTCTGACCTAGTATGATTTGATGGAATATTCAAATGAGTGAGGAGTAAATTAGGAGGATCTATTTCCTACAATATCTCCTCCTTGTCTCATTCTAGTTTTTTCCCTTAATTAGCCAAAATTTCCATGATTTTCTCTGAAAAACTTGCAATTAATACACATTATTCCACTAGGCATAATATCTCACTTTTACTCGTCTCATTAAACAAAATATAATCAAAATATGTAAGAAATTATGAGAATAGCTGATATAAATAAGATGGGAGGTGTACTAAGGTCCATATAGTTACCCAATGATGAGGCTCATCACCAATATGTTGATTATTGTCTGAGAAGAGGATTAGTGGTGAGATGTTTTGGTTGTAATGAGTAGAGTGTTGAGTTAGTGTTTTTTGGCTAAAGGAAAAGGTTAGAGCAAAGTAGCTACAAAGTTTAAGCAGGAGGTAGTTTTTAATCTAAGGTTTTAATTTAAATGTTTGAAAGAACATAATCTAGGGGCATGTTATTGTTGATGCTACATCTAATAGTATATGGTTAAGTTCTTAGCGTTGTGGATGTTAGACATGTAATTTGTGTAAATTCATGTAATACATAGTATGTGATTATAATAGCTACCATGCATTTTTCTTATGTTGAGAGTCATTGTAAATTTGTAAGCTATTGAGATCATGTCATTACATCGATGATTAGTGAGATTTTGTTGCTATTTTCATTATATATTGCTGATAGGGTTTGGAAATGCGTTGTCTTGTATATTAAATGAGGGATTTCGCTAGTGTCTAGGGTTTGATTAGATGATTATAAGAGAGATTCATCTTGAACTTGTTAGGAGAAAGGTATGAGTGGATAGCGAGAGAAGATTTGTATTTCGAGGGTTTGGTCACTATCGAAGTGATGTTAGGGTTTGCTTTTGTGGTAATGAGAATGAGATTGATACAAAACTAATTTCTTATAACAAAGTTTTTATTATAGAGTGTCAAGAATAGAGTTTGTATTCAGTTGTGTTAAGGTATTGAAAATATTGAGCTTAAAATATACAGTGGGTCTAGAAATCAAAATGTAGCCAACTAAGGAATTTTTACAACTCAAGACATGGATGTTCTCTCCTTGGCATCAAATAATATCTACCTTTAACTCGGGCTAGTAGAAGAGGACTATATCCTCTATAATAGAGATCATATGGACATTGAAGAAACAATATTTCCCCCATGTTGAGGAACAAGAAGCTCAAGGAAGTTCCTAGGTTTGAATATTGCCTAAATGTTTCTATACAATAGACCTTTTGGGATTTTTTGTGAAACAATTCATGTGTAGGAATTATTATAACTCCATTTTGGAGGGCTACTAGAGGATTTAGTAGTATGTTTAATGTTTTTTCCAGTCAATATATTGTCTTAGAACCATTGTCTATATATCATTGCTAGCCTTTATGAAACTTCTTTTCAATTAATATAATTTTATGTTATGGTTATTAAAAACAATTGTAACAACCTCCCACTCCCTTCAACTTCCTTGGGCTGTGAGAGGTGTTGTTGGCATTATGATGCATGTGTTGTACTTGATGGCAACCCTCTCATAGAAGAATATCTCACTTATGTATAAATGGATGAATCTTCAGAAGAGATGTCAGATGTGACTGATGGAGGACAGCTCAAAGGAATCAGATGATAATTCTAAGTGTAACAAGTTAGCTTTGCCATCAAGTCCAAAGGGGGAGATTGTTGGCATTATGAGACAAGTGTTGTCCTTGATGGCAAATCACACTGATGACAAATCATAGTGCAGAAGGATAACAGCAAGGAATTGATGATCAAACTACAAGTATGAAGAGAAAATATATACACGCTGGTTCACTATATACCAAGTCGCGTGTACAAGCAGGTTCACTATATACCAAGTCGCGTATATGCAGGTTCGCTATATACCAAGTCGCGTGTACACGTAGGTTGGCTTCAGTAAAAGAGCGTGTATGTGGAAAACTTATCTTTGGTCTGTGGCGGTTATTCCTTGGAAGTTGTGCCTATGGTTTTAGACCATGGTGTCTCGACGGACCTGTTGATCCCTAGTTTTGAAGTTGATGGTATTGGATTTCTATGGTTTTGGCTCTTGGTATTGAGCAAGGCCTAAGGTTATGTAAGGAGAAGAAGATCATTAGGCATAGCACAATCTGAAAAGTCCTGAATATCTGATGAAGTATTAGATCCAGTATGCAGGTTATGGGTTGATGATGCATTGCTTGATCTGAGCTAAGGAGAGATCTCACCGGTTGATGGAGAACAAGATCTAAGGAGAGATCGAGATCAAATGGTTTGAAATGAACTATCTTTATATGGTTGATTATGCTTATTCTAGATCTACATACTGACGCAAATAATGTTCTATAAGTGTTATAGTATGATTAATGTCAGGTACAACTGCAAAGTTATAAGGAAATATTTTTAGATCTGTACGCGGGTTGGCCTTGGAAAAAGGGCGTATACACGCAGGTTGGGTTCATCCAAGTAGCGTGTACATTGTAAAGCTTGATATTTGAAGTTGCAGATGGGTTTGATGGTTATTACAGAGTTTTGTGTATGCTCTGTGTTCTGGTGACTGTGTTGTTGACAGTGTTTCAGTGATCAATGATGCAGGTTGTACTAGAATGATGATTGTCTTATGGATCCAGTATGAAAATGTGTGAAACGTGGTCCCGGGTAGAACGTAGGCCGGCACCTACGTACTGGTAAACATATCAGCCAGTACAAGAGCAAGGGGGGTAAAGGTTGGAGCATTCTGTAGGTAGGCACCTACGTACTAGCAAATGGATCGGCTAGTACAAGAGCTAAGAGGATTGTAGCCTGCGTGCTGGTAAAGGACTGCACCAGTACATTGTAAAAGAAGTTTCTTATTAAAGAAGAAAGAGACGAATTGCAGCAGGTGGTTTTCACCCACATTGGGTTTCCACCTTACATCATGGTGTTCATGTGTGTTGCTTTTGTGTGATGATCTGTTCTGTTATACTGCACCTGTTTACTGTTAATATGGTTAATAATGTTCTGATGCATCTACTGAAGATAAGCTAACTGAATCATAAGATCTCTTGATATACGCTAGTTGTAATAAACATAGTAGCGTGTACACGCGGGTTCACTTAACTGAAGTAGTGTATATGTTTCTAAGTATGAGCATTGAAAAAGTTTTATTGATCTGATAATACTGATTCACCCCCCCCCCCCCCTCTCAGTATTATTTCCAACAATTGGTATTGGAGCAGGTCCTTTGATAGAAGCTTGATCGCTTGAAGGAGATCCGTGGAACAATGGGAAAGAAGCTTAAGAAGAAAGCTCATAAGAAGAAGAAAATATCTCAGAAGGACTACGACAGTGGGAGAATCGATTGGGGATTAGGTATAAGAAGCTCTTCAGATTCAGAATCAGATTCACAATCATTATCAGGTATGAATGTGTTATCCTCTGATGTTCCAGCTATATTTCCTTGTGAAAGAGATGAAAGTGATAGTGAAGCAACTGAATTTTCTTTATGGGTGAGCAAGAAAAGTATCAAATAGAGGCAGTATTTAGAAGGCTTACAGACAAAGTTAAAGATCAACAAGATCTATTGAACAAAAGGGAATGTGCTTTCAAAGAAGAAGTTACCAAACTAAAAGCTCAATCAGAGGAAGGAAACAAGGTAAGAAAGTTACTCAAGGACAAAGAAAATCAATGTCAAAAGTTGCAGCATGAAGTGACATCATTAAGAAAAGAAGTCAACGAAAGAAGCACAACCATCAAGAAACTCAAAGATAGATCCAGCTACGATGAAAATCTTGAAGCTACAATCCTCTCACTAAAAGGAGATCTTGAAGAATCAAAGAAGCAGAATACATATCTACTCCAAGCTATTGCAAAACAAGAAAACGAAGTCACCAACTTAAAATCTCAACTAGAATGTGCCTTCCGAGTTCGTCAAATGCAGCAGGATCTGAATGAAGAACAAGAAAAGGAGATTCTCAAACTAAGGCATCAGTTGGAAGAAGGAAGGAAAGATGGAGAAGACATGAAGAAGCAATGTCTAGAAAAGGAGGAACAACTTCAAGTTGAGGTAAATATCTTGAAAGGTAAATTAGAAGAAAAGGATAAACTTTTGAGATTTCAAGATAGTACTAAACCCTTGGATGATATTCTTAGTAGTCAAAGGTCTCATGCTATCAAGACTGGTCTTGGTTTTCATGAATCTATTGAAGGTGAATCTAGTTCACAAGGTGAGGCAAGGAACTCTAAAGAGAAAACTAAAATGATCAACAAGGAGATGAAAGGTCAATCCCATCAACAATCAAGGAAAGAGACTCCTCAAAGAAAATCTTTTACTCCTCCTATGAATTATGTTGAATGTTATGTATGTCATAATCTTGGACATGTTGCAGCTAGATGTGGAAGAAGAAGGGTTCAAGACCATCATGTAGAAAGATCATCACGTTCAAGGTACTTTAATGGATATTGTTTTTCTTGCAATATGTTTGGTCACAAAGCTGCTAATTGCTACAGGAGGAACATGAAACATGTTAGATGTTATGCATGTAACAAGCTTGGACATATAGCAAAGGAATGCAGGAACAAAGGATGGACATCACACCAAAAGAAGAAAACCTCATCACACTTGAAGATATGGAGGAAGAAGGAAGTACAGTCAGCACAATATACTGAGACACAACACAACATAGACATATCAGACTCAGGGGGAGCTGAAAGTGTAAAACATCAGTGTCCTGAATCTCATACGCAAGTTCCTTAAAGGGAAGTCGCGTATATAGGCAAATTAGACACTGCAAAGTCGTGTATATGTCAGTCTGAGGAAAAGCAGTGGGGGCAGGCTCAGAAAAGGGATCTGATATGATTCAGTCCATTATTTGCTCTATTAGTTAATAGTTACAGTCTGCTGAGGATGTGTAAAAATGTTTTTATACTTGTAATATTTTTTGATCCTAACTTGATGATGATGATGATGTCTTGATGCTTACTGCTGATATATGCATGATCAGATCTATCAGATGGCACAGGTTGAGGGGGAGCATATGCCTTTAATAATTCATTGTTGGCATTATGGTTAATAGTCCTTGGTGATGATTCTTATATGGCTAAATGATATATCTTGCCATGATTGTGAGTTGTCTATGATAAAATCTCATATGATTCTTGGGGTTACATAGTTGATGATCAGATCAAATTTATGGTTGATTCTTTGATGATGCATATATGGTGCTTACATGGTGATCTTCATAAGGACAAGGAGAAGTACAAAGCTTGAATACACATCTTCCTCACTTGATGATGAGTCACTCATATACTGCTGTTGTCATATGCATAAAGATCATACACTTATGATGCAGGCACTCATGTGGATAAGGATTGTTGCTGATGATGATATCAAGAAGCTTTGTCAAAAGAGTTTGAGCTCAAGATACATAGTGCTGATACATGGATGACTCCTCAAAGTCACTTTGTTGGAGACATGATGATGAGTTTGTATCTATATGATGATAGGTTTATACGTACATATGTTGGTTGATGCAAATGTTCCCAAGTAATGATACTTGGATCATGTAGATTTTAACGTTGATGTAATGACTATAGTGGTTTCACATGTAATGTGAATGATTTCATGATGATGTTTAAAAGGAGGAGTTGACATCTATGTTCAGACATACCTTGCTGCAGGACATTTACAGGTTGCTGATATTCTCACAAAACCACTGCCCAGGGAAACTTTTGAATATCTCAGACAAAAGCTGGGAGTAGTTGAATCTTCATCCTGCTGTTGAAGCTTGTTTGTTCTACAGAAAAGTTGGTATACGCAAGTTACGTAAGGGATATCCACGTATATACGCTGATCTATGATGGGAAAGTCGCGTGTATGGTGTACGCGTGTTGCAGAAAGCATATCCGCGTGCATACGCTGTTTTATGCAGGAGAAGTCGCGTATATGGAGTTCTGAACAGCAAGGGCAGACTCCGGTTGGAGAAGGTCTGAGATGGGTATGCCAGAATTCTTCAGGAACTGTTTCAGGGGGTGCAACAGGCACAGGTTCAGGGGGAGCAGCTTAAAGTCTCATAAAGCATTATTGGCATTTAGATGCTTCTGGTTCTAGTACACAACTGTTGTTGGTTTCAAGAGAAGGAGCTCAGAAGGAAATCTTGGTTGCTGATCTAAAAAGATGTGTATCAGGTGCTGCTTGTGACTTTCATAAGTCTTGGTCTAGATTTGTTGTCTCTATGTCATGTATCTCTTCTGTGATATCTCTTTTATGGTGTCAAGGTCATGTAACGGCCTATGTTGGTTTTCCAACTATTCCTGGGATGAATGATGTAATATAATTGGTTGGTTCTGATGTATCCCCTCTTGGTTGGGAGTATGGATATTTGTATTGAGTCTTTTGGTGATAGGAAGGTCCCTTATGGTGTATAAGTCTTGGTTCTTTTGAAGAACATCTTTCGCAGATCTTGCCTACAGTCAGGAAGAGCATGAACAGCACACTTCAGCAGTACAGAGACTCGGCATGTACTCAGGGGGAGCATTGACAGATTGGTACACTTTGGCATATACAAAGGGGGAGATCATTCAAAGATTTTAACAGATACTTAGGGGGAGTATGGACAGCGAAATGTTCAGCAAAGGAAGAGAGCATCTTGGTCCACCCTTTGCCCTTGATGTCAAAGGGGGAGAGTGATTTGGTGTTGTTGCCATCAAGTCCAAAGGGGGAGATTGTTGGCATTATGATGCATGAGTTGTACTTGATGGCAACCCTCTCATAGAAGAATATCTCACTTATGTATAACTGGATGAATCTTCAGAAGAGATGTCAGATGTGACTGATGGAGGACAGCTCAAAGGAATCAGATTATAATTCTAAGTGTAACAAGTTAGCTTTGCCATCAAGTCCAAAGGGGGAGATTGTTGGCATTATGAGACAAGTGTTGTCCTTGATGGCAAATCACACTGATGACAAATCATAGTGCAGAAGGATAACAACAAGGAATTGATGATCAGACTACAAGTATGAAGAGAAAATATATACACGCTGGTTCACTATATACCAAGTCGCGTGTACAAGCAGGTTCACTATATACCAAGTCGCGTAAACGCAGGTTCTCTATATATCAAGTCGCGTGTACACGCAGGTTGGCTTCAGTAAAAGAGTGTGTACGTGGAAAACTTATCTTCGTCCATGGCGGTTATTCCTTGGAATTTGTGCCTATGGTTTTAGACCATGGTGTCTCGACGGACGTGTTGATCCCTAGTTTTGAAGTTGATGGTATTGGATTTCTATGGTTTTGGCTCTTGGTATTGAGCAAGGCCTAAGGTTATATAAGGAGAAGAAGATCATTAGGCATAGCACAATCTGAAAAGTCCGGAATATCTGATGAAGTATTAGATCCAGTATGCAGGTTATGGGTTGATGATGCATTGCTTGATCTGAGCTAAGGAGAGATCTCACCGGTTGATGGAGAACAATATCTAAGGAGAGATAGAGATCAAATGGTTTGAAATGAACTATCTTTATATGGTTGATTATGCTTATTCTAGATCTACATACTGACGCAAATAATGTTCTATAAGTGTTATAGTATGATTAATGTCAGGTACAACTGCAAAGTTATAAGGAAATATTTTTAGATCTGTACGCGGGTTGGCCTTGGAAAAAGTGCGTATACACGCAGGTTGGGTTCATCCAAGTAGCGTGTACATTGTAAAGCTTGATATTTGAAGTTGCAGATGGGTCTGATGGTTATTGCAGAGTTCTGTGTCTACTCTGTGTTCTGGTGACTGTGTTGTTGACAGTGTTTCAGTGATCAATGATGCAGGTTGTACTACAATGATGATTGTCTTATGGATCCAGTATGAAAATGTATGAAACGTGGTCCCGGGTAGAACGTAGGCCGGCACCTACGTACTGGTAAACATATCAGCCAGTACAAGAGCAAGGGGGGTAAAGGTTGGAGCATTCTGTAGGTAGGCACCTACGTACTAGTAAATGGATCGGCTAGTACAAGAGCTAAGAGGATTGTAGCCCTCTGCAGGTTGTAGCCTGCGTGCTGGTAAAGGACTGCACCAGTACATTGTAAAAGAAGTTTCTTGTTAAAGAAGAAAGAGATGGATTGCAGCAGGTGGTTTTCACCCACATTGGGTTTCCACCTTACATCATGGTGTTCATGTGTGTGGCTTTTGTGTGATGATCTATTCTGTTATACTGCACCTGTTTACTGTTAATATGGTTAATAATGTTCTGATGCATCTACTGAAGATAAGCTAATTGAATCATAAGATCTCTTGATATACGCTAGTTGCAATAAACACAGTAGCGTGTACACGCGGGTTCACTTAACTGAAGTAGCGTATATGTTTCTAAGTATGAGCATTGAAAATTTTTTATTGATCTGATAATACTGATTCACCCCCCCCCCCTCTCAGTATTATTTCCAACAAGTGTTACTTGCTAACATAACTCAAGATAAGGTTAGAAGAAACCTTATATTTTAGAGTCAGCAGAATTATCTTTTTATACCACCAATATTTTATCTCATCAAGAGCTTGCTAATGATATAAAATATACCTCAATTTGACTCCTCAATTGAAAGTTATGCTCAGACAAAGTTTGGCCTAACAAAGGAAAGGGAACATCATCAAGTTGACCATGTGATGTGAATGCGGCTTCTAAGTAATTTGACTATTTAGTAAAAAAGGGTCCACCAAGTAAATCCATGTCATACCCCTTAGTGGTATCATCACTAATGACATTAAACCTAATCAAAATATTTGGTGGGGAGTGGTGAGCAATACGACGACATCTTGGTTCCACCTTCTAACTTTGCTTGGAATTTCTTAACCCTTGTAATTGAGTTCATATAGGATATATTATGAACTATGCTATGAATTCAATGGAAATTTGTGAGCAATGGGCGATAAGGCCTGCTTTTCCCTCAAGGTTACCTCTTGGCCTCACCACTAGGTCTCTCGTCCATGTAAAATGAGTTTAAACTATGTTTCCCATCTATTGAACTTAACTATTACAACCTATGGAAAATGACCAAAGCCTTCCCACCTTATATGGTTCGATTTGGCATGGTTTCACCAACACCCCCTCGGTTTCAACCTATTAGTATTCATATGATATTTTTTCTTTGTCGCTTGTTGGTTCTAGTAACATGACCTTCACTATAAAAAATAACAACCTAGATAATTTATATAAATAGGAAGATGAAACCGTCTCCTTTCCCAAGTCCAATAGCTTTGCAGTCTTAGCACAAGCCCATCCTAGGGTTGCGGCTGAAGGCCTAAGGTATCAACCTCGAAATTTAAATGAAGCAATTACAACGAAACCATATGGAACTTTCACATTAATTTAAATATTATCATAGTGTTAGATTCCTAATCATAGTTACATCACATGATTTCAAGGCCATTAAACAAAATCATTACAAAATAAACAACAATATGAACAATATTTCCATTCATACAAATGAAAAGAACCCAATCACCATGCACTCACTTCATGTAGTGTTTTTGAAGCAACCTCCCAAACCAACCCATGCACGAACAACTCCTGATGAGTAGGTTTTTTTCTTAAAGATTATGGGATTTAGTTGTTAATGGGACAAAGGGAGCTAAAATAGAGGAGGGGTAAGAGAGCCCATGGGTGGCAAGGGTAGTTGACGACCCTCCAAATTAGACAAAACCTAAGGCCCATCTAACCTTTCTTAGGAACATGAAGGCTATATTAAACCTCTCCTTCTACACTTAATAATTATTTTGAGCCTTAATATGCTCATTAGGAATTTTTAGGGATGATCTCATATTTGTGCCTAATATTATTTATTTTTGTAGAATATTGTGAGAATATTGGGAAAATTATGAAGATTTGGAGGAGATAATTTGGGAGTTTCTCCCTACTATAGGATGATAAAATTGGATAATAATTCAATGATATATCATGAAATCATGCACACATTCTGGAGATTCAATGATTGAGAAAATATAGGAATGTGTTCCCTATCATTTAATGCAGATTCCTAGTGTTCTGAATGAGATCCACTATTTGAAGGATTTTGGAGGGGAAAACTTTTTCCTTTCATGGAGAATGTTTCCTAATAATTTTTTATAAGTACCAACTCGAATATTCCTCTATGGGTTGGTTTTTCTTACTCTTATTGTGGATAATACTTGTATTTTTGTAGCTCCACTTTCATTCATTGCAGGGATGTAATTGTATTGATGGAAATAATCAATATTGGTGTCATGTTCAGGTTCTAAATTTTGGTCTCCTTAATAGGACTCTAACTCCCTTGGGCATGTCCATCCCCAGAGCCTCAGATCCCTTTTGAATAATTTGATTTTCTTCTTTTTGCTTCTTATTCACATGCATCTCTTGTTCTTGTTTTTTTCTATTTCTGCATTTAGTATTGATGATTTTTTGTTGTAGGATTGGATTAAATGGTTGAAGTACATTATTTTGTAGGACAAAAAACATGATTTCATCCTTGGAACAACTTTGGAAGTTCACAATAATCATTGAGCTGCTTGGATTAGTTTGCTTAATCCCAAATCTAAAGTTCTAGAAGTCCCTTGTGGAAAATAATAGTAATTTTCTGGTATATTTTAGAAAATCCTAATGAGATTCAATTGAGTTGATTCCAATTGAATTAGATCATAAAAAAATTTAAGTTAATAAAAAAATTTACCCCATCTCATTTTCACTTTATTAGGTTATGCATTTGATAGATTACCTAACTCACTAATTCTTGAATTAATAGATTTTAGACTAGCAATCGTTTGTTATTTTTTAGCATGTGTTAACAGTCGCATTTTTTACTGATTCCACTTGGAACAAAGACCTAATGCATCCTATAAAATAAATCAAAATTGTCCCATCGAATTTTTTTTTGATTTACTTGGTCATTCGCTAAATTATAACTTCCTATAGTACCATGTAAATTCATGTAGCAACACCTGTAACTTCCTATAGCACTCTTCTAACACATGTATACTAGACCAAATTTGCTCAAAAAGCTTGGTTTTTGTCCCTTAGAAATGACTCATAAGCCCTAGGCTCTATTTTGATGATTATGGAATACTAAATACCACTTAGGACTTGCCTTACTTTTACCTGTGTAAAACATCTCAACAACTTGGGATAATGGATAGATTTATGAATTGGATAATACAATAATGATTTTCTTAATTGCCACATACAATGAACTTTTTAAATGGAGCAAAAATATTTGAAGTGCAATTATTGATATTTAGTTCATGATATTTACTTTATGTGATTAGAATATGTTTTCTTTCCTTGTATTTTCTCTCTTGAAATAGGTTAAGGTTTCCATTTCGAGCATTTCTATTTCTGCAATTAATTTAGGATTTGATTTCATTACGTTCACTCCATTACAACATGACAGTGAAGGAAGGACACATTTTATGTTGCACATATAGTGTCGATACCTCTTAAGTTTGTACGAACCCCGGGTTGATAATTAACGTTGGTAGCCTTGGGAGTTGCAACATTCTTGTTGAAATACTAAGGCTCATCACATTTTGGTGTTGTTGTTGGGGAGGTCTCAAAGTATGCATTGTTTTCTTCCCTAGGTGATTAATTTATTTTTACTTTCTATAAAAACAAAATATTGCATTAGGAATATTTCATTTCAATAATAGGAAATTGCATTACATTAGCATTCATAGTCAAAAAAAGAATTTCTCCAACACCAACGCCACGCCCCCCCATCCCTCCCCCCCCCCTACCCATTCGATCATGTGGTGTAGTAAGAACCACATCACCATCCACTTCTGTAGGAAGAAGAAGAGGAGGTGACAAAGAAGGTAAAATAAATGGATGGAGATGATGACAATTAAGAAGATCCTCTTCAATTTCCCATTCAAGATATTGATGTTAGTGTGAACATGAATAACATACATCTATCTTTTCTTCCAAACTTTCATGGTATGTGGTCAGGGGATCCAGAAACCTTTCTCTTTGAATTTTAAATTGTTTGTAGATCTTATGGCTACTTATTAAAAAATAAAAAATTCATATCTTTTCCAGCAACATTGAATCATAGATCTCTTAAATGGTTCATGAGTTCAGGGACTAATTCAATAAGATCATGGCATGATATGTAAAATATATTTCTAGAAAAATATAAAGAACATGATCTGAAAGAAGAAATATTTAGAATGAATAAAAAATAATATGAGACCCTTGAGTATCTAATAAAGAGGTTAATTTATAATGTTAAGAGGGAAAACTTACATCATCTAGGATTATATATACTAAAAATACTCTTACTTAGAACAATTATGGATGTGTGATCTCATGAGTAGAGGTGATATATAGCGACTATCATTTGAAGAAATATGTGAAACATGCAAACAAATATCAAGAGTAAGTGCAAGATTAATTCAATCAGCTTCAACATTGGTAAGTCAAGCCAAACTTGGGAATTTGTTTGATAACATTAAAATAGAAATTCTTAGTAATCTAGGAAAAAAAGTAGAAATGTTAAGAATGCAAGATGAGGAAAAAGAAGATGTTGATATTTTTGTTGTGCATCCAGAATCACATGTTGTTAAATATTGTCCATCATTACCAAGGTTGAAGGAACTTTACGAAGAGGAAAATGGAGCAGGTCAACTACCAAAGGAACTATGTTATGTAGCTCTGGGAGGACCATCACAACCTAGTCAACCTAGTATGATGCAACAACCTAGTTCATAGTTTCAAGGTTATTCACATCCGTTTCAAAGTAACTGGAGCACACCCTTTCCTTGGTGAGCTTGGAAATCTCAACCCAAAAACCATCTTGGCAGCAAGGTTGGCAAGGACCTTATGGGAGAAATCCAAAATATCCTCAACATTTTCATCAATATCATCCATACCGAACTCCATGTTATCCCTACCATCCACCTCCACCACAACCACAACTCCAACCCCATCAATCTTAAACATCCACTCCCACTCAACTACCTATACAACCATTTCCAAACCCACTCAACGAAGTATCTCAACCCACTTACAATGCCTAGGCACAACGCATCCTAACATATCCTCTTGATATAAATGATATTCATATTAGATCAAAAAGTATATCAAAAGAAATAAATTTTCTTAATGCAATTTAAGGACAACATCTAGAACAAGAAGTTATAGAGAAGACCAAATAATCATGGGATGCACTTGATGAAAAGCGGACCTCAGAATCAAAGATTGATAAAGTTCCCTCATATTTACCATCAAATACTCTATCTGTTCAAGAGAATAATCAACAAAAAGAAGAAGTTTTGAATTTCATGCAAGACAAATATGTCCAAGATTATTCAAATCAACAAGTGGACCAGGGACATCAACACTATATTGAAATATGGTTTTGGACAATCATTATGTTGCAGCAACACACTCATCTTCAACAAATCCTAATCCCATATGTCAAAGAATTTTGTATCTTACATTTAGGTACATCTCAAAGGATATGTTTTGCGCCTACACATGATTTTATCTGTCATCGAGTTATGAAAGTGGCTCAATTGGAAGTATTCTTACACTTGAATTATTTTTTTCAATTATAGTGGGATGGGAAATAATAAAAAAATGAAAATATAAGAGAAAAAATAAAATCTCGGGTGAAAACCTCCTTTGAGGCGCATGATATTGGCTCATTGATTGAAAACCTCCATGAGGCGGTCAATGGGTTGGAAAAAAGAGAAAAGGAAAGAAAGAAAAAAACAATCCTAGGTGAAAACCTCCTTTGACGTGCCTAAGTAGACCTACTAGTTGAAAAACTCATTGAGGCAACTAGTAGGCCTAAAAGAAAAAATGAAAAAATGAAAAAAAGAAAGAAAAATACTTTTCTCCATGTATCTCTCTAATGAATGCAGGTGCTCTCAAACCTCTACAATCAACAAAAACAAGTTGGCAGCGAAAGAAAAAATTGGTCATAATTCTAGTCGAAGGAAGTCAAACATGAACTTTCTCCCCCTTTTCTCAGATGCTCCAGAAGGACAAAATCCATGCCAGTCCATGGCCCTAATCTATTTCAACCGTGTACCAATAATTCCCAAGTTTTTCCCATTCATTTTCTTCACTGTCCTTAAATGCTACATGAAGTGTTTGTTTTGCTACAAGAAGGCAAAATAAACAGAGAAAAAAATTAGCTTTGTGATATCTTGAAAACAGTCAATCAATTTTCCTAGTTGTTCAAGGGGGAGATGCATATGGATGATTGTAACAGGCCCAAGAAATTTCAAAAAATTATGGTGCACACATTTTCGAGAAATTGACCCCCATCAGCAACAACAATTTTTAATTTTTCTCTATATCCATGAATCCATTTGTTGAGTTGTTGCATGTGGAGATGCATATATATGATGGTAACATGCTTGCGAAATTTCAAAAGAAATACAATGCACACTTTTTGTGAAATCGATATCCATCACCTACAACCATTTTGTTTTCTTGAGATTTGAGCATCCATTGTCCAAGATTGTTAGTGGTTGCATAGGGATGATGGAAATATGATCACCAAATTTTAGGTCAATCTAGTTTATTGCTTGAGAGATATGCATAAAATAAGTTTGCTACAGGAGGTTGTCTTGAAATGCTACATGAAGATCTGAATTGCTACATGATCGTCGAGAAGAAACTACATGGGGCAATATGATTAGAGAAAGTGGTCTAAATGTCATGTTTTCTTTAGGGAAGGTTGATATAGGTCCATCATAGCCTCATCATTAATTTTCCATGCAACTTGACCTCTTCTCCACTCTCATTTTCATCCATGTCTATGAAAAATCTTCACTTTCACCCCTTCTTCCATCTCTTCCACCACAAAAAGGGCCTTTCATCATTGTTAAAAGATTACTCATGAATAATTAGTATTTGTAATGGTATGAATGGAACGAATAATGATCCTATGAGGGTTTATTTGACTGCTATAGGAAGACACACAGTCTTGCAGGAGTCTACACAAGCCCTCTAGAACCATAATGAAAACCACTTGGAAACACCAGAATGAAGAATTGAACAACATGAAGCATTGAGGGATCATCTGTTGGATCAAGGGAAACCATACAAATTCTACGGGGCTACTAATAGGATCACTAATCATCTTAAACAACATCAACTTGATCCACCATCAATAGGACCTAGAGTGACAACTTCGATCAGCCAAGCACATTTCAAGAGAAAAATGTCAAAGAAAATCCAATGCATGGAGGAAAATTATTGGAAGATGACACCTTAAGAATCCAATAGATCATACATTAATGTTGTTTAGAAGTAGCATTCAAGCACCAAAGGATTATCACTAGAAGATTTAGAACTACAAGAGGCACCTTCAACAATCATATCAACAACCTCAATATCACCTAAACAAATACATCAATGGTAAGGACAAGGTATGCAAACCTCAAAACCTCTCCTACAGACTTATCTTAGCTCAAAAATGTTGTAAGTATATGAAGGAAAAAAAAAATTTATAAGCCAAACTTAGTACAAGAGAAGCCTTGGACTTATCTAGCAGTTAAATTCACCTTTCTACCAACACACCTACATGTGTCGCAGAGGAACAAGACAAAAGTGAAGAGGACTTGAGAAAGTAGGTTGTAATAATCTAGTAGTTATGGAATACACGGAGTGTGAATGGATGAATGAGGTCCAATTCAGTTAACTCAAAGCACTTCAAGTCTATTTCAGATGCAATGAAAAAAAATAGAGAAAACAAAAAATAATGAAAAAAATAAATAAAGAAAGAAATAAAAGGTGGACCCACAACCTCTTGGCATGCAAATATTAGTTTTTGCAAGATTCAAGTTGTGTGTATCTCATGTACTCACCACTCTCCATCATCTCAATAGTTCAAAAATGAAATTTCAACCCCTCTCTCGATTGCTATAGGAAGACTGTAATTAGTATAGGAAGATCATGTAGCACTACGGGAAGGCCGAGAAACTGCTACAGGAAGCTAAAAAAAAGCTACAAGAAGGAAAATTTTGCCTATAACAACCAATAGAGCCTTGGGGAGCAAGGAAATATGAAAAGGAAATCACAAAAGATGCAAACAAAAGATAATGGGGTATGATGATGGGATTGTACTTTGAGTTTGCAGTCAATTTACAAGATCTAAGTGGCCAAGAACATGAACAAAAGGAAAGATGTTGCCATAAAAAATAGAACTCATTACAGTTAAAGAATCACCTAAGAGAAAGAAGTAGCCTAAACCTACATCAGAGATTCCCTAGGAAGAGCAGCAGAAAGAGCATCAAATAGACCAATAAAGAAATCATGAAACATAACATCATACAAGAAGAACAATATAGAAACGAGGAGGGATAGGTTGCTCATCCCTAGGAAGAGCAGCAGAAAGAACAACAAATAGACCAATAAGCAAAGCATGAAACATAAAATCATACAAGAAGAACAATAGTGAAACGAGGAGGGATAGGTTGCTCAAAGGATGAGGAACGATTTCAGTAGGGGGGTATGATGGGCCTCAAAGTTAGACAAAAATTGAGGTGCATGTAACCTTTCTTAGGAACATGAAGGCTATATTAAGCCTCTCCTTCTACACTAAATAATGTTTTCTTAGCTTTAATATGTTCATTAGGAAGGTTTAGATATGATTTCATATTTGTGCCTAATATTATTAATTTTTGTCAAATATTGTAAGAATATTGGGAAAATTATGAAGATTCAGAGCAAGAGATAATTTATGGGCTTTCTCCCTGCTATAAGAGGATCAATATTGGATAACACATCAACAAGATATCATGAAGTCATGCAAAAATTCTAGATCTCAAATGATTGAGAAAATCTAGGAATGTGTTCCTTGTCATTTAATGCAAATTCCTAGTGTTGGGACCAAATTCGCTATTTGAGAGATTGTGGAGGGGAAAGCTTCCTCCTTTCATGTATAATGGTTGATAATAATTTTTTATAAGTACCAATTCAAATTTTCCTCTATGGGTAGGATTTTCTTAGTATTATTGTGGAGAACACTTGTATTTTTGCAACTTCACTTTCATTTCTTGCAAGGATGTAATTGTATTGATGAAAATAATGAAGATTGGTGCCATGTAAAACTTATAAATATTGGTATCCTTAATATGAATCTGATTTTCCTTTGGATTGGCCATCCCAGGAGCCTCGGATCTCTTGTGTATAATTTACGTTTCTTCTTTTTTCTTCTTATTAACATGCATCACTTGTTCTTGTTTTATCTCTTTCTGCATTTAGTATTGATGATTTCTTGTCGTAGGATTTTGTTAAATGGTTTAATTAAGTTATTTTGTAGGATATAAAACATTATTTCATCCTTGGAACAATTTTGGAGGGTCACAGTAATCATTGAGCTACTTGGATTAGTTTGCTTATTCCCAAATCTAAATTTTTATAAGTCCCTTGGGATAAATAGTAGTATTTTTTTCTATATTTTAGAGCATGCTAATGAGATTCAATTAATTTTACTCCACTTGAATTATATCATAAAATAATTCATGTTAATAACAAAATTTATCCCATTTCATTTTCACTTGATTACGTTAGGCATTGGATAGATTAACTGGCTCAGTAGTTCTTGATTTTCTAGGATTTATACTAGTAATTTTATGTTATTTTTTAGCATGTGGTAATAGTGGTATTTTTGAGTGATTACACTTGGAATTGAGACCTAAGAGATCCTATTCAATAAAAAAATCTCATTCAATTTGGATTTGACTTAATAGGTCATTTGGTGAATTATAACTTTCTGTAGAAAATCGTGTAACTTCCTCTAATAGCTTGTAACTTCTTGTAGCATTCTTCTAACATGTGTATAATGCACCAAGTTTTCTAAAAAATGTTTGGTTTTGTCCCTTAGGGTTGAATCTAATCCATAGGCTCTAAATCCATGATTAGGGAAGACTAAATACCATTTAGGACTTGCCTATTTTTTTACCCCTACAAAACATCTCAACAATTGAGGTCAGTGGACATATTTATGAATTAGATAATACAATAATGATTTACTTGATTTCCACATAGAATGAACTCTATCAATGGATATAAAATCTTTGAAATTTAATTATTGATGTTTAGCTCATGATATTTACCTTATGCAATTAGAATATGTTTCCTTTCCATGTATTTTATTTCTTGCAATAGGTTAAGGTTTCCATTTCAAGCATTTCCATTTTCGCAATTATTCTAGGATTTTATTCCATTACATTCACTCCATTACATCATGAAAATGAGGGAATGAATCATTATATGTTGTGCATGGACTGTTGATACGTCTTAGTTTTGTATGAATCTCAGGTTGATAATTAAAGTTGGTAGCCTTGGGAGTTGGAACATTCTTTTTGCAATATTTAATCTCATTAGTAGTCATGTTTAACGTTTTTCGACAAAAAAGGGAGGTTTCCATAAAGTTATGGCTTTGTAATGAAAATAAATAAGCCATGAGGATCAATATATATGGAAGATACCCCCAAGGAGAAAACCTAAGTTGGCGGGCCATAAGCAACAAGCTCATCAATAGGAGACAAAACTGGGAGGCAGGGGGGGATGGTGGTATCGATAAACCCTCTAAGGAATGTGAGCCCCAACTAATGGAAGAGTATAGAAAATTAGTGTTGCTAATGTGACGACTAGAATCTCTAGATGTACCCATTTTTCTACTTTGAATAGAAGCCCACTAATGAGAATCCTCTGTGCACAAATATCTAGAAATAGGCAAGGCCCTGTCATAAATTGGAGCCACAAAACCCTATACCATGCTTCCTTCAAGCCTCAATCAACCAAGTGGAGCCACAAAACCCTATTCCATTCTTCCCTCAAGCCTTTATCTTCCAAGTGGAGCCACAAAACCCTATGCCATGCTTCCTTTAAGTCCTGATTAGTGGATTGTAAAAAGAGGTAATATGCTACAAATTGTGACCAAAGTGGGGTAAGTCGAGCCAAAAGCTTATAAAGCACTTGGAGGGATGTGCAAAATCGATGTGGGAGCCATATTATTTCATAGAGACAGAAAGGTTCCCTAGTTATGCAGGTTTAAAGGCCATAACTTCTTCTATTGAGCCATGGCTCTCATGAGTTCCAATATTTGATAGAGTATAAATTGTGTCATGACTTCCAATATGGCTCACATGGCTTCCATTGAGGGATCTTGAAGAGGAAAGGAAAGAAAAAGAATTACTTGAACGAAGAAATAAAGAGAAATAAAATGTTTTTTATTTATTTTCTAAACAAAACTAGACCAATGGATATAATTTGAAGACATTATTCCAGAGAAAGAAAGTACTTTCACTACAACTACAAAAACTATCAAAGAATACAAAGAAAAAAATCCTCAAGAAAAATATCAAGCAAAAGGAATTATCCCTTAATTTGCCTTTCAAAGGTAAAGAAGATGAATTGCAACATAAGTATCTCTTACAAGGCAGAGGTGTAGAATCTGAAGATGATTGTAAAGAGCATGCAGATGTACACACAAAAAATTGAAAATAAAAAGAAATTAGAGGTTGTGGAGTCTGTTAAAATATGCATGGATGCATCAATGGAGTTGGAACACAAGATGATGAAGAAGATGCAACAAAATGTGTCAAGGTGTTTAATGAACTCCCAAAAAGGGTATATTAAAAATTGAAATCCCACTGATCTAACGTGGAATATGTGACATGGACTTCAAAGATTATCGACTTTTAAAACACCCAATAAAACTAATGTAAGAAAAAATGCCACAACAACTAGAAAAACAACATTCTTCCACAGCATCCATTATAAGGTGTTGAGAATTATGAGTATGAGTTGAAGGCACAAGTTCATCTTTAGAATATATCTCTTTTCTTATTTGAACTTATGAAAAAAAATCACTCTTGCTAAACATTTATACAAATATTTGACTTGATTAGAGTTGCAATAAAGATTTCCCTTTTCATCTTCTTCACACTTGTGTCTCATGTATAGGATGCTTTTGATTTTCAGTCTGATGAATATAGTAGTCATATACAATGACTTGCTAGAAAATTAGTATAAGACCTTACAAAATTCATCAACTTGTCCTTTACTGTGGCATGTTAAGGTCTGTTTTAGATATATTTTGACATAAAAATGAGGCTTTCTCTATCATAAATTTGTAGTAAGATACTCTATAAGGGATTTAGAAAAAAATGATACTATGATATATGTCTTTACATGATATATGGAGTTTTATAAAATAGGCAAGATGATTAAAAATATTTGAAATGGAATTAAGACAATGAAATAGAAAATTCTAGGTATATTCTCATTGATAAGATGATGCAATTTTTCTCCAAATAGGGTATCATCAATTCTATCTATGACTCCCACCAAAAAACAGTGATGATGACCAAAACAAATTGCAAGAAATCTACTTAGTAAAAAATGGTGATTGACATTTATGTGCTCTCTGATGGAGTTTTGGGTGGATTCAACACTCAATTTTTAACGCTTGGTTGATTCTTTCTTGGCATGGTGTTCATATGGGCGCTAAGTGTGCTTCTCCTTTGTTTTAATTTCATCATTTTCATGGTATCACACGATTAACACATTATCTTGTCATGTTGGCATTTGTCATTTGGAATTGATTTGTATTCCTCTAGTTGGCACCCACCATACAAACCTTGTTTCATATCGTGGCATTTCATATAAATCAACATGGAACCACTTAGACCTCAACATCTAAAATTTTAAAGCTTGACTTGAAAGTTGGTTTCTCTTGTGGACACTAATGTGTTTTTACAATGACAAATGGAAAATGTGCATGGCTTCAAGGGCAAGTTGGGAAAAGAGCACTTTCTTGTTCACTTAGCTCCAATATTTTCCATGCACCCTTGCACATGTCCAAATAAAATTCACTCAGACATATTATTCACCAAATATTGTTGACTTAGTAAGGGTCTTGATGCACCTAATTCCAGTCCGTTGATTTCTTGTGATGCATAAGACGATGACAAATCATACATTGTTCATGTTTATCTCATCATTGGGGCATTTTCACTTTAGGCTTAATAATATCTATTTCAAACTAGCTTTCAAATATAGTCCTTGTTTTTATGGTGTCATGGCCTTGTATAATGGACAACAAAATTTAAAATATGCCAATCTATATAATTTTTGTTTCAATGATTTTGGTCTACACATATCTTCTTACTTATATACATCATGTATATCGATTTCGATGCATCAAGAGTTTTTTTAATTTTCTTGTGCATTGGTAATTATCCCATATGCACAAAAAATAATCCCAAGGCATCTCAATTCATCCCATGCATGCCAATACTTTTAAAGTGTTAACTTGTGCTAATGTATGTTAGTGCATGCTAGGGGATGTTATGGAGTGGCGTAAGGCATGTTGAGGATTTTCAAGGTGTTTTCAAGGAGTTCTATGGAGTCCCAACAATGCACAAGGGAACACTCAGTGAAAATTCATGGAAATGAACAAATAGTAGGGTGTGTCAAGGAGTGCTAATGAGTTCCAAGTGTGCCGAGGGACAAGGAATATTTCTAGGAAATGTCAAGGCATGCTAGGAAGCTCCAAGGTGTGTTAGGGAGTACCAGGGGGTGCTAATATATGCTAGATAGTGCCAAGGCATGCCAATGCATCTCAAGACATGTCAGGTGCTAATGAATGCCAATATATCATAAGTTCTAAGGCATGCCAAGACGTGCGAGGTACAAGGGTGTACCAATGTGTGTCGGGGAGTGATAGGAAAATCAAAGGGATCACAAAGTTTATAAAATTAAATGAGATGAACACATAAGAGGGTTAATAAGTTAGGACTTTCTTTTGCAATAGGGGCATGGCTACGCAATTCTATAGAGTGATGGGGTGTAAAGAGGAGTACTGAGATGTGCTAGAGAGTGATAATGCGTGCTAGGGAGTGTTAAGGAGTGCCAAGGAAAGATAAGAGAGAACCAAGGCAAAATGCATGGAAATGAATGAATAAGAGGGTGTGTGAATGGGTGTCATTAATGAGTGTCATGCATGTTAAGGAGGGAGTGACAAGGCATGCTAGGAAGCACTAGGGTGTGATATGGAATGTGAGGGCATGAAAAAATGTTCCATATAGTGTCAATGCATGCCAAGGTCGGTTAGGTTATAATGGATGCCAATATGTGCTAGGTGTTAGGGTGTGCCAATGCATTTCAAGGAGTGTCGGGGAAAGAAAAGGGAGCACAAACATAAAATGCACGGAAATAAACACATAAAAGGGTTTATAAGTTAGTACTGTAATTTTTCAAGAGGGGTGTGTTAGGCAAACCAACACTCGATGCAAATACATGCCAAGTTCCAGTGCCTATCAACTGTCAATGTGTATCAATGCATGCCATGGAGTACCAAGTCATGTTAGCTAGGAGTACTAGGGTGTGCCAACACATCCTAGGGAGTGTTAGGGCACGCCAATATGTGCTTGATCACACTAGGCATGCTAAGGTGTTGTAACGAACATATCTAGGTGCCAAAGCATGTTAGTGTGTGCCATTATATGCAAAGTTCTAAGGCATTCTAGGGAGTGTAGAAGAAAGTTAGCTTTCTAATAGGGGCATACGAGGCACACCAACACTAGGTGCCAATATCTTCCAAGTGACAAATATTCCTTTGTTACTTCTCTCCTACTTTCCAATAATTGAACTCAAATAAATTTAATCTTATACCATGCCAAACCATGCTATCACATGCAAAACCATACCATTGCAATTCAATGCATGTCAAGCATGCTAAGACTTGCCAAGTGTCAACATGTGTGAACTGCCTATGTGTGTTAGAGATTTTTATGCATGTTATGGAGTAGCGAGGCATATCAAAGAGTGCTAAGGTTTACTAGAGAGTTCCAATACATGCTAATGAGTGTTAAGGAGTATTAGGGAAACACAATGGAGAACTAGGTAAAAATGCATGGAAATGAATGAATACGAGGGTGTGACATGGACTGTTAATGAGTGATAGACATGTTAAGGAGGGAGTCAGAAGGTATATTAGGCACTGGTAAGGCATGCTCAGGAATATCAGGGCATGAAAGGAAGTGTCAGAGTGAGCTATGGAGTTTCAAAGTGTGATAATATGTTCCAAGTAATGCCAAGGCATGTCAGGTGCTAAGGCGTACGAATATATGCAGGTTTCCAGGGTGTGTCAATATGTGTCAATGACTGTGAAGGAAACAAAAGGGAGAACCAAGCTAAAATGAAAGGAAATAAACACAGAACAACGTTAATAATTAAAGACTTTACCTTTTTCAAAATTGGCATTTTGGGCACATTAATGATAGGTTCCAATACATACCAAGTGCCAATGCGTTCCAAGTGGCAATGTGTGTCAATGCATCCAATGGTGTTCTAGGGCATGACAGGGACTATATTGCACACCAACACATGTTATTCGAGTTCTGTGTGTGATAGGTCATGCCAACATGTGCTTAGGCATCATAGTAAGTCCAAGATGTTATAGGTAGAATGGTGTTCCAAGGCATTCAAGGTGCCAAGGAATGTTAGTGTGTACCGAAGCATGTGAAAGTGTGTGAGAATTGAGGAGTGCTACGTCTCCCTCATTAATAAAATTGATGGAGCTTGATTACGTATTAAATAATATGGTTCCTACACACATTAGTCGAACTTCGTCTAATGGGAATTCACTAGATAATAAACCTGACATAGATGGATCATGTGTTGACTCATAGGATAAATATATTCTGATTACTTGAGCAAAAATATTCACACTAATTACTTCTTAACAAATTGATTGAATCTAAGCACAATGGCCTTGGACATATAATGAAAAGGAGTCGGCTAGGGTAGTTTTTAATGATTAAATATTTTTCCTATATATAGTATTGTAGGCGACTATTCTAGTTTGAAAATTCATATGTATAGAATGTAGGTGAATATTCCATAAAACATGTAATATACAATTAAAATTAGGAAATTTTTGGTGAATATCATCCATTTAATCATATATATGTAAAAAATAGGTGAATTTTTAACCAAACTAGTGAATATTTGCTTTTAGAAAATGTCCCAAAAATAGCTTATTTGCAAAATTCTGCCCCTAAAATTCTCCTTAAAAGTACTCCATAACAATGCCCTCGAATCTTTATCTTTTGACAAAAAATATAGCAATGGTCACATAGTGTCATGAAAAACTTATTAGAATGATCAGTGATGATGAGCATTTTTTGACCATCACCAAAAGTAACCAAGAAAATAAATGGTGAGGGACAATATGAGATCATCACTAGAAGTGTGACCAAAGAGATAATTAGTGATGATATGTTAACAACCCTCACCAAAAGTGTCATTGAAAATGGATTTGGTGACAAACCTTAAATGACTGTCACTATATGCAGTTACAACAATGTTTTTTTAAGGACCATCACCATATGCAACATTGGTGATGAACCTTAAAAGTCCATCATATGCATGAACCTCACCAAAGACCTTTATTGTTGTAGTGCCAACTAATTATAAATGAAAAGGTGAAATAAAGAATCAAATGCATTCAAAATTTTCATTTGTTTTGTTATGTCGATGGAGGCTATGAGATGGTCCATATTCACTTCTAAGATTAGTTGGATGGACATTCAGGGAATTAGTGTCTATGCCTCTATTCATATGATTTTTTTCCTGCTCCAACCAAATTAAATATATTATAAAACTAAATTTCCAGGAAATAAAGATTCAAAAATGAAAAAAAAAAAATCAAATACATTGAACAATTACATTAGTTTGAAAATTTGATGTTTTGGATTCCATTTCTCCAACATGATCATATAAAGACATGTTTTCCCCATAAAATGTTATAAAATATAATTTCCAACTAACTATAAATGAAAAAAGAGAAAAAAAATCAAATGCATTCAACATTTACATTTGTTTGGCGATGTGGATGAATTCTATGATATGACTCCTCTTAACTTATAACATCAGTAGATGGAACATCTATGAAGTTAATTTTTATTCCTCTATCTAAATTAGTTTTTTCATGTTTGAAGAAAATAAAATATATAAGAAAATTCAATATCCAACCAACTAAAAATTCAAATTTGAAAAACAAATCAAATACATTGAAAATTTACATTAGTTTTCCAATTTGATCGTCCCGGAGAATGTAGAGGAAGCTTATGACATGCTTCATATTCACTTCCGAGATTAATATATGGAGCACTTGGGGAGTTAATTTCTACTCTAATAAAATCAGTTGTATCATGTTTGAAGAGAAGAAAATACCTTATAAGTTGACTAAAAAAAATTACAAATTGAGGAATATAATAAAAAAACTATTATTGTATCCAAAATAACAATATCATAAGTGTACCTGCATTCTTCCATGTGAAATTCTATCATGGATGAATGATTCTCTTGGCGGGAAAACATTACTTTGAGAAAGGGGATTTGAAGATCTAATGTTTTGACTAATTGGCTCCAAATTATCAAACAAATTACCAAGTAAATTATCATCCAAATCATCACACAATTTCATCATTGCCTCCACAATGGATGTTTTGCAAGTATTGGCCTTGCTCAAAACTTGAAATTACAAATGCAAATGGTTAGGGTGGAAATTTACATCCACATTATTGACATGATGATCTTCCTGGTTGCAAGATGTTTCCACAATATTATGAACATTTTCGAGAGAGCATCGAACAAAAAAATTATTTTCACAAGGAACATATTTTGACAATGAACGATCAATGGGAAATGCTCATTCCATGATATTATCTATATACAATACTTACGAGGAATTTGAAAATCATTTTGAAGAGTGTTTTCACTCATTCTCTATGATATGTAGAGCTCCTAGGCTTAATTATTGTTTCCTTATTTTGTTGATACTGTAAAAATTTTCATTATACCTGTCACATGATGTTGGTAACAGATTTTGTTTTCTTGTACCGTGTACAATTCCTGGTGCCTTCAGATGAAATTTATACAATCAATAATAACATATTTACAATGGAACCATAACCATGGAACATAACAAATATTTAATATAAACAAACACAAAAGAATGAAAAGGGATTTATTTTTTATTCTTTTGGCAACCATATAAAAACATGAAAAGGGTATATGGTCTTTTTCCAACCATATAAACATATCAAAATATAGTAGGCTTTTTCAAAATGGCTAAAAACAAAATTTCTTTTTCCAAATGGCTAAAATTTATTATTTCATATTAAAATCATAATGGGAAACCCATATTATTGGAATAAAATACTATAAGAATTATATGACTTCGAAGTATATCTAAGTATCTCAAACTATATACTATCAAAATATCAATGTAAATATTAAAATGTGCATAAAGATATAACATTATATGAATAAATGAGAAAAACTAATAGAAATAAAATGTATAACATAATTCATAGTAATTATAATTATACATGAAAGTAAAAATGTAGAGCATCCAAACACATTTAATTGTAATCAATAAAACTTAAGAGAATGAAATATAAAATAGGTTCCAACAAATTGCAATAGGATTAAATATCCAACATCTGATACATACACATATTCTTGAAATTTTAGCATGAGCCATATAAACATCCAAACAATCAAAATTTAAAGTATTATCATATAAAACCAAATTTTGTAAACTATTAAGAATTGAAACATTTTCCACAACCATAGAAAGTATATAAAATGAATATGTTTATAGGAACTCCTAATAGAAACAATAGGCTAAGACTCCATATCCATATCTACTAGTGGAATCTCATCAACAAAATCCATACCGGGAACAATTCCAAAAACATTTCCAGACTCAATCAAAACATTGCAATCTTGTAATGTTGGATACCAAAACCTAAACATCTATTGATTAGTTGAATTATCAATATCTGTTTGAAAACAAATACCAATCATCATGTCATATAATAGGAAAGGAACTTCAACGCAATTACACATAAGAAACACAGGAGGGACTATTTGAAATATAAGATAACGAGGACATTTAATATTTATAGCTGTAGAAGTTTCTTCCAACAACATCCATCTGAAGCTCCAATCATCCTCAAAGTAGTCAATTCTTTGTTCAAGACACGGTTGACCAAATTGAAAATTTTGTAATCCTTCAATCGACCATATAGAAGTGGAGTAATCATTGACAATCAATATCAATTTATTCTTGTATATTACTAATGACATATAATGTTGGCATTATGATGCATTTGTTGTGCTTGATGGCAACCCACTTGTAGCAAAGCAGCTCACTTGTATATGGTAGCTAGATGAATCTAGAGGAGATATATCAGATGTGACAAAATGTAGGGTAATTCAAAGGAATCATTTCAGAAGTAATATGGAAAATCACATTATAACAGGTCTATTCAGAGGAGATAATTAATGTTACAAAAGAATAGGATTAAGGAATAAAGGACTATAGATCAAAATCAAGAAATTGAAGAAAGAGAATGGTTTAAGAAGTATACGCTAGTTCACCTTGTCTAAGTAGCATATACACACGAGCTCATGGAATAGAAGAAGCGTATATGGATGCACACACTTTGACAGAAGGAAAAGTGTGTATGGGATGGAAAATCAAGATTTTGGTCTGAGGTATTGGTTGGAGGTTTTGGTCGGAGGTATTGGTCTGAGGTTTCTTAAGCTGACATACAAGGTTGGAGTCTATTTGTATATATCCAAGAGGTTTTTCCATATAGATTTCTTCATGCAAGGTCCCATGTAAGAAGGAATATTTAACGTCCATCTAATGGACTTCCCATTTGAAAGAGGTGGCAAGGGAAAGAACAAGGAAGATAGAGTTCCTTTTAGAAATAGGGGAGAAGATTTCAGTATATTCAATGCCTTCAACTTGTCACAATCCCTTTGCAACAAGACGAGATTTAAATGTATCAACTTTTCCATCTGGTCCAAACTTCATTCTGTAAATCCATTTACATCTAACAAGTTTTCTTCGCTTTTGAAGAGGAATAAGATCCCATGTATCATTTGATAATAATGAATGCTATTCTTAATTCATAGTTGTGTCCCAATATGGATGGCCTGAAGCTTTTGCAAAGATGTGAGGATCATGATTTGTTGAAGCTTGAGCTAGTAAATAAGAGGATCTATCCAACTGAGAAAATGTGTGTCACTAATTTGTAGGATCACTTGCAAGAGCACCTGCTGCATCCCAAGTAGCACGAAACCAATTAGGAAGTTGAGGAGTTGAAGGAGGATCTTGAGAAGGTGGGGGAGGATTTCCAACCTCGTTGTTAGCATATGAAGAAGAAATGTTTTCAAAAGTAGAAGGGATAGAGAGATGTGGCACATCCGTCGAACTAGGCTCGTTGGCCGACATATTTTCAGCAAACTTTACATCTCTTCTAATGATAACATTTTTGGTCTTAAGTGGAATAAGTCTATATCCTTTGACATCTTCAGAATATCCAACAAAAATACATTTTTCACTCTTATGTTCTAAAGCTTTATGTTTCTCATCTGGAATATGGGCCCATGCTTCACTTCCAAAAACACAAAAGTGACTTACATCTCGTTTAATTGAGCTCCATGCTTCTTCTGGAGTGATATTATTTAAAACCTTAGTAGGAGTGTGATTTACTATGTAATTTTCACAGTTAACTGCTTCTGCCCAAAAAATAAGACTAAGTCCTTTAGATTGAAGCATACAATTAGCAATTTCCTTTAAGGTGTGATTCTTTCTTTCAGCTACACCATTTCGTTGTGGAGTATATGTGTCAAGCCAGGAAGCAAATCCTCAAAACAAATTGATTCGTATATTATTCCTTCAGGTTGGTATTGATTATATAAATCAGGGAGAGACTGTTCACTTCATCTCCCGATGACTGTTCATATTACTTATTATTTATTTACATTATATTCACCCAATCTTGATGATGAGGTGTCAACATCCCCCCCGCCATTAATCTGAATGGTTGTTGGTGAGTCCAAGCATCATTCTTAATCATTCAAGCTTTTCTCTTCCAAGCGCTTTGGTGAAGATGTCAGAAATTTTCTCATTAGTGGAACAATGATGGAGATGGATTGTTTTGGCCTCAACATGATGTTGAATCAAATGATATTTAGTATTGATGTGCTTCGTTAGATCATGGAACTTTACGTTCTTGGCCAACATTATTGCAGAGGTATTGTCAATCATGAGTGGTGTTGATTGTACTTGTTTTACCTGCAAATATTCAAGAATTTTCCTCAGCCACACAATTTCTTTCGTTTCTTCCGCAGTTGCCACGTATTCTGCTTCTATTGTGGAATCTGTTGAAAATGATTGTTTGCATGATCTCTAGGAGATAACTCCTGATCCAATACTCATAACATATCCTGAAGAAGATACCCCAGTTTCTTTGTCTCCATCGAAGTCTGAATTAGAGTATCCAATCAAGCTGAAGTCATCCACTTATGTATACTTGATCGCAAAGTCTTTAGTTCCCTTCAAGTACCTTAGAACTCTTTTTACAACAGACCAATGTCCCTCACAATGTTTTTGGATAAACTTGGAGATTATTCCAACATCAAAAGAAATTTTTGGTCTTGTAGTAGTTAGGTAGTTGAGACTTCCTACAAGCTGTCTATAGTTTGTTGCGTCCTTAAATTCCTTTCCTTAAATAGATGTGAGCTTTAAGTTTTGTTCCGTTGGAGTACTAAGAGGATTGCATTCTATCATGCCAAACCTATTCAACAGATCTCCAATGTAATTCTTTTGAGAAATAAATATGGACTTTGGATGTTCGGTTACTTCAATACCAAGATAGTAATGAACATAGCCCAGATCAGTCATTTCAAAACTTTTCACCAATTCCTTCTTTATGGACGCAATGTAGCTTTCATTGTTCCCTGTCATAAAAATATCATCTACATATACCACAAGATATACAACTGCTTTTCCAACTTTCTTTAGAAATAAAGTTGCATCATAAAGATCATAATGTTTGAAATTGAGTTTCAGAAGATGCTCAGTTAGTTTTTCATACCAGGCTCACGGTGCTTGTTTGAGGCCATACAAGGACTTCAAAAGTTTGCATATTTTATGTTCATGTACTTTCACAGCAAATCCTTCAAGTTGGGATAGAAAAACACTCTTTTAGATCTCCATTCAAGAAACTTGTTTTTACATCCATTTGATGGACTTTCCAACCGCTCTGAGCTGCTAGGGAAAAGTGTGTCCAGATGGTAGCCCTTTTTGCTGTGGGGGAAAAATTCTCCTCATAATCAACCCCTTCCTTCTGTGCAAAACCTTTTGCCTTCTTCTAAACCCACTTGCAGCCAATTGGTTTGGTTCCTAATGGAGTATCAACCAGCTTCCAAGTGTCATTCTTTATGAGGGCATCATACTCCTTTTGCATCGCTTCTTTCCATTCATCATGAGAAACAACTTCTTTGAAGGAACTTGGTTCAAAATCTGTAGACAAGTTCAATTCACAATCATAAGAAACATTCATATCAACAAGTGAATAAGAGTCATCTACATTACCTCCATTTTGTCGGTTTGAATTTCTAGTTCCTGTCTTTCCAACGTCATCAAGATGCACACTTTCAAGTATCTTTGTCAGCCACTTTAGGGGACCTTTCTCAAATGGTCCAAGCTTCTCTGTTGATTGAGTTGGGACTGAATCAAGGTTGAGTGTCCCAATTCTATCAATCACATCACTTAACGCATCACCCGTTGTTGGAGTTTCATGAAGGGGAGAGTGTTCTTCAGAAGAAGATTCCACATGTTGATCTAGTATAGGAATCCCCCATTCAAGACGTGGAATCTGATTATCAAATTCTTGAAATGATTTTTCTTTTGCGAATCTATCCAAGCGATCAAGTTTCCGCTCAACAACATTGTCAGTTTTGGATGATTCAAGAAAAATTATATCTCTAGATACAACAAATTTTTTATTTACTTCATCATAGAGACGGTATGCTTTGGAGGTGGTTGAATACCCCAGGAAGATACACTTTTTACTTCTTTCACCAAGTTTGTTTCTATGTACCTTTGATATCAAGGCATAACAAGTGGAACCAAAGACCTTGAGATGATTTACTGAAGGAACATGTCCATACCACATTTCATATGGAGTCTTGCTTCTAATAGCATTAGATGGACATCTATTCTTTATATATGCAGCACATAGAACAACATCAGCCCAAAACATTATCTTTACATTTTTGAAGAAGAGCATGGATCATACCATATTTAAGATTGTCCTATTCATGCTTTCAGCTACACCAGTTTGTTGGGGATTATAAGGCACATTTGTTTGATGTTTGATCCCATGTTGGCGAAGATAGTTTTCAAATTCGTTTGATGTGTAGTATTTTCCATTATCAGTGCGAATAGACCCAATATGAGATTGTGCATCATTTTCAATCCATTTATGAAAGATATTTAATGTTTGAAAAGCATCATATTTGTTCTTCAGTAAATAAACTTGACACATTTTGGTGTAGTCATCAATAAATGTCATCATATATTTATTTCCATTTGCAGAAGGAACAGGCATTGGACCACATATATTTTAACGAATGAGTTCAAGTTTTCTATGTGCTCTTGAATGTGAATCATGAAAATGTTGTTTGCTATGCTTTCCTAGAATGCAAGCATCACATTGCTTAAGTTTCCTAGGAATTTTAGGCAAACCAGCAACACCATTTTTCTTCAACAAGTGAAGGCTATCATAGTTCAAATGTCTAGATCTAGCATGCCATATCAACTTGATGGAAGTGTACCTTCTTCATAATGAGAATTGTATGAGAAATGTTGTGCACGAGCAGATGTTCCTTGCAGCTTGAGAAGTTTTTCTTCTTCTATTCCCCTCATAACAAGTGAATGGTCAGATGCTTTTCTTACCTCAAGCTTGCCATCAAACATATGAATGGAGTGACCTTGCTGGCGGATGTGGACCAAGGACAACAAGTTTCTCTTGAGTTGTGGGAGATATAGAACATGATGCAGAAGAAAGTCTGGAAGACCAGGCAGTTTAACACTGATTTTGCCAAGCCCTGATGGCTTGATTTTTGATTGGTCTACAAATTATACTACTCCATCAACATTGTCAGTAAATTATTCAAACAAATCTTTTCTATGAGTCATGTTGCAGGTTGCTCCTGAATCAAGCAACCAATCATTCTTCTAGGAAGCAAGTGAAGCATTAAATAAATCTTCATTTACTCCAATATTACATTGTGCCACAACATAGTGAGTGAATTTAGGTGCTTTACCTTTTTCTATATCATCGGTTTTACCTTTCTGTTGGTTTCTTTGCTGCTCAATTTTTTCCCATGGTAACTTGCATGTAGAGGCATCATGTGATCCATTTCTTTTGTAGCATATGCAGTGCAAATCTTCCTTTTCTCCTTGAGAGTGTCTGCACCCCTTGCCTCTGAAATATCTTCCTCTTCCTCTTCGACCACCTCTTCCTCTTGAAGAATCTTGAGCAGGATGATTTTCTTTATGAGCAAGGCAAACAACCTCTTTAGAAGATTCAGGGGTTATCTTCTTTCCCAAATCTTTCTCTCTTTCAATAATTTTTTTCACAAGAGAGTCAAAGGTAATGTCTTTAAGGTTTCCATTTGCTTCCAATGACCCAAGATAATTGGAGTAAGTAGGGTAAAGTGCCTTGAGAAAAGTGATAAGGGGAATATCCAAATCAATTTCAGTGGCTTAGATGTCATGCATTATAGGCTTTACTTCAGATTCAAGAGCAAGAGGATCATTATTTTGCGGTTCAAGAGTGAAGAGTTTAATCATGAGTTGAACAACTTCAAGTGCAGAATGTGAGTCATAGAGTTCTTTTAGATTTTGTAAGGCTTCAAAAGCAGTTGAAAATGGCGTAATATGGCGACTCACCTCTTCACTTACAGATGTTGCGATCAATGCATAGGATTTGTTGTTCTTGTTTTCCCAAATGGCGAGCTCTTTGTCTGATCTAGGTTATTCTGGCTACTTGTCTCTGTCCCCAACGCACACTCCTTTCCATAATTCATTGAAAATGAGGGTGTGTTTTATCATCCGGGACCACTCAAGATAGTTCTCCTTGCCAGTGAGAACTATTCCCACAATGGATATGATTGAATGCATACTGTAACAAAAAAATTCTATTGCAAAATTTTTACTCTTAATGGGGAAAAAATGTAATTATGATATGTCTGGACAGCAAACGTCAATACTCAATACTGTACAACACATTCAACACTTTATGCCACAATGCTTTGGCCCACGACCTAGCTTTCTTAAAAAGACTCTATTCGACACATGGAATTCAACACATTTTATATGCCAAAAACTTCGATGCATACACATTTTATATGAAAAAACTTCAACCATAGGACCAGTGCTACAATATCATAGGAATTGGCATTCAACACATTTTATGCCAAAAACATCAACACATACACAAAGGCAACGCTTCCAGCATACATACAATGTAAAGATATGCCAAAAAACTTCAACAAAAACACAAAGGGAGCGCTTCTAGCATACATACAATGTAATGATATGTCAAAAAAAATTCAACACATACAATGATAGAAGTGTTATATAATGTAATGAGACCAACGTTATAATACTAACGTGAATATAATATAATGAGACCAACATTATAATACGAGTGTGAATATAATATCTATGATGGTTACCAACATTTCCATTCCTGGTCACATGACACTCTTTACTTCACCTTCAGAATTCCAGTTCTTCCACCAAGCCCTCAAACTTTGAATCATAGTAAGTCCAAGATGTTATAGGTAGAATGGTGTTCCAAGGCATTCAAGGTGCCAAGGAATGTTAGTGTGTACCAAAGCATGTGAAAGTGTGTGAGAATTGAGGAGTGCTAGGTCTCCCTCATTAATAAAATTGATGGAGCTTGATTACGTATTAAATAATATGGTTCCTACACACATTAGTTGAACTTCGTCTAATGGGAATTCACTAGATAATAAACCTGACATAGATGGATCATGTGTTGACTCATAGGATAAATATATTCTGATTACTTGAGCAAAAATATTCACACTAATTACTTCTTAACAAATTGATTGAATCTAAGCACTATGGCCTTGGACATATAATGAAAAGGAGTTGGCTAGGGTAGTTTTTAATGATTAAATATTTTTCCTATATATAGTATTGTAGGCGAATATTCTAGTTTGAAAATTCATATGTATAGAATGTAGGTGAAAATTCCATAAAACATGTAATATACAATTAAAATTAGGAAATTAATCTTATACCATGCCAAACCATGCTATCACATGCAAAACCATACCATTGCAATTCAATGCATGTCAAGCATGCTAAGACTTGCCAAGTGTCAACATGTGTGAACTGCCTATGTGTGTTAGAGATTTTTATGCATGTTATGGAGTAGCGAGGCATATCAAAGAGTGCTAAGGTTTACTAGAGAGTTCCAATACATGCTAATGAGTGTTAAGGAGTATTAGGGAAACACAATGGAGAACTAGGTAAAAATGCATGGAAATGAATGAATACGAGGGTGTGACATGGACTGTTAATGAGTGATAGACATGTTAAGGAGGGAGTCAGAAGGTATATTAGGCACTGGTAAGGCATGCTCAGGAATATCAGGGCATGAAAGGAAGTGTCAGAGTGAGCTATGGAGTTTCAAAGTGTGATAATATGTTCCAAGTAATGCCAAGGCATGTCAGGTGCTAAGGCGTACGAATATATGCAGGTTTCCAGGGTGTGTCAATATGTGTCAATGACTGTGAAGGAAACAAAAGGGAGAACCAAGCTAAAATGAAAGGAAATAAACACAGAACAACGTTAATAATTAAAGACTTTACCTTTTTCAAAATTGGCATTTTGGGCACATTAATGATAGGTTCCAATACATACCAAGTGCCAATGCGTTCCAAGTGGCAATGTGCGTCAATGCATCCAATGGTGTTCTAGGGCATGACAGGGACTATATTGCACACCAACACATGTTATTCGAGTTCTGTGTGTGATAGGTCATGCCAACATGTGCTTAGGCATCATAGTAAGTCCAAGATGTTATAGGTAGAATGGTGTTCCAAGGCATTCAAGGTGCCAAGGAATGTTAGTGTGTACCAAAGCATGTGAAAGTGTGTGAGAATTGAGGAGTGCTAGGTCTCCCTCATTAATAAAATTGATGGAGCTTGATTACGTATTAAATAATATGGTTCCTACACACATTAGTCGAACTTCGTCTAATGGGAATTCACTAGATAATAAACCTGACATAGATGGATCATGTGTTGACTCATAGGATAAATATATTCTGATTACTTGAGCAAAAATATTCACACTAATTACTTCTTAACAAATTGATTGAATCTAAGCACTATGGCCTTGGACATATAATGAAAAGGAGTTGGCTAGGGTAGTTTTTAATGATTAAATATTTTTCCTATATATAGTATTGTAGGCGACTATTCTAGTTTGAAAATTCATATGTATAGAATGTAGGTGAAAATTCCATAAAACATGTAATATACAATTAAAATTAGGAAATTTTTGGTGAATATCATCCATTTAATCATATATATGTAAAAAATAGGTGAATTTTTAACCAAACTAGTGAATATTTGTTTTTAGAAAATGTCCCAAAAATAGCTTATTTGCAAAATTCTGCCCCTAAAATTCTCCTTAAAAATACTCCATAACAATGCCCTCGAATCTTTATCTTTTGACAAAAAATATAGCAATGGTCACATAGTGTCATGAAAAACTTATTAGAATGATCAGTGATGATGAGCATTTTTTGACCATCACCAAAAGTAACCAAGAAAATAAATGTTGAGGGACAATATGAGATCATCACTAGAAGTGTGACCAAAGAGATAATTAGTGATGATATGTTAACAACCCTCACCAAAAGTGTCATTGAAAATGGATTTGGTGACAAACCTTAAATAACTGTCACTATATGCAGTTACAACAATGTTTTTTTAAGGACCATCACCATATGCAACATTGGTGATGAACCTTAAAAGTCCATCATATGCATGAACCTCACCAAAGACCTTTATTGTTGTAGTGCCAACTAATTATAAATGAAAAGGTGAAATAAAGAATCAAATGCATTCAACATTTTCATTTGTTTTGTTATGTCGATGGAGGCTATGAGATGGTTCATATTCACTTCTAAGATTAGTTGGATGGACATTCAGGGAATTAGTGTCTATGCCTCTATTCATATGATTTTTTTCCTGCTCCAACCAAATTAAATATATTATAAAACTAAATTTCCAGGAAATAAAGATTCAAAAATGAAAAAAAAAAAAATCAAATACATTGAACAATTACATTAGTTTGAAAATTTGATGTTTTGGATTCCATTTCTCCAACATGATCATATAAAGACATGTTTTCCCCATAAAATGTTATAAAATATAATTTCCAACTAACTATAAATGAAAAAAGAGAAAAAAAATCAAATGCATTCAACATTTACATTTGTTTGGCGATGTGGATGAATTCTATGATATGACTCCTCTTAACTTATAACATCAGTAGATGGAACATCTATGAAGTTAATTTTTATTCCTCTATCTAAATTAGTTTTTTCATGTTTGAAGAAAATAAAATATATAAGAAAATTCAATATCCAACCAACTAAAAATTCAAATTTGAAAAACAAATCAAATACATTGAAAATTTACATTAGTTTTCCAATTTGATCGTCCCAGAGAATGTAGAGGAAGCTTATCACATGCTTCATATTCACTTCCGAGATTAATATATGGAGCACTTGGGGAGTTAATTTCTACTCTAATAAAATCAGTTGTATCATGTTTGAAGAGAAGAAAATACCTTATAAGTTGACTAAAAAAAATTACAAATTGAGGAATATAATAAAAAAACTATTATTGTATCCAAAATAACAATATCATAAGTGTACCTGCATTCTTCCATGTGAAATTCTATCATGGATGAATGATTCTCTTGGCGGGAAAACATTACTTTGAGAAAGGGGATTTGAAGATCTAATGTTTTGACTAATTGGCTCCAAATTATCAAACAAATTACCAAGTAAATTATCATCCAAATCATCACACAATTTCATCATTGCCTCCACAATGGATGTTTTGCAAGTATTGGCCTTTCTCAAAACTTGAAATTGCAAATGCAAATGGTTAGGGTGGAAATTTACATCCACATTATTGACATGATGATCTTCCTGGTTGCAAGATGTTTCCACAATATTATGAACATTTTCGAGAGAGCATCGAACAAAAAAATTATTTTCACAAGGAACATATTTTGACAATGAACGATCAATGGGAAATGCTCATTCCATGATATCATCTATATACAATACTTACGAGGAATTTGAAAATCATTTTGAAGAGTGTTTTCACTCATTCTCTGTGATATGTAGAGCTCCTAGGCTTAATTATTGTTTCCTTATTTTGTTGATACTGTAAAAATTTTCATTATACCTGTCACATGATGTTGGTAACAGATTTTGTTTTCTTGTACCGTGTACAATTCCTGGTTCCTTCAGATGAAATTTATACAGTCAATAATAACATATTTACAATGGAACCATAACCATGGAACATAACAAATATTTAATATAATCAAACACAAAAGAATGAAAAGGGATTTATTTTTTATTCTTTTGGCAACCATATAAAAACATGAAAAGGGTATATGGTCTTTTGCCAACCATATAAACATATCAAAATATAGTAGGCTTTTTCAAAATGGCTAAAAACAAAAATTTCCTTTTCCAAATGGCTAAAATTTATTATTTCATATTAAAATCATAATGGGAAACCCATATTATTGGAATAAAATACTATAAGAATTATATGACTTCGAAGTATATCTAAGTATCTCAAACTATATACTATCAAAATATCAATGTAAATATTAAAATGTGCATAAAGATATAACATTATATGAATAAATGAGAAAAACTAATAGAAATAAAATGTATAACATAATTCATAGTAATTATAATTATACATGAAAGTAAAAATGTAGAGCATCCAAACACATTTAATTGTAATCAATAAAACTTAAGAGAATGAAATATAAAATAGGTTCCAACAAATTGCAATAGGATTAAATATCCAACATCTGATACATACACATATTCTTGAAATTTTAGCATGAGCCATATAAACATCCAAACAATCAAAATTTAAAGTATTATCATATAAAACCAAATTTTGTAAACTATTAAGAATTGAAACATTTTCCACAACCATAGAAAGTATATAAAATGAATATGTTTATAGGAACTCCTAATAGAAACAATAGGCTAAGACTCCATATCCATATCTACTAGTGGAATCTCATCAACAAAATCCATACAGGGAACAATTCCAAAAACATTTCCAGACTCAATCAAAACATTGCAATCTTGTAATGTTGGATACCAAAACCTAAACATCTATTGATTAGTTGAATTATCAATATCTGTTGGAAAACAAATACCAATCATCATGTCATATAATAGGAAAGGAACTTCAACGAAATTACACATAAGAAGCACACGAGGGACTATTTGAAATATAAGATAACAAGGACATTTAATATTTATAGCTGTAGAAGTTTCTTCCAACAACATCCATCTGAAGCTCCAATCATCCTCAAAGTAGTCAATTCTTCGTTCAAGACACGGTTGACCAAATTGAAAATTTTGTAATCCTTCAATCGACCATATAGAAGTGGAGTAATCATTGACGATCAATATCAATTTATTCTTGTATATTACTAATGACATATAATGTTGGCATTATGATGCATTTGTTGTACTTGGTGGCAACCCACTTGTAGCAAAGCAAGTCACTTGTATATGGTAGCTAGATGAATCTAGAGGAGATATATCAGATGTGACAAAATGTAGGGTAATTCAAAGGAATCATTTCAGAAGTAATATGGAAAATCACATTATAACAGGTCTATTCAGAGGAGATAATTAATGTTACAAAAGAATAGGATTAAGGAATAAAGGACTATAGATCAAAATCAAGAAATTGAAGAAAGAGAATGGTTTAAGAAGTATACGCTAGTTCACCTTGTCTAAGTAGCATATACACACGAGCTCATGGAATAGAAGAAGCGTATATGGATGCACACACTTTGACAGAAGGAAAAGTGTGTATGGGATGGAAAATCAAGATTTTGGTCTGAGGTATTGGTTGGAGGTTTTGGTCGGAGGTATTGGTCTGAGGTTTTGGTATGAGGTATTGGTTTGAGGTTTTGGTCGAAGGTTTTGGTCTGAGGTATTGGTCGAAGGTTTGGGTCGGAGGTATTGCTCCGACATTTCGGTTTGAGGTATTGGTCCGAGGTTTTGGTCTAAGGTATTGGTCTGAGGTTTGAGTCCAAGGTATTGAGAAAGGCTAAAACTATATAAGGAAGATAAGATCAAAGTGATAAGAGAAAAAGTAATGAATATCTTATGAAGTGTTATATCAAAAACAAATATGCATGTTATGGGTTTCTGATGCTTTTTTTGATCTAGAATAAGTATGCACCTGAGTGTTTGATGATGGATGAGATATAATAATGGATCATGATCATAACAACTTATTATTAAGTGATGATCTGGGTATGTCAGAAGTCAGGAATTGTAGCGAAGTTATAAGTATTTGTAGATCTACACACTAGTTCACTTTGGTGAAGGAGTATCTAGTCTGAAAATTCCTGAAACATGGTGTGTGGAGGATACTGAGTGTTGGAGCCTTTAGTGAGGAAGTCAAAGGTTCCTGCGAGTAGTGGCTAGTGATTTGATCAGATGGACCGAGGTCCCTTCAAGTAGAAGCTGGAGAACAAGAAAAGATTGTAGCCTTCTGTAGGTGGGTGCCTACATATTGGTATGAGTTTGTTCCAGTACAATATTCTTAACATGTTTTTCTTATACTAAAAGAAGACAAAGACGACAATAGCAGGTGGTTTTTCTCCCTCATTGGGTTTCCACCTTAAATATTGGTGTTCATGTGTGTTTCTTATGTGTGATGCTTTATTACGTTATTAATTCACATGGTTACTGTTTAAATGATTAATAAAGTATTGATTAAATATCAACATATGATGAATTAGCTGAATCATAAGTTCATTGGATATACGTTGGTTGCCTTAAAGATTGTTGCATGCACGAGCAAGTTCCCTTCATTGAAGTAGTGTATATAAATATGAGTATGACATGAAAAAGTTATTTATTTGATAAATATTGATTCACCCCCGTGCCCCCTCGTAGTAGTATTCCCAAGAATTGGTATCAGATCAGGTCCTTTGGTAGAAGTTCTGATCACTTGAAGGAGATCCATAGAAACATTTGGAAAGAAGCTAAAGAAGAAAGCACCTCAAAAGAAGAATACATCTCAAGGGAATTGTGACAATGGGAGAGACGATTGGCCATTATGTGGAAGCAACTCCTCAGATTAAGAATCACCTCATAATGAAGATGAACAAGCAAAAGAATTATCAGTTGGAATAGGTTCAAGGGGAGAATATGTGATGCTTATAATAATGCACTGTTGGAATTATGATTAGAAGACTTTGGTATGAAACGATTCTTATCAATGGTGCATAAACTTCATATGGTGCAATTATGGATGAGGATTCGTATAGTTCTTAGATCTCACATGGTTGAGGATTGTTGTTGTTGACGATATCAAGAAAGTTTGACAAATGACTATGAGATCATCATTTGCTAGATACATATTTATTTATCTTTGATGGATACACATTATGCTGGATACATGGATGACTACTTCAGTTGCATATTGATAAATATTGTTGGTTAGCCAAGAGAATGGTGTTATTGGAGGTCTCATGAAGACATATCTATTTGAAGACCTGGATATTCGAAGACATGGCTTAGTTAGTCATATAATGATGATGACTTTTTACTTTATGATGACAGGTTTGATACTCACATATGTTGATTATCATGGTTGATGCTTATCAGATGTGGGATGTTTCCTAGTGATGATTCATATTTTATATATGGAGGGTTCTTTTGGAGAGTTCATGCAGATCTTGATGATGATGTTATCATCATAGATAATGACTGTGGTGTTTTCACATACATATGATATGACGTGAATGGGTTCGTGCTATTGCTTGGAGATATGACATTTGGAAAGTTATGATCAGGATCTTTCTACTAAGGAAATGGAGCAAGTTGATCTTGATGAGATAAAGAGGATGAGTTGATATATATATGCAACATACTTTAACTTAGGTTGATGATATTTACGTTGTCATATCTTGGTAATTGATGATGGACTTATACAAGTTGTTGGTCTGGATGTTGCTGACAGATACTTATGGTGCAGACCATATATGTTGTATGATAGTTGTTGATGATTATCCTAGTCTTGTTTAGATCTTTGGTCTCTGTTATAAATGCCATGTATATCATTTGATGTAATCATATAAAGTCCCATGATGTAATAATATGTCTCTATCTGTCGTAGCCTTTTAATGAGTCCTTTTTAGTTATATGATGTAATTTCTACCCCCACTATATATGGGAAGCATGATGTAATGCTAGCTATATTCCAGTCATGTAAAACAATTGTTATATCCGCACTTGGCTGGGTAGTTGAGTCAAATTTGGTATATCCCCACTTGGTTGGGAAATTGATGTATGTGTGAGTCATTGGTGATAGGAAGGTCATACTCACATAGTTGAGTTATAGAGTCATGTTATTCTTTTGGGAAAATATTTTCGTAGACTCTGTATGTGCTCAAGGGGAGCATGGATGGTTTGGTACATCTCGACATGTATAAAGGGGGAGTCTAATCATAGAATTCAACTTATGCCTAGGGGAGCATGATCAATGTTCATATTCAACTGTTTGGATATGGAATTCTTCATTTTGGTTAGCCCTTTTCCCTTGATCTCGAAAGGAGAGAATATATTGGTCCTCCCTTTGCCCTCAATGTGAAAGGGGGAGATTATATTGGTGTTGCTTGATACATCTAACAGGTTCTACAACTTAAATAATTACACCAATATTTTTTTCATCAAGTCCAAAGTGGGAGATTGTTGGCATTATGATGCATGTGTTGTACTTGGTGGCAAAATACTTGTAGCAGAATAGCTAACTTGTATATGGTAACTAGATGAATCTACAAGAGAGATATCAAACGTGACAAAATGAATGACAATTGTGTTTACAAATGTGACAAAATGCAGGGCATTTCCAAGGAATCATTTGAGAAGTAATATGGAAAATCACATTATAAAAGGTCTGTTAAGAGGAAACAAAGTAATGGTACAAAAGAAGAGGATTAAAGAACAAAGGACTACATATCATAATCCAGAAACTAAAGAAAGAGAATGGTTTAAGAAGTATATGATGCTTCACATTATCTAAGTAGCGTATACACACTGGCTCACGGAATAGAAGAAGCGTATACATATACACACACTTTCACAAAATGAAAAGTGTGTATGGGATGGAAAATCAAGTTTTTGGTCTCAGGTATTGGTCTAAGGTTTTGGTCCCGGGTTTTGGTCCAAGGTTTTGGTCTGAGGTATTGGTCTAGGGTTTTGTCTGAGATTTTGGTTCAAGGTATTGGTACGAGGTTTTGGTCCGAGGTATTGGTCCAAGGTTTTGGTCTGAGGTATTGGTCCGAGGTTTTTGTCTAAGATTTTGGTTCGAGTTATTGGTCTGAGGTTTTGAGAAAGGCAAAAACTATATAAGGAGGAGAAGGTCAAAGGGATAAGAGCACAAGTAATGGATATCTTATGAAGTGTTAGATCAGAAGTAAATATGCATGTTACGGGTTTCTGATGCTTTGCTTGATCGAGACTAAGTATGCACCTGCGTGTTTGATGATGGATGAGATCTAATATTGGGTCAAGATGATAACGACTTATCATTAAGTGATCTGATAATTGATGGGCTAGATCTTATTACTAACACGCGTTTTATCCTTTATATGTGATGATCTGGGTATGTATGAAGTCAGGAATTGCATCGAGGTTATAAGTAAGTATTTGTATATCTATACGCTAGTTCGCTTTGGTGAAGGAGTATCGAGTCTGGAGATTCATGAAATGTGGTCACTAAAGGATACTAAGGGTTGGAGTCTTAAGTGAGGAAGTCTAAGCTTCCTGCGATTAGTGTTTGGTGATTTGATTAGGAGGTTGGATCTCCCTTCCAGCAAAAGCTAGAGAATGAGAGAAGTTTGTAGTCGTGTGCAGTATTATTCCAAACATATACCATATGTGATTGATTGGATGAAATGAAAAACCCCATTCATTTTTTATTACATCAGACCAATAGATTGTATACCAATATCAAGGATGATATTTATAATCCTTCTTCATGTATAGCCAAAAACATTTAGTTTTACAAAAAACTCAATTCTTTGGGGGTGAAGTGCCACCACATGGAATATTAGCCCTTTACCAAACCCTATGAGGAATACTATAAACATAAAATTTAGGCTCCATTCTGTCATAAATATGTTTCAGAACAACCTAGTCATATTTTATGCTCCTTAATGTTTCCAATAATAAAAAGAATCCCTAGACTCTAATTCATATTCATCTTATGTTCTTAAAGGGCTTTGTAAAAGGATTCATTAAAAAATTGTTCTATGAATGATAGCATTGTATTGGTAAGGATAAAACTACAATTGATCCAACAATAGACTATACTATGCATTTTGAATATATGAATCACAAATTAAAATGAGATATGTGCCCATTCTGATGAAGGTATTCAACAACAAAATAGCTATCTTCATTATTGAGGAAAGGAACCATAAATCGAAATTCATTCATGGAAACATGATTGCAACACAATAAGAAAGAAAGGTTTTACAAAACATTCTTCCATTGCTTACAAATAATGGTAAACTTTATTACAACTGATAAACAGATCGAGAGGAAGATAATTTCAAGCATTTCAAATGGAAGATGACACTAGATAATTGCATCCAATATTAAATACTGAAATCACCTACCATAAAGAAAAGCACATGTGAAATTGACAAAATAATTTTCAATTAATGTTGAATAAAATAAAAAATAACATACATACCTAATTTTCCATCAACACATAAAGGAAACTTCACATATACATGTTGTATAAATCAAATGACTCAGAAGACCATTATTACAAGAGTTTACAAAAATTCACTATTTTATAAACTTAATGTCTACAATCCAATATTATTAATATTAATAAATCTATATTTATTTAATATTGATATTAATGTTTATATCAACTTGGTTCTGCCTGGGAGAGCGAACATAGAATAGTGGATGAATAGCTAAGGTTTCAGGTTTCTGAGCTTCATGGAGGCACGCAAAGGGGGGAGCTCCATTCCCTACTACAGGCAGGTAGTGGCCAGTCGTTGTAAGAAACCTTTAGAATCTGTCAAAGGGCCTAGAGGAGAAAGGAAAAAGAATTTGGAAGAGGATCAAGAGTTTACCAAACCAAGGGAGGTCAATATCATGAAAGACAATAAGGAATAAGACAAGAAACATGGAGCAGAAAACAAGGCATAGAAGGAGCCATGTAAACCCAAGACTAAGGTGACTCCCAAAGTAGTTTTAAATAATCTTGCTCTGCAGGCACATAGGGATCACATGCAGACCTATGCTATCATTTGTAAATTCATGGGATTATGGCCCACTGAAAAGGCATTAAAAATGTATATTAAATACCATTGGAAACTAAAAGGAAGCATAGACCTACACCTTGGGTCAAAGGGATTATTCACTGTGGCCTTTACAAATATTAAGGACAAAGACATGGTGTTTGAAGGAGGACCCTACTTCTATGTAGCAGTAGGCCTCTACATGCGCCCGTGGATGATGAAATTTATCCTGGAGCAAGAAAATTTTACTTCAGTCCCAGTCTAGGTAAGAACCTACTCCCTACCTTTTAATTACTGGCAAACGGATTCGTTATCTGTTACAGGTAGTAAACAAGGGCATTTTGTTAAAGCTTTTGAGGCCACCAGAAGGGAAAATTATACTTCCTTCGCAAGAATATGTGTGGAGATGGACCTATCGGGAGCCCTACCAGATGAGGTTATCTTGGAAGTTTTTAATGAATAATGGGTGTAAACAGTAGATTATGAACATATTCCTTACAGATGTCATAGATGCCATGATCATGGGCACCTTTATAGACTACCCTCTCAGTAAAACAGAGAACAGAAGTAAAACAACCATAATGAAAGACACTGAAATCTTTCAGAAAGTGGGACATAGAGGAAAAGGGTGCAAAAGGTGGCCAAAGCAACAACAAATATAAGGGCAACAGGCCAGTCTCAACAGGTTCCAATTTCTCAGAGAAGAGGAAGAAATACCAAAAAAAGATCAAGTAATGGAAGGAAGCTCAGGGGAGAAGGAGAAAGAAGAAGATAGGGAACAAGCACAAGATGTTAATAAATATAAGGAAACAATGTTGAGTGATGGGGAACGTGAGATGGATCAAGAAATGACTCAGAGTGAGATGGAAATGGAGGATAATGAACTGCAGGAGATTCTAGAAAGAGAAAACCTAGATTTGGAAGGATTCTTGAAACAGGGCACCATTGGATGGGTAGACTGAGTACCTCAAGAAGAGTTCAACTGAGTACAATAGTTGTTTCTATGGAAAACTCGGGCCAAAGAGCTGGAAAGGCTAAGAACCAATGAAATTCAAGGCAACGAAGGAGTGGAAACTATGAAAACCACACTAGGATTAGCTCCCAGAAACCCAGGAAAGAAAAGAGGCAGGAAAAAGCAGAACGAGCGATTGATGGAATGTGGAAAGCTAATTATAGATTCAGGTAAGATGAAAGATCTATCTAGTTACTCTTTCACAAATCTTTAATAATGAAGTTTACAACTTGGAATATCAAAGGTTTAGGTAGTAAAAGATAACAAAGAAAACTTAGCTATAGAATGAAACAAGAAGCTTCAGATATGATCTTTATCCAAGAAGCTAAATGTTCCATTCAAAAAATCAAAGAAATTCATAGCAAATAGCTCAATAGGTTTGAGTTTATAGAAGTTAGCAGGAGGCATACTCACTCTTTAGAACCCACAAAAGATTAGCATAATAGATGCTGAGGCATCTATGAATTATTTACCAGTGATTATTCATCCTGTGGGAGACAACGAGACTTATCTGGTCACGAATGTTTATGGCCCACAAAGACTAGATGACAAACTCAAATTTCTAGATTCTCTTATATAACTAAGAGATAGACATGCAGGAGTTCCATGGATCATGGGCGGGGACTTCAACATGATCAAATCACTTTTAGAAAAAAAAGGGTGAACAAGAACTTTAAGTAAATATTCTACAACATTTCAAGCCTTCATAGATAATATAAAGCTAGTTGACACTGAAATGAACAATGGTGTCTTTACTTGGAACAAAAAGAGAGGAGGGGAGTCTCAAGTGGCATAAAAGTTAGACCTATTCATTATTTCAAAGGACCTTATGCTCATAGAGAAGGAAATGATAGTCAGAATTGTCCCCTTTGGTGGCTCGGACCATTGGCTTGTTCAAAATGGAGGTACAGGGTATTGGAACCCCCAAGAATAGACCTTCCAAATTTGAGAATATCTAGCTTACCCACCCAGATTTTATCAACAATATAGCAATATGGTGGAAATAAGATCTGCTTATTCAGGGAACGAGAATGTTTCTTCTCCACAAAATAGTAAAATACATCAAGCTCGGACTCAAAGATTGGAACAAGAATGAATTTGGCAATATTTTTGCAACGAAAAAGGAGGTTGAAGATAAAATGCAGACACTCAATCAAACTCTTATTATATATGGGTTTGATAGAGGCAGAGATGAACAAGTCACCAAACCTCATCAAGACTGGGAGAACTTATGTAAGCAAGAGGAAATATATTGGAGACAAAAATCTAGAGTGCAATGGCTAAAAGAAGGGGAACAAAACACCAGTTTTTTCCATGGATCTACCATGGGGAACAAATCCCACAATATGATCTCTTCAATCAAGGATGAGGGAGGTCATCTTCGCAATCCCCATGAAGAGATTGAAACTATGTTAGTCCAACCCTTTCAAGGTATAGTGAAGGAGACCAATGCATACAGAGATCATTTTATTAGAGGATTAACAAGGCATATACCTAGGCTAGCATCAAGAGAGGATAATTTGAATCTCAACAGGCCAGTGATAGAAGAGGAGGTAAGTGAGGCAGTTAAAGAGATGCATAATGGCAAAGCACTAGGACCTGATGGTTTTAATGTGGATTTCTTTAAAGCCTGTTGGAGCATTGTTAAATAATATATTATGAATGTAGTGGAGGATTCTAGGTTGGATAGAACAATTCTGAAGGTGCTCAATACTTCTTTCATCTCCTTGATCCCCAAATAGGATAATGCTTAGACTCCGGATAGGTTCAGACCCATAGCTTTGTGCAATGTGGTGTATAAAATAATATCCAAAGTGGTTGCCAATAGACTAAAACCCCTTCTTCATACTATAGCTTATGTGTGTCAATCACGTTATGTGGAGGGTAGACAAATTCTCAACAGCATCATTCAAGGATATGAAGTGGTACATTCATTGTTAAGCAATAGGAAGGCGGGAATTCTCATGCAATTGGACCTTGCCAAAGCTTATGATAAATTGAATTGGACCTATATTAGGAAGGTCCTTCTAGCCTTTGGCTTCGACCATAACTGGGTGAGATGGGTTATGCATTGGCCACCACCTCTAGCTTTTCAATTTTGGCCAATGGTTCTCCTTCCAAGACCTTTGCTCCTTCAAGAGGTCTTAGACAGGGAGATCCACTCTCTCCCTTTCTCTTTATCCTCATGATGGAAGGACTTGGACGATCTATCAAGCATGCGAAAGAAGGGGGTAAAATCAAGGATATCCAACTTTCTGAAACTCAAAAAGCTTTGTGCCATCAACAATCTGTTGACGACAGTATGTTGCAGGGAGTCCGCACGGTAAAAGAAGCTTTTTCTTATAAACAAGTCCTACGTGAATTTTCCATGGCCACAGGTATGGAGGTAAATTTGTCCAAATCTAAGATTTTTTCTTTAATAGTAATATCGCTATTCAGAGAAATATCTCCAAAATTCTGGGCTTTCAAAGGGAGGTCCTTCCTTCCAACTACCTGGGAGTTCCTCTAACTGATAAACCTTTACACCAAAGCATATGGGAGCTGGTAATTAATAAGATGCAGGACAAAATCATAAAATGGAATATCAGATCTCTAAATTTGGCGGGGCGGTTAGTGCTTACAAAGAAGTTTTGCAATCAATCCACATCTTCATGCTTTCAGCACTTCCAGCTCCATAGGGAGTTTTACATCAATTCAAAACCATTCAAAGAGAATTTCTTGTGGTTAAGGGGGAAGAGAGAAAGAAATTGGCCTTAGTAGCCTAGGATAAGATTTTCAAACTGAAAACCTACATGAGTCTTGGACTGGATGATCCAGATGTACTCAACAAGGTTCTAGGAGCAAAATTATGGTAGTGTTTGGTGAAAGAACCAAAGGCTCAGTGGGCTAGTGTCTGAAAAGAAAAATATGCCAGCAGTTGGCAAGATAATGATCACATAAGGATGACAGGTATAAGAAAAGAATCCCGTGTTTGGAATAAGGCATGGGAGAATAGAGGCTTAGTGCAGAAAAATAGTTTCTATGAGATTAGAGAAGGAGACTTGGCTATGTTTTGGGAGGATAAATGGAAACAAAAAACTACACTGTTAAGAGAGGACTTTATGGACCTTAAGAAAGAAACTGATACCAAAGGGCTTTTAAGGGTTAGAGATTTTTGGGAACAATCCAGTATATAAGACAAATGGAGAACCTAGAAGAATATAGAATTTGGGGATAACAACCCCTTGAAAGTAAAAGCAGATGCACTACTGACTATTTTGGAACAAAGGAAGATTCTTGTTTTAGAGGGGCATGACCAACTTAGATGGGGCAACAATAAAGAAGGTACCTTCAATATTAAGGAAGCCAAAAAGATATTGCTCGAGTTGGATTCCAATGTACTAGACAGAGTGTGGCAGAACCTTTGGAGGCATCAAGGTTGGATGAAAATCAAACTTTTCATGTGCTTGGTACATCATAAAAAAATTCTGACTTGGGATAATATTAGAAAGAAGGGTGCTCTGGAACCTTCTAGATGCCTGCTCTGTGAAGCTCAAGAGGAGACAATGGAGCACCTTCTCAATGATTGCATCTTTACCTCTAGGTTGTGGGACACCTTTTCCATAATTTTCCAACAGACAGACAATGACAAAGAAAGCATTATCAATACCCTAAATAACTGGAGACGAAACTTCTCTGAGTATGAGTTTCTCCGCCTGGCTTGGGTTTTAATTCTAGGCTTCATAATTTGGAATGTTTGAAAAGAAAGGAACAATGGAATCCTAAAAAATGTTCAAAGAGTCACCCAACCCATTTTTGAGCAGATCTTAAGACAACTCAAGGAGACAGTTGGCACTATTGTGCAAAACTCCCCCAAAAATCCACCTTCTGAAAAAGAGATGCAGACTCTACGTTGGCTGGGTATGCAGGGGCTTATACCACAGGGTATGGTTAGGAAGGTTATGAATCCAACTATTAAGCCAAATTATTGGCATCCTCCCTTCAGGGTTTTCTAAAATTCAACATTGATGGGGCCTCAAAAGGCAACCCATGTCTTGTTGGTTTTGGAGGAGTGCTACGAAATGATAATCGTTGTATTCTCTTTATTTTCCATTGCCATCTTGGAAGGGCTACAAATAATATGGCTAGATTAATGGCTTTTGGACTGTGTTTAGATTTCCTGAAGCAGGATAATCTCCAGAATATTATTATTCAAGTCGATTATGAGTTAATCATTAACTTGGTTAAAAGAATATGTTGTGGAATAGTTCCGAAAGAAGTATCAAGTCATTGGAGGCTAATCCAGGTCTTTCAAAGGATACAAATTCACCTCCTATACTTGTGCACAATGAGTTTCACTCATGTGAAAAGGACAGCCAATAAATTGGTAGACATTTTGGCGAATCAAGGAGTAGTATGCACTAAAAACAGGGTCAAGTTGATATGGCAAGAGATGTCTCAGAACAAATTAAGGGAGCAGTGTTGTAGTCAGGCGGAAGAGGACAATAAGATATTCTGAAACAGGGCCACAAAAACAGGATCTGATTGACTTTTATTTAGAATTATGACACAAGTAAGAGCACTTTTGGAATGCAAGTCTGTGATTGGCAACAATGAACCAGAAGTTTCAGGGAGTTGGCTGGAAGAGGGGATCTTCATCTTCATTTGGCCCAGGCACCAGAATCCAGTCTTTCGCGACAGCCACAAAACCCCATTTTTTTTTGTCTATGATAGCTTTACCACCCTTGAAGTGGTTTCCGATGTATCGCACCACCTTCAGGCTAGAAGTGTTTTTTTCTCATTTGGAAGCGATTCCATTCACCATGCGACAAGTGGCTCAGAGTGGGGAGGAAATACCACCCTCATCGCGTGCTAATCATCGGTGGGTTAAGGCGGCGCGATATGATTTGTAACCGTTGGATCAATCGCGATCAACATACGGCCAAGATTCATTGAGCTAGTTGATGGGTACAAAATGGAGGCTAAAGCTCGAGCTGTTAGCATGAACCATTTGGAATCGCACGCATATGGCAGATTTCGGGAGGAGAAATTAAATGCTGGTTATGTGAAAAATGGACCCGATGAAATTATCAATTTCGATCTATTGAATCCATCGGGTCCATTTTTCTTGTTAAACGTTGTGCTCATTAGCCACCCGAATTGTCTCTCAGCCACTGGATCTTTATCTCACGATCTAATGGCTAGTTGTGGGTTAAAGTTTTTTGTACAATGTTTCCCTTTTTTTTAAATTGAATAGAGGAATCCGCTCTTGCCTTGGAAAAAAAGATATTAATGTTTATATTGATATTTTTCAATATTATATCAATATTTATCCTCAATATAAATATTAACATTAACATTAAAACTTTTTTTAATGTTGAAAAAATTAATTTTACAAACCTCATGTTATAAAATAACCTTATGCTACATGAACTAAATGATATACACATATCAAATAATTTAAACCTAATGTTATCGATCCTAAATAAACTTAAAGTTTCTTGAGAAGATTTGTTGGCATCAATCACATTAGAATGCATTTGTCGATGTGTTTCGAGCCAACGAGCGTGATTCATCATCCTGACGATGAACCACACTCGTTTTGTCAAAACGCGTCAACAAATGCATTCTAATGTTATTTATGCCGAAAAATCTTCTCAAAAAACTTGATATAGATCACAGAGACCTAAATTCAATAAACTTAAAGTTATTAAACCTAATCTTTAATGGAAATATTTATATCGATGTTTAATAGTGATGTTCACATTAATGTACAGAGTCACAATTTATTTTTATATAGATTCTTATGTTTAATATTAATATTAATATTTATTATTAATATTAATGCTAATGGATATTAATATTGTTAATATTAATAGTAATAATAATAACACCTAGAGTATTAGTATTAATGTCTAAATTAAAAGAAAAATACTAAGATTAATTAATATTAATAAAAATATTGATATCCACATTAAAAATATCAATATTAACATTCATAAAGATATTGATGTTAAATATTAATATTAATATTAATATTTTAAGGGATAATTAATATTGAAAACCTCAATAATATTAATATTATATGTTTAAAGATAATTAATATTAAAAACTCATTAATATTTAATGAGACTATATTAATTTTAATATTAATATTGATGTTTAATATTAATATTAATATTAATATTAATATTAATGTCTATTAATATTAATAATAAACAGAAACACTGAACTTTCTATAGATTTGGCACCAATAAATTAAAGAGATTGAATTGAATACAAAAACAATTCAAATATATCATTTATATAATTTGGCAAAACATATAATTTATATTATCTATTTATTAAAATTATTAAAATTATATATATTTATAAATCTATTGCCTAAAAATCTATTTAAATCTATTTATATAATTATATTGCATAAAAATCTATGTAGCACATAAACAAACTAAAATAAAAAATCTATCAATTAAATAAAAGAAGTTTATTGAATAATATATACGTAATGCATACAATATAATAAATATAATGTATTTAGTGTAGTTAATCTAAGAAAACTATTTAATCAAACTAAAGCATTATAAATTAAATATAAATGAACTAATTTTATTACATCTAAATTAACTAATTTTTAATATATAAATCTTTTGTATCAAATCAAAATGAATCCATGTATTATATAAATCTATTATATAAAATAAATTTTACATTGAAAATTAAAATAAACCAATAAAAATAAAATCTGAATGAATCAAAATATATTATATAAATTTATTAATAAGTTATACACAATTTTTAAATTCAATTTTAAAAATAGTAAATGAAATAAATTTAGTATTGAATATGAAATGAACCAAAGTGAAACAATAAAATTAAAATATAGATGAATCAAAATATATTATGTAAGTTTATTATTAGATTCTACACCATTGCTAAATTCAATTTAATACATATTTATTAAAAGGACATTATATATACAATCAATTAAGTTTATTTTCAATATTCAAATTCTATTCAAAATCATTATTCATTATTTATTATTCAATTTGAATATATGTTTTGTGTATATATTTTTAAGGTTTATTAAATAAGTTCACTACATTTATTTAATTTAGTTAAATTAGACAATTTAATACAATCAACATATTTTATACTCAATGCAATGAATTCAATTAATAAGAAATTTCACAATGTTTTATTATTAACACAAATTTTACATGGAGTTTTAATATTTGTAGGAATTTATAGGGTAAGTTCCTCAGATAAAACACAAAGGACACTGCTCACAAATAGATCACAGATCAATACACTAGTATTCTAGACGTGGTTAAAACCTTCAAAGTGGGAAACAGTGCATGACCTGAGCCAATGCAGCGACTTTGGGCAATTTATTAATAAAATAAATAAAATTTACATAAGCTTCTCTCATGAACGATCAACCTACAAATTACCCTCCATGTTGTTTAAATACAGAGCATGGACCAATCGAATGTTAAGCCATGGATCAAGCGTGGGTAATACTGAGGAGAGAATGAACAATCAGATCATATAATGTCTAGAACATATTGTGACCATCGAATTGTAAGTTAGAAAAGTACATAGTAAATAAACACACTTTACCTAACTCTACACTAGACCAAGTTATACTTAACTATTTCCTATGTGTTGGAATATCCTAACAATAATTGTATTTAAATCTAAATGAACTATATTTTAGTATATAAATATTTTATATCATATGAAAACTAACCGAAGTATTTTATAAATCTATTATATAATATTGAATACGCAAAATTAATTCAATAATACACTTTAGAACATGGTCATGAATGAGCTTTCTGATGAAGTGCATGTGTAGTTCAATGTGTTTGTTGCGCGGATGTTGGACTGGATCTTCGCATACTTGAATGACACTTTCATTATCACACAAAAGTGTGGTTGGATGTTGCTGTTGAGAGCCAAACTCTGGCAAGATCTGACGAATCCATAGGGCTTCCTTACTAGCTTCAACAGCGCCACGATACTCTGCTTCTGCTAAAGAAAGAGAAATGAAACTTTGTTTCTTACAAGCTCGTGTAATAGGTCCAGAACCAAGAGTGAACAGATAACCTACAGAAGACTTCCAATCATCAGGGTCACCAGCCTAATCAGAATCAATGAAACCAACCAATAGAGGAGATGCTTCTGCACTATAATGAATCTCAAACTAAATTGTATCTCAAACATAATGAAGTATTTTTTTAGCTGATTTCCAATTACTTTCATGGGAGTTTTGCATAAACCGAGAAATAAGACCAACAATAAAGAAAATGGCAGGATGGGTATGGGTCATATACACAAGTTTTTCTACAAGTTGACAATATAAGGTAGCATCAAATTCAGGGGAAGTACAAGTGACTGAAAGGTTGGCTAGAGACCGAAAGGGAGAAGGGGATGGCTTATAGACTTCCATGTGAAAGTGGCATAGAAGATCACACGCTTACTTGGACTAGGAAATGTAAATACCTTCCTTGGATTGCAAGACTTGAAGACCAATAAAATAATGCAAGTGTCCTAAGTTTGTCATTTCAAACTTCCCTTTAAGGCTAGACTTCACATGGTTTATAAGGTTGGGATCACTACTAGTAAGGATAAGATCATCAACATAAAGAACACGAATGATGAGAGGCTTACCCACTTTCTTGGTGTAGACATTATCTAAAAGAATGTTATCCATTTTGACATACCAAGCCCGAGGGGCTTGCTTGAGACCATAAAGGGGTTTCTTAAGCTGACATACAAGGTTGGAGTCTATTTGTATATATCCAAGAGGTTTTTCCATATAGATTTCTTCATGCAAGGTCCCATGTAAGAAGGAATATTTAACGTCCATCTAATGGACTTCCCATTTGAAAGAGGTGGCAAGGGAAAGAACAAGGAAGATAGAGTTCCTTTTAGAAATAGGGGAGAAGATTTCAGTATATTCAATGCCTTCAACTTGTCACAATCCCTTTGCAACAAGACGAGATTTAAATTTATCAACTTTTCCATCTGGTCCAAACTTCATTCTGTAAATCCATTTACATCTAACAAGTTTTCTTCGCTTTTGAAGAGGAATAAGATCCGATGTATCATTTGATAATAATGAATGCTATTCTTAATTCATAGTTGTGTCCCAATATGGATGGCCTGAAGCTTTTGCAATGATGTGAGGATCATGATTTGTTGAAGCTTGAGCTAGTAAATAAGAGGATCTATCAAACTGAGAAAATGTGTGTCGCTAATTTGTAGGATCACTTGCAAGAGCACCTGCTGCATCCCAAGTAGCACGAAACCAATTAGGAAGTTGAGGAGTTGAAGGAGGATCTTGAGAAGGTGGGGGAGGATTTCCAACCTCGTTGTTAGCATATGAAGAAGAAATGTTTTCAAAAGTAGAAGGGATAGAGAGATGTGGCACATCCGTCGAACTAGGCTCGTTGGCCGACATATTTTCAGCAAACTTTACATCTCTTGTAATGATAACATTTTTGGTCTTAAGTGGAATAAGTCTATATCCTTTGACATTTTCAGAATATCCAACAAAAATACATTTTTCACTCTTAGGTTCTAAAGCTTTATGTTTCTCATCTGGAATATGGGCCCATGCTTCACTTCCAAAAACACAAAAGTGACTTACATCTTGTTTAATTGAGCTCCATGCTTCTTCTGGAGTGATATTATTTAAAACCTTAGTAGGAGTGTGATTTACTATGTAATTTTCACAGTTAACTGCTTCTGCCCAAAAAATAAGACTAAGTCCTTTAGATTGAAGCATACAATTAGCAATTTCCTTTAAGGTGTGATTCTTTCTTTCAGCTACACCATTTCGTTGTGGAGTATATGTGTCAAGCCAGGAAGAAAATCCTCAAAACAAATTGATTCGTATATTATTCCTTCAGGTTGGTATTGATTATATAAATCAGGGAGAGACTGTTCACTTCATCTCCCGATGACTGTTCATATTACTTATTATTTATTTACATTATATTCACCCAATCTTGATGATGAGGTGTCAACATCCCCCCCGCCATTAATCTGAATGGTTGTTGGTGAGTCCAAGCATCATTCTTAATCATTCAAGCTTTTCTCTTCCAAGCGCTTTGGTGAAGATGTCAGATATTTTCTCATTAGTGGAACAATGATGGAGATGGATTGTTTTGGCCTCAACATGACGTTGAATCAAATGATATTTAGTATTGATGTGCTTCGTTAGATCATGGAACTTTACGTTCTTGACCAACATTATTGCAGAGGTATTGTCAATCATGAGTGGTGTTGATTGTACCTGTTTTACCTGCAAATCTTCAAGAATTTTCCTCAGCCACACAATTTCTTTCGTTTCTTCCGCAGTTGCCACGTATTCTGCTTCTATTGTGGAATCTGTTGAAAATGATTGTTTGCATGATCTCTAGGAGATAACTCCTGATCCAATACTCATAACATATCATGAAGAAGATACCCCAGTTTCTTTGTCTCCATCGAAGTCTGAATTAGAGTATCCAATCAAGCTGAAGTCATCCACTTGTGTATACTCGATCGCAAAGTCTTTAGTTCCCTTCAAGTACCTTAGAACTCTTTTTACAACAGACCAATGTCCCTCACAATGTTTTGGGATAAACTTGGAGATTATTCCAACATCAAAAGAAATTTTTGGTCTTGTAGTAGTTAGGTAGTTGAGACTTCCTACAAGCTGTCTATAGTTTGTTGCGTCCTTAAATTCCTTTCCTTCAATAGATGTGAGCTTTAAGTTTTGTTCCATTGGAGTACTAAGAGGATTGCATTCTATCATGCCAAACCTATTCAACAGATCTCCAATGTAATTCTTTTGAGAAATAAATATGGACTTTGGATGTTCGGTTACTTCAATACCAAGATAGTAATGAACATAGCCCAGATCATTCATTTCAAAACTTTTCACCAATTCCTTCTTTATGGACGCAATGTAGCTTTCATTGTTCCCTGTCATAAAAATATCATCTACATATACCACAAGATATACAACTATTTTTCCAACTTTCTTGACAAATAAAGTTGCATCATAAAGATCATAATGTTTGAAATTGAGTTTCAAAAGATGCTCAGTTAGTTTTTCATACCAGGCTCATGGTGCTTGCTTGAGGCCATACAAGGACTTCAAAAGTTTGCATATTTTATGTTCATGTCCTTTCACAGCAAATCCTTAAAGTTGGGATAGAAAAACACTCTTTTAGATCTCCATTCAAGAAACTTGTTTTTACATCCATTTGATGGACTTTCCAACCGCTCTGAGCTGCTAGGGAAAAGAGTGTCCAGATGGTAGCCCATTTTGCTGTGGGGGAAAAAGTCTCCTCATAATCAACCCCTTCCTTCTGTGCAAAACCTTTTGCCTTCTTCTAAACCCACTTGCAGCCAATTGGTTTGGTTCCTAATGGAGTATCAACCAGCTTCCAAGTGTCATTCTTTATGAGGGCATCATACTCCTTTTGCATCGCTTCTTTCCATTCATCATGAGAAACAACTTCTTTGAAGGAACTTGGTTCAAAATCTGTAGACAAGTTCAATTCACAATCATAAGAAACATTCATATCAACAAGTGAATAAGAGTCATCTACATTACCTCCATTTTGTCAGTTTGAATTTCTAGTTCCTGTCTTTCCAACCTCATCAAGATGCACACTTTCAAGTATCTTTGTCAGCCACTTTAGGGGACCTTTCTCAAATGGTCCAAGCTTCTCTGTTGATTGAGTTGGGACTGAATCAAGGTTGAGTGTCCCAATTCTATCAATCACATCACTTAACACATCACCCGTTGTTGGAGTTTCATGAAGGGGAGAGTGTTCTTCAGAAGAAGATTCCACATGTTGATCTAGTATAGGAATCCCCCATTCAAGACGTGGAATCTGATTATCAAATTCTTGAAATGATTTTTCTTTTGCGAATCTATCCAAGCGATCAAGTTTCCGCTCAACAACATTGTCAGTTTTGGATGATTCAAGAGAAATTACATCTCTAGATACAACAAATTTTTTATTTACTTCATCATATAGACGGTATGCTTTGGAGGTGGTTGAATACCCCGGGAAGATACACTTTTGACTTCTTTCACCAAGTTTGTTTCTATGTACCTTTGATATCAAGGCATAACAAGTGGAACCAAAGACCTTGAGATGATTTACTGAAGGAACATGTCCATACCACATTTCATATGGAGTCTTGCTTCTAATAGCATTAGATGGACATCTATTCTTTATATATGCAGCACATAGAACAGCATCAGCCCAAAACATTATCTTTACATTTTTGAAGAAGAGCATGGATCATACCATATTTAAGATTGTCCTATTCATGCTTTCAGCTACACCAGTTTGTTGGGGATTATAAGGCACATTTGTTTGATGTTTGATCCCATGTTGGCGAAGATAGTTTTCAAATTCGTTTGATGTGTAGTATTTTCCATTATCAGTGCGAATAGACCCAATCTGAGATTGTGCATCATTTTCAATCCATTTATGAAAGATATTTAATGTTTGAAAAGCATCATATTTGTTCTTCAGTAAATAAACTTGACACATTTTGGTGTAGTCATCAATAAATGTCATCATATATTTATTTCCATTTGCAGAAGGAACAGGCATTGGACCACATATATTTTAATGAATGAGTTCAAGTTTTCTATGTGCTCTTGAATGTGAATCATGAAAATGTTGTTTGCTATGCTTTCCTAGAATGCAAGCATCACATTGCTTAAGTTTCCTAGGAATTTTACGCAAACCAGCAACACCATTTTTCTTCAACAAGTGAAGGCTATCATAGTTCAATGTCTAGATCTAGCATGCCATATCAACTTGATGTAAGTGTACCTTCTTCATAATGAGAATTGTATGAGAAATGTTGTGCACGAGCAGATGTTCCTTGCAGCTTGAGAAGTTTTTCTTCTTCTATTCCCCTCATAACAAGTGAATGGTCAGATGCTTTTCTTACCTCAAGCTTGCCATCAAACATATGAATGGAGTGACCTTGCTGGCGGATGTGGACCAAGGACAACAAGTTTCTCTTGAGCTGTGGGAGATATAGAACATGATGCAGAAGAAAGTCTGGAAGACCAGGCAGTTTAACACTGATTTTGCCAAGTCCAGATGGCTTGATTTTTGATTGGTCTACAAATTATACTACTCCATCAACATTGTCAGTAAATTATTCAAACAAATCTTTTCTATGAGTCATGTTGCAGGTTGCTCCTGAATCAAGCAACCAATCATTCTTCTAGGAAGCAAGTGAAGCATTAAATAAATCTTCATTTACTCCAATATTACATTGTGCCACAACATAGTGAGTGAATTTAGGTGCTTTACCTTTTTCTATATCATCAGTTTTACCTTTCTGTTAGTTTCTTTGCTGCTCAATTTTTTCCCATGGTAACTTGCATGTAGAGGCATCATGTGATCCATTTCTTTTGTAGCATATGCAGTGCAAATCTTCCTTTTCTCCTTGAGAGTGTCTGCACCCCCTGCCTCTGAAATATCTTCCTCTTCCTCTTCGACCACCTCTTCCTCTTGAAGAATCTTGAGCAGGATGATTTTCTTTATGAGCAAGGCAAACAACCTCTTTAGAAGATTCAGGGGCTATCTTCTTTCCCAAATCTTTCTCTCTTTCAATAATTTTTTTCACAAGAGAGTCAAAGGTAATGTCTTTAAGGTTTCCATCTGCTTCCAATGACCCAAGATAATTGGAGTAAGTAGGGTAAAGTGCCTTGAGAAAAGTGATAAGGGGAATATCCAAATCAATTTCAGTGGCTTAGATGTCATGCATTATAGGCTTTACTTCAGATTCAAGAGCAAGAGGATCATTATTTTGCGGTTCAAGAGTGAAGAGTTTAATCATGAGTTGAACAACTTCAAGTGCAGAATGTGAGTCATAGAGTTCTTTTAGCTTTTGTAAGGCTTCAAAAGCAGTTGAAAATGGCGTAATATGGCGACTCACCTCTTCACTTACAGATGTTGCGATCAATGCATAGGATTTGTTGTTCTTGTTTTCCCAAATGGCGAGCTCTTTGTCTGATCTAGGTTATTCTGGCTACTTGTCTCTGTCCCCAACGCACACTCCTTTCCATAATTCATTGAAAATGAGGGTGTGTTTTATCATTCGGGACCACTCAATATAGTTCTCCTTGCGAGTGAGAACTATTCCCACAATGGATATGATTGAATGCATACTGTAACAAAAAAATTCTATTGCAAAATTTTTACTCTTAATGGGGAAAAAATGTAATTATGATATGTCTGGACAGCAAACGTCAATACTCAATACTGTACAACACATTCAACACTTTATGCCACAATTCTTTGGCCCACGACCTAGCTTTTTTAAAAAGACTCTATTCGACACATGGAATTCAACACATTTTATATGCCAAAAACTTCGATGCATACACATTTTATATGAAAACACTTCAACCATAGGACCAGTGCTACAATATCATAGGAATTGGCATTCAACACATTTTATGCCAAAAACATCAACACATACACAAAGGCAACGCTTCCAGCATACATACAATGTAAAGATATGCCAAAAAACTTCAACAAAAACACAAAGGGAGCGCTTCTAGCGTACATACAATGTAATGATATGTCAAAAAAAATTCAACACATACAATGATAGAAGTGTTATATAATGTAATGAGACCAACGTTATAATACTAACGTGAATATAATATAATGAGACCAACATTATAATACGAGTGTGAATATAATATCTATGATGGTTACCAACATTTCCATTCCTGGTCACATGACACTCTTTACTTCACCTTCAGAATTCCAGTTCTTCCACCAAGCCCTCAAACTTTGAATCATAGTAAGTCCAAGATGTTATAGGTAGAATGGTGTTCCAAGGCATTCAAGGTGCCAAGGAATGTTAGTGTGTACCAAAGCATGTGAAAGTGTGTGAGAATTGAGGAGTGCTAGGTCTCCCTCATTAATAAAATTGATGGAGCTTGATTACGTATTAAATAATATGGTTCCTACACACATTAGTCGAACTTCGTCTAATGGGAATTCACTAGAAAATAAACCTGACATAGATGGATCATGTGTTGACTCATAGGATAAATATATTTTGATTACTTGAGCAAAAATATTCACACTAATTACTTCTTAACAAATTGATTGAATCTAAGCACTATGTCCTTGGACATATAATGAAAAGGAGTTGGCTAGGGTAGTTTTTAATGATTAAATATTTTTCCTATATATAGTATTGTAGGCGACTATTCTAGTTTGAAAATTCATATGTATAGAATGTAGGTGAATATTCCATAAAACATGTAATATACAATTAAAATTAGGAAATTTTTGGTGAATATCATCCATTTAATCATATATATGTAAAAAATAGGTGAATTTTTAACCAAACTAGTGAATATTTGTTTTTAGAAAATGTCCCAAAAATAGCTTATTTGCAAAATTCTGCCCCTAAAATTCTCCTTAAAAATACTCCATAACAATGCCCTCGAATCTTTATCTTTTGACAAAAAATATAGCAATGGTCACATAGTGTCATGAAAAACTTATTAGAATGATCAGTGATGATGAGCATTTTTTGACCATCACCAAAAGTAACCAAGAAAATAAATGGTGAGGGACAATATGAGATCATCACTAGAAGTGTGACCAAAGAGATAATTAGTGATGATATGTTAACAACCCTCACCAAAAGTGTCATTGAAAATGGATTTGGTGACAAACCTTAAATGACTGTCACTATATGCAGTTACAACAATGCTTTTTTAAGGACCATCACCATATGCAACATTGGTGATGAACCTTAAAAGTCCATCATATGCATGAACCTCACCAAAGACCCTTATTGTTGTAGTGCCAACTAATTATAAATGAAAAGGTGAAATAAAGAATCAAATGCATTCAACATTTTCATTTGTTTTGTTATGTCGATGGAGGCTATAAGATGGTTCATATTCACTTCTAAGATTAGTTGGATGGACATTCAGGGAATTAGTGTCTATGCCTCTATTCATATGATTTTTTTCCTGCTCCAACCAAATTAAATATATTATAAAACTAAATTTCCAGGAAATAAAGATTCAAAAATGAAAAAAAAATAAATCAAATACATTGAACAATTACATTAGTTTGAAAATTTGATGTTTTGGATTCCATTTCTCCAACATGATCATATAAAGACATGTTTTCCCCATAAAATGTTATAAAATATAATTTCCAACTAACTATAAATGAAAAAAGAGAAAAAAAATCAAATGCATTCAACATTTACATTTGTTTGGCGATGTGGATGAATTCTATGATATGACTCCTCTTAACTTATAACATCAGTAGATGGAACATCTATGAAGTTAATTTTTATTCCTCTATCTAAATTAGTTTTTTCATGTTTGAAGAAAATAAAATATATAAGAAAATTCAATATCCAACCAACTAAAAATTCAAATTTGAAAAACAAATCAAATACATTGAAAATTTACATTAGTTTTCCAATTTGATCGTCCCGGAGAATGTAGAGGAAGCTTATGACATGCTTCATATTCACTTCCGAGATTAATATATGGAGCACTTGGGGAGTTAATTTCTACTCTAATAAAATCATTTGTATCATGTTTGAAGAGAAGAAAATACCTTATAAGTTGACTAAAAAAAATTACAAATTGAGGAATATAATAAAAAAACTATTATTGTATCCAAAATAACAATATCATAAGTGTACCTGCATTCTTCCATGTGAAATTCTATCATGGATGAATGATTCTCTTGGCGGGAAAACATTACTTTGAGAAAGGTGATTTGAAGATCTAATGTTTTGACTAATTGGCTCCAAATTATCAAACAAATTACCCAGTAAATTATAATCCAAATCATCACACAATTTCATCATTGCCTCCACACTGGATGTTTTGCAAGTATTGGGCTTGCTCAAAACTTGAAATTGCAAATGCAAATGGTTAGGGTGGAAATTTACATCCACATTATTGACATGATGATCTTCCTGGTTGCAAGATGTTTCCACAATATTATGAACATTTTCGAGAGAGCATCGAACAAAAAAATTATTTTCACAAGGAACATATTTTGACAATGAACGATCAATGGGAAATGCTCATTCCGTGATATCATCTATATACAATACTTACGAGGAATTTGAAAATCATTTTGAAGAGTGTTTTCACTCATTCTCTATGATATGTAGAGCTCCTAGGCTTAATTATTGTTTCCTTATTTTGTTGATACTGTAAAAATTTTCATTATACCTGTCACATGATGTTGGTAACAGATTTTGTTTTCTTGTACCGTGTACAATTCCTGGTGCCTTCAGATGAAATTTATACAATCAATAATAACATATTTACAATGGAACCATAACCATGGAACATAACAAATATTTAATATAAACAAACACAAAAGAATGAAAAGGGATTTATTTTTTATTCTTTTGGCAACCATATAAAAACATGAAAAGGGTATATGGTCTTTTGCCAACCATATAAACATATCAAAATATAGTAGGCTTTTTCAAAATGGCTAAAAACAAAAATTTCTTTTTCCAAATGGCTAAAATTTATTATTTCATATTAAAATCATAATGGGAAACCCATATTATTGTAATAAAATACTATAAGAATTATATGACTTCGAAGTATATATAAGTATCTCAAACTATATACTATCAAAATATCAATGTAAATATTAAAATGTGCATAAAGATATAACATTATATGAATAAATGAGAAAAACTAATAGAAATAAAATGTATAACATAATTCATAGTAATTATAATTATACATGAAAGTAAAAATGTAGAGCATCCAAACACATTTAATTGTAATCAATAAAACTTAAGAGAATGAAATATAAAATAGGTTCCAACAAATTGCAATAGGATTAAATATCCAACATCTGATACATACACATATTCTTGAAATTTTAGCATGAGCCATATAAACATCCAAACAATCAAAATTTAAAGTATTATCATATAAAACCAAATTTTGTAAACTATTAAGAATTGAAATATTTTCCACAACCATAGAAAGTATATAAAATGAATATGTTTATAGGAACTCCTAATAGAAACAATAGGCTAAGACTCCATATCCATATCTACTAGTGGAATCTCATCAACAAAATCCATACGGGAACAATTCCAAAAACATTTCCAGACTCAATCAAAACATTGCAATCTTGTAATGTTGGATACCAAAACCTAAACATCTATTGATTAGTTGAATTATCAATATCTGTTGGAAAACAAATACCAATCATCATGTCATATAATAGGAAAGGAACTTCAACGCAATTACACATAAGAAACACATGAGGGACTATTTGAAATATAAGATAACGAGGACATTTAATATTTATAGCTGTAGAAGTTTCTTCCAACAACATCCATCTGAAGCTCCAATCATCCTCAAAGTAGTCAATTCTTCGTTCAAGACACGATTGACCGAATTGAAAATTTTGTAATCCTTCAATCGACCATATAGAAGTGGAGTAATCATTGACGATCAATATCAATTTATTCTTGTATATTACTAATGACATATAATGTTGGCATTATGATGCATTTGTTGTACTTGATGGCAACCCACTTGTAGCAAAGCAACTCACTTGTATATGGTAGCTAGATGAATCTAGAGGAGATATATCAGATGTGACAAAATGTAGGGTAATTCAAAGGAATCATTTCAGAAGTAATATGGAAAATCACATTATAACAGGTCTATTCAGAGGAGATAATTAATGTTACAAAAGAATAGGATTAAGGAATAAAGGACTATAGATCAAAATCAAGAAATTGAAGAAAGAGAATGGTTTAAGAAGTATACGCTAGTTCACCTTGTCTAAGTAGCATATACACACGAGCTCATGGAATAGAAGAAGCGTATATGGATGCACACACTTTGACAGAAGGAAAAGTGTGTATGGGATGGAAAATCAAGATTTTGGTCTGAGGTATTGGTTGGAGGTTTTGGTCGGAGGTATTGGTCTGAGGTTTTGGTATGAGGTATTGGTTTGAGGTTTTGGTCGAAGGTTTTGGTCTGAGGTATTGGTCGAAGGTTTGGGTCGGAGGTATTGCTCCGACATTTCGGTTTGAGGTATTGGTCCGAGGTTTTGGTCTAAGGTATTGGTCTGAGGTTTGAGTCCAAGGTATTGAGAAAGGCTAAAACTATATAAGGAAGATAAGATCAAAGTGATAAGAGAAAAAGTAATGAATATCTTATGAAGTGTTATATCAAAAACAAATATGCATGTTATGGGTTTCTGATGCTTTTTTTGATCTAGAATAAGTATGCACCTGAGTGTTTGATGATGGATGAGATATAATAATGGATCATGATCATAACAACTTATTATTAAGTGATGATCTGGGTATGTCAGAAGTCAGGAATTGTAGCGAAGTTATAAGTATTTGCAGATCTACACACTAGTTCACTTTGGTGAAGGAGTATCTAGTCTGAAAATTCCTGAAACATGGTGTGTGGAGGATACTGAGTGTTGGAGCCTTTAGTGAGGAAGTCAAAGGTTCCTGCGAGTAGTGGCTAGTGATTTGATCAGATGGATCGAGGTCCCTTCCAGTAGAAGCTGGAGAACGAGAAAAGATTGTAGCCTTCTGTAGGTGGGTGCCTACATATTGGTATGAGTTTGTTCCAGTACAATATTCTTAACATGTTTTTCTTATACTAAAAGAAGACAAAGACGACAATAGCAGGTGGTTTTTCTCCCTCATTGGGTTTCCACCTTAAATATTGGTGTTCATGTGTGTTTCTTATGTGTGATGCTTTATTACGTTATTAATTCACATGGTTACTGTTTAAATGATTAATAAAGTATTGATTAAATATCAACATATGATGAATTAGCTGAATCATAAGTTCATTGGATATATGTTGGTTGCCTTAAAGATTGTTGCATGCACGAGCAAGTTCCCTTCATTGAAGTAGTGTATATAAATATGAGTATGACATGAAAAAGTTATTTATTTGATAAATATTGATTCACCCCCGTGCCCCCTCGTAGTAGTATTCCCAAGAATTGGTATCAGATCAGGTCCTTTGGTAGAAGTTCTGATCACTTGAAGGAGATCCATAGAAACATTTGGAAAGAAGCTAAAGAAGAAAGCACCTCAAAAGAAGAATACATCTCAAGGGAATTGTGACAATGGGAGAGACGATTGGCCATTATGTGGAAGCAACTCCTCAGATTCAGAATCACCTCATAATGAAGATGAACAAGCAAAAGAATTATCAGTTGGAATAGGTTCAAGGGGAGAATATGTGATGCTTATAATAATGCACTGTTGGAATTATGATTAGAAGACTTTGGTACGAAACGATTCTTATCAATGGTGCATAAACTTCATAAGGTGCAGTTATGGATGAGGATTCGTATAGTTCTTAGATCTCACATGGTTGAGGATTGTTGTTGTTGACGATATCAAGAAAGTTTGACAAATGACTATGAGATCATCATTTGCTAGATACATATTTATTTATCTTTGATGGATACACATTATGCTGGATACATGGATGACTACTTCAGTTGCATATTGATAAATATTGTTGGTTAGCCAAGAGAATGGTGTTATTGGAGGTCTCATGAAGACATATCTATTTGAAGACCTGGATATTCGAAGACATGGCTTAGTTAGTCATGTAATGATGATGACTTTTTACTTTATGATGACAGGTTTGATACTCACATATGTTGATTATCATGGTTGATGCTTATCAGATGTGGGATGTTTCCTAGTGATGATTCATATTTTATATATGGAGGGTTCTTTTGGAGAGTTCATGCAGATCTTGATGATGATGTTATGATCATAGATAATGACTGTGGTGTTTTCACATACGTATGATATGACGTGAACGGGTTCGTGCTATTGCTTGGAGATATGACATTTGGAAAGTTATGATCAGGATCTTTCTACTAAGGAAATGGAGCAAGTTGATCTTGATGAGATAAAGAGGATGAGTTGATATATATATGCAACATACTTTATCTTAGGTTGATGATATTTACGTTGTCATATCTTGGTAATTGATGATAGACTTATACAAGTTGTTGGTCTGGATGTTGCTGACAGATACTTATGGTGCAAACCATATATGTTGTATGATAGTTGTTGATGATTATCCTAGTCTTGTTTAGATCTTTGGTCTCTGTTATAAATGCCATGTATATCATTTGATGTAATCATATAAAGTCCCATGATGTAATAATATGTCTCTATCTGTCGTAGCCTTTTAATGAGTCCTTTTTAGTTATATGATGTAATTTCTACCCCCACTATGTATGGGAAGCATGATGTAATGATAGCTATATTCCAGTCATGTAAAACAATTGTTATATCTACACTTGGCTGGGTAGTTGAGTCAAATTTGGTATATCCCCACTTGGTTGGGAAATTGATGTATGTGTGAGTCATTGGTGATAGGAAGGTCATACTCACATAGTGGAGTTATAGAGTCATGTTATTCTTTTGGGAAAATATTTTCGTAGACTCTCTATGTGCTCAAGGGGAGCATGGATGGTTTGGTACATCTCGACATGTATAAAGGGGAAGTATAATCATAGAATTCAACTTATGCCTAGGGGAGCATGATCAATGTTCATATTCAACTGTTTGGATATGGAATTCTTCATTTTGGTTAGCCCTTTTCCCTTGATCTCGAAAGGAGAGAATATATTGGTCCTCCCTTTGCCCTCAATGTGAAAGGGGGAGATTATATTGGTGTTGCTTGATGCATCTAACAGGTTCTACAACTTGAATAATTACACCAATATTTTTTTCATCAAGTCCAAAGTGGGAGATTGTTGGCATTATGATGCATGTGTTGTACTTGGTGGCAAACTACTTGTAGCAGAACAGCTAACTTGTATATGGTAACTAGATGAATCTACAAGAGAGATATCAAACGTGACAAAATGAATGACAATTGTGTTTACAAATGTGACAAAATGCAGGGCATTTCAAAGGAATCATTTGAGAAGTAATATGGAAAATCACATTATAAAAGGTCTGTTAAGAGGAAACAAAGTAATGGTACAAAAGAAGAGGATGAAAGAACAAAGGACTACATATCATAATCAAGAAACTAAAGAAAGAGAATGGTTTAAGAAGTATATGATGCTTCACATTATCTAAGTAGCGTATACACGCTGGCTCACGGAATAGAAGAAGCATATACATATACACACACTTTCACAAAATGAAAAGTGTGTATGGGATGGAAAATCAAGTTTTTGGTCTCAGGTATTGGTCTAAGGTTTTGGTCCCAAGTTTTGGTCCAAGGTTTTGGTCTGAGGTATTGGTCTAGGGTTTTGTCTGAGATTTTGGTTCAAGGTATTGGTACGAGGTTTTGGTCCGAGGTATTGGTCCAAGGTTTTGGTCTGAGGTATTGGTCCGAGGTTTTTGTCTAAGATTTTGGTTCGAGTTATTGGTCTGAGGTTTTGAGAAAGGCAAAAACTATATAAGGAGGAGAAGGTCAAAGGGATAAGAGCACAAGTAATGAATATCTTATGAAGTGTTAGATCAGAAGTAAATATGCATGTTAAGGGTTTCTGATGCTTTGCTTGATCGAGACTAAGTATGCACCTGCGTGTTTGATGATGGATGAGATCTAATATTGGGTCAAGATGATAACGACTTATCATTAAGTGATCTGATAATTGATGGGCTAGATCTTATTACTAACACGCGTTTTATCCTTTATATGTGATGATCTGGGTATGTATGAAGTCAGGAATTGCATCGAGGTTATAAGTAAGTATTTGTATATCTATACGCTAGTTCGCTTTGGTGAAGGAGTATCGAGTCTGGAGATTCATGAAATGTGGTACCTAAAGGATACTAAGGGTTGGAGTCTTAAGTGAGGAAGTCTAAGCTTCCTGCGATTAGTGTTTGGTGATTTGATTAGGAGGTTGGATCTCCCTTCCAGCAAAAGCTAGAGAATGAGAGAAGTTTGTAGTCGTGTGCAGTATTATTCCAAACATATACCATATGTGATTGATTGGATGAAATGAAAAACCCCATTCATTTTTTATTACATCAGACCAATAGATTGTATACCAATATCAAGGATGATATTTATAATCCTTCTTCATGTATAGCCAAAAACATTTAGTTTTACAAAAAACTCAATTCTTTGGGGGTGAAGTGCCACCACATGGAATATTAGCCCTTTACCAAACCCTATGACGAATACTATAAAAATAAAATTTAGGCTCCATTTTGTCATAAATATGTTTCAGAACAACCTAGTCATATTTTATGCTCCTTAATGTTTCCAATAATAAAAAGAATCCCTAGACTCTAATTCATATTCATCTTATGTTCTTAAAGGGCTTTGTAAAAGGATTCATTAAAAAATTGTTCTATGAATGATAGCATTGTATTGGTAAGGATAAAACTACAATTGATCCAACAATAGACTATACTATGCATTTTGAATATATGAATCACAAATTAAAATGAGATATGTGCCCATTCTGATGAAGGTATTCAACAACAAAATAGCTATCTTCATTATTGAGGAAAGGAACCATAAATCGAAATTCATTCATGGAAACATGATTGCAACACAATAAGAAAGAAAGGTTTTACAAAACATTCTTCCATTGCTTACAAATAATGGTAAACTTTATTACAACTGATAAACAGATCGAGAGGAAGATAATTTCAATCATTTCAAATGGAAGATGACACTAGATAATTGGATCCAATATTAAATACCGAAATCACCTACCATAAAGAAAAGCACATGTGAAATTGACAAAATAATTTTCAATTAATGTTGAATAAAATAAAAAATAACATACATACCTAATTCTCCATCAACACATAAAGGAAACTTCACATATACATGTTGTATAAATCAAATGACTCAGAAGACCATTATTACAAGAGTTTACAAAAAATCACAATTTTATAAACTTAATGTCTACAATCCAATATTATTAATATTAATAAATCTATATTTATTTAATATTGATATTAATGTTTATATCAACTTGGTTCTGCCTGGGAGAGCGAACATAGAATAGCGGATGAATAGCTAAGGTTTCAGGTTTCTGAGCTTCATGGAGGCACGCAAAGGGGGGAGCTCCATTCCCTACTACAGGCAGGCAGTGGCCAGTCGTTGTAAGAAACCTTTAGAATCTGTCAAAGGGCCTAGAGGAGAAAGGAAAAAGAATTTGGAAGAGGATCAGGAGTTTACCAAACCAAGGGAGGTCAATATCATGAAAGACAATAAGGAATAAGACAAGAAACATGGAGCAGAAAACAAGGCATAGAAGGAGCCATGTAAACCCAAGACTAAGGTGACTCCCAAAGTAGTTTTAAATAATCTTGCTCTGCAGGCACATAGGGATCACATGCAGACCTATGCTATCATTTGTAAATTCATGGGATTATGGCCCACTGAAAAGGCATTAAAAATGTATATTAAATACCATTGGAAACTAAAAGGAAGCATAGACCTACACCTTGGGTCAAAGGGATTATTCACTGTGGCCTTTACAAATATTAAGGAAAAAGACATGGTGTTTGAAGGAGGACCCTACTTCTATGTAGCAGTAGGCCTCTACATGCGCCCGTGGATGATGAAATTTATCCCGGAGCAAGAAAATTTTACTTCAGTCCCAGTCTAGGTAAGACTCTACTCCCTACCTTTTAATTACTGGCAAACGGATTCGTTATCTGTTACAGGTAGTAAACAAGGGCATTTTGTTAAAGCTTTTGAGGCCACCAGAAGGGAAAATTATACTTCCTTCGCAAGAATATGTGTGGAGATGGACCTATCGGGAGCCCTACCAGATGAGGTTATCTTGGAGGTTTTAATGAATAATGGGTGTAAACAGTAGATTATGAACATATTCCTTTCAGATGTCATAGATGCCATGATCATGGGCACCTTTATAGACTACCCTCTCAGCAAAACAGAGAACAGAAGTAAAACAACCATAATGAAAGACACTGAAATCTTTCAGAAAGTGGGACATAGAGGAAAAGGGTGCAAAAGGTGGCCAAAGCAACAACAAATATAAGGGCAACAGGCCAGTCTCAACAGGTTCCAATTTCTCAGAGAAGAGGAAGAAATACCAAAAAAAGATCAAGTAATGGAAGGAAGCTCAGGGGAGAAGGAGAAAGAAGAAGATAGGGAACAAGCACAAGATGTTACTAAATATAAGGAAACAATGTTGAGTGATGGGGAACGTGAGATGGATCAAGAAATGACTCAGAGTGAGATGGAAATGGAGGATAATGAACTGCAGGAGATTCTAGAAAGAGAAAACCTAGATTTGGAAGGATTCTTGAAACAGGGCACCATTGGATGGGTAGACTGAGTACCTCAAGAAGAGTTCAACTGAGTACAATAGTTGTTTCTATGGAAAACTCGGGCCAAAGAGCTGGAAAGGCTAAGAACCAATGAAATTCAAGGCAACGAAGGAGTGGAAACTATGAAAACCACACTAGGATTAGCTCCCAGAAACCCAGGAAAGAAAAGAGGTAGGAAAAAGCAGAACGAGCGATTGATGGAATGTGGAAAGCTAATTATAGATTCAGGTAAGATGAAAGATCTATCTAGTTACTCTTTCACAAATCTTTAATAATGAAGTTTACAACTTGGAATATCAAAGGTTTAGGTAGTAAAAGATAACAAAGAAAACTTAGCAATAGAATGAAACAAGAAGCTTCAGATATGATCTTTATCCAAGAAGCTAAATGTTCCATTCAAAAAATCAAAGAAATTCATAGCAAATGGCTCAATAGGTTTGAGTTTATAGAAGTTAGCAGGAGGCATACTCACTCTTTAGAACCCACAAAAGATTAGCATAATAGATGCTGAGGCATCTATGAATTATTTACCAGTGATTATTCATCCTGTGGGAGACAACGAGACTTATCTGGTCACAAATGTTTATGGCCCACAAAGACTAGATGACAAACTCAAATTTCTAGATTCTCTTATATAACTAAGAGATAGACATGCAGGAGTTCCATGGATCATGGGCGGGGACTTCAACATGATCAAATCACTTTTAGAAAAAAAAGGGTGAACAAGAACTTTAAGTAAATATTCTACAACATTTCAAGCCTTCATAGATAATATAAAGCTAGTTGACACTGAAATGAACAATGGTGTCTTTACTTGGAACAACAAGAGAGGAGTGGAGTCTCAAGTGGCATAAAAGTTAGACCTATTCATTATTTCAAAGGACCTTATGCTCATAGAGAAGGAAATGATAGTCAGAATTGTCCCCTTTGGTGGCTCGGACCATTGGCTTGTTCAAAATGGAGGTACAGGGTATTGGAACCCCCAAGAATAGACCTTCCAAATTTGAGAATATCTGGCTTACCCACCCAGATTTTATCAGCAATATAGCAATATGGTGGAAATAAGATCTGCTTATTCAGGGAACGAGAATGTTTCTTCTCCACAAAATACTAAAATAAATCAAGCTCGGACTCAAAGATTGGAACAAGAATGAATTTGGCAATATTTTTGCAACGAAAAAGGAGGTTGAAGATAAAATGCAGACACTCAATCAAACTCTTATTATAGATGGGTTTGATAGAGGCAGAGATGAACAAGTCACCAAACCTCATCAAGACTGGGAGAACTTATGTAAACAAGAGGAAATATATTGGAGACAAAAATCTAGAGTGCAATGGCTAAAAGAAGGCGAACAAAACACCAGTTTTTTCCATGGATCTACCATGGGGAACAGATCCCACAATATGATCTCTTCAATCAAGGATGAGGGAGGTCATCTTCGCAATCCCCATGAAGAGATTGAAACTATGTTAGTCTAGCCCTTTCAAGGTATAGTGAAGGAGACCAATGCATACAGAGATCATTTTATTAGAGGATTAACAAGGCATATACCTAGGCTAGCATCAAGAGAGGATAATTTGAATCTCAACAGGCCAGTGACAGAAGAGGAGGTAAGTGAGGTAGTTAAAGAGATGCATAATGGCAAAGCACTAGGACCTGATGGTTTTAATGTGGATTTCTTTAAAGCCTGTTGGAGCATTGTTAAATAAGATATTATGAATGTAGTGGAGGATTCTAGGTTGGATAGAACAATTCTGAAGGTGCTCAATACTTCTTTCATCTCCTTGATCCCCAAATAGGATAATGCTCAGACTCCGGATAGGTTCAGACCCATAGCTTTGTGCAATGTGGTGTATGAAATAATATCCAAAGTGGTTGCCAATAGACTAAAACCCCTTCTTCCTACTATAGCTTATGTGTGTCAATCACGTTATGTGGAGGGTAGACAAATTCTCAACAGCATCATTCAAGCGTATGAAGTGGTGCATTCATTGTTAAGCAATAGGAAGGCGGGAATTCTCATGCAATTGGACCTTGCCAAAGCTTATGATAAATTGAATTGGACCTATATTAGGAAGGTCCTTCTAGCCTTTGGCTTCGACCATAACTGGGTGAGATGGGTTATGCATTGGCCACCACCTCTAGCTTTTCAATTTTGGCCAATGGTTCTCCTTCCAAGACCTTTGCTCCTTCAAGATGTCTTAGACAGGGAGATCCACTCTCTCCCTTTCTCTTTATCCTCATGATGGAAGGACTTGGACGATCTATCAAGCATGCGAAAGAAGGGGGTAAAATCAAGGATATCCAACTTTCTGAAACTCAAAAAGCTTTGTGCCATCAACAATCTGTTGACGACAGTATGTTGCAGGGAGTCCGCACGGTAAAAGAAGCTTTTTCTTATAAACAAGTCCTACGTGAATTTTCCATGGCCACAGGTATGGAGGTAAATCTGTCCAAATCTAAGATTTTTTCTTTAATAGTAATATCGCTATTCAGAGAAATATCTCCAAAATTCTGGGCTTTCAAAGGGAGGTCCTTCCTTCCAACTACCTGGGAGTTCCTCTAACTGATAAACCTTTACACCAAAGCATCTGGGAGCTGGTAATTAATAAGATGCAGGACAAAATCATAAAATGGAATATCAGATCTCTAAATTTGGTGGGGCGGTTAGTGCTTACAAAGAAGTTTTGCAATCAATCCCCATCTTCATGCTTTCAGCACTTCCAGCTCCATAGGGAGTTTTACATCAATTCAAAACCATTCAAAGAGAATTTCTTGTGGTTAAGGGGGAAGAGAGAAAGAAATTGGCCTTGGTAGCCTGGGATAAGATTTTCAAACTGAAAACCTACATGAGTCTTGGACTGGATGATCCAGATGTACTCAACAAGGTTCTAGGAGCAAAATTATGGTAGTGTTTGGTGAAAGAACCAAAGGCTCAGTGGGCTAGTGTCTGAAAAGAAAAATATGCCAGCAGTTGGCAAGATAATGATCACATAAGGATGACAGGTATAAGAAAAGAATCCCATGTTTGGAATAAGGCATGGGAGAATAGAGGCTTAGTGCAGAAAAATAGTTTCTATGAGATTAGAGAAGGAGACTTGGCTATGTTTTTGGAGGATAAATGGAAACAAGAAACTACACTGTTAAGAGAGGACTTTATGGACCTTAAGAAAGAAACTGATACCAAAGGGCTTTTAAGGGTTAGAGATTTTTGGGAAAAATCCAGTATATAAGACAAATGGAGAACCTAGAAGAATATAGAATTTGGGGATAACAACCCCTTGAAAGTAAAAGCAGATGCACTACTGACTATTTTGGAACAAAGGAAGATTCTTGTTTTAGAGGGGCATGACCAACTTAGATGGGGCAACAATAAAGAAGGTACCTTCAATATTAAGGAAGCCAAAAAGATATTGCTCGAGTTGGATTCCAATGTACTAGACAGAGTGTGGCAGAACCTTTGGAGGCATCAAGGTTGGATGAAAATCAAACTCTTCATGTGCTTGGTACATCATAAAAAAATTCTGACTTGGGATAATATTAGAAAGAAGGGTGCTCTGGAACCTTCTAGATGCCTGCTCTGTGAAGCTCAAGAGGAGACAATGGAGCACCTTCTCAATGATTGCATATTTACCTCTAGGTTGTGGGACACCTTTTCCATAATTTTCCAACAGACGGACAATGACAAAGAAAGCATTATCAATACCCTAAATAACTGGAGACGAAACTTCTCTGAGTATGAGTTTCTCCGCCTGGCTTGGGTTTTAATTCTAGGCTTCATAATTTGGAATGTTTGAAAAGAAAGGAACAATGGAATCCTAAAAAATGTTCAAAGAATCATCCAACCCATTTTTGAGCAGATCTTAAGACAACTCAAGGAGACGGTTGGCACTATTGTGCAAAACTCCCCCAAAAATCCACCTTCTGAAAAAGAGATGCAGACTCTACGTTGGCTGGGTATGCAGGGGCTTATACCACAGGGGATGGTTAGGAAGGTTATGAATCCAACTATTAAGCCAAATTATTGGCATCCTCCCTTTAGGGTTTTCTAAAATTCAACATTGATGGGGCCTCAAAAGGCAACCCACGTCTTGTTGGTTTTGGAGGAGTGCTACGAAATGATAATCGTTGTATTCTCTTTATTTTCCATTGCCATCTTGGAAGAGCTACAAATAATATGGCTAGATTAATGGCTTTTGGACTGTGTTTAGATTTCCTGAAGCAGGATAATCTCCAGAATATTATTATTCAAGTCGATTCTGAGTTAATCATTAACTTGGTTAAAAGAATATGTTGTGGAATAGTTCCGAAAGAAGTCTCAAGTCATTGGAGGCTAATCCGGGTCTTTCAAAGGATACAAATTCACCTCCTATACTTGTGCACAATGAGTTTCACTCATGTGAAAAGGACAGCCAATAAATTGGTAGACATTTTGGCCAATCAAGGAGTAGTATGCACTAAAAACAGCGTCAAGTTGATATGGCAAGAGATGTCTCAGAACAAATTAAGGGAGCAGTGTTGTAGTCAGGCGGAAGAGGACAATAAGATATTCTGAAACAGGGCCACAAAAATAGGATCTGATTGACTTTTATGTAGAATTATGACACAAGTAAGAGCACTTTTGGAATGCAAGTCTGTGATTGGCAACAATGAACCAGAAGTTTCAGGGAGTTGGCTGGAAGAGGGGATTTTCATCTTCATTTGGCCCAGGCACGAGAATCCAGTCTTTCGCGACAGCCACAAAACCCCGTTTTTTTTTGTCTATGATAGCTTTACCACCCTTGAAGTGGTTTCCGATGTATCGCACCACCTTTAGGCTAGAAGTGTTTTTTTCTCATTTGGAAGCGATTCCATTCACCATGCCACAAGTGGCTTAGAGTGGGGAGGAAATACCACCCTCATCGCGTGCTAATCATCGGTGGGTTAAGGCGGCGCGATATGATTTGTAACCGTTGGATCAATCGCGATCAACATACGGCCAAGATTCATTGAGCTAGTTGATGGGTACAAAATGGAGGCTAAAGCTCGAGCTGTTAGCATGAACCATTTGGAATCGCACGCATATGGCAGATTTCGGGAGGAGAAATTAAATGATGGTTATGTGAAAAATGGACCCGATGAAATTATCAATTTCGATCTATTGAATCCATCGGGTCCATTTTTCTTGTTAAACGTTGTGCTCATTAGCCACCCTAATTGTCTCTCAGCCACTGGATCTTTATCTCACGATCTAATGGCTAGTTGTGGGTTAAAGTTTTTTGTACAATGTTTCCCTTTGTTTTAAATTGAATAGAGGAATCCGCTCTTGCCTTGGAAAAAAAGATATTAATGTTTATATTGATATTTTTTAATATTATATCAATATTTATCCTCAATATAAATATTAACATTAACATTAAAACTTTTTTTTAATGTTGAAAAAATTAATTTTCCAAACCTCATGTTATAAAATAACCTTATGCTACATGAACTAAATGATATACACATATCAAATAATTTAAACCTAATGTTATCGATCCTAAATAAACTTAAAGTTTCTTGAGAAGATTTTTTGGCATCAATCACATTAGAATGCATTTGTCGATGTGTTTCGAGCCAACGAGCGTGATTCATCATCCTGACGATGAACCACACTCGTTTTGTCAAAACACGTCAACAAATGCATTCTAATGTTATTTATGCCGAAAAATCTTCTCAAAAAACTTGATATAGATCACAGAGACCTAAATTCAATAAACTTAAAGTTATTAAACCTAATCTTTAATGGAAATATTTATATCGATGTTTAATAGTGATGTTCACATTAATGTATAGAGTCACAATTTATTTTTATATAGATTCTTATGTTTAATATTAATATTAATATTTATTATTAATATTAATGCTAATGGATATTAATATTGTTAATATTAATAGTAATAATAATAACAGCTAGAGTATTAGTATTAATGTCTAAATTAAAAGAAAAATACTAAGATTAATTAATATTAATAAAAATATTGATATCCACATTAGGAATATCAATATTAACATTCATAAAAATATTGATGTTAAATATTAATATTAATATTAATATTTTAAGGGATAATTAATATTGAAAACCTCAATAATATTAATATTATATGTTTAAAGATAATTAATATTAAAAACTCATTAATATTTAATGAGACTATATTAATTTTAATATTAATATTGATGTTTAATATTAATAATAATGTCTATTAATATTAATAATAAACAGAAACACTGAACTTTCTATAGATTTGGCACCAATAAATTAAAGAGATTGAATTGAATACAAAAACAATTCAAATATATCATTTATATAATTTGGCAAAACATATAATTTATATTATCTATTTATTAAAATTATTAAAATTATATATATTTATAAATCTATTGCCTAAAAATCTATTTAAATCTATTTATATAATTATATTGCATAAAAATCTATGAAACACATAAGAACTACAATAAACGAAAAATATATCAATTAAATAAAAGAAGTTTATTGAATAATATATACGTAATGCATACAATATAATAAATATAATGTATTTAGTGTAGTTAATCTAAGAAAACTATTTAATCAAACTAAAGCATTATAAATTAAATATAAATGAACTAATTTTATTACATCTAAATTAACTAATTTTTAATATATAAATCTTTTGTATCAAATCAAAATGAATCCATGTATTATATAAATCTATTATATAAAATAAATTTTACATTGAAAATTAAAATAAACCAATAAAAATAAAATATCAATGAATCAAAATATATTATATAAATTTATTAATAAGTTATACACAATTTTTAAATTCAATTTTAAAAATAGTAAATGAAATAAATTTAGTATTGAATATGAAATGAACCAAAGTGAACCAATAAAATTAAAATATAGATGAATCAAAATATATTATGTAAGTTTATTATTAGATTCTACACCATTGCTAAATTCAATTTAATACATATTTATTAAAAGGACATTATATATACAATCAATTAAGTTTATTTTCAATATTCAAATTCTATTCAAAATCATTATTCATTATTTATTATTCAATTTGAATATATGTTTTCTGTATATATTTTTAAGGTTTATTAAATAAGTTCACTACATTTATTTAATTTAGTTAAATTAGACAATTTAATACAATCAACATATTTTATACTCAATGCAATGAATTCAATTAATAAGAAATTTCACAATGTTTTATTATTAACACAAATTTTACATGGAGTTTTAATATTTGTAGGAATTTATAGGGTAAGTTCCTCAGATAAAACACAAAGGACACTGCTAACAAATAGATCACAGATCAATACACTAGTATTCTAGACGTGGTTAAAACCTTCAAAGTGGGAAACAGTGCATGACCTGAGCCAATGCAGCGACTTTGGGCAATTTATTAATAAAATAAAGAAAATTTACATAAGCTTCTCTCATGAACGATCAACCTACAAATTACCCTCCATGTTGTTTAAATACAGAGCATGGACCAATCGAATGTTAAGCCATGGATCAAGCGTGGGTAATACTGAGGAGAGAATGAACAATCAGATCATATAATGTCTAGAACATATTGTGACCATCGAATTGTAAGTTAGAAAAGTACATAGTAAATAAACACACTTTACCTAACTCTACACTAGACCAAGTTATACTTAACTATTTCCTATGTGTTGGAATATCCTAACAATAATTGTATTTAAATCTAAATGAACTATATTTTAGTATATAAATATTTTATATCATATGAAAACTAACCGAAGTATTTTATAAATCTATTATATAATATTGAATACGCAAAATTAATTCAATAATACACTTTAGAACATGGCCATGAATGAGCTTTCTGATGAAGTGCATGTGTAGTTCAATGTGTTTGTTGCGCGGATGTTGGACTGGATCTTCACATACTTGAATGACACTTTCATTATCACACAAAAGTGTGGTTGGATGTTGCTGTTGAGAGCCAAACTCTGGCAAGATCTGACGAATCCATAGGGCTTCCTTACTAGCTTCAACAGCGCCACGATACTCTGCTTCTGCTAAAGAAAGAGAAATGAAACTTTGTTTCTTACAAGCTCGTGTAATAGGTCCAGAACCAAGAGTGAACAGATAACCTACAGAAGACTTCCAATCATCAGGGTCACTAGCCTAATCAGAATCAATGAAACCAACCAATAGAGGAGATGCTTCTGCACTATAATGAATCTCAAACTAAATTGTATCTCAAACATAATGAAGTATTTTTTTAGCTGATTTCCAATTACTTTCATGGGAGTTTTGCATAAACCGAGAAATAAGACCAACAATAAAGAAAATGGCAGGATGGGTATGGGTCATATACACAAGTTTTTCTACAAGTTGACAATATAAGGTAGCATCAAATTCAGGGGAAGTACAAGTGACTGAAAGGTTGGCTAGAGACCGAAAGGGAGAAGGGGATGGCTTATAGACTTCCATGTGAAAGTGGCATAGAAGATCACATGCTTACTTGGACTAGGAAATGTAAATACCTTCCTTGGATTGCAAGACTTGAAGACCAATAAAATAATGCAAGTGTCCTAAGTCTGTCATTTCAAACTTCCCTTTAAGGCTAGACTTCACATGGTTTATAAGGTTGGGATCACTACTAGTAAGGATAAGATCATCAACATAAAGAACACGAATGATGAGAGGCTTACCCACTTTCTTGGTGTAGACAGTATCAAAAAGAATGTTATCCATTTTGACATACCAAGCCCGAGGGGCTTCCTTGAGACCATAAAGGGGTTTCTTAAGCTGACATACAAGGTTGGAGTCTATTTGTATATATCCAAGAGGTTTTTCCATATAGATTTCTTCATGCAAGGTCCCATGTAAGAAGGAATATTTAACGTCCATCTAATGGACTTCCCATTTGAAAGAGGTGGCAAGGGAAAGAACAAGGAAGATAGAGTTCCTTTTAGAAATAGGGGAGAAGATTTCAGTATATTCAATGCCTTCAACTTATCACAATCCCTTTGCAACAAGACGAGATTTAAATTTATCAACTTTTCCATCTGGTCCAAACTTCATTCTGTAAATCCATTTACATCTAACAAGTTTTCTTCGCTTTTGAAGAGGAATAAGATCCCATGTATCATATGATAATAATGAATGCTATTCTTAATTCATAGTTGTGTCCCAATATGGATGGCCTGAAGCTTTTGCAAAGATGTGAGGATCATGATTTGTTGAAGCTTGAGCTAGTAAATAAGAGGATCTATCAAACTGAGAAAATGTGTGTCGCTAATTTGTAGGATCACTTGCAAGAGCACCTGCTGCATCCCAAGTAGCACGAAACCAATTAGGAAGTTGAGGAGTTGAAGGAGGATCTTGAGAAGGTGGGGGAGGATTTCCAACCTCGTTGTTAGCATATGAAGAAGAAATGTTTTCAAAAGTAGAAGGGATAGAGAGATGTGGCACATCCGTCGAACTAGGCTCGTTGGCCGACATATTTTTAGCAAACTTTAAATCTCTTCTAATGATAAAATTTTTGGTCTTAAGTGGAATAAGTCTATATCCTTTGACATCTTCAGAATATCCAACAAAAATACATTTTTCACTCTTAGGTTCTAAAGCTTTATGTTTCTCATCTGGAATATGGGCCCATGCTTCACTTCCAAAAACACAAAAGTGACTTACATCTCGTTTAATTGAGCTCCATGCTTCTTCTGGAGTGATATTATTTAAAACCTTAGTAGGAGTGTGATTTACTATGTAATTTTCACAGTTAACTGCTTCTGCCCAAAAAATAAGACTAAGTCCTTTAGATTGAAGCATACAATTAGCAATTTCCTTTAAGGTGTGATTCTTTCTTTCAGCTACACCATTTCGTTGTGGAGTATATGTGTCAAGCCAGGAAGCAAATCCTCAAAACAAATTGATTCATATATTATTCCTTCAGGTTGGTATTGATTATATAAATCAGGGAGAGACTGTTCACTTCATCTCCCGATGACTGTTCATATTACTTATTATTTATTTACATTATATTCACCCAATCTTGATGATGAGGTGTCAACATCCCCCCCGCCATTAATCTGAATGGTTGTTGGTGAGTCCAAGCATCATTCTTAATCATTCAAGCTTTTCTCTTCCAAGCGCTTTGGTGAAGATGTCAGAAATTTTCTCATTAGTGGAACAATGATGGAGATGGATTGTTTTGGCCTCAACATGATGTTGAATCAAATGATATTTAGTATTGATGTGCTTCGTTAGATCATGGAACTTTACGTTCTTGGCCAACATTATTGCAGAGGTATTGTCAATCATGAGTGGTGTTGATTGTACCTGTTTTACCTGCAAATCTTCAAGAATTTTCCTCAGCCACACAATTTCTTTCGTTTCTTCCGCAGTTGCCACGTATTCTGCTTCTATTGTGGAATCTGTTGAAAATGATTGTTTGCATGATCTCTAGGAGATAACTCCTGATCCAATACTCATAACATATCCTGAAGAAGATACCCCAGTTTCTTTGTCTCCATCGAAGTCTGAATTAGAGTATCCAATCAAGCTGAAGTCATCCACTTGTGTATACTCGATTGCAAAGTCCTTAGTTCCCTTCAAGTACCTTAGAACTCTTTTTACAACAGACCAATGTCCCTCACAATGTTTTTGGATAAACTTGGAGATTATTCCAACATCAAAAGAAATTTTTGCTCTTGTAGTAGTTAGGTAGTTGAGACTTCCTACAAGCTGTCTATAGTTTGTTGCGTCCTTAAATTCCTTTCCTTCAATAGATGTGAGCTTTAAGTTTTGTTCCATTGGAGTACTAAGAGGATTGCATTCTATCATGCCAAACCTATTCAACAGATCTCCAATGTAATTCTTTTGAGAAATAAATATGGACTTTGGATGTTCGGTTACTTCAATACCAAGATTGTAATGAACATAGCCCAGATCAGTCATTTCAAAACTTTTCACCAATTCCTTCTTTATGGACGCAATGTAGCTTTCATTGTTCCCTGTCATAAAAATATCATCTACATATACCACAAGATATACAATTGTTTTTCCAACTTTCTTGAAAAATAAAGTTGCATCATAAAGATCATAATGTTTGAAATTGAGTTTCAGAAGATGCTTAGTTAGTTTTTCATACCAGGCTCACCGTGCTTGTTTGAGGCCATACAAGGACTTCAAAAGTTTGCATATTTTATGTTCATGTCCTTTCACAGCAAATCCTTCAAGTTGGGATAGAAAAACACTCTTTTAGATCTCCATTCAAGGAACTTGTTTTTACATCCATTTGATGGATTGCAACCGCTCTGAGCTGCTAGGGAAAAGAGTGTCCAGATGGTAGCCCATTTTGCTGTGGGGGAAAAAGTCTCCTCATAATCAACCCCTTCCTTCTGTGAAAAACCTTTTGCCTTCTTCTAAACCCACTTGCAGCCAATTGGTTTGGTTCCTAATGGAGTATCAACCAGCTTCCAAGTGTCATTCTTTATGAGGGCATCATACTCCTTTTGCATCGCTTCTTTCCATTCATCATGAGAAACAACTTCTTTGAAGGAACTTGGTTCAAAATCTGTAGACAAGTTCAATTCACAATCATAAGAAACATTCATATCAACAAGTGAATAAGAGTCATCTACATTACCTCCATTTTGTCGGTTTGAATATCTAGTTCCTGTCCTTCCAACCTCATCAAGATGCACACTTTCAAGTATCTTTGTCAGCCACTTTAGGGGACCTTTCTCAAATGGTCCAAGCTTCTCTGTTGATTGAGTTGGGACTGAATCAAGGTTGAGTGTCCCAATTCTATCAATCACATCACTTAACGCATCACCCGTTGTTGGAGTTTCATGAAGGGGAGAGTGTTCTTCAGAAGAAGATTCCACATGTTGATCTAGTATAGGAATCCCCCATTCAAGACGTGGAATCTGATTATCAAATTCTTGAAATGATTTTTCTTTTGCGAATCTATCCAAGCGATCAAGTTTCCGCTCAACAACATTGTCAGTTTTGGATGATTCAAGAAAAATTACATCTCTAGATACAACAAATTTTTTATTTACTTCATCATAGAGACGGTATGCTTTGGAGGTGGTTGAATACCCCGGGAAGATACACTTTTGACTTCTTTCACCAAGTTTGTTTCTATGTACCTTTGATATCAAGGCATAACAAGTGGAACCAAAGACCTTGAGATGATTTACTGAAGGAACATGTCCATACCACATTTCATATGGAGTCTTGCTTCTAATAGCATTAGATGGACATCTATTCTTTATATATGCAGCACATAGAACAGCATCAGCCCAAAACATTATCTTTACATTTTTGAAGAAGAGCATGGATCATACCATATTTAAGATTGTCCTATTCATGCTTTCAGCTACACCAGTTTGTTGGGGATTATAAGACACATTTGTTTGATGTTTGATCCCATGTTGGCGAAGATAGTTTTCAAATTCGTTTGATGTGTAGTATTTTCCATTATCAGTGCGAATAGACCCAATATGAGATTGTGCATCATTTTCAATCCATTTATGAAAGATATTTAATGTTTGAAAAGCATCATATTTGTTCTTCAGTAAATAAACTTGACACATTTTGGTGTAGTCATCAATAAATGTCATCATATATTTATTTCCATTTGCAGAAGGAACAGGCATTGGACCACATATATTTTAATGAATGAGTTCAAGTTTTCTATGTGCTCTTGAATGTGAATCATGAAAATATTGTTTGCTATGCTTTCCTAGAATGCAAGCATCACATTGCTTAAGTTTCCTAGGAATTTTACGCAAACCAGCAACACCATTTTTCTTCAACAAGTGAAGGCTATCATAGTTCAATGTCTAGATCTAGCATGCCATATCAACTTGATGTAAGTGTACCTTCTTCATAATGAGAATTGTATGAGAAATGTTGTGCACGAGCAGATGTTCCTTGCAGCTTGAGAAGTTTTTCTTCTTCTATTCCCCTCATAACAAGTGAATGGTCAGATGCTTTTCTTACCTCAAGCTTGCCATCAAACATATGAATGGAGTGACCTTGCTGGCGGATGTGGACCAAGGACAACAAGTTTCTCTTGAGCTGTGGGAGATATAGAACATGATGCAGAAGAAAGTCTGGAAGACCAGGCAGTTTAACACTGATTTTGCCAAGTCCTGATGGCTTGATTTTTGATTGGTCTACAAATTATACTACTCCATCAACATTGTCAGTAAATTATTCAAACAAATCTTTTCTATGAGTCATGTTGCAGGTTGCTCCTGAATCAAGCAACCAATCATTCTTCTAGGAAGCAAGTGAAGCATTAAATAAATCTTCATTTACTCCAATATTACATTGTGCCACAACATAGTGAGTGAATTTAGGTGCTTTACCTTTTTCTATATCATCAGTTTTACCTTTCTGTTAGTTTCTTTGCTGCTCAATTTTTTCCCATGGTAACTTGCATGTAGAGGCATCATGTGATCCATTTCTTTTGTAGCATATGCAGTGCAAATCTTCCTTTTCTCCTTGAGAGTGTCTGCACCCCCTGCCTCTGAAATATCTTCCTCTTCCTCTTCGACCACCTCTTCCTCTTGAAGAATCTTGAGCAGGATGATTTTCTTTATGAGCAAGGCAAACAACCTCTTTAGAAGATTCAGGGGCTATCTTCTTTCCCAAATCTTTCTCTCTTTCAATAATTTTTTTCACAAGAGAGTCAAAGGTAATGTCTTTAAGGTTTCCATCTGCTTCCAATGACCCAAGATAATTGGAGTAAGTAGGGTAAAGTGCCTTGAGAAAAGTGATAAGGGGAATATCCAAATCAATTTCAGTGGCTTAGATGTCATGCATTATAGGCTTTACTTCAGATTCAAGAGCAAGAGGATCATTATTTTGCGGTTCAAGAGTGAAGAGTTTAATCATGAGTTGAACAACTTCAAGTGCAGAATGTGAGTCATAGAGTTCTTTTAGCTTTTGTAAGGCTTCAAAAGCAGTTGAAAATGGCGTAATATGGCGACTCACCTCTTCACTTACAGATGTTGCGATCAATGCATAGGATTTGTTGTTCTTGTTTTCCCAAATGGCGAGCTCTTTGTCTGATCTAGGTTATTCTGGCTACTTGTCTCTGTCCCCAACGCACACTCCTTTCCATAATTCATTGAAAATGAGGGTGTGTTTTATCATTCGGGACCACTCAAGATAGTTCTCCTTGCGAGTGAGAACTATTCCCACAATGGATATGATTGAATGCATACTGTAACAAAAAAATTCTATTGCAAAATTTTTACTCTTAATGGGGAAAAAATGTAATTATGATATGTCTGGACAGCAAACGTCAATACTCAATACTGTACAACACATTCAACACTTTATGCCACAATTCTTTGGCCAACGACCTAGCTTTTTTAAAAAGACTCTATTCGACACATGGAATTCAACACATTTTATATGCCAAAAACTTCGATGCATACACATTTTATATGAAAACACTTCAACCATAGGACCAGCGTTACAATATCATAGGAATTGGCATTCAACACATTTTATGCCAAAAACTTCAACACATACACAAAGGTAACGCTTCCAGCGTACATACAATGTAAAGATATGCCAAAAAACTTCAACGCAAACACAAAGGCAGCGCTTCTAGCGTACATACAATGTAATGATATGTCAAAAAAACTTCAACGCATACAATGATAGCAGCGTTATATAATGTAATGAGACCAACGTTATAATACTAACGTGAATATAATATAATGAGACCAACATTATAATACGAGTGTGAATATAATATCTATGATGGTTACCAACATTTCCATTCCTGGTCACATGACACTCTTTACTTCACCTTTAGAATTCCAGTTCTTCCACCAAGCCCTCAAACTTTGAATAAAATTAACTTGTTCACAACAACTAAATCCACCAGAGTAGTTAAATGCACTGAACATCAGCTCAGGTGGTTGCCCATCATCATTGCGTCCAAGACGATGGCATATAAAACACATAGGATTAGAGGAATAGTTAACTATTCATATGGTGATGGTACAGGCTCAGAGAAATTAAGCCTTCGTACAGGAGAAATGCACTACTCTCACGGTCATGGAGATTATATTCCATTTCTACAGCATTTCCAAATACACTGAAGCCGTCCCTCTCTCAAAGCAGCAGTGTTTCATGCAGGTACTGGAATGTTTTTTGGAATTAGGCAGCAAGAAAACAGTGGATAGACTGCGCAGTAGGTACGCAGAGAGGTAGTGGATAGACTGTGCAGTAGACAGAGAGCACAATAGATAGTGGATAAAGAGCACAGTAGGTAGACTCCACAAGGTGCAATGGACAGATTGCAGAAGGGAGTTACAACTAATTTTGGAGTTGGCTCTGATACCATGTCAGGCCAAGCAGTAACTCCTCAAAACAGATTGATTCGTATATTATTCCTTCAGGTTGGTCATTATTATATACATGAGGGAGAGATTGTTCACTTCATCTGCCGATGACTGTTCATATTACTTATTATTTATTTACATTATATTCACCCATTCCTGATGCTTAGGTGTCAACAATATGGAACAATATGTTGCATTTGAATTCCATTCTTAGTGTAAAAGTTGATGAATTTGTTGTTAACATATTCTCTGCCATTATCAGATGTTAGATTAAGAATTTGATGTCCATATTTTCTTTTCAAAAAAGGCCTTAAAGGCCAAGAACATGTTATATACTTCACTCTTGAGTTTCAAGAAGTGTAACCAAGTGCGTTTGGAGAAACCATCAATGAAAGTTAAGGAATACTTGTATCCAGAGAATGAAACCACTGAAAGTGGACCACATAAATCACTATGCACAAGCTGTAAAGGGGTTGATGCGTGCCAAGAGGCACGTTTTTCAAAACTATCTCGATAATGTTTTCCAAGTACACATCTGAAACAAACACCATCTCTACAAGATACCATAGGAAGACTTGTCACCATATTTTCTTTACATAGGTTTTGAAGGGATCAATAGTTTAAGTGACCAAATTGTTCATGCCAAAGTTTTCTCACTTCATCATTATGAGCAAAAAATACTGAGGGAAGAGTTGATGACCCAAAGTTGTTAAAGTTATACAACCTGGTAGAATCATCAGCAACGTCAGTAGCTAAAATCTTTCTAGGATCTCTTAAGTTATTAACTACAACATCATGAGGTGAGAATTCAACAATTTTACCTTCACCTGAATGAGTTATCTGATATATAGATAGAAGGTTGCAGGATAAGGTTCAAACACATAATACATCATTAAATGGACCATTGTCTAGATGAATAGTTCCAGTCCCTACAACTCTAAGAGATCTATCATCACCAACATATATATTTTTGGTGTTACAATCATTTAAAGAAGAAAACATGGCTTTGTTTTTCTCCATGTGATAAGAATCTCCAAAATCAATGATCCGCTCATGATAATGAGAAGAAGAAGATACATCTAGTGCATAACCAGACCAAGATGCTTGACAACCACATGCAGAAAGTTCAATTCCTGAAGATGAAGTTGAAGTTGAAGAGTGCTCCAAATGGATATTATGCTTCCTCATTGTTGCTTCTAAGGCTTCCATATTTTTAAAGCATTTGAATTCTAAGTGGCCACCTCGATTACAAAAGTTGTAATGTCTATTAGTCTTCTTCCCATTGTTCTTATTTGACTTATAATTTAGTTGAATTAACTTTTCATTTGGAGATTGAAATTTTTTTGAGACTAAAATTGCTTAGAACCCTTGTTTTTTTAGGACCATTCTTTTTAGGATATTTCTTCTTAGGATTCCTTGAATTTGGTTGCAGCTGGGCGACTATGACTTTCTTAGAAGAGTTTCCAAAATTAAGAAGACCAATATGTAAGAGTTTTTGTTGTTCCCTTATTAAAGAATCACAAAAGGCATCAAAAGGGGTGACTTGTAGTCTTGTCCTTCATAAATAAATGCTTCTCTAGTAGAAGGAAAGGTGGAAACAAACATAGAGTAGGCTGCTCCCAGCTTAGTAAGAAAGGAATAGATAAGGCTACCATCTTCTTTCTTAACCTCAACACCTTCTAATAGAAGTCTAAGGATCTTGAACTTCGACAAAAAATCTTCAATGGAAGAAAAAATATTGGGGTCCAATGTAAGAAACTCATTTTCGAGTTCATGGTCTTTAATTTCATTTTTAATTCCAAAAACTTTGGTCACTTGTTTCATTGTGTCATTAGTGGGATAGAGTTTTGTGATATGGAATCTAATGTCTAGAGAAATAGACATCCCTATCAACCCACGTGCTTGATCTTGCCTATTTTCCTATATGTCTACCTTATCTTCATCTTTAGGTGTATTTTCTTGGCCTAAGGCTATTCTGTAAAGACCTTTACTTCTAAGTAGATCAACAATGTAGGACCACCATTGGATGTAGTTGGTGCTATCAAGAATAACTTGGAATGGAATTTCCATTTTAACAGAAACTTAAGATTTAGATGATGAAACTAAGTGTTCTAATAGAAATATCCCAAAAAATTAGGCCGATTAAGAAAAGCAACTCTGAAAATGACTTCCGAACGAAGAAGTTATGGTTTTTTGAACAAATGTTGTTGAAGATGTCGATGAAGTGCGTGAATGTGCGAAATTGAATAATAATTTTATATATAAAAAAATCCTCCCCTGCACCCACCCCTTACAATCTTAACCTAATTAGCTCACTTTAAAGAAGATTTTGTGTGACCCACTTTTATAAATAAGTGAAAGTCACCTTTACAATGGTACTTTATGAGCTACTCACTAAATTGTAACTTACATAAAACATAAAGAGACTTTAGAATTATAAGTGACTCACTTTTTATAATGGGTGAGAACAATTTTACATAAAGTAACTTTAAAACATAAGTTACATGTTTTTTCTTTGAAAAATTAACTCAACAAAAATAAGGACTTGAACCCAAGACCTCTATTCTCATAAAGTAACTTTCGACCAAGTGAGCTAGTTTTAAAGGTTAGTAATTTTTGGAAAAGAGGAAAGGGGTTTCTTTTTTTTTAGTCACCAATGCTTTGGGGTGCGTGTTTACTTGAAAAAAAAAATTCGTAGAAAACAAAAAACCACACAACCAACATAGACAAAAAAAAAAGTAAATCTTCTGGCTTGAAGTTAAATTTTACTGTAAACTAAATATTTTCCTCAATATTTCTAATTTTCTAAGATCACACTAAGGCACGACGGAAAAGAGCATACACATGAGAAAAATCCTTCCTTTCTATTTTTGATTTTCCCATATCACACAAAGTTGTAGGGCAAAGAGCATACGTAGAAATGAAAGGTATAGATCTGGTAATAAAAAAGAGAGAGATAAATTAACCGAAATAAACAGAGAGATGAATAGTTGAAACTACAAGAAAAGACTGTATACCTCTAGATCTTAAAAATGACGTAGCTAAGGCTACCAAAAACCTTTTCGCGTGAAATGAAATGGGTTCCTCATTGGAACATATGATCCTAACACAATAGTGAAGTCCTCTTGGCCCAAAAGAAGTGAGAAAGAGTAGATATAGTAAACAATTGTCGGATGTCGTTGTACCAACTTTGGATTTATATCACCAATGAATGCGGCCCTCAAATAGCTCTGATATCGTGTAGGAATTTATAGGGTAAGTTCCTTAGATAGAACACCAAATGACACCTCTCACAAACAGATCACAGACCAATACACCAGCATTCTTGATGTGGTTAAAACCCTAAAAGAGGGAAACAATCCATTGCGTAAGCCAATGCGGCTACTTCAGGCAATTTATTAATAAAAGAAAGAAAATTTACATAAACTTCTCTAATGAATGGTCACCCTACAAATGACCCTCCATGCTCTTTAAATAGAGATCATGGACCATTCAGGTGTTAAGCCATGGATCAAGTTTCAGTAATACTGAGGAGAGAATGAACCGTCAGATCACTTAATGTCTAGAACATATCGTGAGCGTCTGATTGTAAGTTACAAAAGTACATAGTAAAGAAACACACTTTACCTAACTCTACACTAGACCATGTTATACTTAACTATTTCCTATGTATCGAAATATCCTAACAATATTTGTATTTAAATCTAAATGAACTATATTTTAGCATATAAATATTTTATATCATATCAAAATTAACTAAAATATCATATAAATCTATTATACAATATTGAATATATAAAATTTATTCAATAAAACATTTTATAATATTTTATTATTAACATAATTTTTACATAGATTCATAATCTTTGTATTTAAATGTAAATGAACTAAATTCTAATATATAAATATATTATATTAAATCAAAATAACCAAATATATTATAGAAATCTATTATATTGAATAAAATAATACATATATAAAAAGGACATTCTAACGATAATCTATTGAAGCTCATTATTGAAATTCAAGTACTATTCAAGTTCATTATTCATTATTCCATCCGAATATGTCTTTTGTGTGCATATATTCTTGCAATTTTATTAAATAATTTCAATAACTTTTATTTAATCTATTTAAGTTAACTAATTTAATACATTCAACTAATTTTATATTAAATATCAACTAATTTTATATTAAATATAATAAATTCAATTAATAAGAAATTTTATAATGTTTTATTATTAACACAATTTTTACATTTTTTACCTCGTTTTTTAATATTTATATTTAAATCTAAATAATTAAATTTTAGTTTTTAGATATTTTGTATCAGATGAATATAAACCAAATGTTTATATAAATATCTTACATAAAATAAATTTTATATTGAATACATTACAATCAATAAATTCCAAATAAACCAAAAAACAATAAAAATAAATTCTAAATAAATCAAAATATATTATATAACTTTATTAATATATTGCAATGAGTAAATTCAATTCAACACATATCTATTAAAAAAATCTTTCTATATATTCTCTATTGAAGTTCAAAATTAAAATTAAATATATTTATAAATCTATTATTATAAATTCACTAAATATATTTATAAATTCAAATTCATTATTTATTGTTGAATTTGAATATATTATTTTATATATATATTCTTTTAAAGTTTACTAAATAAATTTAATACATTTTATTCAATCTTTTGAAGTTAGACAATTTAATATATACAACAAATTTTATCTTAAATACAATAAATTTAATCAACACTAAATTTTAGAATATAGAATGTTTTATTGTTAACATAATTTTTACATCAATTTTTAATATTTGTATTTAAATATAAATAAACTAAATTCTAGTATATAAATTTTTTATATCAAATAAAAATAAACAAATCTATTATACAAATCTATTACATAAGGTACATTTATAGGAAATACACTAATACATATCAGTACTTATAAAAAAGACATTTTAAACATAATCTATTCAAGTTCTATTCATATTCAAGTTGATTAACAACAACTAGCATATAAAAATACTAAATAGTGAATAGTTTATAATGGTTATAATGGATAGTTTGTTATGTTTATATGTGTGTGTTTATATTAAGATTATAATGGATAGTTTGTTATGTTTATATGTGTGTGTTTATATTAAGATTTAAGATTAAAATAGCTCAAAAATATAAAAAATTAATATATTATAAGAAATTATGTTTGATTTACTATTACGCCATAATATCATCCAAGCTATGAAACTTTTTAGAAAGTTATGAAATACATCAAGTTTTTTAATGAAAAAAATACTAGAATTATTTATTATATTTAAAGGGTTAAAATGTACATATTGAAATTCAACAATAAATAAATTGAAAATATACAAGATTAATATATTATATTAAATTTCATTTCATTTATTGTCAAGTTTTATTAGTATAATGTGGGCCTCCTGAGCAAGGCAACCCATAATTAAACTTCATCATGGGCGGTTGTCCTCTATGCTAGTGGGAGGAGACATGCTAAGGGATCCAGCTCGACCAGGTGTGATCAAGAGGTGACTTTGATCGTTTACTTGTCGCATAGGCCACGTGAGATCCCTTGGTGACTTTGACTATTTAGATGCCCTGGGTTGTGACTCCTCAAACCACACTTACTTTCATTGTTTAGATGTCCCTATGTTGGACTCTTCAAGGCATTTCTCAAACAAAACTATTTTAAGGTTTCTGAAATACATTAATCCTTAAAAAAAAAAAAATAGTAAAATAAAATTCTCCATCCAAACAAAATATTGAAAACACATATCGTAATATATTTGATTTACTTTATTATTAAAGAAGATGAAAGGTTAAGAGATACTTTAAAGGAAAACAAATCTAATAGCTTTGAATTCTCTACTAAAGTAAGATACTAAGAAAAGAATCTATTGGGTATGAATTATCCAGTGAAGCAAGATAAGAAGAAACGAATCTATTATATTGGAATTCTCTAGTGAGATATTGAGGAGAGAACTATATCATAGTCATTTACTTATACCTACTTTTAAGGTTTCAAGTGATTTAGGATTCTAGGAATTTTAAAGTTTCAAGTGCTAGGATGGTTTGGTATAGACAAATTGGGTTGTGTTTAATAAGTGAGGCAAGTCGTAAGATAATGTTACCTGCACAAGGCCTACAAAATTTTAGAATTTTAGAATGTTCTATTATACTTGGTAAATATAAATATACCGCACACTGTTTTGACATCATTTTAGTTTTTTTTTTAATTTTGTATTATGAATTTCTACACACCTCATATTTTAATTTGGACTCGAAAGAAAATAGTCGAAACTCTCATCAAATCAGACTTCAGCAAGCCTCTCTATTAATATTGAACCTCTGCTAACCACAATCAATTAATTAAAACTAATAAAATTAAACAATAATACAATATCAAAAAACAAATATCCCAAAATAAACCTAAGCTAACTTTAATGTTAAATTGAACTCAAGCAATAAAAGTGAACCTCCTTTTTTATTTGCTTTTATGCTAAACTATTTTTGTGGAACTTGAACAAAAAACATTTCACATGTATATAATATCAAATCAAATCTCATTTAAAAAAGCTTAAAAATAAGTAACCTAAATGTCTACCACAACACACAATAAAATGAATCAAGAATATTAAAAATTATTTGTGTGGAACTTGAACAACAAAACATTTCACATATATATAATATCAAATGAAACCTAATTAAAGAAAACCTTAAAAAGCAGTAACCTAAATATCTACCACAACACACAATAAAATGAATCAAGAATATTAAAAATTATTTTTGTGGAACTTGAACAACAAAACATTTCAGATATATATAATATCAAATGAAACCTAATTAAAGAAAACCTTAAAAAGCAGTAACCTAAATATCTAGCTGCTGTGACCTCAGCACACAATAAAATGAATCAATAATGTAAAAAATTTCCGGTTGCGTGGCCTCATTAATAATTTTTGTTATGGCTTCCTTTAATTATTAATAATTTTAGTTACAACCATGCTCATAGATTTGAAAAATGGGCGATAGTTTCATTACTAATTTTAATAAATTTATTACAAAAATGATTGCCAAGTGGCCATATATGGGAGGCCAAAACAATTCCATACCACTCACTTGATGAACTGGACAAATTGTTCCATATGTTTGAGAATATGAAGATGTTTAAGTTTTACAATAATCCACCTGGAAATGCAGGTTGGTTTTTTTTTTTTTTGGTTAATTTATTTCTTGCTAATTAATCTAAATGGTTATTAACCAATTAACAATAGGTACAGTAAATTTTTTATCATGTTCTGTAAAAGGTTAATTTAAGTATTATTTAAACATATAATTGTTCATATATAAGGAAAATATGGTTTTTAATAACATTAATAAAATGACTAGGATATATCAAAATATTTTAATTTAAGTTATCTCATTAAGAAATTACTTAACAACAAAACTTAGAATCCCGAATTCCAATAGAGAAACCCAAATAACCGACCTAGCATCATAAATGGTCATTTAGTGCATAATGGACTTCATTATAAGAATATGTGACATATATATTTGGTCTAAGTTACATCAAGGTTTTGTATTTAATATAAAATCTGAGCTGAGCTTCAATGCTTTGTTATGTGAGCTATATAAAAATATCTAATCCATACCAGTATTGACTTTTAAATTTGACATAGGAAATAGTTAATGTATAGTACAGAGTTGCGTAAAATGTGTTTATTTACCATGTACTTTTGTAACTTGTAATCTGATGGTCATGATATGTTCTAGATATGAAGTGATCCGACGATTCATTCTCTCATCGGTATTACCGACACTTGATTTGTGGCTTAACACCCAATTGGTCCATGATCTCTATTTAAAGGGAATGGAGGGTTACCTGTAGGGTGACCATTTATGAAAGAACATTATGTAAATTTTATTTATTTACATTAATAAATTGTCTGAAGTGTCCTCGTTGGCTTGGGCCGTGGATTGTTTCACTCTTTAATGGTTTTAACTACGTCAAGAATATTGGTGTATTGATTTGTGACCTGTTTATCGATGGTGTCCTTTGGTTCTCTGTTTGAGAAACTTACCCTATAAATTTCTACATGGTATCAGAGCTATTTGAGGGCAACATCCATTGGTGATCCAAATCTGAAGCCGATAGAACTGAATCTGCCTATCGTTTCCTAGATCTATTGTTTCTGACTTCTTTTGGGCTGATAGAACTACTCTGTTGTGTTAGGAGCATCTCTTCCAGTGAGGAACCCATTTTGTTTCACTCGAAAAGGTTTCTGATAGCCCTAGATACATCATTTTTAAGATCTGGAGGTATACAGTCTTTATTTGCAGTTTTAGTTATTTATCCCTTTGTTTATTTTGGTTTATTTATCTCTCTGTCTTTTATTACCGGATATATACCTTTCATTTTTGTGTATGGTTTTTTCCCCGCGACTCTGTATGCTCTAGTCAAATAAAAAACATAAAGGAAGGAATCTTCTCATGCATATACTCTTTTCTGTGGTGCCTTAGTGTGATCTCGAAAAATAAGAAACATTGAGGAAAATATTTAGTCTTCGACAAAAGTTAACCTCAAGCCATAAAGTTTGGTCTTTTTGTATGTTCATGTTGGGTTGTGTGGTTTTTTTTTTGTAGGAAAAGGGGACTTTTTCAAGTAACAACACACCCCAAAGGTTCAATGACTAAAAAAAAAACTCCATTTCTTCTTTTTCCAAAAATTACTAACCTTTTAAACTAGCTCACTTGGTCCAAAGTTACTTTATGAGAATAGAGGTATTGAGTTCAAGTCTTTCTTTTGTTGAGTTACTTTTTCAAAAAGCACATGTAACTTATGTTTTAAAGTTACTTTATGTAAAAATTTCTGGCCCATTATAAAAAGTGAGTCACTTATAATTCTAAAGTCTCTTGATCTTTTATTTAAATTACAATTTAGTGGATAGCTCATAAAGAAGATGGTAGCCTTACCTATTGCATTCTTACTAATTTGGGACCAGCGTACTCTGTGTTTGTTTCCATGTTCCATTCTACTAGAGAAGCATTTATTTCTCAAGGACAAGACTACAAGTCCCCATCTTTGGATGCCTTTTGTGATTCTTTGATAAGAGAACAAGAAGAAATCTTAGATCTTAGTCTTCTTAATCTTGCAAACTCTTCTAAGAAAGCCTTTGCCATCCAGCAACAACTAAATTCAAAGAATCCTAAGAAGTAGTATCCTAAAAATAATGGTCCTAAACCAAACAAGGGTACTAAGCAATTCCAGCCTCAAAATGAAAAATCGATTCAACAAAATGATAAGACAAATAAAAACAAAGGGAATAAGACTGATAGACATTGCAACATTTGTAATCAAGATGGTCACTTAGAATCCAAATTCTTTAAGAAGATGGAATACTTGGAAGAAACAGTGAAAAATCATAACATCTATTTGGACCACTCTTCAACTTCAACTTCATCTTTAGGAGTGACACTTTTTGCATGTGGTTGTCAAACATCTCGGTTTGGTTATGCACTAAATGTTTCTTTTTCTTCTAATTCTCATGAGTGGCTCATTGATTCTAGAGCTTCTTATCACATGACCAAAAACAAAGCCATGTTTGCTACTTTAAATGATTGTAACACCAAAAACATATATGTTGGTGATGATAGATCTTTTAGTGTTGCAGGGACTGGAACTGTTCATCTAGACAATGTTCAATTTAATGATGTATTATGTGTTCCAACCTTATCCTGCAACCTTCTATTTGTATATTAGGTAACACATTGAGGTGAAGATAAAACCGTTGAATTTTCACCTCGTGATGTTGTAATTAAGGACCTAAGAGATCCTAGACAGATTTTAGCTACTGGCATTGTTGATGATTCTACAAGGTTGTATAAGTTTAACAACTTTGGGTCATCAACTCTTCCCTCGGTATTTGTTGTCCATAATGATGAAGTGAACAAACTTTGGCATGAGTGATTTGGTCACTTAAAATATCGATCCCTTCAAAATCTATGTAAAGAAAATATGGTGACAAGTCTTCCTATGGTATCTTGCAGAGATGGTGTTTGTTCCGAATTTGTACTTGGAAAAAATCATCGGGATAGTTTTGAAAAAAGTGCCTCTTGTCATGCCTCAGCCCCTTTATAGCTTGTGCATAGTGGTTTATGTGGTCCACTTCCAATTGTTTCATTCTTTGGCTACAAGTATTTCTTAACTTTCATTGATGATTTCTCCAGACGCACGTGGGTACACTTCTTAAAACTAAATAGTGAAGTGTTTAACATGTTCTTGGCCTTTAAGGCCCTCGTTGAGAAACAATCTAGACATCAAATTCTTAAACTAAAATCTGATAATGGCCAAGAATATGTTAATAACAAATTCATCAACTTTTACACTGAGCATGGAATTCAAATGCAACATATTGTTCCATATACTCCACAACAAAATGGTGTAGCTGAAAGGAAGAGTCACACATTAAAGGAAATGGCTAATTGTATGCTTCAATCTAAAGGACTTACTCTCAATTTTTGGGAAGAAGTAATTAACTGTAAAAATTACATTGTAAATCGCACTCCTACTAAGGTTTTAAAAAATATCCCTCCAGAAGCAGCATGGAGCTCAATTAAACCATATGTAAGTCACTTTTGTGTTTTTGGAAGTGATGTATGGGACCATATTCTAGATGAGAAACATAAAGCTTTATAACCTAAGAGTGAAAAGTGTATTTTTGTTGCTTATTCTGCTGATTTCAAAGGATATAGACTTCTTTGATCTAAGTCCAAAAATGTTATCTTTACAAAAGATGTAAGTTTCTTGAAAATATGTCGGCATATGAGCCTAGTTCGACGGATGTGCCACCTCTCCCTATCCATTCTACTTCTGAAAATATTTGTTCTTTAGATGATGATAACAAGGATGAAAATCCTCCCCCACCTTCTTAAGATCATACTTCAGCTCCTCGTCTTCCAAAATGGATCCATGCTACTCGGGATGAAAGAGGTTCTCTTGTAGGTGATCCTATAGATCTCATTCTCAGTTCGATAGGCCTCTACTTTACTGGGTCAAGCTTCATTGAATTATGATCCTGACACCTTTGCAGAAGCTTGAGGCCATCTAGATTGGGATGCAGCTATGAATGAAGAATATCGTTCATTATTGGTACATGATACATGGGATCTTGTTCCTCTTACAAAGGGAAGAAAACTTATTAGATGCAATTGGGTTTACAAAACCAAGTTTGGACCAGATGGCAAAGTTGATAAACATAAAGCTCATCATGTTGCTAAGGGTTTTTCACAAGTTGAAGGCATTGACTATACTGAAACCTTCTCCCCTGTTGCCAAAATGAACTCTATCTACCTTGTTCTTTCCCTTTCTTCCTTCTTCAAATGTGGAGTCCATCAGATGGATGTTAAATCTACCTTCTTGCTTGGGAACTTGCATGAAGAAATATATATGGAACAACCTCCTAGACTTATACAAACAGACTCCAGCCTTGTATCTTGGCTTAAAAAATCCCTTTATGGTCTCAAGCAAACCCCTCAAGCTTGGTATGCCAAAATGGAAAGCTTTCGTTTAGATACTGGATTTTCTAGCTGTCATTCTAACGATACTCTCTACACCAAGAAGGTGGGTAAGTCTCTTATCATTCTTGTTCTTTATGTTGTTGATTCTCCTTACTGCTAGTGATCCCAACCTTATAAACCATGTGAATTCCAGCCTTAAAAAGCAGTTTGAAATGAAATACTTAGGACACATGTATTCTTTTCTTTGTCTTCAAGTCTTGTAATCAAAGGAAGATATTTTTCTTTCCCAGTCCACGTATGCATGTGATCTTCTATGCCACTATCACATGGAAGATTGTAAGCCATCCCCTTCTCCCTTTCGGTTTGTAGCCAAATGTTTAGTCACTTGTACATCCCCTAAAGTGGATGCTACCTTATACCATCAGCTTGTAGGAAAACTTCTGTATCTGACTCGTCCTCGTCCTGACCTTTCCTTTGTTGTTGGCCTAATTGCTCAATTTATGGAAAACCCACATGAAAGTCATTGGAAAGAAACTAAAATAATACTTCATTATGTTTGAGGTATTGTTTAGTTTGGGATTCATTACAGTGTAGAAGAATCTCCTCTATTGGTTGGTTTCACTGATTCCGATAAGGCTGGTGACCCTGAGGATCAAAAGTGTAATGCAGGTTATGTCTTCACTCTTGGTTATGGGCCTATTATATGGGCTTACAAGAAACAAAGTTGCATTTCTCTTTCTTCAACAGAAGCAGAGTATTGTGGCGCCATAGATTCTAGTAAGGAAGCCTTGTGGCTTTGTCAGATCCCGTCAGAGTTTGGCTTTTAGCAGTAGCATCCGACTACACTTTGGTGTGATAATCAAAGTTCCATTCAACTATGCAAAGTTCCAGTCAAACATTAGCGCAACAAACACATTGAACTACACATTCAATTCATCAGAAAGCTCATTCATGACGATTTTCTTGAAGTGCAATATTGTTCAACCGATAATGAAATTGGGGACATCTTTACAAAGGCTCTCACAAAGGCGAAGTTTACTAAACCTAGATTTGTGGTTGGACTTCAGGAAGTTGTCACTAAGGCAGATAGGCTATAATTCCTCCTTCCTTATCCTATTGTGTCATATTTGTACATCTTTCAATCCTATCCCAGGTTGTTCTTAAGGGGGGATGTGAGGATATTTAGACACTTAGGAAATCGTCAAGTATAACTTGATCTATTATAGAGTTAGGTAAAATGTGTTTCTTTACTATGTACTTTGGTAACTTATAATCTGACGGTCACGATATGTTTTAGACATGAAGTGATCCGATGATTCATTATCTCCTCGTTATTACCGACACTTGATTCGTGGCTTAACACCCGATTGGTCCATGATATCTATTTAAAGAGCGTGGAGGGTCATTTGTAGGGTGACCGTTTATGAGAGAATCTTATGTAAATTTTCTTTCTTTTACATTAATAAATTTCCAGATTTGACCGCATTGGTTCAGGCTATGGATTGTTTCCCTCTTTGAGTGTTTTAACCATGTCAAGAATACTGGAGTATTGATCTGTGATATGTTTATAAGCGGTGTTCTATCTAAGGAACTTTCCCTGTAAATTCCTACAAAATTTGTTTATGTATATAATCATAACTATTCATAATTTATATAAATCTAAATTATAGGTGTCTTTAGTGAGACAACTCCCTTAATAATTGTCCACATAATTCCTTTTTCATTTATATAATACAAGATAATGATAGATGTTGAGCATGATTAAACAAAGTTATGGAGAGAGATATATGAGATGTAAGTAATTTTTGTAAAGCAATAAAATGATGGGAATTCTTTATATGATACATGTCATCTAAATGTGACATGGCTTTAATTGGATAAACAAGGAGAGCTACAGGGTAGCAAGTCCCTGCCTTTAGCAAGTGGGAAGAAAAAAAAGTATAGCGAGGCATGCTAAATGTCATTTACCTTCAACAAGATTTGGATGAATGACCCATAAGAAGAGTTGCTCCCTAACTACCAATCCCAACGATTGTACATGTGCCCTCATCATCTATGCTTTTTTTTTATTATTGACCAAAGAGCAGGTTGACGAAAGAGGAGCATATGCCTAGTGTAGGGTATGCATTCGTTAAATGGTTATTTTTTGCCTTGTTTAGCCTGGGTGTGGTGATAAACATCACTAGTGCCTCGAAGAAGTGTTCTTGTTTTACCCATCCTTACTATCAAGCAAGAAGCAGGAAGTAAGAGAAATAAAGTGAGGTAATTCCCTGATCTAATATCTAAATAGAACTCTTATATATAAAAACACAGACTAGGGAGAGATAAACCCAAAATCTAGAGGACCTAAAATGAGAGTAGCAACATAGACTAGGGACAGATAAACCAAAAATCTGGAGTATAAGGAATGGGAGTAGCTCAACGTCCGCTACCAACTGCTCTTTTACCATTTGGTATTTTACCATCTGAGACCAAATGGTGGAAACTAAATTAGAAGATAATATGAATCATGCACTCTACTATTGTCTAGACAATGTTTCCTGCTATTGAGGCTTAGGTGTCCTATCCTGGTTCCTAGTGAGCGGAAGAACGCACAAGCTACCTCACAGCTTTGAATAGATTCACAAGCAGATAATCTAGTTATTCATAAGAAGTACCTAATTGGGCATCCATAGTGAAAATAGCGATGGTTCCACCCGCTGACCCGAGGTCACTATAATTCTTACTCAAGTGATCAATAGGCGGGTAATAGAATCACGGAAATGACAAAGGAGAACGACGAATGCACCCAAGACATGGAAAAGATCAAGAAAGATGGAGTGAACTTCTACATAAATTTGTTAACCATTGATGAACCAGTTAATTAAACACTTGGAGCCAAGCTACTAGAAAAATCCTTATCCAATTACTATAGTGATATTCATCAAATGGTCCCCTTGGTTAGAGAGATGTCAATGTGATCTAAATCATTCCGCTTCTAGTTAAATTTATTGAAAAATGAAAATTATTTAAAACAATGTAAAACTAAAAAGCTTGTGATGCTATTAAATGTAAAAATAAAAAGCCTATGATGTTATTATTGTGTTGATGTATTATTGCGTTGGATGATAGGCTACAGAGAAATTAATGCAAGGATTGGCATGAGCGATAATGTGCCATTTTAATTCCAACAATGTGTCTAACTTGTTAATGTTCTTATCATGGTTGGTGAGTGATAATGCACCATGTGGCGTTTAACTAGTTAATGACATATTGTTTTTATTTAATATAAATATTCATGAGAGAACTCTATGCTATGGAATAAAATTTATCATACACAATGATATTTTTAGAGTTAGCATTGGTTGCAGTGAAGGGAAATTCATTTCCACTGTTGATTTTCTATATAGTTTGTCTCAGGCCCACTAGTGTTATGTTCAAATAGACCGAACATGTCTTGCACATAAAAGACTCAGGCCCACTAGTGTTATGTTCACATAGACCAAAAATCTCTTGGGCATAAAAGACAGAGACAATGGTAGCATCATGAAAGGGAAGAGTATAGTCTAACATAACAACTAGTTTCATAGCAAGCAGGAATATAAGTAACACCAGTCAAAACAATAGTATGTGTTTTAACGTAAGAAGAAAAATAAGTAATGGAAGTTCTAGATGTCACATATAGATCCTCTATATGGGCATAAATATCTCTAGTTAGTTGACCGAGCTTCTTTCACTATTTTTGCCAAGACAAGGAGAAGAAGCAACTGAAGTTATGAGTCCACCTGACGTCTTTGGCACCGGCATTTCAGTTTGCATGGTGGAAATAGCTTCGTTTCACTGGAAAATAGAGAAGGAATTTCAGTTTGCATGGTGGAAACAGGAAATAGCTTTGTTTCACCAGAAAATAGGGAAGCAATGTGAACTGCACCTAGTTTTTCATTTCTGATGATATCATATTAGTGGAAAATGAATAGATGGTGAATCATTTGACATCCTTACCGCATGATTATGTTAATGTGATTCATTTGGTAGTTGAAAACCTTTCAGAAGCGATTCTGGATGGGATGTTGGATTCCCCATCAACAGCGGCAATTATCGTAAGTGAACAATCACTAAGAGCATTATTGAATTCTAAAGGCCTTCATTTACTAAACCATGCTAGTATTGATCAAGTATCAACAAAGAATCCAAAGGCCTCCCTCTTTCAAGTGATGAAATTGTTTCTGGCAAGAAAAAATTATAGTTTGCTTAAAATTGATATCACTGTAAAATAAAAACAAAAACAATGTTCTAATTGAAATCACAGATATACCATGCCACAGACACAACTTGCTGGAAACAAATGAATGTTACATGAAGGTCAATTTTGAAAATTTATTCATGAGAGAAAGGTAAGGATCTGATATCCATTATTGAAGGGCCTGGACATTGAAAGAAGACTATAGGTATGGTTTGTTTAACTCTAATTCAGGAAATCAAAAACCCTATTTTCCTGTTAAAAACTAACCATAAGTTGTGATTTATGTAAACAATTTTAGCCTTTTGGCATCTATCAAAAAAATCTTCATTACAAGAGAGATCATGGCTTTTATTAATTCCCAACAAACTATAGGTGCTTAATGCATGTAAACTGATATCAACTACTCATTTTCCTGTGATAAGAAAAGTAATAAATAAATTATTAAGAAAAATGGAATTTGCATAGACTGAAACACATTAAGCCACTCATTCAAGATGTCTATCCTACCATCAAATGTATCAAACATGAGAGCGAAAATCACAATTGACACAATTGCAAAGCTTCTAGTGATTACAACCCTCAGTTACTTCTTTATACGAAGGTTAAGAAATCCAGCCATGATCAATTTGCTGGCATGATAAGTGAGACTAAGGAGAGCCTAGGGAGATCAATTTGTGAGCCCGAAAAGTGCTTAGCAGGAGAAGGTTGTCAGTCTGAGGTGCAACGAAGAAGAGGAAGAGAAGGCTTTGAGCAAGTAATAAAGTCTAAGTATAATTCCTATCAATTTTAGGAGTTCAATGGAAAAAATAAAGTTTGTGGATGAACAATGGTGGGAGAGATCTCAATTCCACATATTTCCTTTCACAAAGAGTCAACGCTATACAATAGGCAGTTCTCCTCAATACGTAAGTCAAATAAAGGTGGTGATCTGGAGAAAGCAGGTTGAGAATTTGGGTTCTTTTTAACACTTCTTCACCAACATTAACTGTGAAAGTGCAGTGAGCAAGGTGGAACCACGTGACTAATGTTTTCTCAAGTATCAATGGATTATTTCCATACAACTAGGTCAGAAGTTGCAAACATCCTTACCATGCACAAGAAAAGGTAATGCTGAGCTCTGCCAAAATTCACACATCCTGGAGCACTAAAAAAAATGTAAACTGCATTTTCCATTTTTAGGTGGAAACACTATGAAAAAGTAATACTGATCTCTGCCAAAAGAAAAGGTTATACTGAGCTCTTCCAAAATTCATGCATCTTGGAGCACTGACAAAAATGTAGACTGCACTTTCCATTTTCAAGTGGAAACACTATGACAGAGAAATATTATAGGCCATCAAGTAGTTGTACAAAGTTCAAACTACGTAAATGTGAAAATATATGAGAAATCTAAACTCAATCAGATTACTTCGTACTTAAAAATGAATTCACCAAATTCATTTTTTATTATGAATGCATCCATTAAAACATACATAAGAACCTGCACAAAAAAATTCCCTAGCACAAAAAAAATGCCAAGAGTCATCACCTAAAAAAAGGTATTCTATAATATAATATAATATAATATAATATATATATATTCTATAAAAAAGAAATATGATTGCTTTATAAACCATGCAAAAGGCCCATTTTAGATGAGATGAGTCATATTCTCCATGAAATGTGTGAATCCAAAGATTTTGGATGCAAAATTCATAATTACCCAGAGGTTTTTTGCAAACCAAATTTTACACCAGTACAAACTAAAACAGAATTGAGTCAAAGATAAAATACTATAAATTCTAGAAACTAGGAAATACGAATGGGTGAGATTTACGAAGCCAACAATTCCAACACAGTTAGATTGTCAAGGAATCAATGTATTATTATTTCGATGGCTTTAAGCAAAGAAAAAAGTTACCACACTCCAGAAAATAGCTACATCTGCCTTTTGTTGGTTTAACACAAATTCCCATAACCCTCTTGCCTCCACAACTACAGTCTGCATCTGAAAGCTAAATATTTATATGAATATAGTTATAGTACATAGAAAAATAATTTAATTCTATAACTTTACTTTCCCTTTCTCTTTGTAAAATAGCCTCCAAAACTATAGTCTGCATCTGAAAGCTGAAGATTTATATGAATAAACTTACATTACATAGAAAAATAATTTAATGCTACAACTTTACTTTCTCTTTCTCTTTTGAAAATAATGGAGACTTAAGGGGCTTCTATTATGCTTTCACTCTAAGGCAGGAATAGTTGAACTGGGTGGTTGGATTCTATGGTTGGTGTGGTTGGTTCCGTTGAGGAATTTGCTTTTGATCCAATATTAACTACTTATTATTAGGGCTTCCCAAAATTGAGGAAAAGATGCTTATTTATTGAAACCAACTTATTATTAGAAATCGAAGTACAGACACCTAGGTTGGCAATTGAAATTTCTGAATAAAATCCCATGACCCTTCTTTCGATCGTATGAACTCGAAGCTTGAGTCACAATGGTTTCAACACTCCTTAGTCAGTTTGGGAACTCAGAGCCAAATGCCTCCAAGCCAAAAGCTCTGAAAGAGGAAGACACTTGCCCAATTTTCAAAATTAAATAATAAATACAATTAAATATGAGAAAATCAATCGAAAGCAAAAATACATATTGTAAACAAATTTAATATGAAAAGAATATGGCATAGGAACCTGGGTTTGCATGCCGCTACATGCACCCTTCAGAAATCATAAACTACATATGGAAATCACACACTACATCATTATTATATATTTAGACTTCCAAATTTACCGCTTGTTAACTCTAGGGTTATGAAGTCCTTCGCCCCCATGTATAACAATGAGCTCGCTACAAGGCTCTGTCGAGATTATGTCTAATGTAGGAGTATCGAGCTAAGGGCACCATGACCGGGTGTTGGTCTCCGCCACGGTGGGAATTTTTATCAGTGATTGGTTTCTTTATGTTTAAATAGTCAAAGTAGAATGTAGGAATTTGTTTCTTTTTAATTTCAATATCAGTTAGGGAACAATCTAGTCAGTTAGGGTCACTGTCTTGTTTGTCTTTAATAAATAATAGTTTTATAACTATTTTGTTCATTCTAGAAAAAAAAGGATAAACATGTCAAATGTAAAATCTTGCAATGCAAGTAGAACAAAATGCATAAGCAATTGTATAACTAATAGAATAGAAACTGAAAAGAAACTACGCACAGTTCAGATAACTATGGACAAAAAGTACAAATGGAAGATTGTAAATCATTCTGAACGTTCAGTGTACAAGCATAAGTAAGAAAAAGCAGAGAAATTTTTTTTAATTCATTTTAATCCATAGCCATTATAACATTTCTTTATTATTTTTCCTAATCATTGAACAACCAGAATAATAGACCTGGTGCATGGAGACTATTTCATTTATTTACTTTTCTAAAAGAACAACAGGTAGACAACAAGGATTGCACGTGAGTTTACAGAACGAAGGTTGGTAGTCCACGAAGAGATACCACTACCAAAACAGACAAGTGAAATTCCAAACAGTTCGATCAAAGGTGAGCATGTGAACGCTGGTAATAAAACCAGGATAGAGGTAACAGAAATAAAGAAAAACATTGTGATTTCTTTTCATTCCAGAACAAAATATATATGTATATATATATATATATTTTCATACATATTATAGAAGGTACGGAGATAGCCAACGAAAAGCTAAAGAGCCAGGTTAGCCATTAGAACCCTAGATGAGGGTTTCTGTTCGAGAAAGACATACACAAACATATATAATTGTATACAACGAACAACTATCAATCCAAACTAACGAGTGCAACCCTAGAAGAGAGTTGCGAAAAACCTTCAGCTAGTTTTCCAAAATCATTGTAACTTTACAAAATTTCGCAGAGTCAAACGAGGGTTTATGCCAACAACCCAGGATGCATAGTGAATACAGATGCATATTAACAAAGAAATATAGGGACTCACTCCCATTAAACCGACACAAACTAAGCACCAAAAAATAAGTCGAGACAGTGGCAAAGCCTACCGGAACAAGGATCGTGGCGTTCATACCAAGCACGCCCGAGGACCAAACCCCCGACCTGCACAACTAAAACAGGGAAAGACTGTTAGCCAATTGTCAACTGGAATAAATAAACGAAGGGCAGTGAATTGTTAGTACATTGCGGAAAGAAATTACCTGGATTTTTTCCCGCACAAGAAGAAATAAAAACCAGAAGTCACAAGCCATAGTGATAGCCTGAGACAAAGGAGCCAAGGTCATTAGAACTAGCGTAAGATGAGGAGAAAAAAATCATGCAAATTTAAGTTACCTAAGTGAAATTGTGAACAGGAGGAGGCCACTGTAGATGTGACCTGTAGCATGCACAACATGAATCAATTCTAATCGGTCAGATAACCATTAAAGAATAATAACAGTGAAGCGAGAACAAGCCAAGCAAAGGAATAGTACATACTATGACTATTTCTCTACGCAAACAAGCAGAGTCATTGCCCTGTGCTCAAGGAGCCGAGCCCACAAGTCCCCTAGATAAACGCAGGTGCCACGCTCATAGGTAGAGTAGTCCATGACTGGCGCACACAAAGTTGCAGCTTAATATCATACATTTGTAGCATAAAAAAAAAACTTCCAGACCAAACCCTCAACATAGTAGAAACACAAAAAAAATTGATGGATGAACAATAGGAGGAAGGGTTTTGGCAAAGACCAAGGAGCGGGAAACAAAAACCAAGGTAAGTACCTCCAGTAATGTGATATTAAAGACTATCATGAATGCCACCTTAACAAAGTCTAGAATCATCCGAAGATAAACATTAACCACAGCTGTTAAGTCCACAAGAAAATCATTTTTTAACCATTTAATCAGTGAATAATGTAATATTGTATTATTTAAAATATTTGTTGTGCGGAACCATGCAGAACTTTTGGTTGGTCCCATCATAGTGGTATCAGAGTAGGATTCTGAATTGGCTTGAGAGATGGAGGTAGGGAGACGAGATCGTGGAAAAGGTGCTGGGAGGATAGTAGAGAAAGGATTGAGAGAGGAGATCAAGATTCTTATTACTCATTTGGAGGTAGTTGAAGCAGGGAGAAGAAGGGATCGAAAGGTAGGTGATGACAGCAAAGAGGGAGCTATAGTGACAGCAGATGGATTGGAGGAAGAAGGGCCGGAAATGAGACTGTTGAGGTCAGTCCTATTGGCGAACAGCAAGCTGAAACCAGGAATCCCAAATTATGATGGTAGCTTGTCCAGAGAAGTTCTGTTGTACTAGATCCGTGAATTGGATAAGTATTTTGAGTGTGAAGAGGTCAGTGAAGACCAGAGGGTCAAGTTCACTGCAAAAAAGTTCAAGGGACACACAACCCTATGGTGGGACAATGTCTAAACAAAGAGGAGGTTGAAAGAGTTGCCAATCATGAAATGGTCAAGGATGGTGGCCAAGTTCAAGGGCAGATTTTTGTCTAAGGATTACTAGATTGCACTACATGGGCAAATGCAGAACCTGAAGCAGAAAGGGATGACAGTAAGGGAGTACATTGAAGAATTTTACCGAGTGAATTTAAGGGCCGGTTATATAGAGGACACCGCAGATAAAACAGCCAGGTATGTAAATGGCTTAATGGTAGAAATATTAGATGAAATCGACATTCTTTTCCCAAAAAACATTGAAAAAGCATATCAATGCTATGAAAGCAGAGAAGAAGACCACCAAAAAACAAAATTCTAGGAGAGGATGAGGAATCGACAAAGGAAGAGGACAGTCTTATCGCAGAGGGCGAACTGCTAGCAATAATGAAGAAGGCAACAGTTCCAAAGCTTCTGGAACAACACAAAAAGATGACAACACAAGAGGTGGTAGGCCATATCAGCGAGGTCGAGGAAATGGCCAAGGCAAAGGAGCTAGTTATCAATGTTACAGGTGTCACAAGTTGGGACACAGATCTTTTGAGTGTCCTAAGGCGGAACAAGCTAGACAGAGGGGTGTGTATGTTGCACATCTAGAAGAAGCAGAGGCACTTCCCCAATAAGCAAAAAATGTGCCAGATATAGGGGAATCCCTAGTTTTGAACAAGGTGTTGCTGAAACTAGCCAAGGAAACAACTAAACAGACTCAGCAAAAAGCTTTGTTTCAAACAATTTTTAAGTCACATGGTAAGTGTTGTAAGCTGATTATTGATAGCGGGAGCAAAAATAATTTGGTTGCCATAGAGATGGTGGAAAATTTGGGGTTGAAGCATTTGAAACATCCCACTCCTTACAAGGTATCATGGATGCAAAAAGGCCATTAGTTGCTGGTAGATGAGCAATGTGAAGTGGAGTTTCATATCGGTAGACATAAGGATAAAGTCAGTTGTGACATAATGCCGATGGATGTATGTCACATACTGCTAGGTAGGACATGGCAGTGTTACAGAAAGATGGTTCATGACAGGAAGACAAACTATTACAAGTTTGTCAAAGATGGGATCAAGCACACACTTGTTCCCATCAAGGAGGAAGAGACAGGGGGAACAAGTGAGACGAGAGTGTTTTTTATGGGTGGAAAGTAGTTTTTGAAACAAGTTGAAGAAGGTTAAGTGAGCTATGCTATTGTTAGAAGAGAAAAGACAGTGCTTCTACACAAAGACATGTCAGATTTGCCCACAGAAATCTAGCAGATGTTGTAGGAGTTTAGTGATATAGTGGTGGATGACTTGCCAGATAAACTGTCCCCTAAAAGAAGCATAAGTCATCATATTGATTTTATACCTGGAGCAACTTTGTCGAATAAGGGAGCATATCCGATGACCCCCAAAGACAACTAGGAGATTAGAAAATAGGTGCAGGAATTGCTAGATAAAGGGTTGATAAGGGAGAGTTTGAGCCCTTGCGCAATTCCAATAGTTCTCGATCCCAAGAAAGGAGGAGAATTGCGGATGTGCACACACTTGAGGGCCATCAAGAAGATCACCATCTGGTATAGATTTTCACTGCCACGGATGGATGACATGATGGATTGCCTGAGCAGGGTAGCATATTTTTCTAAGATTGATTTAAAGTGTGGGTATCATCAGATTCGAATTGAAGAGGGGGATGAGTAGAAGACAACCTTCAAAACTAACGAGGGACTGTATGAGTAGCTGGTAATGCCATTCGAACTGATCAATGAACCCAGTACCTTTATGCGCTTAATGAATGAAATGATGAAAGAATACATTGGTAAGTTTGTAATAGTTTACTTGGATGACATATTAATTTTTAGCAAGATCAGGGGGGAACACTTTCGACATGTTTGAAAAGTGCTGGAAAAATTGCAGTAGAATGAGCTGTTGATAAATCTGAAAAAGTGTACTTTTCTACAAAAAGAATTAGTTTATTTGGGCTTTGTAATAGCAGAAAACGAGCTAAAGATGGATCCAGGTAAGATTGCAGCGATATTCAATTGGCCATCCCTGAAAATCTTATTTGAGGTACGAAGTTTTCATGGGCTGGCGAGTTTTTACCAAAAATTTATAAGAAATTTCAGTGAAATCTACGCACTTATGTTGGACACTATCAAAAAGGAAAGTCATCCTTTTCATTGGAACGAGGCAGCAGAGAGTTTTTAGCTACTAAAGAAGAAGATCATAGAGAGACTGATCGTGTTATGAAACCAGCTCAAGAAAAGATAGAAAAGATAGATCAATGCCTTAGAATTCAGCCTCTTCGAGGTGGAAAACTCCTTTACATTACATAAATGAACAATTCTTCGATGATACAAATGAAAAGATCTCCTTTCTATATATAGGAGTCTAAGGGGTCATAACATAATCAGAGCCGACATAGCAATAATAATGTAAGGGCACAATAATAACAATAATGGGCTTCTATGTGGCACAATAGTAACAATATGGGCACTACATGGGTACATCAATATAATAATTGGGTTGTACTAATAACAATAAGGGGTTACACTAGTAGTATAGGGGCCTAACATGCCCCTCTCCTTCAAAAAGCATTGTCCTCAACGCTTGAGTATTTCTTGATGCTTCTGTATAAAATTCTTGTCCTCCCATGTGGAATCTTGAACAAGTTCTTCCACTTGATGAGATACTCTGAATTTGATCGATTTCGTAACTGTCAAGTTCTTATTTCTGTCACTGCTCCAAGTTCCAATATGATTTTTCCTTCGTCTTCAATTTCTCGCAATATTGTTTGAATTGGGATTTTTTGCAACTTTTGAATAAGTGGCCATACTTCTTCGTCCTTCTTCCATTCATACCTTGCTTCATTTATCCAATCTGGTTGGATAATAGAAATAGCACAAAACAGTGCTTCCACATCCTCATCCTTGAAGGGTCTTCCCATTCGGTAAGGTCGCCATTTTTTAAGTGCATGTAGTATTGCCAATATTTCCTTCTCACAAATAGCTTGCTTGAGATGTAGCAGTAAAAATACTCAATCACATACATCAAAACATTTTTTACTATGATGTTGATCTACCTGTTGTTTCGTTTGATTTTTCACTGAAGTGGCGTTATCCTTTGAAAGTTGGAGAACTTGTTGTTGATGCTTGATGTGATCTTTCTATGCTTGAACCTTTTTCTTCTTGATATGTCCTTCTATCTCTAATGTTTGAGGAGTGGTAATTTCTTCCAATCCTTTACAAGATATGGTCGAATTAATTTCTTGATGCTCGATGTGATCTTTCACTTCTTGAACATTTTTCTTCTTGATATGTCCTTCTATCTTAATAGTTTGAGGAGTGGTAATTTCGACCAATGAATTACGAGATATGGTTGGATTCATTTCTTCTTTATCGATGTGATCTTTCACTTCTTGCACCTTTTTCTTCTTGATATGTCCTTCTATATTGAGAGTTTGAGGAGTGGTAATTCTTGCCAATGATGGGCTGATTCATTTTTTCTTTCTGTGGGGTGGGGTCCTAGCGTATATCCTCTTCTTTTGATGTTTCTTAATCCTTTTCTTCCTCCCCTTCATGTTCTATGTAAAATAATTTCTTCTCAGCACACTTATGACCTTTAGTGCAGTTGCTATCACAATTGTAACAAAGCCCTTTTTCTCTTTTTTCTTCCAATCGTTGTGGTATAACCCTTGTAGGTTGTGGAAGGCTAGGAGAAGCAACACTTCCATCTTTATATTTGTGAGGGGTATGCTTCACGGTTTCCATAATTTTGCTTTCCAATATGTCAGAAAGCCCTCTTATTCTTTCCAATTGTTGTGGTGTTGCTCTAAAGAAGGTGTCGCTCTTTGTATCCTCATAATGTGCTATCATTTCCTTCGTGAAATTTGACCACGTAACAAGTTGTTTACGAGAACAAAGCCTTTATACCATAAAAATTGATCTGGTTCTAAATATGACAATGCAATACATACCTTTTGTAATAGTGGTACACCACGTAGATCAAAATATTGCTCCATTTGAAGTATCCAATTTACCAGATCCTTGCCATCAAACTTCTTCATCTTGCTGTTTCTTGATTTTAGGAGCTCGATCTTGAAATGACTGTAACTCTGTATTTTCAAATATTTAAACTTTGAGATTGTGACCTGCAGTAGCCCTCTGTGTCCTCTTTCCAATTCCACAAGTCTGACCCAAATTGGATTCTCCAAGGAAGAGTTATGCGAAATCTCCCACAGTGACTTGATTATAGATTAGTTCAGTAGAGTGAACTTGTACGACGTGCCACGAGTCACTGTTTCGACTTTTGGATCTGAAAAATCCACAAAAGAAACTACAGTCTGTCCTCTTTCTATACGTTCTTACACAATTTCAATCCGATCCCTAGAGAGAAAGTTATGACGATTTTCCCCAAGTCACCTGTTTGGAATGTAATTCAAGAGTCTGCAAAAAGACCAAATTCCTCAGATCATATCTCAGAAAATATAGTGTGAAAAGCTCTGAAATTCGGACCCAAGGTTCAGCGTGATTTCTTCTCAAATGGGTTTTTTTTCGACTTCTGAAACATCACAGAAAAAAATTTATAGCGAAAATGCCACGATGACCTGTTTGGAGCAACGAAACCCTAGAATCCAAAGCTCTGATACCAAATGTTACGAAACCAGCTCAAGAAAAGATAGAAAAGATAGATCAACGCCTTAGAATTCAGCCTCTTCGAGGGGGCAACCTCCTTTACATTACATAAATGAACAATTCTTGGATGATACAAATGAAAAGACGTCCTTTCTATATATAGGAGTCTAAGGGGTCATAACATAATCAGAGCCAACATAATAATAATAATGTAAGGGCACAATAATAACAATAGTGGGCTTCTATGTGGCACAATAGTAACAATATGGGCACTACATGGGTACATCAATATAATAAGTGGGTTGTACTAATAACAATAAGGGGTTACACTAGTAGTATAGGGGCCTAACAGATCCTAAGATTGCCAGATTTTAAGAAGATTTTTCAGGTTCGCTGCAATGCAAGCGGTACGGTTATTGGAGCTATACATAGCCAAGAGGATAAACCTATTGCATTTTTTAGCAAGAAGTTGAATGAAAGCAGGCAAAAGTATTCATCCTACGACAAGGAATTCTATGTTGTCGTCCAAGTGCTGAAGCATTGGAGACACTATTTGCTGGGGAATTAATTTTTTTTATTCTCACATAATTTTGCACTACAGTATGTGATGCAATAGCACAAGCTAAATAACAAACATACTAAATGGGATGAATATTTGCAAAGATTCACCTTTGTGTTGAAACACATTAGTGGGCAGGCTAACAAGGTGGTGGATTCATTGAGTAGGAGGGCCTTACTCTTGCAGGAGAGTACTATACAAGTGTTGGGCTATGGGCACTTGAAAGATTTGTATCATACTGACATAGATTTTAAGGAGGCTTACGAAGCATGTTAGAATCCTTTGGTGAGGGACAATAGGCCATGGTTGGACTATAATTTGCTGGAGAATTTGTTGCTTAGGGGAGGACAGTTATGCATTCCTGACTGCTCGATGAGAGAGAATATCATTCGGGAGAAGCACAGTGGAGGTCTATCTAGACATTTTGGCATAGACAAGACATTAGAGCAGCTCAGCCATTTTTAATTTTTGCCAAAAATGTGAAGGGATGTACAGAGATTTGTGACGAGATGTAAAGTGTGTCAGTTGGCAAAAAGACACAGTCAAAACACAAGACTTTACACACCATTTCCCATTCCAAGTAGATCGTGGGACTCAATTAGCTTGGACTCCATATTGTGTCTACCAAGGACATAGCGGGGTTATGATTCGGTGATGGTAGTAGTGGAGCAGTTTTCTAAGATGGTGCATTTCATCCCTTGCAGAAAAACCAGCGATGCCACTCACGTGGCCCACTTTTTCTTTATAGAGATTGTCAGGCTACAAGGTTTGCCTAAGTCTATTCTTTCCGACAGGGATGTGAAGTTTACAAGGCACTTTTGGTTCATCCTGTGGAAGAAGATGGACATGCAGTTGAGTTACAGCTCTGCATATCACCCACAGACCAACAGGCAAACAAAGGTGATAAAGAGGAGTTTGGAGAACCTGCTATGAAGCTTGATTGGTGAAGATTCGGGGATGTGGGATCGAGTACTTTCCCAGGCAGAGTTCGCCTATAACAAATCGCCCAATAGCAACAGGGTTGCAGTCCTTTTCAGATCTTGTATGGCATGCATCCTTGCGGAGTGCATGAGTTGCGAGATCTAGTACAATAGGAAAGGCGAAGTGGTGATGGGGAAGATTTCGCTAACTCAATGAAATATTTTCATGAGAAGGTGAAGATTAAATTACAGGACAATAGTCAAAAACACAAGCAGCAAGCAGATTTGAAATGGAGGGAAGTGTAGTTTAATGTAGGGGATGAAGTCCTCGCGCATCTGCACAAGGAACATTTCCCAAGAGGTGCGTACAACAAGTTGAAGTACAAGAAGATAGGTCCTTGCGAAATTCTCTAGAAATTTTCAGCAAATGCCTACAAAATACAGCTACCACCAGGAATAATCATTTCACCCATCTTTAGTGTGGAGGACTTGTTTCCCTACACTACTGATCTAGAAGAAGACAAAACCACGCGACCTACACGGGACACCCAAGATGGAAGTGAAACTTGGATGAGACAAATGCCTTACATTCAGCCTCGCGAGATCGAGAGAATCCTTGACACTCAAGTGGCCAAACGAACGCAGCGGAAGGAGTATCTGCAATATCTGGTCAAGTGATAAAACCATTCTATGAAGGACAGTTCGTGGCGTGATGCCAGGCAGATAGAGCAGGCGGGTTCTTTAGTCAAGAAGTTCATGGATCAGAGTCATGATTTCCTTTTACACTAGGAGCCTGATGCAAGAGCATCGAGCTAAGGGCACCATGATAGGGTGTTGGTCTCCGCAAAGGTGGAAAGTTTTATGAGTGATTGGTTTCTTTATGTTTAGATAGTCAAAGTAGAATGTAGGAATTTGTTTCTTTCTAATTTCAGTATCAGTTAGGGAATAATCTAGTCAGTTAGAGTCAATGTCTTGTTTGTCTTTAATAAACAATAGTTTTATAACTGTTTCGTTCATTTTAGAAAAAAAATGACAAACATGTCAAATTTAAAATCTTGCAATGCAAGCAAAACTAAATGCATAAATAGTTGTATAACTAATAGAATAGAAACTGAAAAGTAACTACACACAGTTCAGATAACAATGGACAAAAAGTACAAATGGAAGATTGTAAATCATTATGAAGGTTCAACGTATGAGCATAAGTAATAAAAAGCAGAGCAGACAATTTTTATTCATTCAAATGCATTTGTAACAACAATTATAATATTTATTTATTCTTTTTTCCTAATCATTGAACAACCAGAATAGCAGACATGGTGTATGCAGACTATTTCATTTATTTTCTCTTCTAAAAGAATAGCACACAGACAATAGGGATTGCACACGAGTTTCCAAAACGAAGGTTGGTAGTCCACGAAGAGAGATCACTACTAAAACAGACAGGTGAAATTCCAAACAGTTTGAGCAAAGGCGAGCATGTGAAAGCTAGTAATAAAACCTCGACAGAGGTAACAAACATAAACCAAAAATTGTGATTTCTTTTCATTCCAAAACACTATATATATTATATATTCGCATACGTATGACATAAGGTCTGAATATAGCCAACGAACAACTAAAAAGCCGAGTTAGCCATTAGAACCCTAAAAAAGGGTTTCAATTCCAGAAAGACATACATAAACATATATAATTGTATACAACAAACAATTAGCAATCTAAACTAACCAATGGAACCCTAGAAGAGAGTTGCAAATAACCTTCAGGAAATTTTCCAAAATCATTATAACTTTACAAAATTTCGGAGAGTCAAATGAGGGTTTGTGCCAACAACCCAGGATGCATAGCGACGACAGAGGCATATTAACAAGGAAATACCAGGACTCAATCCCATTAAACAGACACAAACTAAGCACTAGAAAAATAAGTCGACACAGTGGCAGAGCCTACCGGAACAAGGACCGTGGTGTTCATACCAAACACACCCGAGGACCAAACCCCCGACTTGCACAACTGAAACAGGGCAATAATGTTAGCAAATTGTCAACTGGAAGAAATAAACGAAGGGTAGAGAATTGTTAGTACATTACAAAAAAAATTACCTGGAGTTCTGGCCACGCAAGAGGAAAGAAAAACCAAAAGTCACAAGCCACAGTGACAAACTAAGGTGGAGGAGCCAAGATCGTTAGAAGCAGCGTAAGACGAGGAGAAAAAAATCGTGGAGATTTAAGTTACCAGAGTGAAATCGTGAACAGGAGGAGGCCACTGTATACGTGACCTATAGAATGCATAACATGAATCAACTCTAATTAGTCGGATAACCATACGGAACAATAACAGTGAAGCAGAAACAAGCCAAGGAACTTAATAGGTCATACTGTGACTCTTTCTCTATGCAAACAAGCAGAGTCATCACCCTGTGCACAAGGAGACGAGCCCTAAAGTCACCCAGACAAACGCAGGTACCACACTCACCGGGCAGAGTAGTCCATGACTGGTGTGCACAGAGTCACAGCTTAATATCATTATTTTGCAACATAAAAAAAAAAATTCCAAACCAAACCCTTAGCAGAGTAGAAACACAGAAAAAATGACGGATGAACAATAGGAGGAATGGGTTTGGCATAGATTGAGCAGCGGGAAATGTAAACCAAGTTAAGTACAGCCAGCATAGTGATATTAAAGACTGTCATAAATGCCACCTTAACAATGTCCACAATCATCAGAAGATTAAACATTAACCATAACTATTAAGTCCATAATAAAATCATTATTTAATCATTTCATAAGTGATTAATGTAATATTGTATTATTTAAACCTTTGTTGTGCAGAACCGTGTGGAACATTGGGCTAGTCCCATCAATGTCCTTCACCAATGATAGAAGGAAAGGCATTCCTTCAAATGGAAAGACCACCTATAAAGTGAAAAGGGCGCACCACCTACCCCAGTTAGGGTTAGAAATCATCCCCAATAGGTAAAAGGTGTTGAACATCTCTGCTAGGTTGACACTAAATGTTATTTAGCTGAGCACCCGAATATAATCCCATGCCCATTTAAGATCATGTCAAGTAAGTGGCTTACTAATATGGAAATCAATGAGCAGTATCGTAGCACAGCATACATATAGTAAGATAGTGGTTTAAAATAATGAGATGGGTTGTATTTCCACCCCAGTAAAGACATGTAACTGCCTGTTAAGACAGAGTAGAGTTGTTCAATTTCGGTGCAGTGATCGGCCTATTTACTGAAGCGGGGTGGCCACGTATGTGTGATGGAGGAGGGATGGGCCATTTTTGGGGGTTTATGTGCACTAAGCTTCTACCTAAAAGCAACACCTGAACTCAGCTTGGATAGATTCATACCTCAAGGTTCAAGGTCCACCCACAGCGGTGCAGAATCAGATCTATCTCTGGTAGTAGTAAAACTATTTCAAAAGCATCTCAGAAATCCTGCTTGGCCCTCTCGCCTTGTACCATTCTCAGTCAATCAGTCTAAGCCCCAGGTGCAGGTCAGTCCCAGGTGCAGGTCAGTCCCAGTCAATATATTATTCTGCTTTTCCAACAACACCCCTGCATTCTTGCCTGAGAAAACCAACCAAATTTGGATTCTTATGGAGTCGTTGTCGCCCTTGTTTCATAGCATCTGTGTTGATTGATTCCCTCACACAATTTTCAACAAGGTTAAACTTACTTGCATAATTGACTCAACTTCATTATTCCAGCTATGTCAAGAAAAATAGATGTATTTCGAGTTTGTATCTCAAAAGTAAGAATACCAGCTATGTCAAGAAAAATAGATGTATTTCGAGTTTGTATCTCAAAAGTAAGAATATTTCTCTCGAGATGGAAGGTACACCCGTTCTCGCTCTATAGAATATGCTTACTTGGCTGCTTCATTGATAGCCTATATGTATGGTGGTTCCACCTTTACTTAATGAGAGGCCCGAGTGACTGAGAGACAACCTCCCACCAAACTACGAATGGGAAAAGGGAGGTAGAGGTTCAATCTAAATTTGATCTCACAAAAACTTATTATTTGACATTCTCATTTTTAGAGACCACAAATAACAACAAAGCTAGTTGTGATTTGTGATTGTTGGTGCATCATGCAAATAAGGCACATACACCAGCTTGGTTGATCCAAACACAACTTCTATACACATATGTCTTACCTATGATCTCTATTGATTTAGGATGAAAAGTCGACTGGTTCAATCGAAGTAACTACGAAGAGATAGAAATTAAGGCAGGTATGGTTTCGGTGTTTCTAATTGGATGCTTCTGGTTCTACTACCTTTATCGTCTCTACTATTGCCTCTATTGTTTCCTCTGCAGTCTAGTGAAACTCCAGTCTTACGGACCTGTATAGTCTGGTCTGGCTGACTAGAGAACTCATAAGCATTCACCCTACTATGTCAATCCATGTTTGTCTTTCGCCTCCCTATAAAGTCATTTCCCCTTACTTCCCTGTTGATGGTGCGCTTGCTGATCAACTCGGTAAAATGAATATACGTCTTATAGAGGCTGGTGCTTCCTTAGCTACTATTGCTCCCCTTTACTTCTATTGTCTTTGTCCTTTCTTATGTCGACACGCTTCTGGGTTTCATCCTTCTTGGGAACCTGGACTTTCTCTCTAGCTAGGCAAGGTTGCTTTGGAACCATGTCCGTTTAAGCCATGGAAAGAAAATAATTACTACTTGAATAAGTTTGTCTTAAAAGGAGTCCTGCACTCCCTTACCTGATTGTTTGCCTTAGATTTTGTTCAAGATTTTGAAGTGGAGGTGCTAACTTGTGAGATGGGGAGCTTGCTAGATGGTGGAATTTCAAACCATCCTCCTAGCCAGGACACAGGTCTTTCAAGCCAGGATGCGGCACTTTCAAGCCAGGATGTAGAGCTTTTAGTGATGCAAGGATTACAGTGATGCAAAATCATTGAAGGTCCGCCAACCTGTAGGGATGTCGATCATTTCCAGTATTTTTCATCGAAGGTAGCGGCCGGGCAGCGACCATTTTGAACAGAGAAAATGAAAATAGACGAACGTTCATGAATATGTATGATAACTTATTGTTATGTGGGTAGTGACGGGTGGCCAGAATATATGACATAGCCATGTTGTTACCGGACAGGTGTAGTACGGGACCAAATGACATTAGCCATGTGGTTACGTGATAGGTGTGCCTATAACCAAATAACATTTAACATTCAATTCCAAGAACTAATGTTAGTATTAGTTTGCACTCTGCCAACGTGAATGAAATATATACCATATTATGCATGCTTATGGCTTCCCCGCCTTAGAAAGAGGCGAAATAAGACCGAGAAAAATGTCATTAACTCCCGAAAATTAATTCTTAATTATAGCAAGGACTAACGCTAAAGCCATCGTTCGAATTACTATAGTCCCAGTGGGGAGGCAGATTCGAATTACTATAGTCCCAGTGGCGAGGCAGGTACTAATAAAAGAGAAACGATCAACTCGCGCCCACCTCCACGCCAGTTTTATGTACGTCTTCGTTGCGAATAACTGAATAATATTTCAAATATTGACAACTTAATATAAAATCCAATCTTTAATGCTTCCTTCCCCTTGCTATATAAACATATTTAATGCTTCGTTCCGCTAGCTATATAAAATTATATAATCCGTACAAGTTGTAATCTTAAATTAGTTTAATGACAAATATCGTTATAACTACTCATAATTTATATAAATAAAAATTACAAACTTAATGACTATCCCCATAATTCCTTTCTTATTTTTATAATGCAAAATAAATATTAAACAAAGTTTTGGGGACATGTATATGAGATGTTAGTAAATTATGTAAAGCAATAAAATGACTGGGTTCCCTAATGAGGCACGGCTTTAATGGCATTAAAAAAGGGCAAATGATACACTAGCGAGTCGCGCCGACCTGCACCCCAGCATTAAGTACGTTTCTGTTGTGAATAATTGTATAATATTTCAAATATTGACAACTTTGGAAGCTCGCTGGCCTGAGGAATCACTCAGGCCAATCACAACTGGCCTAAGCGACGGAAGAATTCACTGATGCCGACAACCAAGTTATTAAATTTGATATTTGGAAAAAAAATTAAAAATTGCCATGGTCAATAGTGATCTAATTTTAAGGGATGGTCTTAATTTTGTTTGGAAGGCACATATTTATTTAACCCTTTAAAGCTGAATATTTATAAAAGAAATTGTAGCTTTTTTAATAAATGTATATTAAATAAACTTTCTATAAAAAAAATGCAAAAATAAAATGGTGTCTTAAATCTTTAAAATTTAAAAAGTCTCTACATTAAAACATTATAAAATCTCAAGAGAATTTAGTAAATAGACAAACATTTTTCTCAAATTCTGTTAAAAAAAGTAAACATATGTTTCTTCTATTCATTAGATAATCTTCAAAAGTATTTGAATTTACATCATTGAAAATAGAAATCTATTTGCACAATGGAAAAATTTTTCTTAGTTTTCATTTGTTTCTAATTTATAGGCTCTGTTTTGTTTAGCTTGAAACAATTTAAAGCAAACCAAAAAAATAAATATATACCTTCAACAACCAAGGGAATTGAACTTGTCTCTTAACAATGATCAATCAAAGAACACTATCAATAGACTTTCATCTCCATTAAAAACTTCAAGCTTTATAGATTCAAAAATTTATGTAATTAAAATGAAAGTTTTCTACATCTAATAGGGAAATATTCTAATATGTAATACACATTTGCAGTGTTGTTGTTGTATGGCTTGGTTGGTCCTTTTTTTGTTTAAGAATGGTTTTATAATTTGGTTCTTACAATGAATTCAAGTTTGGTTGATATCTTTTTCTAATAATGCAGTTTCTTTTCGTTGATGTCTTTTTCTAATAATATGGTTTCTTTTCATTAACAATGTCATTTAATTTTTCTATGATTTCAACATCAACTTAAAAACCCTTCATAGCAGCATCCACATGGACACCCACACGCACAACTTATTTCATAGATGTGGAATGGAGAGAATGAAGCAGGAGACACAATAGTAGTTGCATCTATAGCTATTGGTATTCTATATCTTTCACGAAGACCAAAAAAGAAATAAAATTAAGTTGTAGGAGGGTAGACACACCACTATTATGTTGTGTGGTTATTAATAGAGCCCTCGAGTTTCATTTTAACACTTTTCCCTCGTTCAAAACTCTACATAATTTTATGGGAATCAAACTTATTATTTCTCAATTTTTTTTATAGCATTAATTTCTATGTTTTCAAATTATTGAGAGTTAATAAAGAAAAAGGCTTTTTAAGATAAGAGAAGAAATACCGGGTTTTAAATGAAGTTTGATTTTACAAATACTAGGCTTAATAGTAAGCTTGATTACAGTAAGTTCAAATTGCAGCAATTCTAAGCTTTTGTAAGCATTATGGTTTAAATGAAGTTTGATTTTACAAATACTAGGCTTAATAGTAAGCTTGATTACAGTAAGTTCAAATTGCAGCAATTCTAAGCTTTTGTAAGCATTATGGTTCTCAGTCACGAAATCATCTAAAAATAGAAAAGAGATGGTAGTATTTATTTACAATAATATTAAAAATGTTTGAATCACTAAGTGTAGTTACCACCATCTAATGGGGTAATTTCATAATTGAACAATCTTGTCTGAATGGTTGTTGACAAGAAGGAAATAAAATTTTGCAAATTAGGAAAGAGAATGAAGATACAATAGAAAATGTGGTTATGCCGTAAAAAAAGTCAATGTCATCACTTTAATCTATTTTTAAACATGATAAAATTACATCTTTAACTAATTCATTTCATTTATTACTATAAAATAAGAATTCAAATTAATAAAGAGATTTCTCTCTATATACCCATGTTTGCTAAGAAAAAAACCCTAAATAAAGAGCCATACCGCTCTTATTATGCTATCTGAAGATTTCCATATCGAACATCAAAGTTTCAAAGTAATGATGTTTTCATGGAAAATGTAAGAAACACTATCAACCTTATTATACTATGTCAAGATATCTATGTGGAACATCAAAGTAATGTCATGAATATTTAGTCATAACGGTAGGATGGAAGATGTTGTCATAGTGGTAGGATGATCATTACTCGAATATATTCAGCATGATCAGTACTAGAATATATTTGACATCATCGAAGATGTAGTAGATGGTAGCAGTTATTTACAAGATGAAAAAAGAAAATTGTGAATCAATAAGTCTAATGAGATAATCTCTTAATTGAATAATCTTGTATTAATGGTGAGTCGACAAGAAAGAATAAAATTTTACAAATTAAAGAAAATGGAGATACCACAAAAGATCTAGTATGTGGTTATGATGTAAAAATGTCAATACTGTCACTTTAATCTATTTTGAAGTGTTGGACAAGTATGAAAAATATAGTTTCAAATGCTGAACTGCAAACCTGTTGAAGGCCATTGATTGGGACTATAAAATTGCTTGCCTTTATCAAAGCTTCAGAAGCTTCATAACAACACTTCCAATCCCCTCGAAAAACAAATATATGAAAAAATATGAAGTGAAATACTTCAATGGATTGATTTTTCATAGTTCAGTGGAGCAATAAAATGCCCACAGCATGCTAGGTAGTACTTCCAGTTTTGCCCTTTTAAGAACGAAATGATGAAATTGCCGTGAAATGATAACCATTAAGATTACAGTCCGTATCAAGCAGAATCTCTTAATCTTTCCATTCAACTCCAAGGTTTTAAGGTTCCACTCCTTATAAGCAGAATCCCTTAATCTTTCCATTCAACTAGTAGTATTTCACTTAAAGTTTCGGCTTTTTGTTAGGAAACATTCCGAATAGTATGTTGCTATAAATGCACTGAACTGACCTCTTATTCAAGGAAGAATATTATAAAACACCTTTTATTCGTGGAAGAATATTATAAAACAGTTTGCTATATTACAGAGAGGATTCAGATGACACTGAAAGTTTGGAATAGACACTATATGGAAATTTACGTATGAACACAGAATGGTGTATGCCAAATTGATCATCTCATTATTAAGAAATGTTTAACACACTAATGAGACTCCTCGTATAAAGTAAGACATGACAGGGTGTTTTCCCAACAATTTATGAATATAATATTAATGGAAAACTCCACCATAAACGTTTACATATAGGACTGTTTAGAGCTTACTCAATTCGAAACAAGTTACTCACCTTAGACAGCCCGATAGATTGTCTTTTACGGAAGCTCTATGGTAATCAATTTTGATTAGTCGTAAGGTGGCCAATTCTGGTTACTCGAGCGGAAATGCAGCCCAGAACGGTTGCTATTATACTTCTGGTCTTGTTTCTAGTCGACAACATTCCATCGGCCGAAGCTCGGTTTATCCACTCATATAACGTTCCTGTGAAAAATTACCGTGGTCTCGTCCGTCTGAACCCTAATGGAAACTGTCCTGTTCTTCGTGGCAAAGCCGCTGTTGGCGGTAACTACATCGTCGGAGGTCGTCGTGGAACTGGTCATAGAATTAGTAAGAAATCAAAAGTCCCCTCGTACAAGCATAATACGGAAAAGAAGAAAGAGAGAGATATGGTTTTTCATCCAATGGGTCATAGTCCAGGAATAGGGCACGACAACCCTCCTGGCCGTTGACAATTCTGTTTCATAGGGATCAGCAAGGGTAAATAATCAATGGTTATATAGGAAGTTGCATTCTGTCAATGTTTTCATGTATATATGTACTTCTCTAGAAAAATTTGAAATCGCTATCAATCAAGTCTTCAGAAGAATCAAACTCTACGAAGTGCATGGTTTATAAAGATGGATAGTTTTTAACGTGAAGTCTTAGTATATAAAAAATTCTTACGAATTGATACGTCTAATTACTTGATGGGTGATTAAGATGGATAAACTCGTCTATATATGTGGCGACGCCTATTTCATCTTCTGACAGAAAAAAAACTCATGGTTGACACACCATATCCATCTATAATACTGGATAGTAGTTGTACGCCAAAATGAACAAAGTGAAACCAGATATTAGGGTGTAGAATAAAATGTGTTACACATCAGGCGAATTCGTGCAATGATTTTCACCCAGTTCGATATATGCTCTGTTTATTCATGTTCTCTTTAGATTATATTTTCCCTCCTAGTCTTTTCCGATTACCCTTAATGAAAATAGTAATAGTGTTCCTATGCGATTTATATTAATTCGTAACCCTAACAGATCGTGGACAATGACATAAATGCGTCCCTGGTTAAAAAAAACATGCGAGAAAAGTAAAAGAATACTTTTAAATCTGAACGACTGAACTTCTGAATCTGTCTAAACAGCTCGTGGAACTTTCAAGCGTGATCAAGGTATCCGAGGTTATTATGCCAATATGAGGGTCTATTTCTAACACTGTTTTTAGAAATTTTCTTGGTGTATATTTGATCAAATCAATGGTTTTCAAGCCGTTTTCAAATTACCAACCTCATTTTTGTATCGGCATTGTAACCATCTGCGGTCCGTAACCTTAACTCTTGTATTAGACTTACAACGACCTCGAGTCTTACTTAACTTACAAATTCAAAAATTCAAAAATACACATAGGTATTTTGATTATTATCTATACAAGTATACTAATTCATTTGTGCATTAATGGATTGATTTTTTTAACTTTTAACTTTTTTTTCTATTTAAATTTGAAAAATGACTTTCGCTTAACACAAGCTTGCAGACTTCTTGTGCTTAATCCTCTCGATCTTCCTTGCCATAACACCACCTCATTAAACCGACGCCCCAAAACTTTAAAGTTTCAAAAATATTGACTTTAATGATGATTAGGTGTATGGACAATATGATGATGGTGGTGGTTAACGTCTCCTGAAACTACACTTTGGTCCATCAGACCTAAAGAAACAAATTATTTAGTTTGATTTAAGATTTTATTCCTATGCTCAAAAAGGTTGGAGAGAAGCCTTCAAAGAACACTATAATTTTGACATCGTAAAGGGCTAAGAAGGTAAGTATTGCCAAAGAGATTTTGAAACTAAAATGTAATGTGGTTGTAAGTGGGGCACTCAGAGGAAGTGATTTTTATCCTCGATGTTCGTATTCTCATAGAGATTGCAGAACCTTTCCATCCATGATGTTTTAGAACTATCCAATGACTCATTTCACTATGGAGCTCATGAGAATTCATTGTAATCTTGGCTATATTAATTCTCTTCTTTGAGCTAGTTAAAACATAGAGATACTTTTGAGCTTCTAGGGTGGGGTTGATGACCTCCTTATAATATCTTAATTTTCTTTTAGCTTCTAAATCTTTCTCACACCACATTTTTTATTTGAACTTAGAAGTAATGATATTTTTAATGTTATTGATGTTTTGCAATGCAACATTCTCGTCGATCTCACAATGGTTTAACGAGGCCCTAGTGTCTATATACCAACCTCGCTTGAGCCTTAGGTGGTTTTGGCTGGAATTTAAAGCTAGTTTAGGAAGTCTATGGTCTCCTATGTTATTGAGTTTGTACTTGTACAATAGAAGCTTAGTCATAGCTAGGCTCTCGATAGGGGAAAGACACACTTCTATAAGGAGAATAGGATAAGGTGTGTTGCTTTTAATTTTGAGGTTATACATTATAAAATGCTTCTGGATTTGCTCAATCTTTCTCCAAGATTCTTTTGAGATGCTACAACCCCAAACCTCACATCCATATAAGATAACTGGAGTGACTAAACTTTCAAAGAGAAGCTTCTTTCTATCCCACATTATGATGTTTTCCATTTTACAATTATTTCAAGACCAAAATAAGCTTTCCACCCCACATTAATCCTTTTCTCAGTGCTATTGTTCCAGTTGAGCTTGTGATGAATATCAATTCCTAGGTACTTGTAGGAAGACACTTCCTCAAAGTTACTATTATCATACATAAAATTAGCGTAAGTGTCCTTGGATTTTATAACAATAACTTTTGTTTTATCACTATTAACAATCATACCCATGGTAGAGCAGAAATCCTTAAGCAGTCTATGTTGCTTATCAAGATTGGATGGGCACCTTGCGAGAAGAACGATATCATCAGGATAGAGAAGAAGGATGATGACTATCCCAGCTAAGATCGTGCCAGCACATCTTGCTTCCTCTAAACAACCTTCTAGCTTGTTGGTGTAAATGCCAAATAGGGTAGGGGAGAGGGGGAAACCTTGTTTAAGTCCGATATTACACTTAATATCTTTCGACCACCCCTTATTTCTCTTTAACTTGGCAATTAGATTCTCGTATAACCTTAAAGCGCTCGCTCTCAACTCAAAATGAATCTTTAGCTCTTCTAATCTATTCCATAGGTTGTTTCTAGGAACTGTATCGAAAGCCTTTCTAAAGTCCATAAAGCAACATAAAGGATTGGATTTATCATTCTGGCATTCCTCCATAATGATCCTAAGCATAACGACGTGGTCCATTGTTGAGTGCTTCCTTCTAAAACCCACTTGGCCTCTAGCCCACTTACCTTCACTTTCAAGCCATATGCTCAACTTCTTTTCCAAAATAATACCATATAACTTGGCTAGGAGAGCGTTGATCATAATTGTCCTATAATTAGAGGGCTTATTTGTATCCTCACTTTTAAAAATAGGGATAATGAGGCTTTGAGTCCATGGCTTAGGGAACCCTTGCTTGATTGCTTGATTGAAAATCTTGTGGATGTGGGGGATGAGGACAGGGCCTCCAATTTTTACGATTTCCACCTGGTAACCCTCAATGTCCTTAGCTTCCCATTAGCCAAACGATAAATCCCAAAATCAATGTCTTCTAATGGGAAAATTTCTTTTGTAGTGAGAAGGGTTTCAAAGTTATCCATGGCATTTGGAGATTCATAAAGCATTTTAAGATAGGAATTCCAGTCGTGCAAAGCAATTTTATTATTATCTTTAGTTTTCCTACTTAGAATCTGCCTCCAGAATTTCTTAGGAGCTACCTTAGAGAGGTGTAAGATATTCTCTTGTCTTTTATGAATATACTGCATTTTTTTCCTTTTAGTTAGGGCTTTGTATATTTTTTTTTGTCAATTTAAAGAGATTCATGAACAACTTCCTTAATTTCTCTCCTTGCATTTTTACAATCTTTTTCATACGCGAGGTGTGATATCAACGATCGGCGATTGGGGTGATTGGGGTGATAAGCGGATCGACAGATCGGTGATCCGCATACCCAAAGGGAAAACCCCTGACCGTTGCGATTGTGATTAGTGATCCAGACGCAAACCCCATTGGGATTATGGATCCGATTTCATAAAATTTGAAATCCGGGGTTTTTAGATTTTCTGTGTATAAGCGCATTTCCACTATATAAGATGAAATACAAAAGAAACAACCTGAAGCGATAAATCCAGACCCAAAAGGTTTATAAACACATCCCTATAAATTTTGAAATCCATGGTAAGTGGGATTTTGGGCAGACCTCAGATGGTAGGTGGTTTTGAATGGGTGTAGCCCAAACCCATACACTGCCCGACACGTGGCATGGCTATGGAGAGGGAAAACTACCTTTTCGGGTGGGTAACCTCCATGCACATAAGCCGCCCGAAATGAATATCAACTGTTGCATCAAAGATGACACAAATCAACGATAAGCTTGTGATAACCATAAAAGGTGGAGCTAAAAGGGTTTTTAGGGTTGATTTAATGGAATTTAATGTCCGGATTTCACACTCGATAGTGTATTTTCAGAAAATCTTTGTGTATTGGAATTTTTGTCCATTTTTTAGTTTTTGCCTGGAAAAAGGCCTCGATCCCTTTGTAACAGCTCGTGATCATTGTGCGACGGAGCAAGCATGCATTTTGTAGATAATGATGCATTTGGGAACGCATAGAGCCACAGAGTCACATAGCGAGATGGATAGTCGAGCAGACAAGGAGCAGAGAAGCCACAAAGCTGCAGAGGGATGATTACATTCAGAAAAATGACTGGGGAAGCCACAGAACTGAAAACATGCCTCGAGAGAGCCAAAGAGCCCAATTAATGAGGAATCTAGTAAAAGATAAGCACAGAGAGTTTCAATAGTCACTTGGAAGTCGAGTGATCCAAAAATCTTAATCAATAGCAACAGAGACTGCTCAAGGCTGTTGGAACGTTACTAAGCGGCGCTTGGAGGTCAAGCAATCCATTGATGCACGCAGAGGCTGAGAGATAACTCAGAGAAGCCAGAGCCGAAGAGCCAGAGCCAGAGCCATGAGCGAGAGCCAAGAACCAGAGCCATAACCACATCCGCAGCCATGAGCCAGAGCTAAGAGCCAGAGCCAGAGCCGAGAGTGAGAAAGTTGAATGCTTCAAACCCAGGGATGAGATGGTGTTCTAAGCCCATTGTGTTTGGTGTAAACCAGTGAGGTTCATCATGGTGCTTCTAAAAGAACTACTGCCATAATCCCAGAGAGCCTAGTCGAGTTGACTATAGCTCAAGGAGACGTAGCCTAAGAGTTTTGGGTGAACTCCATATTAGATTGTTGTTATGTGTGTTTGCTTTGTTGCTGCATTGCATTGTTGCTTTATTTGTTGTTATATGCTTTTATATTAGTTCAAGCAAATAAGCTTTAAGCACATTAACAGTTAAAAATAAACACAAGCATACAACTATTTCAAGCACTTTTTAATTCCGCAATTGGTTAATCATAATAACTTGGGAACATTTAAGTTTTGGAAGTGGGAGATGTTCTTGTAATTTCACAAGAAGCCTTTCAGGCCCCATTTTTATATTAGGTGGTATCAGAGCTTAAGATTAGTTAACCCCACCTTCAAAGAAGGTTATTTCAGAATGCTTGATTGACAGAGCAAAGATTACTTGTCGTAAGGGTGTTTAAACAGTCAGAGGTTGATTGTATGCTTGTTTGCAGACTGACTATTTTTTGAGCTTGCAGAGATGAAGGGAAAGCTATTGATAGCTCAGTCTAGGAAATACAAGAATGAAGAAGAGCTGAAGGCATTCTTCTTATCCCAAAGGACCTCAAAGCAATCCTTGAAGCACAAGAGGTTTGTTGCGAAAGGTTGCTTGGATAATCTCTTTGTTGATCTTGTTTGAAGTTTTTTGTTCATTGGCATAATGACAATTTCTACAACTGAGTCCTCAAATTCTTCTTTCTTCACAAGAGTCTTTGATGAAGACATGAAGGAATATTTGGCCACCATGATGGATATGGTGAGAGAAATGTATGAGAATGGAAGGAAGAGCAGCATACTTAGAGAGCAGTTGAATTCTGTGGAGGAAGAGAAGTAGATGCTTTTTGACAAATTGTGGGAAATGGAGAGACAACTTCATAATGCAAATATGAACCCGAAAAGCATGAGTGAGTTGGATTCTCAGCTCTTTGTTGCCAAATAAGCCTTCGTCAAGTATCAGCTTGAAGAAGAGGTAAACGATTCCAGTTTGTCTTCAAATTCTTCTAACAATGCCTATATTGGTTCTTTTGAAAAACATATTCGAGTTATAGGTTCCAAGCTTATGTCCAAGATGGGCTATGAAGGAAAAGGCTTGGGTAGACATGCACAGGGTATTGTTGAGCCAATAATAGTTGAGAAAATACCTAAGTATTTGGGTCTTGGCTATGGACAAGCATATGGAGACAGTTCCAAAGCTGCCATGAAGACCATTGAAACAACTCCAAGGAGTTGCATTGTAGGTCTGCCACCTCAAGAGTGTGAAGATTGGTTTCAGGAGGAATGCAATGGCTTGAAACATCATTTGCAGGATGAAGGTGTTTAGAAGCACACAATTGGACCAGAGAGTTGTCGAAACTCTAACAACCTTGAAGAGATTGATGGTGTTCCAAAGGGGGCCACTTCTTCGTTTGCCTCACCTCCTCATGAAGGAAATAAAGGTGAAAGAGAAAGTTAAAAATCTTGTTCTAATCATCTTCCTTTTAATTTTTCAAAGCATGATAAATTTCTGCATAGATATGGGAAAATAATTGCTTGTTTCTTTTGTGGTTTGGATAACCTTAAGGTTTCTAGATGTTGGAAGAGAATGGCCACATACAAGAAACTTTTGAAGGAAAGGAAGTAAGAAGCCAAAGGTCCATTGGACAAGGAAAATCATGCTGTCTAGAGGATGCACATGCAGTGCACTTACTGCCATAAGCAAGGACATCTTGTTGAAAAGTGTTGGACTCTGAATCTAGCAATGTTTCCACAAAAGCTGAAGAACGTGGAAAGAGAAGATGGCAGAGATGGAAAGGAAGATTCCATGAATGATGTGTTTTAGGATGATTCACATGTTGATGCTGATGTGTAGACAAGGTAGTATCTTTGAAAGGTATTGGTGAGAAATGGTTAGAGTTCTTATCCAATTAAGATTGCATGTCTATTGATGTATCTATTTTCGTTTCTTTGTTAATGAGATGCAAGTTGTAGGTTTCTACCAAGAAGGTGAATGGAAATGTTGAGTAGGAGACTTACTTTGTTGCTGCAATAGTATATTTCATTTGAGCTTCGAAAGTAAAGTGTGCTTAAGCGAAAGTTGAAGGATGAAATGCATGCGTAAACTTGATATGCATGAACACGGGGATGTTGATCATTTCCTTGTATTTAAAGATGTATGTGTAATTAACATGGAGGGTTGATTGCTTTGTTGTAACATGCATGTGATGTTGACATGGAGAAGTTAATTTGGTCTCTAAGATGGAGAGAATGATAAAGTGTTTCATCTTTGAAAAAGAGTCCTAATGGTCTTTTTCCACCAGATTGACTTGAAGGGTCATTTGTTTTAAAGACATATTTTGTGGGCTTGTTATCTAGTCCATCGTTTGTATGAAGATGTAAGATATCAAGGTGTTCAAAAATGTGAAAATTTGTTTCTTTTGTTGAAGAAAGAGTTTAGGCCATCCAGTTGTTGTCTGTATTTCCATTATTGTTAATAGTTGTTGTTGATAGCTTGTCAATCATGTACAAATGAAAGTTTTTTGGAGCAGATGTACTTCACATTTGTTTGATCCACCTTGGATTAATGATCAAGGCAGAGAAGTTCAAACTACTTTTTATGACCATTGTAGCAGGAGTTCTGTAGGAAAGCAAGGAGGAAGATAGTTCTTCCGAGGAGGACCAACACATCTAGGAAGAAGAGTGGTCAAAGGCTTTGGTTTAGAGGTACTATGTAAGGAAAGTGTATGGAGGCTGAAATAAGAGGGTGTTGTTACTCTCATTTACTGTTTAGATCAATATGTCAGACTTTTGAAGACCAAAAGTTCTTTTAGTGGGAAGGTGTGATCCAATATGTATCCTGGATAGACTTCTAAGTCTAAAGTGTTCCTCACAGAGGAAAATGAAAGTCCAAGATTGCTCCTGGAAATAATCCCATTGCATATATATTCTCATTCTGAATCTACTACAACTTGAATGGGCTACAATGGACTTTAGATGAAGAAGTTATCGCAGAAAGAAGATTGCCTCTGTCCTTTGGAAAATGAGGCATTTCTTTTAAAAATTGCCTAAAAAGGCTCCTTAAGGAAATCACATTGCAAAAGGCAAAAGCGAAGGACTTAACGCAAAGGTGGAAGGACTCCTGATCAGTGATATCCAATATATCTGATCGAATGTAGGCTTTCGCCCGATATCGAGATCCTAGATAAGGCAACATGCAATGAGCGATATCAATAATCGACGATCGAGGTGATCAATGCTTGGTCGATCAGTGATTGGAGGGGCAGAAGCCATATACCCCCGCCGGCCCGACACGTGAGTGCAATATTGGCGATCATGATCGGGGTGATCAGTAGATCGACATACCTAAAGGGCAGACCCCTAGGCCGTTGCGATCTCGATTAGTGATCCGGACCTGGACCTGATAGGGATTATGGACCCGTTTTCATAAAATTTGAAATCGAGGGTTTTCGAATTTTTTGTGTGTTAGCTCTTTCCGCTATAAAAGACGAAATACAAAGGAAACGGTCCAAAGCGATAAATCTAGATCCGAAAGGTTTATAAACGCAACCCTATAAATTTTGAAATCCTTGGTAAGCAGGATTTCGGGCGGACGTCAGGTGGTAAGTGGTTTTGAATGGGTGCGGCCCGAGCCCATACATTGGGTGACACGTGGCATGGCTGTGGAGAGACAAAACCGCCTTCTCGAGCGAGTAACCTCCGTGGACATAAGCCGCCCAAAATGAATATTAACTGTTGGATCAAAGATCACAGAGATCAATAGTGGGATTGTGACAGCCATAAAAGGCAGACCTAAAAGGGTTTTTAGGGGCAATTTAATGGAATTTGATGTCCGGATTTCACACCTGATAGTGTATTTTTAGAAAATCCCTGTGTATTGGATTTTTTTGTCCATTTTTGAGTTTCTACCTAGAAAAATGCTCTGATCCCTTTATAACAGCCCTTGATCATTGTGCCACGTGGCAAGTGGGCATTTTGCAAACAATGATGCGTCTGGGAATGCACAGAGCCACAGAGTCACAGAACGAGATGGGCAGTGGAACAGACAAGGAGCAGAGAAGCCGTAGAAACGCAGAGGGATGATTACACACAGAGAAATAGTTGGGGAAGGCTCAAAGCCAGAAACATGCCTCAAGAGAGCCAGAGAGCCCAATTAATGAGGCAACTAGAGAAAAGCTAAGTGCAAAGAGTTTCGAGAGTCACTTGGAGATCGAGTGAACGAGAAAGCTCAATTAACAGTAGAAAAGACTACTGGAAGGTTGCTAAGGGGTGCTTAGAGGTCAAGCGATCCATTGATACACGCAGAGGCTGAGAGAGAGCTCAGAGAAGCGAGAGATGAAGAGCCAGAGCCAGAGCCAGAGTCAGAGCCAAGAATTACAGCTAGAGTGAGAGCCGAGAGCCAAAAAGCCGAGAGTTTCAGAGCGAGGGATGAGATGGTGTTCTTAGCCCATTGTGTTTGGTGTAAATGAGTGAGGTTGAGCATGGAGCTTGTAAAAGAATTGCTGCAATAATCCTGGAGAGCCTAATCAGGTTGACTAGAGCTCAAAGAGATATAGCCCAAGAGTTTTGGGTGAACTCCATATTATATTATTGTTATGCGTGTTTGCTTTGTTGTTGCATTCCATTGCTGCTTTATTTGTTGTTATAAGTTTTTATATCATTTCAAGAAAATAAGATTTAAGCAAATTAATAGTTAAAAATAAACACAAGCATACACCTATTTGAAGCACTTTTTAATTCCGCAATTGGTTAATCATAATATATTTGTAAAATTTAACCTTTGGAAGTGGGAGAGGTTATTGTAATCTCAATTGAAGTCTTTTAGGCCCCATTTTCAGATCATTTAAGATGTCAAATTTTTTTATTTCATTGTATAAATGGTAAGGAAGTGAATGGAGCAAAATTTCTCTGCCCGTTATTTTATTGATATAAAATTGAAAATTTGGAGAAAATAATGTTAGAGAATCTAATTTCAAGGACCTGCTGTATGTCATAACGGTCTACTATATGTCATAACGGTCTATCTCTATCTCAGTGTCACAAACTTCAGTCCAAATTTTGTTGATTTGTACCTTAATTTTATTGCAGTTATTTACTGTTACTGTCTTTTATGAAATTTTATTTAGATAATTTTAAATATTGAGAAAAACATCTCTACTTCACATTCATTCTCATGATATCATAACTCAGTCTGCGTAAGACTCCTTCACAGGAAAAGAGAGAAAAGATATAAAACTCCCAAACAATAGCACAACTCATCAACTTGAAGAGTGTTAATGTACATGCACTTAGACTAGCTGTGTTGGTGTACATGCACCTAGATTAGCTCCAGTTAACTTATTGCATGCATGTGGCACATGTACACATTAACATAAGATAAAGCGCACTTAGCTTTAGTTAGCTTTAGTTATTGCATGTACAACTAAGCTTAACTTAGTTTCTTTTATGTATTTATTCTAAAACTAATATTGTAGAATCAATTTTTATTCTTTTCTCAATTCTTACTCACTTCCTTCCTTCTCTTGCAAGCTTGTTTATTGTTTTGCAGATCTAGATCTGTGTATCTCAAAAATCTTACATGGTATCAGAGCACAGGGATTTGTAATCAGTGCACAAGAAATTTTATTTGCAGGTTCAGAAGATTGAAGCAACAACAAAGAATGGAGTCTAAATTGGAGTTTCCACAATCGGCAATTCTCACTCCATATAATTATTTCGAATGGAAGCCAAAGGTTCAACTTCATCTCAGAAGTAGAGGCTTATTTTGAATAACCATGGAAACAGAAGTTGAACCAACATCGGCAATGGAGAAAACAAGATATTTCAGTCGCATGGACGAGGCCTTCGACATCCTATGTTTATCTATTTCTCCGAAACTACTATTTCATGTTGAATCATGTTCAACTCCAAATGAAGTATGGAAAATTTTGGAAGGATTGTTTGGAAAACAGGATGAAATGCAAGGTCACATTCTCGAAAATGAGTTAAACTCATTAGATCCAAGAAACTTTGAGAACATTCAAGACTTTTTCACAAGGTATAAAGCCTTGTTGGTTCAGCTGAAAGGATGCGGGATCGACAAATCCAAGCAAGAAATGAGTCGATTCTTTCCATTTTATCAAAACTTGGTCCAGAGTATGCAGTATTCGTCTCTACATTCCACACAGTCATATCTGCAACTGGTGCAGCTTGGAGGATGCCCTCACTGGATTCTTTTATTCAGTCTTTTATGCATGAGCAAGATAAGCTCATCAAAATGGGCACACTTAAAAATTCCAAAGCGCATGCACTTACTGTGCATGCAAAAGGAAAGGCAAATTCCAAAGACCATCAGAAAGGAAAAGGGAAGAAGGATCCTGATCCAAGAAAGGTAGGACATCCCAAACCCCCTGATGGATCATCTGGCTCAAAGGAAAGGAAAGGAACAAAAGGGCAATCAATGTGCAATTATTGCCACCATGGTTTTCATCCTGAATCTGCATGCATGAAGAAGACTATATATCTTATGGCGCAGACACTCCAGCAACACAATCTTGGAGACCACATTCTTGAGAATGCTAAGAAGAAGTCTGGAGAAAAAGCACCAGATCCAAGAGGTAACGGGCATGCTTTGATTTCTCTTCATTCTGCACCAGAAGAATGGATCATCGATTCAGGAGCTTCACATCATATGGCTTCTTCAAAGGAATCCTTTTCTTCTCTACATGCATACTCAGGTCCCCCCATTCTCATGGGGGATAATTCTGCAGTTGCAACAACTGGACAAGGAAGAGTGCAATTTGAAGATGGAAGTTTTGAAAATGTCTTGCATATTCCAAGGCTTTCTGTGAATCTTCTCTCAGTGTATCAGATGACACACACAGGCAGCAGAAGGAAAGTGGAATTTACCCCAGATTCCGTGAGCATTTATGACATGCAAACCAATTTGAAGATTGCATCTGGTAAGGTAAATGATCAATCTCGTCTGTATACATTTTCTGATTTTGTTCCTCAATCAGATTCTATTTTGCTACTTACGCATGCAAATGAAGAAAGTAGGATTTGGCACGAGAGATTTGGGCACTTGAATTTCAGATATATGTAACAGCTTAGTAAGCAAGCGATGGTCAAAGGATTGCCAACCATTGAATTTTCAGATGGTGTTTGTAATGGATGTGCTCTTGGAAAGCATCCACAAGAAAAATTCGAGAAGGGGCATGCATGGAGAGCCTCTTCACCTTTGGAACTTGTACACAGTGATCTCATGGGTCCATTTCCGGTGCTTTCAATGAGCAAAGAAAGATATGTGTTGTCATTTGTAGATGATTACACGAGATTCACTTGGGTTTGCTTCTTAAAACTCAAGTCTGAAGTTTTTCAACATCTAAAGATTTTCAAAGCGCATGCGGAAAATCAGTCTGGAAAACGCATCAAAATACTCTGCACAGATAATGGGACGAAATATGTCAACAAAGTTATCAAGAATCTTTGTGATGAAGCAGGCATATAGTTGCAGCATACAGTTCCTTACACTCCACAACAAAATGGCATGGCTGAAAGGAAAAATCGATCTTTGAAAGAGATGGTTAATTGCATGTTGCATGCAAGATCTCTTCCGTCGAAATTGTGGGCCGAAGCTATTAATTGTGCCTCATACATCCAGAATGTATCTCGTCATAAATATGTTAGTGGAAAAACACCTTTTGAGGCTTGGACTGGCATACAACCTGAAGTTAGTCATTTCCGCATTTTTGGATCTCGAGCATGGGCCCGCATTCCTCCAGAGAAGAGAAAGGCTTTGGAGCCTCAAAGCAAAGCATGCATGTTTGTTGGATATTCTGATGAAGTCAAAGGGTACAGATTGCTTGATATGCACACTGAAGAGCTCTTTATTGAGAGGAGTGTAAAGTTTGACGAAGATATTTCGCATGCACCAGTAGATGAACTTGTTACCAAATTTTCATCACCACTCATTAATGAATATGCAGATGAAACTTCAGACCAGCATTCTGATGAAGATGAGTCTTTTCCTGTGACCCCTGTTAGACCACCAGTTGTTGAACATCGAGATCATACTTCTGCATGTAGTTCGGAAGATTCTCGACCACCTTCAACACAAAAATGGCACAGCATGAGTGATATCCTTGATGATCGTGCCTCTATCCCTCTATTTGAGGAAGATCCACAAGCACTCTTAGCTATGGAGCCATCCATGACCATGCATGCTTATATGATGCATGGATCTGATCCACAAACTTATGTAGAAGCAAATGGGCATCCTAAATGGGAAGCCGCCATGGATGAGGAATGTAACTCTCTCATTGAGAACCAGACTTGGGATTTCGTTCCGCTACCTTCAAATCGCAAACTTGTGAGATGAAAGTGGGTTTATCGGACCAAGAAAGCATCAAATGGCCAAGTTAGTTGATATAAGGCACGATTGGTAGCAAAAGGTTTTCAGCAAGTACATGGTGTTGACTATGATGAGACTTTTGCTCCAGTGGCAAAAATGGATTCCATTCGGCTAGCTCTCTCCATTGCAGTAGCAAGAGGATGGGAGGTGCATCATATGGATGTGAAGAATGCCTTTATTCATGGTGATCTCGAGGAGGAAATCTACATGGAGCAGCCACCGGGATACATGCAGAATTCATCTTTGGTATGCAAACTAAAGAAGTCTCTCTGTGGCCTCAAGTAGGCACCTAGAGCATGGTATGAAAAGATGGATTCTTATTTGTTATCTCAAAATTTTGTACGTTGCAAATCTGATTCCAATGTTTATTTTCTGAAGAAAATTGACTCCTTGTTGATCATAGTACTCTACGTAGATGATCTTTTGATAACAGGTAGTTCAGGTTCTGTCATTACTAACATCAAAACTGCATTGCATAAGCGGTTTTCTATGACAGACGTGGGCTTGCTAAATTTCTTCCTTGGACTAGAGATCCATCAGCGTGATTTTGGCATTACCATTTCTCAACCAAAATATGCCAGAGATCTTTTGGCACGATTTCACATGAGTGACTGCAAGCCAGCAGCCACACTTTTCTTATCAGGGATAAATCTTGAGAATGGCAAAGACACACCATTGGTTGATTGCACATTGTATTGCCAGCTTGTGGGAACTCTTCTTTATCTCACTCACTCCCGTCCTGATCTCTCCTATGTTGTCGGAGCAGTTTCCAGATACATGTAGGAGCCACATGAGTTACACTGGAATGCTACAAAGTGCATCCTTCGATATGTCTAGGGGACAATCACCTATGGGATTCATTATGCAGCCAATTGTTCTTTGAATCTCATCGGGTTCACAAATTCAGACTGGGCTGGCGACACCATTGATCGCAAGTCTACTTCCGGTTATGTACTTAGTTTGGGATCCGACCCAATTTGTTGGTCAAGTAAGAAGCAGGCTGCCATTGCTTTATCATCAGCAGAGGCCAAGTATAGAGGAGCAGTCAATGCCACTATTCAAGCAATTTGGCTACAACATTTCCTATCTGAGCTTGGGATTAGTGTCCATCATCCACTCTCATCTGGTGCAATAATCAAAGTACGCTAAAGTTTTGCAGAGATCCAGTGCAGCGGCAGCGTACCAAACACATTGAGATCCACATGCACTTCATTAGAGAACTCATTCATGATGGGATCATCGATCTTTAATACTGTCCTAGTTCCGAGCAGATTGCTGACATCTTCACCAAGACTTTCACTGAGCAGAAGTTTGGATTCCTGCGAGATCGTCTCGGGGTGAAGGACACGACTTCCTAGCAGTTGTCTTTTCTCTACTTTTGCATTATATTTTGAGGGGGGGTTTTCTTCCCACTGGGTTTTCCCTCTTTCCTCCTTTTTATGCATTGTATATGGGTACCTAAAATGGCCGTGTTGTCGGGACTCATTCATTTTGCATCACGCTCACCTAAGTTATGCTTAAGGGGGGGTGTTGGTGTACATGCACTTAGACTAGCTGTGTTGGTGTACATGCACCTAGATTAGCTCGAGTTAACTTATTGCTTGCATGTGGCACATGTACACATTAACATAAGATAAAGCACACTTAGCTTTAGTTAGCTTTAGTTATTGCATGTACAACTAAGCTTAACTTAGTTGCTTTTATGTATTTATTCTAAAAATAATATTGTAGAATCAATTTTTATTCTTTTCTCAATTCTTGCTCGCTTCCTTCCTTCTCTTGCAAGCTTGTTTATTGTTTTGCAAATCTAGATCTGTGTATCTCAAAAATCTTACAAAGAGTGAACGAAGAAGTTGACTGCGAAGAAAGAAGTCTTGGTGCATCCAATCCAGCAAAGACTAGATATTTTCTTTTTTAATTTCGTGGAATAAGGCACCCAAGGGCATCGAAAGCAGCTTTACTCACGGACCCGACTGCTGATAGAACTAGCGCTTATGTAATGGCCTGCCCAAATGTGGCTCTCTTCACAGAAAGGGATGTTAGCTGTTATACAATACTCCAAAAGAAAGGACACACGCACCACGCACGAAAAGTCGACCAGATATTCATTTGCTGTATTCGTAAAGAAGGCTTATTTTTTTAGGACTTTCTGCACGGGGCAATGTAGTGTCTCAAGTACCATGCAAATTTAAAGAAAACGACTCATTGTAATATGTTGAAAAGTGCTCATGTAATGTTTTAAACTTATTGTAAGATTTTCTAAAAAGCCGTGAGTGTATCATTTTTATGAATGCTTGTGTATTTCAAAGGAGGATTTTCTTAGAGTGTTTTTTCGAAAGAAGAGTTATTTTAAGGTCGTTAAGGTCGGTTGAAAAAAACCAAAAAGGTGTTGTTTAAATCATAATAAGTTGTGAGCTTGGTAATATTTGAAAAAGGATTTGTGAAAACGTTTTTGAAAGTTTTTTTTTGAGAGAATTTGTAGAACAATTTATTTGTAGAAATTGAGGAGGAGAGAAGTCCTTGTGAAGATGTTTTTATTGTAAGTATTCATTATGTTTGAAGTTTGATTTGCTTGTTGAGCAATAGTGCGCCAGTGCTCAACAAATGGGAAAAGTTGAGAGGCTAAGAGACTTAAAATAATAATGAGAGTTGTTTGAGGTTTACTTTAAAGAGTTGGAAGACCAAAGGACAAAGAATGTCTTTGCATTGAAATGCATAAAAGAATTTGTAGATGACAACATTCTTCCAGTGATATGCAAAAACAACCAAGGAGGTTTTGGATACATTTGAGAGAATTTATGGTGTAAGTGGGAGCAATCTAGTTGAAAATTAAGAGTTTGGTGAATCCCACTGTACTCATCCATACATGGATGATGACTTTAAAGAATCTGTAGAAGAAGTAGAAAAAGAGCACAAAGGTGTTCCTTAATCCTACTATGCATCGCAAGAAGTGGATGAGGATTTGGTGAATCCAACAACACTGCTTGTTGATACCTATAAAGCTGCTATGTAAGCACTGAGTATTATGGTGAATCTAAGAATGGAATTTGTTGATGTTAAATTTGATCAAGAATAGTTAACCAAAGATGAATGGTTGCAAATGACGCAACAAAAGCATCATATTGACTTGATGTTGCTCGATGAGAGAAGCCTACTTGAGATTGAAAACCAAGTGGAAGATAACATGTTTGGAGCAACACATGTTAGTAAATAAGTGAAAGCGACATGGAAAGAGAGAGAGAGAGAAGGGAGCACAAGAGTAGGAAGATATCATTGCACACAAAAAAGAATTGAACTGATGTGGTTTTGTAAAGGTTTTTCAACTTAACATTGATTTTGAGTGTGAAGGAAAACAAGACAATCAAGAAGAAATAACAAATTTTGAAGGAGAATTAAAGTTCCTCGAAGCATGACTTGCGATACCATGTTTTGATAAAGTTTGTATAGAAGTTGCAACAATGAATGTTGAAGACAACATGAAAGATAAAATTTTATTATCAAGTATTGGAGTCTTGAAGAGATAAAATTTTATTATCATCTTATGTTGCAACAATGTGATGTTCAAAACACTGATGATGAAGATCACACTACAAAAGATGACATGTGGTAGTAGTCCAGATGCAAACAAAATTTTGAAGAGATAGATGATATGCATGAATAACCTTGAACAATGAAAGAGCTCCACCAACAAATGAAGAAGCTAAAGTTTGAAATCTATAGTGAAAATTTGAAATAATTTAGAGGATACAAGATATGGAAGAAAATATAAAGAAAAGAAAATATAGCTATGTTAATCTTTTTAAATTATAAGCATACCTAAGACATAGACTAGAAAACATCTTGGTTTAAATTTTTATGTAAATCTAATTCCAACCACCTTCTAGGTGTCATAATTATCCATCCAAATGTCAAATTTAGTTAAAATTCAATTCAATTTAATTGATTTGTAGTTCAATCTCATTGCAATGATTTAGTGTTGAGATCTCCCATATAAATCTATTTAACTCATTTTAAATATTAACAAAAACATCTATCCTTCCCAGATAATTCAATCTCTAACATATATTCATACTCTAACATATGACACACTTTCCATCCCATCTATTTATTAATTGCAAAATTGATATTTAAACAATATGGGTTCAGTTTAGATATTTTTAACCCATGATTAATGTTTTCAATATTAATATGATATTGTGAGAACTACATGAAAAGTCATAAATTATTCTAAGTACTATAAAGATATACGATGGGGGTGTTTAATAATCTATATTGACAACCTTTTAAAGTTATTTTACAGCCACATATGTTAATTCCTTTGAAAGTTATTTTACAATAACATGTATTAATTCCTTTTAAAATGATTGTAGAGGGCGTTGATATTATAATAATACTAGGAGGTGGTCCAGTTATTAGTTATCGATTAAAACACTATTAATTAATAACATATATTAGTTATATTAAATTTTCGATTAAAACACTATTAATTAATAACATATATTAGTTATATTAAATTTTTTTAAGATACTTTCTAGAAAAGTAACTTTAAATAATATTAGTAGAAATAAAAGTAAAAATATTATTTTAAATAATAATAATTTTATATATTTTTAATATAATATTAAGAATGTTATATTTTTGAATGAGTTAAACTGAAGAGGAATCAGTCACATTTATTTTGACAGTAAATGTAATTAAAACTAGTTGATCAATACCCATCTTTTATTATAATTTTATCTTTATAATTATTGTTGACTTTATAGTTAACCATGTTCACTCTAACGGTCACATACGCTATTCTTGGAGTCTTTTTAATTATTTTTTATTAATAAATTAATTTATATATTTTTTCAATATCCGTAAATTAACGTTAAATGATAATTGTTCCTTATTTATAGCTTGTTTTTATGAATGTTTCTTCTATATTTAATCTTTTCCAAAGAAGCGGTTATTTAGATAATCTAGTACATCTGGAAACCAAGGTACGTTGAATATCTAGTTAACTATTTGTTTAGTTTTTCTCAGATATTTGTCCCCTTTTTCTTTAATCTATTTATATCTGTAAATATATAAATCTATGCTTGAGTAGTACCTCTTTATCAATTTTCTTAGCAAAGTGTGTCTTACCTTGTGCTCGATAGCCCTCTAAAGAATGAGAAAGACAACGTCCTTCATCCTCTTACCTTCCTAGTGGATAGAGACATCGCAAGTGGATACTTTACGTTTCCATTACCTTATTCTCTAAATGGTTATGCACATCGCAAGTGGATACTTTACGTTTCCATTACCTTATTCTCTAAATGGTTATGCACATTACTCTATGCTTAACACTTAATTAACTCAGATTCAATTACTATTAATAATCCTATTTCCATTACAAGTCATAGCATTTACCATAAAAGTATGACTAAGGCCACCCTTTTAACCAATTCCAAGTATTTGGCGGTGGGTATGGTTCAATCACTATACAGAATTTATTTCATGGTACCATATATATGTTTTTATTCTCCAATATCGAAGCACGTATTTAATGGTTGTGGGGTCTCTTGTGTTACATGTAAAATGATCTACTACCTATGCTATATTTTATTATATTGTTTACCCTGCCACACCTTCTAGACAATTCCTGTGATTTACAGTTAGGTGTATACACCTTTCGCGAGTCCCAATTCCTTACGTAACATTCCTCCTTGGGAGATTAACCTCGCAATGAGAGCTTTCCACGTCTACTTTCATCATGTTGAGGACATGTGACCACCAGGGTTTCATTTGGACGATGGATATGGAAAGATGTGCATCCACGATCACGATGGTTTGATGCAACTCTAAACTGTATAGAACACTAACCACTTGGTCCTTGTATCTTTTCGTTGTCCTGCTCTCCTTTCGGTGGCACATCTCTGCTCTCTTTGTCCCTTCCTTGGCATTTGGGCTTTTGTGGATACATACAAGTTATGAAGAGATCGACCTCTGCACACCCTCTCTATTCGTTACACTAGGCATCCCTAAAGGTAATGATTTCCATTTAAATAGTTGCATTCACTCTCTTCCTCTATGGTTCCTTTGTGAACTATTAGCCTAAATTTAGTTCCACCATTTCTTTTCCTTTCAAGGTTAATGATTGTATTTTTGTGTCCCTTCTCTGGAGAAATTCCCCATTCAAATATTATATCTTGTCCCTACTATATCTTGGTGGCTTCAGGGTAATTTCCATGGAATCATTTCGGTATGTCATTAGACTCATTAGATCAGAATTTTTTGTTGACATTTGGAACCCTCTTACATTTTAAGAAATAAATGTCAAGTATGTGGAAGGGATTTGATTCGAGATTCTGGTCATCATTCTCAGACTAGACTTACTTGTCTCTCTTTCACTTTGTGTAAGTGTTCTTTGACAAATATTTCGATTAATAGCTCTTGCGCTACTACAAGTCAGTTCAATAAATCTATTCTAGGGATGGGTTCTTATGAAAATTTTCTTGGAAAAGGTTTTCTCTGCCTGTTGCCTCACTCCAAGTCTGACTTGTGATTCATTACAACAAGCTTAGAGCAAATATCAATTGCACTCGGAGAGATAATCTTCTAAAGAGAATTGTTTTAGCTATACCAGAGGGGATATGTTTGTAACGTTTGTTTTTACTATATCTGAGAAAAATATTTTGGCTTCATATACATTGCTTCTTAATTTCATTTTATGTGGTACCCGTTCGAATACTTGTGGTTCTAGCCATCGTAGCCCGATATTAATTTGGCTTGGATCGTGTAATGGATACTCAACTTATTAACATTTGAAAATTTTCTATTTTAACATGTAGCTATCTATGTCAAATGTGATGGTATTTATTTTCCTTACAGATTTTGGTTTACTACTTACACTATCAACTAATACTCAACTTATCATTCCAACTAAGGTTAAATTGCACAATTATTTGAAGTTAGGAATTATATTCTCTTATTTTTCCTATAGACGGTGAAAACCAAATTTCATTTATTTATTCCTTGCTAAATATGTTAGGATAACATCTTTATGTAATCATAGTTCTACATGGATTAATTGATTTGTTTGCCTGGCCGAATGAGCTCTATGCTCAAACTGAAGCTAATTTTCACTTACGATGAAGTAATTTCCTAATACTACCACCTATTTACTAATTTAAAACTATGAGCTATTTGCTAATAGCTTATATTATGATGTTAGGGAGTGTTATCTTTGTCCAATTCTTCACGTCTACGCATGTTTTTGTTTCGAGATCTTAATACATCTTAACCACTATTTCCACCTTCGAAATTTGATTTTGAATTTTCCTACGACGATCACGCTCAAGATAAGAAAAATTTCCTTTATTGGTGATGGTTAGCCTCATAGCTCAAGGTCGAGATGTTGGCCCCCAGTCAAACTTAATATCTATGGCAAGGGTCTACCTAATGACCTAGACCTTCATATTACCCCCAAGTGACCAATCTTGCATGCGGCCTATTGTCTGAACTTATTATCAAAAAATTAGTTACTACCTCTCGACTCAATACTAGCTCATCATTAAAACTAGCCTATTCAAACTAGCACTTACATTAACTGTGGAGATGAAGAGGATCTCGCTGCACACCTTAAATTTTTTTATATAACAACATCTACTACAATAATTTAGCATAGTTTACTATCATATAAATACTTCTAAATCTCATTCCTCCTTTCCCAACAGGAGAAATACCCGTGTATAAAAAATACATGGATAATCTATTTTGATTTTATGTAGGCCACTACTAGTCAATATATATATATATATATATATATATATATATATATATATATATATATATATATATATGTATATATATATATATATATATAACCATTCCCCAACTCTCCCAACACCATGATTTTTCACACATGTGAATAGACTTAATTCTATTTTATGAAATGATAAATAAACTAAACAATATTGTACAGTATCAATAGAATTAGACAACAAATTAATATCGTGCATATGAACAAATCTCCACATATCACCATACATACTACTTTTCTTATAGAATAATAAATAAAATAACCAGTCAATAAGCTTCATCGTCAATTCCACTTTCAATTCACAAAATCACTATTCCAAATCCCCATAAACATACATCTCTACAATAATGATATATACCTAGGGGGGATAATATGGGGTACAAAGGAGGTACCCAAGGGAGTAATGTAATAATGGAATGGGCCATAGTAATAAATAACATGGTTAACCCAAAAATATAAGATAGTAGAAATAAACCCAAGAAATAACGAATAGAAATAGATAGAAATGCTTCTCTTTATTGATAAAACCCTTAAGGTAGGGCAACACCATACATTCACTCTTTAAGGAAGGGGAACACTCCACAAGCCATATGCCTATTCACACAATAATCCTTGACATCTCTCAATGTGGAGTCTCTAGCCTCTATATAGGCCTCATACATACAATACCATGGCTCGTTACCATGGTTCCCTCAATACAATCTATCTAATACCATGGGCCCATAACATTATTACTAACTACTTGTGGTCCCTTACATGATACGGATTAACCACCTTATTTACCCAGGGGGGAATAATATGGGGTACAAAGGGAGGTACCCAAGGGAATAATGTAATAATGGGATGGGCCATAGTAATAAATAAGGCGGTTAACCCGTATCATGTAAGGGACCATAAGTAGTTAGTAATAATGTTATGGGCCCATGGTATTAGATAGACCGTATTGAGGGAACCATGGTAATGACCCATCGTAATGCATGTATGAGGCCTATATAGAGGCTAGAGACTACACATTGAGAGATGTCAAGGACTATTGTGTGAAGAGGCATATGACTTGTGGAGTGTTCTCCTTCCTTAAGGAATGAGTGTATGGTGTTGCCCTACCTTAAGGGTTTGATCAATAAAAGGAAACATTTCTATCTATTTCTATTTGTTATTTTTTGGGATTATTTCTACTATAATATATTTTTGGGTTAGATCTATAACAAGTGGTATCAGAGCTATAAAAAGTGGTATCAGAGCATTTTATTGGCTTTATTTGCATTGTCTTATATTTTCATATCAGATCTATAACAAGTGGTATCAAGGCAAAATCTTGGGCAAAAGTGGAGAATTTTTTTTTTTTTTTTTGCACAAACTTTCTGGGGTGGCGAGTTTGTAGATCAGATTTGTATGTTTTGGGGCAAAATCTGTAGAATCTAATTGCATATATGGATTTTTTGGGAAAAAAGACCCGGTTTCAAAAAAAAAAATCAGCCGAATTGGAGTCCGGATGAAGGAGATATCGCTGAGCTAAAAATCAGTGGTGTTGCAGACAATTTTTTTGGGCATCAAGTTTGCGGCGTAGATTTGGATGTCCTGGTGCAAGATTTACTGAATCTAATTGCAGATCTGGATTCTTTGTGAAAAAATACCCGATTTAAAAAAAACAGTAAAATCAGAGTCTGGATGAGGGAGATATCGGTGATTTTAAATCAACTATTTTTCAGCAATTTTTTCTGACGGCAGGACAATTGCAGCGTGGATCGGCAATTTCATTGCCTAGATCAGGATTTCTACTACATGGAAAATTGCAGAATGGTTGTTCCATTTGCAAAAACAGGTCATAATAGCGATTCTGAGAAGCATTGACTGAATTGTGGCCATTTCAAAATTTTCGCCAAAATTATTTTTGTGGTGGCGGGCCTAGATCAGAATTTGAGGGACTTGTATAAATTTGATGGCTCTCATTCAGCCAAATGGCTAGCACAAATGGAGAAATATTTTAGATTGAATTACATCATGGATGATGTGACTTAGCTGAGTGTGGGCAAAATGTACTTGGACCACAAAAGATGGAAATGGTGGCAATGTCATCGAAAATGCCATCCAAGGACAACTACTTGGCAGATGTTTGCAAAATCTATTTGTGACCACTTTGACCATAAATTTAATTTTGTGGGTCCTCTTACTAAGCTCACACAGACCGACACACAAACTAGTAGAGATTCTATTTTTACCAGAAAGAAGGAAAGGAAGAAACCTAAAGGGTTATTTTCTGCTCATATCTCCTTATTGCAGGTTCATGGATTGATTCAGAAGGAGAAGATCATTGTGTCTATTAATCCTAGTTGCAAGAAAAATCTTATAAATGTCAATTTGGAAAAAAAATTTGCAAGTGCCAACAAAACACATTGAAAACACATAGGTTAATGATGAGGATGTGGAAGTTTATAAAGATTTGAAGATTTCTATGGACAAGTATGTATTGCATTCTGATTTTTATGCTTTAGATATGTCTAATGAGGATGTTGTTTTGGGATACCCATGGAAGGAATTGGCGGGTAGTGTAAATATTAACGTGTAGAAGAAATTCCTGAGGATCTGGTAAAAAAAGAAGAAAATTACATTACAGGATATTTCCATCAATAAACAGGTAGATTCCATCTAGGCTAAAGCCGAAGATGTTCCAGGGATTGACATATCAGATGATAAGCCATTGATTATTGACAATAAAACACAAACAAAGGCTAAAGAAGAAAAGAATACTGGTGTTGATACATCAAATGAGGGCTCAGTGGTTGAAGTAATATTGGAAGATAAGACACCACATCAGGCACCACAACATGCACCAGATAACAGTCAGGCTCTAGTAAGGGGTGAATTAAAGAAAAAGACACTGTGGGTTAAAACTTCAACATATCATCGCCCACATCACCCCGCAGGACAACAACCAACAAGATGGAAACCAATTAGCCATAAGGAACACAATCCCCACAGAACAAATAGAGAGGAGCAAAAATCCACCTACGACACATCAACATAGAAGAGTTACCACGGTCAACTTCCATCTCAGGTGAGCGAGGCACCAGCGAGATCGAGGGTTCAACTTTCTCTTGGATGGCTAGATGCACGTGCATGGTACCAGTGGACTAGTATTTTGAGTAGATCTTATTATTTGTGTTCTTCCCATGTTTCGGGGATGAAGCATGCTAAGGCGAGTGGAATGTTATATACCTAGGATGGATAATATGGGGTACAAAGGGAGGTACCCAAGGGAGTAATGTAATAATGGGATGGGCCATAGTAATAAATAAGGTGATTAACTCGTATCATGTAAGGGACCACAAGTAGTTAGTAATAATGTTATGGGCCCATGGGATTAGATAGATGGTATTGAGAGAACCATGGTAATGACCCATGCTATTGTATGTATGAGGCCTATATAGAGGCTAGAGATTCCACATTCAGAGATGTCAAGGATTATTGTATGAATAGGCATATGGCTTGTGGAGTGTTTTCCTTCCTTAAAGAGTGAGTGTATGGTGTTGCCCTACCTTAACAGTTTGATCAATAAAGAGAAGAATTTCTACCTATTTCTATCTATTATTTCTTGGGTTTATTTCTACTATCATATATTTTTGGGTTAGATCTATAACATTTTTTCAGAGCTCAATGACAGTCTAAAACCACAATTTCTATAGCGACGGTGTTATTAATTTTTTTTCTATTTTAAAACCCAGAAGAAAGAAATAATAATAAATATCCACCTATATTAATTCCTCACTTCCACATGAGATTCGCTATATGGACCCTCTTTATTCTTGTAATACACTTGGGAAAATGACTATATGATTTCGTTTGTTTATTTATTGTTTTAGGAAATTAAATGACATGTGATAAATATTTTAACATAAATATAATTTGGCAACAATGAATTTAAGAATTATTTTAATGTGTTAATCCTATCCTAAAAAATTAAAGGCTAATATGAGAGATTAATCCCAAGCTTCTAGGAAAAAACCAGTTGTTGTAGGTTGTGTCTGGCGAGGCAGAAATAAAATAGAGAAATACCCATTTTGTTAGTTTCTTATCAAAGAAAAAGAGAAGAAATATAGGTTGAAAGACTACAATATGATATATGGATGGAGATAAATGTCATAGTGTAGATTCTATGGAAACAAGAACTATGGGAGATAAAGATGGTTCTTAAGAAAAAAATCTAGTGGGAGAGGAAGACTGGTGGAACCCAACGAATTCAACAGGATGTTATTTCCATTTTCTAGCTATGTCCTTAGTTGAAAATTATTATCCATTTTTTCTTGTTGCATATCCTCCTTTGATAGAACAAATATAAGAATCTTACAAAATTCTGATTTAAATATCTCATCTATTATCTGTTGACAATGTTTTTCAACTTCCTTACAACTATTTTCTTTTAATAAAAATTCTTCCTTTAGTACAAGTCTATCCTCTTTTTGATACATGTTATTTCATCGCTAAAATGTGTTGTTTGTATTATCCATCAACTTTTTTGTCTTCTCCTCCTCTATGTCATTATTTTATGACGTTATGCTTTATTTCTAAAAAACAACTCAATCTAAAAAAGTTATTTATCTTTAATCACATATATCTCTTACTAGCTAATTATCTAAAAAATCCATTTCCTCTTTAAAATTTTAAAACACTAAATCTGAATATTCTACTACATTTTTTATCTCATCTCTAGGAAATAGTTTCACTTTCATTTCTTTAATTATAGTCTCCTATTCATTTTTAATTTCTATGCATGCTTATATTTAATTTGCAAATTAAAATTTAGCTTAGCTTCCTCAAATGTTATGAGTACATCCTAATAGGTAGGAATTCATGAATATTCCTCTTCTTTGGCTAGGGGCTTCACTTTCACTAGTTGACGGTGTATTCTCAACATGATCGTCAGAGGTTGATGAAACCGCATTGTGCAAACGAGGAGACCAATCCCTTAAGATCTGAGGAATGCAAGGACAATCTCGATGATAGTGGTCTCCTTTGCAAATGACACATGACGATTTAGGCCTGGACGGTGCAGTGTATGGATTTTCACTAGACGATGCCTGGTTGCCCCTTTTCGCCTTTGGCTCCTTCTCCTTCTTCTCTTTCTTCTTCTTCTCCTTCTTCTTCTCAGTTACTTGATTTTTGGCTTTACCAGCTTCATCAAGCGAAGAGGAAGGAATAGAGGGAGAACTGGATGAAGTAGAAGGTTGGGAGGTAATTCTGGTATCGTTTAGTTGCTGACTTGATTGTTCAGGAGTCACAGTGTCCTTAATGATAGAGGTCGAGAAAATCCATACGGGTAAGCCGATTGTCAATCCTGGAAGCGACAATGTGGCCATATGGGGTGCACCAAGATCTCCCCAAGAGGAGAAAGGACTAGGATTTCCTCCAAGGGGAAATCCTTGGTTGGTGGACTCCATTTTTCTCAACCTAAGACCAATGTAGGAAAGGCGGTTTTTATTCCGATTAAAATAAATTTTAGACGCTTTGACACAAGTTGTTTTTTCAATTTTAAAGAGTCGAGAAAAAACAAAATATGACTCTAGTCGCCTTTGATTTTTAATGAGATTGAAGTGACAAGTGCCCAGATGGACCTTTCCCTTTAAGGAGTCTGAAAAGGAATGAAACAGACTACTCTGGAAATCTAGAAAGAGGGATTACCAAACCAATCGCAAAACTATAGAATACTTTTTATGGTACGGTATTCAATCTTCTCGAATGCTATGTTCAGAGCATTGCGATCGATAGGGCGGTAGAAATGGCTTCCTATGGATAAAGGATAAAGCCTATTGTGGTCTCCCAATATATACTCGACGGTACGTGGGAGCACACGTCCGTACTGGCACTTATTGTATCAAAGTGGAGGAATCACCCAACCAGCAATGAAAACAATAGTTACCAGGCTTTACGACGCCGGAATACCTCTCTAGCCTAGACTTGTAAATGTTGTATGTTAGGTTCCAAAGCGTTTTTAGATTCATTAAATTTATTTTACAATTTATCTTGCTTAACAAATTTTCCTTTCAGGTTCACCGCGTGATGTAGATATACAATTCCTAAAATGCAATCTAAAATGATAAACAATTGCTTAATCTTCTTTTTGCAATGAAAATCCTAGCTACTAAGGAAAGATAGACAATATTATTTCAACATAGAGCAAAGATCACACACTATATGAACTGTCCTAAATCAAACCAACAAACAGTCTAAATGCAAATGCACATGCATGTATTTGTTTTCAGCCTTCTTAATGTGTGAATGATAAAAGGAAAGCTAAGCAAAAATATGAATTATTTTTCAAAGCAACATTACTAACAAGTTTCTTTTCAAGACAAAATGAAGACAATGACGACACTTTGTTATTTGTAATTGAAAACTTGGTTTCGACACTTGAAAAACTATTAATTCAAATCAAATACAAGAGTAAGAGTGTTATGAAACCAGCTCAAGAAAAGATAGAAAAGATAGATCAACACCTTAGAATTCAGCCTCTTCGAGGGGGCAACCTCCTTTACATTACATAAATGAACAATTCTTTGATGATACAAATGACAAAACCTCCTTTCTATATATAGGAGTCTAAGGACCTTTTTACAACACCTTGTACGGACCATAATACTTTGGTGATAATTTATTATCCTTCTTAGCTTGCTTTAGGGACATTTGCTTATATGGTTGTAGCCGTAGGAATACCCAATCACCTACATCAAAACTTCTTTCACTGCGATGTTGATTTGCATGTTGTTTCATTCTGTTTTGTGCCAACGCGAGGTTATCCTTTAAGAGTAGGAGGACTTGTTGTTGATGTTCGATGTGATGTTCCACTACCTGAACCTTAGGATTTTCTCTTAAATATGATGTTATGGATGGTGGTTGATACCCATAAAGTGCCATAAATGGGGTCATTTTTTTTGCTGTATGGAAGGAAGTGTTATACGACCATTCAGCCGGAGGTAACCATTTGACCCATTGTGTCTGTTTATCAGATACAAAGCAACGAAGATATCCTTCCAAACATTTGTTTACTATCTCAGTTTGCCCATCAGATTGAGGATGATAAGATGAGCTATGAGCTAACTGAGTACCAAGACAAGAAAATAATTCTGTCCAAAAATTTCCAGTGAAAATGGGATCTCTGTCACTTACAATAATCTTTGGGTTTCCATGTAGCTTTTGAACTGTTTCCATAAATGCAGTAGAAACTGTACTGGCTTTAATTGATGTGATAATGCACAAAAGTGTGCATACTTGGTAAGTCTGTCAGCTACCACCATGATGACACTCTTTCCCTCAGACCTGGGTAAACCTGTGATAAAATCCATTGAAACCTCCTCCCAACGTTGGCTTGGAATGGATAAAGGTTGTAATAGACCCGGTGTCTTAACTGTTTCAACTTTATTTTGTTGGCAAACCAAACATTCCGCCACAAACTTTTGAATATCTGATTTAAGGCCATCCCAAAAAAATTCCTTCTTAACCCTGTGGTAAGTTTTTAAAAATCCTGAGTGCCCTCCTAAGGGAGAAGTGTGCAATTCCATAAGAATATTTTGTTTTACGTGGGAATTCTTACAGAGGTATAAGCGATCTTTGTACCATAACAAATCATTTTTCCCGCTAAATGTATCAGAAGTACTGGAATCTTGTTGTAGCTTTCGAATAAGTGCCCACACTTCTTTGTCATTCTTCCATTCCTCCCTTGCTTCGTTTATCCAATCTGGTTGGATAATAGAAATGGCACACAACAATGCTTCCACATCCTCATCCTTTCTTGAGAGTGCATCTGCAACCACAGTTTGCTTACCTTTTTTGTAGATGATTTCAAAGTCATAACCCAACATCTTTGTGACCCACTTTTGCTGTTCTTCAAAGGATAATCATTGTTCTAAAAAGTGTTTAAGGCTATCATGATCCGTTTTTACCTTGAAGTGTCTTCCCATTAGGTAGGGTCGCCATTTCTTAAGTGCATGGGGTATTGCCAACATTTCCTTCTCATAAATAGCTTTGGTTAAAAACTTTCCCTTGATTGGACGACTTTCAAAAGCAATGGGTCTTTCATCTTGCATTAGAACAACACCAATTCCATTTCCTGAAGCATCACATTCCACAATAAAGGTTTTTGTGAGGTTCGGTGTAGCTAAGACCGGTGCTTGGCACATTGCCTCTTTAAGATGTTCAAAGGCCTTTGTTGCTTCGGGAGTCCACGAAAATGAATCTTTCTTCAATAATGTTGTTAGAGGTGTTGCTATTCTCCCATAATTCTTAACGAACTTGCGATAATACCCTATCAACCCAAGAAATCCTTGCAGATGCTTTATGGAGGTGGGGATTTTCCATTCCTTAATGGCTTTAATTTTGCTAGGGTCTACCTTAACTCCTTCCTGAGATACAATATGACCCAAATATTCCACCTCCTGGACTCCAAAGAAACATTTGGATCTTTTTGCATATAATTGTTTCTCCTCCAATAGTTGTAGCACCCTGTCAACATGTTCAACATGATCCTTCCAAGACTTGCTGTAGATTAGTATATCATCAAAAAATACTAACACAAATTTTCTAAGGAATGGTTTGAAAATTGAATTCATCAAACCTTGAAATGTTGAAGGTGCATTGGTAAGGCCAAAAGGCATGACCAAAAATTCATAATGACCCTCATGAGTTCTAAATGCCATTTTCGGAATGTCTTCAATCTTCATTCTGATTTGATGATATCCCGAACGAAGATCCAACTTGGTGAAGTAAATCGATCCATGCAATTCATCCAGTAATTCATCAATGACAGGAATGGGGAACTTATCTTTAATAGTGAGCTTGTTGAGCTCCCTATAATCTGGACACATGCGCCATGATCCATCCTTCTTGTGCACCAATACTACTGGAGCTGAGAAAGAACTTTGACTCAGTTGAATTATACCAGCCTCTTGCATTTTTGCAACCATACGTTCAATTTCACTTTTTTGGACATAGGAATATCTGTACGGCCTCATGTTTGGAGGAACACTTCCTGGAATCAAATGAATAGCATGATCATGATCACGCATAGGCGGGAGACCTTTGGGAATCTCAAATACCTTGGAATGATTGTCCAGGACTTTTTGGAGATCTGGAGAAATAGATGATTCCAATGTGGAAACATCTAGAGAACATAATTGTGCAATTACACCTCTTTGCTCCGTTTTTAGAAGCTTTGTCATGCCATTAGAGCCAATTATCCTTCTTGGTTTCCCTGCAATACCCCTTAATTCAACTTCCTTTCCTTCCACAGAAAGTTTCATGAAAAGTTCTTGAAAATTAAAAGCTATTGTACCCAAGGATTGTAGCCATTGGACTCCTAGTACAACATTAGCACCTCCCATTGGAATGGAAAGCATTGGGCTAGTCAATACATATTCTCCCATGGATAGCCTGATATTATGGAACTTTCCAGAGAAATTTATTGTTCCTCCATTTGCAATCATCACTTGAAACTCTGGTGCTAGATATAGGAAGCAATTCAATTCTTTTGCTACCCTACAATGAATAAAATTGTGGGTGCTTCCTAAATCAATCAACACTATTACCTTTTTCTTCTTGATTTGTCCTTCTATCTTGATGGTTTGAGGAGTGGTAATTCCCGCCAACGCATTACAAGATATGGTCAGATTTATTTTTTCTTCATCTAGGATTTGTTCCTGGAGTATATCGTATTCTTTTGACCTTTATTTCTCCTTTTCTTCTTCCTCTTCACAATCTATGTAGAATAATTTCTTCTCAGCACACTTATGACCTTTTGTGTATTTTCTATCACAATTGTAACAAAGCCCTTTTGCTCTTTTTTCTTCCAATTGTTGTGGTGTCAACCTTGTAGGTTGTGGAAGACTATGGGCAACAACACTTCCGTCTTTATAGTTGTGAATGGTATGCTTCCTAGTTTCCATAATTTTGCTTTCCATTTTTCTTGCTAACTTGAATGCCTTCTCTATGAATCAGGTTCCCAAAGGCGAACATCATGTTGGATATTATCCTTTGAAGACCCTATGAACACATCAATCCTATGCTCCTCTGGAATATATTTGACCCTTATGTTCAATTTTTGGAACTCCTCAATGTGATCCATTACTGAACCCTTTTGTTTGAGACTTATCAATTGGCTAAAAAAAGTGTTTCTTTTTGTATCTTCATAATGTGTTATCAATTCTTCCGTAAAAATTGCCAAAGTGATAATTTTTTTACGAGAGCAAAGCCATTGATACCATACAAACTAATTTGGTTCCAAATATACAGTTGCCATACGTACCTTTTGTGTGTTTTTCACATTATTGAGATCGAAGAACTGCTCCATCTGTAATATCCATCTGGCGGGATCCTTGCCATCAAACTTCCTCATATCAATTTTTGGAATATGGTGGGTCTTCGATCCAACATTAGTGTCTATGGAATCATGATTAACATTACTTTTGTTCACATCATGAGTTTCCTTTACAACCTTTTCACCATTAGTAAGTATTTCTTGTAGATAATTTGTCAAATCTGTCTTCAAATCTGCCATGTCTGTCTTCAAATCTGTCTTCAAATCTGCCATGTGTCTCTTCAAATCTGTCTTTGAATCATCCATATTAGCTTCCATGCCCTTTATATTAGCTTCCACACCACTTATCTTAGCTTTTGTTAGCTTTTGTGAGCGTGACATTTGTTGCACTTGCTCTTGTAATTTTGATATATCATGTAGCATTTCTTCCTCTTCTTCATGAGTCATGCTAGAGCTTTCAGGTTCCTTACTAGGTTTTTGCATTTTCTTTCCTTGGGGCATGAGTTACTGATAATAATGCTTTACTATTCCCTTTGAATTTCGTTAAACCAAGCTTACAGAAAAATTTAAAAAAAACTACACACCTTTTTTCACTTTATAGAAGCCCGATATTGAATTCGATGTATCTCTGTAATTTCAGATCATCCAGTTTTGAAATTGAAACCTATAGTATCCTTCTGCATCCTCTTTCCAATGCCACAAGTCTGACCCAAATTTGATTCTCAAAGGAAGAGTTATGTGAAATCTCCCACAGTGACTTGCTTTTAGACTAGTTTAGTAGAGTGAAATTGTACGACATGCCACGAGTCACTGTATCAACCTTTGAATCTGAAACACCTGTACAAGAAACTACAGTCCGTCCTATTTCTGTACCTTCTGACGAAATTTCAATCCAATCCCCCGAGAGAAAGTTATGACGATTTTACCCAGGTCACCTGTTTTGAATGTAATTCAGGAGTCTACAAAAAGACTAACTTCCTTAGATCATATATCTGCAAATATCACGTGAAAAGCTCTGCAATTTGGACCCAAGGTTCAGCGCGATTTCTTCGCAACTGGGTTTTTTTTTCTACTTCTGAAACATCATAGAAAATATTTTATAGTGAAAATTCCACGATGACCTGTTTGGAGCAGCAAAACCCTAGAATCCAAAGCTCTGATACCAAATGTTATGAAACCAACTCAAGAAAAGATAGAAAAGATAGATCAACGCCTTAGAATTCATCTTCTTCGAGGGAGAAACCTCCTTTACATTACATAAATGAACAATTCTTTGATGATACAAATGACAAAACCTCCTTTCTATATATAGGAGTCTAAGGAGTCATAATATAATCCAGCCGACCTAACAATAATAATATAAAGCCACAAAAATAACAATAGAGGGATTCTATGGGGCACAGAAATAACAATATGGGGGTCATAGGGGCACAACAATATAAATAAGGGGTATAACTACAATAGTAATGGGGTAATCACTAGTATTATAGGGACCCAACAAAGAGTGTAATCGACTATCAAGAACAATCAGATTCTCTTCTATGACTGAAAACGACACTTGCGACACTTCCAGATCAAGAAACAACAGTTCAATTATGCTACTTCTTTGTAAAAGAGAACTGAAAATGGCTCATAATACATAAAAACATTTACAGTTCTTTGCACAATGGAGGCAGAATAATGGCAAGGAAGGCGGTTTCCAACTGAGGTGTACTGACTATAGACAACAAAACTCCTAAATGGAGCTGAAAAGAGTGAAAAAACCAAAGTCTGAAGGAAAAAATTAGCCCTTTCTGGTCAGCACACCTATTACACAGGGATTCTAGTATGCAGCCCACCTATAGCACACAGGAAGTGCGATGCATAATGATATCCTTGAAGAGAGGGTGCGATGGTACAGTGCAAGACTTTTGATCTAGTTCTTGATCACGGTTTGCAGAACAGTTCAGGGATTTAGGCTGAGCATGTGGTAATCAGTAAATAAATCATAGGGTAGATCTAAGGAGGTTACTAGAGCCACCACAAGGGCAATTAGAGAGCTTGTAAATTGTTATGCTCTTTACCTACAAAAAGGTACCCAAATAAAAAATATGAGAAGAAAGATACCCAGAACATAGAATATAGAGAGAAAACAACAAACATTTTACTATTCAGAAAGCAATGTTCACTAGCCTCTTCGAGGGGGCAACCTCCAATAGAGCAGAGCTCGATACAAAAATAAGACACAATGCCCTCGCAGGGAGTCTCTATCCTTTATATATGACTCATACATGCAATACCAAGGATCAATACCATGGATTTTATTAATAGCATCTATCTAATACTACGACCCATTTGTAACTAGCTGTGGTCCTGTCATTAATTGCGGGTTAACCACTTACAATTATTAATATGGGCTTTATTGACTCTTGACTATGACTCGACCCCATTACATAAATAAGGGGGTTAGGGTGCGACCCTAACATAAATCGATTGTTCAGTTTATAAACAAAACGTGGAGATAGACTGAAGCATCATCAATCTACTTTGCACTCGCATAGCAAATGCAGTTGGAAGGATAGTTGGCTTGACTTCGGGCTCCATCTGTAAGTTTATAAAGCAAACAAATATAGAAAAACAAACAATCTATTTTCTCCCGAGCGAAGTCGCCATAGTCATCGGGAAATCTGGTGTCTATGCAGAGCTTCTAGTCCCACTAAGGCTGGTAGCTACCTTAGAAACAAACAAACTAAAACCACTTTTGTTTTCCTTTATAAGAAGTAGATAAGAGGGGAACAAAGGAGACCAACCTCTGTCTTACGCTTGGTTCCTTTCTTGATTCCACTCCCTTCTGGTAAATCTTTGTCACTTGCTTCCTCGTCTACCTAGCTTCAAAGAGCACCGTAGAATCAAAGCAGCATAACACTATCCAAGAACAAAGATCTACTATCATAAAAAATGTAGGACCAGATATATATAGACAACAAAAATCTATATATCATCAATCATACAAGAATGTGAGGAAAACTTGAATAGCTTTATTAATAATCAAGAATAGCAAAGAGGATTACAACCAATTGTTCTAACCCAGCGTCATCCTCTTAGCAAGAAAGCCCTTCTTCACCTCATGAAAATCTTAGATCACCCAACACGGTGATGTTACACCAAGAAACCAACAGCACTTCCTTACAAGATACAAAATTCCAACCTCTAGATCTTTGGGATGAGGGATCCATATATAGATCTATGCAATGGGGGTGAGTTAGCTTCTGAGATTTGATTAGTGTCCTCTCTATAATAGTTCTTGATTCCACTTGGAGATTGATGATCTCTTACTCATCCCTGGGCGAATGTAGAGAGGCAAGTGTCACAGGAAAAGTTTCTAGAAGATTCCATGATCCTCCACCTTGCAGATTGACCCTGCTATTTGTTCACTCTTGCCCATCGCACCCCATAGAAGGGCTTTTCAGTATGCATCACACCTCCCGTGTACATTTAGGTGAGATGCAGCGCACTTTGACCATGGAGCAGGTGAGATGGTCCAGTTTTGACCAGTTCTGAGTAGTTTTTCATGGAGAACTTCTGGGAGATGCTATAATCAGTTGACCTTGTTCCTTTAGTGGTTCGAACAACACTTTTAGGGACTTAGGAGCCCTTGGTTTATGGACATTTATGATTGGGGTTGTAGTGCCCAAAAATGTCTATAACAGTTGCCCCCTAAAGGACGAGGTCGTTAATCTTTTGATGTCGAGTGAAATGCTTTATCACGACGATCCGAAGTTTTTTTCAAGATGGAAGGTAACCTGTAATAAGATACAATACAATACATTATCTTCATAATATTTTCATGATCTAGCTGAGGCGGGCATTCCCATGCTCAGCTTTATAAATTCATTTTCATGTACATAAGACAGACAATCGTCTGAGTGCAAAATGATGATTCTTGTAGAGCCATCATCCCTTGGATTGGATGATTATCTATGCAGCAATGATGTACATTTGATGTCTTTATTTTCCTGAATATATATCGCATCCCGGATGGATAAAACTAGATCTGGGGTCTTCAATCTCGTTCGATCCTCACTCAAACTACAAGTCGATCCATGTGAGAGATGTTCTGTAGTCGAACATGGAAATACATCACCTGATTACAAGCCAATGATGTAAGTTGTTAACAGGCACGAGAGGAATCACCGATAATGATGATGAACCTCAAGGTACTACAGCACAATTCACGTTGTGTGAATAAGGGACTTGGTGTCAAACACCACGAAAAATCTTTCGGTCGAAGGCCATTGATGTAAACCTCTCACTAGAAGTGAGAAACTTGCCATTGAGGCATGCAAGCTTCAAAGTACTGAAAGGGTTGTTCGTAGATCGACTTCCTGGATAATGAGCTGATGTCGACAAGAAGTGATCTGTCATAGGAGGGTTTTAGTGAATCCCACATCTATGACACGGAACAGAGAAAATGATTTTAATGGAGGTGAAAACAATTTGATGATATAAGGTTTAGGGTGGCGGTCATGAAAGAATGGAGCGTAAATTTATTGCAGTGGATGAGACACAGGTGAATTCTCTCAGTGACTTACCTTGAACAGATCGGTGACACTAACATGATGGATTGCTAACATTAACCCCAAATATGGATGGTGTGATAGACTAATGGTGACATGACTAGTGACCCGAACAACCCAACCTGACTCGGATGCGAAGTGAAAGTGTCATGTTCAAGAGCGACTTGCTACCAATAAAGTTTCTTCAAGTTTTCTTCCCAATTTTTCCCCAGTCAATGCTGATTAGTACCTCTTTATTTTTTTCAAGCTTGAGGAGAATAACATATGCTTGTTCTATAATTTTCCCTTTGGGCAAACCCATCGCTATGTTTTAACCAGCCTAGCAATAATGAGACTCGTTCTCGTCGGTATGGAAAAGTTTGTCGCAATTTGGTTTTAGCGAGTTTAACGACAAAGATAACTCGGTCCTTTTCAATTTTAGAGAGTTTGAAAGGGACGTAAAGAAAACTCCAATAATCCTTTTTCGTCATATAATCCCTTAAGTCCAAAAAGGTATAAAATAATACAAAAGGGATGAATTTTCGGTAATTTTAACGAGCCAAAAAAAACAAGCGCTCGATCGTTTTGTGCAATAATCCCTCAGGTATAAAAAGATTGAAATCTACAGGAGGGATAGCGCTTCCGGTCACTTTAACGAGCTGGAGAGGCCAATTTCTCGGCAATCTTTCCATATTTTACAAGTCAGATGAAAAGAGCTTAAAGGAGACCCTTTTTTCAAGGAACGAGTGATAAATTTGGGTAGCAACTAATTCCGGGTAAGGTTTGGAATTTTCCAATCACGACAGTGTCACAAGGATGGCTAACAGGATCACTCTTCCCAACTGTTCCTCATAAAGGGTAAAAAATCAAATGGAGGTGAATGATTGGCCAATACAAAGGGGAGGTGATGATGAGAACATGACCAAGGCTTCAAAGGCTGATGATAATACATTCACGATGGTTATTACCGGAAATTGGTTCATTTTTTAATGAGCTTAAACTCTGGGGGAACGTTTGCTCATTGCTTATGTTTATTTTTTAACGAGCTTGAATTCTGCATTAAAACTGCTCGATCCAGTAGTATAATAAAGATGTCTCATCTAAGATGCAATTTTTTATTGAGCTTGCAACTTAGAAAGCTTTGCCCCAGATCCTTTCTTTATGCAAGTTAGGAAACGACCAATCCTACGAGTTTAAAGGGTTATAGGACCTACAAATTTAAAAAATAAATGGTCGCTCTTTGCTTACATGCCAAAAGGTTTGCATGCCCCCAGGTATAGCAAAAAATTTCTAGGTTACCAAATATTGTTCTACCCGCACCGCGGACAAAACACTTCCTTGGCGATGTCTACCGAAGTAAACAAAGGTGAGTGGTGCAACTGGCTCCACTCACATAACATTGACGAAGGAATCCTATTCTAGTCTAATCTCATAAACCAGTCATATATCCTTCGCACAAAACCTTTCCTATACCCAAGGTTTTCCTGTCAAAACAGACGAGGGTGCATGCCCCCTAGGTTTCAGTTATGTCCTCCCGAATCACTCGCGCTCATCAAGTGGATGGACTGGGGATTGATGGGACATTCCTTGTGTGAAAAGACAATTCAAGGATGGTATTTGACTATTTTCTATGTGTGAACCGGGGAATGGAAGCTGGTCTATGAGCTTGACCACTCTTCCTTCATGCGGAAAACACATTACTCTAAAGAGTGAGGAGACAATGGCTCCCATGCAATAAATATACTCGCGTGCAAGGAGTAGGTTATAAATTAGGGGTCCTTGGACTAACATTGCATTCATGTGAATGGTTTTCCTTCTCAATGTTATCGGCACATTGGGAAGGATCCCTAATGGTCCACTGTTTCCTTTGTCAAAGCCTATCAGATTTCTCATTTTAGGCAAAAGCGATGGTGAACCAAGCACTTTCCAAGTAGTTTAGGAAAGGATACTCACAGAAGCCCCTTCATCTATGATGGTACCGGCCATGACCATTCTATATTTTTGAGCAATGATTCGAAATGGTACACTAGCCGGTAAGTGGGGTCTGCCTAGTAGATTCCAATCGAAGGAAACAACTAGGTTGCTTGGAGGTGGGACCGAGTAGACGGCCGGATATGACTCTGACGAACTTCCTTCCTGCGGTAAAGGAACGGGTAAGCTGCCCCCATGTTCGTCGGAGTCTGTGCTTACGAAGAGAATTTGAACAGTGTCGTTCTTGTTCTCTCCAATGACTGTATCATCTGAAGATGGACCTTCTAAAGGTGAGAACGGGTCAACTGCCGCCTCGACCTTTTGACTTTCTTCTGGTGTGGATTCAGAGGGTTCATCTTCAATGATAGATGCTTCAGCTGACCACAATGGCGTCTCAGCTGGATTTTCAACTAGTGACAGACTCAGCAAGAGTTTCTTATATCCAGGAGGGAGTCGTAACGGTGAAACCGGATGGTCGTCTAAAACTCTTTTAGCCTCGTCTAAGAAGAGACAACGGTGGATGGCGTGATCGCCTTCACACAGTTTACAAGGAAATTTATATTTTCCTTTTTGTCCAGGGCTTTCACTTTCACTAGTTGACGATGTATTCTCAACATGATCGTCAGAGGTTGATGACACCGGATTGTGCAAATGAGGAGACTAGTGCCTTAAGATTCGAGGGATGCAAAGACAATCTCGATGATAGTGGTCTCCTTTGCAAATTAAGCATGGCGATTTGGGCCTGGATGGTGCATTGTGTGGATTTTCGCTAGACGATGCCTGGTTGCTCCTTTTCTCCTTTGGCTCATTCTCCTTCTTCTCTTTCTTCTTCTTCTCCTTCTTCTTCTCAGTTACTTGATTTTTGGCTTTACCAGCTTCATCAAGCAAAGAGGAAGGAGGAGAGGGAGAATTGGACGAAGTAGAAGGTTGGTGGGCAATTTTGGTATCGTTTAGTTGTTGACTTGATTGTTTAGGATTCACGGTGTTCTGAACGATAGAGGTCGAGAAAAGCCATACGGGCAAGCGGATTGTCAATCCTGGAAGCGAAAATGTGGCCATATGGGGTGCACCAACATCTCCCCAAGAGGAGAAAGGACTAGGATTTCCTCCAAGGGGAAATCCTTGGTTGGTGGACTCCATTTTTCTCAACCTAAGACCAACGTAGGAAAGGTGATGTTTATTCTCATTAAAATAAATTTTAGATGCTTTGACAAAACTTGTTTTTTCAATTTTAAAGAGTCAAGAAAAAACAAACTATGACTTTAGTCGCCTTCGAATTTTAATGAGCTTGAAGTGACAAGTGCCCAGATGGACCTTTTCCTTGAAGGAGTCTGAAAAGGAATGAAAGAGACTACTCTGGAAATCTAGATAGAGGGATTACCAAACCAATCACAAAACTACAAAATACTTTTTACAGTACGGTAGTCAATCTTCCCGAATGTTGTGTTCAGTGCATTGCGATCAATAGGGTGGTAGACACGGCTTCCTATGGATAAAGGATAAATCCTATTGTGGTCGCCCAATATATGCTCGACAGTACATGGGAGCAATAAGTCCGTACTGGCACTTATCGTCTCAAAGTGGAGGAATCACCCAACTAGCAATGAAAACAACAGTTACCAGGCTTTACGACGCCGGAATACGTCTCTAGCCTAGACTTCTAAATGTTGTGCGTTAGGTTCCGAAGCGTTTTTAGATTCATTAAATTTATTTTATAGTTGATCTTGCTTAACAAATTTTCCTTTCAGGTTCACCGCGTGACGTAGATATACAATTCCTAAAATGCAATCTAAAATGATAAACAATAGTTTAATCTTCTTTTTGCATTGAAAATCCTAGCTACTAAGGAAAGAGAGACGATATTCTTTCAACATAGAGTAAAGAGCACACACTATATGCACTGTCCTAAATCAAACCAAAAAACAGTCTAAATGTGAATGCACATGCATGTATTTGTTTTCACCCATCTTAATGTGTGAATTGTAAAAAGAAAGGTAAGCGCAAATCTGAATTATTTTTCAAAGCGACATTACTAACAAGTTTCTTTTCAAGACAAAATGAAGATAATGATGACACTTTGTTATTTGTAATTGAAAACTTGCTTTCGACACTTGAAAAACCCTTAATTCAAATCAAATACAAGAGTAGTAGTGCAATCGACTATCAAGAATAATTTGATTCTCTTCTATGACTGAAAACGACACTTGCGACACTTCCAGATCAAGAAACGACAATTTAATTACACTACTTCTTTGTAAAAGAGAACTGAAAATGGCTCACAATACATAAAAACATTTACAGTTCTTTGCACATTAAAGGTGGAATAATGGCAAGAAAGGGGGTTTCCAACTGAGGTGTACTGACTAGAGACAGAAAAACTCCTAAATAGAGCTGAAAAGAGTGAAAAAGCAAAAGTCTCAAGGCAAAAATTAGCCCTTTCTTATTAGCGCACCTATTACATAGGGATTCTAGTATGCATCCCACCTACAGCACATGGGAAGTGCGATGCATACTGATATCCTTGAAGAGAGGGTGCGATGCTACAGTGCGAGACTTTTGATCTACTTCTTGATCAAAGTTTCCAGCACAGCTCAGGGATTTAGGCCGAGCAAGTGGTAATCAATAAACAAATCATAGGGGTAGATATAAGGAGGTTACTAGAGACACCACAAGGGCAATTAGAGAGCTTGTAAATCGATTGTTCACTTTATAAACAAAACCCAGAGATAGACTGAAGCAGCATTGATCTAATTTGCACTCGCATAGCAAATGCAGTTACAAGGCTAGCTGGCTGGACTTCAGCCTTCGTCTGTAAGTTTATAAAGCAAACAAATATAGACAAACAAACAATCTATTCGCTCCCTAGTAGAGTTGCCATTTTTTTATCGGGAAATCTAGTGTTTATGCAGAGCTGCTAGTCCCACTAAGTCTCGTAGCTACCTTAGAAACAAACAAACTAAAACCACTTTCTTTTTCCTTTATAAGAAGTAGATAAGAGGGGAACAAAGGAGGCCAACCTCTGTCTTGTGCTTCGTTCCTTGCTTGATTCCTCTCCCTTCTGGTAGATCTTTACCACTTGCTTCCTCATCTACCCGGCTTCAAAGAGCACCTATAGAATCAAAGCAGCATAACACTATCTAAGAACAATGAACTACTATCATAAACAATATAGGACCAGATATATATTGACCACACAAATGCATATATCATCAATCATACAAGAATGTGGGGGAAACCCTGAATAGCTTTATTAATAATCAAGAGTATCAAAGAAGATTACAACCAATTGTTCTGACCCAGTGTCATCCTCTCAGCAAGGAGGCCCTTCTTCACCTCATGAAAAGCTTAGATCACCCAACACTATGATGTTACACCAAGAAACCAGCAGCACTTCCTTACAAGATACAAAATTCCAGCCTCTAGATCTCTGGGATGAGGGATCCATATATAGATGTTTTCAAGGGGGGTGAGTCAGCTTCTGAGATTTTATTAGTGTCCTCTCTCTGATAGTTCATGATTCCACTTGGAGATTGATGATCTCTTACGCATCCCTGGGCGAATGTAGAGAGGCAAGTGTCACAGGAGAAGTTTCTGGAAGATTCCATGATCCTCCACCTTGCAGATTGACCTTGCCATTTGTCCACACTTGCCCATCGCACCCCATAGAATGGCTTTTCAGTATGCATTGTACCTCCCATGTTCATTTAGGTCGGATGCAGTGCACTTTCACCATGGAGCAGGTGAGATGGTCCAGTTTTGACTAGTTCTGTAGTTTTTCATGGAGAACTCCTGGAAGATGTTGTAATTAGTTGACCTTGCTCATTTAGGGGTTGGAACAACACTTTTAGGGACTTAGGATCCATTGGTTTATGGAAATTTACGATTGGGGTTGTAGTGCCCAAAAATATCTATAACATATTTGACCCTATTATTGTGACCGTATAAGAGATAAAGGTTCTCTCACAATTTTCAGTGTATGAGCATCAATCATAATTGGTTTTTCAGTAGCATAGGTTGAATAGAACATCAAATACTTCATTGGAGCATGCCTTCAAGACAAAATTTTTAATTGGTCAAGGTAGAGGTGGAGGAAGATCAAATTAAAGAAGAAAAGGAAGAAGTCCACACAAAGGTGGAAGAGGCAACTCTTCAAACTCAAGTAGAAGAAGAAAAATTCAAAATTCAAGTCATGGTCCAACCCAAAATCAAGCACAATGTCAGAAGTATGATAAATCTCAAGTTCAATGTCATTATTGTAAGAAATATGGACACTATGAAAATGAATGTAGGAAGAAGCAACATGATCTTAGTAACAAACGAAATCGAAATTTCACAAAGGAAAATTAGAACGAAGACAACATATTTTTAACTTGAAATGTAGCACAAGAGAAGTAAAAAGATTTATGGTTTCCAGATTCAGGTTGCAAGAACCAGATGACAGAAAGCATACAAAAAATTTCGAATCTAGAAGAAAGTGTTAAATATGGAGTGAAATTAGGGACTGATAATAAAGTGTTTGTTATGGGAAAACGAAGATTAAACATTATAACAGAGAAGGGGGGAAATAAATATATTTCAAATGTACATTTTTTCCTTACTTTGAAGCACAATCTCATAAGCATTGGAAATCTCCTGCAAAAAGGCTGGAAATTATTCTTCAGAAATGGTGAATGCACAACCTTAGATAAATTGCGAGCAAGCAGTTGATTGGAAATGTGAAAATGAAAAGTAACAAGTTGTTTCCCCTCAAGAAAAAACCATATTTAAATGAAGAAGGTGCACACGCAAAACTGTCAGTTGATTCACTAAACAAAATAAAGGTAATTGTTGTTACATAAACAGTTGTTGTTACAAAAATAAATTTTCAAGTAGAGGTTAAGGATGAACATTGCTTAATACATTTTATATTTGGTAATCTTAATTTCAGAGGCTTAAGTTTTTTCATAGAAAAGGCATGGTGAAGGGATTGCCACTCATAGAAAAACCAGATAGGTTATGTGAAGGATGCATCTTAGCAAAACAATATAGAGAATCATTTCTAGCATGAAATGTTCTAAGAGAAAAGGCACCTTTAGAGATTTTCCATTTATATTTATGTAGAGAAATGTAGACACGATCAATTGGTTTCAACATTTGCTTCTTAGCATTCATAGATGAGTGTAAAAGGAAAACATGGGTGTACGTTTCAAAACATAAGAGTGACGTGTTTGAGCACTTATCATCCAGCAACATATCATCCACATACAAGACCAGATAAATAACATGGTCACCAATTAATTCAAAATACACATAATGATCTGCTTTGCTTCTGGTGAAGCCGAGTCCTTGTATAAATGTATCAAATTTCTGATACCACATCCTTGGTGAATGTTTTAAGCCATACAAAGACTTTTTTAACTTGCATACCAGTTCTTTCTTACCCTTCACTGCAAAGCCTTTAGGTTGTTTCATGTAGATCTCCTCTTCCAGATCCCCATGAAGAAATGTTGTCTTCACATCCATCTGTTCTACCTCAAAATCAAAAGCAGCAACAACAGATAAAAGTAATCTAATAGAAGTTACCTTGGCAACAGGAGAAAAAATATCACCAAAATCAATTCCCAACACCTGGGAATAACATTTTGCTACCAACCGAGCTTTGTATTTCTCCACTTTCCTTTTTCATTTGTCTTCTTTTTGAACACCCATTGTCTGCCAATGGGTTTCCTTCCAGCCGGCAACTCCACCAGATCTCAACCCTCATTTTTGTGCAAAGATGCCATTTCATCAACCATGGCTTCTTCCCAGAGTTTTCTATCCTCTAAATCCACTACTCCCTTCACAGTTTTGGGATCATCGTCAGTAATAGATAACGCAAAATTTGAACAGAAAGTAGATGGAATATACCCCTCTAGCTGCCTTTTTTCTCGAATTGATCTTCTCACAGCTGGAGTTTGTGGATCTTCATCTTCCGATTCCTTCTCTACTGTAGAGTCTGATTCTTCCTCCTTTAGCTAAAAATCTATCTTCTCAAGTTCCTTTGTTGGAATTCATGTTTAATAACATATTTTAGCTCTCTAAACACCACATCTCGGTTGTACACAACCTTCTGTGTGACTCGGTTCCAAATATTATAACCCTTTAAACCATCCTTATACCCAATAAGGATGCACTTTTCAGATTTACTATCCAACTTGGTTCGCTTCTCCTTTGGAACTTGTACATATGCATCACATCTAAGTACACTCAAATGTGAAAGAGAGGGTTTCTTACCAGTCCATACCTCTTGTGGAGTTTTATCCTCCAACGCTGATGAAGGTGACCTATTGACCAGGTAACATGTAGTATCCATCGCCTCTGCCAAGAATTATTGTCCTAACCCAGCACCACTGTGCATGCTTCTTTCCATTTCCATCAATGTTTTGTTCATTCTTCCTACAACTCCATTTTGTTGAGGTGTATATGGAGTAGTCTTTTGCCATGCTATGCCACACTTCTTATAAAATTATTCAAATTTCCTACTACAAAACTCTCCACCGTTGTCTGTCCTCAACACATTTACCTTCTTCTCTGTCTGGTTTTCCACCAGAGCCTTAAATTCTTTAAACCTGTCAAAGACTTCGGATTTCTTCTTATGGAAATATATCCATGTATTCCTTGAGAAGTCATCTATAAATGATACATAGTACACAGACTTACCCAATCATGGAACCTTCACAAGTCCAAACACATCACCGTGCATAAGCTCTAATATATGTTTCGCCCTCTTACCACTAGAGGGGAAACTCACCCGATTCTGCTTCCCATATGCACAATTTTCATATAAATCAAAATCCAGAGAGCTATTACTCATACCATCTACTATATCTTTACCATAAAGTATTCGAAGGCCCTTCTCTCCAATATATCCAAGCCTTTGATACCACGACATGGTCTTCTCTCCAGAGACCACTAGATTTTTTGCTCCACTTTCAGGAACCATAGAACTATTTCACCCATCAATAACAATGCTACCTTGCAGCTTGTATAGAGTTCCAATCCGAACTCCCCGCATCAGTACTAGTATTCCTCGAACCATTTTGCAGGTATCCTTCTTGAACACTTTTGTTACACTTGCATCATATAGCTTGCTTATAGAAATAAGATTTCTGGCTAATGCAGGAATATGTAGAACACCTAAAAGAGTTCTAACCCTTCCACCTTGTAACTTCAACTTTACTTTTCCATGACCAATGATTCTAGCCTTCCTGTCATCCCCCAAGAATACATCACCACCATCATATTTATCATACCCACAGAACCACTCTCTATGGGGAGTGAAGTGAAAGGATGCACCTGAGTCAATCAACCATGCCTCATGATCTCCATGTGTACTTGAAGAAGCCAAGTACACATCCCCAACTTCATCTGAGGTGGTTTTCACCTCTGGAGAAGAAGCCTCATTAGATCCCTTTCCTTTGTCAGGAGCTTTACATTGACAGTCCCTTTTGATGTGGCCCTCCTTTCCACATTTCTAGCACAACACCTTTATAGGTTTTCTTAGAGATTTAGATCTCCCACTTGATGACTTATTTTTGTTTCCGTTCTGGAACCGTCCTCGTATAGAAAAGGCATCACCATTCTGGTTCTCCATATTTTTCCGTCTCATCTCCTCTGTTAGCGAGGATGAGACTATTTCATCAAAATGTAAGGCAGTTGCATTGCTACCTATTGTAATAACCAGATTGTCCCACGAATCTGGTAGAGAACACAACAAATTGATGTGCTTATCTTCATCTAAAATTTTAATATCAATAGATCTTAACTAACTTAACACAGTGTTAAATGCATTCAGATGCTCTATCACTAAATCTCCATCTTTCATCCTCAGGTTATACAACTTTTTCTGCAGGAACAGTTTATTCACCAGAGACTTATATTGGTACAAAATCGCTAACTTATCCCACAAAGCCTTCATTCTAGCTTCCCCTGATACATTCAGCAATACTGAATCTAAGGCACATAATCATATTGTGCTATTTGCCTTCCGATCCAGCTTCTTCCATCCTTCATCGGACACTCCCGTTGGTTTAGTACTCGGATATACCATGATCCACTGATCTTTATCCACCAACAAATCCTCCACCTTGAGTTTCCACAACTCAAAACTCTGACCATTAAATTTCTTGATCTCTATCTTTCCATTGCTCGCCATCTTCTTTCACCACTAGAATCGATCTCACAGATCTCCCACTGAACAGGGTCTACCATAGGCCCAAGTGAAACCCCTCAGCAAGAAAGGCGTCCCCTTGAAGCCAAAAAAGCTTTGATACCAAATGTAGGTTTTAACCCCGTACAAAAATTACCTGCATATGAATTCTAAAACACAGAAAAATAAATAATGCGAGAGCATAACACATAAAACACATATACACATTTTCCCACTGGATCCCAAAACCGGGACTACCAGCTTGATTTTTCATTATGTTCCTTTCAATATTACAATACATATTTATACATGCTGAAGCATCAAATACCATGGACCGAAAACCATCATGTCCAAAAAACATGTGTGAAAACCATGGACAAAACCATAGGTGGGTCCGCCCAACCTAACATAGGGTCCAAAAAGTGGGTTATGGGTGCCCTTCAAACCCCCTGTTAACTACGTGGAAAGAATATAACACAACCCAACACTTATGTCAATACACATCCCTTATTGAAAATAAAGGGGGATATTATATCAAAGTTTTGAGGACCGACAGAGGTGGGGAATACATATCAAATAAATTCCTATGTTTCTACAATGAGCATGGTATTGTTGGCTTGTTGGGGTCTAACCCATGTTCAGATTTGATTGCCCAAACAAATCCCGGTACTACAGGCCCTTTTGGAAATAGTCCGTGGAACATGGACTGACATCTCACCCGAAGTAGTATGGGAGGGTGCTAGAAGCAGGTTTCTTTCCTGCATGCAGGTTGCTTCGCACAGTTTCTCGTTCCTCCTGGCCTAATATATCACCTTTGCGTGGACCTACCCAGGGTCTCTGAGCTGTTTTATGCTCTATTACACAAGATCTTGCTTATATTCCAATCTTATTTAGTTATCTTTGCCTACTTGAATGTCTTTAAAAGTTATACTTAACAATATAAAATATTCATACCGGTTCGCGTAGTAAATAAACAGTATACTCATAAATTATACTCAATCATGCATTAAACTAGAGAAATATAAACAAAATTATAGCAAAACATCTTCTTTAATGATTCTTCAATGGTTACATACTCAACCCACCCTGCGCACTCAGTTGCATGGGTCCACGCACTCAGCTGGAGAATGCTAGGCCTCTGCGCATTTAGCTGCAGAGCCTTCACCTACTTTATGACCCACAGACACACTTTACACTTTGACTGAAACACTTAGACTTCTCATTTCCCCTTATCCCTATTTACACTTAGAGCCTCTCTCTATTTATACAATCCCATGGTCCATGGACCATGGGTAGGTCTATCTAGCCGACATTACATTACAATGCTAGGGCGGAGAACCCTGTGACTCCATCATACTTTCACGCCCCGCACCCGCAATTCACAGAGCTTTTACAACAAGATTCAGTCAAACCTTGGGCTTTAAGCCCCAAAACATGCGTTGTGGGGAATTCCATGCCCAACAGGCCCCCTGATATGATACAAGATCTAAGACAATTAACAAGGTATTACAAACTCATGTGCATGGATGTTCCTATGTTATTTTATGGAATGGATCGATCAAATTTTGAAATACAACGACTTTGAAGCAGGTAAAGACTATAATATACAAACCCATAAAAACATAGTAGATTTAATAAGGAGTTCACCCAATACTCCTGGGCTACATCTCCTGGTCTAGCCTTCAGTGGTGACCTCTCTATTAAGTCTTCAAACAAAGTCTTTACAATAGTGAGCTCAGTTTGAGCCTCACACACAAATATATTACAATAACAAGAGATTCACTTGAATCCCTCAAGCTTCCCCTTAGTACACATATTCCCTCACAGCTCTCAATCTATCCTAACTCTGTCTCGCATTTGTTTTTCAACACTGCCTGCCTGTTTGCTCTCTGTCTGTGGCTTTTAAAGCCATTTTGGGCTGCCTGTTTATTTCAGCTCCCCATCCTTCAATCTCCAAGCCTCTATCCATTCGAATCCCTCTTCTAGTGTTTCCAAAGTATGGCATAGTGCCTGAAGGGGAGGTGGCCACCAATTCCGTAATGTAAGAATGCATGGGTCCCTTGAAATCCGTTAGATTCCCAAACATAACTATTTTTCATCAACATAAAGAAATATGCATAAAACAAGAAAAATCCACCAAAACATGATATGCCAGACATCAAAGTCCTTAAATTCACTTCGTCCCCCCATAAGGTTTGCCCATAGGTCTCTATCACATATCCAAAATGGTTTTGTCTCTATGTATTTCGTTTAATACGAAAATACATTAAAACACTGTAAATCCCGCATTCTCGAACCTGAAATACTGTTTAATATTGTTAATAAACCCTTTCGGGTCAGCAACATCGCATCGACGCTTTTCCTTTTAGTTTTTATTTGTTTGTTCATGAAAATGTGATTTATAAAGGAAACACAGTTTTCCAGACTTCAATATATATGTATAGCCGCTTATTATATTATCGGGTCCGTGATATCGTTGCCCTTATTGGTATCGACCCTGCTCCACTGCATATTTCCAATGCAATGCGGTGATGCGATATATCGCAATCACTCATCGAAATAACCCTCGGGCCATTATAAAGTGCTCCACTACATGCTCTGATAGTGATCTGTTTATTTAAAATGGGTTGTCAATCTACATGCTTGATCAACAGTCCAGATTCACTCTGCCATTCGCCGTCACACTTCATATATATAAAGCGTCGATATCCCACCGATAGTCTCCGCCGATTGCGATTTCTGATCCAATTTGGACCATTGATAGGTGATATCAGACGACGACTATGAATCACTTGTTCTGCCTGTCTTTTTATTGATTTCATAGGTTTTGGGCCTCCCGATAGTGTTTCTCCACCCTGCTAAGGGTGTCCCTCTTTCAATATTTCCGATCCTTTGAAGGATTTTTGGCTTCGGCATGATTTTTTTTAAAAGAATCATGAAGACATAGAGGGCATTCTTGGATCCATTTGGATCATGCCTTCCCACTGAAAAAGGTTTTTGGACCACCAAAATTTCGTTTTCAAGCATCAATCAAGTGAGGATATAGTTGTCCCACTTGTCCAATCTCTATCCATTTTCCACTGCTGGGTTTTGAACCTTTGAGTCCAATCCTTAGGTACCCAACATCTCCTCCATGCATTTTCTTCAGCTTCCTATCCATAACTGTAGCTTCTTGCAGCTCATTGAGGTATTCAAGAAACAGATCATCAATGGAAGGCAATTGACTTTGCTCTTCAAGATCTTCTATTAATGAAGGTTCAAACAGTCTTAAATGTTCTACATTTACTACTGAATAGATGTGCATGTGTTCTAGCAGATAAAGGCAGAAATTATTCTCACCAATTTTTTCAAGTACCTTAAAAGGCCCATACCATATTGGCTTCAGCTTCTTTCCTTCACCTTGCATTCTATCCATATACAACCATACATGATCGCTAACTTGGAAGTTGTGCTCCACCCAGTGTTTATCATGCCTTGCCTTGTATTTGGCTTGGCTGTTTTCCAGTGTTCCTGCACTGCCTAGTGAATCTCTTGGATCTGTTCAATGAATTTGGTTGCTTTATCCACATCACTGTGTCTAGCAACTGCTATGTCTTTTTCAAAGACAAAATCCAAGGGAGACCTTGGTATTAATCCAAAACAAGTCTCAAAAGAAGATCTTTGTGTAGAAGAAAGTCTAGCATGGTTGTAAGCATGTTGCACATAACATAAGTGTTCATCCCAAAGCTTGGAATGCTTTCTGAAATAACCCATAAGCAACTGGATCATTTTCATGTTGAATACCTCTGTTTGGCCATCTATTTGTTGATGAAAGGTTGTGCTTTTCCTCAATCTAGTGTCCATTAATTGCCACATATTTGACCAAAACTTCCTAACAAATCAGGAGTCTTGATCAGATACTATGGAAAAGGGTAACCCAAAATGCACCCAGAAATGCTGAAAGAACAATTTCATTTTTGTTCAGCTATAACCTACTTATTACAAGGTATTAAAATACACATTTTATTGACCCTGTCCACAATAACATATAAATAGTCATGTCCCTTTCTATATTTTGGCAATCCCCGAAGAAATTCCATGGAAACACTTTCCCACGGACGGGAAGGGACTGGAAGTGGAGTGTACAAGCCTAGTTTTCTGTTGTTGGGTTTGCTTTTAGGACACATGGTACACTCTCTTACATATCTAGAAACTGTTTCATGCATTTCTGGTCAATAACAATATCTCTGTAGTTGTGAAATTGTTTTTCTTACACCAAAATGACCTAATATTAGAGAAGTATGTGCCTCCCTAATTACGTTAATTCTCTCAATTTGTGGAATGCATAGCCTTCCCAAAAGATACAAGAGTTGGAACTTAACATACTAATCCAATTCTTCTACCTTTTTTCCATTACTTAAAGCTACATATACATATTTAAAGTCTATATCTTGAGCATATTGTTCAATGTAGCTTTCATGCATTACTGAGTTATGCTTAAGTATAGTAGATGCATTTATAATTGGTTTGGACAACATATCTATAACTTTATTGTGTATTCCCTTTTTATATTAAATGACTAAATGAAATTTCTATAGGAAACCCATCCACCTACAGTGTCTTGATTGCTGCAATTTAGTTTCTGAGTGCAAGTATTGAAGTGGCTGATGATGAGTGTGTATAACTATTTCTTTTCCCATTAAGTAATGTTTCCACTTTTTCACACTCTGGACTAATGCATACAATTCCTTATCATATGTAGGATAATTAACTACTATAGAATTAAAAGTCTCAGAATGGTAGCATATGGGTTTACCATGTTGCATCAACATTGCTCCCATGGCATAATCACTGGCATCTTTCTCGATCTCAAATGGTTGTTGACGATTTGGCAATGCTAGTACTGGTGTTGTACTAATTTTTTCTTTCAGGGTGTTGAAGGCTTTTTGCCGTTTGCCTCCCCACTAAAACACATTGTTCAATCTTGTCAAAGCATGGAAGGGGGCTTCAATTAAGGAAAAGTTAGCAATAAACATTCTCCAATATTGTATTGCCCCTAGGAAGCTTCTAACTTCGGTAGCATACTTGGGTTTAGGCTAGTTTACAATGAGTGAAACCTTAGAGGGATCTATCTCCGATTCACCACCCCCTACAATATGACCCAAATAATTCAAAGATGTTTTACAAGATTCAAATTTTGATAATTTAATATAGAGATTATCCCTTTTCAAAACATCTAGAGTCTTCTTCAAATGTTTTTCCCATGTTTTACTAAATACAAAAATTTCATCCAAATATACAATTACAAAATCATCAATTAAAGGCCTGAGTACATCATTCATTACTCTCCATGAATCTTGCTCTGCTACTTTGACGTGATGGTAACCACTACATAGGTCCAACTTGGAAATGTAAACAACTTCTTCCAGCTAATCTAACAGAACATCTATGCGAGGAAGGGGATAATGATTCTTGATCGTTATTTTATTCAGTGATCTGTAGCCAATGAACATCCTCCATGAACCATCCTTCTTTCTCACCAACACGATTGGAGATCCGCACGGTGACGTGCTTGATCTTATGAACCCTTTCTCGACTAGCTCTTGTACCTGCTTCTTGTTTTTTGCATTCTCTAAAGCAGATAACCTGTACATTCCGATGTTAGGCAATGGAGCATCTTGCTGCAAATTAATATCATGCACAATTTTTCTTTTTGGTGGCAGACCTTTAGGTTCTTGAAATAATATATCATATTCTGAACCAACCTTCTCTAAATCAACTTGTTCTTTAGCATCGCAACCTTCAAATACATTGGTCTTATCAGGTTTCTTTTCCTTTACAACCATCAGTAAAAATTTCTTACATGAATTTACAATTCTTTTCATATGCCCTGAGTTTATGAGAGTATAATTATTCTTGTGTTTATGAGCTCTTACAATATTTTTGATTCCATCTTTAACAAGTTGATACTTATTTTCAGCTCTATAGAATATGGCTTTTCTATCATACAAGTAAGGACTTCCTAAAACAATTCCACATATATCTAGGGGAACAATATCTAACTCAATCTCATCCAAAAATGGTGACCTAAAAGAAAACCTAAGTTTACATTGTCTAGTCACTTCTAGTTTTTCTTTATCACATACCCAACCTAATGGATATGGTTTCTTGTGAGGTGTGGTTAGCAGTCCCAATTTCTTTACAATTGCTTCAGAAATTAAATTTACTTGTGAGCCACTATAAATCAAAGTATCAATCTTTTGATGCTTGGAAATAACTCTAATATGAAAAATCTCATCTCTCCTTCTCTCATTTTCTTCACTATCAATAGTTTGGGTAGAATTACTAGAAGATGCTTTAGAATTCTTACCTTGTATACATGTGGCTACAATTGTTGTTTTATCACCTGAGTCTGACACCAAATCTTTTTCTATAGTATTAGCAGTCTTCTTCTTCTTACCATCGAACTTCCTGGGTTTCATCTCTGGATGCAAAGACCAGCAATGTTCATCATCATGTCCATCCTTCTTATAGTGAGTGCGTGAAGGTTTTTCCTTTTTTACAGTGTTGACCTTATTCTCTTTCCATTTCTGCTTCCTCTTTTCCTTGTTATTGCTTTCAGTGGGTTTTGATGATCCCCCAATCTCTAGGTTCACATTCTTGCCTCTAGCCTATAGATGGGTAGCTTGAAAAGATACCTCATCTACGCTAGTAGGGTTAAACATGAGAATGGTATGTCTCAAATAACTATGTAAACCACTTATATACTTCAACAAAGTTTCAGGTGAGTCTAAAGAAATGCCTATGATCAAAGATTTTTTCTAAACTCTTCGGTGTAGATTTGTACACTTTTACCTTTTAATTGGCGAAGAGTTTGCAACTCATAATAGCTTGTTGCATATAAGCTAGTGGATAGAATTGTTTTTTAATTGCAGAAACAAATTCACTCTAGACAAAAATAATTTTACCATGCTTCTTCAAGTCAGCTTGTGTCCTAACTTCCCACCATACCAAGGCAGTTCCTCCAAGGCATAGGCTGGCCAACTGAATCTTACTTCTGTCTGAATCAATACTTTGCACCTTGCAATACACAACAATCTACCTAATCCAGTTATCTAACTTCTCCACATTTAACTCTCCATCATAAACATGCAAATCAAATTTAACATATAATTTAATCAAAGATGTTTTCTTATTTTTATTTTTAGGTATGTCATTAGGTGTGGACAGAGGAACTTCTTTTCCTTTCCATTTGCCTTCAGAATGGCCATCTATATGCGATTCTTCCGCTCCTTTGTCTTGTTTGGAAGTAGAAGAATCTTCACTCTGACCTTTCTTAAATTCTCTATACATTTCTTCTACCACGACTCTCATGGTTATGCAACTGTCCATGAACTGAGAGTCTAATTCCAAAGGGTTTTCTTCTACCATTTTCAGCCTAGTATAGACTTTACCAATTTCTAGGTTAGATTCATCCAATTTTCCTTCTCCTAATTTAAGCTTTCATCTATTAAGCATTCATAAAAAGTCTAGCACAAGCTTGTCTAACCTTAGCAACCTAAAGCTCTGATACCAATTGATCTGATACGAGATCTAAGACAATTAATAAGGTATTACAGACTCATGTGCATGGATGTGCCTATGTTATTTTATGAAATGGATCGATCATATTGTGAAATACATAGACTTTGAAGTAGTTAAAGACTATAATAGACAAACCCATAAAAACATAGCAGATTTAATATGGAGTTCACCCAATACTCCTGGGCTACATCTCTTGGTCCAGCCTTCAATGGTGACTTCTCTATTAAGTCTTCAGACAGAGTCTTTACAATAGTGAGCTCAGTTTGAGCCTCACACACAAATAGATTACAATAACAAGATATTCATTTGAATCCCTCAAGCTTCCCCTGAGTACACAGACTCCCTCACGTATCTCAATCTATCCTAACTCTGTCTCGCATTTATTGTTCAACACTACCTACCTGTTTCCTCTCTGTCGGTGGCTTTTAAAGCCATTCTGGGCTGCATATTCATTTCATCTCCTTTTCCTCCACTCTCTCAGGCCTCTGTCTGTTTGAATCCCTCTTCTAGTGTTTCCCAAATATGGTATAATGCCGAAGGCAGAGGTGGCCATCGATTCCGTAACATAAGAATGCTTGGGTCCCTTGAAATCCGTCGGATTCCCAAACACAGCTATTTTTCATTGACACAGAGAAATATGCATAAAATAAGAAAAATCTACCAAAACATGATATGTCGGACTTCAAATACCTTAAGTTCACTTCATCCCCCTATCGGGTCTGCCCACAGGCTGCTATCACATATCAGGATGGCTCTGTCTCTGTGTATTTCATTTAATATGAAAATATGTTAAAACACTGTAAATCCTGCATTCCCTGGCCTGAAATACTGTTAAATATTATTAATAAACCCTTTTCGGTCCGCAACATCACATCGACGCTTTTCATTTTAGTTTTTTTGTTTGTTCATGAAAATGCGATTTATAAAGGAAAACACAGTTTTACAAACCTTAACATATTTGCAGTGCAGCCTATTATATTATCAGGTCCATAATATCGCTACCCTTACTGGTATCAGTGCCGCTCCACTAGAAAGTTCCAATGCAATGTGGCGATGCAATATATCACAATTTCTCATCACAATAACCCTGGGGCCATTATAAAGCACTCCACTACATGCTCTGACAGCAATTCGCCAATTTAATATGGGTCGTCGATTTGCGTGCTGGATTGATGGTCCAGATAGTCTCTCCCAATTGCAATTTCCAATCAGATCTAGACCGTTGATCGGCTAGATCGGATGGCTACTATGCATCACCTGTTCCACTTGTCTTTTTATTGATTTCACAAGCTTTCAGCCTCTTGATAGTGTTTCTCTGCCCTGCTAATTGTGTCCCTCTTTTGGTATTGTCAAACATACATGGACAACAAAGACAATGTGAAAGATAAAACATGCAATACATTTTTTATTAACATGAGATATACATTTATAGTACAATACGTGACTCTTGGGTTTCAGATCCCAATGTCTCTTGGACTGCTTTGGTCTATTCGGCTTCCACACTAACCCATTTAGGATTAGGTGTCCAACATTCCGCCCCTTAATCCGAAGGGTTATATATGAGTCCAAGAAGAGAGTTGTAATACAAAATGTGCAAAAAATGCATGGCAGCACTAGGCTGAATGTGCTCTATGAAATGTTGGTAAAAAGGGTAGTGGTTTAAGGATGACCACCAACACTGGAACGCTTAGTGTAGTTCTCGGAACTCTTCCAAAACTGGCAAGAAACTGAAGTTTTCTGCTAGAGGAAGTGATCCTATTGTTTTAAAGAGGGAAACCTTCAACCATAAAAGGGAGGTCTCACCCCGCATAAAAGGTAAAACTTCAACCTGAAAAGGGAAGTCTTAACCTGTGATGGTTTAAGGATAACCAACAACTCTGGAATGCTTAATGCAATTCCTGGAACTCTTCCAAAACTGGCAAGAAGCTGGAGTCTTCTGCTAGAGGAAGTGTTCTCAATTTTGTTCCTGGAACTCTTCCAAAACTGGCAAGAAGCTGAAGTCTTCTGCTAGAGGAAGTGTCCCAGATTGCCAACTGAAGGCATGTTCATGGGCATATTTGTCTCTGGCTACAACTCTGAAACTGGTGTGGCAGGTTATGGCTCAGGCTCGCTTGATGTGGCTTTGAAGATTGTAGATGACCATCATTTCCCCCCCTGTCAGATACAAGGTGAGAAGATGGAGAAAAATAAACTGCAAGACTGTTCAATACTCTAGAAGAAGTTCTAACATGCATTTGGAATATCTTCTTGGCTGTTGATGCCCATTGCCAAGAAGCGATCCATCCAAGATGAATCTTTGTTCTTGCAGGACGTTTATTTCTGAAGCATCTGTGTGAAGAATGACTGGTTTTATGACAGTGCTTACATGGATGAAGATCAAAACAATGATCTTTCAAATGGCCAACTCGGTCACAGTGTTGGCATTTCACAATCTGTTGTTGTTGTTGTTGTTGCTGTTGTGGAAGAGAGGCAGAGTCTGGAACAGCTGAAGCTGAATTGTCATGAGGAGCAAGTGAACTGTTATGAATGAATCCAGCACTCTGAAACTGAATGGGCTTGGCATAGTCTGGAATATGAAAGGACAAGTCCTTGCCATATCCAAGACCAGTTTTGTGCTTGTTGTGGACAAGCTATTCCCAAGGTCTGATGATGGGCTTGGGAAGCGCAGATTGAGTTTCTGCATCTGCATATACAACTGCTGCTTTATTTGAATGAACTGTAACATTATTAACATGTTGCTAATGGGTGGTTGTCTCAATGTTTTGAACAAAAACAGGTTCAGAATGGTGTCTATTTTGATGTAGCTCTTCTTGTTGTAGCTGTGATTCAAGCTGCAAAAAATCGATCTTCTCTTGTGCATATTGTAGACATGTTTGAATTTCTGAGAGAGAGCCTTTGCTAATTTGGAATGTTTCATGATTAGAGGAATATATCAGAGTTTTTAATAACTCTAATATTTCAGTAATTCGAGGCATATTCTTCATTGTCAAAATTACACCCCTTTAAAAGACTAATTACAACTATGACTCAATGAGTAAAAGTAACACCCACTCACAATACAGTACAAAGACACAGAAAAATCCTTTGTAAATGTGTAGCAAATGAATCATGGAACAGAAACTATAATGAGTTTTAAATACAGTTCCACAACTGGGGCAGCAGCGACTGCAAACTTGCTTGGATCCTTTAAATACTCCTTCCCTTTTGAATCAGAAATGATGGCTAACAAAACTTCAACAATTATAACACTTTCATGGAAAGAACTTGAATGCTCATATATAAATGCTTTTACTAGGGTACGAACAAATATTTCCTGATCTTGCCACTAGTTTGCTTCAGCATTAGAGATACCAGATTTTTGCTTCTCGCTGGTCCGATCTATTCGCTGGAATGGCTGGAAATTTAGTGAGCTCAACCTGTACCAGAGTCGGTTTACAAAGGCAAAGTCATTTGGTCTTCTGCACGGAGATCAATGTACAAACTGGCTTATGCACAGTCTCACAGTGAGCAACAATGCATAAAATCCAACAGTTTACTACAAGAAAGAAAGAGATGTTTTCCGTATACAGTGAAAACGTTTGACAAATAAATTCCCACTGAGAGCTGAGAAGGTAGACTTTATAAAAATAGAACAAGAAGTTCAATTGCTGAGCGTGAAGTGTATGATGCAGTGATATTGAAGACAGCGTTCAATACACCAATGTAATACACCAGAACAGTGTCCAATATACGCGGAAGCCAGTCACAGTTTCAACACAGGGAACGTTCAAAATGCACCAGCGTACAACACACAGCAAAGGAACAAAACGCACCAGTGTACGACCCTTCAAAAAACTTTGAATACGCACCAACATACAACCTTCAAAAATTTTCAAAACGCACCAGCCCATCAACGGTCCTTGCAGAACTCACATTTCTTGGGTACACACTTCAAAGAATTGCCAGGTGCCATTGGAAATCTCATGGATTTATAATTTCTCGTTATAGAATGCCCTTTCCTCGAAATATTACAGTCTTCGTTGGTTAACCTTACAAACTTGAAGGAATTGATGCTCCGGCATTGCAAAGCCTTGAAATGTTTGTCGAATTCTATTAAACTGTTCAATCGAATGGTTGTTTATGATTGTAGGTTCAGTGAACATTCAATGTAGAGATATCATAGAGGCATACGGGCCTCCAAAAGCTCCTACCATTGCTGACAGTTCCTGCGATTCCAAAGCTTCCAACGATGACCCTTGAAAGCTTCCAATACTTCTACTTGCTCCTAACTCGAAGGAAGAAGACATCTATGCAAACGGAGACCTCTTAACTCCCTCCCTTGATAATCGCATACAGGATTCAACGAGTTATCTGTTTCAAATTGCCAATAGTAAAATTCAAGCAATAGTCATTCCTCAACCATATCCAGAACGAGACCAAGAAGTCAGAACGAACCAGTCCACGGAAGTCTATATCTATGATTTATTTAACGAAAGACAGAAATATTGGCTCTTCTGTAGACAAGTTACTAAAATTTCTTTGTGGATTAATATCGTTCTTCCTGAAAAAGGTTCAGGCAACGGAATATGCCGCAGCGACTGTGAAACAATGAAGAAGCCTAAACGAAGCACAAACCCGCTGAAGCCATGGATTAATATACAAATGACAGCGGCAATCAAATAGTCTATCAATATTTAAAACACCGTTTATCTTCAATGCATCACAACTTTCTTTCTAAGTTCAATTCCTTTTCTATAAGAGGAAGAAAAATGGTTGAAAACTCTGCAACACAAAGATGACTGGAGTTGTAGAAGTTTTATCCCACAGAGGCTCGAGCAAGCAAAAAAACGGGAATTCCAACAAAATCATGGACGAGTATCGGCATGGTAATTCACTTAGAGATTAGCATAATCAACATAATCTGGCCCAAATCAAGTCAAAATAATTTGGCACAAAACCATGCAGAGTCGCATGACAAATACAAGCGCAATGGTAAAAAGATACCAGAACTTGGTTATGTCAGACAGCATCGAATCTCTCTTGCAGACAGAGAAGATTGCAGCTTGTTGAAGCAAAATCGGTGGCTCGTGTTCAACACAGTGGATGAAATATTAAGCCGGAAACTTGCCCTATCTCCATGGATACAGCTCGCCAACAGAATTGGTAGTTATAATCAGTTGAGCGGACATGGCCTTCTGAAGCAAAAGGATTTGGCGCGATGAAGGGACGAAGAGGGAGCAGAGATGGGTGAAATACTAATAGATGTGGAACGCAAGATATTCAGAGATTTTTTTTTATGATACTGTTTCTGAAATGCTTTTCGAGAATTGTCAAGTGTTTACAAGCTTGCGGAGACCACCATCACCAACTCGTTACAATCGGCTGCATGCAACCAACTTGATTAGACTGGACATGTCCTAGCTGTGGCAATGTAAACTTCGCATTTAGAACGACTTGTAACATGAGGAATTGTTCTGCATCTAAACTGGCTGATTATCCTTTGAAATCTGTGGGAGGGCCCATTTCAGCTCCTTATGGGCATCCCCAGTCATCCATATATATGGGTCCTCCAGTTGGTGCACCGTCTATGTATATTGGCGGTCAAAGCATGGCACCAAACAACACTCGTACTTTGCTTCATTCGAAGCTTTGTTCTGCTCCATCCATTTTTCTCAAACATATTATCAGCAAGGCGAAAGATCGCTGAGGATCCCTTACTTTTCGTCTCCCAGCCCTATTTTACTTTTCATTGTCTCGGCTTGTTCCCATTACTGGGTTCACGATGGTGCAGGGAGATAGTCGAAACTCTGGACCAAAACGCCCGCGAACGGACGGTCCTCGAAATGAGGTGAGCAGCACAGGAGCAATGGACAGAAGCTGAAACGTTCAACTCAAAACATTTTATGTGCTATCAGGCTTAGCCAGAAACCAATTGACTATTATTTCGACTCCTCATGCAGCAAAAACGTACACAGTGACAGAGGTTATAATTAATGAAATGGCCAAGCGAACAGTGGACGTTGTAAAGAAAGAGCGCTGACAATGGCAGAGAATGCCCAAAAATGAGAAAACGCCTTTCTGACAGAGCCCAAATTAGTGGAGCGTTAAGATTCTTACGGATAGGTGTACAATGAATAGAACGCTCAGTTATGATAATCAAATAGGGCAGCATTGCATGCAACAGAGACCATCGCTATTACAGAGAATCGACAACGCTGAGTAAATGTCAGGGTTGGCAGGGAATTTCATGGTAGAAGACCTAATGCATAAATGGTGAGATAAAAAACTACGGAATTAGAGGTTGAGAAACCCATGCAAAAGGCCACACATCATGGCTTTGATACCATGTCAAACATACATGGACAACAAAGACAATGTGAAAGATAAAACATGCAATACATTTTTTATTAACATGAGATATACATTTATAGTACAATACGTGACTCTTGGGTTTTAGATCCCAAGTTCTCTTGGACTTCTTTGATCTATTCGGCTTCCACACTAACCCATTTAGGATTAGTTTTCCAACAGGTATTTTCGATCCTTTAAAGGATTTTTGGCTTGGGCATGATTTTTTATAAAACATTCATGAAGACTTAGAGGGAATTCTTGGATCCATTTGAATCACCCCAACACAAAAATCGTGGCCCACCCTCGAGTCACTCTGTTGGTGCAGAGATATTTTCACGAAGTCCCTCCAATTGTTCTTGAAAGGTGGAAAATTCAAAAATGCACTAAGCTACTGTTTGCTAGATCTGCTACATATGTTGTTTGGAGATCTCTATGTCGGGAGTGCTTCTTTGCATCAATACGTGCATCCACTACATATGTGCAAGCTTGCCTTCAATTTTCGCTGTGATGGTGAAGGCCTCATTGATCCAATGCTCAACACATGCCTTTAGGATTGCTTCCATGTTTCGTGTTGCATCCACCTGCTCTTTCAGTTCTTTAGCTTGTTGTATGCGCACGAACCTCTGAGTGAGGGCCACTACATGCGCAGCTCCTCGAACGTTGGCATACTACTGTTGGAGTTCTCGCGCTATTGTTTCTAAACGATGGATGTTGGGTTCCTCCTGCAGATTTGAGAGGACCTCAAGGGAGTCTTCCAACATACTGGTGCAGTCTCGCAATGCACTGCCAATCTCGTCTAGTCCCACTATGATAGCGTTAACACGCTATTCCTTGACTCTCGAGGGGAGGTAGATGGCTGCACCTTTAACCACAACTCAGTGATTTGAATGTTCAGCTCCAATTGAGGCTTTGTCATTTCTTCCCTTGCCTCGCAGACCTCTGCTGCTAACCTGTGGATTCGTGCCTCTGCTGGCATGTTTGTTGGGATGACCAGCTCCCGGACATTTTGGCAAGTGTCATCTATTCCCTGTACCAGCTATTAGTTCTGTGACACCACTTCCTCTCACTACAAGCTTAGTTGTTCCATATTGATTCTCTACTCACTTACGACTTGCAGTGTGCAGCTCTCCCTAGCGTAAAGCTCTACAATTATCCCATCCTGCAAAACATATAAGGTCTCTCATGGGAGTGCAGCAATATTGAGATAGAGACCTTTCAATGCGTTGAACATAGGATTTTCGACCTCATTTTATGTTACTAGTGCCCCTTCTGGCAGCACTATGGTATTCGTCATCCACACATGCAACATCTACTATGTTGTTGTTGAGCTAATTGTGAGGCTACTCGAAAGGCTACCAGCCTGAGGTGGGCACACCTGTAATTCTTGCAACTGTGCTCTGAGGGCCCCCAACACAATCTGGTTCTCTTGCATGAAATCTTGGAGAGCCTCAAAGGTGACATCATGCACTATCTCGTTGATGTCATGTAGAGCAACCGCAGTTAGGGTGATCAAGTCGATAGACAACTTTGATGCCTTGACATTCTTATGCGACCATGCCCACTCTATTGGGTGCTGGCACTTTAACTGCGTTGATGCGATTTGTGGGTCCACACCTCCCTCTGTTGTTTCTGCTTCCTTTGCTTCCTGCCCCTGCAAAGGCATAATTTGGATCTCGCCTACCATCACGGCTGCCTCCTCTATTGTTACTACTACCGTGGCCCTTTCCTACTCAGTTTCTTTCTGTGCAATGTCAGGTGACGCCCGCACTTTTGTTGCCGCTGCTTCCTTCCTTCTCTTTTTGTCCAACTGTGTGATGTGTAGCTTCACCTTGTCTTTCTTTCTTTGTGTCACCGACTTCTTGATCTTCGTGATGTCTGGGGCACGCCACTACGATGGCCATGCGTCCATTACATTAAAAATGACATTGTTTGTAGCTACAAAGGGTATTTTTATCCAATGTTTGGTCGGATCCTTGTGTGTTCTAGTATAAATGTTGTGGATATCCACTTTGAATTCCATAAAACAATGTAGGTTGTTATAACCAATGGGAAATAATGGCAGCTTGTAGTTGATCTCCATTCTGAGGTTCATCTCCATGAACACCCATAAAATTTTGCTGTTGTGGATCCTCTTGGCATCCCCGATGGTCTAGAGTGAAGCATACTTCATGGCCTCTGGTAGGTCCTTGTCAATTATGGGGAATCGGTTATCCTCTGGTAATTCCCCTGCCATGAGAACTATGGACAATAGAATCCATGCATAGTGGAACGCTTTTCCCTATTCCTGAGCTTCGCGGAAATTATCTAAAAACTCCTTGTAGAGGAACTCAGCCAGTTAAACTGGACCCCCTCCATGCACTACTCAGCGAGTGCGACCACCGGTGTGGGTACTTCGCCTGCGCGACACTTGCGCATAACCTTTCCTACCAGGATTTGGGTCACCAGGAAGAGGGTATTTTTATCCAATGTTTGGTCAGATCCTATGGTTATGACTTTCCCCTTATGTTCCATTGACAACTTTGTGTGCAACGGGTTCAGTGGGGATACACATATGGGAACCATTACTTGTTTGTCCTTCTTAGGTCTTGGTGTGTGTGGTGATTTCAGGATTTCTACCAAAATCCTGGCACCTTCTGGAGCATCCCCCATAGCCAGGGCCTGAGCGGTCTCTTTGATGGTCATTTCGGTTATCTCTATAACATCCTCAGTGGATGCCATCATATCTCTCTATAAATCTTGCACTCGCGAACTCAGGGGCTCAATAAACGCATGGCACACAACAATCAAGGCTTTGCTCAATAGCTGAATTCGCAAATGGCCAAGTGTTGTTTGTTGGGCAACCCTTTATATTTTATAGTGCTTTTTGAATTTGAATTTGACCGTTCCCCGCAAATCTGGTTCATTAATGCTCCCTTGGTGGTAGATTTTTCCAAATATTGCCCATAAATCACACCTTAAATGCTTGTTTCCCACTCCATTTGGCCTCAAGTCAAGAATCCCATCGTGAATAGTGACTTCCATGGTCACTTTTTGGCCAACCCATGAGGCAGCACTGCCCCCCCTTCATAGTCGCAAACCTTATGACTCCTTTTCTCTACACGCAGCTCCAACATCGTGAAACCCCCAGTCAGAATAGTTTATAATCCCGCGCTTCCTTTCAACTACCTGGAGCGCTAAGAGTGTACTTATCTTGGCTAGTTAGGTGGCCGCACCACTAGGGTATGGTTTCCTCCACTCATCCATCATTATCCCTAGAGAATACCTAAATTTCTCCATTAGCAGTGGCATCTCATACCTTATCATCAGTGCGCCACCCTGGTTACTTTATGTAGTAATATCTAGTCCAAGCCAAGGCATCAGAATGATCAATCCACGAAAATAGTCATCAAACTTTTCAGAATGATCATGCGAACCATGTCTTATCATCTTGCTCCTTTTATCAAGGAAATCTACCCTTACTTCATCCTCTAGTTTTTTGACTTCTGCATCCACCAGAGCGTTTTTCTTTCTTATTCGTACCCTTTCTTCTTCAAGTTCCTAGAGCATAAAGTTTCCCAGTTGGATTTCTTCTTTCAGGGTTCCACAAACCGTTGTATCTACCAGGGTTATCATGCATGGTCTAAGCATTCCATGTACTATAAAGGTTGCTTCATACTCTAGCCTTGGTGGTGCCTGCGCGGTCAGGTTCTTGCACGTGGTCCTATAAGCTCATAGAACTACTAGTACGCGCAGGTCCCAATCGGTCCACCTCACATTGTGGACCTTGTTCATTTCTTCACATACTTGGTTAGAGGCTTCCTTGTGGATATTCTTCTGCGCACTTGGTCTTTCCATACTTCGTGGTCCCAACCTGAGGGGTCCTTCATGCCATTGTCTAGCCCATGTACTTTCTTACCGATCGTGTCTCCTACTACACGTACTGTGTGCATTCTTGCAAGTTTCGCACCATTTCTGTGTATCTACCTAGAAAGGTGACCGTGCGGGCCATTTCATCTGTCATACTTTTCTTTTAACCACATCGTAGGCTTCCCAAATCATAGGCGTATCATCCTTTCATAGTCACGCTAGTCCTAGAAACTCTTCTAGTGCTTATCCCACCACCTTGCGGGCATATCACGCAATACCCATTTCAGAGCGTCGACATGCTATCATTCTGGCACTTCTCTTTCACATTTGTTCAGGAACTCCTCCACTTCACCCAACCCATCGTACATAGGTATATCCCTTATCTTTGTTATTACACAATGCACCCATCTCATCATCATGTTACAGTTGAGCGTGGTTACCTCATGTAACCGGTTCTGCCATATTTCTATCTCTTCATCAGAATCTGGTGTACAGGAGATTTCATGCTCCCATGAGATTCTACCATCTGCAATTGGATTTACCTAGTCTTGCTCCTGCATGGTTATTTTGTAGATATAGTCTAAGTCATTGTCAATGTTGTTAGTTCCTAAATCTACCTCAGGCCAAAGGAAGGCAGGTCTAGGGTAACATCAAACCATGCTTAACTTGGTAGCTAGCCCTACTAGGTCAGCAGAGGGCTCTCTCCTTATCAATCTCAATTAAGGTATGTGTAACTAGGGCTTGAGATGACTGAAATGAAATGCTGATTTTAGGCTAAGTATATTAGGTCAAAGGATTTTGTTTGATTTTGATGGTTGGTTGCTGGATCAACTGAAGAAGGCAGCTTTAGGTCTGGGAAATCATCTCAAATTTGCAGGGGGTTCTGTGCGATGAGGTAGGCAAGTGTTTTCAAACTTTGAATTGGATGTGGTGGTAAGTCTAAGATCAGTGAGGAGTTGGAGAGGGCATGCAAGGTTCATGAGTCCTCTTCAAACAACAGAAAACATTAAGAACTAAATGTATCCTCAAGGCAGAGCACTGAATGTCAATGGATTCCACCTATTTATCTTGATTCATTTAGTTATGAAGAGAGAAATAGATGCTAGAACATATACACATAAGAGAAACTAAATAAAAGAGGGAGAAACAATGCCAAGACACATTACCACAAGAATCCCACAAAATGGTGCAAAACCCTGGTTCATTTCCTTGCCAAACTACAGAAGTGATTTACAATAAAGCTCAACGTATCCAGAAGAGTCCAACCTTTACAAATGACTAATAAAGTACATAATATACGCATCAAACCACCTATGCTAACAATTAAGGGTCAAATCCATGAGTCAAGGAGTTGTTTCAACAACATCTAAACTAGGAACTAGAAAATAGGCAGTGGAACAGCTTGCCTCTAAAACTTAGGAAACCAATTCATTATAGCTCAAAACCACTTGGAACTTGATGTATCAACCCTATGAGGTTATTTTCATCTATACTTACATAAAATTCATCATTTACCATGCATACATTTACCTAAACAAGAAGAAAAGCCAACCATTGAAGAAATTGGGTGAAATTTTGAGTTTAGGCAAAATTGACAAAATATGCCTGATGCGCAGTGCCCTGAGCCTGATGCATAGCGTCACTTCAAGGCTACTTCTGGAGGCCTTCCACTTCACCAAATCAGGCCCAAGATAGCTTGTTGGTAACTCTGCCTGTCTAGTTTCTAGAACACTTTGAATTTTCTGCTTTGGAGTTGATTTGCCCCTTCAACAATCATTTCTCCCAAGACTGGTTCCTATGGGTCCAAAAAGTGGCAGAGATGGCATGTTTTAGGTGTTTTTTGCCCTTTAGGTGACCCAGATCTCCTCCAAATTTTAGGAAAATTTCTAGGTTTAATTTTTTCCATGAGGAATCCAAAAATGCAAGCCATTTTGCAAAATATTGAGCCAAGTGTTGAAAAATTTGATGCGTAGCACCACTGATTTGATGCACAACACCCTTTTTCAGACTAATTTTGGAGGCCTTCTCAGTGTCCAAATGGGGTGCAGGATAGCTCATTGGAAATCTTATTTAGTTCTCTTTCCAACATCTTGAATTTCTCAATTTGGAGTTCATTTGCCATGTCAGAAGTCAAATCTCCCAAGACTGGTCAAAATGTGAAACATGAGGCCGCCTAAATGCAAAGTGCTATTGCAGTCAACCTTTGAAGGTCTTCCTCAACTCCCAATTGAGCTCATGATAGCTCATTGGAAAGATATTTTTGTCTAGCTATCATTTCACTCATCAGGTAAGTCATTTGGCCAACAACGCTAGGAGAAATCTTGATTTTCGCAAGGTCACTGTAGAGGTGAATCAATCCTCCTGAGGCCAATAATGTTTTCGAAATTTCTCCCAAGCCATGAAACCTGTGTAAAAAATATTTTTTTTTTCTTCTTAGGTAAATTATGGATAAAAACCTCTCTCATTTTTGTCAAATTCATCTTTTCTTGCTCAGAAAGATAGTGTTAAGAAAACATATCCTAATATGTGGAACAGGGGATTTGTAGAAATGAAGGGAAATGAAGGGGATAAGGGGCATATAAATTATTGATAAAATTTTTGGAATTAGGGAGGGATGTTAGGAAGCAGGTCAAAGTGGAATTCCAAAGATTGAGTGAGGGGAAGGGGTCCAAAATGTCAAAACACAGGCCTAGCATAGAAAATTGTCAAATTATAGCAATAAACTAGGGTTTGTCGGAAAATGGAAAATTTGAGGGATATCAGTCATGGGAATTGTTTAAGAAGGAATATTAGGGATAGGGGAAGGTGTATGAACATTAGGACACAAGTTTTGTTGCTCATTTTTCCATCCAAGAAAAATTACCTTCAAAACCCTAGGAGAGGGAAATGGGTCTACCCAAGTACAATTGAAGCACAAACAAGGTGTAAAATGACCAATTGGAACCTGAATGATGATGAAAACTCTTTGAATGATGGTAAACTAAGCTGAATGGTGAGATGGACCAATATTTGGAAAACTTTGGAAAGAGTGAAAATAAACCCTAGAGCTAATACCTAGTGACCAAATTTTACTTGAAGACTCACCGAAATGACAAAATTTGACTTTGACACCCTAAGACCACTTTGTAAGACCACGTTTGATGATTGGTGGAAAGCCTCGAGGACTGAAACTAACAGTTGTCATATCACACACCGGCTCTATGTAGTGTGATCCTTCTGCAGGGTCTAATGGTACCACTACGCGGAGTGACGTTTTCTCAAAAACGATCTTGTGCTTCTTTATGTTTATCACTCCATTCATGTCAGTGGCCCAATCTATTCCCAGTAGTGCGTTGTAGGGATTGTTGCTATCAACAGTCTCTATCACTTCGAATTCTCCTAGTGCACTTGCTCATTCAACATCTACTGTGATTCCCTGGATTCTCCCCATAGGTAGGATCTTTTGTTGCTTTGCCATTCATAGTTGGATAAGAGACCATTGCAATGCAAGCCTACCCATGCAGTCCCATGTATATTTTGCCAGGATGTTCGCATCTGATCCTCGATCCAGAATCACTTGATCCATCTCATATTCCCTGATCTACATGGTCATTCTCATCTCCCTTCCTGTTTGCATCGTGTGCTTCTCGAGCTTCTGGAATATGCGCGGTTCTCCTGGTGCATTCCTAGTACATCTAGTTATGAGTTCTTGCAGCCCCTTCACATCCTTTCTGTCACACAACAACTTCATGCAGGTCCCTAAGAACGTAGTGAGCATCATTAGATCCATTTCTGGCTCTAGTCTATCTTTATTTCCTGAAGTGGAGGCATTGATGAAGCTCCTCTTAGATTCCATGAAAGTCTCCTTAGCATGCTCCAAATAAAATTCTGGTTCCTTCGTTGGAGCCTTGTGAACCTAGGTGCTCTCTTTAGGCTGCTTGCTTTTGTCAACAGCTATCATAATACCACTCCGGAGCACAATATTTACATTAGCGTCTTCCTCGCATAGCAATACCTCATCATTTGTAGGTTCTAAGTCGGGGGAGGTTGGAGTGCTCCCTTATCACGCAACCTCACTATTAGTGTTGGACAGTCCTCCATCTCATGATCAAACAATGTAATACAAGCATGATGGCAGTGTTGGATTTGTACAATCACAGGAATAGTATCCTGACCCTCCGCAATTGTAACATATCAGCTATCTGCGACCTATTCTTGGTCCCATTCCACCTCGGCCTCGGCCGCGCCACTGAAATCCAGCGCTTGGAATTCCTACATTTTGATCGAGGGGTCATGTTTCAGATTGAACTCTGTAGGTAGGAGTCTGATCCATTATCCTTTCATAATTTCTACAGGTGCGCTCATCATGGCCTATATTTTTTTAATAGATGGCAGCTATCTGTAGCATACTTTCCTCCTATCTGACAAATCATGCACCATATTGTAGGTGCCGCGCTTGGTCCTACTTGTGCCTTCGGTCTCAATGGCACTAGTCCTCTTGCAAGGCAATTTGCGAACACCGGGCAGTGGTCCTTGTCATGCCCCTCGCCCTTGCACTTTACACACCATACGTCATCAAGCACTTCTAGATGAGCTATCCTGTCTTGTTTCAAACTCTGCAACTCAAGGCACAAGTATTTTAACTGCACGTGAATCTGCTGGACTCCCAGGTTAAGATCTTGTATTAGAATCTCGTGCAATCTCATCGCGACCTCCAAAGCCTGAGCCTCAGTGGTTAGCCTTTGTTGCGACATCCCTTTTTGTAGATGTGGTGTTAACGAGGCTATAAACCATTCATGGTGTTGCCCATTTGTTAAGGTCGTGTTCGCTTCGCGAATTGTGCACTTCAATCTCTGATCCAACTCCCACGTGGTTTCGCGTGGTAGCATTGTGATTTCCTTGAATCCAATGATCGACTGTGCCTTTGATTTTGGCCTGCTACATTCCTTTCTTAGTGTAGCTTCGATATCTGCTATCCCCACATTTGGATTGTCATTGGAATGTTTCATGTACCAGGTCAATGCGTGATCTTGTAGAGCACTAACCAGCATCACTTTCTTTATATTGTCGTCTGTGACACCCTGTGCTTCCCATAAAACATTTATCACGAACTAAAAGTTGTCTGGATTTTCATTCTTACTCCCTTGAACACTAGTAGCTTTATTGCGCTAACCATACTGCTTTGCGGTGGTGGTGGAGGTGGTGTGGGTGAAGTCGGGGGTTAATATGCTAAAACTAGTGGTGGCGTGGTGGGGGCGGTATGCACAGAATTTTATACCTTATTAGATTGATCACACTTCTTGGTAATACCTTCGCGTGCTCTTCCTTGCTCCCTCACGGTGGTGAAATCAATGGGCTACTTTCCAGTTTTTTGCTACCTTCTTTTCTTTAGATTCTCCCACTTTGCATAGCCCCACACATCAATTTATTCACGTAACTTTATTTTCACACAATAGCATTTTAATCCAAGAGCTCAAAGGTTTAATGTACTTACCTCGCGGTCCCTTGAGGAAGCATCATTCTACCTTGTTATAGTTTACTGATGTATCTACTGCAAATTCGGTGATGAATCCTCCTATGATTCAATCAAGCCAATGATCGACAATGAATGTGATCTGATCTTCCAATGCTTCCAGTCTGCGCACCAATTCCGGAGTCCACAAAATAGGTTTGTCATGTTTACACCTTGCTTGGCTATCTGTTAGCTTCATGATCCACTCGTACAACTCATTAGGGAAGGATGCAAAGAAAATTTCATGGATCTCCATATGCAAGTAGCAATCTAACCACTCTTGTTGGGCGTGGAACCTGATTATATTCTATATTCAAAGGTATCGCCACATAGGACCCGAGTTCGAAATGGAGGCGGCAACGCCGCCCGTGAAATATTCGCTGCAGGGGGGGTCGAGGGGGGGCGCCTGCGACCTTTGGGAGCCCCCCCTGGCAGGGGGTTTCGGGGGCGCTGCCCCCGAAGCTAAAAACAACTGTAAAATTGCCTTGTAAAAGTATAGTAATTTCTAGTCAATCTGGGCCGTTCATTAGGCGGATGATCTGACGGTAGAACTTATGTTTAGTTTAGGGTTTTTTGCCCTAGAAGGAAACCCCTCTCTTTGTATGAGGGTATTGTATTTGACGCTATGTGATAGATGTGTATTCTGTGAGCGAGAAATAGAGAGGTGAGACTGTGAGAGAAAAAAAAGGATATTACAGCGGATTTGTTGTAGGTTGTGTCTCTTCATTTTGTTGGATAATAGAAAGGAAGGACTGGCTGTTCGGGGTGGACGTAGCCCAAACTGGGTGAACCACGTATATCTGTGTCTCTCTTGTTTTGTGCGTTTTCTGTGTTTATATTTCTGCAATATTTTATGTGTTCCATTGCTCCGTAATATATAATTTTCTAACAACTCTTCCTTTGATAATCACAGATTCCTATTTTCTTGCACCGTGAACTTGTGAATATTTCTATACAACCACTCTCCAATTCCTTTCTTTATCGGATTCTAGTGATACGACATCAGACATCTCTATGCAGATCCCGGTCCCTGCAATGGAACCATTTTTTGGCTTGTTGGTGCCTGACCCAGGTTCAGAGTTAATTATCCAAACAAATCCTAGTACTACTGGCCCTTTTGGCAAGAGTCCGTGGAGCGTGGACTCAAGTCTCACCTGAAGTAGTATGGGAGGGTGCTAGAACCAGGTTTCCACACCATAGACATGTCTGATAAGTTCAACTGGTCCTTTCTTTGTCCCTGCATGCACTTTCCCATTTGTCGCTGTGCGATATACTGCCTACGTGCAGCCCTACGAAGGGGCTGCGAGCCGTGCTCTTTGCTATTACCCAAGATCTTACTTATATTCCAATATTAGTTTATTATCTTCACCTACTTAAGTAATCCATAATAATATAAAATATTCATGCAAGTTCGCGTAGTAAATAAACAATATACTTGTAAATTATATTCAATCATGAATTGAACCAGAGAAAGATATACAAAATTATATAAAAACTTCTTCTTTATTGATCCTTCAAAGGTTACAGACTCGACCTACCCTGTGCACTCAGCTGCAGAGGTCTGCGCACTCAGTTGCAGACTACTATGCATTTGCACACTTAGCTGTAGAGCCTTCTCCTACTCTACAACCCACAAACACACTTTACACTTCAACTCAAACACTTAGACTTTTGATTCCCCATTCTCCATATTTACAATGAGAGCCTCACTCTATTTATACAATCCCATGGTCTGCACACCATGGATAGGTATATCTAGCCGACACTACATTACCAAACTAGGGCGGAAAACCCTGTGACTCTGTCATACTTTCGCGCCCACAATTTACGTAGCTTTTACAACAAGATTTGGTCAAAACTTGGGCTTTAAGCCCCAAAACATGCCTTGGGGGTGATTCCATGCCCAACAAGTATTCACAAACAATTTACAACAAGGTATACACCGCAACGAAATGATACTGTAGAAAGGAAAAATAGGACCATTATGGAAATGGAAAGAAGTATGTTGAAGGAAAAACATTTGTGAAATTATTATTGGGCTACAGTTGTCGGTCATGCAACATATAGTATAAATAGGTGTCCAACCAAAAGTGTCAAGAATATGCTTCCTGAAGAAACATATAGTGGAATGAAGCATAATTTCACTCATATGAGAGTGTTTAGATGTGTGTCTTATGCACATATCCAAGATGAATTATGGAATATGTTGGACAAAAATGGGTAGAAATGAATATTTTTTTGATATAGTGATGAATCCAAGGCTTACAAGCTCTACAATCCATTAACCAAGAAGGTCATAATCAATAGAGATGTGTAGTTTAGAGAAGAGGATGTACGGGATGGAACTTTGGAGAAGATAATCAATGTGAAAAGAATCATACCACAAGAAGATAAGGAGGAACTGGCAATAACAAGTAATTCCTCATTGATGGCTCCTTCTACACGTGTCCAAGCTCAATAAAGTAGTCAACAATTAACACCATTAAAAAGAAAAATCACAGTTTTGTACAGTCAACGAAATACTACTTCATGTGCACCGCAGAGAATCACAACATTGTCATATCCAAGCACAACATCAAGTGACATGTTAAGTCCATCTTCTACAAGCATGACAAGGAAAAAATTTAGAAATTTAAGTGAAGTTTATGAGAAAAATGAACTAGAAAGTAGTGCAGATTTGAATTCTTTATATACTCTGTTTTGTCCTTTAGATGATCCAATTAATTTTGAAGATGTTGTCACAGAATAAAAGTTTGTTGCAACAATGAATGAAGAAATGGAAGCTATAGAAAGGAACGACACAGGGGAGTTGGTGTAACTTCCCAAAGGAAAAGAAGCCATAGGAGTTGAGTGGGTTTATAAGACCAAAAACAATGTTGAAGGAAAGATAGAATGGCATAAAGGTTGGTTTTCAAGGGATACAAACAACAACACATAAGAGATTATGTAGAGAGATTTTCGCTCGTTGCAAGAATGGGGACAATGCATATAATGTTGTCAATAGCTCCACAACATAGATGGAAGGTGTACCAAATGGAATTGAAGTTAGAATCCTTGAATGGGTTGTTGAAAGAGAAAGTATATGTGGAGTAGTTGTCGAGTTATGATGATCAAGGCCAAGAAGACCAAGTCTACAGGTTGAAGAAAGCTATTTATGAGAAAATGCAAGCACCCTGTGCATGGTACAACAAGATATATGCACACTTTGTGGACAATGGATTTGATAAATGTGATGGTGATACTACTCTCTATATCAAAGAGAGTAACAATAAGCTTCTTATTGTTGTTTTATATGTAGATGATTTGATTTTCATAGGGAGCGATGATCTCCTCATTGTAGATTTCAAATAAGTCATGAAAAGTGAGTTTGAAATGACAGATTTGGGGTTGTTAAGATATTTTTGGGGCATAGAAGTGAAGAAAACATAGAATGGAAGCTTTATTTCTCAAGGAAACTATTCCTCAGATATTTTGAAGAGGTTTAAAATGATAGAAAACAATCATGAGCCAACTCCAACTGTAATAGGGTTGAAATTAAGAAAAAATGACTATAATAACAAAGCATATGGTAAAAAAAAGGGACATTGTAACATCAATGTCAATCCAACACTATACAAAAGTATGGTTGGACGATTAATGTATTTAAAAACAACAAGGCCTCAAATAATGTATGTATTGAGATGGGCATCAAAATTTATGGACACGCCAAGGGAGACACATTGGCACGCAGGAGAAACAATACTAAGGTATGTCAAAGGGATAAAAGAGTATGTTATTTTGTACACTCCAACAAGTGATTTGAAGCTGGTTAGATACACTGATAGTGATTGGGTTGGAAGAGTTGATGATAGAAAGAGCACATCAAGATATGTATTTCACATGGGTTTAAGAGCGATTTCATGGACTTCCAAGAAGCAACCTATAGTGTCATTATTGACAATAGAATTTGAATATGTCGTTTCAACATCGAGAACCTGTCAGGTAGTTGGTATGAGAAAAATGTTGAAGGATTTATGGCAAGAACAAGAAGGAACTACAAAAATTTACTGTCACAACAATTCTACAATTTCTCTATCTAATAATTATGTTTCCACAAAAGGAGAAAACACATTGACAATAATTATCATTTCATTGGAGAGTTTATTAATAATGGATAAATTGTTTTATACTATTGTCGGTCACATGAACAGTTTGTAGACATCTTCACGAAGCCACTGACAAGAGATAATTTTTTATGTCTTAGAGATTGTTTGGCATAGAGAATTTCAATGGTCATGATTAAAGAGAGAGTGCTAGAAAATTACTACCAACCACCTCATTTAACAACTCAGAGCATTCAATCTCAGAAAGTATGTAAGCAAATTTTTTTGTATCAACTGAAGGAATGTCGAATTAATTTACATAAGCACGAGGACACAGAGTTGGTGGTTATTAATTCCAGGATTTATTGTACTTACAGAAAATTAATTGATGTTACTAACTGCCCATACTTTTCTTTCATGTTTTTGTCCTGTAGCACAAGTCATATGAGGTTTCCAGATTCTTATATGAATGTACTAGCATAAGCCTTTTTAAGAGTGAGTAGCCAAGAGTAGATATGAGAAATGTTTTTATAGTGGATTGGAGGTTTGTAGACCAGAAGATAAAAATAACACTGAGTAGTTTTACAAGATAATACAGTTTATTACAACACAAAATAGAGAGTAGTTAAAGTGTGTAAATTTCTATTTTTCATAGCAATGAATGAGCCGAAGTCTCAGTTTCAGCTTTGTAATTTTTTTTGTCTCATATATATCTTATTATAACATATTTTGGTTACATGTTCAATTTTAAAGTTATATTTCTAGTTTTACTACGCATCCTCTATTTTACTTTGTTTTACAGTGTGTTGTTACTCCGAGTTGTTTCGTTGTGCTACTAATGTGTGTCCTTCTACTGTGTGTTGTTTCCACACTCAAAATTTATGGGTTTTACCCTCTATCTCAAAAACAAGCATCAAAGGATGATAGAGTTTCAACTACGCTTTGGAAATTGACTCGATCATTGTCGTTGGATGGAATTCAAAATGAAATGGTAGTTGATGGAGATAACATATTTTTCTATGATTTCAACCATCTAGAAAATTTTGGTTAATTTTTTTCTTTGGTTGGTGGTGCACAGGTTTTTTCAACATTTTTGAAATCTTTTGAAATATTTTAGACATTTTTTCTAGTGATTTTTTCTCAAAATGTGTTACAGTGTTTTAAACATGTAATAAGTTCAAGATTTTTACTTTTAGAATATCGAGTGTCTCACAAGCTGTTAGTTTTCAGGATGTATAATCCATTTATGTATTCAAAAATGCATGTCAAATAACAAAAATTCACAATTTCCCTCAAAATAATTTTGCGTTGTGTGTCTCCAATTAGAATAACCACATCATGCATTACTTACACTTCACCTTCAAATAAATAAGAAAAATGAAATGAAATGAAATTTAATTTAACAAATTAACTTATTTATGTCTTACGGTTTGTGACATAATGATACTTTATTTCCTTGTTCCCCAATCATCATTGGAAGATTCTCTTTATATATCACCATTTTATTTTCATTGATATCTCCATTAGAAACAGTAATTGAGGTTGACTTAATAAATAATGGGTAACTCAAGAGCTCTTGAATTGCATCCTTCCATGGTATGTGCATTCACATTTACTTTCACTAAAAGCCCTTTTGAAGATTCATTTTTCTAAGAAAAAAGAAATCCTCCAACCTTTAAATAATGTAACTATTTGGTGTTCTCTTCCCCAGCTTCCAAGGTATGCTACTTTATAAACATTTGAAAAAATGTTGATAGTTTTTTTTCTAAATATAACGTAATAATTTTATGTTGAATAGGGAAGATCTGATCATTTATGGTAAAAAATGCATTCCTATTAAAATAAATAAACAAATATATATATATATCTATATATATATATATATATATATATATATACATATATATATATATATATATATATATTTGTAATGCTGAGCAGGACCATGTATTTTATATTATATACATAAGGAAAATTTACACCACATAGTTTTACTCAATGGCCTCAACATTCCCCAAGGGGAAACTGAGTCTATTAGCCATCGGTCGACATTATACGCCATCGAAGAACATAACTTCTTCAGTATTTCTAGCAAGGCTAGGTAAGTTTCAGTCTCATTACCACAAACTATATAAGTATGACAACTAACATAAACAACTGGAAATTTAAATGTTATCAACATAAACAAAAACTAAGTATAGGAGGACTAATATTTCTTAACATTCTACTCCTCACAGTCAGAGGCTACTGGAGTAGGATCATCAGTAGTTTCTTTTGGAATTCCAAAAAGCTCCATAATGCAAGGTATGTGACAATCAATCTGGTCCATCCTAATGTCTTGTTTGTGCAACTGAAACATGATCTTCTCCATGTCTTTTTTGTAATTGGGAAAGTCTTACATTGTAACCTCAATCCCCACAGAAATTTTCTCCAATGCTTTGCCTAACAGACTTTTCATCAAGAAATACAGGTACAGGGTGTGCTTGAATCATGTAATTTTCTCTGTTGTGGCTCTTGGGTCAGGCACCATTGATCTCCAAACTTCTATTTCATCGTCTGGTTCTAGTTCATTCTTTACCTGGTCTTCCCAATCATCTATCAACTTTCGGATGCCCTCATTGATTTCCTCCTTGTATGTAGTGACTCCCTAGGCTATGAAGTGCTCAATGTGTTTATGACCCCTACGACCTTCTGCTCTACTTGATCACTTGGTTACCCAGGTTTTCGGGCCCTTCTTTCTGTGGCCTCGACCACTTCTTACTTGAGCCATACCATGTCAAATTGTAACCTGTATACATTCCCACAGTGTTAGTTGCACTAAATCATTCATTTAAACAAAATACAACTACATTAACCACACTGTCATTCCTAACCTGTGACAGGAAAAGGTATCCTCGTGCCCACAGGTAGTCAGTGGAAGTGGGGTGGGAGTAGGATTCCCTTGGTTTATTTCCATGCCTCTCGCCCTTGCCACTATTCAGAGATTGGTCACCCCCATGCGGTCATAACCTAGCTCTCAGAGCCGTCTCGAGCCAAGTATTTCTAATGCTATCACGCCTGCAAACCCTTGCCTCTGTTGGTGATGTCCTGTCCAGTTTCTGCTCGTCTCCCTACCTCTTAGGCCACCGAGGTTCCGTGACTACTCTGGAGTGGTTATGCATTGCCATTTTCTTAGGTTCACTCAGCCCATTTCCAACCCTGCTTGCGTCCCAACCCCCTACCTATGACACTCCCTTGCCATGCTCAACTATGCACAACCTCCCAAGCGAGCCTCGCCCATTAATCCCTATTCCCTTGGGCTGGTCATTCGAGTCAAGTCAGGTTTCTATGCTCTGCTTGGTATCCATCATCCCATAGCCCCAACTTTTGCTTGAAAGCAACATTAAAATAACGTACAACTGAGCCTTAGCTCCCCCTTTCCTTCCTTGGTTCCTCCCTGGTTGGGTTAAGCTTCATTGGGGTGGCCTCGTGCCTCTCCCTCCTCCCCAGCTATTATCCCACCACCTCCTGGCCTTTCCCCTAAACCCCGACTAGAACTTATGAATTGAACAAGGCCAAGACCAGTGTACATAACCGAGAGCCGACGCCTGCCCGTAGACTTATTTGCTTCGCCTCCCTCTTGTTATGTAGCTCTTGCCTTCATCGCTATAACATTCACCTCCACTACACATCGAATAACTCTTCCCACTCCAGCACCTTCCCTTAAGTCCCCCTCTGCCACCTTGCAAGTCCACCTCCCATGCATTCAAGGGAGAGGACACCACACTCCTTGCCTTGATCATGTGGGGTGTGGCTGCCATGAATTTTATTGTATTGACCATGTCAACTCAGTTCTGGCACCTCTGACACCGCCCTCATCCCGATCGGGAGCTTGGGTCTTCTAGTTCTGTCTCGCCTCATATTGCCTACAGTCTTCTTCCAAGATTGTCTCCAAGGCTTCAAAGGTTGTGTCGGCCATTGTTTCTCCATCCGATCCTACTCGTGGTCAAATCCCCAATTTTCCAAGAAATTTTCTCCTTGTTTCCTTCCCTTCTTACGTGTTTGACCTGAATGTAGTCAAAGTTGGTGATGATTTCCCTTATTTACTGAATTAATCTTGCTGTTATCCAGCTTTGGCTAAGTTTTTCCCACTTAGTGCCATTGTTTAGTTTTGTCACTATATTGATTACTAAGCATGAATCCCCCTCTACATCCAGGTTTCTGTACCCCAGTCTGATTGCTATTAAGAGGCCTTGTCTAAATACAGCGAACTCCACCTCATTGTTGTTGGCAATCCCACAACTTTGTGCAAAGATGAGGGGGGTGTTGGTCTGGGAGTCTCGAAAGAGGTCCCCAAGACCTCCTTCACCTAGGTTGACCTCCTTCACCTAGGTTGCCTTTGGAGGCCCTGTCGAAGTTATGTATGATGACTTCTTTTACTGGTGGCGTAAAACGAGACCTAGAACTCATGGTCGTGTTGCTTGTCTTCCATGCTTTTTAGTTGATCATCCGTGGAGTTAAATTTAGTTTTTAATTTTCAAATAATTTTTTTAATTAAATATTAAAATAATTATTTATATATTAAGATTTCTAAAATATTAATCATCAATTATATATAAAATAATGAAATAAAATCACGAAATTAAAGATTTAAACATTTTATATAACTTGTCAATTTTGTTATTATCCCCAGTGGCAGTAGGTATAATGAATTCAGGAATACGTTGACCTTTCAATTATTTTTTTAACAAAAAAATTAAGCCAACCATGTATAAAGTCAACATTTGGGAAAAAAAAAAAAATTAAGTTTTAAAATTTTATTTATTCATTTTCTGATTGGTGCAGAGAGAGAGTGGGAGTCTTATTACGCCATCATTATTTCCGTCGGTCAGATCGTGTTGGATAACTGTTGTAATGATATGGTACTGTCATGATATTTTTTAATTCCGATCTAGTTTTGATACTATTCATTACATTCATAATTAATGTTGAACTGTGTAGGCTCAGTTCATACACACAAACATTGTACGTTGTACTTAAAAATAATTTGGCCGAATCAATACGTAACTCCACCAATCTTTGGATCGCCTACTTTTCAAAATCTCAACCAATAATTCTACAACAATTATCCCATGGATTTTAACATGTTTTCAGATTTTGATACTCAAATTTCCATAAAATTGAATTTTCTATTATCTCTGAATTGCAGTGATGGCTCTGCACCATTTTTTCCCCGGACATTATGCCACAATGGAACACTCATAATTTGAGCATTTTTTAAAAAACACAAAAGTGGAATCTATGAAGACTTTATAGTTCTGAAAACACTTCAAAGAGACTATCAAGACTTTATAGTCCTCACAACATTTCAGAGAGATCTGACTAGTCTAACATTTGTAGCTTTACATTGTATTGAAGGCTTTACATGGATTTTTCACCCATCCACGGTTTAAATTTATTCCAGTGATTCGAGCACCATAACCAGAATGATAAGTCATTTGTTGAAAACATTTAATGAAATAACATGAGGTTCACATTAATATAAGAGGGAACTTGCACCTTTTGAGAGGGTGAAATGTGATAATATAAATAAAATTTGGTGACAAACCAAAATAGACAATTTCATATTAAATGATTTATTTATCCATTTTAGTAAACTGGTGGTGTGGAGTGTTGTGTTGTGTGCTCTCCATCACAGTTCCCATATAATAATAGTAAGAGGGAAATAGGTAGCTTAGTACATTTTTTATATTTTTGGAAACTTTGAATAGGATGGAAAAATAGGAATGTCCAACCCTTTCATAATTATATACAATATCATTTATTTAATCAATTCAAGTGAAAGAGAAATATTTATTAAGAATTTTGAACGGTGGTAGAGGTGGGATGGTCATGTATATTATCTTTGGAATTTTAGTATAGCTTTCAATAATTAAGTTAAATTGTATGCAACATACCATGGAGTAAAGCAAGATTCGTCTATCTAACATCTCGAATCTTATTGTGCGGACTATGATTTAATAACCAAACATATTCATTGTAATACCACTCGAATTGATTCTATATTTAGTTTCATTTTCGAATGAATTAGAAGTAACCTTCATCCATCAACATCTCGAGACTTATAATTGTGAAGGACTCTAATTTAATAACCAAACATCTCCATTGTAATAACATTGCAACATATTTTAAATTTAGTTCCATTCCCAAGAAAACTAAAACAGAATTATAACAAATTTAAGATTGGAAATCATATCAAGTGAATTAGAAGTAACCTTCATCCATCACCATCTCGAGACTTATAATTGTGAAGGACTCTAATTTAATAACCAAACATCTCCATTGTAATAACATTGCAACATATTTTAAATTTAGTTCCATTCTCAAGAAATCTAAAACAGAATTATAACAAATTTAAGATTGGAAATCATATCAAACCTTAAGAATCAAAAACCAAAAAGAAAATGCACTTTCAAAACTAGCTATATAATTATATATGCCTAAATACTAGTATTTTTTTTTTTTTTTTGTAAGTCAGGAGATTATATTATATAACAAAATATAGTACAAAAAATCCGCGAAGGCGGATCGAGAGCAGGAAATAACAGTGAACCATAGCTACACCTCTGCTCAAAGTTTTCTCCAAAACATGACTATGAACAGCATACCTCGCAAGGCAACTTGACCTTAACTTTTTCCTAACAGCCGACATAAACAACACATAACAAAGTATGGCAAACACATAGATAGACTGGAACAAAGACATGACAAACTGTAACAGAGGCACAGAAAGAGCTAAAGAGAGCCACACCGGGACTGAAATTAGATAGATTTGCCCATCTGGCTGATGGTATCCAGCCCCATCTGCCGCATATGGGTGTTCATTCGGGCTTGCATTGCTTCCAGAGTTTCATTTTCCTCTGCCCCTGTTTTGGCAGGTTGAGAGGCTCCTGGGGCAGCATTAACCGTGTCTCTCAGGATCTGAATAAGGAGGGTGAGCTTCCTGTTAACAACTTGAACAGCTTCATGGACTGTGTTAATCCGCCCTTCCAGAGTATTGTTGTAGTTTATAATCTTCCCCATCTGCTCGTCTGTGACAATCACCTCGGTAACTATATTCTGCTTCTCTTTCTCCACAGTCTCCAGGGCTTTGGCAATCAGCATCTTAGTCCTCCAGCTTTCCGCCTTCGTTCTTACAAACTGCGTAGCCCTCTTCGACGGCGTGCCGGGGTCCCTTAACCAGTCCACCTCCGTGACAATCTCCTCAACGGTACGCCCGTCCTCCGCTTGCTTTACCTGCGCTTCCAGCTCCTCCACCTTGCGTTTATTCCTTGCGGCCGCCCGGGTCTCATAGCCCTGCCTTGCTTCCAACAGGTCCTGGTTAGCAGCATCATTCCGGCACCCGCTGGCATCCATCCTGGCCACGCTCTTTTTCCTCCAACCAGAAATCCTCTTGCTTTCTAAAGGTGAGTCTGCCCTCTGAAATGAAACAGTAATGAGAGCAGAGCGAAGACCCATGGTTATATAGCCATCGCGGATGTTGATGCAACCGAGTTCGGGCTTGATTTTGCTGCAGATGAGGGTACTGTTGCCGTCAATTCGATGGTGGTTCGCACATGCGGAGCTGAAGCCGAATGACATAAAATGACTGTGGTAGCGCGAGAACCATTGATTAAATTGCCAAGTATGCTGTACCTCCGAAGGATCGTTATGAACACTGATGGATTCGGACAGGCTCTGTTTACCCTTCTTCCGCTTTCCCATACTGTGAGTGCTTGTCTTCCCTGACTGCATTCCCACTACCATAAATGCTACTGATTCCTTGTGATACGGTGGGTTGCCAGATGATCTGCGATAAATGCTCTCGGTATTGTGAAACTTGTGGCACGATCTGTGATGATCGTTGAGATGGCTGGTTTGTTGCCGCCATTTAACCCTTCTTCCATTGCGTTCCATCATAATTTGAAACCTGTCGTAAGTGCTCGCTAATCCGCCGTAAATTTCCATCCGGTGCCGTATATCTAAGCCATTATCGGCTCTAAATACTAGTATTTTGATATATCTTTAAGTTACCATTTTTTTCTAAGTTTTTCCAAGCTGTAATTTTTTTTGAGATTTTTTTAGGACCGAGGTTTTCCTCATACATTATTTGTGTCTCCAATATCTTCCCTCTCGAAACCATATGCTTAGTAATCTATACACATTATTTCTGGATCATAAAAAAAACTCTCGAAACATACAAAACGAAGTTGTGTACATAAATAGTAACTCAAGTTTCATTGGTTGCTCAAATGACTATGGACCAATCAAAAGACTTAGGTTATATATAATCTCCCAATTTTGCAAGTTGTACTAACTTATATTAATTTTATTTTTTGTTTGTTTGTTGTGAGAATGTTTGTTCGTGATGCTCCTCCAATATCATAGAATTTCTCGAACTTTATTTGTGTGAATGAGAATGCAATAATTGAATTTTAAAAGTAGTAATTCTTCACTAGCTATATGGTTAGAATGAAAGCCAGTTAAATTTAAATAAAAACATTAATACATTTTCATAATGAATTTAATTTCAATTAATCTATGTGAGCAATTTTAAAATATGCGGATCTAAATCCTTGTTTTTGTTCTAGAAATTAACCAACTTGAAATTGATTAAATTTTTTAGCCAAATTATATATATATATATATATATATATATATATATATATATATATATATATATATATATATATATATATTATTTCTTGAAATTGAAGTCATTGAACCAAATTTTTTTTAATTATATGAACTAGAAATTTCCCCTAAAGGTGTAAAGGTACATCAAAGAAATTGAACATGCCTATGATGTTACTGCAAAAATGTTGTAGTAAAGGAAAGATAACAACCTAAAGGTTGGACGATGGAGGGGAGGAAATGTGTTCAAGCTTGCAATAGTTTCCACTTGTGTCGATGTATGTCTTAGAGATGTTGCTTGAACCACCTCCCTAAATCATTTTTCTTCAATCATACTACTATGTTAAAATATTATATACATATTATATCTAAGCTATAACATGCAAGGTAATGAGGAGAGACATTATCATAGGTCCTCATGAGCACTTGCGCACAAAAAATGTAATTGTGCAGTGGAAATGACTAAAGTCACTTTGTGTTACGGTGGTTAAGCAGTATGGTGCATGTAGCAGTCTGAGTGCTTCTTGGCTCATTCAGAGATACATATTTATCTTTGTTTTCATTTCTGAGGGTATGGTGGTGATCTTTTGTGTACCACTCCTCTTGTGGGATCAATAAGGTAACACATCTTTCTTTATTTCTCTAGGTAAACCATTCCCTTTAATTATTTGGCCGGAGGGTGTGTTGTTTAAATATATGGTCAATTTTGGGCATTGATTTTTTGGGCCTGCATGGACTCTTGCTTTGGCATTATGGGTAATGGTTAATCATTTCTCCGTGTAAGATTTTTACTTCCTTTATAAGTAGCACTTGGTCGTGGTGGTTTTTATCGGGTAGAGGTTTTAGTGTTGGTGTTGTTTTGGCTTTCTAGTGTAGGAATTACCTATATTTTCCTTCTTGGGGGCGCTAATATAAGAATTCCCTTTGGTTGATCCCAGTGGCTTTGGTGTCGGTCGAGTTTCTGGGAGACTGAACTTACAGTTTTTATTATGTGCAGATGGGAGGTGTCCTTCTGGATTTTTCAAGCAAGGGGTTGTCTCCAAGTTCTAACCTGGATTTATGATCTTTTCGTGACAATTTTAGGTCAAGCTGACCAACAGATTTGGGTTAGCTTAACTTCTCTGTATGTTGTGTGGAATGTTAGGTTTTCGCTAGAGGGTGGTCGATTAGTAGTGTAAGTCGTTTGTGGTTATGTGGTGTTGGGTTTGATTAAGTTGTCCTTGGTGTGGATCGGGGTCAGCCTTGGGGGTATGGGTTTTGACATGGCCACTAGCATGAAGCCAAGTCTGCATTCCTTGTCTGCCCCTATTAAGGTAAATGTGGAAGCGTCCTATCTCAGGGATGGGTTAATTTTGTCAGATGGAGTCAGGGGTGGTTGTATGAGATCATTTTCTGATAGCAGCAACCAAGATCTTGAAATTATGCACGACTTTGTGCTTGTTGGTCATAGAGCACGTGGTGGGTTAAGGTCTTTGGGATGTGCTATGATTAGCACGTTTAGCAGGATACTAACTTAGAGCAGTTGTGGAGCAGAAAGTAGGGGTAGGGAATGGGTCATGGCTGAGTCTCGAGCACATGGGCGTCGAGCAAAAATCCAATTGGTGTAAGTTTTGTTGGCTGCACATATGTGAGGCATGTTGTAAGAACTACGGTGCTCCAATCGATGGTCCAATATGTCATATACATGTTGGAATACCAAATAGGGACCTGAGGGAGGAACATGAGGCAATTATAGCCAAGCTGGAGAAAATCCATTATTTTCAATGTGATTCCTCCAAAAGAATTGTGGTTGTGTGTCTTGGTTAGAATATGTTGACTGAGAATATCAAAAAGCTAGAAGCTTGACTTGCTCACATCGAGAAACATGTCAGCCGCCTCTACCATCCTCCTCCTCCTTGAGGAATCAGTTTAGATAATCTTGTTTCAATCACTTATGATGAGTGGCTATGGTAATCAATATCTTTCTATTTCTTTTTTTTGGAATGTAAGACCTATAAGATTGTGAATTTCTGCATTGGTTATTTTTCTTTTTGTAAGTAGAATGGTAATAGCATTGGTGAACAAACTTGGTAGGGTTGAGCCCACATGTTTTTTGACATCTTTGTATATGCATTTTGAGTAATGAAAAAGCTTTGACTTACAAAAACAAAAACAAAATAATTATAATATATTTTTTAAAATGGAAATATCTAGCTGAAATGAAAGTGAGTTATTTAATTGATGTGATAATTTTTTGCATAAATACAATGTTAAAATTGTTAATAATTTTGTTATTATGCTTTACTTTTCTTTAATAATGAGTTAGTCAACATTTTTCCCATTTTTAATTTGAAACAATAAGTAAACACTCCTCACTCTTGATTTGAAGGAGTACCTACTAAGTATATGACATGCATTTATAGTTTGAAAATTTTTCACATTATTGAATTGTTTATTTTACATTTATTTTTTATGTATCTCGAATGGAGAAATTATAAATCTCATATAAAACAACTGTTAAGAGTGTATGTTTCTTTGGTTAAATGTTATAGCTTCAAATTCAAAGAGGATTAAATATGTATACCTTTATAAACTTTAAATGAAAAAATATCATATATCAATTTAATATCTAATTTATTCATAATCTTAAAATTAAATTATCACTATTATTGTTCCTATTAATAAAAAACGTTAAAAATAGAAAAATAACAAACTTTATTTTAATTTAGATATTAAAAATTAATTAAATATATTTATCCATACTTTATCGTGGAGATTCTTGTAAAAATTATAATCATGCCACGTCGCTCCCCACCCACCAATTTCCTATGGATTTGAGATTATTCCAATTCTAATAAGTTATGTTTCTCATTATTATTTATAACATTCATTTACATAAGAAAATTTTATTTAGCAAAATGGTCCATTTTACAATAAGATGTGTAATTCCTTTTTTTCTTAACTTAAAGTTGACTTATGTCAAAACATTATGGACGAATGTCAAATGGAGATGAAAAAGGGACCTTTGGTGTAATTCAATAGTTTATCGTGAAAAATATTTTGATTGTTAATTATGTTATTAATTTTTAAAGTAAATTATTAAATTTATTTCACGTTTAATACTCAATTTATAATTAAAACAATGGCAACATGTTTTTTTAATTAAAAATTAACTATTTTAAAATTGATATAATTATCTAATTTAATTAATAAATGTTTTGATATTTCTGTTATAATCTGGAATCTTGTTTTTAATTTCTGTTATAATCTGGAATCTTTTTTTTTTATAATTAGATATTAATTTATTTTATTTCTAATATTTTTTAGACACACAAAAATATAAATTTTAATTTTAATCAAAGTTAATGAGAACATAAATTTTATTGTCACCTTTGTTACATATGAAGAATAATATTCCAATTGAGTATGAGGTAGCTTTATCATATTTTAATAATATATTGAAAATTACAAAATACAATGTGAATACGCCACCTTTTTTTTTCTTTGTTAATATTGTACGCAATCTTTGACCATATAAATAAATAATATGTTATTTAAGATTTATATTTATGTATAAGAGGTTTTTAGTTGGATGCAATTTAGTATATTAAATGATTTGTTTATTTTTTTTAAGGATTTTGGAACTTTAGAAAATGATAAATTCTTGTAATATCCCCAAATTATATAAATATTTAATTTACTGCAAACCAAACAATTTGATGTTATTTTAATTATAAAATTATTTTTGAAATTCTTATGCATAAGTGAATTAGCAGTTACTTGTAAATATTGTTTTACTTGCTAAGTGGTTAGGAAAACAATTATTGGTCTTATCTAATTCTTGAGTATTTACTCAAGAAGGATGAAGAGGATAGGGGTATATGAGATGAGGGAGAGAAGAAAGGAGAAAGTATGTGTTGAGACGATAGGAAGAGTTCTATTGCTATAAGTCGTTTGGACTAGATAACTGTCATATATATTAAAGATCTCGACAAAGAAATAGAAAGAAAAGTTTCCTGGGTATAGCAACAGCATTAGGGGAGTCTATAACGTAAGTAGTCTCATGTTTTGGAGGCATATTGTTGATAAGTAAAATTATCCTACAAATGATTCTAGAAAATCTTATACATATTCTTTTTCTGAATGTATATACATATATATCTACATTTCTAGAGCTATTAGCATGAAGGAAATCATACACAACTTTATAGATATTTATACCTACAGGTCATAGGTTCCTATACTGTAGAAAGTGACATAATAGCCTAAAAATGAGTGGGCTAGTACGCAAAACTCTTATTAAAAATGTCAGACCAGGAGTAACTCCAGACTAGGCAGAAAAACAGATGCATTTATTTCATTAGGTAGCTATTGTTATATACATGAATGTGACTGATCAGTTCATCTTCTTGATGACTGTTCACATTCCACATTCACCCAATCGCAGAGGATTAGGTGTCAACATTCCCCCCCTTAATCTGAAGGGATGATGGTGAGTCCAAGCATCGTTCTGAATCTTTCAAGCTTTTCTCTTCCAAGCGCTTTGGTGAAGATGTCTGCAATTTGCTCATTTGTGGAAAAATGCCGAAGATGGATTGTTTTGGCCTCAACATGATGTCGGATCAGATGATATTTAGTATAATTGATGTGCTTTGTACGATCATGGAACTTTGGGTTCTTGGCCAACTTTATTGCAGAGGTGTTGTCAATGATGAGTGGAGTTGATTGTACTTGTTTTACCTGCAAATCTTCAAGAATTTTCCTGAGCCACACAATTTCTTTCGTTGCTTCAGTTGCTGCCACGTATTCTGCTTCTGTTGTGGAATCTGCTAGAACTGATTGTTTGCGTGATCTCCAAGAGACGGCTCCTGATCCAAGACCCATAGCATATCCTGAAGTAGATACTCCAGTTTCTTTATCTCCATCGAAGTCTGAATCAGAGTATCCAATCAAGCTGAAGTCGTCCACTTGTGTATACTTGATTCCAAGGTCTTGAGTTCCCTTCAAGTACCTTAGAACTCTTTTTGCAGCAAACTAATGTCCCTCACAAGGCTTTTGCATAAACCTGGAGAGGATTCCAACAACAAATGAAATGTCTGGTCTGGTAGTAGTGAGGTAGATGAGACTTCCTATAAGTTGTCTATACGTTGTTGCATCATCAAATTCCTTTCCTTCAATAGATGTGAGCTTAAATTTTTGTTCCATTGGAGTGGAAAGAGGATTGCACTCTATCATGCCAAATCTGTTTAAAAAATCTCCAATGTATTTCTTTTGAGAAAGAAATATGGATTTTGGATGTTGGGTTACTTCAATGCCAAGATAGTAATGAACATAGCCCAAATCAGTCATTTCAAAACTTTTTCCTAATTCTTTCTTTATGGATGCAATATAGCTTTCATTGTTCCTTGTCATTAAAAGATCATCTACATATACCACAAGGTATACAACTGTTTTGCCAACTTTCTTGACAAATAAAGTTGCATCATCAGGATCAAAATGATTGAAGTTGAGTTTCAGAAGATGCTCAGTTAGTTTTTCATACCAGGCTCGCGGTGCTTGTTTGAGGCCAAACAAGGACTTCACAAGTTTGCATACTTTTTGTTCATTTCCTTTCAGAGCAAATCCTTCAAGCTGGGACATAAAAACATTCTCTTTTAGATCTCCATTCAATAATGCAGTCTTTACATCCATTTGATGGACTTTCCAACCATTCTGAGCTGCTAGTGCAAAGAGTGTCCGGATGGTGGCCCATTTTGCTGTGGGGGCAAAAGTTTCCTCATAATCGACCCCTTCCTTCTATGCAAAACCTATTGCCACAAGCCTAGCTTTGTGCTTGTCAAGTGAGCCATCAGCTTTGTACTTGTTCTTGTAGACCCACTTGCAGCCAATTGGTTTGGTTCCAAATGGAGGGTCAACCAGCTTCCAAGTGCCATTCTTTATGAGAGCATCATACTCCTTTTGCATCGCTTCTTTCCATTCATCATGAGAAGCAGCTTCTTTGAAGGAAGTTGGTTCAAAATCTGTAGACAAGTTCAATTCACAATCATAAGTAACATCCATATCAACAGGTGAATTAGAGTCATCTACATCACCTCCATTTTGTCGGTTTGAATTTCTGTTTCCTGTTTTTCCAATTTCATCAGGATGAACACTTTCAAGTGTCTTTGTCAGCCACTTTGGGGGACCTTTCTAAGATGGTCCAGGCTACTCTGTTGATTGAGTTGGGACTGAATCAAGATTGAGTCTCCCAATTCTATCACTTACATCACTTAAAGCATCATCCGTTGTTGGAGTTTCATGCAGGGGAGATTGTGATTCAGAAGAAGATTCCCCACGTTGATCTAGTATAGGAATCCCCCCTTCAAATTCTTGAAATTATTTCGTTTTTGCGAATCTATCCAAGCGATCAAGTTACTGCTCAACAACATTGTCAGATTTGGATGATTAAAGAAAAATGACATCTCTAGATACAACAAACTTTTTATTTACTTCATCATAGAGGCGTTATGCTTTAGAGGTGTTTGAATACCCCAGGAAGATACACTTATGACTTCTAGCACCAAGTTTGTTTCTATGTACCTTTGGTATCAAAGCATAATAGGTGGAACCAAAAATCCTGAGATGTTTTACCGAAGGAACATGTCCATACCACAATTCATGAGGAGTCTTGTTTCTTATAGCATTAGATGGACATCTATTCTTTATATATGCAGCACATAGAACAACATCATCCCAAAACATTATCTTTACATTTTTGAAGAAAAGCATGGATCGTACCATATTCAAGATTGTTCTATTCATTCTTTCAGCTACACCATTCTGTTGGGGATTATAAGGCAAAGTTGTTTGATGTTTGATCCCATGTTGGCAAAGATAGTTTTCAAATTCATTTGATGTATATTCATTTCCATTATCAGTGTGAATAGACCCAATATGAGATTGTGCATCATTTTCAATCCATTTATGAAAATTCTTGAATGTTTGAAAAGCATCAGATTTGTTCTTCAATAAATAAACCCAACACATTCTTGTGTAATCATCAATAAATGTCATGATATATTTATTTCCGTTTGCAGAAGGAACATGCATTGGACCACATAAATATGAATTTATGAGTTCAAGTTTCCTATGTGCTCTTGAATGTGAATCATGAAAAGACTGTTTGCTATGCTTTCCTAGAATGCAAGCATCACATTGCTTATGTTTCCTAAGAATTGTAGGCAAACTAGCAACACCATTTTTCTTCAATAAGCGGAGACTATCATAGTTTAAATGTCCAAATCTAGCATGCCATAATAAACTTGATGGAAGTGTACCTTCTTCATGATGAGAAATATATGAGAAGTGTTATGCATGAGCAGAGGTTCCTTGCAGTTTGAGAAGCCTTTCTTCTTCTATTCCCCTCATGACAAGTGAGTGGTCAGATGCTTTTCTTACCTCAAGTTTGCCATCAAACATATGAATGGAGTGACCTTGCTGATGGATGTGGACCAAGGACAGCAAGTTTCTCTTGAGCTGTGGGAGATATAGAACATGATCCAGAGGAAAGTCTGGAAGACCATGCAGTTTAAGCCTGATTGTGCCAAGCCCTGATGGCTTGATTTTTGACTGATCTGCAAAGTATACTGCTCCATCAACATTGTCAGTGAAATCTTCAAAAAAATCTTTCCTATGATTCATATGACAGGTTGCTCCTGAATCAAGCAACCAATCATTTTTCGAAGAAGCAAGTGAAGCATTAAAAAAATCTTCATTTACTCCAATGTTACATTGTGCCTCAATATAGTGAGTGGATTCAGGTGCTTTACCTTTGTCTGTATCATCAGTTTTACCTTTCTGCTGGTTTCTTTTTTGCTCAATTTTGTCCCATGGTAGCTTGCATGTAGAAGCATCATGTGATCCATTCCGTTTGCAGTGAATGCAATGCAGATCTGCCTTTTCTCCTTGAGAATGTCTGCCCCCCCTGCCTCTGAAGTATCTTCGTCTTCCTCTTCGTCCACCTCTTCCTCTTGTAGAATCTTGAGCAGGATGCTTTTCATTATGAGCAAGGCAAACAGTCTCTTCAGAAGATTCAGGCACTGTCTTCTTTCCAAAGGCTTTCTCTCTTTCAACAAACTTTTTCACAAGAGAGTCAAAGGTTATATCTTTAAGATTTCGATTTGCTTGTAAAGACTCAAGATAATTTGAGTAAGTAGGATAGAGTGCCTTGAGAAAATCAATAAGAGGGATATCCAGCTCAGCCTTAGTGGATTTGATATCATGCATTACGGATTTAACTTCAGATGCAAGAGAAAGAGGATCATTATTTTTCAGTTCAAGAGTGAAGAGTTTAATCATGAGCTGAACAACTTCAAGTGCAGAATGTGAGTCATAGAGTTCTTTGAGCTTTTGCAAAGCTTCAAAGGCAGTTGAATATGATGAAATATGGCAACTTACTTCTTCATTTATAGATGCTGCGATTAATGCATATGCTTTGGTGTTCTTGTTATCCCAAATGACGAGCTCTTTGTCTGATGTAGGCTGTACTGGGTCATTGTCTTCTTCTCCGACACACACTCCCTTCCACAACTCATTGAAGATGAGGGTGTGTTTTATCATCCGAGACCATTCAAGATAGTTCTCCTTGCCAGTGAGAACTATCCCTACCATAGAGATGATTGAATGCATTCTGTAAAAATTCTTCTGCTAGAAAAAAAATCCTTATGTCACAGCCTTATGCACTTTATTTTCCTTTAACGTTTGATAGAAGCATCAACATTTCTTTGTACATATCACTTCAATATATCATGCAAAACTACTATGTTTTGAAAAAACGCACAAGGGATCACTTCAATATATCACTTCAATATATATCAATATATCATGCAATACTATTTTGAAAGCAGCGCAGTATATGACTATATCATTTCAATGTATTAATATATCACTTCAATATATCATCCAATACTATTTTGAAAGAAGCACAATCTATAAACGCTTTAAAAGTTTTGAATGATACTGCACAATACTCAAACATTGTAAACTTTCAGTCTTCACTGTTTCAACAGATTGAGTCTCTTCCAAGCGCGGTTATTCGAACTTGATTACCAATCACCAACGAAGTAAAATGTCTGATGCAATATACTTAACAATACTGCGATCGAAATACCAATCACCAACGGATTCTGCAATGGCCTTCGAATTCAATTTTGGAGAATTCGTTGAGTGCCACAGAGTTTGTTTGACATGTTTATCGATTCATGTTATTCACACTGGTCAGATTGAGTCTCCCATGCACAGAGACATACCATGTCAGATTGTAGTGATATACAGAAAGTTCAAACAGTGGAAATGCACCTCTCCAAGTGTGCACAAGTTCGGAAGATTGGAGACTCGCAAACCGGATTGAAAGAAAGCAATGCAGCGATTATGGCGGGTGCTGATTCTGGATGGCAGTTCTTCGCATCCAAGGCAGAGGCACTACTGAAGCTCCGTAGATTAGATGAGGCAGCTACAGTTCTGATGACTGCACCGAAGATAGAAATTAATACATCCACCAGATATTTTGGGATCACAGGAAATTCTTATCTGCTCCTTATCCAAACACAGGTGGACATGGCATTAGGAAGGGGTATTCAAAGGCATTTCAGTATCTGTTCTATGCTATGGATGGATAGATCCAACCGAATGATTTACATAAATTGAGTGGAGAGGCAGCGAATTTGGGTTGCGATGGAATCTAGTGAAGGTATTCATGCGCAGAGAATCAATGAGACGTAGGACAGAGTCATCACTCAGGTATTCATGCGCAGAGAATCAATGAGACGCATGATAGAGGTAGCGCTCAGGTATTCATGCGCAGAGAATCAATGAGACGCAGGACAGAGGCAGCACTCAGGTATTCATGCGCAGAGAATCAATGAGATACAGGACAGAGGTAGCACTCAGGTATAGGGAGTTACGACTATTCTCAGGACTGGCTCTGATACCATGTCAGACCAGGAGTAACTCCAGACTAGGCAAAAAAAATTGATGCATATATTTTATTAGTTAGCTATTGTTATATACATGAATGTGACTGATCAGTTCATCTTCTTGATGATTGTTCACATTCCACATTCACCCAATCACAGAGGATTAGGTGTTAACAAAAAAAAAATCAGAAATAGAATGATAATTACAAATCTGGTATTGATATATATTAAAAGAAAGAACCTCATAAAATAATATTAATAATCAAATGACAGAGCTGAACTCTAACATTAAGCAAGGAAAATAACAAGTTTAAACATATAATAGAAATTATGCTAGCATTAGAGATTAAGCTATTAAAATGGTAAATTCCCATAATGGAAAACCTACTAGAATTAGGAGAAAATACTTATAAGTTCAAGATTATATTTTCCCATAATCATTCTTCCTATGAATATTAGCACAAAATCTCTTGTTAAAATAGGACAAACCCTGATAGCAAGAACAACATTATGCATTCCTGTACTATAACAGTCATATACAAAAATCACATATAAGAATAAGTGCAATTCTAGATATCAGTGAAACCCTGGAGTTAGGGGAAAAGAAAAACAATCCACATAATCTGAAAGAACCCCTTCTTAGTTCATTGAGGGTAATGCTAGAGAAAAACTGAAATACCTTAATAAAACACTCTAAATACGAGAGAAATCATGGTGCAGAAACAATATCAAACTTCGAAGGCTTGATAAAATTTCTACTAATCCATTTGCATATTATAATTCATGCCTCAATAGGCAGAAATAGAAAACAAAATAAAATACTATAGCTAGAGTGAACGGAAAGTTCAAAGGTGACTTAAAAAGAGAACATTGTATAATCATGTAATATTCCTGAAGGGTTATGAACAGTAATAATCACAGTTAAAACATCTGAATATGTTACCAAGTTCAGTATCCCATCTATAGACGGGCTTCTAGACGTTGACTGTGAAGGCCGAGTCAATTTCAAACTGAAATCAACAGGCCTCAACCTCACATTATTCACCCAAATTCCATTACATACACCTTTTCGAGTTGGCTAACCCTCCATTCAAAATAAAGAGATAAGACCGAGAGAAAATAACAAATATGCTCAAACCCATTGCATTCTCTAAAAGGCAAATTTTATCAGCAATAAAACCCTGATTTAGGAAAGCTCAAAACTAGTCCAAATACCCAATAAAGGGGTTGGGCTTTTAGTTTGAAATTGGACAAGGTGGAAAAGGGTCCATCAACACTGCATCCAATATTCCACTCCACCTGCAAACCACTTCCTCCCGACTAGGAGGAGACCATAAATTAGAATCTGTTTTCGTAAATCCAAATGTACATGAATGAGTTGTAGTTTGCGTTTACAAAAAGTAAATTACATAGCATAATACATGAACAGTTGAAAAATCATTGCACTGTTGAATTGATGTGTGAGAGTACACCGGATGACCAACAAGCCAACAAAAAGGACTTCCATGGTAGGGAAGAATGGCCTCGGTACCCAATGACTCCAACATCCGGTAAAGGATCAACATCAACTCTACACAGAAACCCTCTTGTAGAGTGGGCCGAAGACATCCTTCGGAGGAGAGAAACAATGAACAGAGATTGCTAAGCCATCTAAGGCAAAAGGACCCAAAGGTTTTAGCCACCATCAGTTCGATGCCAAAGCCTAGAGGTGATGGATGGGGTCTGAACTCCAGGGATGGCAGAGGTGCCACTTTGCATTGAAGTTTCCAAAAGGTCGGACCTATTACCTAGGCCACCACAACAGTCAACAGTAACCTCAGCATTAGTGGAGACCAAATGATGGGATAAGTGAAGCTTTAAAACTTTGATTAATAAACTCAAAAATTAACATGTATATTCCAACCTTAGTCGATAGGTTAGATAGTTCCAAAGCGACATCAATATGATTGTATTTCCTCAGTACTGATGAATCCTGAGAATTATTTAGGACCATCAAATCTTACTCTGAAACTTTGGAAAAGGGATCGAAATTAAGGCAACGCCACGGTCAAGTTGTAGCACGTTTATTTGTCACTAGATTGCATAAATATAATGAAAAGTGTATTCTTTATCTCTCGGCTGGAATAAATATATGTGTATTTACTTTGCAGTAATAAATGGTAAAATAATTTACCTTTTATATGGTTAATTTTAATATGTGGATTCATGACATGTGGTATCAGAGTGCTTAGGTTGCCAAGCTGAGACCTCTGGAACAAACGAGTAACGTGTTTGATAATATGCACGTAGGAAGTAGGGAGCAGTCAATATGAGAAGAACTAGGAATTTACCACCCAGATCCGTAATGGGAATAGGGCCCACGTCATTTCAGGAAGGTAATCCAGAGGTTTGGGTACAATTGGGTGATGAGCCACAAAATACCAACACAGATATCATGGTGACAGTACAAGAATTAAAGGATGAAATGCCTCGGTTATGGGCAAACAATGAAAGAATAATGCAGGAAAAAAAAAAAATTATGAAGAGTCTATCCAATAGACAGAATAATTGACCACTAGTTCCTAGCCCTGAACACAAAAATATGACAGGAGAACAAGAGTTCTGGACAGAGCATGTGGAACTGAGAATGAGATAATGTGAACTATCACAGGACACAAGAAAGGCAGAAAGTGGAACTTCAAGGGGAATTTTGAAAAACAAAGCCTCCTCTTTTCGATGGCGAACAGGAAGAAGCGACAGAAGCATCGCTCATAAATATGAATAAATATTTCTAGGTGTATGAATATGACCATAATTTGAAGGCTCACTTGGTTATTTTCCAGCTACAACGAGAGGCCACACTATGGTGGGAGGAAGTAAAGACAATGCGAGGAGTAAATGAACAAAGTATAACCTGAGAAAAATTCCAGAGATATTTTAAAGAGAAACATAATAATTATAATATATTTTTTTAAATGGAAATATCTAGCGTAAATGAAAGTGAGTTATTTAATTGATGTGACAAGTTTTCCATCAATTCAACGTTAAAATTGTTAATAATTTTGTTATTATGCTTTACATTTTCCTGATAATGAGTTAGTAAATATCTTCCCCATTTTTAATTTGAAACAATAAGTAAACACTCCTCACTCTTGATTTGAAGGAGTACATACTAAGTATATGATATGCATTTATAGATTGAAATTTTTTCACATTATTGAATTGTTTATTTTACTTTTATTGTTTTTGTATGTGGAATGGAGTAATTATAAATATCATATAAAGCAATGGTTAAGAGTATTTGTTTCTTTGGTTAAATGTTATAGCTTCAAATTCAAAGAGGATTAAATATATATACCTTTATAAATTTTAAATGAAAAAATATCATATATCAATTTAATATCTAATTTATTCATAATCTTAAAACTAAATTATCATTATTATTATTCCTATTATTCAAAAACATTAAAAATAAACAAATAACAAACTTAATTTTAATTTAGATATTAAAAATTAATTAAATATATTTATCCATACTTTATCGTGGAGATTCTTGTAAAAATTAGATTCATGCCACGTGGCTCCCCACCCACCAATTTCCTATGGATTTGAGATTATTCCACATATAATAAGTTCCTTCATGATAAGTTTCTCATTATTATTTATAACATTCATTTACATAAACAAATTTTATTTAGCAAAATGGTCCATCTTACAATAAGATGTGTAATTCCTTTTTTCCTTAAGTTAAAGTTGACTTATGTCAAAACATGATGGACAAATGTCAATTGGAGATGAAAAAGAGAAACCTTTGGTGTAGTTCAATAGTTTATTCTTGAAAAATATTTTGATTGTAAATTAAGTTGTTCATTTCTAATGTAAATTATTGAATTTATTTCAAGTTTAGTACTCAATTTATAATTAAAATAAAGCCAAGATGTTTTTTAATTAAAAATTAACTATTTCAAAAATGATATAATTTTCTAATTTAATTAATAAATGTTTTGATATTTCTGTTATAATATAGATTCTTGTTTTTTACAATTATATATTAATTTATTTTATGTGTAATATTTTTTAGACACAGAAAAATATAAATTTTAATTTTAATCAAGGTTAATGAGAACAAAAATTTTATTGTCACCTTCGTTATAAATGAAGAATGATATTCCAATTTAGTATGAGGTAGCTTTATCATATTTTAAAAATATATTGACAATTACAAAATACAATGTGAATTCACAACTTTTTTTTTAATATTGTATGTAATCTTTGACCATATAAATAAATAATATGTTATTTAAGATTTATATTTATGTATAAGAGGTTTTTATTTGGATGCAACTTAGTATATTAAATGATTTGTTTTTGTTTTTTTAAGGATTTTGGAACTCTAGAAAATGATAAGTTCCTGTAATATCTCCAAATTATGTAAATATTTAATTTACTCGAAACCAAACAATTTGATTTTATTTTGATTATACAATTATTTTTGAAATTCTTATGCATAAGTGAACTAGCAGTTACTTGTAAATATTGTTTTACTTGCTAAGTAGTTAGGAAAATAGTTATTGTTCTTAAATAATTCTTGAGTGTTTACTCAAGAAGGATCAAGAGCATAGGGGCATCTGAGATGAGAGAGATAAGAAAGGACAAAGTATGTGCTGAGATGATAGGAAGAGTTTCGTTGCTACAACTGGTTTGGACTAGACAGTTGTCAGATATATTAAATATCTAGACCAAGAAATAGCAAGAAAAGGTTCCTGGGTACAGGAACAGCTCGGGGGGAGACTACAATGTAAGTAGGCTCAAGGTTTGGAGGCATATTTTTGAGAAGAAATTTTTAGTTACAAGATAAATCTAGAAAATCTTTGTGAGCCAGATAAGTAAAATTATCCTACCAATGGTTTTAGAAAATATGTTACGTATTTTTTTCTGAATCTATATACATAATTATCTACATGTCTAAAGCTATTAGCATGAAGGAAAGCATACATAACTTTATAGATATTTATACCTACAGGTCACAGGTTCTTAGACTGTAGAAAATGACAAAATAGCCTAAAAATGAGTAGGCTAGTATGCAAAACTCTTATTAAAAAATGGGAAATAGAATGATAATTGCAAATCCAGTATTGATATAGATTAAAAGAAAGAACATCGTAGAAGAATATCAATAATCAAACGAGATAGCTGCACTCTAACATTAAGAAAGGAAAATAACAAGTATAAACATATAATAGAAATTATGATAACAGCCCCAAGAGTTAGCTCAATCGGTCAAATTAGTGCCTCACCAATTGGGAGGTCACAGGGTCAATTCCCAAAATCTCTTGGGGTCAGGTTAGTAAATAGGCTGAGGGGTGTGATCCCCTTCGAGTGGGATCCACCCTAGTGTTGTATAGTGGATGTAGCAGCTACCCAGTGACCGTGGGTATCCGTGAACCACACGTGAATTTTTTTTTAGAAATTATGCTAGCATTAGAGATTAAGCTATTAAAATGGTAAATTCCCATAATGAAAACCCTGCTAGAATCAAGAGAAAAGACTTATAAGTTCAAGATTATATTTTCCCATAATCATTCTTCTTATGAATATTAACACAAAATCTCTTGTTAAAATAGGACAAACCATGATAGTAAGAACAACATTATGGATTCCCATATCGTAACAGTCATATACAAAAATTTCATATAAACATAAGTACAATTCTAGATAGCGGTGAAACCCTGGAGTTAGGGGAAAAGCTAAACGAGCCACATAATCTACAAAAACCCCTACTTAGTTCATTCTGTGTAATGCTTAGAGAAAAAGGTAAACAACTGAATAAAACACTCTAAATAGGAGAGCAATCACGGTGCAGAAACAATATCAAACATCGAAGGCCTGATATAATTTCTACTAATCCATTCGCATAAATAATTCATGCCTCAATAGGTGAAAATAGAAAACAAAATAAAATACTATAGCTAGAGTGAACAAAAAGTTCAAAGGCGACTTAAAAAGAGAACATTATATAATCGTGTAAAATTCCCAAAGGGTTATGAACAATAATAATCACAGTTAAAACATCTGAAAATGTTAATAATTCTAGTATCCCATCTATATAGTGGCTTCTAGAAGTTGACTGCAAAGGCCGAGCCAATTTCGAACTGAAATCAACAGGCCTCAGCCTCACAATATTCAACCAAATTCCATTACATAAACCATTTTGGATTGGCTAACCCTCCATTCAAAATAAAGAGATAAGACCAAGAGAAAATAACAAATATGCTTAGACCCATTACATTCTCTAAAAGAAGAATTTTATCAGCAGTAAAACCTTGATTTAGGAAAACTCAAAACTAGTTCAAATGCTCGATAAAGGGGTTGGGCTTTTAGTTTGAAACTAGACGAGATGGAAAAGAGTCCCATCAACACTACATCCAGGATTCCGCTCCACCTGCAAACCACTTCCTCCCGACTAGGAGGAGACAACAAATTAGAATCTGTTTTTTTTAAACCAAATGCACATGAATGAGTCGTAGTTTGCATTTAGAAAAAGTAAATTACATAGCATAATACATGTACAATTGAAAACTCATTGCGTTGTCAAATCGTTGAGTCAGAGTACACTGGATGACCGACAAACCAACAAAAGGGACTGCCATGGTAGGGAAGAATGGCCTCGACACCCAACGACTCTAACACTTAGCATAGGATCAACATCAACTATACAGAGAAACCCTCTTGCAGATCGATCTAGAGACCTCCTTCCAAGGAGAGAAACAATGAGCATAAATCACCAAGCGATCTGAGGCAAAAGGACCCAAAGGTTTTACCCACTCTCAGATCTATGCCAAAGCCTCGAGGCCATAGATGGGGTCTGAAATCCAAGGATGGCAGAGTGCCAATCTGCATTGAATTTTCTGAAAGGTCGGACCTATTACCTAGGCCGCCATAATAGTCGAAAGTAACGTCAACATTAATGGAGACCAGATGACGGGATAAGTGAAGCTTTAAAACTTTGATTAATAAACTCAAAAATTAACATGTATATTCCAACCTTAGTCGATAGGACAGATAGTTCCAAAGTGACATCAATATGATTGTATTTCCTCAGTACTAATGAATCCTAAGAATTATTGAGGACCATCAAATCTAACTCAAAAACCTTTGAAAAAGGGAACGAAATTAAAGCAAGGCTACGGTCAAGCTGTAACACGTTTATTTGTCAACAGATTGCATAAATATAATGACAAGTGTAATGTTTATTGCTCAGCTGGAATAAATATATGTGTATTTACTTTGCAGTAATAAATGGTAAAATAATTTATTTTTTATATGGCTAATTTTAATATATGGATTCATGAGATGTGGTATCAGAGCACTCAGGTTGCCATGATGAGACCTCTAGAACAAACAAATAACATGTTTGGTAATATGCACGTAGGAAGTAGGGAGCAGTCAGTATGAGAAGAAATATGAATTTACCACTGAGATCCGTAATGGGAACAAAGCCACGTCATTTCAGGAAGGTATTCCGTAGGTTTGGGTATAGTTGGGCGATGAGCCACAAAATACCAACACAATTATAATGGTGACAACACAAGAAATAAAGGATGAAATGCCCTGGTTACGAGCAAACAATGAAAGAATAATGAAGGAACAAGAAAAAATTATGAAGAGTCTATCTGATAGACAGAATAATTGACCATTAGTTGCGAGCTCTAAACATAGAAATATGATAGGAGAACAAGAGTTCCAGACAGAGGATCGAAACTGAGGTTGGTGAGGAAAATCGTGAAGAAGAATGAGATAATGTGCCAAATCACAGGACACAAAAGGGCAGAAAGTGGAACTTCAAGGGGAATTTTGAAAAATAAAGCCTCCTCTCTTCGATGGCAAACAGGAAGAAGGGAAAGAAGCATGGCTCATAAATATGAATAAATATTTCTAGCTATATGAATATGACCATAATTTGAAGGCTCGCTTAGCTATTTTCCAACTACAACGAAAGGCCACACTATGGTGGGAGGAAGTAAAGACAGTTCGAGGAGTAAATGAACAGAGTATAACCTGGGAAAAATTCCAGAGATATTTTAAAGAAAAATATCTAACAGAGAGATTTTATGATGAAAAATCAAAAGAATTTCATGATCTCTGGCTAGGCCAAATGTCTATGGATGAGTTCATAAAAAATTTCACATCGTTACTTCGGTATGTTCCTTGCATACATGAAGAAAAGGCAAAGGTACAACTATTCATCAACAATCTACCCCTTGTTCATGAAAGAGCGGCTGGAATTTAACAACCCAAAAACCATGGACGAAGTTAATGTAAGGCACGAATCTGCTATCAGCAAAAGAAACCAAAGGGATACATGAGAAAGAGATGGACTGATAAAAAGGGAATAAGGGACCAGACAACAAATAATTGTACAAGGGTCAAAATAACTTGAATTTTAAAAAACATTAGCCCAAACTTAATGTACCAGGTGAAACTAGAACTAATGATGAAACTGGTAGAACTGAAGTAGAGTTAACTACCAAGCCCCTTATACAGTGTTGGTGATGCGAAGGCTCACATTATGTCAAAAACTACCCGCACCTCAAGGGAGATGACCAAATTTCGCAAATGCAAGGAGCTTCCACAATAGGAGAATTAACAATGAGCCTCCCTAAAATTAATGCTACTATGGAAGATCATGAGTCAGAATTTTAGCCAAGGATGGTCAAATTTTAAGGTAAACTTTTTGACCAAATTTTATCTATTTTGATTGATCCCAGGGCTACTTTGAGTTATGTTAGCCCCAATATTGTGGAACAATGTAAACTACAAGCAGTAAAGTTTAAAAATCCATGGTTAGTACAACTAGCCACAGGAGCCAAAAGAAGAGTTTTGGCCAAAGTCAACAACTTCCCTCTAGAATTAGATAACTAGTCCATCATGGTAGATTTGAATGTGTTACCCTTATGATCATATGACATACTTATAGACATGGACCGGCTAGAAAAACATTGGTCCCTTATTAAATACAAGACAAAAACCATTAATTTCCTAAATGAGAAGGGAGAAATATAGGAAATGCAAGGTAGCCAGAAACCTCTACAAATAAGACATATAACGACTTCCTAATTAGAAAAATGCATTAGAAAGGGCTGCCAAATTTATGCCATATAAGTATGTTATGCTGATTCTAAGGATAAATCTACTTCTTTAGAAAACATACCAGTGATACAAAGTTTTCCAAATGTTTTCCCTAAAGAAATCTTGGGTCCACACTCAAAAAGGGACATAGGTTTTACCATTGAGTTAATTCCGGGAGCTACCCTAGTCTCCCGAGCCCCTTATTGTATGAGTATACCAGAGCTAATAGAATTGAAAATGCATCTACAAGAGCTACTAGAAAAAGATTATATACGGCGCAATGTATCCCCTTGGCGAGCTCCAGTACTTTTCGTTAAGGAAAAAGATGGCATTATGAATGTGCATGGATTACCGTCAGTTAAAAAAAATGACTGTTAAGAATAAATACCACCTACCTTGTATAGGTGAGTTATTTGATCAGGTAAAAGGTGCAACCGTATTCTCTAAGATTCACCACCGATCTATCATCAAATCCAGATAAACGAGGAGGATATAGCAAAAACAACATTTAGAACTCAATATGGACGTTATGAGTTCATGGGTGTTGCCTTTTAGGCTGACTAACGCCCCAGCAACCTTCATGTGTCTCATGAACAACATATTTCTTCAATACTTAGACAAATTTGTGCTAATCTTCATTGATGACATATTGATCTACTCTCGAAGCATGAAAGAACAAAATGAGCATCTCCATATTGTTCTTCAAATCCTAAGAGAACAGCGGTTGTATGCCAAATCCAACAAATGTGATTTCTTTAAGGAACAAATCCATTAATTAGGACATATTATCACCAAGGATGGGATTGCAATACATCCAGGGAAAATAGTGCCTATCATGGAGTGGCCGGTACCGAAAGATGTAGCAGACAAAAGATTGTTCATGGGTCTAGTTGGATATTATATGCGATTTGTGGAAGGATTTTCTAGGGTGGCATACCCTATTACCTCCCTAAAAAAGAAATGAAAGGCCTTTAGATGGACCCTTGACTCACAAAGGAGCTTTTATCAACTTAAACATCTACTAACCACCACCCCTATTTTGAGTATTGTTGATGATAGGAAAGAATATGTAGTTTGTACGGATGCTAGTAAGGAAGGTGTAGGTAGCATCTTAATGCAAGAAGGTAGGGTTGTAGCCTATGAGTCAAAAAATATTAAATAATAAGAACAAAAGTATTCTGCATATGACTTGGAACTAAAAATAGTAATTCATGCCTTGAAGATGTGGCGACACTACTTATTGGGCAAGAAACTTTTGTTATTGACAAATGATCATAGTATGACAAGCTACTTCAAATAACCCATTCTAAATTCTAGGAAAGCCCATTGGGTTGACTTCCTAAGAGAATTTCATTTTGAGATCAGACACTTGAAGGGGAAAGAATACTAGGTTGCGAATTCTTTAAGTCGGAAGGTAAATTGCTTATATGAAATTTCTTTTAGGGAATCACAAATTACCTTCTATGAGTAGATTCATGAAATAGCCATGCAAGATCTAGTATATAAACATTTATGGCAGCAAGAAAAAATTGTAAACAACCATGAAAAACAATTGGAATATGAGGTTGATCCAAATGAATTACTGATTTATAGAAAAAGGCTATATGTGCCTAACTAGAAACTGCTTAAAAATTAAATCTTAGATGAATATCATAAAAGTCCTTATGCAGGGAACCGAGGATACCAGAAAATGATTTCTACCCTTAGAAAACAACTTTTGTAGTCTGATATGAAGAAATAAGTAGTAGAATATTTAGGACGTTGTCTAGAATTCCAGCAGGTAAAGGCAAAGCACCATCACCCAGTAGGGTTGCTCCACCCACTACCTATCCCTGAATGGAAGTGGGAAACCATATCTATCGATTTCATTACCGGACTGCCTAAATAAAAAAGGCTAAATGACTCTATCATGGTGGTGGTAGATAAATTGAGCAAATCTTCTCATTTCATACCAGTTCAATCAACTTATAAAGCAGTACAAATTGTAAACATTTTTATGAAAAACATTTTTAAATTACATGGTATACAGAATGATCATCTTTGACCGGGATCTGAAATTTACATCAGCCTTTTGGAAGGGCCTTTTTGAGCGATTGGGCACACAAATACACTTCAATACTGCATATCATCCTCCAACAGATGGATAGATGAAAAGAGTAAATCAAGTAGTCAAAGACATGTTGCGAACTTACGTAATGCAACAACCATCTAAGTGGGAGGATTACCTACACTTAGTATAATTTACCTACAACAATGGATACCATACATCCTTACAGATGTGTCCCTTTGAAGTGTTATACAAGCGTAAATGCAGGACACTTTTGAGTTGGAATGGCCAAGAAGACAAACTAATGCTAGGACCAAATATGTTGGAGGAAATTGAAAAGATGGTAAAAAGAGTATGAAGCAATTTAAAAGCTGCTCAGGACTGACAAAAGAACTTATCAGAAAAGGAGCTTGCGAGAATTTCAAGTAGGAGAACATGTTTATATTCGGGTACAAGCCAAGAAAAGCACCTTGCAATGAACCAAATGTGCTAAACTAGCACCTTGATCCTGTGGGCCTTTCTAGATTCTAGCTCGAATCAGACCAATGGCCTACTAGGTTGCTTTACTTAGGCATATCCATGCGCACAATGTCTTTCATGTTTCTTTACTTAAGAAATGCATTTGTGATGCTAATCACATAATCAATTGGAAAAACATACGAGTAAAGTATAATATAGGCATTTTTATTTTAATTCAGATTTATTAAATCAGTTGATTGACAAATTAAAGTGTTTTATTTCTTTGTATAGGTCGAAATAGAAGGCGAATTCCTGGTCAAGCCTCTGGTTATACTCGATCAGAGAGAAGTAACACTGCAGAAACGAGTTAGCACCCAGGTTAAAGTGCAGTGGCACCACTATGGGCCAGAAGAGGCCACCTGGGAAGATGAATAGGTTATGAAGGAAACCTTTCCAGATTTATTCTCAGGAGGAAAATATTGGGACGATGTTACATCTTAGGGGGGGAAGATGTGATATCCCCAAATTATCCAAATATTTAATTTACTACAAACCAAACAATTTGATGTTATTTTAATTATAAAATTATTTTTTGAAATTCTTATGCATAAGTGAATTAGCAGTTACATATAAATATTGTTTTACATGCTAAGTGGTTAGGAAAATAGTTATTGGCCCTAACTAATTTCTTGAGTATTTACTCAAGAAGGATCAAGAGGATAGGGTTATCTACCATCAGGGAGATAAGAAAAGAGAAAGTCTATGTTGAGATGTCAGGCATAGTTGGGTTGCTACATCTTGTTTGGACCAGATAGTTGTCAGAGATATTAAAGATCTCTACCAAGAAATAGTAAGAAGAGGTTACTCGGTACAGGAACAACTCGTGGGGAGACTACAATGTAAGCAATTTCAAGATTGGGATGTATATTGTTGAGCAACAGGTTTTAGTTATAGGATAAATATGGAAAAGCTTTGTGAGCCAGATAAGTAAAATTATCCTACCAATGATTCTAGAAAATTTGTTACGTATTTTTTTCGGATTGTATATACTTATATATATCTACATGATTAGAGCTATTAACATGAAGCAAAGCATACATAATTTTATAGATATTTATATCTACAGGTCACATGTTCTTAAATTGTAGAAAATGACAAAATAGCTTGAAAACGAGTAGGCTAGTATGAAAAACTCTTATAAAAAAAATGACAAATTGAATGATAATTACAAATCTCGTATAGATATAGATTAAAAGAAAAATCCTCGTAAAAGAATTTTAATAATCAAATGATAGAACTGAACTCTAGCATTAAGCAAGGAAAGGAACAAGTTTAATCATATAATAGAAATTATGCTAGCATTAGAGATTAAGCTATTAAAACGGTAAATTCTTGTAATGAAAACCTTCCTACAAACAAGAGAAAATACTTATAAGTTCAAGATTATATTTTCCTATAATCATTCTTCCTATGATTATTAACACAAAAGCTCTAGTTAAAACATAATAAACCCTCATAGTAGGAGCAACCTTTTACATTCCTTGTAGTGTATCAGTCATTTACAAAAACCACATATAAACATAAGTACAATTCTAGATAGTGGTGAAACCCTAGAGTTAGGGGAAAAGCAAAACGAGCCACATAATCTACAAAAACCCCTTCTTAGTTCATTCTAGGTAATGCGAGAGAAAAATGGAAATAACTGAATAAAACACTTTAAATACCAAATGAATCACAATGTGTAAACAATATGAAACTCAGAAGGCTTGATAGACATTTCTACTAATCCATTTGCATATTAAAATTCATGCCTCAATAGGCAGAAACATAAAATGATTTTAAATACTATAGCTAGAGTGAAAAGAAAGTTCAAGGGCCACTTAAACATAGAACATTGTATAATCATGTAAAATTCCCGAAGGGTTATGAATAATAATCACAGTGAAAACATATGAATATGTTAAGAAGTTTAGTGTCCCATCTATAGACTAGATCCTAGAACTTGACTGTGAAGGCCAAGCCAGTTTCAAATAGAAATCAACATGCAATATTGACCCAAATTCCATTACATACACCATTTCAGATTGGCTAACCCTCCATTCAAAATAAAGGGATAATACCACTAGTAAATAACAAATATGCTCAGACCCATTACATTCTCTGAAAGATGAATTTTATCAACAGTAAAACCCTGATTTAGGAAAAATCAGAACTAGTTCAAATACCTGATAAAGGGGTTGGGCTTTTAGCTTGAAACTCAACGAGATGGACAAGGGTTCCATCAACACTTCATCCAGGAGTCCACTCCACCTGCAAACCACTTCCTCCCGACCAGGAGGAGACCACAAATTAGAATCCATTTTGGTAAAACCAAATGTACATGAATGCATTGTAGTTTGCATCTAGCAAAAGTAAATTACGCAGCATAATACCTGTACAGTTGAAAGCTCCCCATGTTGTTGAATCATTGAGTCAAAGTACACTAGATGACCGACAAGTTAACGACAAGGACCGCCATGGTAGGGAATAATGGTCTCGATCCCCAACGACTCCAACACTCGTCAAAGGATAAACATCAACTATACATAGAAACCCTCTTGTGTAGCGAGTCAAAGACCTCCTTCAGAGGAGAGAAACAATGAGCAAAGATCACCAAGCCATCTGAGGCAAAAGGACCCAAAGATTTTACCCACCGTCGGATCAATGCCAAACCCTGGAGGCCATAGATGGGGTTTGGAGTCCAAGGATGGTAGAGGCACCACTCTGCATTGAATTTTCCTGAAGGCCGGACCTATTACCTAGGCTTCCACCATAGCTGGCAGGAACCTCAACATTAATGAAGACGAGATGATGAGATAAGTGCAACATTAAAAATTTGTTTAATAATTTCAAAAATTAACATGTATATTCCAACCTTAGTCGATAGGAGAGATAGTTCCAAAGTGACATTAATATGAATGTATTTCCTTAGTATTGACTAATCCCAAAAATTGTTGAGGACCATCAAATCTAACTCCGAAAACTTTGAAAAGGGGAACGAAATTAATCCAAGGTTATGATCAAGTTGTGACACATTTATATATTAGCAGATTGCATAAATATAATGACAAGTGTAATGTTAATCGCTCAGTTGGAATAAATAGATGTGCATTTACTTTGCAGTAATAAATGGTAAAATATATATATATATATATATATATATATATATATATATATATATATATATATATATATATATATATGGTTAATTTTAATATGTGGATTCATAAGAGTTCCACATAAAATATAAAAGCACATTGAACTATATACAAATGTCTAACAACCAGACATTGTTTTAGTGTCAAAAGGGGTATAACCTACTATTATAATGTCTAACAACATGACAATGTTCTAGTGTCAAAAGGGGTATAACCTTGATAGTGGCCCTATTTCTCAGTTAATTTATGGTATGCCTAGAAAGATTAATTCCAATGACCAATGACATAAGGGATACCTCATTGCTGATGTAAATGAAAAAACATGTGCTTAATTTGACTCTAAGTGCTTTTATATGGTGATAACCTTGTCCATAAAATTAAAAGACTAACCACTTGAGTATGTTGTCATATAAAAATCTATTGTTTCTGTTAGACCTCCATATTTACAAATAAAATGTCTTAGGTTCTATCTCTAAATGATTATGGAAGATAAAATTAAAATTTGTAGGTAGATAGGCCATCAATTATAGCGTTGTTTGTTTGATGAACACATAACGACAACTATACAACCTTGTTAATATTTTGTAAATGTTACATATTCAATAACTATGAACGAACGAACGAGACATCTCCCTAATGCTAAGTTGTGTACTCCCTCTCTCTTACGGAGTTGTAAAAGGAAACTTTTAACCATTAAAGTGATTGATTACCAATTTCACCTTGGCCTTTCTTCTTTTCAAGTTAAAGTAATAGGTAACTATAAATTGAAAATCAAAGTTATACTACCTCTGGAAAAGTTTCAAACTCGGTAGTGAAATGGACATTAGCACCTCTCGAAACGATTCAAAATCAGTGGTCCAGTGGACATGCGAAGTTGCTATTGCAGCACGGCAATAAAATTCAGAAGAGTCCAGACAAAGATATCAGTAAAGCAAACCTATATGGTCCGTTGACGCAGAGAATTTCGTACATGCTATTTTTTTGGGTTACTTTTTTATAGACACAAACATTGGCAAAACGACACAGAGGAAATATCTATCACTATTGCAATGATTATTGAATATCTCTGCTAACGACGATCGTGACGCCAATTGGCAAAAGGACGTGAATAAATGTTTGGCTATATTGCCACAATCAATGATAATCTCTGTAAACAACGACGAAAGCGACGCCCATTGAGAAAAAGGCATGAACGAAATGTCTAGTTATATTGTAATTATTACTGATAATCTCTGCAAACGACGGACGGGACGCCAACGAGAAAAAAAAAAAACACATGAATGAAATGTCGGGCTATATTGCATTGATTAAATATCGTCTCTGCAAACTATTGAAGGGAGGCTGATTGGGAAACATTTATAGGCCAGGCCCTCTTCTTCCCCCCATATTTAGCAGCAGTAGTGTAGACATTTTATTTATTTTATATAAAAAAAATCCCACGTATCTTCTTATCAGTTTGTTCTAAAATATGGACGAACGGTTTGAGTTGTATTTTTTCACATATCTTCTTACCAGTTTGTTCTAAAATTGAGAAGCATGGTTTGAGTTGTAAGTCTCTTTTATATATATGAATGAACCATAAAAATAAAAAAAAGAACATAACAGTAATTTCATGCAAATGATTAATTTTATTAATATATAATTTCATGCAAATGATTAATTTCATTAATATATTTGTAATTTTAAAATAAGATTAAATGATAAATTTATGGATTATATCAATACTTTAGATTCAATTTAAATTATTAACCTAATTGTATAAATTAAACTATCACTCTATAATAAATATTAAAATATTTACTTCATCATATGTCTTGATTCTTTTAAATTTAAAAAATCATCAATACAAATTAACTCACAAATAAAACCACATAAACAATTTCTTTAACCTAAATATGTTTTATATAGTTTCTGTGTTTCTTCTGTTTTTCTCACGGCATACATCTGTTTAGAGAACTATGTACTAAAAACAATTGTTTGTATTGTGTATATCCTTTAGAGCTCTATTGATCTGAAATGAAACAACATAGCTTCTACAACTTTACCCTGTCAGGTAACTTCTGTAAATTTCAAAATTGGCATATCAAAAAAATTCTTTTGAAAACAAGATGGGCCTCCTAAGTGAAAGTTATGCTTCCGACATTCATGACATCTGAAATATTGGCAGCAATGAAGAAATTAAGAGAGTCTTTGGAAATATCCCAAGAAATTAAGAAGGTTTTTAGAAATACCTTTTTAGATAGGAGATTAGCAATCTGATTTTGTTCTCTATATATGTGTCTAAAAAATATTTAGTTGTTAATTAAAACAATGATTCTATTTTCATAGTTATGAACATACAAATATTGTAACCTCAATCATTTAGAAAATATTTGAACATTCCAACGTGTTGTAATTTTTTCCTTGTTATTCTGCCTACCCTCCTACCAAAAATGATAATATTGTCTCTTTCCAAAGCAATAAATGCCCATCCTCATTTTCTATGTTGCCAATTCCCATCTAAAAATCTAAATCTTTTAAGAAGATACTTCCATATATTCTTGTATTGAGCTCCTTGTTATATATAAGCTTCCTTCAAGGCGCAAACTCCCTGACCAAACTCCCTGACCATAAGTACCTTTCTTTAATCAAATAATATTACATATAAATACATGAAGAGCTACAATTTCAAATTAGGCAAATTATCTTGGACAGGATCACTTTCTTTAATCAAATAATATTACATATAAATACATGAAGAGCTACACTTTCAAAATAGGTGAATTAGCTTGGACACAATTACTTCGTTGAGAGTATCTTAACCACACACCAATCTAGGATGGTATGTAGTTGGAGAGAATTTCTCCACCAAATCACAATATTTGTCTAAATGATAAATACAAACTCCTTCAAGTAAATCTTAGAAGTCTACTTATAATGACCAATAATTCAATAATTATTTATAAGCAGACTCATAAGAAAAATAAGAGTTATATTCTCTAACAATTATAACTTACTTTAAATTATTATTATTATTATAAAAAAGCCAATATATAAGTTAAACATGTATTGTTACAATACCATAGGCCAATATCATAGCTTATCAATACCCAAAAAATCATAAATCTAATTATACGATATTTATTTATATGATAACTTTTCAATTAATAAATCTAATTAAAAATACATTAGAAATATATCTGAGTATGATCTTTATCTAAGAATCAAATGGTTAACCTTTATCTAATAATTATAAATAATTAAATTAAAAAGTTACAAATCTAAAAGTTCCCATCAATATAATATGAAAATTTGTCCATTCACAAATATTAGGTCAGTTTTTATATTTAATTTAGTCTACTGGTTAAATTTCTGTGATTAAATTCTAAAGAGCACTATCATCTTCAAAGGTTTAGAGAGGTGAAAACCCTAAATTTCGACCGAAACACTAAATTGGTAAAACCCCAAATCTTTTAATTTAAAATTCTGATATATGAAAACCTTTATCCCACACCAGAAAAATGTAGCTGTGTAATGACCACGGTCCGCTAATCCGTCTCTGAGACCTTTCTCAATTATTATAAGCAATTATTTGATTACAAAATGTTCCATGGGTAGGTGGGAATTTCTCTTCCATATAATTAGTAGATGTTCCATGAGTGGGCACTAATTTCCCAACCATATCTCTTCCAGACTACGATTGATTCCACACTTAGTATTTTAACTCTAACTCTATATGGTATCCCACTGTCGTCATGCAACAAGCAAAGGTTTGTGAACATAATTTAAGCTACCGCAGTGGAAAGCTGCTTCTGACGCAACGAACGATGTAGGAATCTTGTCAGAATCATCAAATACATTGACAGCGATGACAGCATTTACGCATGCGAAGGGTGATTGAATGGACCGACCTAGCTACCACCACCGTGCCCCAACATTCCTCCCTGACCGGTCAATTCATTATTTTTTAAAGCTTGGGTTCTGCCAGAGGATATGCCATTACTTTTCCTCGGGGATCCGGCGATAATTATTCTCGGAAGTTAGGACTAATATCTACATCCAAATGAATTTAACCAATATCTTATGGTGTAATTTAGCAGCTGAAATATTTATTTTTAATTGCTTCCAGTAGACGTAATAGTTTTACACGATTTATCGAACTTCTCGGATCCGTGAAATTTATTGTATTAAAAAAAAATTATCCTATTAAAGTAATAATATTGAAACGTGTTTAATTAAAGGATAAAATGGTCTGGTCATTTTTTCTCAAAATTTGTTATAGATTTTGAAACGTCATACGTTTAATTTCTTTATTTTTCAAATGTCTCTTGTATTTTAAATAACAATCAAATTACAATTTGGCTCAAAATTATATTGCTCGACTCTAAAATTGAAATTAAAATTAAATTTTATAAAAAGGTTAATAGTTTTTTACGTTAATTAAAAAAATTGAATAAAAAATTTAGTAGTTATTTATGTTAATTAAAAAAATTGAAATTAAATTTTATGAAAATTTGTAACAGCTATTTATGTTTTAAATAGGATAATTTTTGTCTATGTGATATAGAATATACAATGAAGGGGTGCTTTCTTAAGTTACTTTGTGATAGGTTTAAAATTAAGTGGAAAAAATATCCAATCATATTAATGTTGATGTGATTTTGACAATTTAGATGATAAAAGATGAAAATTATGGACGAGAGAATTGATGTGATTCACCAAATTATTCATTTTTAACCAGATTACTCTCCCTTACACAAAAAATCATTTTCGTTTCCAAATATTTCAAACGATTTTTTTTGAATAGTCTCATATTGTTGCTGCCTCCATGGTGGCTTCTTCGCTGCTTAACTGCGGCAAAATAAACAAGTGTCCTATTCTCTACCACACCCCTTTTGTTTTTAATAAACCCTCTAAAACAAATTGATTGTTCTTTTATTAAAACAATTTGTCAAAGTTTCTTCATTCTCGTGTTCGAACTCTAGATCTTTGTGCCTCAACAGAATTCACCTATGACGTTTTGACTTCTGTGTATGCTTCTTCGAGCTCCGGATCTTTGACCTTTCCTACCTTGAAAAAAATATTTGCCCGTGTTAAGGGGTCAACGGTCCTTTGGAGAAATTTTAGCTGCGTTGAAATTAGTCTTTCCTTTGTTAAAGGGTCAACGGTCCTTTGGACAGATTTTAGCTGCGTTGAAATGACTTTTTCTTGGCTTTTGCATGTTTTCCTGGGTCAACGCGCTTTCTCTCTGCGCATGGGTGTGTTGGGCACTTCACAAACTTTTTTTTTTAAATATTTGTCCTCTTCTTGAAAGCTGGTTTTGTCTCAGCTGCTTCTTCGCACGAGGCTTCTTCAAGCATCTGCTTCTTTCTCAAAGTATTCTATGGAGGCTCGCGAAGTCTCTCTTCTACTCTTTTGGGGAGTCTTATGCAAATTAGCTAGGATATTATGATAAAAAATAAAAAGTGTAGAGCGGAGAGTTTCTCTTTTCAGTATTGCGAATAAATTAAATAAGATTAGATTAAAGATATAGTGATAAATGAGTACAGTGAGATTGAACGAAATTAAATTAATAAAAACTTAACTGATAAATGAGTAAAGTGTGATTGAACTAAACTAATAAAAACTTAACTCATAAAAACACTTAAAAGTAATAACACCTCATAAATGATTGGAATTAGATATCCCCAAATCACAAATTAAACATGTTGTCTTCTAAAGAAAAAAAACTTAACAAATGATTGGAATTAGATACCCCTAAATCACAAATTAAACATGTTGTCTTCTAAAAGGAAAAAAAACTTAACAAAAAACAAAACTTCGTAACTTAGTAGGATTAGTAGGAATAGAAGACGAAGAGTTAGAAAACATGTTTATTTATATGATTTGAGCTTTAGTGAAGAGGGGAGCAAATAATCTTCCATCCATTCCGGCTAGAACTCTAGATTAACACCGGTCTTTGGTTGGATTTAATTAAATTGAAGTTATGTTTCCTTTAGTTTCAATCTTTTATTTCTCCTGCATTTTCCTTTATTCTTAACCTTGAAATCATCCACCCAAGAGTGGAGTTCAGGAAATTATAAGTTTGGTTGGGTGTAGGTTGAGTTTTCCCTTTTTCTTAACCTTGAAATCATTCAACCAAGAGTTGAGTTCAGGAAATTATAAGTTTGGATAAATGTAGGTTGAGTTGAGTTCAGGAAATGTACGTTAATTTTAAACTTGGATGATGTAATCAATTTTTTTTAAGGATATTTACCTGACATATTTTCACATGACGCCTGATTAAAATTTGGGCAAAAAATAGCTTTTCAATCACATACTTAAGTGATTAAAATATGCACATACGGAGTGATCTTTAATTTTTCAAGGTTTCAAATTTATTACGAAATAGCAACATCAAATTGTATTTACAATTTTTAATTAAATGAATAAATAAATAAATAGGAATAATATATTTTATTATAAAATAATAAGAAAATATCTTTATACAAAATTTCCATTTTTTTAATATTATAAATTAGATGATCTGTTCTCTTCTTTTTAATTAAATGAATAAATAAATAGGAATAATATATTTTATTATAAAATAATAAGAAAATATCTTTATACAAAATTTCATTTTTTTAATATTATAAATTAGATGATCTGTTCTCTTCTTTTTTTAAGAAAAAAATAGCATTTACTATATTCCCCGATTTGAGGTTCTGAGCTTCTTAAAGTTTTGAAAAATGTAAAAATAAAACTCATTAGTATTAAAAATGATCTTATTTAATATACATATTTTATTCAACAGAATATGGAATTCATTTTATGAAGATTAACAAATTAGGAAATCCATCACGATTATAAAAGATCGAGAAAACATTCTCACTAGTATAAAAAATAACCAATGATAACGAGTATAAAGTAGATAATCTCACATATTACCAAATCCAAAAGCTAAAAGCGAGTCTCGTCTATATTATGAGGTCTAGCCATCTAGGAATTTCTCTATTATTTTTGGTCAATGGGTCAGAGGAACCCCACTATGGTCAGCCCATCCTCTATGATATTCAACTCTTGTGTCCACATTTGTGAAATACATCACATAAAAGTGGGACTTATTCTTTATAGGTTGTTATAGTCTTTTTTATAAAGGATATAAAACATTAGTATAGATATACAACAAATCTTTCATCCACTAAATGATGTTCAAGAAATCAATAAAGTCCCGAAATTAAGTTTTTTTCAAAGCTATTTTCGTTATATAGAAAAAAAATGATTATAAACCTTAAAAAAAATCTTTCATCCACTAAATAATGAAAAAGGAATCACCAAAATCTTGAAGTTATTTTTTTTCTAAAACTTCATTATTTAATATTGGAAAGCCATAAATTCACCGAAGTTGTTGATACCCATACCCATAATTTGTCTCAAGCTGCACATAACATTAGATCCTTGACCATCCCCATCAATATAAGCCCATATACCCATGCGGCTTGATTTTGCTCACCTATGCTTCCGTTACATTCCTATAAAGCGTAAGGGTTTAGGGAGATTGATAATGATGAAAACTAAAATGACATGTGAAATAATGTCTCTAAAAGTAAAAATTACGTTTCCTCCAAAAATGTACCTAAATTAAATTAACCACTAAAAAATAGCCTTGCAATATTTCAAATCTTATCTGTCATATAAAATATTGAAACAATCATCCATAAAAAATTTATTATTCTAAATGTCAAATCTTATCTGTCGTATAAAATATTGAAACAGTCCTCCCTACAAACTTATTATTCTAATCTTATCTGTCAAATAAAATATTGAAACAATCCTCCATACAAACTTTTTTTAGTGTAAAGGTCAAATCTTATCTGTCGTATAAAATATTGAAACAATCCTTCATACAAACTTTATTATTTTGAAGGTTATGCTTTCTTGGCAAGCTCTCCATCTCACCAAATTTTATATCACAAAAGAACGCTCAAGAAAATGATGTTTAATTTATTTTATTTTTTTTAAATACATTACAGGATGAAAATACGACATCTTCAAATTTTTATAACCTTTATTAAATAAATACTTTTTTCTTAATGAATTTTGTTTCCCATAATTTAGACCACCATCACGGAGCTTCTTCATTGCATAATTTCAATCTTTACTTAAATATCGCTATCTCTCTCATCTCACTCATTGAAGACGTTATGAATACTCGTCTGGACATTTCTCTCCTACTCCTCCATTATTCCTTTCCAGTATTCTTAATTTCCATTATTCCTTTTTGTATTGTTATCATCTTTCACAAACTTCGTCCAGTAAAAAATTTCCAATAAATTTCCGTCCTTTCGAATATTATCTTCCAATTAATTTTTAAATACTAATATTTAGTAACGAAGCTTCCGCCTTTCACTTATGTACGATCTATGGACTTAAATCAAACACATCTTCCATTAACTAGTGCAGCGTTAAGCAACAAAATCTATTCTAAAATTGAGGGTGAGGATGATTGAAGTTAAATGCAACATGGTTGACATGTTTATTAGTCTTATCCGCAAGAACAACTGAGATTATAGTAATCAAAATGGTGGGGTTAAAATTAATTCAGCTGCTTAGTGTTATGAACGGTCACGAATAACCAAATTTTTAAAGTTTGCTCTCTTTCACCATGTTATTTATTTTTTTCTCGAGGTGGGAGACAAAACTATATATTATATTAGTCAGGTCAGCTTTTTTTGCATTTTGAAACTTGTAAACTAAAAATTTAATTAATGCTAATATTAATTCCTTAACATTTAATGTTTATTATTTTTCCATTTCCTATGTTTTATAAACTTTTTTAAGCTTTATATCGGGCTCTATGGGCTTTGCCTCACAAGCTATGTCATGTTCTACTTTCTAGTACCTTTCCACAGAGACCTCTATCTAGAATTAACTTCCATAATTGAGATATGCAATCACTAAGTTGTCTTTACTTCTTCAATTCACTTTGATTCACATCAAATCCCAGAAGCATGATAGCTTAGAAGCAAAGGAGGGAAGGATAGAAGCCAACACAAACTAGTTGCATAGCTTCATCGATCCACCGCTTCAATCAATATTTATGTCACTTCACCCAACACTTCTCTCATTAATTTGTGCCTAGAGGTATAGTTTTTCATAGCTTTATTGATCCATCGCTTCACTCAATACTTCTCTAAATTCACTGTTAGGTCCCTATACTACTAGTGTAACCCCTTATCGTTATTAGTGAAACTTCTTTATTATATTTTTGTGCCCATGTAGTCCCCATATTGTTGTTATTGTGCCCCATAGAATCTCACTATTGTTATTGTTGTGTCCATACATTATTATTGTTATGTCAGCTCTGACTACATTATGACCCCTTAGACTCTTATATATAGAAAGCAGGTATTGTCATTTGTGTCATCCAAGAATTTTTCGTTTCTGCAATGTAAAGGATGTTTCCCCCTCGAAGAGGCTTATTTCTACTGCATTTATCTTCCTTTTCTATGTTTTTGTGATTTGGTTTCATAACATTTTGTATCAGAGCTTTCGATTATAGGGTTTTGCTACTCCAAACAGGTCTTCATGTAATTTTCACTGTAACATTTTTTATCCGATGTTTTAGGAGATAAAAACAAAATCCATTTTAGGCGAAATCGAGCTAAACCTCAGGTTCGAATTTCAGATCTTGTCTCGCTACATTTTTGGAGACTGTATCTAAGGAAGTTAGGGTATTTGCAAGCTTGAGAATTCCATTTCAAATAGGTCATCTTGGAATTTTTGCTATAATTTGTTTTCTACAAAGTTTTAGATCCTGAAATTAGAACTCATTTCAGCCGAAATCTTGGTGAATCTCAAGCCCAAATTTCATATTTTTATTCACTATATTTTTGGAGATATTGTCCAAGACATTTAGGGTTTCTGCAGGCCCCCGAATTACATCCCAAACAAGTGACCTTGGGAAAATCGTCATAACTCTCTCTCGGAGTATCTCATTCAAATTTCACAAAAAGTGACAGAACTAAGATAGATTGTGGTTTGTTGGGTATGAGTTTCGTAAATTAAGGTCGAAACACTGACACGTGGCACGTTGTACAAGTTCGCTCTACTGAACCAGTCTCTAATTTGGTCATCGTGTGAGATTGGACATAACTCTTTCTTCGGGAATCTAGTTGTGATCTGACTCGCGAGGTTAGAAAAAGGACTCAGAGGGATATAATAGGATGATATTCTAGAACTTAAATATCTGAAATTACAGAGTTATAGTCGTTTCAAGATCGAGATCTTAAAATCAAGAAAAAGCGATATGAGGAAGTTTGATGGCAAAGATCTGGTAATTTAGACACTATTTTGATCCACATGAGGTGCAACTGCTACAAAAGGTACATATTGCATCTTTATATTTAGAACCAAATCAATTTTTATGGTATAAAAGGCTTTGTTCTCATAAACCACTTTTCACATGGTCAATCTTCACATAGGAAATGATAGCACATTATGAGGATACAAAGAGCAACACCTTCTTTAGCCAATTGATAAATCTCAAACAAAAGGTTTCCATGGAAGAGAACATTGAGGACTTTTAAAAATTGAATATAAGGGTAAATGATATTTCAGAGAAGTAGAGGATTGATGTCTTCATAGGGACTTTAAAAGATAACATCCAATATGAGGTTCACCTTTGGAAACCCGATTCATTGGAGAAGGAATACAAGTTGGCAAGAAAAGTGGAAAGAAAAATTATGGCAACAAAGAAGTCTACCCATCACAACTATAAATATGGATGTGTTTTTTTCCTAGCCTTCCACAACCTACAGGGTTGACACCACAACAATTGGAAGAAAAAGGAGCAAAAGGGCTTTGTTAAAATGATGATAGAAAATACATTAAAGGTCATAAGTTTGTTAAGAAAAATTTATTTTACATAGATTGTGAAGAGGAGGAAGAAAGGGATAAAAAAACATCAAAAGAAGAGGATATACAATGGGAACCAACCCTAGAGAAAGAACAAATGAATCTGACAATATATTGTACTAGATTGGCAGGAATTACCACTCCTCAAACACTCAAGATAGAAGGACATATCAAGAAGAAGAAGGTTGAAGCAGTGAAATATCAGGAAGAAAAAGATCAAGAAACATCAAAAGAAAAGTATGCCCACCAAGAACCAACCCGGGAGAAAGAATAAATGAATCCAACCATATCGTTTAATGCATTGGCTAAAATTACCACTCCTCAAACTATAAAGATAGAAGGACATATGAAGAAGAAAAAGGTAATAGTGTCGATTGATTCGGGTAGTACCTATAATTTTATTCATTGTAAGATAGCCAAGGAATTGAATTGTTTCCTATATCTAGCACTAGAGTGTCAAGTGACAGTTCCAAGTGGAGGAACCATAAATTGCTCTGGAAAGTTCCATACTATCATGCTATCCATGGGATAATATGTTTTGAATAGTCCAATTTTTTCCATTCCAATGGGTGGCGTTGATGTTGTACTAGGAGTCCAATGGCTAAAATCTTTGGGGAAACCAAGAAAGATATTCAGCTCTAACAGCATGACAAAGCTTCTAAAGGAAGGACAACGTGGCATAATTACACAATTGTGTTCACTAGAGGTTCCCATGTCGAAATTTTCTATTTCCTGAGATCTCCAAAAATTCTTGGAAAATCATTCTAAGGTATTTGAGACTCCCAAAGGCCTCCACACATTTCTGATCATGGTCGCGCTATTCATTTTCCAGAAAGTGTTCCTCCAAAAATCAGGCCTTACAGATATCCCTTTGCACAAAAGATTGAAATTGAACGTACAGTTGTAGAAATGCTAGAGGCTGGTATTATTCAACCTAGTCAAAGTTATTTCTTTGCTCTAGTAGTATTGGTGCACAAGAAAGATGGATCATGGCGCATGTGTTTGGATTATAGAGAGCTCAACAAGATCACTATTAATCATAAATTTCCCGTTCCTCACATTGATGAATTATTGGATGAATTGCATGGAGAAATTTACTTCAACAAGTTAGACCTTCATGCAGGATATCATCAAATCTGAATGAAGACTAAAGACGAAAGACATTCTGAAAAAAACTTTTAGAAGTCATGAGTGTCATCATCAATTTTTGGTCATGCCTTTTGGCCTTACCAATGCACCTTCTACATTCCAAGGTTTGACGAATTCCATTTTCAAACCCTTCCTTAGAAAATTTGTGTTAATATTTTGATGATATACTAATCTACAACAAGTCTTGGAAGGATCATGTTCAACATGTTGATAGAGTGCTCAGACTATTGAACAAGAAACAATTATATGGAGAAAACTCCAAATGTTTCTTTGGAGTACAAGAGGTGGAATACATGGGTCATATGGTATCTCATGAAGGTGTTAAGGTAGAGCCTCAACAATAACATTTTCTTCAACTCTTAAAGGACAACCTCACTTTGGCATAGAATCAAATGAAACAACAGGCACATCAACATCGCAACGAAAGAAATTTTGATATAGATGACTGGGTATTTTTAAAAATACAACCATACAAACAAATGTCCCTCAAGCAAGCTAAGAATGATAATAGATTATCACCAAAGTACTATGTTCCTTACAAGGCGCTGCAAAAGATTGGTACTATGGCATACAAATTGGATCTTCCTGCATCTTCCCAAGTGCCACCAGTTTTCCATGTTTTGTGCTTAAATAAGTTTATAAGTGATAAGCTCCCAGTTCAAACAATATTGTTAGAACTTGACGAGGAAGGAAAAATCATATTGGAACATGAAGAAGTCATGGAAATAAGAACCCAACAGCTATGAAATCGATCAATTATAGAGTATCTCATCAAGTGGAAGAAGTTACCTACTGAGGATTCCACATCGTAGTAGGAGAATTTTATACAGAAGCATCCAGAACTACTCAAGCGTTGAGGAAAACAATTTTTGAAGGCGAGGGGCATGTTAGGTCCCTATACTACTACTGTAACCCCTTATTGTTATTAGTGAAACCCCCTTATTATATTATTGTGCCCATGTAGTCCCCATATTGTTATTATTGTTCCCCATACAAGCCCACTATTGTTATTTGTTAGGGCCCTATACTACTAGTGTAACCACTTATTGTTATTAGTATAGCCCCATTATTATATTGTTGTACCCATGTAGTTCCGATATTGTTACTATTGTGCCCCATAGAAGCCCACTATTATTATTATTGTGCCCTTACATTATTATTGTTATGTCGGCTCTCATTATATTATGACTCCTTAGACTCCTATATATAGAAAGGATGTCTTATCATTTGTATCATCCAAGAATTGTTCATTTCTGTAATGTAAAGGAGGTTGCCCCCTCGAAGAGGCTAAATTCTAAGGCGTTGATCTATCATTTCTATATTTTTGTGAGCTTGTTTCATAACATTTGGTATGAGAGCTTTGGATTTTAGGGTTTCACTGCTCCAAATAGGTCATCATGGCATTTTTGCTATAATTATTTTTTGCAATGTTTCAGAATAGAAAAAAACACATTTGAGACGAAATCGCACTAAACCTGAGGTCCAAATTTTAGAGCTTTTCGCACTATATTTGCAGAGATATGATCTATGAAAGTTGGTCTTTTTGCAGACTCCTGAATTACATTGCAAACAGGTGACCTCGGGAAAATTGTCATAACTTTCTCTCTGAGCATTGGATTGAAATTTTGTAAGAAGGTACAGAGGCAAGATGGACTGTAGTTTCTTGTATATATTTTTCAGAGACAAAGGTCAAAACAGTGACACATGACACTTCATACAAGTTTACTTTTCTAGAAATGTCTATAATCAGGTCATCTTTGGAGGTTGTGCATAACTCTTCCGTGGAGAATCCAATTTGGATCAGACTAGTGGCATTGGAAAGAGGATGCAGAGGGCTACTACAGATCACAATTTCAAAACTAAAAGAACCACAATGAAAGATTTATAGTCATTTCAATATCGAGCTCCCAAAATCAAGAAAAGGTGATATGAGGAAGTTTTATGGCAAGGATCTGGTAAATTGGATACTTCAAATGTAGCAATATTTTGATCTACATGGTGTTCCACTATTACAAAAGGTATTTATTACATCTTCATATTTAGAACCAGATCAATTTTTATGGTATAAAGGGTTTTGTTCTCGTAAACAACTTGTTACGTGGTAAATTTTCACGGAGAAAATGATAGCATATTATGAGGATACAAAGAGAAAAACCTTCTTTAGAGCAACACCACAACAATTGGGAAGAGTAAAAGGGCTTTGTTACATATTGGAAAGTGAAATTATGGCAACAAGGAAGTCTACCCCTCACAACTATAAAGATGGAAGTGTTGTTTTCCCTAGCCTTCCACAACCTACAAGGGTTACACCACAACAATTGGAAGAAAAGAGAGAAAATGGGCTTTGTTACAATTGTGATAGGAAATGCACTAAAGGTCATAAGTGTGTTGAGAAGAAATTATTTTACATAGAGTATGAAGAGGAGGAAGAAAAGGATCAAGAAACATAAAAAGAAGAGGATATACGCGAAGACCCAACCCCAGAGAAAGAAGAAATGAATAAGACCATATCTTGTAAAGCATTGGAAAGAATTACCACTCCTCAAAATCTCAAGTTAAAAGGGCATATCAAGAAGAAAAAGGTGCAAGAAGTTAAATATCACATCGAGAAAGAGGAAATGAATCCAACCATATCTTGTAATTCAATGGTCGGAATTACCACTCCTCAAATTATCAAGATAGAAAGACATATCAAAAAGAAAAATGTTCAAGAAGTGAAAGATCACATTGAGCATCAAGAAATGAATCAGACCATATCTTCTAAAGCATTGGAAGAAATTACCACTCCTCAAACTCTCAAGATAGAAGGACATATCAAGAACAATAAGATTCAAGTAGTGAAAGATCACATCAAGCATGAACAACGAGTTCTCCAACTTTTAAAGGATAATGCTACTTTGGTGCAAAACCGAATGAAACAACAGGTAGATCAACATTGTAGTGAAAAATGTTTTGATGTAGGTGATTGGGTTTTTTTACTGCTACATCTCAAGCAAGCCTTTTATGATAATGAAATGTTGGAAATACTACATGCACTTAAAAAATGGTGTTCTTACCGAATGGGAAGACACTTCAAGGTAAAAATGTACCATGATAGTCTTAAATACTTTTTAGAACAAATATTATCTATAGAAGAGCAAAATAAATGGTTCACAAATATATTGGGTTATGAGTTTGACATCATCTATAGAAAAGGGAAGAAAAATTTTGTTGCAATGCACTCTCAAGAAAGGATGAGGATGTGGAAGCATTCTTTTGTGCTATTTCTATTATCCAACTAGATTGGATAAACGAAGCAAGGGATGAATGGACGAAAGACGAAGAAGTGTGCCCACTCATTCAAAAGTTACATAAGATCGCAATTCAAACAATATTGCTAGAACTTGAAGAGGAATAAAAAATCATATTGGAACCTAGAGCAGTCACAAAAACAAGAAACTAACAACTACAAAAGCAATCAACTTTAGAGTATCTCATCAAGTGGAAGAACTTACCCGCTGAAGATTCCACATGGGAGGACAAGAATATTCTATAGAAGCATCAACAACTACTCAAGCGCTGAGGAAAAAACCTTTTGAAGTAGAGGGGAACGTTAGGCCCCTATACTACTAGTGTAACCCCTTATTGTTATTAGTACAGCCCCCTTATTATATTGTTGTATCCATGTAGTCCCCATATTGTTAGTATTGTGCCCCATAGAAGCCCACTATTGTTATTTTTGTGCCCTTACATTATTATTGTTATGTCGGCTCTGATTATATTATGACTCCTTAGACACATCTATATAGAAAGGAGGTCTTTTCATTTATATCATCCAAGAATTTTTCATTTGTGTAATGGAAAGGAGTTTGCCCCCTTGAAGAGGCTGAATTCTAAGGTGTTGATCTATCTTTTCTATATTTTTGTGAGATGGTTTCATAACATTATTTTTCTGTCATTACATTATTATTGTTATGTCGATTTTGATTACATTTTGACCCCTTAGACTCCTTTATATGGAAATGAGGTCTTGTCATTTGTATCATCCAAGAATTGTTCATTTGTGTAATGTAACGAAGGTTGGCCGCTCAAAGAGGTTGATTTTTAAGGCGTTTATCTTTATTTTCTATCTTTTTGTGAGTTGGTTTCATAATATTCACCCAATACTTCTGTATAATCTATGCAAAGAGGTACAATTTTGTAATTAATTTAAACTACAATTTTCTAAAATTCTCGCTCATTCTACAATTTTCTGAAATTAATTTAAACAACAAATTTATGAAATTCTACCTAGTTATATCAACAGGTTCTAAGTTCGTGTATAGTTACGATTCATTACAATTTTATGTCATCATATACATATCTTAGTGTAATTACAACTTAAGAACAACTTCAATTTTTTTCCTACTAGACAAAAAAAAAATGGATTCCTCCATGTCAATGTATATACACCATTTTCCTAAAACCAATAGAACTTTGAAAATAATACTCAGATCAGTATATGAAGAATATGATCTCAGATATTATGGAGGATTGCTATTGTGTACTATATGACAGAAAATTTCATCTATTCAAGTTCCTCAACTTACTTGAGGAAAGCATCCTTGTGATTCAATTGCAGTGACTAAGCCAGTGGAGGTATTACTGTGGTATTCTGCTACCAATGTAAATATCAAAACCATAATTTTAAGGAAGTTTTTGGCCTTACCTAGAAGCCAACCTTTTACCACGCTCATCTATTTTAAAATAGTTAACTTGTTTCAAATGGAAATCTTTCATGTCAAACCTCAACAAAAAATAAAATAATGGCTGAAACAAATTGAAACTAAAGCTTACTAGCCTCTACCACTTTTCAAGAATGGCATACCATAAGAATCTTAATATGTTGGCACTAAAAGCAACCCTATTATGAATGGAAGGAATTTTGAATTGCGTGGAACGTCGCAATAAAAATTGGCATCTATATTATACAAATGAAATAAATTTACCTCTTCCAAAAGATTCTCAACTAACAAATTTTTATTTTCTTTTCACAAGGAAGTTGCATTATGAAGTTATTCGAATGTTACGGGCATGTATAATACATTAAGAAGCAAAGAAAAGTAGCAAAATGAACCATACTAATAAACGATGTAGACTTCACTTTAATTCTCGATCAGTGATTAGCCTAGTCCACTAGCAGATCCACATGCCATAGTGCAAAGCTCAAGTCACTCAAGAAACACTCAAAAATAGATGGATTTGTACTTCATTTCAATGGGATATTCTAGAGATTTCATATCTATCTTTGGAATCATTAAATGAAGTTGAAATTATCATCCATAACAACAACACTTCATAGAACAACACATCATAAGGATTCCACGTAATCTTCTGAGTATGTTTCATAAAAGTGATGGCCACTAACAGCCAATTTCGTTTCTTTACGTGAAAAGGTTATAAATAGACCATATGTGTTTTCTATAGCACCATAACCTTCTGCTCATCCTTCCTCCTTAGACTAGCCATTGAAGCTGAGGAACTTGAAACATTTATTGTCTCTTTCTTGACCTCAGGTGTGATTTGACCCTGTGAACAACCTCTATAGATTTTGGAAAACACACTTTAGGAAATCATTCACTATAAGAGGATCCCCTGTGCCACGAAACACCCCTTCAAAACTCTTGAAATGTTCCACAATAACAACTAAAGAATGCTTCTATACTACCACCTTGACTGCCCCCTTCCTGCTTCCTTTAACTGTATGAAGTAGATCCAACATTGTTGTAGAGAGTTTTCATTAAAATATAGCCTCTGAAGTTTAGATCTGGTGCCTATTACCACAATTATTTTGATATTCTTTAGATGCACATATTGATTCACACCCTATACACTTCCCTCTAAAAGCTAGTAAATGGATCGTTCTTTCTCTATTTTCTTCAAGCGTATTGATCTCAATGGTACGACATTATCCTCTACTACTATCCATTCTCATTTCATCGAGAAACCTTACAATCAGATGAAACTATTACGTTATCTAGTTGTATAACCTTTGAATAATCTATTGTTAAGCACTGAGATCAATAGCTCCTATTACCAATTCTAAATTAAATAGATGAATGCTTAATGGGTTACTGTAAACTACGAAGTACACCCTTTCTGTTGGTACTTGATAATGAAGACAAGCCAATGATCATGTCAACAAATACATGTTGTTGATCCAAATGCCTCTAATAACACGATTGTAGAAAAATAATCTTATCACTGTAGTTGAAACCTTGTTTGTTTCCTAGAAAGAATGCCTTGAATGATATATGGATTTGATAGGAAGGCTTAGCTAGCCGATGATGGAAAGAAAATTTTCACCTTTCATAATATATTTTCAATGGATTTTTTCTTTCGATACAGACAACCATCTAGGAGGAGTCCTCATAACACAGGCTAAAGGACCATGATTGAGATCTATTCCATTGTCAAAGCCATGCACTAATAATACCATGCCAAAGGGAACCAAGAGCATCAAAGATCACATGGAAACCATTCCATCGCATGACCATTCGAAAATGCTTCGTATAGTTGGTATCATGGAACTCATACAAGTGGGGGACTTCAAATAGTTAGTATCAAGGCGCTCATACAATTGTAATACATGTAGGCGAGGTCACAACTGGCAGACTACATGATACACCCTCCCCACAAGTAAAAACATTAATCGAAATTTAATGTTGAATGTTTTTCTATCTTCTATTTGAGTAAATGATGGTTTCCAATGACCTATAATATTCCTAATTGGTTAGCTTAGGTGGAGCATAGTTTTAAGGGTGAAGCAATATACATGTGTAGCGTACAGTTGACCTTGTCGAGAAACTATGGCAACTGACTATTGGAAATTACACCTAGGAATAACAAGTCCTTGGTGGCAAAGACATGTTGCCTCTGCAGCCCTTCTTGTTTGATTTGAAACCATGAGCCTCACTTTATCACATTTAACTTATTTTATTTTTATTTCATAAATCAACAACACCTTCCAATATTTAATAGTGGCATAAAATATCATGTTTGTCAGCATACATCCACTTGAATATATATATATATATATATCTATATATATATATATATATATATATATATATATATATATATATATATATATATATATATATATATATATATAACTACTCACTAGAAAAGTTTATAGTTTAGATATACCAAGTAAAGATCCTTCGCCAACATCTATAAGTCGTCTATTTTCTACTTTCAAGCCTAACGTGATAACTTCCATGTGATTCTTAGATATGCAGATAAAGGTATTGACTTCAATTCATTTTATTGATGACTTTGACTTACAATTTTTCTTTGAAATTCAAGTAGTGGAGAAGACTTGTTCATTACATTCAAAATCAATAAGATTTTATGGTTGTAGGCCATACCTTTCCATAAAGTGGAAGTATTTACTTGTTCTGTAATCTAATTAGCCTCAAAAACTCATGCCATTAGATGTTTGTCGATCAATATTGGATTGAATTCAACAATAATATGTTCCCGACAGGTGTCGACTAACATAAATTCTCATGTCATGTTGACACGGTCATGGTATTTCCTTGGTTACTTACATCCCCCAAAGATCAACAGTTAAAACACCACCCGTTTCCTCAAAGCTACAAATGTGAGGTTTCTACAGTGAAATCACCACAAAATAAAAAATCATCATTTTAGAGTGAACCAAATAAAGTTGCAGATTACTTGCATGTATCGATAAGTGTGGAATTTTTCATGATTGCCATGAATATACCGTGTATGGATAATAGAAATGGATTGAAAAGTGTGAATAAATAAGAAGCAAGTGAGAATTTATAAATAAATTTTCCCGGTCATCCTAAGGGGGAATTAAAACTGTACGATAGTTTCGTGACCGATAATGAAGACCATTTAAGGGATCTCTTTTACTGTCTCTTCGAATATCCTTCGATGAAGGAGGAAAATCACTTGGTATTATGTCCCAATGGAGCATTCACTAATATGTCATTTTGATGAATGTATGTACATCCAGTTTCTAGTTTGATTAATATTAAGAACTAGATATCGCTACCCTCTAGACCTGGATGTTCCTCTCTAGGATATGAAGCTACTCAAGACATTGGAACTTTCCTTGTAGATTGAGACAACACAAGTGATGCAGGAGAACTCAGCTCAACAATTTCATTATATTCTAGTTAACTTAGGGGGTCTTCTGTTTTCAAGGAAGCTGGATTCCTATGTATGTAATAATTAATGTTTGGAGTGATTGGAATAGGAATTAATTATATATTGTGAGGATATTTGTAAATGCTCTCGAATCTAGGAGAACATGAGTGATGATTATTGATGATGAGAGAGTTCGAAATCAATTATATGTCTTAGACTACAAAGTGGTGTCATGATTCATGGAACTAGAGAGGAATCTTAAATATCATTGGAGTTCAAAGTTGACTTAGAGGATGTTAAGGATTTAGTTCAGTAGATTAAGGATATGAATTGGAATTGGTTAACAGAACCTTTTGTATAAATGTAAGCCTAAAAGGCATAGTAGTGAGGTAGAAAGATAGCGAGGGTCAATACTCAGTGAGTCAAAGTCAGTGAATCAGTTAAGCCTAAGGGGAAGGGATGGAAAGGTCACTGATATAAAAGATCAAGCCGAGGAAGAAAATCTTGTGCAAAATGTTTGTTTGTTAATACAGATTACTCGATTCTGAGTTTGTATGATGTGTACTGTGTAATTGAATTATAGATTGTGTGTGTGACTAGAGTAATTATGTGTAACATAGGTTGCAGGTGTGTAGAATCAAAGAAGGAATAATAGAGAAGTGTGTTATGTGGTTGCGCACAGACAGTGTTGGAGAGAACCTTCAAAAAAAGCGTATAACTTTAAGGTTCCAAAAAAACCTAAGGATTATTGAAAGAAGCAAAAAGGCGCAAGTGGCGTTTGAGATCATAACAAGTGAAGATCGTGAGGCGAGGACAAATACATAGGCAGAAAGACGAATAGATGATTATACAGTAAGAACCAAAAGAATGTAATGGTGCATGGGAACTGTTGGATCCATCAGATCGACGAACGAGTTGGTGTGTGATAGACGACTAAGATTAAGTCGCGCAAAATGAAGGCAAGAAGATGAATGGTAGAGATTAAGCGATAACCATTTATTAAGACGAGTTCTTTAAAGTTTCACATTGAACACGTGGGTGGTATTCAAAAGGGGTAAGTAGTTTCTTGCGCACCCTAAAGGTCGTAGGCAGTCTTTCAAAATTTCACTTGATTACCTTTAGTGGCTAACACGTAGCAAATAATGGAGAGAGAAGACCACTTTTCTCGTCTGCTCTCGATTTGATATCGCTTGTGCAAGTATATGCGCGATATTGTGCAATAACCATTGGATCAAGCGAGATTGATCAACAATGGAGATTAGCCAAGCTTGTTGGTGATCAGGTGATGTGACAGTCATTGGATCAGACAGAGCAGATCGGCGGATTGGGTGATGTGATAATTGTCAAATCGAGGAATGAGATCGATAACAGAGATCTAACGCACTAAGGAGAGCATCGAAATATGTGAAAAAGGTTGAAGAATGGTGGAAAGGTAAGGTTTAAGTGTCTTTGTGAGATATTTATATTATACATGAATTATCATAGAAATGAGCGGAATTAATGTTTTATGGGTTAATTTTGGGTTTTAACCAAAGTCTGAAGACCCTGGTATGGTTTACATGTGTGGTTAATAAAACTAACTGAAAGGTTGAGCTATAAGGGTTAAGGGAGAACCAAATATATTTCTACTTAAAGACTTAAACTTTGATAAAGAGGGGTTTCACCATTGATAGTGGTGTTTATCTTGGGACACACATGTATATAATATGCAATTTTATTTGCATACTGTGGGTATATGCGACTTAGGTTGCATCCTTATGGTGTTTGTAGCTTAGGCTGGCATCATTTGGTATCAAAGCAGAACAACGAACTTTTGTGTGTAAGAAGTCTTTGAGAAAATGTAGAACATAGTTATGTTTTGAAAGTGTGTATGCAAGCAAGAGGAGATCAGATTTTAAATCTAACAAATAGTAGGCACACAGAGATAAAGTGTAGCAAAATTTGCATATGTAAAGGAAACAAAGAATAATCCATTCAAAGTGAAGGTGAATGGTAGAACAAGATCATGGAGAGATCTTGATGGTAGCAACATAAGAGGGTGAGAAGATTGCAACAACCTGGAGAAATGAGTGCTCAATTGGTTCCATAAGAGAGAACCCGAGAGATGCCAAAAGACTGAGCTCAGAGGAGAGAAGCTTAGTGAGGCATGTGTAGCAAGAAGGATACTTGTTACTGCAAACGTATTGTTGTAGCTCACAAAAAGATCATAAAGGAAATTCCACAGAGGATGTGGGCAGAATTGCTAAGGGATGAAGGAGGTTGGTAAGAGTTTCTCAGTGAAAGAAGAGGTGGCCAAAACCTAGTATTTCGTTTGTGATTGAAATATAAGAGGAAAGTTGTGTTCTTAGAAGGTGCAAATGAGTTGAAGCCTATAAGGAGAAGAGAGAAGTGCTGAAAGAGGTTCGATAGAATAGAGAACTAGGTGCTTGCCAAAAGACAAAGTACAGAGGAGAGCTTGGTGGGGTAAGTGACAACAGGGAGGACATGTTGTTGCAGAGGATTTAGTACAACTCATAGTACTAAGGTGGCTAAGAGTAACTCATGAAGATAGAGAAGAAGATGACTACTGATAGTCATAAAAAAGATAACAGAGGTTCTGAGGAAAACCACAACAAAAGAAAAGTGAGGAGGATGCCAAGGAAAATGGAAAGAGAATGAGTTAAGAGGAGCGTGACAAGACATTGCAGAGTTAAAGGAACAACTCAATGTATTAAGGAGGATGCTAGAGGAAAACCAAAGAGAAGATTGGGTCTTGAGAAAAAAAGGCAGTGAAGTGGTCTAAGTTATAGAGAAGGCTACAATAAAAGAAAGTGAAGTGGCTAGTTGAAGAACTCAGAGAAACTGAGTTGGAAATGGAAGTTTCCATTTGTGAAACAACATAGGGTGAATTTCTGGTTAAGGATGAAGACTGGATATCTATGGAAGATCTTATGAATTATTGTGAGAATTCAAGACAACAAGGAGATATGATGACTGAAGCATAAAGTGAGACCATACGGTCTTATGTTTTTAAAACTGATCGTTTGTATATGATTGCAAGTATTGCAGGAGAAAAACAACTTCTTGAAGATGTCTCCAGAGTGGATTAAGATATCGAAGTAAAAGGTGACAAAGAATATTTCTCAGAGGAGGAAGAATTTGACGGGTTACAATAGAAAGAGTCTATGGATGAGCTACTTAATGAGAGAAGACAATCATTTGAAGCTATCATAGATATGGAAGGTCAAGATCTTATTCTGATGAAGAATGAAGGAATATTGTCTCAGATAGGTAATCTAATGAATTTTATTAATTTTATTGATGAAGAAAAAACTTAGGAGAATATTAATGAAAATGATGAGACAAGGATAGCTCTTCAAGAAGGTTTATAGAGAGACAGTAAGGAAAAATGTATTGAAGAAGAAAGGGAGGCGGATTTGTCTCAAGACAAAGAAAAGACAATCACAGAATGGAAGAAAGAAGAAGACTATGTAAAAGGTTTAGAAAAGGGAGAAAAGACATCTGACTATTGGTCAATAACAAGTGAAATCATGGAAAACTATGTGAAATTTCCAAATTCTACTCCAACTGAAATTATTGATTTATATGGAAAATTAGACATTCAAAGAAGGGAGTTAGAAAAGCAGAGGATATATACTCAGGATAAATTGCTGAAAAAGGAAGACAAGGAAATTGTCATGAATGACAATCATAAGGAAAATTGGATGGTAATGAAAGTTCAACAAATTGACATTACGGAAGAAGGAGTTCATTATTGTGAACCAGAACAGAGAGATATCATTGAAACAGATGATATGGAGGAGAGTTTAAATTAGCATACTAATGTGTTGACAAGGGAGTTGAAGGAAAACTTAGAGCAGCATATTGAGATGTTGCTAGAGATGGAAAAGGTAATGAGGCCTTATATTTTAAATTCCGATAATTGTTTTATGTTTATAGGATTTGATGAAGATGAGACAAACATGTTTGAAGTTGAATTGTCAGTTTTAGAAATGAAGAAGACTGGAAGTTGCCAAGTCACACATACTGATGAGGAAGATGAAAAGCATGAAGATACCATGCTTGAGGAAGTTAAAATGATTGTCAGAATCAGTCAAGGAACTGAAGGAAAATCACTACGGGTTGTCACGGAAGACGAAGGAAAATATGTTGCAATTGATGAACAACATAGTGATGTATTCGAGGGGAATCAAGTACAAAGGAAATTAAAGGAAATTTACTTTTCTAAAGTAAATTTACAGATATTGAAAAGAGGTTGTTTGGAAAGAAACAAGAGGTTAAGGATGAAAGGGTGGTAGTAAGGATCCAACAACTTCAAAGAGAAGACAATAAACAATAGTTTGAAGATGAGTTGATGGAGTACAACAACAAATGGCAAAGTAATTATTAGTTAAAAGATAGATTGGACATAGAGATTAAAAGAATAATAAGATTGATGATGAAGGTGCCTCAGAAGAAAACAATAATAAGAAGGCCAAGGAGCAGCAGAAATAGAAACACAATAGTAGACTTTGAAGGCAAAGCTAGTGGAGAAAAGCAACATAATGTGTAGAAACCTCGAGAACAACAAGAAACAACAACATCAACCAAAGAAAAATTGTATAACAATGTGCGGGATCCAGGAAAACAAAGGTCAAAATCACATTATCAGGAGATCATGATTATTTTAACCTTAGGAGTCTGATGCAGGAGCATTCAGCTCAACAATTTCATTATATTCTAGTTAACTTAGGGGGTCTTGTGTTTTCAAGGAAGTTGGATTCCTATGTATGTAATTATTAATGTTTGGAGTGATTTGAATAGGAATTAATTAGATACTGTGAGGATATTTGTAAATGCTCTCAAATGTAGGAGAACATGAGTGATGGTGAGTGATGACGAGAGAGTTGGAAATCAATTATAAGTCTTGACTAGAAAGTGGTGTCATGATTCTTGGAACTAGAGAGGATTCTTAGGGATTACTGGAGTTAAAAGTGGACTTAGAGAATATTAAGGATTTAATTCAGTAGATTAAGGATCTGAACCAGAATTGGTTAATAGAACCTTTTGTATAAATCTAAGCCTAAAAGGCATAGTAGTGAGGTAGAAAGGTAGAGCGCGTCAACATTTAGTTAATCAGAGTCAGTGAGTCAGTTAAGCCTGCGGGCAAGGGAAGAAAAGGCCATTGATATAGAAGATCAGACCGAGGAAGAAATTCCTATGTAAATGTTTGTTTATTAATACAAATTACTCGATTCTAAGTTTCTATGATGTGTACTGTGTAATTGAATTATAGATTGTGTGTGTGACTAGAGTAATTCAGCATAAGTTAGCTTACTGGTGTGAAAAATCAGAGAAGGAATAATAGAAAACTGTGTTACATGGTCGCGCATAGATAGTGTTGGAGAGAACCTTCATAGCAAAGGTATAACTGTAAGGTTCCTAAAAAACCTAAGGATTATTGAAAGAAGCATAAAGGCGTGAGTGAAGATCGAGATTAGAACAAGTGAAGATCGTGAGGTGAAGAAAAATACACAGGCAAAAAGCCGAATGGACGATTATACAGTAAGAACCAAAAGAACATAATGGTGCACAGGAAGTATTGGATTAATCAGATCAATGGAAGAGTTGGTGTGTGATAGACGACTAAGATTAAGTCGCGCAAAATGAAGTCAAGAAGATGAATGGCAGAGATTAAGCGATAACCCTTTATTAATTCGAGTTCTTTAAAGTTTCGTATTGAGCACATGGGTGGTATTCAGAAGGGGTAAGTAGTTTCTCATGCACCCTCAAGGTGGTAAGTGGTCTTTCAAAATTTCACACGATTACCTTTAGCGACTCACACATAGCAAACGATGGAGAGAGAAGACCACTTTTCTCATGTGCTCTTGATTTGATATCGCTCATGCAATTATCTATGCGAGATTGCACGATAACTGTTGGATAAAGTAAGATTGATCAACAGTGGAGATCAACGAAACTTGTTGGCAATCGGGTGATGTGACAGTCATTGCATTGGACATAGAAGATCAACTGTGGAGATCGTCGAGGATAGTTAATGATTGAGTGACGCGATAACCATCAGATCAAGGAATGAGATCAACGATAGAGATTTAACGCGCTAAGGAGAGCATTAAAATATGTGAAAAAGGTTGAAGAATGGTGAAAAGGTAAGGTTTAGGTGTGTTTATGAGATATTTCTATTATATGGGAATTATCATAGAAATGAGTGGAATTAATGTTTTATGGGTTAATTTTGGATTTTAACCAAAGTCTGAAGACCATGGTATGGTTGACATGCATGGTTAACAAAATTAACTGAATGCTTGAGTTATAAGGGTTAAGAGAGAACTGAATATGTTCCTGCTTAAGGACTTAAACTTTAATAAAGAGGGGTTTCACCATTGATATTTTTGTATATCCTGGGACGCACATGTATATGATATGAAATTTTATTTTGCAAATTGTGGGTATATGCAGCTTAAGCTGCAAAATTATGGCGTTTGCAGTTTACGCTGGCATCAACAAGCCTTATTCTCAATAAATAATCATGGTATTAAGGTTTACTACATCCTTACTTCTCATTCTGCGCAAAGCTAATAAAAATATTTCAATTTTTATTTGAAAAATAAATTTGCTTCTTAAATATTGTGCATTCCTCTGAGTGATTAAGTTAAAATGTATTGTACATATGTTACTATATTAGTATGCACAGATTAATATGAAAACATCAATATTTTAATTTTATGAGCAGAAGCCAACTTACTATTCGTTGAGTGTCCAGTGGATGCGGGGTTTTCTTACTCCAATACTTTAGTTGTTTGCAATACACTTGGAAAGAGCTTAACCAATGAGAATTTTAATTTTTTTTGTAGCCATCTATGAAATATTACTCGAAAAAATTGAAAATGTAACATATTACTAATTTCTTAGCACTCTAAAATGTTTCCTGAACCATAAATACTAACATGTTCCTTCAGATTTTGTTCAACATATTATCGCAATATAGAAGACATGGTTTCAACATTCTAGAAGAAAGCTATGGAGGTGAGTTCGATAATAGTTCAAATATTACAATCTTTTTGTAGCAAATATATTCTGATTACATACATATCCATTGTGGTGTTGGGTGATAAAAGGTGTCTTTTAAAACTCCTAATTGCCTCACATTAATTATCAACCTAGGTATGTCTTTTTGTTTCAATAGTGTACACAATATGTGCAAGCTATAAATCTAGAGAGTAATGCTTTTTAAGTTGAACTATAAAGCTTGATACAAGAGTAAACGGATGTTAGAAAAATATTATATATGATAGAGAAATGCAAGACATATAATATGCGGAAAACACAAACACATAAAACTAGAGAGACAGAGATATACGTGGTTCACCCAGTTTGGACTACTTCCACCCCGAACAGTGAGTCCTTCCTTTCTATTATCTAGCAAAACGAAGAGACACAACCTACAATAGATTCGTTGTAATATCCTTTGTTTTCTCTCACTGTCTCACCTCTCTGTTTCTCGCTCGGAGAATCCACATCTAGTACACAACCTTAATACAATTCCATGATACAAAGAGAGGGGTTTCCTTCTAGGGAAAAAACCTAAACTAAATACAAATTCTATTTTTAGATCATCTCCCTAATGAATGGCCCAGATTGACTAGAAATTACTATACTTTTACAAGGCAATTTTACATCTGTTTCTAGCTTTGATGGCAGTGCCCCTAAAACCCCCATACCCACCCCCACATCAAGGGGAGTACAATCTTCCTGTGATATACATCCGATTGAAATAAAGACCTCTAAATAATCATGCTCGATGCCCAGCAATGGATGAAATCATAAATCTCACACTTGTAACTTTTAAGGGAAATAATACATCTAAGCATCAGGACATAATCTCAAGCAAAACCATAATCAAATCTGAAGCAAGAAATTCAATTGAAAATAGCATCAACCGAGAACATAGTAGTATTAACCAATCTCTTTCAGTTGATTCTATCTAAATCAAACTTAATCTCAATTATGCAATTCAAATGGAAATGATGTCAACCGAGAGTTCAGTAGCATTAACCAATCTCTTTCATCTGATTCTATAATAACCACACTCTCACGTGTGCCCTATTCTACAATGCTGTAAATGAAAGAAAATGAAATAATTGATCTATTCCATGCCTTATCCACACCTGCCTGTGTAAAAATAACTCACGCTTATGCTAGAAATTGAACACTCTGTAATGAAATGAACACATGCTTTGCAATGAAATTAACTCTCACAACCTACAAAATTGACAGAATTGAAATGCAACTAGTAATGGAAATCTACAACACTGGTGCTAATCTAGCTATATCTCCCAGTTGTGGCAGGACCTTGCCACTTCTGGGAGGAAAGAACGTACAGTAACCAGAGAATTAAAAAACACTCAGGTTTAATCAACACATCTCATTCGATTCGATCTTCACGCGTTAAGGGAAATCAACAGACTCTTTCATTGAATGAAAATAATATATCATAATCTTCCTGTAATTCAGCAGTGATTACATGTATATATCAAAATCTCTCCATTATCCTCTCTCCTCCTATCCTATCCTATCCTATCTCTAATGATCCATATTAATCCATTTCTTTGATCTCTATTTTCATTTAAATACAGAAAGAACAGAGAGAAGTTACAATAGAGATGATTACAAAATGATTCCCATTACAAGACTTGATTGTTCCCAACAAAGTGATCAACAATATCATATTTGAAACATCTTTGCATCAACATTCAACAAGAACAGGTGGAATTTGGTATTGCAACTAAGATAACTTGCAAACCAGCCGCAACAACGAATCTAACAAAAACATCTTCAGAGAAACCTAAGTTTCTCTTAATATGGACCAAATTTTGGAAAAATGATTCTCACAAAACGAACTTGGTCCATTCTTAATATGTTTCAAATTTTCCAAATTCTTCTCCATTTGCCTGAAATGTCCAATGCAAAACTGTCACTTCTTATTCCAATAAATTTCTGAGTTCGAATATTTAATGATGAGCTGGAGATCAAGTCTGCAATCTGGAAAATATCTTGGAGCCTAAAATGGTGAGTGATGTTACAACAAATTTATTGATAAACCATCATTGGTAAAATCATGCATAATAATCATCAATTTATTAAAAGTAAAGGAGAAGAAATAATATTTATCCATAAGAGCATAAATAATTATAAAATGGAATTATATGATAAACCATGATAAATGATGTGATAAAGAATGGTAGAAATGGATAAAGTAGGCATTAAAGAGTGATAATAATAATGACAACTAGCGCCCCAACATACCCCCAAACTAAATATATTGCATGTCCTCGTGCAACCCAAAGACTCTTTATTAACCAAACAATAATACAAAAATTGTTTATCCCAACTCATGAAATGGATAGAAAATGCATTCTTCCTCAAACAATAAGTATTCAATTTTAGTAATGTTGATGAAGGCGTAACAATTTTTACATTGACGTTCACCTATATGTATATGAAGTTACAACAAAATATCATCTAAGTAACAACAAACTTCATTAACCATTTCCTAAAAAATTACAGACCAAATTTTGTTGAAATTTTGCAAGTAGATTTCTACTATATTAATGCTTCTATCATCCAAAAATCAGATCGTTGTGGTTCACGGATCATGAGATATAAATAACATGGTTGTAGGTGACATTGCATAATTTCTAAAATTTGACAAACTACTTTAACCTGAAATTTTCTGGGTTTGTGTATTTTAATGATACCTCTTTGTTTTCTAGAAATCACAGGAATTCAGTTCATAGTTTTAAAGATATACACAAATCAATTTCTGCACTATATAAAAATGAAATTGTGTGCCTTAAATGAGAAATAAAGTAGAAAACATCCATCATGTGTAGAAATTCTTTCCCCAAACTAGAGAACTAGCATTCCCTCATGCAATGCTAGAAAACAAATTGAAGTGGTTGCTACCATCTATTGAAATCTATGCTTGGTGTAAATCAACATGAAATAAGAGAGGTGTTGAGAATGAATAAGAAGATCAATGGATGATAAAAAATATTAATGGCATGGTCATAATAAATAAATAAATGAAAGAAACACTCCCCCAAACTGAAAGAATCTATGTCTCTGAAAAATGGGAAGTGGTAAAGATGTGGAATGAATGATGATAAATAATGCTCAATGGATTTTCATAAAAGTCTCCGAAATTTCCAATAAATCAAAAACTTATGCTATTTTACCTCAAGTTTTGCGTCTGAAAAAATGTGGAATGACATGTATGGACTATCATTTGTTGAAGCTGATGTAGGCTGAGTTGATGCTAAAAGCGATGCAAAAGGTGGAATCCAGGCAAGCACATCATGTATAAACAATTGTTCACGTTCGCGAGTTTCTCGAGCCTCTTCTATTAGTTGCAATAGTGTGGCCTTGTTGTGAATAGAGTTTCAACCCATACTTGTTGTTCTTCTGTAAACAAATCACTACACTGCATGCAAATTTCTTGAATCCATAATTTTAGTTTTGAATAACAATAGATAAGCCGCATGCAAAAAGTTCAATCAGAAAAATATTTTGCAGAACCTTCCCCCTCCAATTGGAAAAGGGCGTTCATGACCATAAATCATATGAAAAGTGTTGTTCTGATGGCAAGGCAAGGGAATGAATAGTACGATAGTAAATGAAGCAGAGTACATGTATATCAATGATAGGATGGCAAGAGGTATGGTTATAATGAGAGTATAGTGTGTAAAGATAGTTATTAATAAGAGATAGCACGCTTTGGATCGATGATAAGTTATGCGAAAAAGAAAAAGGAGAGCGATATGCCAAAAAGATACTTTGCTGAAGTTATTCTAGTCGAGAATGATGCGATTGATCGAAAAACAATTTCTCATGCGTAAAGGTTCAAAATAGGAAAAAATTAAGGAAAGAACTTCTATGATAAAAAGAGAGAATAAGAAAAGGGTATTATAGTAATAATTGACGATAAGATATAACTTCAATACCATAAGCAGAGCCTCTGCTTACAACAAGTGTCCGTAGCCTCTACAGGGTTGCCTTTTAACCCATATGAGCCAGTATCCTAAATTTATAAATGTAGAGTTCCAGTGTTGTTCTACAGAAGAGATCAGTTTGCTGGCATGGTAACCAGATAACCACACTTCCATTCACTGGGATGTAGCAAAAATGATTAGGTCGACTCGTAATGAGACCTCCTGTTCCAAGGATATTTTGTCTATCCAATGGATCACAACCCTAGTGTGGTGGCCATAATGGGAATGTCACTTTGTTACTACCTTATGAACATGGTAGTCTGGCTCGTAATAGACCCCCTATCCTCCATCTGAAAACAAAATTTTGTTGTTATTACACAGTCTTATCATAAATAAAGGGAGGTTCAGTACTCCTTAAGAGCAGGGATAGTGGAAGAAGTTGAAGATGTCAATAGAAAAAAATATACCAATAATCTCATTTATTACAGACAGAGAAGATTATAACCAGGAAGGGAGGAACCAACATGGCATTAAGATGATCAATCAGTATCATGTACAACAAAAAATGATGACGTAAAGTAGTATATAAATAACTGTCCATTCTCTTAAAAATAATCTTCCATCCAGAAATTGTCTCATTAAAGATCATAACGTGAATGTTACTAACTCACTTCAATAGAATCCATAATTCTTGTCCTCACAAAAGTAGCATACTTCATGCCATGAAATGGAATTAGTAAAATGTGGTTGAGATGAACTAGGAATAATCCCACGAGAGGAAGGATGTAAGGACCTGTGCTTCCGCCCGAACTGCGATTGCATTCGACGATGGATGAGCAGTTGGAAAATGCAAAGTGTGACTTGAACGAACAAATTACAACATAACTCTACGACCAACGCGTGAGGAAACATGTTATATTGTGCGTAGAAGGATAGAGCAAAGGTTTATATAAGCATGAGAGTGTGGATGGTTAGACCATGGGCTGACCTATAGTTAGTGCAAAGGCCAACATGTATTTGCGATGAGTAGGGGGCACTCTTGCTTAGAGGACGAGTTAGCTTGGGTAGCTCGACTCACCCTCATGCCCATATAAGTAAACATTGCAAAGAGCTCATTTGGACATCAGAACTTCTCCCATCAAATGTAGAGAAGTGCGCAGAATAAGTGAGGACGCAACAAGAAGGAAAGGGGTAGTTTGGTGATGCGCCCACTCTTGGGCAAGGCCGCAAGTAGGTAGCACGATATCTCGATTTGGGTGAGACTCGACACAGGTGTCTCGGGTAGCTCGGGTGAGTGCCCGCCCATTGTGCAAGAGTAAATGGTGGAGACTTGGTGGAGTCGCCTGCGAGTGCGAAGCTAGAGAATGGTGGAACGTGGTGAAGTCGGGTGCACGGTGAAACGTTGGTGAGGCCAGTTGTGCGAAGGGGGTGTCTTGGTGACCTGGTGGAGTCACCCACTCGCTGTGCATGAAGACAAGGTTCAGTTGTGAAGTGTGGAAGGAAGCTCATGTGAGGGTGCGCCCGCCCGTCTTGGACAAGGAAATCTTCGCTATCACACGGAGGTATGATGTTGATGTAAAATTGGCTAAGTATGAAACTTGGAAATTCCAGGTATACTTGTAAAGCATTGTAAACTTGGAAAGTTGCATAATATATTATTCGGGTACACTCATTGTTCAGGGAGTTTCCCCTCCCTTTATATTGTGCAATTGCGTTCTTCGTTTATAATTGCTGATGATAATGAATGTGTATGGGTGTTCATTGGTATAAAGGAAAAACTAATAATACTTTGTTGCGTAGGATAAATGGTTAGGCGTAGTCCACGAACATAAGTATTGGTGAAAATAAAGTGTTCGGTGGTGCCGTACCTCGCCAAGCGTGGTTAAAAGATTACCACCGGCTCGGGGGTCTGACAGTTGGTATCAGGGCAAGGTTTCTCGTGACGAAGTTGCCGAGGAGCTAGTGAATAGGTTAAGGTGTTCAAGCATTGAACCATATACACATTGACAGGTGGTCTAGAAGCTCACAGTTGAGGTTTTGAAGTTGGTGACAGTGAAACAGGTACTTGTGGGTGAAGGAAGTTGTTTCTCATACAAGTGGAACGAGCACTGCTTCAGGTTGCAGGTAACTTGGTGAAGTTGTTGGATGGTCGAAACTAGATCGTAAAGAAGAAGGAAGTTGTTAGAAATGGCAGGTGAATCTCAGGTTGGGTCTAGTCACGATGCGAAGGATGCTACTATGGCTTTCATTGAAAAAGTGTTGGAAAATATGGAGGACTTAGAGGCTTACTAGACTAAGAAGATGGACTTGGTCGAGAAAGATCAAGATGCCAATTCGAAGATGAGGGAAGAGCTTGACGAACTCTGGACTCAACACGAGTACACTGATCTTATGTGTACACAACTTGAAGTAAGGGTCAAGGAGATTGAAGAGGCAAGACATCAAGGTCTGGCATAGATCATGAACTTGCAGAAATCTCTTGATGAAGCCAGAAATGAGATCGTCGTGTTGAAGAGGGTCGTGAGGAATAACTCAGGTGGAGGAGTGCCTCATGTGAAAGTCAAAGAACCATAATTTTATGATGGTACAAGGAGTGCAAAGACTCTTAGCAACTTTCTATGGGACATGGAGCAATACTTAGAATGCTTGGGTCTATCTGATGATGAGACGAAGGTGAAGGTAGCTGCTCAGTTCTTTGACAAAGGATGCAAAGATGTGGTCGCGAAGGAGGATGGATCAGATTGCCAATGGTAATGTTCATGACATTACTTCATGGGATGAGATGAAGAAAGCTTTGCAGACCTATTTCAGTCCTCAAGATGAAACATGGGAAGCAAGGATGAAGATAAAGTTCATAAAGTAGACAGGGAACCTATAGACATATCAACGGGAGTTTGCAAGTGCAGTTCTGGAACTTATTGAAATGGAAAAGAGGGACAAGGTGTTCAACTGCATTATTGGATTGAAGCCTTGGGCACGCAATGAAGTGAAGAGTAGGACATAAAAACACTTGAGGAAGCTTTTGTTGCCGTGGAAAGGTCGGTGGAGCATTATGATGAGACTTCTGATGATATGAAGAAGTCCAATAAGTCGAAAGAAAAGGAGAAGGATGATGCTTCGAAATCAAATGATAAGTAGAAGATGAAGAAAGCCTTGAAGTGTTGGATCTGTGCTGAACCACATACGGTGAAGAATTGTCCTTCTAGACCAAATGTGGCTGCGATGGCACATTATAATGCGAAGAATGAAGAAGCTTCTGTGGGGATGATGTAGATAATTGTTGTTGTTGTTGCTACAGACGTGATCTCTCGAAGGGGTCCTGACAGGAACAATTTGGAGTATGTTCAGATGAATATGGGGGGGTGCTGATATAATCAGTATGGTGGATAGTGGGGCTACTCACAACTTCATGAGTGAAGATACTACGAGAAGGATTGGGCTGAAATTTGTACCAGTGAAGGCACAAACGAAGACAATGAATTCTCCTCCTGATTGTGTTCTTGCTGTAGCTGAAAAAGTGGACACAACACTAGGTGAGTGGATAGGGAATGTCGACTTCACAATAGTGCGGTTTGATGACTATGAAGCTATGTTGGGGATGGAATTCTTGAAACAATTTGATGCTATGATTGTTCCACATTTGAGGAAGCTATACATTTACGATGGAATGGAAGATGTACCCATTAGTGTTCCAACCATTGGAGTAACAAGGCCTGATTATAAACTAGCAGTGATGTAAATGGAGGATGAGAAGCGAATGGAAAATATGAGTATGCGGTTGTCTACGGTTGAGACAAAGCTTACCGAGTAGTCATTGGTCATTAGGACACTTTCTGATAGTATCTTGGATTTGTCAAGAAGGCTAGAAGAAGTTGAGGATGATGATGAGGAGTAGGAGGCCTATGTGAGGCCGAATGTCTGAGAGGAGGATCTGGTAACTTATCTACAGAGGATGGAGATAGAGAATCCTGACAGATGGATTGAGATTATTACTGAGGGTGAGCCTTCAGGCTCTACTCCCTCTACATCTTTTTAGATGACATAGAAGATGAGGCTCATTGTTAGCTGCTTATGGCAGTGAATCCTTAAAATAGGTTGAGCAGTTATGACAGATGGTGCAGGGATGGCTTGACATCAAGCATCATGACATGTTGCAGGTGGGATGGAGTTTCCATAGACTTGAGCATGGATGACATTCTTGGTGAGTCCAGGATGTGGCAGAATCCAGGATAGACTGGTGAAGGCATAAGGATGTTCACTCTCATGGATTGAGCATGACAATTGGATTAGCTACCCAACTAGTTCAAACATGGGGTCCGGAAGTGCACGGAGAGATGTTGGCATCAGGTAGACAAGGAGGATAGTTCATAGGATGGGACAACGCATGATGGAGATGGGAGTTCTACATATGTTGCAGGGATGTTTGTAGAATGTGGGGGAGTTGATATCATGGACCAAGGATGAGATAGATGATCTTGGTGGATGGATACCAGGATGGTATGTTGTCTAGGAGGACAACGGATTCAGGTGGAGGAGGATGTAATGACCTGTTGTTCCACCCAAAGTGTGACTGCGTTCGACGATGGATGAGTGGTTGGAAAATGCGAAGTGTGACTTGAACGAACAAGTTACAACACAACTCTACGACCAACCCATGAGGAAACATGTTATAATGTCCATAGAAGGATAGAGCGAAGGTTTATATAAGCATGGGAGCATGGATGGTTATACCATGGGCTAACCTACAATTAGTGCAAAGGTCGATATGTATTTGTAATGAGTAAGTGGTACTCCTTGCTTGGAGGACGAGTGGCTTGGGAAGCTCGACTTGTCCTAACACCCATATAAGTAAACATTTCGTGGAGCTCATTTGGACATCACAACTTCGCTCATCACATGTAGAGAAGTCTGCATAACAAGTGAGGACGCAAAAAGAAGGAAAGGCATAGTTTGGTGATGCGCCTGCTCTTGGGCAAGGCCGCACGAAGGTTGCATGATATCTCGGTTGGGTGAAACTTGACACGGGTGTCTCGGGTAGCTCGTGTGCACACCCGCCCGTCGTGCAAGGGTAAATGGTGCAGACTTGGTGGAGTTTCCCGCTGGTGTGAAGTTGGAGAATGGTGGAATGTGGTGAAGCCGAGTGCATGGTGAAACTTTGGTGAAGCCGGTTGTGCGAAGGGGGTGTCTTGGTGACTTGGTGGAGTCACCCGCCCGCCGTGCATGAAGGCAAGGTTTGGTTGTTAAGTGCAGAAGGCAGTTCATGTGAGGGCGTGCCTGCCTACCTTGGGTAAGGAAATCTTGGCTATCACATGGAGGTGTGATGTTGATGTAAAATTGGCTAAGCATGAAACTTGGAGTTTCCAAGTATACTTGTAAAGAATTGTAAGCTTGTAAAGTTGCATAATATATTATTCGAGAAGACTCATTGTTCAGGGAGTTGCCCCTCCCTTTATATTATGCAATTGTGTTCTGCCTTTATAATTGCTGATGATAATTAATGTGTATGGGTGTTCATTGGTATAAAGCAAATATTAATAATACTTGGTTGTGAAACACAAACTAAATAGGATAAGTGGTTAGGCATAGTCCACGAACATAAGCATTGTTGAAAGGAAAGTGTTCGACGGTGCTGCACCTTGCTAAGCACAGTTGAAAGACTACCGCCGGCTTTGGGGTGTGAAAAAGGAGGTGCTAATCACAACACTCAAAACATCACAAGAAGAGAAAATGTTGTTCCGAAGAGTGAACAACAAAAACACTCTAAAAGTGTTGTTCCCACGAGGGAACAAGAAAAACTCAAAAATGCTCAAAAAAGCTCTCTTCCTAAGAGGGAACAACAAAAAACACTAAAAAGAAATGGTGATTCCTAGAGGGAATATAAAAACCTCAAAAATACTAAAAAAAAGTGTTGTTCAGTAGAAGGAACAACAACAACTCTAAAAGTGTTGTTCCTTGGAGTGAACAACAAAAACTCAAGAAAACACTCAAAAAAGAGTTGTTTCCTAGAGGGAACCACAAAAACTTTTAAAGTGTTGTTCCCTTGAGGGAACAACAAAAAACACTCCAAAAAAAGTGTTGTTCCCTTGAGGGAACAGTGAAAAGGCACTGCAAAAAAGTGTTGTTCCCTCTAAAACAGTCGAGAAAGTGCGGTTCCCTTTAGGGAATAGCAAAAAACGCTTGGAAAAAGTGATGTTCCCTGTAGGGAACAACAAAAACACTCGAAAAATTGTTGTTCCCTAGAGGGAATAGGAAAAAACACTCGGAAAAAGCGTTGTTCCCTTTAGGGAAGATCAACTGTTCCCTAGATGGAACAACAAAAACACTTGAGAAAGTATTGTTCCCTTTAGGGAACAACAACTGTTCCATAGAGGGAACAACAAAAGACACTTGGAAAGAGTGTTGTTCTCTTTAGGGAACAATAGCTGTTTCCTAGAAGGAACAATAAAAACACTCAAAAAAGTGTTGTTCCCTAGAGGGAACAACAAAAACAAATTGGGAAAAAGTTTTGTTCCCTTTAGGGAACAACAAAAAAACACTCAGAAAAATAAAGGGAAGAGCAGTTGTTCCCAGCAGGGAACAATAAAATCATACTTAGAAAAATGTGGTGTTCCCTGGAGGGAACAATAGTTGTTCCCTGAAGGGAACGACAAAGGAAAACATACAGAAAAATTGTTGTTCCCTTTAGGGAACAATAGCTGTTTCCTGTACGGAACAATAAATCAACACACGAAAAATTGTTGTTCCCTTTAGCGAACAACAATTATTCCCTATAGGGAAAATTAAATCAACACACGAAAAAGTGTTGTTCCCTGGAGGGAACAACAACTGTTCCATGCAGGTAACAAAAAATCAACACACCAAAAAGTGTTATTCCCTAAAAGGAACAACAGTTGTTCCTTGTAGGAAACATCAAATCAAGAAACAAAAAAGTGTTGTTCCCTGGAGGGAACAATAGCTTTTCCTTGTAGGGAACAACAAAATAAAACATGAAGAGAAAAAAAATAGGCAAGCAATCATCCCTACTGCTCTAAACAACAGAAGGGAAATGATACTGAAGAACAATAGAAAAGACAGGAAGAACTAGTTGTATTTACAGAAAGACAGAGAAAAGAAATCAAAATTACAAAAAAATAGAGAAGAGCAATCATTTTTACAGTAGCAAACAAACATATTTATAGTAAAGAAATAAGTTTTGACAGAAATGAAGCTACTGAAGGATTTCCTTCTGCAATTGAAACTTGCATGGTGGGGTCATCATTGTTCAATAGCCAATGGAGCGGAAACTACAATTTGAAGGAAGTAACACCTGAAACAAAGAAACAATACTTTCTTTTTAAAGAACAGTATGTAAATAATGAATTAAGTTACAACAGTTATGATGTTATCTCCTAAGGGAATATCAATCTGTCAATGGAAAAAAATTATCTCTTGGCAAAATGTATTGGCAGCAGTGACATCAATCTTCAAATGGAAATCAATACTTCATTTCTTCTGTTATGAATCCATTAGGTAATGAATTGGCTTCAATGCCCTTGTTTCATTAAAATTTCTTTCAAGAATCGCTCGTCCATAAATTCTCCTTCTTTATTCTCCTAAGACCTATAAAATGAGTGTCTACCTGCAATAAAACATTAAATCATGGAGAAAGAGAGGCGATCAGGCTCTCCTAATCCAAGAATTATGCAAAAGAAGTAACAAATAGTTACTATGTAAAACAAATCCACGAAAAAAATAAAAAAGTAAAATTTATTTATCACATGCGGGAGAGTAGTGGCCAATCATGCTAACCTGCAGTGTTTTAATCATAACTTCTTTGTTTTTCATCCAATTTGAGTGATTCCAAAACTGAATAAGAGCTACTTCAAAGATATATCACCAATAGAAACATGTTTTAAAAATTCAATGATATGAGATGTCAATTTTACTTAGAACAACCTACATAACAAAGTCATTTTCGATTTACCCACTTAGAACAACATTGGCTATTTTAAGCATAGATTTTTCATTTAATGATGGATTCAAATGAATCAAACTGGAAATGAAAGTAGATTCATTTATTTATCTCCAATAGAAACATTTCTCGGAGAAGAGAATAATTGATAGGTCAAATACTCTAACGAACAACTGGAAAAAAAGAGTTTTAAGAGTACTGATTTACGATAGATAGTCAATATTTTAGTCATAACTTTCTCATATGATATCAAAAATGAGTGATTAAAATTTATTTGTAAACTATATTCCTAGGGGAATATACCATGGAAATAGGTTTTCAAAATATAGTCATTTAGGCCTCCAAAAACTAACTGTCCCAACTCTGTTCCTGAGCAACCTACTAGACATCCTATCAATGTTTTGGTTATAAATTTTTCGTTTCAAATCCAAATTGAGTAATTCAAATTGGGTTGGAAAGTATACATCAAGGGATACTTAGGATAGAAATGGGTTTTAAAAATATTGTAATTAGGGCTCCAAAACCTGACTGTCCCAACTATGTTAGTAAGCTGCCTACTGGACACCCTGTCAATGTTTTGGTGCTAATGTTTTCGTTTCAAATCCAAATTGTGTAATTTAAATTGGGCTGGAAAGTAGAAATCAAGTTCTACCTAGGATAGTAACATGTTTTAAAAATACTCCCTTTTGGTCCCTCAAAACATGGCTGTCCCAATTGTGCTTTCAGAAATTTTATCAGGCCCACAAGGAAAAAAATATGATATTCAAGCAGTTTTTCCAAATCGGTGAAAGAGAGGAACATGAGTGTTTTTAGAACTATTATTTCCATTATAATTCATATACATACACAAATAAATTAATATATTTATCACTAATGTTTATTTCCATAGCATGTTGTAACCAAAACAACTATTTTTACATTAAAAAATTGTGTTTATTTTATTTCCTTATTTATTTTATTTCCTACACTAACCTATTCTGATTTGAAAAATGAATATGATTACACATATTAGTAATTCCATTGGAACGATTTTCGTAATAATGCCTCAAGTGTATGTATACCCAAATTTGAAAAATGCATGTTAATGAAAATTAGGGTATGAGAAACCAACTTCCCTTGAAAAGATGGTGTCAAAAATTGTTGAAGTATGGAGTGATGCTGCAACCAAATAATGCAATGAAACCAATATTCAATATATCCTTTACTTTCTTGATTTCCCATAGCCATCATATCATGAAGTTCTTGAGCTTTTAAAACGGCTTGTTGATGCAGATTAAAGGAAACCTCATTTTCTTCCATAACTTCTACAATTTTTTAATTTGAAACATTCTAAATCTCAATCTAAGTTTTCTCCAATGGTTCATGTGAGAGAGAATGCGTGGGAATGGTGGGTAAATTTTGAAGTTCAACATTATAAGCACGTTGTACTGGTTTATTATGTGCGGGTGTGGAATGAGTTGAGCAAGAAATTATGTAGGGAATGGGGCATTTTGATGATGTAGTTGATTGGGTTGAGTGGATGATTTTGATAGGCAAGAAGATGTTGCGGAAGAGTTGGTGAAGAATATGGAGAATGTGTTTGTTCTACAATATGAGGGAGAGTAGTCATACAATCATACGATGAACCATGCCACACTTGTAGACAAGACTGGTGGTGGTTATATTGAGATTGACATGGCTGCCCTAACACATGAGTATTCCATATTGGATTATGCAAGTAAGAGAATGGAGAGGAAGTGTTTTGTACCATACATGTAGGCCACGATTTCCATGGTTTTGACCTTGTTGCAGCTTCCTCATCTCTTTGATATTCTACATCCATCCTAGATAAGAAAAAACAACTATCTATGGGATGCTCCTTTCAGTAATGAGGGAAAAACACTTCATCAAATTCTTGATTTTTCTAAACCTGCAAAACATCCAATTGTGAATTTGGAGAGCTAATAAGATAAATTTTAAAATATTAAAATAAATCATTGATTGAAGCTCTTATGTCTCTTGTTATTGTAGTAGATTGGGAAAGAAAGAAGAAAATTCTTGAGAATTCTTACCAGCGTTGCAGATTCCTCTTGAATACCTTATGCACAATTCACAAATATTATCATATGATAACTAAAAAACATCACCTTTTCCTATCAGATTTAAGAATTCTAAAAATTCATCTTTGATTCCTTTGAGTAGCAGCATTTTTAAGATCTCTTTTTCCAAATACTTATGTTTTGATTTTTGAAGGTTGTATGGAAGTCACTCCATATAGTCCTCCAAGATTTCATCTTCCCCTTGTATTATATCAAAAATATCTTCATTGGATTTGTCGTAGTCTTGGTACTTCTTCAAGAATATGTTGTTCATGTCCTCCCATGTTTGGATGTAGTTCCCACATAGGCTCATGAACCATTGGAGAGCTACTCCAATTAGAGTAACAAGAAACACTTTCAACATTTTATCATTAGTACAATAATCATATACTCTACAAAGTATTTCAAACTCAAATAAGAATGTATCTAGATCTTCATTTGTCAAACCATGAAAATTTGGTAGAGAATATGGGGGAATTATGTGCATTTGTGTCACTCCTCCTAGATCTTTGATAGGGAATTAAAAAGTTGCAATGTGAGCCATTTCTTACAATAATAGAAGATGTTTTTCATGTGCTTCTTTGAGGATCCTCCTTCAAATTTTCCTATCAATTAGTTAGTGAAAAGGGTGGTGCTTACATCACCACTTGAGTGGAATTAGAAGATTTTTTCAAAAATTATACCTCTAAATTTCCTACATCAATTCCTACAAAATTCTGCTGAAAAGAGGGTGGAGGCGAAAGAACCTTACTTGCTCGTTACGTAGGTTTTCACGTTCCTTTTTTAATACCCAATTCTTTCACGGCAGACAAATATCAACCACCTACTTCAACTTCTGTGCAATTGTGCTAAAAAGCGGTTGGTGGAGCAAGCACTTCTCTTGCTCGTTACGTAGGTTCTTACCTTCTATTTTTAATACCCATTCCTTTCCTAGCAGCAAATATTAAACATACATCACTCTCTGTGAAATGGAAACACTCTCCCCAGAAACAACGCAAAAATGTTGGTGCTAAATGGTATCTTTTAAAACTCCTAATTGCCTCACATTAATTACCAACCTAGGTAAGTCACCTTGTTTCAAGAGTGTACACAATATGTGCAAGCTATAAATCAAGGGAATAATTCTTTTCAGGTTGAACTATAAAACTTGATACAAGAGTAAACAGATGCAATCATAAATCTCAAGCTTGTAACTTTTAAGTGAAATAATCCATCTAAGCATCAGGACTTAATCTCAAGCAAAACCATAATCAAATCTGAAGCAAGAAATTCAATTCAAAATAGCATCAACCGAGAGCATAGTAGCATTAACCAATCTCTTTCAGCTGATGTTATAATAACCACACTCTCATGTATGCCCTATTATGCAATGCTGTAAATGAAAGAAAATGAAATCAATGCTCTAATCCATGCCTTCCTGTGTAAAATTAACTCATGCTTATGCTAGAAATTAAACACTCTCTAATGAAATTAACACATGCTCTTTAAGGAAATTGACACTCACAACCTACATAATTGACAAAATTGAAATGCAACCAGTAATGGAAATCTACAGTGTTGTTGCTAATCTAGCTATATCTCCCAATTGTCGTAGGCCCTTGCCACTTCTAGGACGAAAGAACTTACAGTAACCAGAGAATTAAAAACCACTTAGGCTTAATCAACACGTTTCATTCCATTTGAGCTGCACGCGTCAAGGGAAATCAATAGACTCTTTCATTGAATGAAACTAATATAACGCAGTCTACATGTAATTCAAGAACGATTACATGTATATATCAAAAATTATATATTATCTCCTCTCCTCTTATCCTATCATATCCTATCTCTAATGATCCATATTAATCCATTTCTTTGATCTCTGTTTTCATTTAAATACATAGAGAGCAGAGAGAAGTTACAATAGAGGTGATTACAAAATGATTGCAATTACAAAATTGGATTGTTCCCAACAAGGTGATTAGCAAGATCATATCTGAAATATCTTTTCATTAGCATTCAACAGGAACAGGTCGAATTTGGTATTGCAACTGAGATAATTTGGAAACCAGTAGCAACAACAAATCTCAGAAATTTTTTTTCAAAGAACCTTCTGTTTCTCTTAATGTGGACGAAATTTGGGAAAACTACCCAACCCAAAACTAGTTTGGTCAGTTCTGAACAAAACCCATGTTTTGGATTTTCCAAATTCTTCTCCATTTGCCGAAAACGTCCAATGCAAAATTGTCACTTCTTATTCAAGCGAATTTCTGAGTTGGAATATTTAATGATGAGTTGGAGATCAAATCTGCAATCTGGAAAATATCTTGGAGCCTAAGATGGTGAGTGATGTTACAAAAAATTCATTAATAAACCATCATTGGTAAAATCATGCATAATAATAATCAATTTATTAAAAATAAAGGAGAAGAAATACTATTTATCCATAAGTGCATAAATAATTATAAAATGGAATTATATGATAAACCATGACAAATTGTGTGATAAAAAATGCTAGAAATTGATAAAATAGGCATCAAAGAGTGATAATAATAATGACAACTAGTGGCCAACATATGGAAGATTGGTTTTTATAATAATCTATTTTGTTAGAAGGGAAATACATTCCTGAGCTAGCACAACCAATATACGTTCTCAAAAACCACTCCTATAATATTCCTACTTATATAAACCTCAATGGTTTCATGGTAACTATGAGGCTTTAACATTCCCTATCTAATTGCTTATGTATTATTAAGATCATGATGTAAGACACGTAATATTGGAAATGAAAATCAACTATATTAGATATTGATCTCCATGAATGATGCACATGATGTACATATAAGTACATACAAGAAACTATTAAATCAGTTTTGGGGTCTTCTTGGACTCTAATAACCAACCACCCTAGTGTCGATCCACAAAAAGGGTCTTTTTCACCTCTAATTACCTCATATTAACTTGTTAGTCCAGGAACGATTTGTTATTTCAAAGAGTGTACTCAGTTTGAGGCTGTCATTTGCCAGAGTAATGCTAGTAGTATAGTTCTCAGAATATAACAGTAAACAGATGCTTAAAAAAAGATCTACTTACAGCAAAGAACTTTAAACCCTAAATCATGCATTCGAAAAACAAAGTAGTTTATCAGTCAAGGGTCTAGTAACAGTAACTCATCCCTCTATAAACTGATGTAATTAAAGATAATCAAGGAATAGATCATCAATCTGGGAACTAGACAACAAATGTCAATGGCCACTACAATTTCAAATCGTTCTGCACACCAAAGCAATGAGAATGCAAATAATAGGAAATGGAACAACAACTAAGAAATGGAAAAGAAATTAGAAAATGTAACAGCAACTGATTAGTAATGAAATATAGAACATCACTTGGAACCAAATGTAAATGCACAATAAAATAAGATAAATAACACACACAACACACCTTAGTATTGAGAAAAACAGTAATCTGATTTCAATACTACAAATATCAATCTTAGTTATAAAGAATAATGATTGTAATTCGTAATGGAACAACAATATCAGTTGAATCAGCAATCGCAATTAAATGTAATCTATAGATGAATACAATAATACCAATTTATGATTGTTACAACACGAGTACTATGTAATTGAACAACAATAGCATTCTGTAAAGACTGCAATGTTATATTAATGATTAAAGGAAAAACAATGCGTTAGATAGTCAAAATGAACAATCCAACATTCTTGTCACAGAGAACGATATTACTCAGTTGAAAATAAATCAAATATGACAGAGTCGTGATGTAAAATAACAAAACACATCAGATTACCAAACAAAGCTGTTAATGAAAACCACGCAAGAACTAAAGATAATGATACAGGAGCAAGTGTTCCACCAGGGCCGGGCCCTTAGCCTTCAGGGACACACTGTTGGAAATTACTCTAGGATCAAAGATGGAACAACAACCAAAATTTATATTAAAGCATTAAAACAAAGTTACAGTGAATCACTTCTCAACGAGAGTCGATGATCAAAGTTTCAAACGGAGAGAAAAGTTACATAGAAAGATAACAGCAAATCATCCCCCCGTGCTAGCACTGCTGCCCCTTTTTATAACAACTTGTTGAAGCCCCGAAAATCAGGTCTACAACAAGGGGGTACCCCCCCGGTCTGGACCATGGTTGGCAGCTCCTTTTCCATTTCGTATAGCAGGTCCCACTAGGGATATGGGACTAGTTTCCCAATATGTGTGTGTGTGTGTGTGAGAATGATGGATATTTCTGTTTCTAACAGTTTCTAAATGGAATACTTCTACTCTAATTCTAATCTAAAAATAAGGAAATTATATTCTAATAAATAGAAATATGTAAATCTATACTAACCCAGGGTGTAATATTTCCTTTATGCAATCTAAAATGATTTCAAACAACAACTGGTAATAAAGATCGTTCAACTGTTATGAGAAAAGAATTCAACAAAGATGAACCACCTCGTACAAAAAGTTAGATGAAACAGTTGTGAAAAACATATCACATAATAAGTTATTCATACACTAAGCATAAATAAATAATTATCACCATACAAAAGTGCCAAATGATAACTCAGGAATTCATACATTAATATATAAATAATTGAACTAAAAATCACTCTAACAAAAGGCATAAATAGTTAAGAGATAGAAATACCATTTATAACTAGTCCTACTCATGAGCTTCAAGTGATAACGATTTATCTCTTCTTGATCAAATATCTACTAAGAGTACAAAAGTGCAACATCAGTAGCAGATATCAAATTCAAACATCAATAAATCTTTTTCCATCCATTCATCAAAACCTCCACAGAGGGTACAAAAGTGCATGTTCTAGGGATAAGTTTTTGATAAATTTCAGGACCCCTCTCTAAATCCATGAGAAGGGTTTAAGTACTACTAAATAAATCTAAAAATAAATTATTACAAAAATGTAGGATGCGATTTAAATGACCGTCCTCTTTTCAGAAAAATAAAACAAAATTAAAACTAAAATGGTATCTAAAATTAAACTACTTATATATTTGGTCCTTGAAATTGCTCGCATGCAGCATCTGTTTGAGAAGAGTCGGCTGGCCGACTTCCGCTTTTAGATGAGCTAAGAAAACCGAATCAACAAGAGCTGGCGCCATCTTTTTGGCTGCATTGATGATACACTTCATAGTCATCCATTGGATATGTGGCTTTACCAAGTAAGCCCAGTAATAATCCCAGTTTAACCTGGTTAACCCTTCGATTTCTTTTGCCTTTTCTTGGGCCTTCTGTTCCCAATCTGCCTGTCTCATCGCTTTCTTGCAATTTTCGGAGCTTGCATGTGACTGGGCAATTAACAGCTTGTCTTTTTGAAAAAAAAAATCTCAGCGATGCGCGATTAGCGCTAGGCGCTAATCGCGCATTGGAAATTGCCTCCGTTTCTTGATCCGGGTTTCCTTGATGCGTTTTTCTCCTTTTTCGTTTTTTCCTTCCAGCAAATATAAAGTTCAAAATTTTTAAAAATAATACTTCTGTAACCTCTTGACTTTGAGTCTTAAACTGTGTGTTTCTGATATCAACTTTGTCCAGTGTCCACTTCACCATGTCTATGTATGGGAGAATTTTGGGCCTTGCTGCTATTCGGTGTAAGAATGAGCAAGCTAGCTCTGTAAGGGATGCTTCAGAAGAACCATTTGAGCCCGTAGTAGCAACAACTTCCATTACTCTTGGATTCCCCTCTTTGAGCAGATTATACATGCCTTTTCACGTAGCAATTCCCCCGTCTATGTTACATGCCGTGTCTGTATACAAGGGCGCCATTATCTTTTCTTTTGAGCTCGGGGCTTTGATTTTCTTTCCCATTTTAACCTATGTATTGCTTTGTATCATCTTTTGTTCTCTGTTCCTGCAATTCACAAGTGAAGTGAAAATGAATGACAAGGAAGGGTGATGGGAAAGTTTTAAATGCCGTAGACATACAAAGTATACCACCTTACGTGAAATGATTATTTCGAAAAGCACGAACCTATATTCCATTAATAACTGAAAACTACCTTATTTATTAGCATTAAATTGTATAACCAGGTGTCAGCTTAAGGAAAATACATTTCTTGAATAACGCGCCCGAAAGATCTACGATGAAGCGATTTTGTGATTTGCTTTGCAATATCACATATCGCAACATTACAAAATTGCAAAATCATAAAATCACAAAATTGATCACTCGTGACATCGCATTATCACAGTATCGTTGTATCGCTATATCACAGTATCGCTATATCGCAATATTGCAAATCGCTATATCGCAATATCAAAAATCATAGAAACGTTACATATGACAATCTTTGTTAACTTGTTTTCTGCGAAATGCGATTTTGCGATCGGCGTCATCGCATATCTGAAAATTAAAGTTTTTCAATGTAAGTTGTGTTGTATGCGATGCGATATTATGGCGTATTGCGATCTCGTAAATGTTGGAGTTTGGCTTGTAAGGCATATCTCGTTATCTACTTGTGATGTGATAGTGTCTTACCTGATCATTAAACTTAAATTTTTGGATTTTTTAAGGGGGGCTTCCTAAGCTTATGATGGTAAGTTTATTAGAAAAGGAAATTTAAACACTACTTTGATTTTTTAAATTTTTTGCTAAGCGTCCCCACTTATTAAGTATTAGGAATATCACTAAATAAAAAATTGGGGGGTTTGTTGCTGGCCACAACAATTGGCGATTCACTTGGAAGAACCAGTTATCTCTGCTATTTTTTGAATTTTCAAAACTTTTAAAACATAAAATTTTTTAGAAAGTTAAACTTTATTATAGAAAGATAAAGTACGTTATATTCTAACCTGTCAATGACATTTTGTTTCAACTCTTTTTAACTTTGATTATTTGCTGCCTCAAGCTAGTCCTTGTACTTACATCAGTCATTACTTGGTTTGTAAAGATAAAACAAAGTCTTCTCTGTAAACCAGTTTTAAATATGCTCATTTGTTGTAGGTAGAGCCTTTGATGCCAGCAGGCGTTTATAGCCTCGACAGGGTTACCTGTTACCTAGCAACGATCCTGTATCCTACTTAAAGAAACCTACAATTCCCAAAGAAGAATCCACATCCACACTTATTGCTTTGATTTTCCTTTTATTCTTAAAGAGCAATGTCTTGGTTTGGTAGCCAATTTATGACAGAGTCATTCACTGATTTATAACATTGCTGAACAAGCTGGCTTGTGATGAGACCCCTTGTCTTCTGGTTGCAACAATCTCGAGTCATTCCTTGTTGTGGTATGTAGTATTGGCAAAGTCAGCAAGTTATAACATCTATGATCATGATAAGTCGGCTCGTGATGAGACCTCTCACTCTTTAAGATCAAATGTATCCTTGGATTGTTCCTATGAAAGTTGTGATTTCCTAAGTAGGGAGGAAATCATTGTTTCCTTAAGATAGCTCTAGATGACAATAATAGAGTTTTTTGGAAATGGTTGTTCTACAGAGAATCTTTATTTTGTTATTGATACCTTTCATTGCACTGATATAAAACAATTTCTCGCTAAAGGTTGTTTTCATCAAATTTTATGAAGTTGAAACCAGCATCATCTCTAAGTTATAGTTTTTAATTGTATCTTTCAATAATAAAGATCAATTTTCCAAAATATTTTCTATTTATACAAGCGATAGCTCAAAATTTGAAAGAGAATTGGTGTCTTTTTTGTAAATGCCTATTGTAACCTTTCAAAACTAGTTTTATTATGAAAAGAAAAATAACTATTCTACAAAATAGAAGAATAATCTTCTATGGAAAATATTTCTTAAGAATCTGACCATTAATAGGTAGAGAATCTCTTTTTCCTGTTAAATCTTGTAACATGAAGGTAGACGGACCTATGACTTCTATGATCTGGAAAGGACCAAGCCACATCCTTTGAAATTTTGTATGTTTTCCCTTTTCCTCATGAGACTTGTCCCATTTTAAAACTAGATCTCCCATCTAAAAATCTTTTTTGCATATCATATTAGAATAAAAAGAGGATTTCACCAATGCTTGATGATGAGTGTGAGTAATCTTAGCCTTTTCTCGTTGTTCTTCTAGTTTAATTAATCCCAGCTACCTAAGTTGTAAAGAAGAAGTTGGTGCTTCATCAATATATTGAACCAAGGCTAAAGAGGGAATTGCCAGATGTGTTGGAGGAACCACTTCTTTCCCATAAACTAAATTAAAGGGAGAAGTGTCGATAGAGGTTTTTTCCATTATTCGATCTACCCATAAAGCGTATATTAAAGACTTATGCCAATTTTTATGATTTTGGTCATTGGTTCGCTTAATGATTCTAATTAAGTTCTTATCTGTAGACTCAGCTAATCCATTCCATTGTGGATAATAATTGGCTGAGTATTTAGGTTTGAAACCCATTTTGAGTGAAAATTCAGCCATTGCATTTCCATAAAAGTATGATGCATTATCAAACATTACAGCATAAGGCAATCCAAACCTGGTGATTATGAACTCATCTATGAATTCAATGATATTTCTAGCATTAGCCATCTTGAGTGGAACTACCTCTACCCATTTAGTAAAGTAATATGTCGCTGTGAGGATGTATCTATGCTGTTTAGAAGAGTGAGGAATGATCTCACCTATTATTTCCAATCCCCACTAATCGAAAGGTTGTTCGATGGTAACTAGTTGCAGTGGCAAGGATGGTCTCTTTTGTCTCCCAGCAGCGATTTGACAGATTTGGCATGTCCTTACGTAGTTGTGTGCATCTTTGAATAATGTGGGCCAGTAATAGCATGCGCGTAAGATCTTATGAGTAGTGGTGTCTCCAACGTAGTTTCCACCTACTGGCCCATTGTGGAGTTCCTGCAATACTTTTTCAGCTTCAGATTTCTCAAGACATCTAAGAAGAATAGAATCATAATTTATTCTAAAAAGAATGTCATTAACAAGTTGATATTGTTTGGATTTTAATATTAGGGCTATTTTCTTGGTATTATCGAGGTTTGAAGGCACATATCCATTCTTCAAATAATAGATAATATCAGCATATAATGACTCAGCATCGTTTAGGCTTACCTCATACACTTGTACCTCTTCAGATGGATTTTCGGGCATTAGCGATGCTCCTGCCAGCAGTTTGAAAAAGCCTTGACCTTTTACAATATTTGCTGGTTTGATTTCTACGTCGTATTCTTGTAAAGCAGTCGCCCAATTGGCTCTTTTCTCACCTACATCCTTCTGTACTAGAAGATTTCTTACCGCTGGAAATGGTACTATGATCTTCGTATGTGTTTTGAGTAAGAAAGGTCTGAAATATTTAATTGCTTTGAAAATAGCATAAGCTTGCTTTTCCACATCTGAATAATTCAACTTAGCACCTTGTAAATGCCACCGAAAAAAGAAATTGGGTCTTCTGCCTTCTCTTGATTTTCTTGTGTGAGTATCACAACATAAGATTTATCCGAGGCAAATGTGTACAAAATAAAAGGATTGGAAAAATTTCGAGTTGCTAAAGATGGAGCATTAATAATTGCTTATTTGATCAGATTGAATGCCTCATGTTCATCTTGGCCCCATTTAAAGTTTGTGTTCTTTTTAATCATGGCTTGTAAAGGAGACATGATTATTGAAAAATTTGGGACGAATCTCTTTACAAATTTGATCTGGAAAAGGAAAGACTGCATGGCTTTTTTATTGTGAGGTAAGGGAACTGCAGAAATTTCCTTGATTCTGTCATGATCGATGTGAATTCCATATTTTGAGACAATGAATCCTAGAAGCTTTCCTTTACTTAATGCGAAAAGAGATTTCTTCAGGTTAAGCAAAATTCCATACCTTAAGAAACGTTGGAAAATTTGTTTTAAATCCCTGATATGGTTGTTTTGTTTGTTGGAATCAACAGTAATATCATCCAAATAGATTACTACTGACTTATTAACTAACCCTTTGAATGCGATGTCCATGGCTCTTTGAAAAGTGGCACCCGCGTTAATCAAACCAAATGGCATCTTTTGATATGCGTATGTGCCCCACTTAGTTCTAAATTTTGTTTTTAATTGATCGTCGAGATGTACCAGCACTTGTTTGTATCCTGAGAATCCATCCAAGACTGACATTAATTCTGAGCCCGCAACTGCCTGCAGTATTTGTTCCATGGGTGGTAAAGGAAAATTATCCTTTTCGCAGGCCTTGTTAAGGTTTCGAAAGCCAATGCAGATTCTAATATCTCTGTTTTTCTTTCTAACAGGCACCATATTGGAAACCCATTTAGAATGTCTAATGGGAAAGATTATTTTGGCTTCCAATAACTTGTTGAGTTCAGTTTTGATCTGATTTTCTAAATTGGGATGGATCTTTCTCAACTTTTGTTGGACAAGTTTTTCATTATCAATCATTGGGATGGTATGCTGGATGATGGAAGTGTCATATGTTTTGAGTTCATCGTAGTTTCAGGAAAAGACACTTTTGTATTGTTTCAAGAGATGGATATATGCTAATTTCTCTTCAGGTGCTAGGCCAAGGCCTAGATTGATATTCTGTGGTTTGGCATCAGTTCCTAGATTTACTAATTTATAATTAAAAGTTGAACTTTGGAGTTTTGAATGGGTAGATTTTTTGAATCAATCTTTCAAATCATAAAGGTCTTCTAATTTGACTATTGATTTAGGTATAGCATTGTTAGTACTATCCTATTGCAATTGTTGGTCATGCTGGTCTTCGTCAATTATTTGATTGGTGTAGGATCCTTCAGATGTGAGAAAACTCACGATATCAGGATCGTCATTGAAAATCGTCCAATTGGTAATGTTATCAGGAATAGATGGTCTAAAAATTAACTCAATTGAAAATCTGCCAGGGCTAAAATCTTCTGAAGGAATGAGCTTGGAAGCTACGTTGGCTAAGAGGTCTGCACTAGCATTCTGGAGTCTGGGAATTGAGGAAATATTAAATGCTATAAAATGTTCAGTCATATCTTGAACTAAAGATGTATAATGCTTTAAATGACCTGATAAATAGTTTATAGTATTACGTACTGGTCTAATTACAACTTCAGAGTCTCCGAAAACTTCCTGGTATTTGACGTCTAATCTGATTGCCTTGTACAAGCCTTGGACTAGAGCTTCGTATTCTGCAGTATTGTTGGTGCCCTCGAATTTGAGTCTGCAAGTTAGCATGATTTTATCTCCCTCAGGGCTTACTAACATACATCGTGCTCCTGCTACTTCATTAGATTTAGAACCATCAAAAAATAATTTCCAAAACAAAGATTTATTTACAGGACTATCTATAAAATTAATGCATTATAGAACTATCTGTTTGAGAAAATTTTTCTACTTGAGATAAAACAGAATGTTCTAAGTAAGGTGAAGTATGAGTATTAAAATTTCTTAAGAAAGAATCTACTGAATAGTTGCCAATGATGTTAGAATTGTATGCTACTGGTTCATTTTCTCCTTGAAGTTCTGTTACTATGTATTTTTGATGTCGTTCACGTTCAAATTTTATTTGGTTTGGTTTACCATTATAAGGTAGCCACATATGTGACCAATCGGTTGCAAAGTATCCATGAATTTTTTCTGACTAGTCTCTGCTAAGAATCAAGCCATACAATTAAGGAATATCAACAACTAAAATGTCGATAACTTGACATACCTTTTGGTTGGATGACAACCTCATGGTAACATGATTTAACTCGCCAATCACTTCTACTTGTGATCAATCTAATTGGACTATGCGTACAGTGGATTTTTGTTGTTGAACGTTCAATTTTTGCGCAAATTGATCTTGGAAAAATATTTGATGAAGCTCCAGAATCACCGAAGCGATTATGCACATTTTTATTGAAAATTTCACAAGTAAGGAGAAGTGCGGGAGTATGCGATCTCGATCTTCCTCCAATTAATGCGATATCATTTGGATCAACTTTATTCATCGTATTAGTTGGAGGTCTTCGCATATCGTGGGAAGCTTGAGAGATTACAACAACTGGTAAAGGTGCAAATGGCACAACACGTAATTCTTTCAAAAGTACTTTTTGTTGGTGTTTTAACTTGCTCAATTCAAAAAGAGTAATATTGGCCCTAGTCTTTTTCATGTCTTCTATGATGTTATACTCCATTTCATCCAAAACGATTAGCATTTTAGATGGAGTAGATGTGTCTGTTTGGACTGGGTTGGTTTGAGTCACTTTAGGTGATGTTTTCTTGGCTACGAATTTATCCTTAGTCATTGAGCTTGCGCTCTTTGGCTTAGGTGTAGGTTGAGAAGGATCAAGCTGATTTCTACTACGAGTACTAACTGGGAATACCTCTTGATCTTCTTCATTTGGGAGGATGAAATCCCACATACCTTGTAACTCTACAACTTATTCTTCATCAGTATGTTCTTCGGTAGTGTTTTCCTCTTCTTCTTCTTCTGATTCAACATTTGATATAGAATTAGGGGGTTTGGAATCAGCTGAAGGATTTATTTTAAAAGGCCTGTATGGCTTTTTAGAAGAAGTTTCTGCCACTTGCTTCTTGATGTCGACCATTTTGTTAGACATGGTCTTCAAAACTTTTTTAATCCTTCTAAATCGAAGGGATCTTTGGGTTGTTTTTCTTGGGATCTTCTTTGAAAGTGACCTTATTAGATTTTCATTTTTACATCGCATTTTTCCTTTCTAGGGCCGTAATACATTTCTCTACTGCTATCGCTTCTTTCATGTTTTCAACTAAGGTTGTCTTGTTAGCCCTATCAACAAATATTTCTAAGTTTGATGGTAAAGCAGTAATGTACCATTCACTTCGCACTTCTTCACTAGGCTGAGAAGCAGTAGGAATTTTGTTTAAAATTTTATTGAAATGTAAATTGAAATCTTTGATAGGTTCTCTTGATTCGGTCCTAAGATTAGACAAGTCATTGAGCAGTCTCGTTGTAGACTTGTCATCACCAAACTTGGTCAGCAATTGTTCTTGGAAGATGTCCCAACAAGTAATAGATCCACACGGTAATGAGAAATACCATGACCTGGCTGTCCCTTGCAAAGTATAAGGAAAAATTCGAACAAAAACATCCTCATTAACAACTCCATTGAGATTTATAGATATCATAAAGTTATTTATATGTTCTTCTGCTAGCATGCATGCCTGAGGATTAAACTTAGGCAGCCATTTTTCAGGATGGGCTGGTAACTTACTCAAGGGTGCAAGCATTAAGACTGCCATTGGTTATTCCATCGAGATTGGGCCATCGTTGAACTACTTACAGAGGAAAGTGCAGAAGATGGTCCTTGTGGTTGAGAATATGAGGATATTATAACTCCAGATGTTTGAGAAGGAGTTGAGGAAGTTGCAATAGGCCAATGGACAATGATCTGAACTGGAGGAGTGGATGGTTGACTTCGTGGTGAAGAGGTTGAGATGGATGATGATGATGAAAAAGTCTCGCTATCAGATCCTTTAGGAGACTTCCTTGCTCTTTTCCTAGTAGGTAGAGGTAATTCGGTTGGTTGAACAACAAACTTTTCACTCTTTAACCTAGTAAGAGGATGAGCAGGATTATATTGCGAAGTCACGTTGCCTTGAGATTTATCAGATTTTTGAGGAGATAATGAAAATCGCTGAAGTTCGTGAATCAAAGATTCAACTTCAAGAGGTTCAATAGTAGATTGTTCTGAAATGTCACGGTTTGTAGCAGCGGTTGTTGCTCCAGGGACTTCTAACTTTGGATTTAAGGTTTCTGAATGTAATGGAGAAGTGGGAGGAGAGCGTGAGGGTGATTTACTCTCAGAATGGCATTTAGATTTCGATTTGCTCGCCATTCACAGTTTCAGGCCCTCCTTCTAGCGCCAAATATGTTGAAGCCTCAAAAATCGAGTCTACAACAAGGGGGATACCCACTCGGTCTGGACCTTGGTTGGCAGCTCCTTTTCCGTTTGGTATAGCGGGTTCGACTGGGGATATGGGACCAGTTTCCCAATATGTCTATGTGTGTGAGAAAGATGGATATTTCTGTTTCTAATAGTTTCTAAATGGAATACTTCTACTCGAATTCTAATCTAACAATAACAAAATTATATTCTAACAAACAGAAATATGTAAATCTATACTAACCCGGGGTGTAATATTTCCTTTATGCAATCTAAAATGATTTCAAACAACAACTGGTAATAAATATCATTCAGCTATTATGAGAAAATAATTCAATAAAGATGAACCACTTCGTATAAAAAGTTATACGAAAGTGAAAAACATATCGCATAATAAGCTATTCATACACTAAGCATAAATAAATAACTATCACCGTACAGAAGTGCCAAATGATAACTCAGGCATTCATACATTAATATATAAATAACCGAACTGAAAATCACTCCAACACAAGGCAGAAATAGTTAAGAGATAGAAATACCATTTATAACTAATCCTACTCATGAGCTTCAAGTGATAATGATTTATCTCTTCTTGATCAAATATCTACTAAGAGTACAAACGTGCAACATCAGTAAATCTTGTTCCATTCATTCATCAAAACCTCCACAGAGGGTACAAAAGTGCATGTTCTGGGGATAAATTTTTGATAAATTTCAGGACCCTTCTCTAAATGCATGAGAAGGGTTTAAATACTACCAACTAAATCTAAAATTAAATTATTACAAAAATATAGGATGTGGTTTAAATGATCGTCCTCTTTTCAGGAAAATAAAACAAAACTAAAACTAAAATTGTATCTAAAATTAAACTACTTCTATATTTGGTCCTTGAAATTGCACGTATGCAGCATCTGTTTGAGAAGATTCGGCTGGCCGACTTCCGCTTTTAGCTGAGATGAGAAAACATATTCAACAAGAGCTGGCGCCATCTTTTCGGCCGCATTGATGATACACTTCATAGTCATCCATTGGCTATGTGGCTTTACCAAGTAAGCCCAGTAATAATCCCAGTTTAACCTGGTTAACCCTTCGATTGCTTGTGCCTTTTCTTGGGCCTTCTGTTTCCAATCTGCCTATCTCAACGCTTTCTTGCAATTTTCGGAGCTTGCATGTGACTGGGAAATTAGCAGCTTGCCTTTTTGAAAAAAAATCTCAGCGATGTGCAATTAGTGCTAGGTGCTAATCTTGCATCAGAAACTGCCTCCGTTTCTTGATCCGGGTTTCCTTGATGCATTTTTTGCCTTTTACGTTTTTTCCTTCCAACAGATATAAAGTTCAAAATTTGTAAAAACAATACTTTTGTAAACTCTTGACTTTGAGTCTTAAACTATGTGCTTCTGATATCAACTCTTTCCGGTGTCCACTTCACCATGTCTGTGTATGGGAGAATTTTGGGCCTTGCTACTATTCGGTGTAAGAATGAGCAAGCTAGCTCTCTAAGGGATCCCTCAGAAGAACCATTTGAGCCCGTAGTATCAACAGCTTCCATTAGTCTTGGATTCTCCTCTTCGAGCAGATTATACATGCCTTCCCATGTAGCAATTCTCGCTCTCTGTTACATGTTGTGTCTGTATACAAGGGCGCCATTTCCTTTTCTTCTGAGCTCGGGGCTTTGATTTTCTTTCCCATTTTAACCTGCGTATTGCTTTGTATCATCTTTTGTTCTTCATTCCTGCAATTCACAAGTGAAGTGAAAATGAATGACAAGGAATGGTGATGGGAATGTTTTGAATGTCGCAGACATACCAAGTATACCACCTTATGTGAAATGATTCTTTCGAAAGCACGAACCCATATTCCATTAATAACTGACAACTACCTTATTTATTAGCATTAAAGTGCATAACTCAGTGTGAGCTTAAGGAAAATAGTTTTCTTGAATAACGTGCCTGAAAGGTCTGCGATGAAGCGATTTTGCGATTTGATTTGCAATATCGCAGATCGCAACATCGCAAAATCATAACGTCGCAAAATTGATTGCTCGTGACATCGCATTATCGCAGTATCGTTGTATCGCTATATCGCTATATCGCAGTATCACTATATTGCAATATTGCAAATCGCTATATCGCAATATCGCAAATCGCAGAAACGTTACATATGACAATATTTGTTAACTCGTTTTCTGCGAAATACGATTTTGCGATTAGTGTCATCACATATCGGCAAATTAAAGTTTTTCAATGTAAATTGCACTGTATGCGATGTGATATTATCGCGTATCGTGATCTCGCAAATGTTGGAGTTTGGCTTGTGTGGAGTACTAAAAAGGTATGTTTTTGATGATCATTTTAGTGGCTTTTTAGTAGAACTTGTAAACCTTTTTGCATCATGAACTTGGAAAACGATAAAGAATTATAACGAAACATGTGAGATTAATATGCAAGACTTAACCGCTAACAATTGTCATTCCCTCGTGCAAGAAAAGGTGAAAACGAGGAGTTGTTGTGCCAAGGGAAAGGACAAGGACAACGTAACCACTGTCCCTTTGACGGGAGACTGAGTGCAAACAAGGCTAAGAAGATCAAAGCAAGTCGGCCCTAAAAAAGAGGACAAGACACCAGCTCGACGCAGGAGGGAAAAGAGATGATTAAGGATTAACGGTTTGGCGAATCCCTCAGGATCCTTGATCTTGAGGGATCACTGCTTTATCTATATTGTTACTTAGACATCTCCACCGTCACCCTTATATAAAGGGACAACATTGTTAGCGTTAGAGATTTCAACGTGATTATGCTTTTATGCAATATCTGTTAAGATGAAAACTTTGATCATCGAGTCTCGATAAGAACTGGTTCATTGTAATTTTGTTTAATGCATTAATACAAACTTGGTGATTATTTCATCTCTGTGTCTGGATTAATCTAAAGCAGTGTACCATTGGAGGCTAAGGGCCTGGCCCCGGAGGACACTTGCTTCTGTATTATTACGATTTGATTTCTGCGTGATTTTCTTATCGTCATTATTTGGTAATATGATATAATTTATAAGTTTACATCACATGCTCTGTTATGGTTAGTTCATCAAGGTTTCTACAGAAAAAACTGTTGTATTGACTCTGTATTATATTACTGTTCTTTTCAGAGTTGATCTAATATTGCTAGTCTTAGTAGATACTGTCATTATTCTATTACAAATTTTTTATGTTGTATATTCATTTTACATGATATATCTTGAGTGTTATGTTCTTTACGATTGTTGGATCTAGAAGTAACATTGTTCCATTTTGGAATGTAGTTGTATTCCTTCTAATTGAGATTGATGCTTAGATCAGATTACTGTTCAAGCGTGTTGTGTGCGTATATGGTTTCCAAGCGTTGTTCCTTAACTTATCAGTAATCAGTGTTGTTCCATTAGTGTGTGATGCTTGATCTGCCTTAAGAATGAAAGATTTCTGTATGATTACGATTAATGCATTTGGGTTAGTAGATTAAGTTTGATTACTGCGTGAGAGACTTAGTTGTTTAGCTACTGTTCCTTTTAAGAATTGTTGTTCAATTTCAGAATTGTTGTTCCATTCCAGATTTGGTGTTTGATTTCTTATTTGTTGTTCCATTTTCTTATCTGTCATTCCATTTACTAGCTTTTGTTGTTTTCATGTGGGAGACGATCTATGGCTGTAGTGAGCCTCGACATTTACTGTCTGGTTCCCAGACCTGTGGTCTCTTCTCTAATTTCCTTTCCATCAATTTCCAAAGGGATGGGTTATCGCTGCCGAACCCTTGACTCATAAATTGCCTAATTCTCTGAGTGTGTGATTTACTCTTTTGAAGTAGCTTAGCTGTAGACAAGCATCCGTTTAGATTTATATTTCTGAAAGTTTTACTACTAGCATTGCTCTGAAAAATGATAGCCTCGGACTGAGACACTCTTTGAAATAACAAAACGCTCCCGGATTGACATATTAATGTGAGGTAATTAGAGGTGAAAGAGACCCTTTTTATAGCTCTACATTTTGGCGTTGTTGCTGGGGAAAGAGTGTAGCCATTTGTCCTTTTTTTCAGAGTAGTGTACTAGCCTGCTAGGGAAGAGTTGGATTTTAAAAACGGAAGGTAAGAACCTACATACGGAGCATGTAAAAGCCCTGCTCCCCTGTCCACTTTCCTAACAGATTTGTTGTTGCTTTGTTTGAATAGAATTTAGTAGTTCATTTGAGTGTATGACTAAGCAAAAAAAACCAGAAAAAAATATCAAACCTCCACTCAAGCCTGAAAAAGCTAAGGCATCGGTGACCCTTGCTCGAACGACCTTCATAGACGAAATCTACAAGAAAACAGAATCTCAGCCATCAGTAGGACCCAGGAAAATCATTTCTAAACAACCTACTAGTTCCCTTCAGGCCACAGGATCACCATCTGTAGCCTTTGCTGAGGTGCATAGTCAAACTGAAGAGCAGGACTTTCAAGAAATTGAAAATTCTACTCTAGAACTATTGTTGGATGGGAATTTCAGCAATCTTTGTGAAGGAGAAGGAGAAACAGGGGAAACTGTTACAGGGAAAAGTGTCTACTCAAAACTGCTTATCCCACTAAGGTGTGATAGCAACCTTAGAAACAAACAAAGTAAAGCTACTTTCGTTTTTCCTTTATAAAGTATAGATAGAGAGGAACAAAGAAGACCAACCTCTGTCTTGCGCTAATCTCCTGGTTTGATTCCTCTCTTCCTTGATAGTCTTTCGCTACTTGTTCCCTTGCATGCCCAGCTTCACAGAGTACCTATAAGATCACAGTAGCATAACACTATACAAAGACATGGATCTATAATCATAAACAATCTAGGATTAGATGTAAATTGACCATGCAAATGCAGCAAACATAAATGACACAAGAGTATGGAGGAGAACTTGAATAGCTTTTATTGATAAACAGGAAAAAGCCAAGAGGAGTTACAACTAGTTGTTCTGACCCAGCATCAACCTCTCAGCGAGGAACCCTCCTTCACCTCATACAAAGCTTAGATCACCCAACAATCTGATGTTTGTCTCAAGAAACCAACAGCAATTCCTTACAATATGCAAAATTCCAACCTCTGGATCTCTGGGATGAGGGATCCATATATAGATATCTGTAAGGGAGATGAGTGAGCTTATGGTTTGATTAGTGTCTTCCCTCTGATAGTTCTTGCTTCCACTTGGAGATTGATGATCTCTTACTCATCCTTGCTCGAATTCAGAGAGGCAAGTGTCATAGGAGAAGTTTCTGGAAGCTTCCATTGCCTCTCCACCTCGCGGAATGACACTGCCATTTGTCATTTCTCGCCCATCCCACCCCATAGAAGGGCTTTCTGAAATGAAACGCACCCACATAGTGTACTTAGGTGAGATGCAACGCACTTGGCCTATGGAGCAGCTGAAATGATCCTGTTTTGACCAATTCTGAGCAGTTTTTCATGGAGAACTTCTGGGAGAAGCTGTAATCAATTAACCTTGTTCCTTTAGGGGTTAGAACAAAACTTTTAGGGACTTAGGAGCCCTTGTTTTATGGACATTTCATGCTTGGGGTTGCAGTGCCCAAAAATGTCTATAATAGCTGCCCCCTGAAGCATGAGGTCGTTAATCTTTTGATGTCGGGTGAAATGATTTATTATGAGGACCTGAAGTTCTTTCAAGCTGGGAGGAGACCTGTAATAATATACAATACAATACATTATCTTCACAATATTTTCATGATCTAGCTGAGGTGGGCATTCCCATGCTCAACTTTATAAATTCATTTTCATGTACATAAGACAGACAATTGTCTAAGTGTAGATTGATGATTCTGATAGAGTCATCATCCCTTTGATTGGATGATTATGTGTGCAGCAATGATGTACATTTGATGTCTTTATTTTCCTAAATATATATCGCAGCCTAGATGGATGAAACTAGATCTAGGGTCTTCAATCTTGTTCGATCTTCACTCGAAGTACAGGTCTATCCATGTGAGAGATGTTCTGGAGTCGAACATGGAAAGACATCGCTTGATTACCAGCCAATGATATAAGCTGTTAAGAAGCGCGAGAGGAATCACCAATAATGATAATGACCCTCAAGGTACTGCAGTACAATTCACGTGGTGTGAATAAAGGACTTGGCGTCGAACACCACACAAAATCTTTCAATCGAAGGTCATTGATGTAAACCTATCGCCGGAAGTGAGAAACTTGCCATTGAGGCATGCAAGCTTCAAAGTACTGAATGGGGTGTTCCTAGATCAACTTCTTGGATAATGAGCTGATGTCGACAAGAAGTGATCCGTCACAGGAGGGCCTTAATGAATCCCATATCAATGACACGGAATGGAGCAAATGGTTTTAATGGAGGTGAAAACGATCTGGTGATATAAGGCTCAGGGTGGCGGTCATGAAAGAATGGAGCATAAATGTATTGTAGTCGGTGAGACACATGTGAATTCTCTGAATGACTTCTCTTGAACATATCGGCGACACTGACGTCATGGATTGGTAGCATTAACCCCGAATGTGGATGGTATGATGGGACCATGGTGATGTGACTGGTGAATGAAACAACCCAACCCGACTTGGATGCAGAGTGAAAGTGTCATGTTCAAGAGCGACTTGCTACCAACAAAGTTTCTTCACGTTTTCTTCCCGATTTTTCCCCAGTCGTTGCTGACCAGTACCTCTTCATTTTTATCAAGCTTGAGGAGGATAACATATGCTTGTTCTATAATTTTCCCTTCAGGCAAACCCATCGCTATGTTTTAACGAGCCTAGCGATAGTGAAACTCGTTCTCGTCTATAGACAAGTTTGTCGCTATTAAAATTTTAACGAGTTTAATGACAAAGATAACTCGGTCCTTTTCAATTTTAGAGAGTCTGAAAAGGAATGTAAAGGAAACTCCAAAATTCCTTTTTCGTCATCTAATCCCTTAAGTCCGAAAAAGTATAAAACAATAAAGAAGGGATGAATTTTCGATACTTCTAACGAGTCGAACAAAACAAGCGCTCGATCTTTTTGTGTAATAATCCCTCAGGTCCAAAAAGATTAAAATTTAGAGGAGAGATAACACTTCTGGTCCCTTTAATGAGCTGGAGAGGCCAATGGATCGGCAATATTTTCATATTTTACGAGTCAATTGAAAAGAGCTTAAAGGAGACTCGTCTTTTGAGGAACAAGTGATCAAATGGGTAGCAACTGATTCCAGATAAGGTTTGGAATTTTCCAAACATGACAGTGTTACAAGGGTGGCTAGTGAGATCACTCTTCGCAGTTGTTCCTCAAAACGGGTAAACAACCAAATGGAGGTGAATGATCGGCCAATGCAAAAGTGGAGGTGACGGTGCAAACACGACGAGGGCTTTAAAGGCTGAAGTATTACATTCACGATGGTTATTTACCAGAAATTGGTTCATTTTTTAATGATCTTAAACTCTGGAGGAACATGTGCTCATTGCTTATGTTTATTTTTTAACGAGCATGAAGTCCGCGCTAAAACTACTCGATTAATCCAGTCATGTGATAAGAATGTCTCATATATAAAAACGACAACTTTTAGAGTTTTGCCCCACATCCGTTCTTTATGCAAGTTCTGGAACGACCAATCCTACTAGTTTAAAGGGTTAGAGGACCTACAAATTTAAAAAATAAATAGTCGCTCTTCGCTTGCATGCCAAAAGGTTTGCATGCCCCAAGGTATAAAACAGAGTTTCAAGGTTACCCCTTCTTCCTTCCATTAAAATATTTGTTTTACCAGGAGAGGTCTACCTCTTACAGGTTACCAAAGATTGTTCTATTTACTGCGTAAACAAAACACTTCTTCGGTGATGTTTATCGAAATAAACAAAGGTGAGTGGCGATGCTTGCCAATGCACATAACTTTGACAGGAGAATCTTATTCACAAATAACCCCCTCTTCCAATCACGGATGGGAGTACAAACTAGTCATATTTTCTCACGGAAACCTACCCTATACCAGAAGTTTTCCTGCCGAAGTAGGCCGGGGTGCATGCCCCCTGGGTTTCAGTCATGTCCCCCGAATCAGTGACGCTCATCAGGCGGACGGACTGGAGGTTGAGACATTTCTTGTGTGAAAAGACCATTCAGGGATGGTATATGACTATTTGCTCTGTGTGATCTAGGAAATGAAAGCTGGTCTATGAGCTTGACCACTCTTCCTTCATGCGGAAAACACATTACTCTAAAGAGTGAGGAGACAATCGCTCCCATGCAATAAATATAGTCTCAGCCAAGGAGTAGATTATAATCTAGGGGTCCTTGAACTACCATTACGTTCATTTGAACAGTTTTTCCTCTCAATGTTATGGGTACATTGGATAGGATCCCTAACAGTCGAATGGTTCCTTTATCAAAGCTTGTTAGATTTCTCATCTCAAGCAAAAGCGATGGTGAACCAGGCACTTTCCAAGCAGTCGAGGAAAGGATACTCAGAGAAGCCCCTTCATCTATGATGGTACCAGCCATAACCATTCTATATATTTGAACAATGATTTGGAATGGTATACTAGCTGGTAAACGGGGTCTTCCTAGTTGATTCCAATCAAAGGAGACAACTAGGTTGCTTGGAGGTGGGACTAAATAGAAGGCCAGGTATGACTATGACGAACTTCCTTCTTGCGGTAAAGCAACGGGTAAATTTCCCCCATGTTCATTGGAGTCTGTGCTTACAAAAAGAATTTGGACAGTGTCATCCTTGTTCTCTTCGGTGACTGTATCATCTGAAGATGGAACCTCTGAAGGAAAGATCGGGTAAAATGCCACCTCGACCTTTTGAATTTCGTCTGATATGGGTCCAGATGGTTTGTCTTCAATGATAGATGTTTCAGCTGACCACCTGAGTGGGCCAGCTGGATTTTCAACTAGTGATGAACTCAGCAAGAGTTTTTTTATATCCAGGAGGAAGTCGTAATGGTGAAACTGGATGATCGTCCAAAACTCTTTTAGCCTTGTCTAAGAAGGGACAATGGTGGATGGCATGATCGCCTTCGCATAGTTTACAAGGAAATCTATATTTTCCTTTTTGTCCTGGGGCTTCACTTTCACTAGTCGAGGGTGTGTTTTCAACATCATCATCACAGGTTGACGAAACCGGGTTGTGCAAACGAGGAGACCAGTTCCTTAAGATCCGAGGGATGCAAGGACAATCTCTATGATAGTGGTCTCCTTTGAAAATGACACATGGCGATTTAGGCCTGGTCGGTGCAGTGTGTGGATTTTTGCTAGATGACGCTCGTTTGCCCCCATTCGCTTTTGGCTCCTTCTCCTTCTTCTCTTTCTTCTTCTTTTCCTTCTTCTTCTCAGGTACTTGACTTTTGGCTTTACCAGCCCCATCAAGCAAAGTGGAAGGAGTAGAGGAAGAATTGGAGGAAGTAGAAGGTTGGTGGGTAACTCTGGAATCGTCTAGTTGCTGACTCAATTTTTCAGGAATTGCGGTGTTCTGAACGAAAAAGGTTGAGAAGAGCCATGCAGGCAAGCTGATTGTCAGTCTTGGAAGGGACAATGTAGCCATATGGGGTGCACCAACATCTCCCCAAGAGGAGAAGGGACTAGGATTTCCTCCAAGGGGAATTCCTTGGTTGGTGGATTCCATTTTCTCAACCCAAGATCAACGTAGGAAAGGGTAATGAATATTCTGTTTAAAATAAATTTTATACGCTTTGACACAACTTGTTTTTTCAATTTTTAAGTGTCGAAAAAAAACAAAAGATGACTCTAGTATCCTTCGATTTTTAATGAGACTGAAGTGACAAGTGCTCAGATGGACCTTTTCCGTTAAAGATTTTGAAAAGGAACAAAATGGACTACTCTGGAAATCTAGGTAGAGGGATTACCAAACCAATCACAAAACTGCAGAATACTTTTTATGGTATGGTAGTCAATCTTCCCGAATGCTGTGTTCAATGTATTGCGATCGATAGGGCGGCAAACACGGCTTCCTATGGATAAAGGATTAATCCTATCGTGGTCTCCCAAAATATACTCGACGGTACGTGGGAGCACAAGTCCGTACTGGCACTTATCGTCTCAAAGTGGAGGAATCACCCAACCATCAGTGAGAACAACAGTTACCAGGCTTTACGACACTAGAATACGTCTCTAGCCTAGACTTCTAAATGTTGTGCATTAGGTTCCAAAGCGTTGTTAGATTCATTGAATTTATTTTATAGTTGATCTTGTTTATGAAGTTTTCCTTTTAGGTTCACCGCGAGATGTAGATGTAATTCCTAAAATGCAATCTAAGATGATAAACAATCTTTTTATCTTCTTTGTGCAATGAAAATCCTAGCTACTAAGGAAAGAAAGACAAAATTCTTTCACGAAGAGCAAAGTGCACACTCTAAATGCACTTTCCTAAATCAAACCAATCAAACTGTCTAAATGAAAATGCACATGCATGTATTTGTTTTAGACTTTCTTAGTATATGAATGATAAGAAGAAAGTTGATGCACAAATCTGAATTTCTTTTCAAGCGACAAATATCAACAAGTTTCTTTTCAAAATAAAAAATGGAGACGATCACAACACCTTACGATTTTGAAATGAATACTTGTTTTTGACACTAGAAAAATTACAAATTCAGACCAAAAACAATAGTAACAAGATAACCGACTATCAACAACAATCAATCTCTTTCCTACGATTGAAATTGACACTTGCGACACTTTCTAATCAAAGGACGACAGTGCGATTATGTTACTTTTTGCAAAGGAGAACTGAAAATGACTCAAAAAACAAACAAAAACATTTACAGTTCTTTTGTACAAAGGAGGCGGAATAACAACAAGGAAAAGGGGTTTCAAACATAGATATACTGATCACAGGCAACAAAATTTATAAATAGAACTGGAAAGAATGAATCACAGAAACCAAAACTGCACAAAGCCTAGCTTGATCAGTGCACCTGTAACACAGGGAATTTGAAATGCAGCGCACCTTATACACTCGGGAAGTGTTCTGAATTTTAGATTCTTAGAATAGTACCTGCACTGGGCCAGAAACGAGACTTTGCTTGGGTTCCGGGTCACAGTTTGCAGTTCAGTTCATGTGTTTTGGCTGAGCAAAAGGTAATCAGTAATTCAACAATCAGGGGTAGATCTAAGGAGCATCTAAGAGCTATCAAAAGGGAAATCAAAGAGTTCGTGAATCGGTTGTTTAAATCATAAATAGATCCCAGAGATGGACTGAAGTGGCATTTATCTACTTTGCATTTGCTATGGCAAATGCAGTTCGAATTCTACCTGGCACGACTTCAGACTCTGTCTGTAAGTTTATGAAATAGACAACAAGGAAGATAAACAAACAAACTAATTTTTTCCTAGTGGAGTCTCCATTTTGTTACAGGGAAAAGTGTCTACTCATAACTGCTTATCCCACTAAGGTGTGATAGCTACCTTAGAAACAAACAAATTAAAGCTACTTTCTTTTTTCCTTTATAAAGTATAGATAGAGAGGAACAAAGAAGACCAACCTCTGTCTTGCGCTAATCTCCTGGTTTGATTCCTCTCTTCCTTGATAGTCTTTCGCTACTTGTTCCCTTGCACACCTAGCCTCATAGAGTACCTGTAAGATCACAGTAGCATAGCACTATACAAAGACATGGATCTATAATCATAAAGAACCTAGGATTAGATGTAAATTGACCATACAAATGCAGCAAACATAAATGACACAAGAGTATGGAGGAAAACTTGAATAGATTTTATTGATCAATAAGAAAAAGCCAAGAGGAGTTACAACCACTTGTTCTAACCCAGAATCAACCTCTCAGCAAGGAAGCCCCTCTTCACCTCATACAAAGCCTAGATCACCCAAAAATTTGATGTTTGTCTCAAGAAACCAACAACAATTCCTTACAATACGCAAAATTCCAGCCTCTGGATCTTTGGGATGAGGGATCCATATATAGATATCTATAAGGGAGATGAGTCAGCTTATGATTTGATTAGTGTCTTCCCTCTGATAGTTCTTGCTTCCACTTGGAGATTAATGATATCTTACTCATCCTTGGCCGAATTCAGAGAGGCAAGTGTCACAGGAGAAGTTTCTAGAAGCTTCCATTGCCTCTCCACTTCGCGGAATGACACTGCCATTTGTCATTTCTTGCCCGTCGCACCCCATAGAAGGGATTTTTGATATGCAATGCACCCACACAGTGTACTTAGGTGAGATGCAACGCACTTGGCCTATGGAGCAACTAAAATGATCCTGTTTTTACCAATTCTGAGCAGTTTTTCATGGAGAACTTCTGGGAGAAGCTGTAATGAGTTGACCTTGTTCCTTTAGGGGTTAGAACAAAACTTTTAGGGACTTAGGAGCCCTTGGTTTATGGACATTTCATGCTTGGGGTTGCAGTGCCCAAAAATGTCTATAACAGAAACCGAGGAATTAAGATCTCCTATTGGAACAAATCAGCCATTAAATAGCCCAGATAAGGGGAGTGCTGCAAAAATCGTTGTTGAAGGAACCCAATCTCCTTAGACATCAGACATTCTCATTATCCCATATAGATGAAGTTCTATTAAAACTATCCATGTCAAAGCCATTCCCTCTCAACCTAGGAATACCCTCCTAGATATCCCAAAAGGTTATTGGCATATATTCGACCCTATGGCTCAGAATCAGCCAAACACTCAAACCTCTACATTACAATACCCTATAGTGGATTCTACAGCAAATGCACCCATGAAAGCAATCCCTCTTCAACATATCCCTACATTTCACGATCTCACATCAGAAGATCCGGATGCATTTTTATTTGAATTTGATGTGTTGTGCAGGGGATATGATTACACCACCGACCCCCAGAAATTGAAATTATTTCCCTTTACATTAAAAGGAGCTGCTTCAAGATGGTTTATGGGATTAGGTGGTGGGGTTATAAATAATTGGGATCAAATGAAAGAATCTTTCTTAAAAAAATATCAGGATTATTGCAGTTCTAAAGAATTGAAGGACGAAATACTCCAAATGACAGCTAGACCGAATGAAACGTTAGAGGAGTATGTGGAACGTTTTCAGTACAATCTAAAATGATATCCTTATGCATCACTACCTTTACCTGATAATGTGTTAAAAACTGCATTGATAAGAGGCATGAAGGAAGAATGGATTGAAACATTAAACATCATGGGAAAAGGGGATATTTATCAAGAGAATTTTGCTGACATTATTGATTTATGTATCAGGAGTTCGAGAGGCGACACAAGATTAAAACCGGCAAAACATGATTGGTTTGTAAGGGATAACAAAATTTCAACAGAAGGAGTAACACGTGTAGAAATTGGGAATTTATTGGAAAATTTTAAAACTGATATCCGGGGGACACTAACTACACAACTTGATATTATGCAGGTTAAATAGAAGCAAATGGAGGCAGAACAGAATTTGGCGATCTTCTGTCCCCGATGCAGGAAAAAGCACAGTCACAAGGAATGTCCACTGGATACAGTTCAAACATGCGCCATCTGTACAAAAGATCACCTTACGGAGAGCTGCCCCTCACTTCCTGGATTGAAAGCAGTATATAACGAAATGAAAGAAGAACCAGAATCGATGTACTTGATCAACCAGTGCCATCAGTGGCAGCCGAGACAATATGGTATGTTTCTAGACCCAACTTCTTATTTTCAGCCTCCACAGTATAATGCTCAACAATATAGTATGTGGCAAAGTCAGTCCCAACCCCCGTTTTCAAACTGGTCATCACAGTGGTTTCCTTCTTTGAACCCGTGGCTGAATCAGGCAAGCCAATCTGGTTGGCCAAATTTCCCTTACACTCCACCATATTGGCAAAGTAGCCCATATCCTCCACAATGGACTCCCCCTACTTCACAAAGTTCAGCCTGACAGACAAACTGGAAGAGACAGATGCATCAGGCAGTAGGAACTATTCTGCTCCCTCAGCCTACACTGCCAGCATTACAACAAAATCCCCAGTCTAATCTGAGATTGTAACTCCCAACCCAACCCAACCCTAATCCAAATAACATACCGATCCAATCTCTCCAAATTATAGAATCACCAGAAATAGGACCCGACCTGAGGGAGTGTAATGATCTTCGGTTAAGATCTCGACGTATTATTGAAACTGAGGGAGATAAAATAGTTCATATTGAAGATCAGTTACCAAGAGAACATCTGTTGCAACAAGAGGATGTGAAGAAGTAGCAAACCCATAATCAAGCAACCACATCCTCTCCTCCGTTCCCAGAACGATTAGTCATACCTCGACCTTTACAATATCCTGATTTTGACATTCTGGGAGAATTACAAAATCTGTACATAAAAATTCCATTCCTCCAAGCCATTCAAGACATTCCCATATACGCAAAAACTATCAAAGAATTGTGCATAAAGAAACCAAGGAGGAATATAACAAATAATCCAAGAGTCCAAGTAGTCGGCACTTTATCTGATTTACTATCAGGGAAAGAAACACCCATTAAATATGAAGACCCAGGGAATCCGATTGTAACTGTCCAAATTTATGGTCAGACCCTGTCTAATGCCTTAGTTGATCTAGGAGCTGCAATTAATATTTTAACAACCACTACTTGCCAAAAGCTTGGCATTACATCTGTAGAACCCACCTCTACTTTGGTAGAATTGGCTGACCGATCTGTGGTTAGGCCGAAGGGTACTCTACATGATGTCATGGTCTCTGTAGATTCCTGGGAATATCCAACTGATTTCCTGATAATTAATCCAAAAACCCAACTTGATGGACACCCGTTGATTTAGGTAGACCTTGGCTTGCCACTGCAGATGCTTACATTGACTACCAGTAAGGAAATATGACCATAAGCAAAGGACCAAATATCAAGAATTTAGTTCTATAGCCTCCAGCGCAGCCAAGTGTCACAATACTTAAAACTAATAAGCACCCTGTATCATACCTTACTGATAACATTAGATCTCCATTAACTATACAAGAGGCACTTGATTTTAAAGACCAAACAGAAGATGATGCCATTAATAGCTTCATTAGTCAAACTGAATCCAGATCCTGCACAAAGTGTCACATGATAGAAGCAACATTTGATAATGAATTAGAAGAAGATCCTCTGAAAGATTCACATGATCAAACAATACCGGTTACTTCTGTTGCAAATAGTAAAATTGTGGAAATTGAACCAGGAAAAACCTTAAACATTAATGCCAACCTCACACCTGAACAAGAAACGAAGCTCATCCATTTGTTAAGAAAATATCAAGAAGCATTCGCATGGGATTACCCTGATATGAAAGGAATTGACCCCCAATTATGTACACACCACATTTATATAGAAAAGGATGCTAGACCTGTTCGTCAACCTCAAAGGAGACTTAATCCTCATCTAAAAGATGTGGTAAAAGCTGAACTTCAGAAAATTTTAGATGTCAATTTTATCTATCCTATCTCTGATAGTAAATGGGTCTCTCCACTTGTGGTGGTACCAAAAAAGAATGGGAAATGGAGAATCTGTGTGGATTACAGGGTGTTAAATAAATCAACGCAAAAAGACCACTTTCCTTTCCCATTCATAGACCAATTATTAGATACTTTAGCTAGAAAGAAATTATTTTCTTTCCTGGATGGCTTAAGTGGATACAATCTGATTCAGATTGCCCCTGAAGACCTGGACAAAACTACTTTTACTTGTCCTTTGGGAACATTTGACTACCGAGTTTTACCTTTTGGCTTATGCAATGCTCCTGCCACATTCCAAAGGGCTATCCTTAGTATTTTTGCAGATTTAATAAATGATGGACTTGAAGTATGCATGGATGACTTTACACCATATGGAGATGATTTTGATCCAGCGTTAGACACCCTAGAAAAATTCCTACAATGCTGCATCGCTACCAGGCTTTGTTTAAGCCACAAAAAATGTTATATGATGATGACTGAAGGACTTATCCTAAGACACTATGTTTCAGTAGCCGACACTCAGGTAGACCCGGCCAAAATCCAAATACTCTTGCTTATTCCCACTCCTACTACTCAAACAGAGGTATGCAACTTTCTTGGATTTTTGGTTATTATAGGCGATTTATAGAACATTATTCGCACATTGCTGTACCTTTATATGCACTAACTGGTAAGGTTGATTTTCTTTGGATAGAAAAATGTGAGCGTGCCTTCAAGGATTTAAAGAAGCTCATATCCATAGCCCTAGTCCTTCAAGGACCAAACTGGGATTTTCCATTCCAGATATCATTTGATGCCTCAGATACAGCCATTGGCGCAGTCCTTGCGCAGGAAGAGGATAAAAAACCATATGCTATTTATTACATCAGCAAATACTTATCCCCTGCTGAATTAAATTATACTGTTACTAAAAAAGAATTCCTAGCTGTAATACATGCTGTCAATAAGTTTAGACATTACATTACTGAATATCCTGTTAGCCTGTATACAAATCATTTTGCCATAAAATATTTAGCAAATAATTCTGTCACAAATGACAGAATAACTAGATGGTTGATTTTATTGCAGGAATTTGATATCACAATCAAGGATCGACCTGGCAAGGAAAACCCTGTAGCGGATTTTCTCTCAAGAAAGCCAAAGCCAATTGATGCAGTAGCATTTGAAGATCAATTTCTAAACGAACATCTGTTTTTTGTTGTTGTTCAAACACCCTGGTATGCTGATGTTGCCAATTACCTCGCGGTAGGTAAACTACCAAAACACCTAACCGCTAATGAGTGCAAACATATTGTTCAGAAGAGTGCTCGATTCTCGTGGATTGGGGGATATCTGTTTCACACAGAGGCAGACATGCATATCAGGAGATGTGTTCGAGAAGATGAAATCTTTGACATCCTAAAAACCTATCAGGATGGGCCATGTGGTGGACATTTCGCTGAGCGCAGAACTAGACATAAAGTGTTGTAGAAAGGGTATTATTTGCCCACGATTTTCAGAGATGCAAAGAAATTTGTCCAAGCGTGTGACAGCTACCAACGAGTAGGACGTCCTGGTCAATCTGACGAGATGCCTCTGAAACCACAGTTAGTCATTGAACCATTCGAGTGATGGGCTCTTGATTTCGTTGGACGTATCAACCCATCATCAAATAAGAAAACATATATTTTGGTGGCAACAGAATATGTCACCAACTAGGTTGAAGCAGAAGCATTGTCAAGAGCCACAAAGGACTCTGTCATACAGTTCCTGTTCCATATATTTGTACGTTATGGCCTTCCAAGAGAAATAATTACATACAGTGGACCACAATTTGTTAGGAAAAGATTAGCTGCAACACTCAACAATTATCACGTCCAGCATAAAATCACTATTCCATACCACCCACAGGCGAATGGGCAAGTAGAAAGCAGCAATAAGGTAATAGAATCAATCCTAGCGAAAACCATTGCATCACATAGGCGTGATTGTGCCGCAAGACTACCTAAAGCACTGTGGGCTTACAGAACAACATGGAGAAGCACCACTAGTTACTCACCTTATCAATTAGTGTTGGGAAAACAACCCATTTTCCCCAGAGAATTCGAAATACAAACATTACAGACAGCATAGGAAGTTGGCTTAGATCTAAGCGAGACACAGATTAATCGATTGCAACAGATCAATGAGTTGGACGAAATTAGGCTCTCTGCACTTCAAAATACAACGCTGATTCAACAGCAGCGAGCTAAATGGCATGATGCTCTCATTAAAAACAAAGTCTTCCACGAGGGAGACTGGGCTCTATTGTACGACTCCAGGTTTCAGGACTTCCCTGGGAAACTCCTGACTCGTTGGTTGGGACCATACGAAATCCAGAAAGTACATGACAATGGAACTCTTACTCTAATCACTATTGACGGTTCTGGATATGCCTTCAAAGTAAATGGCCACCAAGTTCATCTCTATCGCAAACCACTCACTCGGGAGTCCTTCTTCCAGCAGCTATTCCGAGACACTGATATGGAGATTTTGGGAGAGGTAGAGAAGTCTTCCTCACCTGTAATTCATTAAGGAATTCATTTCTTTTTACAATTTGTACATAAGTTCTTTTCTTTCAATCGTTTTTTGTACATATGTTTGAACTAATATTTTCCTGTCATTTTTGCTGTTCCTTTTTTTCAAAAGAACAACATTTCAATTTTTGCCGTTTCTTTTCCAAAAGGATGGCATTTGTGTGTTTCTGCTATTCCTTTTCTAAAGGAACAACATTCTTGATTTTCTGTTGTTCCTTTTCTAAAGGAACAAAATTCTTGATTTTCTGTTGTTCCTTTTCTAAAGGAACAAAATTCTTGATTTTCTACTATTCCTTTTCCAAAGGAACATCATCTTTGATTTTGCGCTGTTGCTTTTTCAAAGAACGACATTTTCTTGCTCTGTTGTTCCTTTTCTAAAGGAACAAAATTTTGATTTTTGTTGTTCCTTTTCAAAAGGAACAACATTTCCTTTTGTTTGTTGTCCCTTTTCCAAAGGAACAACATATTTTTTATTTCTGTTGTTCATTTTCCAAAGGAACGACATTTTTGCGTCTTTTCCTATTCGTTTTTCAAAGGAACATCATTTTTGGTTGCTGCTGTACCTTTTTTAAAGGAACAACATTTCGAGTGTTTTGCTGCCCTTTTCCAAGGGAATAGCATTTTTATTTTTGATGTTCCTTTTTCACAGGAATGGCAATGGTGTGTTCTGCTGTTCCTTTTTCAATGGAACGACATTTGCATTTTTGCTATCTATGGTCCTTTGTTGTTCCTTTTTCCAAAAGGAACACCACTAGCATGCTTTTGCTCTCCTTGTGAAACAACTTATTCCTTTTGCTGATCTAAATTGAGGATGCTTCTTGCTCCTGTTATTTCAAGTTTTTAAGATACAGCTATGAACTTATGGAATGAATACAAAATCAAAACATACTGAAATCCAAAAATCATAAATCGCTATGTTTATAAGGCTTTGCATTTATAAGAGGAAAAAAGGAAGGAAACACTTACTTATCATGTTTTGCTCTCATTGTTCTACTAATTTTTCTATGATTGGTTATCTTTATCATGAAGATCCCTTTAATCCTCTTTGATTATTATTTAGGAATAAGAACAAAGGGTTTATATCTTCCTATTGAGATGGTAAGACTTCTTCCACCATTCTTACTCTTAAAGAGTGTTGAACCACCCTTTGTGTATAAACAAGCAAAAGTAATCTATGAAAAAGAAAAAAATAAAGTAAACATGACTTATAAGTTGTCAAATGAAGGATAGGGGGTCTCATCAAGAGCCAGCCTACCATGATCATGAGGATGGAAGTGAAGTGGCATTCCCACTATGGCCACCACACCAGAGATATGGTCCAAAAGGTATATCAAATAAACAAACCTTGGAACAGGAGGTCTCATCACGAGCCGGCCTGCCCACTTTCCGCTCCTTCCTTGTGAATGGAATTATAGTTAAGTGGTTACCAAGCCAGCATAATGGCCTACATTTTGACATTACACTCCCTAACATATACACAAAGGATCATGGTTGCAGGGGTGAAATAAACAACTCTGCCAAGGTTATGGACACTTGTCGGCAGCAGATCATTGTTAATGGTATTGAAGTCACATTGGTTACACCAATAGGTAAGATACTAATACTCTTTTGTTTCTTATATCCTAGTAACTAATCATATATCATTTCCCGACTTATATATCGCATGAAAATTTATTACCACCAATCATGGCAGAGTAAGTGACAATGAGCACATGAGATTTGGCAAGCACGACAGACGTCCTATCCCCCCAGCCTCGCATCATATCACAACGGCCTCTTACATATACGCGATCCAAATTTATGCCTCGATTTCGGTAATTTGTTGTTTTGTAAACATGTCATATTTTCATACTTGCTCCTTTATGACTCTATTGTAGATCAGGTGTTGCTCCTTTATTTGACGGCTGGGGTAGCCTATCACATTACGGCGGGGGGAGGTTAACCTCATTATTCCCTCGATTACGTGTCAGCTCACTATTCGAGAAAGTTGTGTACTAGGGTATGGCACGACTTAACGGCATGCTATTTCTATTTTTGTTACACGAATTGCTGTTCATAAGCCATTTCTATTGCATAGCCTGTTTTCTTTCAAAAAAGTCTTGCGTCTATTACCCTCTCTATGTTTCAACGGCACGAATAGCTGCTACTCCATTGAGAATTCATAGTGAAACCATGGGAGGAAGAGCGATCCAAAGGGAACCGCAAGTGTTGACAGTCTCCGCCGCTGCCCGAGAAATCCTGGTAAGAGCAGGGTGGCTGACTTATCTCAACTATTTTTAGGAGTCTAACGAGACAGTGGCAATTAAATTCCTGCAGAATCTGCAGGAGGATTACTCCACAGTAAGGGGGAGATAGATAGCAGTCATCGATGACATAATCGCAGAAGTCTCGAGACTACTAGCCACCGAACCTGTATGGATGTTAAAAAAGTAGAGATTACAAAAGATTATAGAAATCTTCCAGGATGAAGGCCAGAGCTTGATAATTAAAGGGAAGAGAGTTCTGCCACTAACGCTAGGAGAGCCCTGGGTAGAATTGGCAAGGACCGTTCAAAGCTACATCACCTGCAAGGGTAGAAAAGACGTGGTAAGACCACGACATCCTAAACTCTTAGGTGTTTTAAAGTAGAAATTCTCTATAAATCTGCCCGCACTTTTGAATTCATTACCTCATGAAATTGCACGAAGTTTAAAAAAGGCACAGCATGTAGAGTGAGTCATTAGTCATCATGGGTTAATTCGACTAATTGTTAGTCATAGCCTCACCCAGCAGTAGAGCAGCTAGGAAGAGCTAATTGCAATGATTGAGGGGCGGTTGAGAGCACCATCCCCAAAACGTAAGCATGCTACCAGCACACCAGAACGTCCAGAAAAATCCAGAGAATTAGCAAAAGGGAAACATGTCACTAGTACATCCGAACGTCCAGAAACACGCAAGGAATTTGCAAAGCGTAAGCATGCCACCGATACACCCGAACAGCTAAAGAAACGCAGGAAATCGGTCTGGTTAGCTCGGAAATGAGGAAGGCTGGAAAAACACCAGCCAGCCAGTAGAAATTGAGGACGAGCAATCCTCACGGCCAGAAGAAGAAGAAGAGCAATCTGAAGGAGAAGAGAAAGAAGAGGCTGAGAAATCTGAAGAGGAGGCCGAGCAATCCGAAGAGGAAAATGAGGAAGGAGCCGAGCAGTCTGAAACAAAAGCTAAGCATTCTGAAACAGAAGTTGAGCATTCTGAAGCAGAAGCTTAACAATCCAAGCAGGAGGGGGAAATGGAATAGCAGGAAGGTAGCCCATTGCAAGACCCAGTGGGAGAAGACGAATTGGCCGCAGTCTTGGCCAATATAGGTGAATATGGCCAACCTTCCAGTCCATCAGACCTCCATGACAAACCCCAGGAGGAAAATGCACCTGAAAATCCACATGCAGAAGAGGCAAAAGAAGAAAATCTGCCTGTTCATGATGAAGAAAAAATAAGAGTTACTGAACAGGAACAATCCATTCCTAAGACACCAGAAGAAATTCTGGAGGAAGCAGGGGCAGAAAAAGAAGTTGCCCAGGAATTGAGAGAACTAGTTAGGGTTCCTACCACAGAACAACCGAAGCAAAACAAGGAAGAAACACCCCAGGAGGAAGATCCAGGGACTAGTCACGGCCCAGGCCGCAGCACATAGCCTACCGTTCCTTCTAACTAAATTTTGGAAATTAAATAATTACGAAAGGAACAACAGAGATTATTGAGCATAATAGCCCAGCTCCACCAGCAGATTAGGATCCTGAAAGAAAGGCAGAGGGTAAGAAAGACTGTAGGGAAGAAAAAAGTGACCACTCGAGTAAAACTCTGTAAGGCAAAAAGGCGGAGGATCAAAATTCGTCCTGCTGTTCAAAACCCTGTTGAAAATCCAGTTGTTGTTCCAAATGATGCTGAATAACAGACTTTTGTTCCATTTGAAAAGGACAGTAGCAAACTGATATTCATGTTAAAATAGAAATGGATGATATGATGACCTGTGACAAGAAAATTCCAAAGGAGGCACCACCCTAAGGGGTGTTAAGGGTTCTGAACTCAAAGCAATGCAATAAGAAAGTTCAGGAAAAACTCCCAGCCTCCACTGCTACATGGAGAGAGATCCAAAAATAGTAACGTTGTGCAAGCGGTTGAAACAAGCTCAGCAAGAAGTAGAAAAGCTTAGAGAGCAAACGGTCCCTCGTGAAAAGTATGAAGAACTACAAAAATAACTTAGGAACGTCAATCAATCCGAAAGCCATGCCTTTGAAGTTTGGCGGAAGGAACAAGAGAAAGTTGCAAAGGTAACTCGGAGGCGAGATATTGTTATCAAGCAGATGGATACCTTGTGTTCTTTATACAATGACGTCTTAGCATGTAGGGCCCCTGCCAAAAATTATGCCCTGTTTTTACTGGAACGATATTTGCAATTAAAAATAAAAGTTGTTAAAGCAGGTGGCCCCATACAAATTAACATTGTCAATGACTTTATAGACTGCTCTAAACACTACGGGGTGAAGGTCCAGAGACTGTTGTGTGAATTCTATTTAAATAACCTTGTACTAGACCAGGAGATTGAACTGAACCCTAGAACTTTTGTTGGAGACATCCAATTGCAGGAATTCATGTTATTCGGGGTTAATCAGATTAAATGGCTCAAAGCCTATAACACTTTCGAGAGGTAAGAAAATGGCCTAGATTTGTGGGTAAGGGCTGAGCCTAGGAACCCAGTATAGTTGTGGAAAGCACATAGAAACCTCATGAAGACTCCGGATGTCATTGAAACACTAGGACCCATGCATGAGGCACTCATTCGATAAGGATTAGAATACTTTCTTTCTATCGAAGACCTTGCCATTGATGTAGCTAAATTTCAGTATCAAATCTCTAATCCGAATATCCAGCTCAGGGAACCGTTTAAGTATGAGAATTTTAAATTAGTTGCCAATCGTTTGCACCTTTATGGCGAAAGCATTTTGAGAGCATGGCCATCCTGGTTAGGATAGGTTTCGCAGTCCAATTATTTGGCACCCTGCACCCAGATACCAAGCCTTGTATGAGATGCGTGAGGGTCAAACAGGCCATTTCCTTGACTACCTAGTTACTCATCATGGTTCTAGGCCTCCACATGAGATTCCTTCTCTAGCCTATTCTGTCACTGCCTTGCATGTCAACTACAACGTTTTCATGAGGGCATGAAACAGGGTAAGCAGGAGGGTGTGTGGAGTACTAAAAAGGTATGTTTTTTATGATCATTTCAGTGGATTTTCAGTAGAACTTGTAAACCTTTTTGCATAATGAACTTGGAAAACGATAAAGAATTATAACGAAACATGTGAGATTAATATGCAAGACTTAACCGCTAACAATTTTCATTCCCTCGTGTAGGAATGGGTGAAAACGAGGATTTGTTGTGCCAAGGGAAAGGACAAGGACAAGGTAACCGTTGTCCCTTTAACGGGAGACCGAGTGCAAACAAGGCTAAGCAGATCAAAGCAAATCGGTCCTCAAAAGGAGGATAAGACACCAACTCGGCGCAGAAGGGAAAAGAGATGATTAAGGATTAACGGTCCAGCGAATCCCTCAGGATCCTTGATCCTGAGGGATCGATGCTTTACCTATGTTGTTACGTAGAGATCTCCATCATCACCCTTATATAAAGGGACAACATTGTTAGCTTTAGAGAGTTCGACATGATTATGCTTTTATGTAATTTCTGTTAAGATCAAAACTTTGATCATCGAGTCTCGATAAGAACTGGTTCATTATAATTTTGTTTCATGCATTAATACAAACTTGGTGATTATTTCATTTCTGTGTCTAGATTAACCTAAAGCGGTGTACCCTTGGAGGCTAAGCGCCCGACCCCGGAGGACACTTGCTTCTGTATTATTATGATTTGATTTCTGTGTGATTTGCTTATCGTCGTTATTTGGTAATCTGATATACTTTATAAGTTTACATCGCATGCTCTGTTATGCTTAGTTCATCAAGGTTTCTACAGACAAAACTGTTGTATTGACTCTGTATTATATTACTATTCTTTTTAGAGTTGATCTAATATTGCTAGTCTTAGTAGAATACTGTCATTATTCTATTACAGAGTTTTTGTGTTGTACATTCACGTTACAGGATTCATCTTGAGAGTTATGTTCTTTACGATTGTTGGATCTAGAAGTAACGTTGTTCCATTTTGAAATGCAGTCGTATTCCTTCTAATTCAGATTGATGGTTAGATCAGATTACTATTCAAGCGTGTTGTGTGCGTATATGGTTTCCAAACGTTGTTCCTTAACTTATCAGTAATCAGTGCTGTTCCATTAGTGTGTGCTGCTTGATCTGCCTTAAGAATGAAAGGTTGTTGTTTGATTACGATTAATGCATTTGAGTTAGTAGATTATGTTTGATTACTGTGTGAGAGACTTAGTTGTTTAGTTGTTGTTCCTTTTAAGAATTGTTGTTTAATTTCAGAATTGTTGTTCCATTCGAGATTTGTTGTTCGATTTCTTATTTGTTGTTCCATTTTCTTATCTGTCGTTCCATTTACTATCTTCTGTTGTTTTGGTGTGGGAGATGATTTAAGGCCGTAGTGAGCCTCGGAATTTACTGTCTGGTTCCCAGACCTGTTGTCTGTTCTCTAATTTCCTTTCCATCAGTTTCCATAGGGATGGGTTATCGCTGTCGAACCCTTGACTGATAAATTGCCTAGTTTTCTGAGTGTGTGATTTACTCTTTTGAAGTAGCTTAGTTGTAGACAAGCATTCATTTACTCTTTTATTTCTGAATGTTGTACTACTAGCATTACTCTGACAAATGATAGCCTCAGACTGAGACACTCTTTGAAATAACAAAACGCTCCCAGATTGACATATTAATGTGAGGTAATTAGAGGTGAAAGAGACCCTTTTTATAGCTCTATAGCTTGTAAGGTGTATCCCGTTAACTGCTTGTGATGCAATATTCCTAAGGTAAGAGTTGTGTCTTACCTTATCATAAAACTTAGATTTTTGGATTTTTTATGGTCGGCTTCCTAAGCTTATGATGGTAAGTTTATTAGAAAAGGAAATTTAAACACTACTTTGATTTTTTAAATTTTTTCTAAGGGTCCCCACTTATTTAGTATTAGGAATAACACTAAATAAGAAAGGGGGGGGGGGGGGGGCGTTGTTGCTGGCCACAACACAGCTAAAGCGGAGATATCAAGGATGCAAAAATAGTTAAGGTGACGATCCCTCAAGATCAAACGATCTTGAGGGATTCACAAAACTGTCAATTCCCAGTTATCCATTTGTTTTCTTGCGCCGAGTCGATATCTCCTTTTCCTTTCCTTGGTTGATATGTTTTAATTTAGATCGCCTTGTTTACATATGGTTCCCCACCAAAGGTACAACAGTTAACTTGGCCCTGTCTTTTTCTTTGGAACGTAAACCTTTCATTTTTCCCTTTTCCTGCATAAGAAATAGTAATTATTACTGTTTTCGTGTTGCGTATAAATCCTATAGATTTTTTCATGATTTCTTACTATCTACCTAGTTCATGATGTAAAGAGGTTATGAGTTCTAAAGAAAAGATAACAAAATAATCAATAAAAACATACCTTCTTCAGTACTCCACACACCCCCTTCTTACCCCTTTTCATGCCCTCATGAAAACATTGTAGTTGACATGTAAGGCAGTGAGAGAGTAGGCTAGAGATGGGATCTCATGTGGTGGTCTACAGCCATGATGCCTAACTAGGTGTTCAAAAAGATGGCCTGTCTGACCCTCAGGCATCTCATATAGAGCTCGGTATCTAGGTAAAGGGTGCCAAATAATTGGACTTCAAAACCTATATCCTAACCAAGATGGCACTACCCTCAAGATAATTTCTCCGTAGAGGTTCAAGTGATCAACAGATAATTTAAAGTTCTCATAATTAAATGGTTTCCTGAGCTGAATATTCGGATTAGAAATCTGGTATTCAAATTTAGAAGCATCAATGGAAAGGTCTTTAATAGTGAAAAAGTATTCTATTCTTTCTTGATTGAGTGTTGTATGAATGGGTCCTAATGCTTCAATCACTCCTAGAGTCCTCATGAGATTCCTATGTTTCCTCCATAACTGCACTGGATTTCTAGGCTCAGCTCTTACCCATAAATCTAATCTGTTTTCTTGTCTTTGGAAGGAATTATAGCCTTTAAGCCATTTAATTTGATTAACCCCAAATTAAATAAATGCCTGCAGTTGGATATCCCTAACGAAAGGGCCAGGGTTCTGCTCTGTCTCTTGATCTAACACAAGTTTATGCAGATAGAATTCACACAATAATCTTTGAACCTTTACTCTATAGTGCTTACAACAATTTATAAAATCATCAACAGTATTAATTTGTATAGGGCTCCTGCTTTGAAAACCTTAATTTTCAATTGCAAATATCGTTCCATTAAGAAAAGGAATAATTCTTAGCAGGGGCTCTACATGCTAGGACGTCAGTGTACAAAGAGCGTAAGGTATCCATCTGCTTGATAACTACATCTAACCTATGAGTTACCTTTGCAACTTTTTCTTCTTCCTTTCGCCATCCTTCAAAGGCCTAGATTTCGGATAAATTGACATTCCTTAGTTGTTATTGTAATTCCTCATACTTTTCTTGAGAAACTATTTGTTCTGTGAGTTTTTCTACTGCTTTTTGAGCTTCTACCAAACCCTCTAGTAGGGTTACTATCCTCGGATCACTGTCTCGCATGGTAGTGGTAAGCAGAAGATTCACCTGAATCTTCTTATTGCATTGTCTTGTGTTCAGAGGGTTGTGCCTTTGTTTGAACTTCTTTGTCACAGGCTGATATATCATCTGTTTGTACTTCAACATGGGTAACAGCTGAATGTTGTTCCTTTTGGTTTTGAATGGAAGGCTGGACTTGAGTCCTCCTTACCTTTTTCTTGAGGGGTCTTGCGAGAGTGGTTGCATGTCTCACCCCCGAAGTCCTTTTTACTCTCTTTCTCATTTTCAAAACACTGATTTGTTATTGAATTCAAGCTATCACATTGAGTAATCTTTGTTGTTCTTTTCGTAATCTTCTAATTTCTTCTATTTTCTCAGAAGGAACAACTGTCTGTTTTCTCAGGCCTAGACTGTTATCTTGGCCAATTCCCTGGTTTTCTTCTTGGGGTCCTCCTTCGTTGTTTTGTTCGGGTTGCTCATGAGTAGAAACCCTAGCTGGCTCTGTTATTTCCTGGGTAACTTCTTTTTCCACTCCTCCATGAAATCCTTCTGGTGCACTCTGGCTGGGAACAGATTGTTCCTCTTCTGTATCTTCATCACTTTTCTCTCCTGTCATACTTACATCATGAATAGAATGATTCTCTTCATTTTCTTCCTCATCGTGCAATTCTTCAGGTGCATTTTTTTCCAGAGCAGAATGATCCTTTGATTCTTCTTCAATATGGAGGCCTAGCAGGCTGAGAGGTTGGGCATATTTTCCCATATTGGTAAGAATTTGGGCCAATTTTTCCTCTTGCAATGGATTTTTCGATGGGATTTCTTCGCGTTGTTTTGTCTCAGCCTCCGCCTGCCCAGGCTGCTTGGTCTCTTCCTCTATTTATTCTTCCTCATTTCCTTCCAATCCTTTCTCATTCTCTCCTCCTTCCAATTGCGGGGGTTGCTCGTCCCCAGAATCATCTATCTCCATAGGTTGGCTGGTATTCCTTTGGAGATTTTCCAACCTCCCTCTAATCTATGTCAATCTAACTGATTTTCTCTGTTTCCATGGTCTATCCGGTGTACTGGTAGCATGTTTGCGTATCGGGGTTGGCAGAGTTAGTCCCCCATCTATTGTGGCAATTAGCTCTTCCTAGATGCTCTGTTGCTGAGAAATATTGTGGCTAACTATCAGTCGTATCAACCCATGGTGACTTACTACCAATTATACATGTTGTGAATTTTTCATGCTTTGGGAAACATCATGAAGTAATGAATTTAAAAATTCAGATAAGTTCACAAAGCATTTTTGTTTTAATACGGATAAGAGTTTAAGGTATTATGGTCTTACCACGTCTTTCCTGCCTTCACAGGTGATTTACCTCTAGATGACTTTCGCCAATTCTTCCCACGCTCTCCTAATGTTGCTGGTAGAATTCCATTTCCTTTGACAGTCAGGTTCGAGCCTTCATCTCGGAAGATTTTTATAATATTTCACAGTCTCTCCTTCTTTAGAGTCCACACAAGTCTAGTGGCTGGCAGTCCCGAGACTTCTGTAATTATGTCATCGTTGATTTCTATGTGTCTTCCCCTTATTGTGGAGTGATATTCTTGCAAGTTCTACAAGAATTCTATTGCTACGATGTCATTGGATTCCTGTAAATGATTAAGATAGACTAACCATCCTACCCTTGCTAGGATATCCTGTGCAGCATCAAAGACTGTCAATACCTGTGGTTCTCTTCGAATTGACCTTCCTCCCATGCTTTAGCTCACTGTAAAAATGTAGAGACACCAATGGAACAATAGTTTGTTCAAACTGTTCGAAACACAGAGAAAATAACAAAACAACAAGGCTCATTCAAATCTTACTAATTGCTGCAGAGTAAAATATGGAAATAGCCTAGGAGCAACAAGGCATGCAAATTGAAAAACAAGATACTATTAAGCCTTGATATTCCGAAGTAAAAGTTTTCCAAATAATAGTCTGACATGTATGCCAGCAAATTATGAGGTCAGCCTCCCCCCTGCAATGTGATAGGCCATCCTCGGCTGTCAAATGAGGAAGTGGCGTGCCAATCTGCCATGGTATAGAGTCATAAAGGAACAACATATGCGAACATGCCATGTTTACAAAAGGAGCGGGTTACCGAAATCGAGGCGTATAATAGGATCAGTTGACAAAAAAGAGACTGTTGTGATATGATGCGAGGCTGGGAGGATATGAAAGCTGACATGTACAACCAATCTAATGCGGTCATTATTGAGTTTTCCGTCATGATTGGTTATGATAGATTTTTCATGTGTTTAATGGTTTGGGGAAGTGATATACATAATATTATTTGATGGATTACAAAGGTATAAGATAGAGAAGGGTGTTAATGATTTGTCTTGGTGTATAAAGAATGTGACTTCAATACCATTAACAGAGCTTTGCTGCCGACATGTGTCCATAACATTGACAGAGTTGTTTGTTTCACCCATGGAACCATGATCCTTTATGTATGCTTAGGAAGTGTTGTGCCATGTTAAAATGGAGGTCATTATTCTCGCTTGGTAGCCAGTTAAACCATAATTCCATTCACCAGGAAGGAGTGAAAGGTGGGTAGGCTGGCTCATAATGAGACCTCCTATTCCAAGGGCTCTTTGTTTTTCTGATGTGCCTCCTCGATCATATCACTGGTGTGGTGGCCATAGTGGGAATGTGACTTCACTTCTTCCTTATGATCATGGTAGGTTGGCTCTTGATGAGACCCCCTATCCTGCATTTGACAACTCATATAAACAAGTCATATAAACATTTTTTAACCTTTTTTCTAAAGTACTTTCCTATTTATACACAAATGGTGGTTTAGCTCTCCTTAAGAGTGGGAATGGTGGAAGAAGTCTTAACATCCCAATAGAAAAATATAGACCCTTTGTTCTTATTCCTTAATAAAGATCAAAGAAGATTATCGAAATTTTAAAAGAATTAACATGATAAGGATAACCAATCATATCAGTATTAGTAGGATAATGACAACAAAAGTGATGGATAATTGTGTCTTTTCCTCTTTCCTCCCATCAATTCATAGCAATTTCTTGTAAAAATAGTGATTTTATATAATTTGTTGATTTCAGTATGCTCTAGCTTTGTATCCATTGCATAAGCGTATAGTTGTGCTCCAAAAGACTTGAAACAGGAGGAATGGTAAGTATCTTTAAATTGGAACAGCAAGGAGAACAAGCATAAGTAACAGGAATACGAGAATGTTGTCGTTTGAAAAAGGAAGAGCAAAAAAAATACAAGTGTTGTTCCTTTGAAAAAGGAACAACAGAAAATGCAAATGCCGTTCCTTTGGAAAAGGAACAACAAAAACCAAAAGTGTTGTTTCTTTGTAAAAAGAACAACAAAAATGAAAATGCCAAAAGTGTCATTCCTTTGGAAAAGGAACAGCAAAAACACAAATGCCGTTCCTTTGGAAAAGAAACAGAAGAAATGAAAAGTGTTGTTCCTTAGGAAAAGGAACAACAGAAAACTCAAATTTCATTCCTTTGGGAAAGGAACAACAAAAATCAAAAGTGTCGTTTCTTTGTAAAAGGAACAAGAAAATGAAAGTAAAAAAGGAACGACTAAAACAAAAGGTGCTTTTCCTTTGAAAAAGGAACAACAAAACAAAGATGTTGTTCCTTTGGAAAATGAACAATAGAAACAACAAAAGTGCACACAAATGTTGTCCCTTCAGAAAAAGAACAGAAAAAATGACAGTGATGTTTCATCTGAAAAAGGAACAACAGAAAAAAATACAAGCGTTGTTCTTTTGAAAAAAAGGAACAACAAAAACGATGGACTTGTTGCTGCTTCGAAAAGGAACAACAAAGTGTAAATACAAAAATATGTACAAAGAATGATTTAACAAAAAAAGGAAATTATGTACAAAGTGTAAAAACAGGTGAATCACTTAATGAATCGCAAGTGAGGAAGCTTTCTCTTGCTCCTGTAAAATTTGCATATCAGAATCTTCGGGGAGGTGCTGGTAGAAGGATTCTCAAGTAAGTGGTTTGCGGTATAGTCAAACTCAGTGGTTGTTTGCCTTGAAGATATGTCCAGATCTGTCAATGGTGATTAGGGTAAGGGTGCCATTATCATGTACCTTTTGGATTTCATATGGCCCCAACCAGCAACTCTAAAGCTTCCTTTGGAAATATTGAAACCTAGAATCGTATAAGAGTTCCCAATCTCCCCCATAGAAGACTTTATTTTCAATGAGAGCACCATGCCATTTAGCATGCTGTTGTTGGATCAATGCAGTGTGTTGGAGGGCAGAGAGCCTGATTTCATCCAGCTCATTGATCTGCTGCAATCTATTAATCTGTGCCTCGTTTAGATCTAAGTCAGCTTCTTGTGTTGTTCGTAGTGTTTGTATTTCGAATTCTATTGGAAAGATGGGTTGCTTTACAAACACCAATTAGTAAGGTGAATATATGGTAGTGCTTCTCCATGTTGTTCTATAAGACATAAGGCTTCTGGTAGTCTTGCAGCCCAATCGCGTCTATGTGACGTAATGGTTTTTGTTAAGATTGCTTCTATTATTTTATTGTTGACTTCTTCTTGACCATTTGCCTGTGGGTGGTATGGAGTGGTGATTTTGTGCTGGATATGATAGTTTTTGAGTGTTGCAACAATCTTGTTACCAGCAAACTGTGGTCCACTATCTATAATTATATTTCTTTGAAGCCCATATCGCACGAATATATGGAACAGGAACTATATGACAGAACCCTCTGTAGCTCTCAGCAATGCCTCTGCCTCAACCCATTTGGTGACATATTTTGTTGCTACTAAAATATATTTTTTTTGGTTCGAGGATGGGTTAATTGATCCAACGAAATCGAGGGCCCATCACTTGAATGGTTCAATAACTAATTGTGAGTTCAGGGGCATTTCGTCAAATTGACCAGGGCATCTTGCTATCTGGCAACCGTCATAGGCTTGAACAAACGTTTTTGCATCTTTGAAGATCGTGGGCCAATAATACCCTGTTTGCAGGACCCTATGTCCAGTTCTAAAATTGGTGAAATTTCTGCCACATGGTCCGTCATGACAAGTTTTCAAAATGTCAAAAATTTCATCCTTGCAGATGCATCTCCTGATGTGCATATCTACCCCTGTATGGAACAGGTAGCCCCCAATCCAAGAAAATTGAGCACTTCACTGGACAATTTGTCTTCGTTCATTGGGGGTCAGATGTTTTGGTAATTTACCTACTGCTAAGTAATTCGCAACATCATCATACCAGGGTGTTTTAACAGTGACAACAAATAAATTCTCATCTGCAAATTCATCTTCAACGACTATTGCATCCACTCGTTTTGGCATTAGTGAGAGAAAGTCAACTACAAGATTTTCTTTTCCAGGTCTGTCCTTGATTGTAATATCAAATTCCTGCAATAAAATCAGCCATCTAGTTATTATATCATTTGTGATTGGTTTATTTGCTAAATATTTTATGGCAAAGTGATCGGTATATAAGATAACAAGATATCTACTAATGTAATGCCTGAACTTATTAATAACATGTATTATAGCTAGAAATTCCTTTTCAGTAACAGTATAATTCAATTCAGCAAGGGATAAATTATTTCTAATATAATAAAATGCATATGTTTTTTTATCTTCTTCTTGCCCAAGGACTACTCCAATAGCTGTATTTGAGGCATCTGATGAAATTTGGAATGGCAAATCCCAATTTGGTCCTCGAAGGACTGGGGCTGTGGACACAAGCTTCTTCAAATCCTGAAAAGCACGGTCACATTTTTCTGTCCAAAGAAAGTCAACATTACCTGTCAGTGCATATAGAAGTGCAGCAATATGCGAAAAATGTTCTATAAACCTTCTATAATAACCAGAAAATCCAAGAAAACTATGTACCTCTGTTTGAGTGGTAGGAATGGGAATTAGCAAAATTATTTGAATTTTGGCTAGGTCTACCTATATGCTAGCTATTAAGATATAATGGCCTAGAATAAGTCCTTCAGTCATCATCATATAACATTTTTCATGGCTCAAAAAAAGCCTGGTGGCAATGCAGCACTGCAGGACTTTTTCTAGTGTGTCCAATGCTGGGTCAAAATCATCTCCGTATGGTGTAAAGTCATCCATGTCTACTTCGAGCCCTTAATTTATTATGTCTGAAAAGATGCTGAGACAACCTTTGAAATGTGGCAAGAGCATTGCATAAGCCAAAAGATAGAACTCTATAGGCAAATGTTCCCTAAGGACAAGTAATAGTGGTTTTGTCTTGGTCTTTAGGGGCAATCTGAATCTGATTGTATCCACTGAAGCTGTCTAAGACAGAAAAGAGTTTATTCCTTTCCAAAGTGTCCAATACATGGTCAATGAATGGAAGGGGAAAGTGGTCTCTTTGTGTTGCTTTATTTAGCTCTCTATAATCTACACAAATCCTCCACTTTCCATTCTTCTTTGGTACCACAACAAGTCGAGATACCCACTTACTATTGGAGATAGGGTAGATGAAGTTGACATCTAAAAGTTTTTGAAGTTCAACTTTTACAACATATTTTAGATGATGATTATGTCTCCTTTGTGGTTGGCGAACAGGTCTCGCATCCCTTTCTATGTAAATGTGGTGTGTACATAACTGGGGATCAATTCCTTTCATGTGAGGGTAGTCTGATGCAAATGCTCCTTTATATTTCCTCAATAGTTGGATGAGCTTCTTTTCTTACTTGGAAGTCAGGTTGGGATTAATGTTTAAAGTCTTTCCTGGCTCAATTTCTACGATTTTACTATTTGAAACAGAGGTAGTAGGTATTGTTTGATCGTGTGTACCTTTAAGAGGATCTTCTTATAATTCATTATCAAATGCTGCTTCTGTCATGTGACATTATATGTGGGATCTGGGTTCAACTTGGCTAATAAAATTATTAATGGCATGATCTTTTGTTTGGTCTTTGAAATCAAGCGCCTCTTCTATGGTTAATGGAGATCTAATATTTTTGGTGAGGTATGATACTCGATGCTTGTTAGTTTTTATTATTGTGACACTTGGCTGCACTAGAGGATATAAAGCTAGGTTCTTGATATCTGCCCCTCTAGTTATGGTCATATTGCCTTGTCGGCAGCCAATATAAGCATCGATAGTTGCAAGGCAAGGTCTGCCTAAAATCAATGGATGTCCATCAAGTCAGTTTTTGGGGTCTATTATCATAAAGTTGGCTGGATACTCCCAGGAGTCAACAGATACCATGACATCTTGTAGTGTGCCTTCTGGCCTAACGATAGATCGATCAGGCAGTTCTAGTAAAGTAGAGGTCAGTTCTACTGATGTAATGCCCAGTTTTTGGCAAGTGGTTGTTGTTAAGATATTAATTGCAGCTCCTAGATCAACTAAGGCATTTGAGAAGGTTTGACCATGGATTCGTACAGTTACTATTGGATTTCCTGGGTCTTTGTATTTAATGGTGTTTCTTTTCCTGATAATAAGTCGGGTAGAGTGCCAACTACTTGGACTTTTGGGTTATTTTTTATTTTCCTCCTTCGCTTCTTTATACATAATTCTTTGATAGTCCTTGCATATATGGGGATGTCTTGAATGGCTTGGAGGAGTGGGGATTTTATGTACAGATTTTTTAGTTCTCCCAGAATATCAAAATTAGGGTGTTGTGTAGGTCGAGGTATAATTAATCGCTCTCAGAATGAGGGAGAGGATGTGGTTGTTGGGTCATGAATTTTTTGTCTAGTCACGTCCTCTTCTTGTAGTGGTTGTTCTGTAGGTAATTGATTTTCAGCTTGAGTTGTTTTATCTCCCTCTCTTTCGATGATATGCACAGATCTTAATTGTAGGTCATTACACTCCCTTAGATCGGTTCCTATTTCTAGTGTTTCCACTATTTGAATAGATTGGACCGGTCTGTTATTCGGATTAGGGTTGGGTTAGGCTGGGAGTTGCGGTCTTAAATTAGACTAGGAGTTTTGTTGTAAGGTTGGCAGTGGAGGTTGAGGGAGCAGGATGGTTCCTACTAGCTGATTCATCGGTCTTTGCGAGTTTGTCTTCCAGGTTTGACTCTATGAGGTAGGAGGGGTCCATTGTGCTGAATATACATTGTTCTACCAATATGGTCGGGTATAGGGAAAATTTGGCCAATTGGGTTGGTTTGCTTGATTTGGCCATGGAGACGATGAAGGAAATGATTGTTGTGACCAATTTGGGAAGGGAGGTTGATTTTGCCACATTGTATTATATTGTTGAGCATGATATTATGGAGGCTGAAAAGAAGAAGCTAGGTCTAAAAACATACCTGATTGTTGTAGCTACCATTAACGGCACTGATTGAGTAGATACACTAGTTCTGGTTCTTCTTCTGCTTCCTTGTATACTGCTTTCAATCCAGGAAGTGAGGGGCATCTCTCTGTAGAATTATCTTTTGTTCATATGGTGCAAACTTAGACTGCATGTAATGGACACTCCTTATGGCTATGTTTCTTTCTGCATCGGGGACAGAATATTGCCAAATTTTGTTCTGCCTCTGCTTGCTTTTGTTTGGCCTGCATAATATCAAGTTGTGTTGTCAGTGTCCCTAATATGTCAGTCCTAAAATTTTCTAATAAATTTCCAATTTCTGCACAAGTTACTCCTTCTGCCGAAATTATATTATCTCTTACAAACCGATCATGTTCTACTGGTTTTAGTCTTGTGCTACCTCTCAAGCTCCTGATACATAGATTAATAATGTCAGCAAAATTTTCCTGAGAAATATCTCCTTTTCCCATAATATTCAGTGTTTCAATCCATTGTTCCTTTGTTCCCCTAATTAATGCTATTTTAAACACATTATCAGGTAAGGGTAATGATGCATCTGAAGATTATACTGGAAACGTCCAACATACTCTTCTAATGTTTCATTTGGTCTAGCTACCATCTGAAATATTTCATCTTTTAAGTCTCTAGACCGCAATAGTGCTAATATTTTTTTAGAAAAGATTCTTTCATTTGATCCCAGTTATTTATAACACCACCACCCAATCCCATAAAACATCTTAAAGCAGCCCCTTTTAACGTAGAGGGAAACAATTTCAGTTTCTGGGGATCGATGGTATAGTGATATTCTCTACACAGCACATCAAATTCAAACAGGAATGCATCCAAGTCTTCTGATGTAAGGCCATGGAATGTAGGGATGTGCCAAAGAGGAATTTCTTTCATTGGTGCATTAGCTACAGTATCCACAATGGGGTATTGCACTGTAGAGGTTTGGGTGTTTTGCTGGTTTTGGGCCATTTCATCAAATATATGCCAATAACCTTCTAGGATATCTACAAGGGTATTCCTAGGTTATTGAGGGGGAATGGCTCTAATGGGAATGGCCTTAATAGCACTTCCTTTATCTGGGATGATGAGAGTGTCTAATGTCTAGGAGGGTTCAGGTTCTTGAATTTCTTCAACTTTGTTATAAATGATTTTTGTAGCACTTCCCTTATCTGGGTTGCTTAATGGTTGTATTACCCCAAGAGGAGATTTTGATTCTTTAGCTTCTCCTGTTTCTCCTCTACCTTCACAAAGATTTCTAAGGTTCCCTTCATGCAATGATTTTGGGCTAGAATTTTCAATTTCTTGAAAATCTTGCTCTTCAGTTTGATTATGCACCTTAGCAAAGGCTACAAATAGTGATCCTGTGGCTGGAAGGGAACGAGTAGGCTGTCTAGAAGTAACTTTTCTAGGTCCTACTGAAGGCTGAGATTCTTATTTCTTAAGGATTTCGTCTATAAAGGTCAATCAGCCAAGGGTCATCAACCCCTTAGCTTTATCAGGCTTTGGTAGAGCTTTAGGGTTCTTTTAAGGCTTTTTCTACTTGGTCATGCATTCAAATCAACTACTAAGTTCTACCCCAAAAAAATAGCAACAAATCTGTTGGAAAGCGAACAGGGGAGAAGGGCTATTACATACTCCACATGCAAGTTCTTACCTTTCATTTTTAAAACCCAATTCTTTCCTAATAGATTCCCACACTACTCTGGACAAGAAACAAATGGCTACACTCTTCCCTAGAAATGACGCCAAAATGTCGAGTCGTAAAAAGGGTCTTTTTCAGCTCTAATTACCTCACATTAACTCGTCAATCTAGAAATGATTTATTATTTCAAAGAGTGTACTTAGTTTGAGGATGTCATTTTCCAGAGTAATGCTAGTAGTATAGTGCTCAGAATACAAGAGTAAACGGATGCTTAAAACAAGATCTACTTACATCAAAGAAGTTTAAATCCTAAATCATGCATTCAGAAAATTATGCAATTTATCAGTCAAGAGTCCATTAACAATAAGTCATCCCTCTGAAAACTGATGTAATTAAAGATAATCAAGGAATAGATCATCAATCTGGGAACTAGACAACAAATGTCAATGCCCATTACAGTTTCAGATCGTTCTGCACACCAAAGCAATGAGAACGCAAATAACAGGAAATTGAACAGCAACTAGGAAATGGAACATCAACTAAGAAATGGAACATCAACTAGAAAATGTAACAACAATTGATTCTTATAAACAAAAACACTTTAATCTATAGGAATAAGTGCATCAATCGTATCCTACAGAAATCAGATAGAAATCTTTACTCTAGGAATAAATCGGACAACACATGGAAATAGAACGGCAACTGATTAGTAATGAAATATAGAACAACACTTGGAACCAAATGTAAATGCAAAATAAAGTAAGATAAATAACACACATGGCACACCTTAGTATTGAGAAAAACAATAATCTGATTTCGGTATTACAAATATCAATCTTAGTTATAAATAATAATGATTGTAATCCGTAATGGAACAACAATATCATTTGAATTAGAAATCGAAATTAAATGTAATATATAGATGATTACAGTAATACCAATTTATGACTGTTAGAACACAGGCACTCTGTAATTGAACAACAATATCATTCTGTAAAGACCGACAATGTTATATTAATGATTAAAGGAACATCAATGCGTTAGAGAATCAGAATGAACAATTTGACATTCCTGTTACCGAGAACGATATTACTCAGTCGAACATGAATCAAATATAACAGAGTCTTGATGTAAAATAACAAACCACATCAGATTATCGAACAAAGCTGATAATGAAAACCACGCATGAACTAAAGATAATGATACAGGACCAAGTGTTCCACCAGGCCGGGCCCTTAGCCTCCAGGGACATAGCGCTTGAAATTACTACAGGATCAAAGATGGAATAGCAACCAGATTTATATTAAAGCATTAAAATAGAGTTACAACGAATTACTTGTCAACGAGAGTCGATGATCAAAGTTTCAAATACAGAGAAAAGTTACATAGAAAAAATAACAACAAATTGTCCCCCCGAGCTAGCAGTGTTGCCACTTTTTATAACAACTAAAGATGAGATACGAAGGATGCAAAAAGAGTTAAGGAAGTGATCCCTCAGGATCAAAGGATCTTGAGGGATTCGCCAAATTGTTAATTCCCAGTTATCCATTTTCTTTTTTGCACCAAGTCGATATCTCCTTTTACATTCCTTGGCTAATATGTTTTAATTTAGATCGCCTTATTTGCATATGGTTCCCTGCCAAAGGGACAACAATTAACTTGGCCCTGTCTTTTTCTTTGGAATGGAAATCTTTCGTTTTTCCCTTTCCTTGCATAATAAATAGCAATTGTTAGTGTTTTTGTGTTGCGTATAAATCCTATAGATTTTGTCATGATTTCTTATTATCTACCTAGTTCATGATGCAAAGAGGTTACGAGTTCTAAAGAAAAGATTACAAAATATTCAATAAAAACATACCTTCTTCAGTACTCCACAGCTAGTACAAACTACCTCAATCTTAATTTCGAGGATTAGTTGTTGTTATAGACATTTTTGGGCACTGCGACCCCAATCATAAATGTCCATAAAACGAGGGTTACTAAGTCCCTAAAGGCGTTGTTCCAACCCCTAAAAGAACAACGTCAACTGATTACAACATCTCCCAGAAGTTCTCCATGAAAAACTACTCAGAATTGGTCAAAACTGGACCATCTCACCTACTCCATGGTCAAAGTGCGATGCATCCCACCTAATGCACATGGGAATTGTGATGCATGATGAAAATCCATTCTATGGGGTGTGATGGATGAGAAAAGACGAGTGGCGGAGATAGTTTGCGAGGTGGATGATCATGGAATCTTCCAGAAACTTCTCCTGTGACACTTGCCTCTCAGAATCGCCCAAGGATGAGTAAGAGATCAATGAGATCTCCAAGTGGAATCAAGAACTATGAGAGAGAAGACACTAATCAAAAACCTAGAGCTGACTCACAACTCTGCAAATATCTATATATAGATCTCTCATCCTAGAGATCTGGGGGTCGGAGGCTGGAATTTTATATCTTGTAAGGAAGTGTTGTTGGTTTCTTGGTGCAATATCATAGTGTTGGGTGATCTAAGCTTTTCATGAGGTGAAGAAGCACTTTCTTGCTTAGAGGATGATGCTGGGTCAGAACAATTGGTTGTAATCCTCTTTTCTCTTTCTTCATTATCAATAAAGCTATTCAAGTCTTCCTCCACATTCTTGTATGATTGATGATTTATGGATATGTGTGGTCAATATACATCTGGTCCTGTATTGTTTATAATAATAGATCTATGTTCTTGGATAGTGTTATGTTGCTTTGATTCTACAGGTACTCTTTGAAGCTGGGTAGAGAAGGAAGCGAGTGGCAAAGACTTATCAGAAGAGAGAGGAAACGAGCAAGGAACCAAGCGCCAAACAGAGGTTGGTCTCCCTATTCTTCTCTCATCTATTTCTCATAAAGGAAAACGAAAGTAGTTTTTAGTGTGTTTGTTTCTAAGGTAGCTACCAACCTTAGTGGGACTAGCAGCTCTGTATAGACACTATTTTTCTCGATAACAAAATGGCGACTCCACTGGGGAGTGAATAGATTTTTTGTTCATCTACATTTGTTTACTTTATAAACTTATAGATGGAGCATGAAGTCAAGCCAGCTAACCTTCGAATTGCATTTGCTATGCAAGTGCAAAGTAGATCAACACTGCTTCAGTCTATCTCCGGGTTTTGTTTATGAATTAAACGATTGATTTACAAGCTCTCTAATTGCCCTCGTGGTGGCTCTAATAACCTCCTTAGATCTACCCCTGTGATTGATTTACTAATTACCACTTGCTCAGCCTAAATCCCTGAACTGAACTACAATCTGTGACCCGGAATCCAATCAAAGTGTCGTCCCTGGCCGAACACACTGTTTGTTCTGTGAAATTCAAATGCATCGCACTTCCCAAGTGTAGTAGGTGCGTTGCATTTCAATTTCACTGTGTTACAGGTGCGCTGATTAGACAAGCGCTTGTTCCTAAATTTTGGTTTCTGTGTTCACCCTTTCCAGCTCTATTCAGGAGTTTTTCTACTTGTAGTCAGTACACCTCTATTGAAACCCCTTTCCTTGCTGTTATTCTGCCTCCATTGTGCAAAGAACTATAAATGTTTTAATGTATTTTTGAGTCACTTTTACTTCTCCTTTACAAACAAGTAGCGTAATTGTACTATCGTTTCTTGATTTCAAAGTGTCACAAGTGTCATTTTCACTCATAGAAGAGAATTTGATTGTTCTTGATAGTCGATTACAGTGTTACTCTTGTCTTTGATCTGAATTAGGAATTTTACAAGTGTCGAAAGAAAGTTTTCAATTAGGAATAACAAAGTGTCGTCATTGTCCTCATTTTGTTTTGAAAAGAAACTTGATTAGTAATTGTCGCTTTGAAAAATAATTCAGATTTGCGCTTAGCTTTCTTTTTATCATTCACACATTAAGAAGGCTAAAAACAAATACATGCATGTGCATTTGCATTTAGGCTGTTGGTTTGATTTGGGACACTGCATATAGTGTGTGCTCTCTACTCTTTGTTGAAAGAACACCATCTCTCTTTCCTTAGTAGCTAGGATTTTCATTGCAGAAAGAAGATTAAACGACTGTTTATCATCTTAGATTACATTTTAGGAATTGTACGTCTACATCATGCGGTGAAACTGAAAGGAAAATTTCTTAAGCAAGATCAACTATAAAATAAATTTAATGAATCTAAAAACGCTTTGGAACCTAATGCACAACATTCAGAATTCTAGGCTAGAGACGTATTCCGGTGTCGTAAAGCTTGGTAACTGTTGTTTTCACTCTTGGTTGGGTGATTCCTCCACTTTGAGATGATAAGTTCCAGTATGTACTTGTGCTCCCACGTACCTTCGAGTATATTTTGGGATACCACAATAGGCTTAATCCTTTACCCATAAGAAGCTGTGTCTACCACCCTATCGATCGCAATGCACTGAACACAGCATTCTGGAAGATTGACTGCTGTACCGTAAAAAGTATTCTGCAGTTTTGCGATTGGTTTGGTAATTGGTCTGTCTAGATTTCCAGAGTAGTCCCTTTTGTTCCTTTTCAGACTCCTTAACGGAAAAGGTCCATCTGAGCACTTGTCACTTCAAGCTCATTAAAAATCGAAGGCGACTAGAGTCATCTTTTGTTTTTTCTCGACTCTTAAAAATTGAAAAACAAGTTGTGTCAAAGCATCTAAAATTCATTTAATTCGGAAACATATTTCGCCTTGATTTTTAGTTGATCGAGTAATCCGAAGTCATGGAAGAAAGTCAATCGAAATTGCTATAAAATATTTTGGATAGACTAGATATGTCTGACCAACTGTCGACATTCGGGACTGTGTCATCCGATGCAGCAGCGGCAGAGCCTCCTACTGCTACTCCAACGATGTTCACCGATATACCATCTGTCCCGGCAAGTTATCAACAACAAGCAGGAGTCCAATCAGGGACTGTTTCGATGACATGGTCAATTCCTATTTCTTCATCTGGATTATCATCTGGTATTTCTTATGTTGAAACTCAACACATTGATCCAATGTTTCTTCAAAGGCCAATATACCCTTTAAGTACTAGACTTCCACCATATGGAGGGTAGTATGCCCTTTCATTGTTCCCTTCCGGAGAACAACCATATGGGAGTTTACAACAAAGTTGAGGTCAAACTGGAATTACGTCTAGTGGTTGGGTACCAATACTGCCTCAGCAACCAAGGGTTGTATATTCAATGCAACCAGTCCACCCTGTGTCGAATATTCCCACTATACCTGCTATGGTGACTGCGTCGCAAGTACAAGCGCTACCTGTTGTATGTCAACCCCAAGTTTCTCAGGTTGCAATACAATAGCCTCTTGTCTCAACGACTCAATCACAACCTCAGGTTAGTGCCTCCTTATCTGGAGTGACTCAGGATCAAACAGGTACTATGACTCCTCATCTTGGTCAATCATCCAGTATTGGGAAACAACAAATGATCTAACAACCATGACTAGTTCAATCTCAACAACCGCCGTTCCAGCAATCATATCAAGGACCTCAACAACAAGTATTTGTAAGTAATGGGCAACCACATTTCCAAAGTGGTTATCAACAATAATATTATAATGGTTATGCCCATCAACCTTATCAAAGTTACAAGCATCAAATACATTAGGCTAGTATGCAAAAACCCACTGCTCAGGTGATTCCATCCTATCTTGGGTATGCTTCACCTAACCTGAATCAACAGTTTCCCTTTGTAGCAACTCTAGAATTACCAGATCTAAACTGGCTAACTAATGATCCAATTGCTTATACCCCTTGGTGGGCGGCGATTCCGCATAAACTTCCATCAGATATTCCTAAATTTAATCGAAATCCAGGTGAATACCCATCGAATCATGTGATGACCTTTCATCTGTGGTGTTCATCTAACACTCTAAACGATGATTCGATTAGGCTTCTCCTTTTTCAGTGAACGTTAACTAGTCCATCAGCAAAATGGTATATCGAATTGCCTAGAGCTTCATTTGAAAACTTAAGCACCCTAGCCACAACCTTTTTAACCCATTTTCAGTTACCAATAAGGTACGAAACATGAACAAAGCTTCTAACCAATTTCAAATAGACAATGGCCACTCACATATCTTATCATATTCATGAGTGGCGACGTCGTCGCAGAATGGTAAAAACATATGTTCCTGATCAGCTGCTAGCTGATTGGTTTATTAAGTGATTATTACCTTCTATCACAGAAGATGTGGCAAAGGGAGGAGTCGTCACTGAAGAGCAAGCTATTGCTCATGCACAATATCTAGACTTGATCTATACTCAGTTTGGCACGCTCTACAATAAAATACCTGATGCTACTAGACCGGAATTTTCCGTTCCTCCCCCTCCTGAATCAAATAAAGACTCTCATGCCGGCAATGCCGTGATAGGTACGACAAGCAAAAAATCGACAAAGGCTACATCTAAGAAAGCACGTAATATTTCTGATCAAAATGCAAATGAAGAACTTCTCGCCTCGGAGGTAAATTCTGTGTCGACCGACAAGGGCAAACAACTGAAGAAACCAGGGGGCAAGAAGAAAAAGAAAGGGAGAAAAAAGAAGCAAGAAGAGTCATCTCCTGAAAAACCTTCTGCAAATAATTTTGGGCAAAGGAAACCCCAACCGCGGAACCAAACTGGTTGCTAATCAAAATGCTTCCCGATCCGAAGTGCTTATTTTGTCAGTTTTGAAACAACAAAATGATGCTTTGATAACGATAAGGAATAAATATTACGAAAATCCAAAGCTCTTGAACAACAAGGATACAGATCAACCTAGTAGTTCGACAACAACTTCGACCGAAGTTGTGCCACCTATCATTCCTAAGCTAATGATAAAGCCGCCAAAGGGAGTAGTACACAAATCGACATTTAATCCTCGTGCCAAAGTAGCACGGAATTATAATATAGTAGAGGACCTGGCACAATCGCCGTCCGCTATGTCGACACTTGAGGTACCGCAAAATTGCCCCTCGCAAAAGCAGACTCTATTATCAGTAATAGGTGGGATTGAGCCAATGGATTCCAATCTTGTATCCTTTAATCACAAAGGATATGACCCTTAGTTACCAGCTCAACTAGCTTTCCTTATTCAAGTGAAAACCCTCAACAAAAATGTTCATCGAATAATTATTGATGAAGGGGAATCTAATGTATTATGTCAATGAGTTGCTGGAAAAATTTAGGCTCACCACCCTTGTCGCGATCATCAACAATGTTAAAAGCATTTGATGGACGATCATACACTCCATACGGGATTTTAAGTAACTTGCAAGTTGAACTAGGGGGAAAAGCAGTAGAATTTGATGTTGAAGTAATCGACGGAAACCTTGATTACAACATCCTACTGGGAAGGCCTTAGATATATGCCATGGCCGCATTTGTGTCGACCGACTTCAGGAAGATTGCATTTCCCTTTCAAGGAGGGATTATAATCGTCGACCAACAAACATTTCTCCCCAACAGTTCACAAGTTATAGGAAGCATTCCAATGATCCATGGAAGTAATCATTCGCTTCAGAATATCAGAGTAGGTATCCTAAAAGACCCTGCCTTAATGGGTACTTTTTCCCTACCGCCTCCGAGTAATCTGGCGGAAGTGGCCACAGTGGAAACCTGCAATATGAAATCTTCTATATCTAATGGATTCAGAAGATTCCTAAACATTTTGTCAATACGGATCATCGCCATTTTAGAAATATTGTAGCGATCAATTTTCTTGGCCTTGGGGGCAAACCCAAATCAATACTCATCGAGTGTTTGGATAGATAGGTCTAAGGAATATGGTACCTCTTCAGATCCTTGGTCGCATGTACATTCTAGACATTCTAGACAAAGGAATCATTCAGTCAATGATGTTAGGGGAGGCACCATGGGAAGATTACCACCATCGTTCCCATCTCCCAGATTACAACGAAGATTATTCCAATGACCTTAATCATCCTTCAGTTTTTGAATTTCTATCAAATACTGTAAATACGGTGGATTCCGAGGATGGTTCTTATCTCATGTCGACCTCGTTAAAAAATGAAACAAGCAGTCATGAGGATAGTTCTTTTACTGTTTCAACCTCATTAAAAAATGAAACAAATCCCATTCCAAATCTCAAAGGTAAACCTTCATTCCAACCACCGAGATGAATGCAATGAACCTTGGGGGGCATGCACCTCAATTTGCGTTATTATGCTAGGGGCATGCAAACTTATCATGAGTAGTGTTATTGCAGGGTTCAAGCTTGTTAAAAAATAAACCCGCCTCGAGCGGTTCAAGTGGGTTAAAAAATAAAGATAAGCAATGAGCAAGTGTTTCCCCAGCGTTTAAGCTCATTAAAAAATGAACCATCTTTTCTGGTAAATAACCATCGTGAATGTTTTATCACCAGCCTTTGAAGCCTTGGTTGTGTTCTCATCATCACTTCCACTCTGTATTGGCCGATAATTCACCTCCACTTGATTGTTTACCCCTTTTGAGGAACAACTGCGAAGAGTGATCCTGTTAGCCATCCTTGTGACACTGCCGTGATTGGAAAATTCTAACCCTTACCTGGAATCAGCTGGTACCCGAATCTATCACTCGTTCCTCAAATATGAGTCTCCTTTAATCTCTTTTCAACTGACGCATAAAATATGAAAAGATTGTTTAGCCATTGGCCTCTCCAGCTCGTTAAAGGGACCAGAAGTGCTATCCCTCTAGATTTTAATCTTTTTGGACCTGAGGGATTATTACACAAAAAGATCGAGCGCTTGTTTTGTTTGGCTCATTAAAATTACCGAAAATTCATCCCTTTTGTATTATTTTATACTTTTTCGGACTTAAGGGATTAGATGATGAAAAAGGATTTTTGGAGTTTCCTTTACGTCCCCTTTCATACTCTCTAAAATTGAAAAGGACCGAGTTATCTTTGTCATTAAACTCGTTAAAACTAAATAGCGACAAACTTGTCCATAACAGACAAGAACGAGTTTCAGTATCGCTAAGCTCATTAAAACATAGCGATGGGTTTGCCCGAAGGGAAAATTATAGAAGAAGCATATGTTATCCTCCTCAACCTTGACAAAAATAAAGAGGTACTGGTCAACAATGACTAAGGAAAAATTGGGAAGAAAACTTGAAGAAACTTTGTTGTAGCAAGTCGCTCTTGAACATGACACTTTCACTCCGCATCCGATTCAGGTTGGGTTGTTCCATTCACTGGTCACATCACCATGGTTCCATCAGACCATCAATATTTGGGGTTAATGCTACCAATGCATCGTGTCAGTTTCATCGATATGTTCAAGAAAAGTCACTAAGAGAATTCACCTGTGTCTCACCCACTACAATACATTTACGCTCCATTCTTTCATGACCGCCATCCTGAACCTTATATCACCAGATCGTTTTCACCTCCATTAAAATCATTTGCTTCGTTTCGTGTCATTGATGTGGGATTCACTAAGGCCCTCCTATGACGGATCGCTTCTTGTCGACATCAGCTCATTATCCAAGAAGTCGATATAGGAACAACCCTTCCAGTACTTTGAAGCTTGCATACCTCAATGCCGAGTTTCTCACTTCCGGTGATAGGTTTACATCAATGGCCTTCGAGAGAAAGATTTTGCATAGTTTTCGACGCCAAGTCCCTTATTCACACCACGTGAATTGTATTGTAGTACCTTGATGGTCATCATCATTATTGGTGATTCCTCCCATGCCTCTTAACAACTTACATCATTGGCTGGTAATCAGGCGATGTCTTTCCATGTTCGACCCTAGAACATCTCTCACATGGATCGACTTGTACTTTGATTGAAGATCAAACGAAATTGAAGACCCCGGATCTAGTTTCATCCTTCTGGGATGCGAAATATATTCAGGAAAATAAAGACATCAAGTGTAAATCACTACTGCACAGATAATGATCCAATCTAAGGGATGATGGCTCTACCAGAATCATCAGTCTACACTCAGACGATTATCTATCCTATGTACATGAAAATGAATCTATAAAGCTGAGCATGGGAAATGCTCGTCTCGGCTAGATCATGAAAATATTATGAAGATAATGTATTGTATTGTATCTCATTACAAGTTGCCTTCTAGCTTTAAAAAACTTCGGGTCCTCATGATAAAGCATTTCACCCGACATCAAAAGATTAACGACCTCATGCTCTAGGGGGCACCTGTTATAGGCATTTTTGGGCACTGCAAACCCAATCATAAATGTCCATAAACCAAGGGCTCCTAAGTCCCTAAAGGTGTTCTTCCAACCCCTAAAAGAACAAGGTCAACTGATTACAACATCTCCGAGAAGTTCTCCATGAAAAACTACTCAAAACTGGTCAAAACTGGACCATCTCACCTGCTCCATGGTCAAAGTGCGATGCATCCCACCTAATGCACATGGGAAGTGCGATGATGTCGAAAATACCTTCTATGGGGTGTGATGGACTAGAAGAGACAAGCGGTGGAGACAGTTTGCGAGGTGGATGATCATGGAATCTTCCAGAAACTTCTCCTATGACACTTGCCTCTTAGAATCGCCCAAGGATGAGTAAGAGATCAATGAGATCTCCAAGTGGAATAAAGAACTATCAGAGGGAAGACACTAATCAAAAACCTAGAGCTGACTCACACCTCTGCAAATATCTATATATAGATCTCTCATCCCAGAGATCTGGGGGTCAGAGGCTAGAATTTTGTATCATGTAAGGAAGTGTTGTTGGTTTCTTCGTGGAATATCATAGTGTTGGGTGATCTAAGCTTTTCATGAGGTGAAGAAGGGCTTTCTTGCTGAGAGGATGATGCTGGGTCAGAACAATTGGTTGTAATCCTCTTTGCTCTTTCTTGATTATCAATAAATCTATTCAAGTTTTCCTCCAAATTCTTGTATAATTGATGATTTATGCATTTGTGTGGTCAATCTACGTCTAGTCTTGTATTGTTTATGATAATAGATCTATGTTCTTGGATAGTGTTATGCTGCTTTGGTTCTACAGTTACTCTTTGAAGCTGGGTAGACAAGGAATCAAGTGGCAAAGACCTATCAGAAGAGAGAGGAAATGAGAAAGGAAGCAAGCGCAAGACAGAGGTTGGTCTCCTTATTCTTCTCTCATCTATTTCTCATAAAGGAAAACGAAAGTAGTTTCTAGTGTGTTTGTTTCTAAGCTAGCTACCAGCCTTAGTGGGACTAGCAGCTCTGTATAGACACTAGTTTTCTGGATAACAGTTGTCTAACATTTCCCTATTATTTCGAAGGAATGTATCAAAGTCCAAGAATGAGACCTCAAAATGCAAAAATGCATCTCAACCAAGACATTAATATCTCTCAAAAAGTGGTTTTTAAGGATGACCACAAACCAATATTGGAGAAGTCAAGGTATCAACTAACACGAACTTGGAAACCTTCATAGAGGTTCTCAAAAAAAAATATGTGGTTTTAAGGTGACCAGAAACTCTAAAACAATTAATGTAGTTCCTCGAACAATTCCAAATATGGATGTGCTTGCTCACAAACTACTCAATTAGCAAAAACAGAAGTCTCTTTGGCTACAACTCTAGCTCAAACTAGCACAGATTGTGGCTTAGGCTCACTTGTAAATCTTTGACTCGGGTTCGCTTGAGAAATCGTTGAACCTATAGCAGACCATAAACAATTCCCCCCTGTTGGATACATGGTGATAAAATGAAGTATCCTTCATCACTGCAAGACTGGTCAACAGTCTCGAACATTTCTTGTGGTATGATTTGTAATTATTCTTCATTGTTTTCGACCAATCTGAAGAAGAAATCCATCTAAAACTCAGTTTCTCTCTTGCAGTACTCTTTTTCGTGGAACATTTGTTTCAGTGGTGATTACATTTTCCACAATGTTCACACGGGTGAAGATCGAAACATTGATCTTTCACATGTCCAACTTTGTTATTGTGTTGGCATTGTTCAACTTGTTCTGGAACAACACCATCCAGAAATGCAGTAGTTCGAAATTGTATAGGTTTAGAAAAATTAGAAATATGAGAAGACATATCCATGACATTATATCCCAAACTTGTTTTGTTTTTATTATTAATAATCTCTTGTCACAGTCTTATAACATTTTTAACATCAGGACTTTTATCCGCATCCAAATTTTCTCCTCAAGTGACTGCATTACTCTGATCATGATTTAACTAATGATCAGGCTAAAACAAATTATTGTTTTGAACAAGAACATGTTCAAAAATATTCTTTTGTAATTCATGTTTTTCATCTTGCTGGAATTGAGATTCGAGTTGCAAAAAATCAATCCTCTCTTCTACATTTTGCAAACAAGTTTTAATTGCAAAAACCATGTCCTTACTAATTTGGACAATTCTATGAATAGTAGAGGATGGTGGACTACTTAACAACTCTAACAAATCACTTAATCTCGTCATTTTCTCTAGCTTCCTATCAGAAAACAATTGCAATCAACTTTCAAAAATGTGTCTTCTACCATAGAAAATTCGCCCAATACAAATGAATTTACAATGATTTAACCAGGTCTGGGGTTCAACTAAAAATGCATCCATTTTACATAGTAGTTTCAACAAAAAAAATTTGATATTGCTGCAAAAAAGTGTTACCTTCTTGCCCCCAACCACTATAGTGAGTATCACAACCTCCAAAATTAACTTCCCTTTTTGGTTTTTAAAAATTATCAAGCATAACAATTTGCACTTGTGACGTTTGACACACCATGTAACTATATGATTTTTGCTAACCACACTACCGTCTTTACAAGTTTAATTTCAATGTGCATTCATGCATCCCAAATAATCCAATTTTGTAAACACTCAAACTACTCTTGATAAATCTCCTTTCCACTAAGGACAACTTCAACTATGGAAACTATTGAAGTCATAATTGTTTTGTAGCCAAATAAATTATTCAAACAAATCTTTTTCAAATATGTGAAGTAATCCCCTAAAAGAAAATATAAATCCCTTTCTCCTTTTATTTTAAATAAAATTTGGCACACTGATTTGATGATGGTTTTAAAAAATAATCCAATAGAGAACTAGGTTCAACTCTCATTGTTTCCCCTTTCCTTTTTCTCTTCAAGTTTTAAAATTTATTTCAAATCAAAGAAAACTTGTCGTAAAATATTTCCACCACTTTTAACTTCAGTTTAATTAATTCGTAATTAACCACTTTTACTTTTACTTTCTTACTTCCACTTCCTTTAACAATTTTCTTTTTCTTAAATATAATAAAAGAAATGAGAAATATTTTCTTTAATCACAATTTTTATACAGTTTCAATTCACTTGATACTCACAATCTTTTTGCCTATTAACTTTCATGTTTAATTGTTTTTTCTCTATTCACTTCCACATTTCTTACTCTCCTTCTTTATTTGTTCACCTTCTTGGCTTTGCCTACATCAAACAAAGATGTTGATTCTCGAAGTAATATAAAATATATAGGAAATTTATTCACCTTGACTGATTAACTTCCTCCATCTTTGTTTGTTTTCAATGATATCACAACAACAACATTATATTATTTAATTCTTTAATTTTCATACCCCCATGCTCTATATGTAGTCATAAAGTTTGAATTTCGTTCAACTTTGAAGTAATAATAGAAATCAAAGAATTGTACTCCTTGATCTAATATTTTTGAAAATACCTCATATAAAATTTTAAAACTTGGTGAGATTTATTTTACTTATTTTACCCTTTGATAAATCTTTAAGACATTATCATCACCAATTCCAGCATGCAAAATATCTTTAAAATATCCTTTTAATCTCCAATTTCTAGAACATTTTATTTAAGAAAAATTATATTTCCACTCTTTGACTGCATTTTTTTTAATCACCATGCCTCTCTTCCTCTTTAGTTGAAGATTAATTAAAAAAATCATTTGATTAAAATAAGAATTCATTCATTTTATTTACGGTAAAACACAATTTCCCCATTATAGACTTCTCTAGGTACCTACTTCTTCTTGCTTCAACATAAATTCCACATTACTTTTTCTCCTATTAATTCAAAGATGCACCAAGCTATCCACATGTTCTGAGTCGTCTAGATTTTCAACAATGCCATAGACGAACTACTCTAAAGGAGTTCAAATTTTGTAAAAAAAAGGACATCCAAGAGGGCCACAAAACAAGTGATTCAACAAAATCAACAAAATAGATATACCTCGGCTCTGATACCATTGTAAGACACATGATATTGGAAATCAAAATTAACTATATTAAATATTGATCTCAATGAATGATGTATATGATGTACATATAAATACATACAAGAAACTATTGCATCATTTTTTGGGTCTTGTTGGAATATAAACCAATCACCCTAATGCAAACTAACCAAACCTTAATCTAGAGGATTAGATGTCTAACATCTCATTTTCATGATCTTGACAGGTATTATAAAGATCATAAAATAATTTTCTCATTATAATTCTTAGAATTTTAGTTTAGCTGGGAATCTGAAAGAAACACTATGGTTATTATTGGTAATTTTTGTTAGATTAAGCATGGAGTCATGCAATTATGTTGGATCCAACTCATAAAATGATTAAAGAGAACTGTAATTTTGTTAGTAATGATACATGCAACCACCAAAATTATACAGAAAAAGTAGATGAAATTCTAAGAAATGTAAACAAATAGACATGTACAACCTATACACTCCTACATGCATTGAAAAACCACCACTCTTTCAAACGAGTATGAGGCCAAAAATTTCTACTATTCTACTACGGTTCATTCCCATTTCCCGAATTTTAGTTTGGCTACTTCATTTTATCTATATGTTGTAGAGCTCAATTGTTGTATGATATATTAACATAAGCCGATGAAGATGTTAGCTGGATATTATTTTTGTCTTCACGACTGTGCCAAAGCTTATTACAATCGATATGATGTTCACATAGCTCTTCACTCAACGAAAGGATTGCAGTTAACTAAATGGTGTATATGCAGGTAAAATATTTCGCAGCTTTGCTATCATAATATTTTTTTTCCTGAAATAATAAAATATTGTGTTATTCTCATTCATATGAATCAAAAGATAATTTTATTTTAATTAATATTCGCATACGGTTCTTGTATAAAGTTCGTTGATTATCTATTATTAATGCAATTTTTTTTAGTCATTTACTGAAATCGAGTGATGGTATTGTTCAAAACTGGAAAGTCTCACAATTTTCTTTACCTCTCATCTACAAAATGTTGATAGCATTAGGGTTCTGTATATGCGCATATATGTATTTCCATGTTTTGTCATTAGTATGTTAATGGAAATACTTTGTGGTTGACAAATAATGAATAGAAATCATTGAACATAGATTTACTCTTCTCAATATGATCAAACAATTAAACAAAATTACATAGGAGACATCAATAATTAATGACTTCAGTGACAATGAACTAAATTTAAGAGAGCTAGACTCAACTTAGCTAACTATGACACTTGGATGGACAATTATGACAACTAATAAGTGGATGGAATTAGATTCTTCATAACTTCCCTTTCATTTTAACTACAAAAAATTAAATTGAGATGTAGGTTGGTCAATGTCTAGGCTAGACATAGAATTTCAAAATTTGAGATCATCTGGATTTCCTTTTCTTTTTCTTTTTTTCCAATTTCTGTAGCCTCTAAATTGTTTCACCTTATTTGTTTTTTTGTATCCTTCAAATATGAGTTTCTTCATTTGTTGGTGTAGGCCTTACATTGTTATAGATTGTCTAAGCATGTCCTCCTCTTCTTCAAAAATTGCCTTGTATGTGCACTACTGCCACATGTTACTTTCTATAGTGTTCTTTTCATGATCAATCTGCTACAACATAAGTTTATAACAAAAAATAGTCTCTTCATGACCTCAATACCTAAAAAGTTCATTAATTTGTTCATCATCAATGATGTATTCAACATCCATTTTTGAAAATTTTAGGCAAACTTCATCAAGACATGGTGTTGCAAGAGATTTTTCAAGAAATATTAATTCTTCTTCATAATCGCTGAGTTTACCTACACATTGGAAATCGATGATAAGTGTAAAAATATTTTCAGAACCTCATTGGTTATGTTCCTTCTACTCTACAGAGAGATTTGTCCTCTTGTGCTTCCTTGTCTCCCTCTACTTCTTTATTTGTCTTCTCTGTGTGGGATTCTTTCCTTGCCTTTGCCTCTATCTCTCTCTTTGTATCTATCTCTATCCCTAACTCTTTTACATCTCTACTAACCTGTGTCATTGGAAACATGTTTTCTTCCACTTGGTTTTCAAATTCAAGTGGTTTTCCATCACAGAATATCATCATGTCGATATGATGTTTTTGTTGCATCATTTGCAACCATTCATATTTAGCCAACAATTCTTATCGAGTTTTACATCAACAATATTATTTGTCAGATTTTCCATAGAATTGATTGCTCCAATAACACTGTCATCAACAAACTCTATTGTTGGATTCACCAAATTGGCATAAGCAAGCTTTGTTGTTGTATTTACCAAATCTTAATCCATTTACATTTGTGCATAGTGGGATTCACAAGCATCTATGTGCTCCTTCTCTACTTCTTCTGCAAATTCTTCACAGAAATCATCCACATGTGGTTGAGTACAATGGAATTTAACAAACTTTTCATCTTGTTGTAGATCTGTTGCTGTAGATCAACCTTAATCTTCAAGTTCAATGCTCCCACTTACATTGAAACACCTCTTAAGGGTATCTCATGCCTCCTTGGTTGTCTTGGCATATGAAATGAGGGGTAGAATGATACCATCTACATATTATTTTATGAATTTTAATGTGATGGCATCCTTTTCCCTCTTCACTTTCCATTCTTTCTTAAATTCTTGGCTTTTCCCATTATTGAGAACTAACTCACTACTACTCAACAAGAAAATATACTTGTAGACAAAGCTATTGTGTGGAAAAAAAACATCTTTGCAATCGCTTTGCAACTCAACTTCAAAAATAAATAGGTCTACAAATTTTCACAAAAGTGACACTTTCACAAAAACTCTTACCAATATATCGAGAGAAAATTAGAACAATGAAGCATCCTCTGGTTTAAAAAAAACTTTACAAAAGAATTTTTTCAATAACAAGCTCCATTTCTTCTCTTAAAAATATTAGAAAAGCCACAAATAATTTGAGGAACAACCCTTTGTGTTTTTTTTTAAAACAAATCCCTCTTTACCTCTGCCCATCTTTAAAAGATCATTCCAAAAACCCACAAGTAATTTGAGGAACAACCCTTTGTGTTTTTTTTAAAACAAATCCCTCTGTACCTTCGTCCATCTTTAAAAGATCATTCCAAATATGTAACCATCTTAAAATAAATCACATAAAGCCATTTCAAAAAACATTTTGAACTTCGTTTAAAAGGAATAGAAACTCCACTTTTAATAAACATAAAACGTGTTTAAAAAAAAAATGAAGGCAAAACTTGTCTTTAAAGTGGTCTTTTAAATCGAACACTTACCAACAGAGAACCTTGCTCCTGCAAAGACCGTATGTTGAATTGTCATATGAAGCCATGCTTCAACCATTGTGCTTCCATGCGCCCTTTTTTTTAACTCTTTCATGTTCCTTTTCGCACTTACCGAAGAGGTAGTGAGCCCAATTTTCCGCTATCTTTATTTAGATCGTGTCCTTTTAGTCAACAAATAGAATTTTCCATATTTTCAATAATATCTTTTTTGCAGGTTTAAATTCAATGTTTCGCCTCGCTGTTTTTATTAGTTTCTGCTCTAAACACGATACGTGTTAGTGGCAATGAATAGCTAGATGGAAGTCATCTTAATCAAATAGCTATTAAATCCTTTTATATATTAAATTATTCTCTTATTATAATATGTGTATTAAAATTACTTTATTAGTATATCATTTTATTATGATGGTTATTTTAAGGTATTTTAACAGAATTAGGTGTGTGAGGTTGAGGAGCATACGAGGATTGTGGTAGCTATCACAACTTGAATGCAGAGGTAGAAGATATCCAACATTGTATGTTGTTCCATAATTTGTATCACCAAAGTGTAAAAAAACAGTTTCAAACATTTTGGGAGTTAAATGGCCTTTAATTACGACGAATGTTTTTTTAATACAGAGTTGTTTTATTCGTGTCTTCCTAGTTTTCCTATATCCACTGGGAGTTTGTTAAGTGTCCCACCATTCTGTCAAAACATGCACTTGTATTTGTACAATTGGCGAGATAGGTACTATGTTCTACGATGACAAGAAATGGTTTTCAAACGAAAATATATGAAAATAATTTCAAAATCGATCCCAATATAGTGATCATTTTATAGATTAGATTTTAACTTTATATAGGGTATATATGAACTTGAAATTAATGGTGTCGTTTTTCCAATCCCATTCGATATCACCAATATTTCTTTAATTTAATAAAGAAAATAAATTCGATTTCACCAATATTTCTTTAATTCAATAAAGAAAATAAGGAAAATACCTTTGACATGTCATGATTAAACATTTTATCGATCACTAAAATTAGAAATTAGATTTAAAGTTAAGGAATTGTATTTATGCATTTGTTATATGAAATTGAAATGATTCTTATGATCCTCCCTTTTTCATCTGACACAATAACATTTTAATTAAATAAAGAAAATATTTGAAAGAAGTATTATGATTAATCTATTCAAAATAGTTAGTTATGTCTATGTCTTTCCTCAAAGTTGGTAAACAACTTCCCATTTCAATTTTCGAAAAGAAAATGTAAGAAAACTTACATACGAGTTATATGAATCTTGTAATGAAAATATAAAGGTATTTTGGATGTTGGGAATTGTATTATTATTTAAAAAAAATATTAGTAAAATTAAATGAGAAAAAATTATTATATTAAATGAATTTTCTAAGGGGGTCATTTTATTGCAAGCTTCATTATATCTCCATAACCACTTTAAAACATCTTTGTGTCTAACGATCATCTATCAACCATCCACCTATCTTCTTACCATTCACGGGCAAACAAATTCACAAATTGACTATGTAACCATCAGATCCATGCCTTTGCAATTTAATTTGTTTTGGAGTTATATGAAATGTTTATAAAAGAAATTTGCTCGGCCTTATCTTATACGTTGATGTACCAACATTTTACATGTTAATGTGATAAGAAGTTGAAACCAAGGAGGTTGACATAGTTGGTTTTGAGTTCTTTAACAATGTCTCCACCAACACGTGCAAAAAAATGTTGAGAAAGGTATGAGTTCCCATAATCTTCAAAGTGGCTTTGTCATAAACCAAGGTTGCCTCATCTATTGTCTCAAATGCTCCAAATCACATCCACACTTATTTTCAAGATGAATATATGTTACAAATTCCCCCCATGGATGCCTTTTCACCCCCTTGTGGTGTGTGTTTGTAGTCAAGGATGTTGTCTACCTCTCTTTTTGAATATTCTATGATTCAACAATCATTTACTAATATTATAAATATCTTTGACTTAACATATTATTTTCATGCTCAACCTTCATAGAAGGCTTGGGAACTTTTATAAATTCTTCTTGAATTTGTGTGTATTAATTACAACTTCCAAACAATTCACATACATTCCTGTGAATGTTCTCTTCCATTGCATTAAGGTTACATCTAATTTGGGATTAACTTTCTATGCATTACTATTGTTTTCCTCATAATTTAGGGACTTCATTGGGCTCACTACTCATATAACCTATGATGGCGGATAATATTTTTTTAGTCTTCTCTTTATCTGCATGTTGATGTAATCATTCATGTGGTTATTATATCTTTAGAACACCATGGAGCATTGGATGGAAATGGATGGATGAAATGGTTTATATTTCAATAACCAAGGGTCTTAACATGTATATACAAGTATTTAATGAGGATTCAATGTCACCTATCTATCTATAACCTATTCATCATCGATAGGATTACAATTTGTAACATGGAAGTAAGAAGACATCACTAACAAAGCCACCCATTGGAGTAACATCGATAGAAACAACACATGTGTGACTAATATCAAGGCAGGAATCCCCATTTAAAACAAACAAAAAAATCAACATTTTGAAGCCTCAATTTGGTTATTTATGGGCTTGGATTTCTGGATGATATGGTCTTGAGGGGAAACAAGCTAAGGTCAAGGGTGAAGACAAGAATTGCGATTTTGGAGACAAAGTTGAGGAGGAACCATTCACTTCTATTTCTTAGTAGCAAACCACCACCAAGGTTGAAGGTTAAATTCTCATCCTAACAATTCTCCCTTGTTTATTTTTTTGAATAATTCCTTTGCTAACACATAAGCTACTTGGTGGTCCTTTCAATCCATGATTTCATAGCTCTATTTGAATTGTAACAACGACCAATGAAAATGTCATGCAACATAATGATATTGTATTTCCTTCTTCCCCAATAGTCATTGGAAGATTCTCTTTATATGTCACCATTTTATTGTTCTTGAGATCTCCATTAGAAACACTAATTGTGTTTGACTTAATGAAAAATGGTTAACTCAAGAACTTCTGCAATAATGTAACTATTGGGTGTTCCTTTTAAAGCTTCCCAAATATGCTAGTTTATATATAATTGAAAATTTGTTCAAATATTTTTTAAATATAATATAAGAATTTCATGTTTAATAGGAAAGAACTAATATTCTATTGTAAAAAATGCATACTTACATGTCCATTATTAACCCCACTACAGAGGGAGGGTAGCACAAGATTCAAATCCAAGATCTCCGGTTCGGTGAGACTTCATTCCACGACCATCTCAGGTTTGGTGAGACTTCATTATATGACCATCACCACTTGAAGTACCCAAAAAAACAAATATATATTAATTTCAATTACTTTTTATAATTAAATATAAAATTAATTAATTATATATAAAAAAAATTACAAAATATTTTATATAACGTAAATCAATTTTGTTATTAATATTTTGTAAATATTAAATATTCAATCGCTATGAATGAACGATACGTCACCCTGATGCTAAGCTGTGTATTCCTTCTCTCTTGCGGAGTTCTTTTCTTTAAGCTTTATAGCTATAGATAACTGATTCTACATTGATATGATTTGAATTTACGGGGTTGTAAAAGGCAAGTTTTAACCGTTAATGTGATTGATTACCAATTTCACGGCAGCCTTTCTTCTGTCCAAGTTAAAGTTAAAGTTATAGGCGCATATACGTTGAAAATTAAAGTTGTACCACGTCTGGAAAAGATTCAAACTCGGCAGTAAATTGGACATTAGCACGTCCCGAAAAGATTCAAGGTCAGTGGTCCCGTGGACATGCGAAGTTGTTATTGGAGCACGGCAATAATATTGAGAAGAGTCGAGACAAATATATCAGTAAAGCAAACCTATAAGAGCCATTGACGCAGAGAATTTCGTACATGCTATTTTTTTGGGTTAATTGTTCCGAGGCACAAACATTAGCAAAACGACATAGAGGAAATGTCTATGCCTATTGCAATGATTATTGAATGACCCTGCAAACGACGGAAGGGACGCCGATGGGCAAATGGATGTCAGTAAATGTTTGCCTACGTTTCAATAATCAACGATAATCTCTGTAAACGACGAAAGGGACGCCCATTGAGAAAAAGCCATGAAAGAAATGTCCGTTATGATGTGATGGTCAATGATAATATCTGCAGACTACGGAAGGGACGCCAATGAGGAAAAACGCATGAAGGAAATGTCTGGCTATGTTTCATTGCTTACATATCGTCTCTGCAAACGTTAATGTGGCTTGAGTTATTGGTTTTGTTGTTTCATTGTTTTTTTAGTTTTGCCACTAAAGTGCAGAATCAATTAATGAATGGAGTAACGTAATTAAATTAGTTTTTGTCAATATACTTTGGTGCCGAGAGAATGTATCACTAAGTTAATTGTGTGATTATGTTATATATTTATGGATTTTGTTGTGCTTAGCTCTTCAATAGCATCAACATGTGTGTAAAAAGGTTAAATGCATGATTGATTTTCATTTGGGAGATAGAGAATGTTAGAGGTTATTATGCCTTAAATGAGTTAAATGAGAAACTCAAAAATTGTGGTGGTGAAAAGAACATTGTTGGAGAGATTTCGTGGGGATAACTGCCAAGAAAAATGTGATATGAAAATTGTAATTTGTCATTTTTGTATTAAGCATTAAATTGCCCCTTCGAATAATTCTTACATTAGAATGTAGGAAGATTTTGCTTGTTAGTGGTTAGAGCCTGTTGAGATATTTTCTCAACAATATTCTCCTATCTTTGAAATTGTTGGATCTCATGACCACTGTTTATGTGGCTTATAATTCGGCTTTGGGTGATGAATACAAACTAAATTATGAGAGAATTTCAGTACAATGTGTGCTTCTCCAAATTTCTTGTATAAAAACAATTATTATTAAAAGCAATGATCCAACCCAAGTTTCAATAGCCACATATGAAAAGAAAGGAAACTGTTAGATCTCATAACCACTATTTATATGGCTTATAATTTGGCCTTTGGTGATGAATACCAATTGAATTATGAGAGAATTTGAGTATAATGTGTGCTTCTCCAAATTTCTTGTATAAAAACAATTATTATTAAAAGCAATGATCCAACGCGAGTTTCAATAGCCACATATGAAAAGAAGCGACACCAAATGGAAACACCACCTTTTCAGAAATCATTTGTTAATAAATTAAGGAGATGAACAAACTTAGGAATATGAAAAACTATTGGCATACTTTTCATATTTCCATTGGATCATGAATTAGATGAACAATATTCCCTTGTTTTGGAATCTCAACCATTCATTTTATTGAAGATATAAATTCCTCAAGCCCAATTCCAATATAGACCGAAATGTGACATTTCATAATTAAATTTTTAATAAATTACAGTGATAACCACTTTTCACAAATCAATTTTTAATAAATTAAGGCGATGAGAACACACTTAAGAATGTGAAAATAGATTGGCATACTTTTAATATTTTCCATTGTGTCATGAATTACATGAACGATATTCCCTTGTTTTGGAATCTCAACCATTCATTTTATTGAAAATATAAATTCCTTAAGCCCAATTCCAATATCGACCATGCCTTCAGGATAATTATCGAACTTTTCAGAATATCTATATATATATATATATATTCACTAACATAGTTACAAATTTAAAATGGTATTAGATGATTAAAATAGTTTAGATTTAAATTTGTTAAACACACATGGACAGCAAGACAATGTGAAAGATAAATCAGTGAGTACATTTTTTTATTAACAAGAGATGTACATTTATAATACAATGTTGTGACTCTTGGGTTTCAGATCCCAAGGTCTCTTGGACAGCTTTTGTCCATTCGACTTCCACACTAACCCATTAGGATTAGGTGTCCAACATTCCCCCCCTTAATCCGAAGGGTTATGTATGAATCCAAGAAAAGAGCTGTAATAAAAAATATGCAAAAAATACATGGCAGCACTAGGCTGAATGTGCTCTATGAAATGTTGGTATAAAGGGCGGTGGTTTAAGGATGACCACCAACACTGGAACGCTTAGTGCAGTTCTCGGAACTCTTCCAAAACTGGCAAGAAACTGAAGTTTTCTGCTAGAGGAAGTGATCCTATTGTTTTAAAGAGGGAAACCTTCAACCATAAAAGGGAGGTCTCACCCCACATAAAAGGTAAAACTTCAACCTGAAAAGGGAAGTCTCAACCTGTGATGGTTTAAGGATAACCAACAACTCTGGAATGCTTAATGCAACTCCTGGAACTCTTCCAAAACTGGCAAGAAGCTGGTGTCTTCTGCTAGAGGAAGTGTCCTTAATCTGTGATGGTTTAAGGATGACCAACAACTCTGTGATTCCTGGAACTCTTCCAAAACTGGCAAGAAGTTGGAGTCTTCTACTAGAGGAAGTGTCCCAGATTGCCAACTGAAGGCATGCTCAGGGGCATCTTTGTCTCTGGCTACAACTCTGAAACTGGTGTGGCAAGTTGTGGCTCAGGCTCGCTTGATGTGACTTTGAAGCTTGTAGATAACCATCATTTCCCCCCCTGTCAGATACAAGGTGAGATGATGGAGAAAACTCAACTGCAAGACTGTTCAATATTCTGGAACAAGTTCTGACATGTGTTTGGAATATCTTCTTGGCTGTTGATGCCCATTGCGAAGAAGCGATCCATCCGAGATGAATCTTTGTTCTTGCAGGACGTTTGTTTCTGAAGCATCTGTGTGAAGAATGGATGGTTTTATGACAGTGCTTACATGGATGAAGATCAAAACTGTGATCTTTCAAATGGCCAACTCGGTCACAGTGTTGGCATTTCACGATCTGTTGTTGTTGTTGTTGTTGTTGTTGCTGTGGAAGAGGGGCAGAGTCTGGAACAGCTGGAGCTGAACTGTCATGAGAAGCAGGTGAACTGTCATCAATGAATCCAGCACTCTGAAACTGAATGGGCTTGGCATAGTCTGGAATATGAAAGGACAAGTCCTTGTCATATCCAAGACCAGTTCTGTGCTTGTTGTGGACAAGCTGTTCGCAAGGTCTGATGATGGGCTTGGGAAGTGCAGACTGAGTTTCTGCATCTGCATGTTCAACTGCTGCTTTATTTGAATGAACTGTACCATTATTAATATGCTGTTGATGGGTGGTTGTCTCAATGTTCTGAACAGAAACAGGTTCAGAATGGTGTCTATTTCGATGTAGCTCTTCTTGCTGTAGCTGTGATTCAAGCTGCAAAAAATCGATCTTTTCTTGTGCATCATGCAGGCAGGTCTGAATGTCACAAAGAGTGTCTTTGCTAACATTTACCTTCCCACCAATAGTGGAGTGTATTAGTGTATTCAGTAACTCTAATACATAATCAAATCTAGCCATTGTCTTAACAAAGAAATAAACACTCAGCAAGTCTAGACAAACCCCAGCTATTGAAAAGGCACTCAACTAATTCCAGCTAAGAATTTAGCCAATCACTAACAGATTTGTGTCCATCAAGAATGAGAGGCTCAAAGTCCTTCCAACACAGATACAATAGATATGTTTCACCCTTAAAATGCTCAGGTATACCAAGATACGCTTTATATGGATGCACAATTAAATGAATTCTTCCTTCTTTGAAATTCGAACTTCAACTACAGGAATGGATTACATATACCTCTGATATGTCAACTCTAACAGAGATCTGAAGTAGAATATACCAGCAAATGTTAGGAAGAACAGTGGCTGTAGATAAGTGTTATAACATCAAAGAAGCTCCATTCTTCAGCAGGATCCAACTGGGCACTTTCTGGCACTATAAAGATCTGAGTTTATAGTCCTCCTTTTATAGAATCAGCAGCAAGCTTTTGGAGCAAGAAATATATGTATATCAGAGACCCCAACTTCAACAAATAACCCAGATTTAAGAGGCAGCTCGAATAGGCATTTCATAGGGTAGTTTGACCTCCACTAATCAGCAACAATCCTTCACTAACTTGTTACCAGCATGGAAAGTGACGGTGCCAAAGTAATCCAAATCAAAGGGCAAAACATTCCATTAATTGTTGTAAAGAGGGATGGTCGCTTCAACTATGCTTCGACTGATATGACAGCACTGTGGTACCGGCGTAATGAAGAGAAGGCACAGTGGATCATATACGTGACAGATGTTGGTCAATCGTTGCATTTATCATATCCAAAAGCAAGGCAGGTTGGATTTGGCCTAGTTCTTGCTTCAGATGGTAAACGCTTTCGGACTCGTAGTTCAGAGGTCGTTCGCCTTGTAGATTTGCTTGATGAGGCCAAGAACCGGAGCAAGCAGGAACTGATGTAAGTCGAACCACTTATTCAATTGCGTGTTTGGTCCATGCAATTCTGGAAATGAAGAATAATACTCAGCTTGGTTGTACTCTATTCCAGACATCTCCCTTCTGCATATCAGTCTTCTCTTCCTCAGTAGTGTGCTCCCAGCAACTCGAGCCTTCATTGGAAATATGGCCTTTAGGCTCTATATGCACAGGTATGGTATTAGCAGCTATCTCGATGGCCAACTAAGAATTTTCCAGCAACCTTCCGCAACGGAATTTGTCCCACACAGCTCTTAGAGAACTAAACTCAGTCCCTTAAATGACAACGTTCAGTCAGAGCACATGGAAATGACTGTGGTTCAGATGCCATAAATCGGACTAGGACCTGCAGGTGGTCGTGACTCTGAAATAGAAGAACTCGTCTCCCTTTTGAGCTAATAATTCAACCTCATGAAAAGGATAATTTCTTCTTGCAAGATAAATTCGGTTGCTATGAGGGACTGTCTCAACAGTGTTCAAGAAATGTGCCTCAAAATTCACGAATTTGATCTCAAATCTGGAATGTTTGATTGAGAATGAGATATATGCTCAGAATTTCTCTGTGGATAACTTGGCCCAGGAGATAAAGAGAGAGTGGCTTCAATCTAAATAATTTTGACTGCCATACAATGAAAATCGCTTTCATAATATGCGTGGAACCTTAATCTATCCACAAAGAAAATATGCCCAGGTATCTTGTGCGTGAAAGCAGGTATCTTGTGCGTGAAATTTAGAGAGAGACACGCCGCAAAAGAACCAGCTTACAATCACAATCCCCACGGCCCTACGTTGAGGAAGATCGATCCTCCCAAGAGCAATTCAATTCGAGCCACTGAAAGCAATTGGAACTCGGCTTCTTTTAAGAACTCGGTCCCCTGCTTTTAATTCGTTCCTCTACCAGCGATGCGGCTTCTGCTCTGGAAGAGAATGGCATTCGGCCTCTCAACTGAAGCATTCGCACAACAATCTCGGATCCTTAACTCTTTGAAGAAATGGGCACCCAATCCACGGCCTTAGCCTGGAAGCAAAGCCATGAGTTATGCATACAACATCGCAGTGGCATCAGAATTGAATTCAGAGAGCTCATCAATGCAACCAAAGGGAGCTGAAATGTCTTCGCGATAACAAGATTTTCCACAGTATTTCCATTTCGTCCATTACACAAAGCCAAGGTTGTGAAGAATTGGCCACTCGATTAAGAGCAAGCGTTAAGGACAATCAATTACAACAGCGTTCAAACGTATGAAACGTATGACTGTCAGATGAATGTCAGAGAATGCAGATGATAGAGGCGTTGATGACAGATGCGTCAGAACAGTTAGCCCAGAGTGACCAGTGGAACGGATGGGGAGAGCGACAGGGTGAGCGTTAGACTGAGAATGGCAGAATATATAAAACGCATAGATGTCGAGCGCAGAGAATTGTCAGACAGTAGAGGCGCAGGAAGGCAAGGTGCTCATTAGTATCAAGTATGCGTAGAACGTTACAGATAATGAATACGAGGCCGGCGTTATTCAAGGCAGCTCAGACACAGGATTATGGGCAGAGGTGCAGCACTAACATGCACATAACAGGCCACAGAAAAACAAGCGGCTCCGATACCATGTTAATTCACACATGGACAGCAAGACAATGTGAAAGATAAATCAGTGAGTACATTTTTTTATTAACAGGAGATGTACATTTATAATACAATGTTGTGACTCTTGGGTTTCAGATCCCAAGGTCTCTTGGACTGCTTTTGTCCATTCGACTTCCACACTAACCCATTAGGATTAGATGTCCAACAAAATTTGTGGATTATATCAATATTTTATATTCAAATTAGATTACTAGATAATATGACTTAAGATTATGAATTATTAAAAATCATAAATACAAACTAAAGTATAAAAAATTACATAAGCACATTTTTTTAATAAAATCAATATTACATATAAATACAGGAAGTGATATTTCAAGAGAAACAAATTATCTTGCACACAATCTTATATCTCAACTACACACTAATCTAGGAGGCTATTTAGTTAGAGATAATTTCTCAACCAATTAAATTGTGCAAATGATAGATGGAAACCCCGTTTAGTAAAGCTTAAAACTCTACCTATAATGACCAATAATTCAATCATTATTTATGAGTGCATTGCACTCATAAGACAACTAAGATCTATATTCTATAATAATTATAACATCATTCTAAATTATTATTATTAGCATTTATTATTAAAAAAATAATATATAAGTTAAAAATGTATTTTCACAATATCATGGGTCAATAGCATGACTTATCAATACTAGATATCCAAAATACCATAATACACATTATATGGCATTTGTTTCTGTGAAACTTTTTTAGTTAATCAATTTAATTAAGAGTACATAAGCATATAACTACTTTAGAGATAAATATGAATATTTAATTTCTGTACATTATTATAAAAATTCTAAAATATTTCATGGAAACTAAATCCTTACGAGCAACCTAATAATTAAATTAAAATCTTAAAAATCTCCTAAAAGTTATTAATAAATAAACTAAAATTTTACAAATATAAGAGTTACAAACAATATAATATTTAAATTTCTCAATTCATAAATAATCATTATATCAATTTATATATCTAATTACATCTACTAGATATGATTAAATTTTCAAAAGAACTTCCCCCATCGGGGTGGAGAAATACGGCCAGTTCAAGGCAGTGATGAGATATGGACTTGGCCAGCACACGCCACACATCAAGGCTATCATTATCAGGTTAACGGCGGCGGCTTGCAAAGGAGTACGAATACCAAGACAAGGAGCAGATCGAATCATGGAAATGGCAGGTGAAAGGATCGGCGGCGATCATCTACTACAATAGGGGCTAGGTGGCGGTATTCATTTAAGAACCGAAGCAGGTAGAACGACAGATAATTGGAAACCTGGGAAGGTGGCGAAGGACAAAGGATTTTGGCAGAGAGACTGAGATCATAGACTTAAATGACGTCAAAATGATATGGCAGAGGGAGGAAGAAGGGAAAGGCGGGTGAAGGAGGGAGAAAGGAGGAATACCCGGAGAGAGCAGGAGGAAATAGTGGAGGAAACTGATAATTCCAGAGAAATGGAAATGGATATAGGGGAGGAGGAATGCAGGGCGAGGGTGACCTTTGAAGTAGGGCAAAGCAGTAGAAGTAATAACAGGGGCAGACCGACAAAAAGAGGAAAACGAAGGAGACGTAGGGGACATGGAAGATAATGGTAGGTAGACCACTGTGAGATGAAGAATCCGACCTCGAATCAGCAGAAGAGGGGTCGTCGCTCCATTGGGCAGGCTGCGCAGAAGTTGGAGAGAGCTTACGGCAAAGAGACCAACAAAGACATCAGGAGGATTATAGACGCACTGTAAAATAGAGTTCTGGACGAACCCTCTGATCTAGAAATGGAGGAGTGGAACACCCTTATTCCATATCCCGGGAGTACGAGAGTGTTATAGACATTTTTGTGCCTTACAGCATGAAGCATGAAATGTCAATAATCTAAGGGATCCAAAGTCCCTAAACATGTTGTTCCTACCCCTAGAGGAACAAGGTCAGCAAACCACAGCACTAAATATCAGTTCTCCACCTAAAAACACTCAAAAACAAGCAAATTCTGGATCATGTCAACTGCTCCACTGAGCATCTGCGTTGAATGTCAACTGCTCCACTCTGTACCTGCGCTGATTATCAATAGTAATGGAGGCTACCTGCGCTGGGCGAGATTGGCCAAGTGGCACAGTCATTCCTCAAGGTGTCAAATGCCCAGGAAGCTTCCAAAATGACACTTGGATCAAGGAATTCGCCTTGTGATGAGTAAGAGGATCTAGATCTCCAAGTGGAAGCAAGAAACTCCAAGTGGACTCAAGAACTGAAGAATAACTAAAGTGGGAGAGGACACTAGTCAGCTTCATGCCAGCCTCAAGCTGACTCATCCTTTCTCCAAAACTACTATATATAGAGCTCTCTCATGAGGTCTAAGGGGATTGGAATGTTGTGAATGTAAGGAAGTGCTCTTGGTTTGAGTATAGAACTATTGGGTGATTTGCTTGAAGGAGGTGAAGAGGAGATTTCTTTCTGCTGGGAGGTGTTGCTGGATTGGGCCTCTTATGGTTGTAACACTCTCAGAACTTTACTTCTTCCATTAATAAAGCATTTGAGGTTCTTCTATATGCATGTGTCTCAATGGCGTATTGATACTTGTATATTTGATTTATTCTAATCCTTGAATTAGTTATGAATGTATGCTTCTTGTAGTTTCCCTCTCTTGTTATTTTGCAGATCTTGGTGTAGCTGGGCCAGTGAAAGAGCAAGGAGCTGGGAGCAAGCAGCAAAGAGAGAAGATTGGATCAATCATTAGTGGAAGATAACGGTTAGTGGATCTCTTTCTCCTCTCTCTTACATCTCATAAAGAAGTAATCTTGAATAGCTTTGCATTCGGTTGTTGCTGAGGTGCTATCACCCTTAGAGTGGGATAGGGTCATTCCGTATTGGATACTTTTCCCAACAACAAATTGGCGACTCCACTGGGGATCGTATCTTGTTGGTTGTTTGTGTTTTTGCTATTCATTTCATAAACACAGGGAGTACCGAATCGAACTGCATTTGGATCTTTCAAATGCAAAGTAGAGGGCAGCTACTCTAGCTCAGTTTCTGGGCAAGTTTATGATTTGAAGAGCTGATCCACAAGGACTCTAATAAGCTCTTAGTGATAGCTTTTCATCCTCCTTGTCATCCCTTAGTGTGTACTTGACTGATAGCTTCTGATTTGGCCAAAAACTGTGAATTTTTGAGCAATCTGTGACCCGGAAACCAAGAGAAACGAAAGTTTCGTTCCTCAGTGCAGGCTGTGTGAAGGCTGTCTGCATTTCAGCGCAGTTCCCGAAGGGGCTACCTGCGCTGAATGTCAAACTGGCAGTGTACTACCTGCGCTGAACCAGTCTTGCCTTGTGCTACTGGGGTTTCCTGTTGTTTCTTGCCCTGTTTTCACCTTTGTTTTTGCAGCCTGTTACCAGTCAATGTACCTATCTGAAACCAACTTTCCTTGCCACTATTCCGCCTCGGTTGTATAAAGAAACTGTGTTTGTTCTTTGTGTATTTCTTATATCATTTGCAGTTTCCCATAACGAAAGTGAACTAGTCTTGCTGTGGCCTCTTAGATCTAGACCTGTGATAAAGTGTCGTTTTGATCTGAAGAGTTAGTTTGTTTGTTGTTCATAGCTGATTGAGATTTTTCTTTCGTCATATGGTTTGAATTTATATATTTCTAGTGTCGAAACAAGTAAATCTTAAGGTGTCTTTTGATTTTGGACAAGCTTGTTTGTTTTCACTTGAAATTGAATTCAAAATTATACAACAGCTTTCTTTTTGTATAGCACAAACATTAAGAAAGAGAAAAGAAATACCTGCATTGTGCATGTGCATTTTGACAGCTTGCATGTTGATATAGGAAAAAGTGCATTAGTGTGTGCTCTATGATCTGTGTGAAAAGATGTTGTCTTTCTTTTCCCTCAGTAGTTAATATTTTCAAAGTTGAAAGATTGAAAAGCTTGCTTATCATCTTAGACTGCATTTAGGAGTGTTACTATACATCTCATGGTGATCCATAAAGGCAAACTGCTAAACAAGATCAACCTTAAAATAAATTGAATTTACATAACAACGCTTTGAAACATAACGCAAACACATAGAGGTCTAAGGTAGAGACGTGTTTCGGCGTCGTTAAACGTGATATCTTAGCGTTGAGTGGTTGGGTGATTCCTCCACGGTGAAGCGATAAGTATCAATACGGACTTGTGCTCCCGCGTACCGTCGCGTATATATTGGGATACCCCTATAGGAACAAAGCCTTTATCCATAGGAAACCGTGTCGGCCGCCCTACTGATCGCAATGCAGTGAACACAGCATTCACGAAGATCGACCACCCGTACCGTAAAACATATTCTGTGGTTTTGCGAAAAGTTTGGCACACCCTCTACCTAGATCTCCAGAGCAGTTTCTTTTGGCCTTTTTCAAACTCTATAACTGAAAAAGTCCATCCGAGCATTTGTCACTTCGGGCTCGTTAAAACATCGAAGGAGACTAGAGTCATCTTTAGCTTTTTCTCGACTCTTAAAAAGTGAAAAAGCAAGTTGTGTCTAAAGCATCGTTATAAAATTTATTTTAAACGGAACATAATCACCTCCTATTCCTGCGTTGATCTTTAGGTTGAGAACATGGAACGCCCCAACCAAGGAATTCCGCATGATGGAAATCCTAGTCCTTTCTCCTCTTGGAGAGAAGTTGGTGCGCCCCACATGGCCACATTGTCGCTTCCAGGACTGACAATTGGCCTGCCAATTTGGCTATTCTCAACTAATGTAGTTCAGAACACCATGGTTCCTGAACAGTCGAGTCAACAGTTAGACCAGTCTAGAGCTGCCCACCAGCCTTCTACTTCCTATAACTCTTCCTCCGATCCTTCATCTTCGCAAGGTAGAGCTGGCAAAAGCCAAGCTCCCATGGAGAAGAAGGAGAAGAAGAAGAGAGAGAAGAAGAAGAAGGAGCCTAAGGCGACTGGGGGCAAGCAAAAGACATCTGACAAAAATCCACACACAGCACAGACCGGGCCCAAATCACCATGTGTCATATGTAGAGGAGACAACTTCCATAGAGATTGTCCCTGTATTCCCCGGATACTAAGGGACTGGTCCACTCGGTTGCACAATTCAGGAGCATCAACCTCTGATAGCCATGTTGAATGCTTACCGTCAACCAGCGAAAGTGAAGGTTCAAGACAAAGAGGGGGAGCAAGATCGCCCTGCAGACTGTGTGAAGGCGATCGCGCCATCCACCGTTGTCCCTTCTTAGACGAAGTGAAGAGAGTTTTGGAAGCTCGCCTGGTTTCACCGTTAAGACTTCCTCCTGGATACAAAAAACTCGTGCCAATTCCTTCGTTGGTTGAAAATACAGCTGGCCCGCTCAAGTGGTCAGCTGAAGCGTCAGTCATTGAAAATGAACCTATTGAATCCAGACCAGACGAAAGTCTAAAGGTCAAAACGGCAGTTGACCCAGTTCCGCCTTCAGAGGTTTCATCTTCAAATGACACCGTCATTGAAGATTCATCTTCAAATGGCACCCTCACTTAAGAGAATAAGGTTGACACCATCCAGATTCTTTTCATCAACACAGACTCTGATGAGCATCAGGGCAATGCGCCCATTCCTTTATCGCAGGAAGGAACATCGTCAGGGTCACATCCGGCCGTGTATTTGGTCCCACCACCAAGCAACCTGGTTGTTTCCTTTGATTGGAACCAACTAGGCAGACCCCGGTTGCCAGCCAGTATACCATTCAGAATCATTGTCCAAATTTATAGAATGGTAATGGCTGGAACTATCATTGATGAAGGGGCATCTATGAGTATCCTTTCCTCTATTGCTTGGAAAGCACTGGGTTCCCCTGAGCTTTTGCCTGAGATAAGAAATCTCTCGGGTTTTGATAAAGGAACCAGTCGACCATTAGGGATCCTCCCCAATGTACCGGTTACATTGAAAGGGAAGACCGTTAAAATGAATGTGATGGTCGTTCAAGGACCCTTGGATTATAACCTACTCCTTGGACGAGACTATATATATTGCATGGGAGCTATAGTCTCCTCACTCTTTAGAGTAATGTGTTTTCCACACGAAGGAAGAATGGTCAAGCTCGTAGACCAACTTTCATTTCCGGGATCACGCATCACAAATAGTCACATACCAACCCTGAATGGTCTATTCACTCAAGAAATATCTCCACCCCCAGTCCTCCTTCCCGATGAGTGCGAGTGATTCAGAAAGATGGGACTGGAACCCAGGGGGCATGCATCCTGGTCTGCTTCAGGCAGAGGAAACCCTGGGTATAAGGTAGAATTTCCGCGAAAGAATATGACTAGTCCGTACCCCGTCCGTGGATGGAAGAGGGGTTGTTCTAGAATAGGATTCTTTTGTCAAGGTTACTTGTTTGACAAAGGTCATTCACCATTGTCCACTTCGGTAGACAGTGCCGAGGAAATGTTTTGTTTGAAAGATTAACGAAACAATCTTTGGGTAACCAGAAAGAGGCAAGCCTCCCTCAATAACACCAATGTTTTATCTTTGAGTAGTGTTCTTCTCTTGTCGCAAGTAGCTGCTCTCTTGTCGCAAGTAGCTGTTCTCTTGCGATCTTGCAAAAGAGCTGTCAAAAGTTGGGCTGACGGGAAGACAAGTACCACATAAGACCTATTAAAAATAACGAGAAGACAAGTATCGTTAGCATTAGACTAGCAAGACGACAAGTAGCTGTGAACACCCAAAGAAAAATAGAGGTGGGGGAGAGGAGGGGCGACCTTGAAATTGTATTTTATACCTCGGGGCATGCAAACCTTTTGGAGTGCAAGCTAAGAGCGGTTATTTATCTGTTTTTAAGATTAGCCGTTTCTGAACTTGCATAAAGAAAGGATGAGAGGGAGCATAGCTTATGTAAGATGCGAGCTCTATAAAAAATGGAATCTTGAAGGAGACATTTCTTACCTTATGACTGGGATATCGAGCAGTTTTACCGCGGAATTTATGCTCGTTAAAAAATAGAAAAGCAAGATCCGAGCAGTTTTAGTACATAGTTCATGCTCGTTAAAAAATAAACATAAGATTGAGCAGTCAAGCTCATTAAAAAATGAACATACCCCAGTAAATAACCATTGTGATCATAAATTTATTAACCATAAAAAGCCTTGGTCGTGTTTGCACCTGCCACCTCCATTTCATTTGGCCAATCGTTCACCTCCATATGATTGTTTACCCATTTTGACGAACAACTGCGAAGAGTGATTTCACTTAGCCATCCTTGTGACACTGCCGTGATTGGAAAATTCCAACCTAAACCTGGAATCTGCTGCTATCCCTGTTTATCACTCGTTCCTCAAAAGACGAGTCTTCTTTGAGCTCTTTTCATCTGACTCGTAAAATATGAAAAGTTTGCCGAGTTTTGGCCTTCCAGCTCGTTAAAGTGACCAGAAGAGCTATCCCTCTTCTAGATTTTAATCTTTTTGGACCTGAGGGATTATTGAACAAAAAGGTCGAGCGCTTGTTTTATTCGGCTCGTTAAAGTTATCGAAAACTCATCCCTTCTATATTGTTTTATACTTTTTCGGACTTAAGGGATTACATGACGAAAAAGGAATTTTGGAGTTGACTTTCTGTACCTTTTCAGGCTCTCTAAAAATGAAAAGGACCGAGTTTTCCTTGTCGTTAGACTCGTTAAAATGATTAAATAGCGACAAACTTGTCTTTAGATGAGAATGAGTTTCCCTATCGCTAGGCTCGTTAAAACATAGCGATGGGCTTGCCCGAAGGGCAGGTTATAGAACAAGCATATCTTATCCTCCTCAAGCTTGACAAAAATAAAGAGGTACTGGTCAGAAATGACTGGGGAAAAATTGGGAGAACCTCAAAGCTTTAATGGTAGAAAGTCGCTCTTGAACATGACACTTTTCCTCCGTACCACATCGGGTTGGGTTTTTTCATTCACCGGTCTCATCACCATGGTCTTCGCCAAACCATCCACATTTGGGGTAATGCTACCGATCCATCGCATCAGTGTCGTTATATGTTCAAGAGATGTTGTTCAGAAAGAGTCAACCGTGTCCCATCCACTGCCATACATTATCCTTCATCCACCCATGATCACCACCCTGAATCATATTTCACAGATTGTTTTCACCTCCACTAAAATCATTAGCTTTGTTTCGTGTCACTGATGTGGGATTCATTAAGGCCCTCCTTTGACGGATCGCTTCTTGTCGACTTCAGCTCATTATCCAAGAAGTTGATCTAGGGACAAACCCCCCAGTACTTTGAAGCTTGCATGCCTCAATGGCAAGTTTCTCACTTCTGGCGACAGGTATACATTAATGACCTTCGACCAGAAGATTTTGCGTGGTGTTCGATTCCGAGTCCTTTATTCACACCACGTGAATTGTACTGCAGTACCTTGAGGGTCATTATCATTATCGGTGATTCCTCTCGCGCTTGTTAATGGTTTACATTATTGACCGGTAATCAAGCGATGTCTTTCCATGTTCGAATTCAGCGCAATTCTCACATGGATCGACTTGTACTTAGAGTGAAGATCGAACAAGTTTGAAGACCCCGGATCTAGTTTCATCCATCCGGGCTGCGATATATATTCAGGAAAAATAAAGACATTTGATATGTACATCATTGCAGGAGATGATCATCCTACTCAAAGGATGATAATTTCAGCAGAGAATTATCAGTCTATCATCAGACGATCGTTTGTTCTCTGTACCAAAATGAATTTATAAAGCTAAGCATGGGAATGCCCGCCTCAACTAGATCATGAAAGCAGAATGAAAAATAATGTATTGTATTGTATTTTATTACAGGTCACCTCTCAGCGATTGAATGAACTTCGGATCCTCCTGATAAAGCATTTCACCCGATAAACGACCTCATACTTTAGGGGGCAACTGTTATAGACATTTTTGTGCCTTACAGCATGAAGCATGAAATGTCAATAATCTAAGGGATCAAAAGTCCCTAAACATGTTGTTCCTACCCCTAGAGGAACAAGGTCAGCAAACCACAGCACTAAATATCAGTTCTCCACCTGAAAACACTCAAAAACAAGAAAATTCTGGATCATGTCAACTCCTCCACTGAGCATCTGCGCTGAATGTCAACTGCTCCACTATGTACCTGCACTGAATGTCAACAGTAATGAAGGCTACCTACACTGGGCGAGATTGGCCAAGTGGCACAGTCATTCCTCAAGGTGTCAAATGCCCAGGAAGCTTCCAAAATGACACTTGGATCAAGGAATTCGCCTTGTGATGAGTAAGAGGATCTAGATCTCCAAGTGGAAGCAAGAAACTCCAAGTGGACTCAAGAACTGAAGAATAACTAAAGTGGGAGAGGACACTAGTCAGCTTCATGCCAGCCTCAAGCTGACTCATCCTTTCTCCAAAACTCCTATATATAGAGCTCTCTCATGAGGTCTAAGGGGGTTGGAATCTTGTGAATGTAAGGAAGTGTTGTTGGTTTGAGTATAGAACTATTGGGTGATTTGCTTGAAGGAGGTGAAGAGGAGATTTCTTTCTGCTGGGAGGTGTTGCTGGATTGGGCCTCTTATGGTTGTAACACTCTCAGAACTTTACTTATTCCATTAATAAAGAATTTGAGGTTCTTCTATATGCATGTGTCTCAATGGCGTATTGATACTTATATATTTGATTTATTCTAATCCTTGAATCAGTTATGAATGTATGCTTCTTGTAGTTTCCCTCTCGTTATTTCGCAGATCTTGGTGTAGCTGGGCCAGTGAAAGAGCAAGGAGCTGGGAGCAAGCAGCAAAGAGAGAAGATTTGATCAATCATTAGCGGAAGATAACGGTTAGTGGATCTCTTTCTCCTCTCTCTTACATCTCATAAAGAAGTAATCTTGAATAGATTTGCATTCGGTTGTTGCTGAGGTACTATCACCCTTAGAGTGGGATAGGGTCATTCCGTATTGGATACTTTTCCCAACAACAGAGAGGGTGCCTAACGCTATATAAATAGGCATTACACATGTATTGGGTGATGAAACGTTTGTTAGCCAGAGCTATGGAGAAGGTCACTATTGAGATAACAGAGATAGCCTAAGGTTTGCCGGACATGAAGAAAGAGATGACCAATCTGCAACTCAAGATACAGAAGAAGGACAACAAAATAGAGGAAATTCGGAGCATGTTGAAGGAACTTACCAAAGCAAAGCGTGAGGAGGAAATCAAGAGAGAAGTCATGGTAGACTGAATGCCTTACCCAGTTATTTTTTTGAATTTTGTGATAAGCCGTAGTGAACCAGTCTGTATAGCAGTTTTGTTATGTATCTGAGACTAGTCATTAAGAGACAAAATGTAGATATGGAACTTTTATTCTTTTTGATATGTTGTTTCTCAAAGTGGACAAGTGAACATTCTCAGACAATGTTTTATGAGTGACCAACAGACCCAGTTTCCTTGTGGGGCGGGTTGAGGTCACATATTTTTGTATAGTTTTACTGCTACTGTATATAATAGAAAAGGCCACACCGTAGCTTACAAAAAAAAAAAATCAAAAGAACTATTACCTTCAATTTAAATTCTAGGATTTGAAAACCCTTATCCCACACATAAAAAATGTCAATCTGTAATGACCATGGCTCTGTAATCTGTCATTGCTACAATATTTCTCAATCATTATAAGAAATTATTTGGTTACAACATTTTCTATTGGTAGGTGGGAATTCCTCTTCCATATTGTTAGATATTCTATGAGTGGGCACTAATTACCCATCCATATCTCTTACAGGCTATGATGGAATCTACAATCCGAGCGTCTATTGGACATGAATGATCATAGATGAGCTAGTGGGAAGACATGTTCATGCCAAGAGTGCCACGCATTCTATAACCAATATGCAGCGCATCATCAACAATAGTCCATTATCAAACATGCCTCGGTTAGAGCACAAAAATTCAAATTCTCATGACATGATGAATATTAGTGAACTAGGTATGTATTTTATCTCTATGTATGGTATCCTGTAAGGTCACCTTACCAACCATCACTAGTAAAAATAAGTCAAGGTCACATTGAATACTATTACTCAAATTTTACTTTATTTTATTTTTGTTTTTGTCATAATATGACTAACTTAGGTATCATGTAACCACGTTCCTTCAAGTATTTCAATGTAAGAATATAACATAAGAAGTCGGGGATAACATTCCTTTAATATCACAAAATATATTGTCCCAACAACATTTCCAAATTCATCAATTAACATTCTCAGTCCCAATTATTAAGCTAATGATTCAATCATGAGAATTGTATAATAAATGTTGTAGCAAGAGAAACTAATGTTACCAATTCAGAAGAATATTATTCTTCAAAATGTGTCAAGTAAAATAATGCACCTAAAAAAAGTGGGAACCAGTAGTTGTTTTCTATAGTCATTGAAGCACAATAATTCACTCATGAATACATGCAGCTCATACAAAACTTATTATGCTCATTTGCACAATTCATATAGAGTTAGTCACCACAAAATTGTTTCCAACAACAACTATTTTTTTAAATAAAAGCAACAACTCCCTTATTCTCTATTCACACTTCAAAAAATCATTAAATTCATTTTCACATTCATACAAAAACTTGGAGACATAGGGAGCTACATCCATTAAATTATTTATTCATAAATTTTCTAGTGCATAAAAGGTACTGTAAGTAGGAAATTTACTCTAACAATTTGTATGCACAAAAACTACATCCATTGAAGTTTTAACCAACACTTTAAAAGTATGCAATCTACAAACTACATTCATTGAAGCCTTTTGACAAATACTTTGCAAGCATGAAATCGACATTCATTGAGGCATTTTAACAAACACTTTGCAAACATGCAATCTACAACCATTGAGGCATTTTGTCAAACACTTGGAAGCCAAAATCTCTTAAAGAAATTTGACATGAATATAAGATTCTCCCTTAACCTATTTAGATCATAAAATTTATATATTAATTATTCAAATGAAAAAATATTAAAACAGTGACAAAATCATCTTATTCTTTCACCCAAAACTTGAAAATAGATGTACTTAGTTGGCAACAACAATTTGCAAAATCGCCGAGATTTATGATATTTGTTTTGAAAATTGTTTTTTTCGAACCAAATCGGGGGTTACAGGTTTTGAAGGCACATATACCCCATGATGTTGTCCTTAATCGGTACAAAACCATGCATAGATGTATTTTCAAAAACTAGAAAATATGTTGTCTGCAGGAATTTCATTTACAATTTTTGTCAAACAAATGGCATGCAAGCCTGAATCTATAGCGATCCAAAACAAATACCAACCTATAATTAAATTATAATTACTTATGTATTGTCTAAATTCCTCTCAAAATCATTTCATCCATTGTAAGTGAATTGAAAAGCTTTGAGATTCATCAACCATTATTTTCATTCAATCATTCTTAGAAACCCATGGAAAGCATCTTGAACTATTTCAATACATAATAATTGAAAATTACGTCAACGATTCTCTTTAAAACTCTTGTATTCCATATTGTCTTTTTCTAACATTTTTATTTTAACGACTAATCTAGAGAATTCTCCTCATATATTTTAGGTATGAATCTATTTCTTGCTCTAGTAAGCTGGAAGTTAACACTTATTCATGAATAATGATAAAAATAATAATAGAATTTCTAATTCACGTATTTTTTTAAACACTTTGAAAAATATCCTGAAACCCTTTCTAAAACATGTCTCCAATTACATGAAACAAAACTATAACTCATGAACTCTTACCCAAATCCTTTGAAATTTCTTTATTGCCATTACCTTTAGCGATATTTTTCTTTCCTTTCTCAAATGCTACAATACCAATGTTAGCACAATAGACTACAACAATAATAATTCCATAAAATCTTCAAATATAAACATACGTTCATATAGACCAGTCTTACTCTTCATTTTCAGCCATCTGATTAAATTCAAAATAAAATAATCTTAAACCAAAATTAGATTCTGACAAGAATTTAAATTTCTACCTTTTATTTTATGCTAAAGCTATATCGTAATTTTAGGACAATAAAAAATATACCTAAAGATATATTCAACTCCAATCGCTGAGAATAGGATCCATCTTTGATCCCTTAACCAAGTCATTTGAACCATCCTATTTTCCATAGAACCATATCTAGGGAAAACTTCTCCCCTTCGAACCCCTGAGTTGTAAGAGCTCACAAACGATACCAAAATATAGTAGTAGAGAGATATCCAACGCATGTTGAGGAAGATAAGTTTCACTTCCTCCCAACAATAATCATGGTTAGATCCACCAGGTAGAGCTACTTAGTAATTTACTTTAGGAATTCAAAATCATTTCGAAAGAAATTGGCTACTCTCCAAGTCTCTCACTCTCATAATACTTTTCAAGTATCTCGAACTCTTGGTATCACAATGCACCTCCCCCTCTCCCTAAGTGAGAATACATGAGACACATATATAGGAGGAGCAACAAAATCTTGTCATAAACAAGGAGTAATATGCATGCCTTGTATTCCATTTAGAGGAATGTAAGTCATGCCATTAAGCAAAGTTATTCATGCCTTGTGTTCCATTTAGAGGAGTGTAACTCATGCCTTTAATAAAAGATATGCATGCCTTAGTTAAGGAGAGTGTAACTTATGCATCAAAGAGAGCGTAAGAGGAACAATTTATGACATGTCTTGAATCATTGTAATCATTGCAACAAAGAAGGACACCAACAAATCATGTGCTCGATGCTCCATGTTCTGGAAACATCACTAGAGGAGCCAAAAGGTGAACATGTTCAATAGATGAATCCACACCATTCACGGTTGTCTACTTTATTAAGTTGGTATTTTTAGGGGTAGTAGCTTCTTATGGCGACCATTGTGAATCATACGTTGCAAGTAAATGTAAATATGATGCCATTTTTCTCATCACTTCAAGACGCAACAATGGTATTTTGGCCTTTCCTTATTAGTATTTGAGGCATTAATTACTTTTTATGTAATCCCTAGCCAATGAGTGTGTGCTATGAACTCTTGGCAAGGAGGGGCTATTAAGTCATGTGTGGTGTGCATGATTGCAAGAATGTACCAGTTTTGTGTGCAAGTGATTGAAATTTTTGATTGAGACAGTATGCTAGTTCTTTTGGGGTCCAAAATCTCTTTAATGGGGAGGATTGGTCCAAGTGGATTGATCCAGGTGGATTGATCCAAAACAGATCTTGAAAAAACCTCTTAAGTCTTCAAATGTGTTTTACGCATGTGTTAAATGGGAAGATATTATTTTTAAAAACAGAGTAAGAACAGAGAAACGCAATAAAGCATAGTGCCTTAAAGAATGCAGCAATAATGCTCAGGGGCCGTTGGATCCAAAATATTAATGGATGGGAGAAAAAATGCAACAATGGAGTAGTTTTAACTATCACATGGGAGAAGAGCCAGAAAAGTGTTAAAAACCTTTTCCATGACTGAATTGTGATTGCGATCAATGTGATTTGATATGGTTTGTTGGATCAGGCACGCAGATCAATGGTATAGATCCATTACAAATATCACATCGCAAGAACCAAGGTGGAATGGCCTTAACGTTGTAAGAACTTGTATTGTGAGCTGTCAGATCGGGATCAAGGATCAATGACTGAGATTGAATCAACGATTGATTTTAGGGAAAGTTGAAGACTGGAGCCACGAAACAACGATATGCGGATATGCCGATCACCGATCAGAGCGATATGTTGATACGTTGATCGCTGATGAGCCTGATCAGAGTGATCGATGATCCCCGCTATAAGAGCTGTTGTGGCATGTGATAAAGCATGGACTCGACATGAGAATAAAGTAGATTAGATATCATTTGAGTTCCATTTTTTTAGGTTTTTTAGTGTTTTCATGTATTATTATGTTGAGCGTAAAAAGGGTTGTTTTTGGGGCTTTGCTGCAGAGAAAGGTTAGATGGTCAAATTCATCACGCCCGTCGATCCTTTCGTTAGAACAACTTCTATTCTAAACAAACAGATTCCTTGCTTTAAGTGGCCCTGTAACAAAAAAATGTTATAAAGCATGATGAATGAAGAAAAGTGCATGGGGGAGAGGATAGTGCACGCGGTTCAAGGTAGGAGCATGTAGGAGGGGCGAAAGCTCATTTTGTCAAAACTTGACAAATTTTATATGGTTTCAGCCCTTATTGATGCCACGAATGTAATGTCACTATCCATTCCTCCATCTGAGTTTTTCATTTTTTGGCGATTTTCCAAAATGGAGGTATAAGACTCCTCTTTTGTAATTGATGACTGTATTTTTCTTTTTCATGCCACTTAATGAATGAAGGCCTCCCCATTGATCGAGCAGGGCCTGGAGACATAGTGCAAGTTGGAAGATCTCCGCTATCAAGTCTTGTTGTCTTCTTTCATGCTTTATGTGTTTCTCATCCTTCCTCATGTGTACATTAAGTTTTCTTTGTTAAACTACAATGTATGCATGTAATTCTTTAACACATCTATAAGCAAACGATCATGGATTATTGTAAGAGGAATATGCATTATTTGATGAGTGCATAAAACAATGTGTAATGTATTATTAAAAGAGAGATGTTTACATAGAGCCATGAGAGTCATCAAGGAGAGAGTTGTGAAGTGATTGAGGAGATGAAGGTGACTTGTATTTCCCTGTTAATAATAATATCATAGTCTCATAAAGGATAATAATAATATTGGTAATATTAATAATATTGAGGATTAAGTTCAGATTGAACTATTAGGATCAAATAAGGATAAGTTAAGTGTTTTTCCTTTAACTATACTTGATTTCCAATTTATGCAAGGTGATTTACTATTTCTGGAAAGTCATGCTTGAGATGTTGGACATGACTTTCTATTTTTACAAAGTCACTCTAAGATTGTTAGAAAATAGGTTTGATTAAGGAAATTCATCCTTGAGCTTCCCATGAGTGGTATTTTTCTTCCGAAGAATAGGAATTCCACACCCCTATTACATGCATTTTCGTTCCTTAGTAGATTGAGGACTCTGCACCCTAATCTACTAAAGATCCAATATTCCACACCTTGATCTTTTTAAATATTCAGGATTGTTCGCCCTAAACATTTTATTATAGTTACAAGACTCCACATCTTTATCTTTCATGGATTTAGGACTCTGTGACCTAATTCTCATGACCTCTCATCTACTCTGCTTTGAAACTCCACGCTTCACCTTAAGGTATTTATTGTCATTTCATACCCATCTAATAGTTCATTAGTAAGTCCTTGTTCTAAGACCCACACACATCACAATTTCATAGATCAAAGGAATCAATGAATTTCATAATTAACTTATTCACATTTTACCAAATATTATGCATGACTTCCACAACCATTTTGGCTCTAGAGAAAGACTTCCACAACCATTTAAAATTTGAACATCCTTGTTTGAAAATAACCATGTACCATGTCACATCCTTCTCAATAGAAGATTAAGTATATATAATCATATAAATCATGTATCATCCATATGTCACAGTTAACCATATGTTCCACATAACTATGATCATCCATGGATCTTTGTGTTTCAATCCTGAATCACCATACATGTCATACACCTATGCCCACACTAGGATACCAAAAGAGAAAACATCGATAATATGCTCTTAACCAAAATCAATTCTTATACGCACAACGATAGATATTATCCTAAGCACACAACAACTAGGTGACCCAAACCAGGTCTATAACATATAAGAATTTATGTAAGTCTATCATGCATAATATTATATCATTATATCAAAACCACCCTCTCTAAGTTTCATCAATGCTATCTCATGAAGAAGGGACACTACATACTCCCCCTCTTTTGCTAAACTTGGCCCAAGTTTTTTCCTACAATCATAAGATACTTAGTTATTTTCGATTCTCCTATCACTAAGGTGTTAACCTTATGTATATGTATTTTATATCTTTTTCTTCACTCCAAACCATAGTTTAATGTTTTCTAAATTGGAAGAAACTCCATGAAAACTGAAACATACCATTCTTAATCAAGTAGAAAATATATCCATTCCATATTAGGCATGTTTCTATATAAAATGCCAAATATTTCTATATCCAAACCAGCCATACAATTTATAGTGCCATATCAAAATACTATTTTATGTAATTGATATGACATCTAATTAATATATCTATATTAATTTGATATTTGACATGTTCTTCCTTTTCTTAATCTACATCAATCCTACATGTGTCATCTTCTTGGTTCTATAGTATGTTGAGCTTTCGAAGCGATAAATATCTCACGCATTGGTTGTAAAAAAAAAAAATGGTCCATCCCATCTCACAATCAAATTTGCATACAAGAAGCATAAAATCATCCACATACAATTTCCAGTGAAGCTATGCAACAAAAACTGATGTCATATATAAACCCACTCTTACATCTCACTTAATATATGTCTTCTCAATCCGAGTTTCCCCTTTTCATTCCATAATACGTTCTTGTGATCAAAATATTTTGATCTACCATAGTTTTTACTAAATGCTTACTCTTTAGGAAAAATCACAATTTTAGGTTTAAGACAACATTTTTTTTAAGCTAACAAGCTAAGGTTCCATACAGTCCTCATTGACCTGCTTTTGTATTATAGACCATTCCTTTAATTCCCGTAATATTCATTATTATTTACTCCTCTTACTTGAGAATCAATTATGAATGATTCACTTAGAACATATTAATTCCAAAAATAATTAAAGATATTTTTTCGAAAGGGCTTGTAATCAAGAACAACTTTAATAAATATACAAATACAATATCTATATTATTTAATCTACCTTTATAACTATAAGTCAACTTGTTTTCCAACTATAAAATCACTCATGATTTCCATTCAATAATTAATCAATCCATTTGGTTTCACGTCTTATTCCTTACTATTAATACACACACAAAAAAAAAAAAAAAGGTTATGAAAACCACACATTTCTCAAATTATGAAGAATCTTGTTGATTTTAAATAAGATTTACACTATCATAAAGACATTTCTAGCCTAAGGATATTTTTTTTTTTAACTACCTCTCAAAAGATTATAGCTTTTTGCAGGACTACTAACTACTCATACAACTATACATCGAAGAACAAAAGTCCTAAATCCTTCAGTTTCTTCCGTTCCACATATAATACAATCATATTAGGCTTCTACATCATGCAAGAATTCTAATACATCAAAATTTTATCTCACTCTCCTTCAATTTCTCCCTAAAAAAGTATCAGTTCTTGTAAAACAAGAACTCAACTAAGATTTTCATTAATCACATGCCCTTTTCTTTAAGTTCAAATAAAACAAAGTTCTCACCACATAAAATATTTATCTTCTAAACATGTTTTTTTCCAAGGAAAAAAACGGTAACCTTTTATTAAAGAATTAATGAAAAGTTACACAAGCAGATGCATTGAAGCATTTCGTAAGCTGCCACATGGGCTCGAGTGCTTTCGCACCCCACGCAACATTAGAAGACTAACGTGAACAAAGAATAAGAAAAGAGAAAGAGAGGAGAGAGAAAGAAAGGGCAAAAAAAAACTGAATTCCGGCTGTAAGTAAAACTCACGCTTCAAGTTTTTCTCCCCTTTTTCTTTTCAACCTTGCGCCACTCTCCTTGAGTGGGCTCGATCGAAGCAATGACTAACTGTGTTTCTGCATTCTGTGGGCCTGTTTCTTTGTCTGAGTCTGAAGTATCTGAGTGGTGATGCCGTTTGATGCCTCCCATGCTTGGATCCACGCTTGTCATCTCTGCCTGATTTTGGTGAATCTTTGTGTTCTTGTTTGCTGATGTAGTAAATTTTCCGGAATCTGAGGACAAATGTTCCTGATTGTTTGCCGTGGGGGTGGCAGTCGCGGCATTCTCCCCAATAGGATCATCATGTTGTTCAGGTGGGGAGTTAAGCTCCCCCTCATCCTCTATTTCTTCTTCTGGATTCACTGTGCATTGCCAGCCTCTTGGTTTGTGAACTTGTTTCTTGTTCCTTCTGTTTTCTCTTTTGTTTTGTAGACAGTTATTACGTAGATGTCCTGTTTGTTGACAGCCTCGATATCTGAAGGCCGTGTTTTCATAATCAAGAGGCTGTTTCCACTGAGAGTTGTTATGGATCAGAATTATATTGTCAGGAAGCCCTTGACTAAGATCAACCTCCACACAAATTCTGGCAAAAGTATGAATGCATCTTTCTATTCTTTCCACATCTTGCTTGATGAATGAACCTATGGCATTCCCTATCGCTGCAAAAACATTAGGAAACCAGAAATGTAATGGTAGGCTGTGGAGCCTGACCCAATCCGGCATTTTGGAAATCACCATAGAGGAGGGTTCAAAACCCGGGAACCAGGGGGTCATGAAGAGACCAGCATTGCCCCAGAACCGTGGCCCCTCATGGAGGGAAAAATCTTTTTCCTTAACCGAGTCGAATTTTACAATAAAGAAGCCCTTGGAGCACAAATGGATGTCACAATTTGGGGTCCATGTGGAGAAGATCCATTGTCTTAAAGCATCTGTTTTAGGCCAAAACCCGTTGAATCTGCATATGACAGCCAATGAAGAAATATCAGAATGAAAATTGTTTACCTCAGGCAAGTCAATTTGCAGAATAGGAGTCTGTGATCTTTGCTCCACAATGTAGGGACCAGGAAGATCTGGTGTTGGTGATGGCTTGTTTTTGGCTTCCCCCTTCCCTTTGACAGCATCTTTAAAAGAACCAATGCCTTTAGGGCCGGAACCAAAGCTTCCTCCTCTCAGCCTTGTGCTTAGAATGATAGTTGAGTCTCGACCAATGCCATAGTGCTGTACTGTAAAATTATCCTGCAGGATTTTACCTGCATGTATCAAGCTTAGCAGGTTTGATGGGATGCCTATATCTGCTTGTATTTCATCCTTTATATTTTTTATCAGCATTCCTGTCCAGATTTGCTTGCAGATAGTTTTTCCTGACAGGGTTCTGATGAAAATTTGAGTTCGATCCTGTTCTGGGTCCTTGAGGGCTAGCTTAGATTTTTTACCCCCTGAAACTACTGCTATTTGGGTCACAAAGGCGTAAAGGGGGGCAGGTTCCCCAAGGCTATTTCTCCTATGCTCAAGAAAAATATCCACAGGTCCTGTGCGTAACAGGGGAATCCTGTCCTCTGGACTTGTGTCGATTTTGGAGGGGATGACCCATGGCCTTGAAGTCTTCTCCGCCTGGGGATCTTGCTCTCGCATCTGTTTGGATGTGAACAGGGGGACAACGAAACACAAGAACCATGAAGCAATGCCCATGCCCCTTCCTTGTTTATCGGTCTTTCCCTTAAAAGAATTCCAGAAAAAACAGTTCGATTTTCCCTCCCCAATAAAAATGTTGAAACAACATCCAGTTGAGAATAATCCCTAACACGAATATGCTGCAGAAGAAAAAATCATTCGTATTTCCCCACTGCTAAGAGCAGACACATTCGGGGAAACCTAAATAATAGACATCGGCAAAGGAAAAAACGCGGAGAGAAGGTTACCCACGCATCAGCAGCTTCATCATTCATCGCCCCCAACAGTAGATGAAAAACACCCTTCTCAGCTATGGGCTCAGATCTTTGAGCAACAGCAAGAATGCCCTTCTCGGTTTTTTGACTGTCCACGGAGCAAATTTCATCCATACGCTCCCCTGCTTCATGAGAAAAGCTCGAAACAGTATGCCATATTTCCAAAAATGTCTCCGTCAAAGAGTTCGTTCTGAGGCTGCTTAGGCAGATGTTCCTTTTAGAGATTTCGGAGCCCAGAAACCCCCGGCCGCCATAGGCCGCGACAAAGGATGGCGCCCAGGCGATGGGGCCGAACTGCCGGGGGAAGGAGCGCGAAAACCTAGCAGGAGCGGGCGCCATTTTTTCAAGCCTGAATTCTCTATCTAATGGTGTCTCCATCTTCTAAACATGTTAGTCTCTTAACAATTTACAATTTAATCAAAGTCCAAGAAATAAATTCATCAAGTTCATAACCAATATGAATTTTGACTTGATCACCTAGCTAGAAATAGTTTAGAGCAGTTCATTAGATCAATCCTCATAATTTCTCTAATTAATTTGGTTAAATAAAATTCAACCAATATTCACAGACAAAATAATTAAAGAGACTATTACAGATTTCCTATACCTAATTTGTCTTGAGCCAATAGAAAAGATATTTCATCAACTTATCACAATAATAGTTTTCTACATTTCAATCATTTGAAAATAATTTTAATTCTAACTAAATCCAACACATACAAAATAATTGAAATATTAGAGGATAGATACCTAGTTCACACTTGACTCCACATATCAAAATAAATTGTTCCAAACATTCTAAACCACCTAATGTTGTTCACTATACCAATCTTAGTATCTTCATTTGTAATAAAATAAAGTAATGGGTTTAAATCTCAAGAAAATACATGCTACGAATCTCTATCTCTATAACTTTAATTACACATAATCAGTCCTCCTTAAGCATGTCTATGAGATTTCATCAAAATATTTTTGTTCATTCTAACGAGAAGAAAAACTTAACTCATAGATATATGTTAGTATGGATTCCACACCCATACCTTACCTCATTACTTACCTCATAGACATATGTTAGTATTGATTCCACACCCACACATTTGCTCATAGATATCTGCTAGTATGGACTCCACACCCATACATCAGCTCATATATATACGCTAGTATTGATTCAACACCCATACAAAAATTAGGGAAAACATAACCTTCAAGTGTTCCTTCAAATGGCTTCCACAACCCTTCATGTACCACTCATTTAAGCCTCTCGTCTATTAGGAAGGTCATTTAAGCCTAGTAATTGAGTAATTTTAAGTTATTTGATGCATAAAGTCAACCTAAACTACACAAAATCATGTCAAAGTAATCATAGGAATTGCATTCTTACTCATTAAGAATGTATTCCCAAATAATATTTTAACACATCAAATTAATGCACATACATTACTCTTGAATCTACATTCACAGTTAAAAGTTGCATCCTTTAAGGTAGTTTTTGTTAAGTTTCCATTCATGTAGGTAGGAAAAGAGTCGAAGTTAACATGAGAAATTGAATCATCATGTTAATTGAATCTTGGCCTTACAGTTGTTACACATTCCCAAACAATACACACCAAGGCCATCATACTATAGTTTAGATTAGGCTAATATTTTTCTTGCTAGATACAATTTCAACTAGTAGAGATGGCTAGTAGGGCCATATCACATCGATAATGATGCATTAAACATATATTCAACCATGCATCCACTCCACATATCTCACTCACCCATTGAAAATCAAAATCGTCACATGCTTGGGTTTAACCCTAGCTTCTCAAGTACATCATTTTCTAGCATGCCTTTAAGTCCTTTATCATATTTCTTACAATTTGTCTTAACAAACATATAAATGAATATAAGAATATATTATTTTTATTTGACGAGTATGTAAATGACATAATAATAATAATAATAATATCCTTATGCAACGAATATGCTTCCAAGTCAACATACACAATAGTTCAACATGCATGCAAAATAAACATTCATGCATCAACCTACAAGCAAGCATGTCGGCACATTAGGCACTAGTCTTTTAACCCGACTCTGATACCATATGTAAGGTCCCACCTTACGAACCATAGTAGTATACAGAAGTAAAGGTCACATTGAATACTATTACTCAAATTTTATTTTATTTTTGTTTTTGTTTCTCTCATAATATGACTAGCTTAGGTATCATGTAATCATGTTCCTTCAGCTATTCCAGTGTAAGAATATAACATAAGAAGTCTGGGATAAGAGTCCCTTAATATCACAAAACATATTGACACAACAACATTCCCAAATACATCAATTAAAATTCCCAATCCCAATTATTAAGCTAATTCTTCAATCGTGAGAATTGTATCATGAATGTTGCAGCAAGAGAAACTAATGTTACCAATTCATAAGCATATTGTTCTTAAAAATATATCAAGTAAAAGAATGGAACTACATAAATTGGGAACAAGTAGTTGTCTTCTATAGTCATTTAAGCACAAGAACTCAACCATGAATACATCCAGATCATACAAAACTTATTATGCTCTTTTGCACAAATTCCTATAGAATTATTCACTGCAAAATTGTTTCCAACAATAATTTTTTTTTTAATAAAAGCAACAAATGTCTTATTCTCTATTCAGAATTCAAGAAGTTATTAAATTCATTTTAAAATTAATACAAAAACATGCAGACATAGGAAGATACATCCATCAAATAACCTATTCATAAGTTTTCTAGTGCATAAAAGCTACAGTAAGTAGGAAACTTACTTTAATAATTTGTATGCACAAAAGCTACATACATTGAAGTTTTAAAAAACACTTTGCATGGATGCAATCTACAAACTACATCCATTCAGGCCTTTTGAAAAAAACTTTGCAAGCATACAATCTACAACCATTGAGGCCTTTTAACAAACAGTTTGCAAACATGCAATCTACATCCATTGAGGCATTTTGTCATGCACTTGGAAGCCACAATCTCTTAAAGAAATTGGACATGAATATAAGATTCCTACTCAACCTATTTAGCTCATAAAATTTATATATTAATTATTCAAATGAGAAAATATCAAAACAGTGACGAAATCATCTTATTCTTTCACCCAAAACTTGACAATAGACGCACACAGTTGGTAACAGTAATCTACAAAATCACCCAGATTTACCATCTGGGTTTTCAAAAGTGTTATTGGGGAATTAGATCGGGGGTTATAGCTCTTGTAGGCACGGATACCACCTGATGTTTTCCTTAATAGGTACGAAACCGTGCATAGATGCATTTTTAAAAACCAACAATTATTTTAACTCTAGGCATTTCATTTACAATTTTTTTCAAATAGGTGGCATGCAAGCTTGAATATATAGCTACAGAACACAAATAACAACCATAATTAGCTTATAATTACTTATGTATTTTATAAATTCCTTTCAAAATAATTTCATCCATTGTAAGTGAATTGAAGGGCTTTGAGATTCATCAAAAATTATTTTCATTCAATCATTCCTACAAGCCCATGGAAAGCATCTTGAACTATTGCAATACATAATAATTGAAAATTACCTCAATGATTCTCTTTAAAACTCTTGTATTCCATCTTTTTTGTTTTGACATTTTTATTTCAACGGCTGATCTAGTGAATCCTCCTCGTTTATTTTAAGTATGCATCTATTTCCTGCTCTGGTAGTCTGCAAGTTAACACCTATTCATGCGTAATGATAAAAATAATAATAGAATTTCTCATTCATGTATTTTCTCAAAAACACTTTGCAAAATATCCTGAAACACTTTCTAAAACATGTCTCTAATTACTTGAAACAAAACCATAACTCATGACCTCTTACCCAAGTCCTTTGGAATTTCTTTATTTCCATTACCTTCAACAATATTTTTATTTCCTTTCTGAAATGCTACAATACCAATGTTAGTACAATAGAGTACACCAATAATAATTCCATAAAATCTTGAGATCTAAACGTACATCCATATAGATCACTCTTAGTCTTCATTTTTAACTATATAATAAAATTCCAAATAACATAAGCTTAAACCAAAATTAGAGTCGTATAACAATTTAAATTTCGACTTTTTATTTTATGCTAAAACTATACTATAATTTTAGGACAATAAAAATTATACCTGAAGAGATATTCAACTCCAATCGCTTTGAATATGATTCATCTTTGATTCCTTAACCAACTCATTTGAACCATCTAGTTTTCCACCCAACTATATCCAATGAGAACTTCTCCCCCTGGAACCCCCAAGTTGTAAGAGCTCATAAGCAATACGAAAATATAGCAGTAAACATATATACAAGGCAAGTTGAGGAATATATGTTTCAATTCCTCCCAACACCACTCATGGTGAGCTCCACGAGGTAGAGCTACTTAGTAATTTAGTTTGGGAATTTCAAAATCATTTCGAAAGCAATTGGCTACTCTCTAAGTCTCTCACTCTGATAATATTTTTCAAATCTCTCCACCTCTTGGTATCACAATGCACCTCCCCCTCTCCCTAAGCGAGAATACATGAGATACATATATAGCAGGAGAGGAAAATTCTTGTCATAAAGGAGGACTAATATGCATGCCTTGTATTCCATTTAGAGAAGTGTAACTCATGCCATTTAGGAGAGATATGCATGCCTTCATTAAGTAGAGTGTAACTTATGCATTAAAGAGAGTGAAAGAGGAATCGTTTGTGACATGTCTTTAATGAGTGTAAGAGGAATATGCCACTCTTTGATGAGTACATAAAATAGAGTGTAATGTGTTATTAAAAGAGAAATATTTACATAGCACCATGAGAGTCATCAAGGAGAGAGCTGTGAAGTGATTGAGGAGATGAAGGTGACTTGTAATTCCCTTTTAATAATAATATCATAGTCTCATAAAAGATAATAATAATATTAATAATATTGAGGATTAAGTCCATATTTAACTATCAGGATCAATTAATGAGAATTTAAGTGATTTTCCTTCAATTATACTTGATTTCCAATTCATGCAAGGTGATTTACTATTTCTGGAAATTCATGCTTGAGATGTTAGACATGACTTTCTAGTTTTATAGAGACACTCTAGGATTGTTAGAAAAAAGGTTTTATTCAGGAAACTCATCACTGACTTTCCCATGAGTGGTATTTTTCTTCCGGAGAATAGGGATTCCACACCCCTATTCCATGCGTTTCTGTGGCTTAGTAGATTGTGGACTCTGCACCATGATCTAGTTTAAAGATCCAAGATTCTACACCTTGATATTTTTAAATATTCAGGACTCTGTGACCTAAAAATTTTATTATAGATACAAGAATCCACGTCTTTATCTTTCATGGATTTAGGACTTGGTGCCCTAATTCCCATGGCTTCTCATATACTCTTCTTTGAAACTCCATGATTCACCTTAAGGTATTTATTGTCAGCTCATACCCATTTGATGGTTCTTTGGTAAGGCCTTGTTCTAAGGCGTGGACACATCACAACCTCATAGAACAAAGGAATCAAGGAATTTCATAATTAACTTATTCACATTTTACCAAATATTTTGCATGATCTCCACAACAATTTCGGTTCTAGAGAAATGACTACCGCAGCCATTTAAAATTTGAACATCCTTGTTTGAAAATAACCATGTCCCCTGTCATATCCTGCTCAATATAACATTAAGCATATATAATAACATAAATCATGTGTCATCCATAAATCATAATTAAACATATGTTCCACATAACCATGATCATTCCTGGATCTATGTGTCAATCCTGAATCATCATCCATGTCATAGACGTATGCCCAAAATAGGAAACCAAAAGAGAAAACATTGATAATGTGATCTTAACTGAAATCAATTCTTATACACACAACCATAGATATTATCCTAAGCACACAACAACTAGGTGATCCAAACGAGGTATATAGCATATAAGCATGTACATAAGTCTGTCATGCATAATATTATATCATTATATCAAAATCACCCTCTCTAAGTGTCATCAAAGCTATCTGACCAAGGGACACTACATATCCCATTGTCGTCATGTAACCAGAAATTTTTGGTGAACATAATTTAATCTATCGTGGTGGAAATTTTCTTCTGAGGAAATCAATGAAGTTAGAATCTAGTCATAATCATGAAATATATTCACAGCGATGCACAACATTTATGCATGCGAAAGGTGAAAGGTGATTGAATGGACTAGCCTAGTTATGACCATTGTTAGGACTTTGAGTTGGCGAGTGCCCGTGACCTCCCACCAACTCAAAGAGAGTAGAAAAACAAATTCACTAATTGGCGCATTTAACCAAATGGGTGTGTGATGGGCGAGTAAACCATAGGTGTTGCATTTCACCGATAAGTGTAGCGGACATAGTGACAGGTAGGCCCATAATGGCAAACGACCTTCCAATGTTTGGAGGGGCATGCGAATGAACGTGGAGATGATGAGTACAACCGAGTGTGCAAGCAGGCAAGGGCATGCGAGGGTGTCCCTTCAAATGAATCTGAGAGGTCGTGTGAGGGCATCAGAGGGCTTCCACCCAACCAAACTGGTGCAGTCGTGTGAGGGCCTCTAAGGGTGTTCAACCAAATGGGTCAGGTTGGCTGAATGAAGTGAGGGTGTTTGAGGAGTTTGACCAAACAAGTTGGATTAGATGAGCTTATTGAATGTATGGGTCATTTGAGAATTCTGTTTGGAAAATGACCATAAATATTGAATGGAGGGAATTCGTTCAAGGGCATCAACTCAACCAATGTTTAGAAGGAATATATGTTTGAAGAGTTCAGGTAGCTTGGGTGAACTGAAAGGTGTGTGAGGGTGATATGGAATGTGCCCACATGGATAGGTAGAACGACCTTTCCTAAACGATTTTTGAAAAGCGTTGAATGAGTTTGACAGATGAGCCTTTTGGAAAAGTTTGGCACGAAGGTTGTTGAATGAGTTCTGAAATGATTCAAAAGAAAATTATGAAATGGGCTAAACGAAGTGATAAACAAATTGTTGAATGAAGATTTGAATGACTTTTCATCACAAATAGGTGGTCTGAACGAAACACATTTTTTGCACAAATGGGTGGTCTAGACAAAATGATTTTTTTGCATGACATGACACATGGGTAGGTTGCATGACCTAGCACACGGGTGGGTTGCTTGACTCGACACCAAGGAATAGGCTACATGATAGGTTTGGGATTCAACAGAATAGTGTGGAGGGTTTTTCGACGTGGGTAGAAAGTTGGGCAAGCTTGCACGACAGACTGCATAGACTGGTGCATTGTGGCAGATTGTAACATAGTTGTATTTTATTGTAAACTTGTAAAATAAATTTGTAGAAGATTTTATAAGTGATTAGGAAGAATTAATTAAGAGTTTCCCCTCCCTTCATGAATGTGTGTACATTGATGTTTATTTTTGTTTGATGATATTACAAATGTTATGAAGTAAATAAATGAATTGAAGTATAACAGTTGATTTTCGTTGCATTATTGAAGAAAGTGAACACTTAATGAAAAATTGGTTACATGTTGGTATTAAGACGAGTACGAGAACCCTAGTAGTTGTGAAACAAAAATATTGGTCAGTGTTGCACCATTAGCATAAGTGGAATTTGAGTCACCACTAGTGTTGGGTCGTGACAGATTGTACCAGAGCCCATTTTGCAGAAAGTGGGCTTTGTAGAAATTAAAGTAGTTGGTTATAGTGCGACATAAGGGAAGTTTAGTTTGGGAAGAGGCACACCAAGGGCCCGAGTCAATCTGAATTAGGAAATATTATTGTGAGAGACTTGTGCAAATCTTGTACATGTTGAAATGCATGAAGAAATAAATACTAAGAATTCAAGTTGAACTTGAAGTCTTGGAAGAGAGTGTTAAAAGAGAGATTCTTTGACTTGGATGGGAAATTGAGCAGTATGGAGTTGTCGATTGTGATGAAGATGAAGTTGCAATGTCTGAAGAAGGATATGTTGTAGATATGTCAGTGAAAGAGGAAGAACTTGGTGCAATGGAACTTGCCCAAGTTGAGCCAGATTCATGCGCATTGAAACTATTCAAGGAAGGAGGCACTCACATGGAGAGACCTCACACAAATGTAAGTATTGTTATGACTTGTGTTTCAATGAAGCTTTTGGAAGATGGGACATATTTTGGGATGGGAAAAGGAGGTTTTTGATTTCCAATGCAATGGGTTGTCATTCCTTGGATGATTACAATGAGACCTTGTGCATTAGGGAAATAAGGAACATTGTGTGTTGTAGGACTTGTTGGGGCAATTTGTGGCCTTGTGGCAGAAAGTGTGGATGCTATGACAAGGGTGAAACATCATATACTTTGCGATCTGTGGGTCATTCCTAGCCAAATGGAGAATTAGCTAAGTGACCGACATAACTCATGGATAGAACGAAGGGAGGGCAGACCAAAGTGAAGAGGATATGATACATATGACTTGGATATAATTCTTCATTGCATTTTTGTTGACGCTAAGAAAAAGTCTTGGGAAAATGTTTAGTGGAGGACACATTGATGAAGGAAGGGATGTGCGAAGTGGATCACTTGCGTCCCACATCTACCCAGGTAACCAACCATCTAGGGTAAACATGCAATGAGAGCCCACTATGATATGATTCAACCTCCTAATTCATGTTAAGGAAGTGGAACCAATGGAAACACACCATGCAAACATTCAAAGTCAACTTGATGACCCTTAGGAACATATCCAACACTTCGCACAACTTTCCCTTAGGTCCCATTGAAATTTTGTGCAAATTAAGACATAGTCACTCTCATGCTATAGGCATGACAGCATCTAGAAACCCAGAGTCTCTCTCACATGTTTTCTTGCCAGCATCCAAAGACTCTTTTAGTCAGTGTTATGCAAGTGTTCCCTGGATTTGAGCCACTTTTTCAGCTTCACAACCCAGGTCTCTGTCCAGAACTTCATGATACCTTCAGAATAGTAAAATAACATGGAAATGATAGTGCTCAAGCAAATACTTGATTAAGACCTACACAAGGGTGGTACTAGCCATGACAAGAATTTTGTAAAACATATCACGAATATGTAAACTATAGGTGTAAATAACATATATGAGCATAGGGGTCTCACACTTATCTGAGATGCACCATGAAGCATTGATGCCTCAACACATTAATTTCCATTCCATAAATTAGACCATAGATACATTGTTCATTAATATACAAGGATAAATATCATGACAGCCATACATAGTTGCTATCATAAAACATATACATAAATAGCATAACCGGGATAGAAAATAAAGCTCATAGAATCTAGTATAATGCTCATAGAAATACGACGAAACTTAACCTCTTATTGATGATGCAAAATCCAACCTCGGATGGGACTTCCATGTTCCACCCGGGCATAATGTAGCACTCCCCTCTGAGGTGTACCCAAAGTAACCATGTCAACTGGGGCTTTACTATCATCAAGGCGCCCCAATAAGCTTTGTTCTATTGGAGAAAATATATGTGTCTTTTGTCTTAGTCCTAGCAATTTATACATTGCATGAAGTATCATTGATAGAGATTGCCACAAATTTGATTAGTAAACATAAGGAAGCATAATTATATGGTCATTGTGAGTAATACCCACAACTATGGCTTGTAGGATTTCAAGGACTTTGCTTCTATCGGCCAAAAACTTGTTAATCGAGCATGTTCCCAATAAAAGGAAAAATTCTAAAAGTTGATCCATGCATTGATTACAAGTGATGCACCATCTCAAAATAGTTGAATAATTTTTAGTGGTTCTAATTTTGAATTGATCATTGAAGACATGAAGCAAGCTAGGATCTAAAGCAAAGATGCTAGATAAAATTTCAATATTATAGTTTCCCAACTCCTACATGTAACTCCTGTGAGAATTGCGAAGCGACTTAATTTGGATGTTTTGTGTTGCAGTCTGGATACTCTTTGTGACTAAAGCACCATATTTATCCACTAGTGCTCCATTATTGATATATGACTTTTCCTCTGCGATGTAACCATGCCATAAAATCTTAAAACTAATGCATTCAATAAGTCTAACATGAAAATTATCAATAGAGCGTAACCCATATTTGACACATCTTGATGCATTGTTTACAATACACATAAAGAATTATTTCATGGCTCTAAAAAGAGAAACATGATCAGCCGATGGATGAAGACACATGGAATTCCCTTACAAAAGGCCTTGAAAGAAATCAATAAAGAAATGTTCTTCCAAAATTTTACTAAGAGGCATAGAGCCTAACACAGGTACTAGAAAAGAGTATGATACTTGTTTTGACCCATAGAAACCAGGTCTAGGAAAACACCATACCTGAGATAATATGTCTTTCTAAAGAGGAGCAACCCTCCAAGCTTCCTGAAACTCTCTTGTAAATAACAACAACATATTCCACATAGAAGAATGAAAATTTGGATGTTTATCTTGAAATGATCCAAGGACAATAGTTGTTGGAATATTTGTGTCTCCCTTGCCAAAAAATTAGGTAAAATATGTCACAAAACTCAACAGAGCTTGGTAGAGAGCACTACAAACTCTACAACTTCGAGACTTCAAAATTTTGTGAAAGAAGTTGCGAGTACGACAATTCCTATCTACTATTGTGATAGCTCTAGTTCTTGCCTCTATAACATTCTTTAGACCAAACCATAAAAACTTGCATTTTTAGATGTTTACCTTTGCATATATTTCCCAATAAAAACATCAAGAAGAGATGTGAATGTAAGAAAAGTGGATGACACAACAAGCTCATTTCTTCCAAATATTCTATTCGAGGTATTTTTTCATATATTGTTTATGGCATAGGCTTCAAGTTCTCATCCAAGTAGTGAAAAATCTCATTTCCATAGAAAATCAGGGCTTCTAATATTTTCTCTTGGACTAGAAAGGCCACCTGGAAGGACCACTTTGTAGCTTCAAATATTTTTGTGAAGGCATCAAACTAACCTACCCACCATGCACCCATTACAGATCTCCAATGTGAAGAAAAACCTCTCCCAATAGTAAAACAATGATTAGCCATAACATCTTGTATTGCCTACCAAACATGCTTTCTTTTATCCTACACATGTCTTTTGTATCCAAACACTCACTCTGGTGAAATATGATAGAGTTCATGAGCTGGATCTTTTCTGAAAGATGTCAATGCCCTTATCTTTGGAGCTTGTCCTCCCTGTGAATTTGAATTTCTTTGACTCAAGGGATTATCACCATCGAGACTTGTCCAACAAACAAAATCATCATCATCATTGATCAAATTATTTTGAGATCTAGGCATATATGGTTCTCAAAGAATAGTGGAAAGATCATTGAATTTTATTTCCCATCCTAATCTACATGAGATGGTGTTGGAAATAATATTGAGAGGGGGGTGAATCAGTATTAGCAAGTCAATAATATTTCATTTCCATAATCAGATTCATATACGCTACTTCAGTTAATGAAACCTACGTGTATACGCAAATGTATTTAAGCCAACTAGCGTATAATCTGCAAGCTTATGATTTAGTTAATTCATCATATGTTGATCTTTAATCTGTGCATCAGAACCATATAAACAGTAACTAGGTGTAGTAAAAACAGAACAGAAAATTACACACATGAACACAAGATATAAGTAGGAAACCCGATGTGGGCGAGAACCACCTACTGCAATCGTCTCTATCTTCTTTTTAATAAGAAACTTCTTTTTACAATTTGTGTACTGGTGCAGTCTTATACCAGTACGCAAGCTTCTACCTGCGGAAGGCTACAACCTTCTCTCGTTCTCCAGCTTCTCCTAGAAGGGAGCTACAAAAACCTAGCTCTTGTACTAGCTAATATGTTTACTAGTATGTAGGTGGTGGCCTACAGAAGGCTGCAGCCTTCTCTTTTCTTCCAGGGACCATGTTTCATAAATTTTCAGACTGGATCCATTAATAACATCAATCGAACATCAAATATATCCGCATCAACGAATCTCCTTTTCACCAACCAAAACTGAATTAATCGACAACTTTTCATAATGTAGTAACTAGAATAGAGTAAAAATAACTAGAACCCAAGCTACAACCCAAAACACTACAACAACAAGCAGAAGTAGCTAAAGCATGTTTCATGAGGTATATGATACTTCAATGTGTCGAACCTGCATGCATATGCACTTTTCTCAAGGTGAACTTGAGTACAGATCTACAAACCAAATTTAAGATGTGTCTGTTGTTTTGATATGGAGAACCAGCATGTATATGTGCCTTTGTTAAAGTGAACCTGTGTACATATATGTAAATGATGATTTAAGCTTTACAATAATTCAAGACATTAGCTATACCTGGATCATCATATTTACAGATTACAACATGCGCCAGTTATTCAAATAAAAGATCAAAACCACACAAAGGTACTTCACTTCAAGCCTTAAGATCTTGACCCATCGTTAGATATTATCCTTCATCAAGCGCTAAGGTTCATCCTTGATTCAGATCCAGCTCTACACCATAACCCAATCACATGTATTTTGGATCTTGCTTTTCATTAGATATTCAATACTTAAGTGTTTCTGCCTAATGATCTTCTCCTCCTTTTATAGTCTTAGGCCTTACTCAATACCATGGACCAAAACCACTTAGAACCGATACCTTCGGCCAAATACCTGGGGTCAACACTTCGGAAAAGATACCTTGGACCAATACAATGGATTAAAATACCATGGACCAAATACCTTGGACCAAAACTAAGTTTTCAAACATGTATGTGCCAGTCCTTGTGTGTGTACACTATACGTGCCTCTTATTCTGCGAACGCACGTGTACAATGGCTTGCTCAATAGGGAAGCTACATATACCTCTATTTCTTCATTCTATGAATCTGAGCTGTGATCTGTCATCTGAGTGAGTTGCCATCAAGGACAACACTTGTGGCTATGGCATAATGCCATAAATCTCCCGCTTTAGACTTGATGGCAACCCCAAGTCACTCTTCGCCTTTGTCATCAAGGGAAAAGGGTTATGCTCCCCCTGAGTAGATGGTGAATTCTCTGACATGATGAAGTGTGCTAATTGAGCTCCATGTTCAAGTGCATGCTCCCCCTGAGTATAAGCAAGGTTTGAAAAAATATGTTCTAAAAGAAGTACATGACTCTATACATATATCATAAATGACCTTCCTATCACCAATGAATCATACATACATCCATCTCCCAACCAAGTGGGGGTATACCAAGTTTGACTTATCAACCCAACCAAGTAGGCATATACCAATTATTTATACATGTCAAAACAAGAACATTATATCATCCATCCTATGCATAGAGGGGAAACAAAATAGGTCATTTCATGACCTTAAAATTAAAAGATATACATGACATAGAGAACAAATATATGATAGTCATCAACAACTATCATCAACAACATCTATCAATCACCATCTAGACCAACAACAATGATCTCCCCCTGAACCTGTTCCACCTCAATCAAGAACAATTGTGAATTTGTACCAAGATCTTCTACAATAATTCCAACAAAGCATTATTAGAACTATATGCTCCTCCTACACCCGTGCCAGATGATCACTGTCTGACCCATATCATACTCCTCTCATCTTGAGTCTGGCCCACTACTTTTCTTCAAACCAACATATACGTGATTGTATCCACGGAAACCAGCGTATGTACATCGATACGCTTCATGAAACTCACGCATAACAACTTTTCTATGAAAGAGATAAGTTTTAATAGCAAGATGATGCATCAACTACTCCCAGCTTCTGTCTAAGATATTCAAATATCTCTCTGAGTAGTGGTTTGGTCAATATATCAGCAACCTCTTCTTTGGAGGGAACATACTCCAATTTGACATTTTGTTCAAGCACTTGTTCACGTAGAAAATGATATTTGATGGGTATGTGCTTGGTCTTGGAATGCATGATAGGATTCTTTGAAATATTGATGGCACTTGTATTATCACATAGAATGGAGATGGGTGGAGTACATGTGATTTGAATGTCTTGCAATGTTTGCATCATCCAAAAGAGTTGTGTGCAACAAGATGCAACAACCACATATTCTAATTTAGCTGTAGATAATGCAATTGAACTTTGTTTCTTGCTGAACCAAGACACTAATCTGGAACCCATATAGAATGCACCACCACTAGTGCTTTTTCTATCATCAGTGCTTCCTGCCCAATCTACATTTGTATATGCATGAAGTGTAAGATTTGTATCTCTAGGATACCATAAACCAAAGTTTTTGTTCCTTGAAGATATTTGAAAATCCTTTTGACTTCCTGAAGGTGTGATTCCTTTGGATTTGCTTGGAATCTTCCAACTATTTCCATTGCATGCATGATTTCTAGTCAGGTACCTATTAGATAAACCAGATTTCCAATCATGGATCTGTAGGTTGGTTGATGTATTGTTGTTGATTCATCATTTAAGCTGAGACTACATCCTATTACCATAGGATTACATACTGGTTTAGAATCTTCTATGCCATATTTTTTCAAGATCTGCTTGATATACTTGGTTTGTGACATCAAAATACCATCTTTATTTTGTTGAACTTGTAGACCAAGAAAATATGTAAGCTCATCAAGCAGGGACATTTCAAATTCTTGCTACATTACCGAAGCAAAATTCTGACTCATGCCTTCTTCATTGCTACCAAAAATGATATCATCAACATACACAACAAGTATTACCAATTTATTGTTATCAATATTTGTATATAGATTGATATCAGTTGATCCTTTTGAAAAACCTTGTTGATGGAGGTATTTGTCAAGACGATAATACCAGGCCCTTGGAACTTGATTTAGACGATAGAGAGAATTTCTAAGTCTGCAAACAAGTTTTGAATCACTTCCAAGGATGAATCTGTTTGGTTGCTCAATATATAGTTCTTCTTCTAAGTGTCCATTAAGAAAGGAATATTTTACATCTATTTGGTATACTTTGAATTTCTGAAAACTAGAAAGAGAAAGGAACATTCTTATGGCTTCAAGTCTAGCAATAGGTGCAAAATTTTCATCAAAACCTATACCTTCTTGTTGAGCATACCCTTTACAAACAAGTATTTCCTTGTTTCTAATAACTTATCCCTTTTCATTCAGCTTGTTTTTGAATATCCATTTGGTTCCTATGATATTATTTTCATGAGGTCTAGGAATTAATTCCCAAGTATTATTCTGTTATGAAACCAGCTCACAAAAAGATAGAAAAGAGAGATCCACGACTTAGAATTCAGCCTCTTCGAGGGGGCAACCTCCTTTACATTACATAAATGAACAATTCTTGGATGATACAAATGACAAAACCTCCTTTCTATATATAGGAGTCTAAGGAGTCACATATAATCCAGCCGACCTAACAATAATAATATAAAGCCACAAAAATAACAATAGAGGGATTCTATGGGGCACAGAAATAACAATATGGGGGTAATAGGGGCACAACAATATAAATAAGGGGTATAACTACAATAGTAATGGGGTAATCACTAGTATTATAGGGACCCAACATGCCCCTCTCCTTCAAAAAAGTGTTGTCCTCAACGCTTGAGTAGTTCTGGATACTTCTGCATAAAATTCTCATCCTCCCATGTGGAATCTTCAGCGGATAAGTTCTTCCACTTGATAAGATACTCTGAAATTGATCGATTTCGTAGCTGTCGAGTTCTTGTTTCTGTGACTGCTTCTGGTTCCAATATAATTTTTCCTTCCTCGTCAAGTTCTGGCAATATTGTTTGAATTGGGAGCTTGTCACCTATAACCTTCTTTAAACATGAAACATGGAAAACTGGGTGCAATCGAGAAGCTGCAGGAAGCTCCAATTTGTATGCCATAGTACCAATCTTTTGCAACACCTTGTACGGACCATAATACTTTGGTGATAATTTATTATCCTTCTTAGCTTGCTTTAGGGACATTTGCTTATATGGTTGTAGCCGTAGGAATACCCAATCACCTACATCAAAACTTCTTTCACTGCGATGTTGATCTGCCTGTTGTTTCATTCTATTTTGTGCCAACACGAGGTTATCCTTTAAGAGTTGGAGGACTTGTTGTTGATGTTCGATGTGATGTTCCACTGCCTGAACCTTAGAATTTTCTCTTAAATATGATGTGATGGATGGTGGTTGATACCCATAAAGTGCCATAAATGGGGTCATTTTTGTTGCTGTATGGAAGGAAGTGTTATACCACCATTCAGCCAGAGGCAACCATTTGACCCATTGTGTCTGTTTATCAGATACAAAGCAACGAAGATATCCTTCCAAACATTTGTTTACTATCTCAGTTTGCCCATCAGATTGAGGATGATAAGATGAGCTATGAGCTAACTGAGTACCAAGACAAGAAAATAATTCTGTCCAAAAATTTCCAGTGAAAATGGGATCTCTGTCACTTACAATAATCTTTGGGTTTCCATGTAGCTTTTGAACTGTTTCCATAAATGCAGTAGAAACTGTACTGGCTTTAAATGGATGTGATAATGCACAAAAGTGTGCATACTTGGTAAGTCTGTCAACTACCACCATGATGACACTCTTTCCCTCAGACTTGGGTAAACCTGTGATAAAATCCATTGAAACCTCCTCCCAACGTTGGCTTGGAATGGATAAAGGTTGTAATAGACCCGGTGTCTTAATTGTTTCAACTTTATTTTGTTGGCAAACCAAACATTCTGCCACAAACTTTTGAATATCTGATTTAAGGCCATCCCAAAAAAATTCCTTCTTAACCCTGTGGTAAGTTTTTAAAAATCCTGAGTGCCCTCCTAAGGGAGAAGTGTGCAATTCCATAAGAATCTTTTGTTTTAGCTGGGAATTCTTACAGAGGTATAAGCGATCTTTGTACCATAACGAATCATTTTTCCAGCTAAATGTATCAGAAGTACTGGAATCTTGTTGTAGCTTTCGAATAAGTGCCCACACTTCTTCGTCATTCTTCCATTCCTCCCTTGCTTCGTTTATCCAATCTGGTTGGATAATAGAAATGGCACACAACAATGCTTCCACATCCTCATCCTTTCTTGAGAGTGCATCTGCCACCACATTTTGCTTCCCTTTTTTGTAGATGATTTCAAAGTCATAACCCAACATCTTTGTGACCCACTTTTGTTGCTCTTCAGAGGATAATCTTTGTTCTAAAAAGTATTTAAGGCTATCATGATCCGTTTTTACCTTGAAGTGTCTTCCCATTAGGTAGGGTCGCCATTTCTTAAGTGCATGGAGTATTGCCAACATTTCCTTCTCATAAATAGCTTTGCTTAAAAACTTTCCCTTGATTGGACGACTTTCAAAAGCAATGGGTCTTTCATCTTGCATTAGAACAGCACCAATTCCATTTCCTGAAGCATCACATTCCACAATAAAGGTTTTTGTGAAGTCCGGTGTAGCTAAGACCGGTGCTTGGCACATTGCCTCTTTAAGATGTTCAAAGGCCTTTGTTGCTTCCGGAGTCCATGAAAATGAATCTTTCTTCAATAATGTTGTTAGAGGTGCTGCTATTCTCCCATAATTCTTAACAAACTTGCGATAATACCCTGTCAACCCAAGAAATCCTCGCAGATGCTTTATGGATGTGGGGATTTTCCATTCCTTAATGGCTTTAATTTTGCTAGGGTCTACCTTAACTCCTTCATGAGATACAATATGACCCAAATATTCCACCTCCTGGACTCCAAAGAAACATTTGGATCTTTTTGCATATAATTGTTTCTCCTCCAATAGTTGTAGCACCCTGTCAACATGTTCAACATGATCCTTCCAAGACTTGCTGTAGATTAGTATATCATCAAAAAATACTAACACAAATTTTCTAAGGAATGGTTTGAAAATTGAATTCATCAAACCTTGAAATGTTGAAGGTGCATTGGTAAGGCCAAAAGGCATGACCAAAAATTCATAATGACCCTCATGAGTTCTAAATGCCGTTTTTGGAATGTCTTCAATCTTCATTCTGATTTGATGATATCCCGAACGAAGATCCAACTTGGTGAAGTAAATTGATCCATGCAATTCATCCAGTAATTCATCAATGACAGGAATGGGGAACTTATCTTTAATAGTGAGCTTGTTGAGCTCCCTATAATCTGGACACATGCGCCATGATCCATCCTTCTTGTGCACCAATACTACTGGAGCTGAGAAAGAACTTTGACTCGGTTGAATTATACCAGCCTCTAGCATTTCTGCAACCATACGTTCAATTTCACTTTTTTGGACATAGGGATATCTGTACGGCCTGATGTTTGGAGGAACACTTCCTGGAATCAGATGAATAGCATGATCATGATCACGCATAGGTGGGAGACCTTTGGGAGTCTCAAATACCTTGGAATGATTGTCCAAGACTTTTTGGAGATCTGGAGAAATAGATGATTCCAATGTGGAAACATCTAGCGAACATAATTGTGCAATTACACCTCTTTGCTCCTTTTTTAGAAGCTTTGTCATACCATTAGAGCTGATTATCTTTCCTGGTTTCCCTGCAATACCCCTTAATTCAACTTCCTTTCCTTCCAAGAAAATTTGATGAAAAGTTCTTGAAAATTAAAAGCTATTGTACCCAAGGATTGTAGCCATTGGACTCCTAGTACAACATCAGCACCTCCCATTGGAATGGAAAGCATTGGGCTAGTCAATACATATTCTCCCATGGATAGCTTGATATTATGGCACTTTCCAGAGCAATTTATTGTTCCTCCATTTGCAATCATCACTTGACACTCTGGTGCTGGATATAGGAAGCAATTCAATTCTTTTGCTACCCTACAATGAATAAAATTGTGGGTGCTTCCTGAATCAATCAACACTATTACCTTTTTCTTCTTGATTTGTCCTTCTATCTTGATGGTTTGAGGAGTGGTAATTCCCGCCAATGCATTACAAGATATGGTCGGATTTATTTGTTCTTCATCTAGGCTTTGTTCCTGGAATATATCCTCTTCTTTTGACCTTTCTTGCTCCTTTTCTTCTTCCTCTTCACAATCTATGTAGAATAATTTCTTCTCAGCACACTTATGACCTTTTGTGTATTTGCTATCACAATTGTAACAAAGCCCTTTTGCTCTTTTTTCTTCCAATTGTTGTGGTGTCAACCTTGTAGGTTGTGGAAGACTATGGGCAACAACACTTCCGTCTTTATAGTTGTGAATGGTATGCTTCCTAGTTGCCATAATTTTGCTTTCCATTTTTCTTGCTAACCTGAATGCCTTCTCTAATGAATCAGGTTCCCAAAGGCGCACATCATGTTGGATATTATCCTTTAAAGACCCTATGAACACATCAATCCTATGCTCCTCTGGAATATCTTTTACCCTTATGTTCAATTTTTGGAACTCCTCAATGTGCTCCATTATTGAACCCTTTTGTTTGAGACTTATCAATTGGCTAAAAAAAGTGTTGCTTTTTGTATCCTCATAATGTGCTATCAATTCTTCCGTAAAAATTGCCCAAGTGATAAATTGTTTACGAGAACAAAGCCATTGATACCATACAAACTGATTTGGTTCCAAATATAAAGTTGCCATACGTACCTTTTGTGTGTTTTGCACATTATTGAGATCGAAGAATTGCTCCATCTGTAATATCCATGTGGCGGGATCCTTGCCATCAAACTTCCTCATATCGATTTTTGGAACATGGTGAGTCTTCGATCCAACATTAGAGTCTATGGAATCATGATTAACATTTCTTTTGTTCTCATCATGAGTTTCCTTTACTACCTTTTCACCATTAGTGACCCTTTCTTGTAGCAACTTCTTCAATTCATCCATCTTATCATCCATGCCATCAATTTTAGTGTCCATGCCATCCACCTTAGCTTCCATGCCATCCATCTTAGCTTCCATGCCCTTTATCTTAGATTCCACGCCATTTACTTTAGATTCCACGCCATTTATCTTAGATTCCACGCCACTTATCTTAGCTTCTGTTAGCTTTTGTGAGCGTGACATTTGTTGCACTTGTTCTTGTAATTTTGATATATCATGTAGCATTTCTTCCTCTTCTTCATGAGTCATGCTAGAGCTTTCAGGTTCCTTACTAGGTGTTTGCATTTTCTTTCCTCGGGGCATCAGTTACCGATAATAATGCTTTACTATGCCCTTTGAATTCCGTTAAACCAAGCTTACACAAAAATTAAAAAAAAAAACTACACACCTTTTTTCACTTTATAGAAGCCTGATATTGAATCTGATGTATCTCTGTAATTTCGGATCATCCAGTTCTGAAATTTCTACCTGTAGTAGCCTTCTGCGTCCTCTTTCCAATGCCACAAGTCTGAGCCAAATTGGATTCTCCAAGGAAGAGTTATGTGAAATCTCCCACAGTGACTTGCTTTTAGACTGGTTCAGTAGAGCGAACTTGTACGACGTGCCACGAGTCACTGTTTCAACCTTTGAATCTGAAACTCACCCACAAGAAACTACAGTCCGTCCTCTTTCTGTACCTTTTTACGAAATTTCAATCCGATCTTCAGAGAGAGAGTTATGACGATTTTCCCCAGGTCACCTGTTTTGAATGTAATTCAGGAGTCTGCAAAAAGGCCAAATTCCTTAGATCATATCTCCGAAATATCGCACTAAAAGCTCTGAAATTCGGACCCAAAGTTCACCGCCAATTCTTCTCAAATGGGTTTTTTTTTGCGACTTCTGAAACGTTACAGAAAAAAAGTTATAGCGAAAATGTCACGATGACCTATTTGGAGCAGCGAAACCCTAGAATCCAAAGCTCTGATACCAAATGTTATGAAACCAGCTCACAAAAAGATAGAAAAGAGAGATCCACGCCTTAGAATTCAGCCTCTTCGAGGGGGCAACCTCCTTTACATTACATAAATGAACAATTCTTGGATGATACAAATGACAAAACCTCCTTTCTATATATAGGAGTCTAAGGAGTCAACATGTAATCCAGCCGACCTAACAATAATAATATAAAGCCACAAAAATAACAATAGAGGGATTCTATGGGGCACAGAAATAACAATATGGGGGCAATAGGGGCACAAAAATATAAATAAGGGGTATAACTACAATAGTAATGGGGTAATCACTAGTATTATAGGGACCCAACATATTCTTTTCAATTTTCTTAAGTTCTTCATTCATGGCCTTGACCGAACATTCATCTTTGCATGCTTCATTTAAATTTTGAGGTTTTATGGAGGAAAGTAATGTTAGATATCTTGAAGCATCTGTAATAGTTCTTCCTCTCTGCACACCTGCCTCTTTCTGTCCCAAAATTTGGGTCTGTGGATGATTCTTCTGAACATACCTGGATGGAGTCTTTTCTTCTGTGGTTATCTATTATTTTAGTGTTTCATTGGTTTCTTCTTTAGAATTAGTCATATTTTATGTGGAAGGATAATCCTCATCTTCTCCACAATCTTTAAGTTTTACATGCTTTGGTTTTTTGCTTGCTTCATCAACCACAACATCAATACTTTCAATAATTTTCCCAAGTCTTTTATTATAACACTTATATCCTTCACTTCAGGAAGAGTAACCAAGGAGAATGCCTTCATCTGCTCTGGGTTCAAACTTTCCATGTTTTTCATTAGTCCTTTTGATGTAACATTTGCTTCCAAAAGCTTTGAAGTATTTTACAATGAGAGTCTTACGATACCAAAGTTCATGTGGAGTTTTAATGTTGTTTACCTGAACATTTGCTTGGTTGAGAATAGTGATGGCAATGAATGTAGCTTCACCCCAGAAGGCTGCAGGAGTTCCAGAATCATATAAAATAGCACGAGCCATTTGTTGAACAGTTCTATTCATCCTTTCTACCATTCCATTTTACTGAGGAGTCCTTTGCAGTGGGGAATTGCCTTTCTATTCCATGTTCTTCACAAAAGTCAAAGAATTCATCCGAGGTAAATTCCCCTCCTCGATCAGATCTGAGGCATTTGATTTTGCGATCTGATTCATTTTCAACCAAGGGTTAGAAGGCTTTGAATTTTTCAAATGCTTCATATTTACGATTTAGAAGCCCTATCCAACACATTCTGGAATAATCATCAATGAACAATATAAAGTATTCCTTTCCATGAGGTGACTTTTTCCTTGATGGTCCACATAAATCAGTATGAACAAGTTCAAGAGGCTTACTAGTTGATCCTTCCTTTTCAGGGAAGTGCGCTCTAGTTTGCTTACCAAATTGACATGACTTGGATATTGTATTTTCTGGGATGTTGATATCAGGAAGATCATGAACGACCTAGAATCGGCATGCTTTTCTTATTTGAGGGAAGCTTATATGCCATAGCCAGTGTTCATCATTTTTTCTTAGATAGAACTGTTGTTCCCCTCCCTTGAGTATGTATAAGTTGATTGGAGTTCTTATGCCTTTGAACACAGTTTCTCCTGTATCAAGTCCACGAACAACACATCCATTTGATTGAAATACTACTTCATTTCCTTGATCACATATTTGATTGACACTCAATAGGTTATGCTTTAGACCATCAACATACATAACATTCCCAGCTTTAGCTTTTTCTTTTAAGAGAACAAAACGCTACTTTTTCTTCAGTATATGCAAGACCTATCTTTATCAGAGGAGAATGGTGCACTTTGATAATTTCATTTAGGGTTTTTAATCCTTTAGAAAATCTAAGATTGAGAGCTTTTGTTTTCTCAATATCCTTTCTTAGACCCAGAATTTCACATTCTAGTTTTTCATTGTGTTTTTCTCTTTCAGCAAGTTGGAATGTCAGAGTATCTATAATCATATTCTTTTCTTCTAAAAAAATTTTGTGTGTAGAGATTTCTTCTTAAAGGTCATCTTCATCTAAAGCATCAAAGAAATCATCATCTTCAAAAGCCATCAAAAGTCTATAGTCATTACTATTTTCATCTTCATCACTATGATAAACCATCACTATCTTCATGCGTATAGTAGCTCTTCTTACTTACAGTTTGTTTTCTATTCCATTTTGCTGACTCCTTAGCTTTATCAAGCTTACCTTTATGAGGACATTTGGCTGCATAATGATCGAATCTTCCACAAGAAAAACATTTGAAAGGTAGTTTACCTTTGAATCTTCCAGAACCACGTTGAAGGTTGTTGACAAAGTTTGCTTCTTCCTCTCCTTCTGAAGTATGTCCTGATTCATTGAGTTCTTCTTTTCTTGAAGCTTTGAATGAAGCTTCTCTCATATCTGATGGACCTCCTTTTCTTATTTCGAAAGTAGTTAAGATTCCTTGCAGCTCAGTCATATTAATACTTTGAAGATCCTGCTTTTCTTCTATGGCAGAAAGTTTTGATTCAAACTTAGTAGACAAGGATATTAAAACCTTTCCAACTAAAGTAACTTCTTTTATCTCTTCACCCAAGTTCTTCATGCAATTAACAATCTCATCTATATGTATGAAGTAACTAGCTATACTTTCATCATTGTGAATTTTGAGGGTTTCATATTGAATTCTGAGAGATTGCAATTTTGCACGTTTTACCTGATTGTCTCCTTCATAGCTTAGAATGATCTTGTCTCATATTTCTTTGGTGGTTTGCAGCTGCACAACTTTGATGAAATCTGATTGTGACAGACTCCCCAATAATGTATTGACATCCTTGGAAATGGTTTCATATTGCTTTTTACCTATCGTATCTGTAGGAATTGCTGATGGAAATGTATATCCTCCTTCCACGATTTCCCAAACATCTCTTCCAAGAGATTGAAGATAGGCTTTGGTTCTTACATTCCAATAAATGAAGTTTCTCCCATCAAAGATTGGTGGTCTATTGGATCCCTCTCTTTCATTGTTACTCATGATGATAGATCTTCCCTCAAGAGATCAAGCTTCTTCTAAAGGAATTGCTGTGATATCAATTGTTGGAAATAATACTAAGAGGGGGGGGGGGGGGGGGGGGGGGTGAATCAGTATTAGCAAGTCAATAATATTTCATTTCCATAATTAGATTCATATACGCTACTTCAATTAATGAAACTTGCATGTATACACAACTGTATTTAAGGCAACTAGCGTATATCCTGCAAGCTTATGATTTAGTTAATTCATCATATGTTGATCTTTAATCTGTGCATTAGAACCATATAAATAGTAACTAGGTGTAGTAAAAACAGAATAGACAATCACACACATGAACACAAGATATAAGGTTGAAACCCAATGTGGGTGAAAACCACCTGCTGCAATCGTCTCTATCTTCTTTTTAATAAGAAACTTCTTTTTACAATTTTTGTATTGGTGCAGTCTTATGCCAGTACGAATGCTTCTACCTGTAGAAGGCTAGAACCTTATCTCATTCTCTAGCTTCTACTGAAGGGAGCTACAACCCCCTAGCTCTTGTACTAGCTAATATGTTTACCAGTATGTAGGTGGTGGCCTACAGAAGGCTAGAGCCTTCTCTTTTCTTCCAAGGACAACATTTCATAAATTTTCTGACTAGATCCATCCATAACATCAATCAAACATCAAATATATCCACATCATCCAATCTCCTTTGCACCAAGCAAAACAAAATAAATCAATCACTTTTTAGAATTTTGTAACCAGAATACAGTAATGGTAATAGGAACCCAGGCCAGAACCCAAAACACTGCAACAACAAATAGAAGTAGCTCAAGCATATTTTATGAGATATATGCTACTTCAATGTGTCAAACTTGTGTGCATACGCACTTTTCTCAAAGCTAACCTGCGTACAGATCTGAAAACCAAATTTAAGATGTATACATTTTTTTGCTATGTTGAACTAGCATGTATACATGCCATTGTTAAAGTGAACCTACGTATAGATCTGTAAATGATGATTTAAACTTTACAACAATTCCAGACATCAGTTATACCCAGATCACGATATTTACAGATTACATCATGTGCCAGTTATTCAGATAAAAGATCACAACCACAAAAAGATACTTCACTTCAAGCCTTAAGATCTTGACCCATCATTATATCTTATCCTTCATTAAGCGCTAAGGTTCATCCTTGATTCAGATCTAGCTATACACCATAACCCAATAAAATGTATTCTAGATCTTGTTTTTCATAAGATATTCAATACTTAAGTGTTTTTGCCTAATGATCTTCTCCTCCTTTTATAGTCTTAGGCCTTACTCAATACCATGGACCGAAACCACTTAGAACCAATACCTTCGACCAAATACCTAGGGTCAACACTTCGGACAAGATACCTTGGACCAATACCATGGACCAAATACCTCGTAGAAAACTAAGTTTTCAAACATATACGTGCCTTTCCTTGCATGTGTACTCTAAATGCGCCTTTTGGTCTGCGAACCTGCGTGTACACGCGGCTTGGTCAATGGGGAACCTGCATATACCTCTCTTTCTTCATTCTGTGAATTTGAACTATGATTTTTCATCTGAGTGAGTTGCCATCAAGGACAACACCTATGTCTGTGTCATAATGCCAACAGATGGATGCAACAACCTCTTCATATGAATACTCCTATCGGAAGCAAACCCTTGAGACCTTGAAGTGGATTGTTGTTGCCTTTGAAGAGATCTCACTATTTTGTTGCCATGGGGACTCCCTTTTTGAGATGGTCCATTGAAATTGTGACTTCGGCTACGATTATGTTTCTCTTCACTCTCGACTACATTCTTATCCCTGTCAAAAATGTTAGTTGTTCTATTAGACAGTTTGAAATATTTTTCCGCTATATTAGATCAATATCTTATGGCTAGGGCAAGTTTCAGGTTGCCTTCTGTTGAGTTTGTTTCTCCCTATGAAAATCATAGTGGTTGAGATGACAAGTGTTCTTCCTTAATGCTCCATAGATAGAAAGTTGGCTCTGATCAAATATTTGTAGGCTCACATTTGTGACTTTCTTAGTCAGATGTGGCAGATTAGAAGATTTCCCATGGGAAGAATTGGTAGTTAAAACATTATATCAGGATGAAAGTCATGTCCTGTCACCTCACCACAAATTTTCCCATTGAGGTGAAATGTTTTATGAGCATAGCTTTCTGGAAAATCACCATTCACTATTCCTTCGCACCGTTCATATTCATTTTTCAAAGCTTCATATGCTTTTAGATCCTCCACTGTTGTCTCATTTTTATCTATGCATTCGACTGTGAATGTTAAGTATTTAGTACTACAATCATTAATCCTCCTTGATGCCCTTGATGATACCCATGCTGCCATGATTTTTTCATATTTTGTAAAGCATCACTGAATTCATCACATTTCTCAGCAAATTTTCATGATTTGAAAACATTTTGGAATTCCATTCTCTTTCTTGATACTACTTGGTTTGAGACCGAAAATTGCCCAAGATATTTAGCTCTGACACCACTATGATGTTCCTTTTCCAAAGTTCCTTAAACTTTCCACAATTTATAAGTTTCTATTGTAATCTTCAGTGTGAGGATTTTTCAAATCAACCTATTATATTGTTGTTGGTGGTGTAGTTTTAATTTGATGTTTGAGCAAATGTGAGCAGAGGTACAATTTATACACTTATTGATAACTATACTATAAGCCAACATTATAATATCACCACAATCTCACAAACTACTGATGTGAATTGCATTATTTCTGAGTTTCTGTAATCTAGTGCATTGAGAAATTTTGACAAATATTTTGCATACCATTGCTATAGGTGTATATTTTTTCTTGTCAAACTTGTCGATCTAAAGATGATCTGAGGTTTTCATTGATGTCAACCCAAATAACACCAAGGGATACCCTAGTATTGTAAGGGAATTTTGACTTGAAAACTTACTCTATTTTGATTCAAGGATCTTCTAGATGGATTCTACTCATTGAGATGTTTTCGTTGATATATGGCACGCCAAGTAATTCTTTATGGTTTGAGAGATATTCATGTTTGAAGTTAGTAACCCTAGTTAGTGGACTAAAACCCTATGGGGCTGTGTCATGGCACTAATAATTTGTTTTTGTCATTGAATAGTCAATAATTAATAATTTTTTAACCTCCTAAAATCCACCCGACATTCTCTATAGAAGCCCCTCTTAAATCTATAAAAAAAATCTCATATATCCTCCAAATGAAGTAATCGTGGATTTTTAGCTATAACTTCATTTCTCCAAAGTATTACATTCTGAAATGAAAATACATTTGATTCAAAATCCTGATGAACTTCATGACCTAATTTCAGATCTTGGTTCACTATATTTTCAGAGATATGATCTGTGGAAGTTAGCATTTTTGCAGGCTACCGAATTTCATCTCAAACAAGTGACCTTGGGAAAATCATCATAACTCTCTCTCTCTTGAAAATGTGGTAGATAGTGCATGAACTGTAGTTATCTATGTATCAATTTCAGAGATGAAGGAGGACACAGTGACATGTGGCATGTCGTACAAGTTTTCTCTACTGAGTTATTCCATAATTAGGTCATGTGAGAGATTGGGCATAACTTTGTCTTGAAGAGTCCAAATTGGATCAGACTTGTGGCATCACAAAGAAGACTCAAAGGGATACTACAAGACCGAAGATCACATATTAGCGATTTGAAATCACATAGATACATCAGATTACATATCGTGCTCCTACAAGGCGAGAAAAACTATATCAAGTGTTGTCAAGGGGTGCAAAGGACCAAACTTTCTAGGGTAGCAAAGAGTAAGACATAGCAAAATGATGTAGCAGAGTTAAACTACAGGTAAGTATGTTTTGTATTGCATGTTCATTTCTTAATTGCATTAGGTTCTTTGTATTCTAATTTTTTGTTTTTGTTTAGCACTGACATATGCTCTACATGATTGGATACGTTTTTCTATTATCATGTCATGGCTATTTCCTTGAAGACTTTTTGCAGGTATTATATATTCATCAAGAGAAGACTCAATGCATAATCTCATGTTCTGAAGAGTGAAAAATGGTAGCATGACAAGAGAAACAATCAAGGTGTAGAACAACAAAAAGAATTTCACCATATGAAGTCTTCAAGTGGGAAGCACTACATACAATGATTGTAAAAGTATCATTGTATAGAATCATTGTAAAAGCATCATTTTAAAATTTTTACAAGTGTTTGTCTGCCAAGAGTTGAAGAGGTAGTGTCATAGTTGGGGTTATGTTTTAGTGTGTCTTATTCTTCTACATCATTCTATAGCATTGTAAGGTGGACCATTTTCCCTGGTACAGGAGTCCATTCTTCTTTTATTCCTCTATAGGGTGGTAGGGTGGTGCTAGGCTAGTGCATGAAGTCACCAACAGGTTCAAGCCTGTGAAAACTTCAGGGTGGTAGGGTGGTGCTAGGGTGAGTTGTAGCTCATTAGGTGTTGGGGCATCCATTCAGTTGAGTACTGAAGAATCTCGGGCATTGGAGCGTCCATCTAGTGGCAGTTGGAGAAGAATGATTTTCTAGAATTCTAGGAATTTTTTCTTTCATTTCAGTTGGGGCTGAAGATTAAAGAATTTATTAGAAAAGCATTCAGTGGTTTTTTACCTGGAAGGGGTTTTCCACCTAAAATCTTTGTACCTCCATAGTTTTCTTATTTTTTGTTATTATTGCATAAACGTTAATAATAACTGAAGATCAACAAATGAACTGAAAATATTTAAAGGTGCTAATTGCTAAAAAATACCGATTCACCCCCCTAGTATTTTCCAACAATTGGTATCAGAGCTTGGTTCCTTCAGTAACAACCTAACTACTTGATGTTAGTTTTGAGAGCGTAGAGATGGGAAAGTTAAAGAAGTGGGTTACAAGGATTTCAAAGGAAGGTACAGGTACAACAAAATCTCAAGAAAGTGAGTATTGTGTACCAACCCTTGATTTTGATGCAGACAATTACTAGATATGGGTATCTAGGATGGAAGTATCTTTGTAGGCACATGGAGTATGGGAATCAATTGTTTCTGGACGCACATCTACTAACGAAGCCAAAACGTACAATTCAAAGGACATTAATGTAATTTTGAATGTTTTTCCAAATTCTGTGAAAACAAAAGTTGGTCAATGTTCAACAGCTAAAGCTCTTTGGGAAAAGCTTGATAATCTCTATTCAACAAAGAAATCGGGTCAATATGTTATTGAAAACTCAAATCCTTCTAAGTATGATGAAGAAGGATTGACCATAGAATAATTTTTTGAGGAGGAAATCAAGCTTATAAAAGAGCTCAAGGTTGAGAAGATACATTCCAATACTCTTGAAAATCAAATTCAAGGTCAAAAAGTTGAAGTTGAAGAACACAAATGTATTGAAGAGTCACTTCAAAAGAAGTTGGAGGAAATCAATAATACAGTGACACGAGACCTCAAAGATAATTCGAACAAAAGCAACAGGAACTCGACACAGCATTTGCAGAGATTAGCAGGATCACACAACAGATGCAGGAAGCAGAAATTGAAAGGAAAGAATTTTATCAAAGATACATATCTACCGTAGACTAAAAGCAGAAGGAATTAGAAACATCCTCAATAGAAATAAGTAGGCTCAAGATTGAAAATGAGAAGAAGAAGGAATAGATGCAGGTTCTCAGCAGAGAAGCAGAGAAGGCCACTCTTCTCAAGCTATAGGTTGATGAGGCAGAAAAAGAAGGAAGATCTCGAAAATATGGTTTCAAGAACATCTTTCTGAAAAGCAAGAAGTACTTGATGCAACTCGTGATGAGATCAACAAACTCAAGGGATCGCAAAAAGAATGCTTACAAGATATGACAGATGAAGAAGCGAAAATGAAGGCAATTAAAGAAGGTAAAGCTCCAGTTGATGAAGGTACAAGCTCCAAGCTTCGAAGGATGATTTTAAGAAGGAAGTTCATCAAAGTGAAAAGCCAAAGAACAATGTTGTAAATCCAAAGAACAAGACCAAAGCAACCAAGAACAAAGGACCACAAGAAACTACAACACTGTCTCCAAAGCAGAATGAAAAATCTTCCAGTTATGTTTGTTTCTTTAATGGTTATTGCTTTTTATGTGCTAACTATTGATCCAGGTGGATATTGATGGCCACCTTCCAAGTCCACTTAGACCCCCACCATTGTTTCTTTCAGCTTTTCAGTTTCCTTAATTATAGCACAATTTACTATTTTTAGCAGTTTTTCGGGTCCTGAACTTCTGGAGCTGTTTTGAAGCCCTAAAGGACATTTTTTGGGAAAATTAGGAGCAACATGGGTTCATGGACCGATGTTGCTCCTACCAAAGTTCTAGATCTTGGATAGATATTTCTAATGAGATATTGTGCACATCAAATGAAAATCATATGCCAATGTTACGACCCCAGGAACTTAATGTACCAATTTAACCAAACGAGGCCCACAGTTTGGTGTTTCATCTACTAGGGTTAGGTTTTTGGATGTTTAGGGTTTTCCATTGTACCTCAATAATAAATAGGCCTTCGAGCCTCATTGTAAGATAGTTCAGAGGCATGTAGCTGCCACATCTCTTCTCAGAAATAACCTACCATCACCCTAGATGGTTTATTTCCATTTTTGTTTGTAAGCATATTTCAATATTTTACATTAATGAAATGAAGTATTATTTCCACTACATATCTGTGTTGATGGTAATATTTGTAAGTTGTTGTGTTCCTATTTAAATCCAAATCAGTGGTATCAGAGGGGTCTTCATTTTCTTTGTTTTTCTTTTCATGTCCCCGATGAGGTCGGGATATAAGGAGTTAGGGCTTGAACTAGTCGAACCTTTGCAAAGCGAGCCTTGCAAATCTGGACGGCCTCCCATGGCAGATGAAAAAAAGACGAAGGGGTTGGAGATCCTATAAAAGTCTTGCTCGAAGAAGCCCTCGAGTGACAAAGGAACATGATGATGTATAGCGGCTACCCAAGGGTGATGCCTCGGCTTCCAACATCTACTTTGGAAACGCCACACCGTTAAGGTACAAGTTGATTTTGAAATCCCCATATTTGAGGGTTAGATAGACATAGATGTTGTCGGTAAATGGTTAAATCTGCTAGAGGGTTATGTCTCTGTTCATGATTTTTCCAGTCAGGAAAAGATTATTTTTGCTCTTCTCAAAGCAGTCCCCCCACATCAAGGACTGGTGGGAAACCTACTTTGAGCAGAAGGATGAAAGTACAGGCTCACTATTTACAGCCACACCTACTTGGAATTCATTCTGGGATGCAATGAAGGAATAGTACTACCTTGTCAAAAGCTATGAGGATCAATACATAACCTAGACCATGCTGCGGTAGGGAAGGGACCAAGATGTGTTGGAGTTTACCAATATTTTCCATACCTCGCACAAATTTGGGTATCAAGGATTCAGAGTAGAATTTGGTACTCAAATACCGCAGATACCTACACAAGTACATCGATGAAGAAATAGAATTTCTGAACATCTCCTTGCTGGGCACAGCATACTGATATGCTGTTAGGGTCGAGCAAAATTTTAAACAGAAGAAGCGAGACTTCGGATCTTCAAATCCAAAGCAAGGGAAAGGTTCCCCAAAACCACATAACAAAGGAGAAATCCAAGGAAGGGCGACCCAAGACAACTCGCCAAAGCTACAAGAAAAGAACACCACTGGGAAGCCGAGAAAGGACATAGGAAAGAGGTGTGAGTTCCATAAGCGCTCCACTGACAACATAAGTGAGTGTTAGGCTAAGAAGTCACTAGTGGTTGAGCTAAAGGTTTCAGAATCATATGCATGTTCTGACTCTGATTTAGAACATAAAAATTGGAATGACAAAGGGAAGAAGATTATCGATGCAGAGCCCAATGCCACTGTTGCAAACACAAAGATCGAGAAGGAGGAACTCGAAGATCTAGGGGAGGAGGAGAAGCGTCTCTTGCACTCCCATATGTGGGTAAAGGGCTCCCCACTATAGTGCATTGACAATAGCGGGAGCTAAAATAACCTCATTTCAGTAGAGATCATGAAGCAGTTGGGCTTATCGAGCACACCACATCCACAACTGTACACCATTAGGTGGCTTCACCAAGGACAGGATCTTCGCGTGAGCCAACAATGTCTCCTTTCATACAACATCAAGCCCTTCACGAATGAGGTATTGTGTGTCATTGCTCCCCTTGAAGTTTTTGATGTATTATTAGGACAACCATACTTGTGGAAGCGACATGCTATGTATGAATGAAGGCCCCGTGCTGTTATTGTTACTTTGGGAAATAAGTTGTATAGGATACTGGAGGTAGCACCCCGTACCACCATCTTTTTGGTTAGTACAAAACAATGCAATAATCTCATTTCCAAAACTGGGAAATTTTTTTTCCTTATGATATGCCCTCGAGGAAAGAAGAAGATGGTGGCCACGACCTCCAGACAATGTCGCTCAGCACGACAACTACACATGGACAAGGTCATGCAGGAGTACAAGGACATCTTCACCTCCCCCACACGAGTTCCACTACACTATCAGGTCAGCACTACATCGATCTGACCGCAGGTGCTTCGCTGCCCAATGGACCAATCTATCAATGCTCTGTTGTGGAGAACGATGAAATCAACAGGCATATTCAAGAGTTGTTGTAGAAAGGTCACATCCATCCGAGTTCATCGCCAAGTGAGAGCACGATCATGTTGGTACAAAAGAAGGATGGGACTTGGAGACTTTGTATTGACTATTGGGCGTTGAACAAGATTACTGTCCGTAATAGCTACCCGATCCCACAGATTGATGACCTCCTGGACCAACTGAAGGGGACAAAATATTTCAGCAAGATCGATTTGATGTTAGGATATCACTAGGTACCAATTGAGCCCTCCGATGTGTGGAATATTGCCTTCAAAGCCAAGGAGGGCCTTTTCGAATGGTTGGTTATGCCTTACAGATTGACAAATTCTCCTGCAACCTTCATGAGGCTAATGGATGACATCTTGCGGCCATTCACCAACTCATTTGTAGTGGTATACTTGGATGACATACTGATCTTCAACCAGATTTGGGAAGAGCACCTCCACCACATCCAACAGGTTCTCCAAACAGTGCGGCAATACAGGTTATGTGCCAATTTGGAGAAATTCACTTTTGGCGTGACCTGGGTTTTGTATTTGGGATATATTATTGATGAAAAAGGGGTGCATGTGGATCCAACCAAGATCCAAGTCATTGGGGATTGGCCATCTCGAACCACTTTGACAAAGCTCCGCAACTTTCTAGGTCTTTCCAACTTCTACCATAGGTTCGTGTTGGGATTTTCTAATATCACTTGGCCCTTGAGTCAAGTCACCAAGGGAGGAGCGAAAGCAAAATTCTTTTTGTCTGAATCTCAATAGAAGGCATTCAGAGAGATGACAGATCAACTCTACTCGGTACTAGTGCTTGCATTACTAAACTCACTAAGTCCACAGTCTTCCATCCTCAAACTGATGGCCAGACAAAGGTTGTCAACAAGATGATCGTACCCATTCTGTGCATGTACAACTCAAAGCATCCACACACATGGGACGAGAGCTTCCCCTATGTTCAACATAGCTATAGCCAGGCTCTCCATAGCTTGATTGGCCACAACACTTTTTAGGTGGGCTTCAGATTCCGACCACTATGTCCCATTGATGTGGCCATGCCATTTTCAGCTACTCACACAAATTTGGCACATCTCCAGTCCAAAATAGATAATACAAAGAACTTCATTGAGCACATCCAACATATTCACCAACTAGTCCATGACATTCTGGAGAAATAAAATGCCAAGTACAAGTAGTGACATGATCAACATCAAGTGCCACACAAGTTTCAGGTGGGCAACAATGTCTGGTTGCATTTGCGAAAGGAATGCCTTACTAGAGCCTATCAGAAACTTAGACCACTCTGATATGGTCCTTACACCATTACCAAGGCTATGGGAGACAATGCATTTGAGCTCAACATTCCCCCATTCCTTGGCCTGCACCCAGTGTTCAATGTGGACCACCTTCGGCCACAGTTTCAACCATTATTAGACACATCTGACATTGTATAATAGCTCACATCCATAGTGTTAAATCCAGATTGCATGGAACAAGCTGCAACTGATCGGATCATGGACACGCAGATCAAGCACACTCACCAATGGAATATCCAACTATATCGAGTTGTCAAAGCAGGCCAACTCCTTCACCAGGGTAAGTGGCTCACCAGGGACCAAGTTCAGCAGAATTTTCCTCATCTCATGGAGGAACTCAATGCAATGGGGACCATTGCTTCCTAAGGGGGGAGGAATGATCCAGGTGGATATGGTGGACACCTGCCAAGTCCACTTACAACCCACCATTGTTTCTTTCAACTTTTTAGTTTCCTTAATTGTAGCACAACTTACTATTCTTAGCAGTTTTTCGGGTCCTGAACTTCTGGTGTCATTTTGAGACCCTAAACGATGTTTTTTGGGAAAATTGGACCCTAGGAAGTTGATGTACAAATTTACCCAAACGGGGCCCATAGTTTGGCTTTTCATCTTCTAGGGTTAGGTTTTTGGATGTTTAGGGTTTTCCAATGTTTCTCAACAATAAATAGGCCTTCGAGCCTCATTGTAACATAGTTCAGAGGCCTGTAGCTACTACATCTCTTCTCACAGATAAGCTACCATCGCTCTAGCTGGTTTATTTCCATTTCTGTTTATAAGCATATTTCAGTATTTTACATTAATGAAATGAAGTATTATTTTCGTTGCATCTCTGTGTTTATGGTTATCTTTGTGATTTGTTGTGTTCCCATTTAAATCCGGATCAACTATGGACATATGGCTAGGGATTGTGAAGTTTTTGACATGTACAATCATTATCTGCAAAGCCCTAGAAGCAAGTTTGCAGGATCACGAGACAGGTTCCACGATGATTTTGTCAGAAGAGAATACGTGCTATATGGGCTAAATATTGAATGTTTCAAATGCCATAACTATGGCCATAACACTCGTGGTTGTAATTGTTAGATGTTATCGTCTATGGAAAACATTGAATGTTTCAAGTGTCATAACTATGGGCACATGGCTGAAGATTGCAGGAATAAGAAGGTCTGGAAAAGATAACAGGTACAGGAAGACAAAGCAGATAACAAGGTTACAACAATTATGCTTTCAGGATTTTTAAAAGCAAAAGGTCATGAGGAGTTAGCATTTTTTCAGATAATGACTCAAGTCAAGATGGCCCATTAGGTGACTAACTATTTTGAACAATATAACGTGTTGACTCCTTGATGTTTGTAGAAGATGATTCTATGCAACAATATATGGCACAAGTATACGATTGACAAGAAGGTAGTTTGAACAAGATGGTAGTTTCATTAAGGATAGAGAGGGAGAAAAAGAATTGAAGAATTACAGGTTACCAGGAACAAGACAAGATTTATCTACAAAGGATATGCACAAGTGGAAGGAATTTATTTCGATGAAACATTTGCACCAGTTACCAGAATAGAAGCCTTCCAGATGTTTCTCGCCTAGGCATGTTCAAGAAAAATAAAAGTTTAACAAATGGATGTTAAGTCAAGATTTCTGAATGGAGAATTAGAAGAAGTTTACATTAACAACCTGAAGGTTTTCTACTATCGAAAAAAGAAGACTATGTTTGCAAGTTAAAGAAGGCTCTGTATGGTCTCAAGCAGGTTACCAGAGCATGGTATGCTTGTCTTGATGGATATCTGTGCCAACAAGGGTTCAAGAAAGGTACTGCTGGTAGCAATTTTTACGTACAAGTACATAAATATAATTTAACAATCGTTGAGGTATATGTGTATGATATAATATTTGGTAGCAATGATGATTGACTAAGTAAGAAATTTTCTACAAAGATGAAAATTGAGTTTGAGATGTCTTGACTTGGTGAGTTGAAATACTTCTTAGGGCTTCAAATATGTCAGCAAGAAAAAGGAATATTTATATGTCAAGCCAAGTACATCAAGGAAATGCTCAAGAAATTCAAAATGGAAGATTGCAAATCCATCTTTACTCCAATGGTAACAAGTTACAAATTGAGCATAGAAAACGCATCTAAGGATGTGGATCAAAGGTTGTACAGATCTATGATTAGTAGTCTTCTATATGTAGCAGCCTCCTAGCCAAAGGTTATGCAAGCAGTTGGACAAGTACCAAGATTCGAAGCAGCAACAAAGGAATCACATATTATTTTCATCAAAATAATTCTTTGATATCTAAAGGGAACAACACAATATATCTTGTGGTATCCCAAAGGAAACAATCTCATTAACCTTTTCGATGCAGATTGGGCAGGAAGCATTGATGATCGTAAGAGTACTAATGGAGTAACATTCTATCTAGGTGGTTGTCTCGTATCATGGTTGAGCAAAAGGAAAACCTTAATGTCGTTATCCACAACATAAGTAGAATATATCACGGTAGAAACTTGTTGTACTCAAGTTCTTTGGGTGAAGAAAAATTTTCAAGATCTTCAGGTCAAGTTTGATGAACCTATTCCCATATTTTACGATAACACCAGTGCCATCAGTATCTCCACGAATCTTGTGATGCATTCCAAAATGAAGGACATTCCGATTAAATATCATTTCGTTAGAGAGCAGGTCACTGAAAACAATATGAAGCTTGAATATGTTGGTAAAAAAGAAAAAACCGTTGATATCTTCACTAAAACTTTACCTCGTGAAGCATTTGAATATATTTGCCAGAAGCTTGGGATTCCCCCAAGTTCTCATTATATTTTCCTTATTCAGAAAATAAAGGGGGATTGGAAGTGTGTACAGGTCTGCAGGATGGTTGTGTGTCAGGAGGAGTTACTCTTTTTCATCGACATCAAATGGGGGGATAAGGAACTAGGAAGAGGTGCCCTGATCATAGGAGGAATACTTGTGTTCACATCAATGCCAAAGTGGGATATTGTTGATCTAAATATGATCTGAGGTTGTCATTGATGTCAACCCAAGCAGCACTATGGGCTACCCTGCTCTTGCATGAGAATTTTGAGTTGAAAAATTACTCTATTTTTAGTCAAGGATCTTCTAAATGGATTTTACTCGTTGAGATGTTTCCTTTGATATATGGCACGCCAAGTAATTCTTCACGGTTTGGGAGATATTCATGTTTGAAGTTAGTAATCCTAGTTAGTGGGTTAAAACCCTATGGGGTAGTGCCATGGCACTCATAATTGGTTTTGGCCATTGAATAGTCAATAATTAATAATCTATTAAGCTCCTAAAATCCCTCCAACATTCTCTATAGAAACCCCTCTCAACTCTATAAAAATAAATCTCATATATGGTCCAAATGAAGTGATCGTTGAATTTTTCTATAACTTCATTTTTGTGAAGTCCTAGATTCTAACGTAAAAACCCATTTGATTCGTAATCCTAATGAATGTTGTGACTGAATTGCTGATCTTGGTTCGCTATATTTTCAACGATAGGATCTGTGGAAATTAGGCTCTTGAATTTCATCTCAAAGAAGTGACCTTGGGAAAATTGTCATAACTCTCTCTCTAAGAAGAGGATTGGAATTCTGTAAAAAGTGGCAGATAGTGCACAAAATGTAGTTGTTTTTATATCAATTTTAGATCTGAAGAAGGAAAGAGTGACATGTGGCACACCATACAAGTTCGCTCTACTGAACTAGTTTGCAATTAGGTCATTGTGAGAGATTAGGCATAACTTTGTCTTGAGGAGTCCTAATCGGGTCAACCCTATGCCACTGGAAAGAAGACTCAAGGGGACACTACAGGACCAAATATCACATATTGGGGATATGAAATCCCAGAGATAATTCAAATTAAATATCATGCTCCTAGAAGGTGAGAAAAACTAGGTCATGTGTTGTCAAGGGGTGCAAGGGACTAGACTTTCTAGGGTAGCAAAGAGCAAGGTGTAGCAAAATGATGCAACAGAGGTAAGCTACAGTAAGTATATTCTATATATGCATGTTCATTTCTTAATTGCCTTAGGTTCTTTGTATTCTAATTTGTTGTTTTTTTTAGCACTGACATATGCTCTGCATGATGAGGTAAGTATTGCTATTATCATGTCATGGGTATTTCCCTGAAGACGTTTTGTAGGTATTATATATTTATCAAGAGAAGGCTCAATGCATAATCTAATGTTCTAAAGAGTGAGAAATGGTAGCATGACAAGAGCAGCAATCAAGGTGCAGAACAACAACAAGAAGTTCACCATATGAAGACTTGAAGTGGGAAGCACTGCATACAATAATTGTAAAAGTACCATTGTACAAGGCCATTGTAAAAGCATCAATGTAAAAGTTGTACAAGTGTCTTCCACCAAGAGGTTAAGAGGTAGTGTTGGGAGGTCTAGGATCATCATTAGGTGGTTGTGTCATAGTTGGAGTTATGGTCTAGTGTGTCTTCTTCTTCTACATCATTATATATCATTATAAAGTGGAACATTTTTCCTGTTACAGGAGTCCATTCTTCTTTTATTCTTCTATAGGGTGGTAGGGTGGTGCTACGCTGGTGCATGACATCACCCACAGGTTCAATCTTGTGAAAAATTCAGGGTGGTAGGCTGGTTCTATGGTGAGTTGTAGCTCATTGGGTGTTGGTGCATCTGTTCAGTTTACTACTGAAAGAATCTTGGGCATTGGAGCATCCATCCAATGGGTGCTAGAGAAGAATGCTTTTCTAGAATTCTAGGAAGTTGTTGTTTTCATTTCAATTGCGGATGAAGATTAAAGAATTTATTAGAAAAGCATTCAGTGGATTTTTACCTGGAGTGGGTTTTCCACCTAAAAACATTGTGCCTCTTGGGTTCTTTTATTTACGGTTATTACTACATTGTCACACGGAATCTGTCAAGGGTGCGGACACGACTGACCTTCCTAGAAGTCTAAGACATTCTAATGACAAACAAGACAAAATGGAGTGATCTTTCTCTAAATACACCTTTTACAACATGAAAACTACAAGTGTTTAGGCTTACCTTATTCCAAAACGCTGTTGTTGAAGTCCGTTCTTGACGATCGGATGAGCTCCTCCTTCAAGTCAATTCCTGCAACCACAAACAATCAAACAATTACCAAGCACTTGCATTTCATATAATAAAACATATATTCAACATGCAGACCAAGGAACACATGAAATAACTCATTAACACAAGCTATTGAGAAAAATAAACCAGTTTGTATTAATAACGAAACAAAGAAACTCTTACAACCTGGCCTTGGTGTTGTGCAAGTTCCTCCCAGGGTCCATCAAGGGTTTTCCTCTACTTTGACAAAGCTCACCCTCTCCCAAGTAGAATCAAGTGAAGACAATCTCTCCTCACAAAGGCTCTAATGGAAGACCTAAATCCTGCAGCATTTACCCAAAGAAAATGTATAGCTCCAACCTCCTCTCCTTCTGGCTCAATGCCTTTATTTATAGTGCTGTAAAGAGGTTATTCAGGTCCACTATCAATGGGATCATCCCCCTCTATGGGTGGGATAGCTCCCTTATTGATGGGATAAGTTCCCCCTTAATAGAGATACATGAACCAACTGGAGGCGCATCCATTTCATCAAACCGACCTCTAGAATGTTCTAGAAGTAACCACAAGTAACTTTTTCAAGATAAAACTCGCGCATTTTGCCTTTTACAGAGGGACGCACCTGTCCCTTAACATACAGAGCGTCCATGGACGCAGATTTTGTGAACATGGTCAGCGTCCCCGCAGGTAAGGCTAGAGAGAACCTGCGACCCCAGAGATAAACATAGTTTTTACAAGACTTTCTCTCTTCTTTGAGTTTGAGATGGATAACAGAGGCATGAGACTTGCCTAAGAGGGTAGCATGACTGTTGATTTGAGCCATACTAACTGTAAGTAGTCAAGGTGACATTTTTTAGTGTAACAGATTGCCCCCTAAAGTGCGAAGCCTGGAATAGAATAGGGTTTTGTAATTCTAGGAAGGGTGAAGCGCTTTATCATTTCAAGGATTGCCTTGTGGATGGCCTGGTTGGAACCTGCAATTTTCAACACAAAATACATGGATAAGATTATATCATCACTGAGGTAGGCATTCCCATACTCAGATTCAAAACTTTAACTAATGGACTAACTATTCTGATACAGGAATGATCTTGCAGTACATCATTTTTATAGACTTTTGTAGACACAGTATGGACGCAGCCATCTGTTTATGATTAGTCTACATAGATAATGAATACAAAACTCCTCGCAGCCTGGATGGTAGAAACTAGATCCAGGGTCTTCACTTCTACTTCCCGAATTGGTACGATTCTAGCCATGTGATTAAATGATTCGATGTCGAACATGGTAGAAACCACTTGATTACCAGTCAATGATGTAAACTGTTAACAAGCGTGAGAGAAACCACCAGTAATGTCAATGGTTCTCAAAGTACCAAGCACAACCCGTGAAATGTGAATAGATGTTTTGATGTCGAACACTTCACGGAATCCTCTGATCGAAAGTCAATGATGTAAACTGACGTCAAAGGCGAGAAACCTGCCATTGATGCATGCAGACTTCAAGGTACTGTCGATTCCTAAGTCATCTTTCTAGATAATGTGTCGATGTCGATAGAAAGCGACCCGTTGCAGGCAAGCCCGCAACACGAAATCATTGTTCAAGTTGAAGAAATGTTGCTGTAAGGACTGACTCAGGGATGGTCAAATGGATGACAAGTATTTTGCAGATGAAAGTTTTTGCTTGCAGACCTCTTGAACACATAACGACACAACAGATGGCTTGGTGACGAATAACTCAAAGTTAACCCCTGGAACCCGGTTAAAGACTTTCAAAGTGATTTGGTCAACTGTGAGGTAAAAGATTTCCCAACCCAGGTGAATGAAAAGTGTCGTGTTCAAGAGTGGTAATAAAGTTTCTTCTGAGACAAAAGGTGACAAACAGGTTCATTCTTCTCTCTTTTCCCCCACCATTTCTGGCAAGTACCTCTTTATTTTTAACAAGCTTGAGGAGGATAACATATGCTTGATTATAAGCTCATCCTTCGGACGAGTCCAACCTAGTTTAAATTCGAACCCTAGGAAGGAGTGGTTCGTTCCTGTTTGTAATTGAACAGGTCCTCTACTGTAAAAGTTTAACGAGCCCAGTATAGGAGAAACTCGGCGTTTTTCAATTTTAGAGAGTCTGAAAAAACTAAAGGAGACTCCACGTTGAACTTTTTCGTATATTTGTGTCCCTCAAGCCCGAAAAAGTATAAAATAATACCTGGGGGAACCGCTTGATCTTGCGACCAAGGAGTACTTTCATAATAGTGTCGTTAACCTGAAAAGTAAAAAGCGATCAAGGACACGTCGTTTTATTTCCTTATCGAGTTCGAAACGACAAAAACCCGGCAATCTTTTCCTGATTTTGCGGTCAGAAAAGAGCTAAAAGGGGACCGTCTTTTAATTCCGTTTTAACGAGTGAAAAAGAAACACTCGGCGATCTTTTCATGTTTTAGGAGTCAGAAAAGGGCTTAAAAGATGACTCTGATATTTTGTTTGTGAAAAATTACAATTTCCCTCGAAATCCCTTTGTCCTGCACAAAAGCGACACATTACTCATACCTGTTTAAAATAGGCAAAAATACATTCAAAAACATCTTTTCATGGTAAAAAATGAACTAATTCATCCAAAAAACCTATAAAAAGACCTTTTACCATGTCATTTTTACCGTTTCACTGTTGAGGTTGAAAAAGGAGCTTTTGACAAGAAACTTCCCGTGGTCGCTGCGGAAAATCTGACCGTCGGAATCGAACGCCGTCTCATCCAGGTATTTTACACATCCTACTCTGCATTTCTATCCGTTTAGAATCAATTTTTAGGTTTTAGTTTCATTTTTTGGGGGGGTTTTGGTTTTGGAATGCGCCTCTCGGCGGACGCAGGTGCCCTTCGGGTGACCTGCGTCCCCCGACTTTTTCTCATACGGGAAAACGGTCGGAAGACGCAGCCCGCCTTCAGGCCAGCTGCGTCCGGGCGCCCTGTGCTACAAAGCCGGGGTGCGTCCTCCGAGAAACGCGCATTTCAAAACCCCAACTCTCTCAAAAAACCACCAAAAATTCCCAAATTAATTTCTAATTGCTATTTTTGATATGCAGGGCATTAATCATGTTAGACTGGAGAGAAAGAGAGCATGTAGAGGAAGATGAAGCTGCAATAAATCATCAACCTTCCCTGGATGCCCTAAGAGCATGCGGATTATACAAATATTGGACCATACCGGGCATGAGGGGCCAGGTAAGATTCTTGGAATGGCTGGTTGAGCGATGGAACGTACAAGAACAATGCTTTTACATAGGAGGGCACCAGCTCGAGATAGAGCCCTCGGATGTATACTTTCTCACTGGCTTGCCAAACAGAGGTGAGCAACTCAGTCTTGCGGGGACTAGGCCGGGTGGCCAATCCCTTGATAGTCTCCGCGAGAATTGGTGCACACCTGGGGCTCACCATTCAAAAGGCATAGAGATAAAACACATCACTCTACCGGAACTCAAAGTCATAGCGTTCACGGTTACCAGAATTTGCGGCGCGGCCGCTTTACACATTGCTTCCGGATCCCAAATGCGGATGGCAATTGACTGTTACCAAGGCACCATTTTCAACTGGTGTGAAGCTGTGTCGGCTCATATGAAGAGCCAACTGACCAAGGCAAAGAACGGACGACTAAAGACTTTTGGATATGGGCCTATAGTCGTGAGCTTTGCCTTGGAGAGAATTCCAATGCTGATCCCTCAGCAACTCACTGTTGATATCTTGGGTCCTCAGCAGCCAAAGCTGATACGATGGGTTGCGGTGATGGCCCGGCATCCTGACGAGGGCGCGACAGTAGTTCGATTCTCAGATAGTTATTTTGACTGGTTAGAGGGCCAGCTTTTTGTGATACAGGACTTTCCGTATGCCGGAATGGATTTCAGAGGTGATCCGGACATGGTTCTTCCACAGGGAGAACAATGGGACGACAGAGGTACTTTTATTTTCACAAGTTTTCTAGTTATGTATTTTTTGTATTTTTTATATATATCGTCTCAAAACTAATAGTAAACTTTTTCAAAATGCAGATGTTGGTCCACAGCGTCCAGCCAACCTCCGGCCTTATGATAGACTACATCCAGCTGCACCGGTACCGGCCCCACAGGATGCGACAGCAGAAGTACTAGCTGAGTTGGAGCATGATCTAGAGCGTCTCACGGCAGATATACCTGAGACTACTATGGACGACATTCCTATCAGGCTTCAGCGCTTCGTAGTCGCGGTCCCTGGACCGTTTAGGAGATTTTTGCGTAAGGTAGCCCGCGCAGTGGTGTCGTACAGAGAGCACCACCAGTGATTGACTAGTCACTTTTGTAGTCACATGTGACATTTTTGACTTTTTGTACTATCATTTTGCCGATCATAAGGTGTTTTAAACCTATGATCGAAGACGATGTATATATTTTTTGACACACTTCTATCTATATATATCACTATTACCGGCTTATCTTGTTTAACATATGTGATGAAATGTTTTTAAATTTACTTGCATGATTATCGTAAATGTCTGTCCAACATTCGAGAAGCAATTGCATCTGCTAATGTATTCAAAGACCTTGGAATATGTTGATATTCAATGTAATCAAATTCACGTTCCAAGAGACGCACTCTCAAAAACAACCTTAATAACACAGGATTTCTAATGGCATAAACTCTATTAAGCTGTAATACAACAAGTTCAGAATCTAACCTCACTATCAAACGTCGAATTCCAAATGAAATAGATTCGGATAATAATTCAACCACTGCACTGTATTCTGCAATGTTATTCGTTGTTTGACCGAGGCTTACCCCATGCATAGAAACTAACTCGTCAGAGGGCGAATAGATAACCCAAGCTGCGGAAGAGATATTCCGTGTACTACGACAAGCACCATCAGCAAATCCAATGTATGTTTGGAGAGGCGTCGACATCTACAATATCAAGAGTAAAACCAAGATAAGCCAGAATAATGACGAAAAACCACACTTGCTAAGCTAAGCACACTGACTAAACTAACACACTTGCTAGCTAGAAAGAAAATCTAACCTATCTAAAAATTTCTCCATACCCATCATTTTAAGCATAATACCTCTTTAGGTAAAGTCCATTTCTGGGTTTACCCAAAGAGTCCCCATCAAAATCAACTAACTCATAAGCCCCTTTTGCTAGCTTTCGCTTTACAATGTAGGGCCCATGCCACATGGGAACGAATTTTCCGGCACCTAGCTTATCGTTAGCTTGATCATATAATAGTACTAGGTCTCCTTCCGAAAAACTTCGAGGGGTTACATTTTTATCGTACTGAGCTTTCATTCGTTTCGCGTGAGTCTCGATAGCTAAAGTAGCGTCACGTCGAGTCTCATCTAATTTAGCCAAGTATAATAACCGTTTCTCCTCTTCGGAAGTAGCTGGAAGTAATTCGACAGCCATTTGAAGTGATGGGATTTCGCATTCAATAGGTAACACAGCTTCTAAGCCATAAACTAGCTGGAAAGGGGTGAAACCTGTTGAATTTTTCACTGAAGTTCGATATGCCCATAGCGCCGAAAATAACATGTTATGCCAATTCGTTCGATGGATACCAATGATCCGTCGAATCATGATGACTAGAACTTTGTTGATTGACTCAACCAAACCGTTGGCTTGCGGATAATAAGGAGTAGAGCTATCGTGGCGCAAACCAAGCTGGCTTGTAAGCTCAGTCATCATGACGTTTCGAAAATGGCTCCCATGGTCAGTAATGATTGCTTGTGGGACACCAAACCTAGTTATGATATGATTGAATACGAAAACTGCAGCTGTCTTGCCGCTTGCGTCGAATGTAGGCATCGCCTCGGCCCATTTTGTAAAATAATCAACCGCGAGGATGATATACGCATGCCCCCCGGCCGAGTGAGGGTTACAAGTAATAAAGTCAATGCCCCATTTGGCGAATGGACCAGCGGCAATTATAGGGTGGAGAGGAGCAGGTGGAGCGCGCATCTTTCGATCAAACACTTGACAGTTGTGGCATGTTCTGACAGCAAGGATACAATCTTTAAACATAGACGGCCAGAAATAGCCAGCGCGCAACACCTTCTGAGCTGTGGCATACCCAGACATATGACCGCCACATGCTCCAGAGTGACAATCATTCAAAACTCTCTCAGCCTCTTCGTGAGTTAAACAACGTCGAAAAACTAAGTCTGCCCCCCGGCGATAAAGTGTATCTCCAATAATTCTGTATTGCTGGGATCGAAACCGAATTTTTCGACGGTCTTCCTTGGAAGCTTCAGGCCGAAAGGTTTGGGTTTGGAGATAGATGATTATATCCCCATACCACGGATCTAAAGTGCTAATAAGAAACAAAGATTCGTCCGCAATGGACTCCTCTGCCACAGTCTCTGTGTCAGCACTCGGGAAATCACACATCAATTCCGCAAAAACTAAAGATTTCTTAGACTTGGACTTCTCGAACTCCAAGTCGAACTCTTGCAGGATAACAATCCATTTAGAGTACTTGCCCCCTAGCAGTTGTTTTGTCAAAATATAAATCATAGGGTTGCAATCCGAAATAACTGTAGTCTTGCGGAGAAGAATGTAGTGACGAAAACGCTGGACAGCTTGAACGGCTGCCAGGGCCAATTTCTCCACATGCGAATATTTTAACTCAGTGGGATTTAAGGTTCTACTAAGATAATATATCACATGCTCTGCTTTGAATTCATCTTCTTGAACTAACACCATTCCAATGGTGGAATGCGAAGCTGCGAGGTATAAGAAGTAGTCCTGGTTGTAGTTGGGAGGATGCAATAACGGTGCATGGGTCAACGCGTGTTTCAGTGCATCAAAAGATTGTTGGGCAATCTCGTCCCAAAAGAATTGTGCGTTCTGTTTCAACAACCGTGTAAAACCTTTAGTGACCTCGGCGTAGTTTGGGATGAATCGGCGTAAAAAGTTCGCTTTCCCTTGCAAACTTTGGAGTTGGCGCAAACTCGAAGGAGGAGGCAATTTGATGATAGCCTCGACTTTCGAGGGATCGACGCGAATGCCGGCTTTTGAAACAACAAATCCCAGCAATCGACCTGTTTCTATACAGAAAACACACTTGTGGGGATTCAACCGAATTCGATAATGCCTACACCTCATAAAGATTGCTCGTAGGTGGACAAGGTGATCAGCTCGTTGTAAAGAATGAGCAGGCAAATCATCGAGATAGGGTTGCACAATGTGCTTGATGTCATGAAATGCATAAGACATCGCCCGTTGAAAAGTGGCCCCGGCATTCTTAAGTCCAAAAGGTAATTTGCAATAAGCAAATGTCCCCCATGGACAAATGAATGCCGTTTTTGGTTGATCGGCAGGTAGAATATTGATTTGATTATAGCCTGAGAAACCATCCATGAAGGAAAACATCTCACTTCCGGCACAATCATCAATAATTTGATCGATATAAGGCGTAGGATAGTTGTCTTTTGGACAAGCTCGATTGATATCCCTATAGTCGATACAGATTCTTATTGTTCCTTGTTTTTTATTGACGGGAACAATATTCGATACCCAATCCGTTAACGGGATCGGATAAATGAAACCTGCTTTCAACAGCTTTTCGACTTCTGCTTTAATCGCAGCCGCTTTTCGAGGGTGAATCTGACGCAACCGTTGCCGAATGGGTTTAGCATCCGGGTAGGTTTTGATTTCATGAACAACAATGGCAGGATCAATTCCCGGCATTTCCTCGTAAGACCAGGCAAACACGTCGCGGAATTCTTGGAATAGGGCCTTGTAAGTTTGGATTTCTTCTTCAGTACATGCGGCACCTATATGAATGTTCTCCTCGATTCCGGGCTTCACTGAAATATCAATGGGAATAGTACGAGAAATATTCCCTAAATTCAGCTCTGAATCAGAATGTTTCGTTGGATCCTGAGCGTCTTTGACATATTCAGCGGTAAAGATAGATGAAAAATCATTTTCAAATGCATCATCCTTAGGTAAAAACGAAGATCTGTGATGGAGATCTTCCCATGGTAGATCATCTACACTTAGGATTTCGCGAAGTTGTTCGTCAGATGACACTTCTTCGGGAAACGTTATCCGTTCTAAGGGTGAGGTGAAAAGTGACTCTTCACTGACCACATTCATTTGGTCGGTTGAATGAAAGTCGGTAAAAGACATAAGAGCTTCATAAGCAATCTCATACGGACTCAACGGCATAACATCACCGAGTGAGTCTAGCTCAGAGTCAGAGGGAACATACCAAGGATCATCATAAATAATGTTTTCTGACGTGATCATATGAATTGTTGCAAACGAAGGGTCTGCATTGAGTGGAGGGAGAGGAAAAGTTCCCAGTAAACCGGAATCCTTAACTAAACCTACACCAATGTCCCTATAAGGGATTGTCGTTTTACCAACATGCTGGATAGTTTCTAAAGAGGTTGGGTCGGATGAAAAGTATGTCAGCTGATCAATAGTCACGATCTTACCGTTATGTGGAAACTTAATGACTCTGAAGACCGATGAAACGACCGCTGTCATAGCATATGACCAACTTCGACCCAAAAGAAGGTTGTAGTCTAGAGGGGCATCAACCACTTCCACATCCAGACTAACGGTTTTACCTTCGACCCCTATAGGCAATTCTTGTAGAATACCAAACGGACGGAACCCACGGCCATCAAAGGCCTTAAGGATGGTGGGGGATTGGTTCAACGAAGGAGAACCAAGCGATCTCCAACATTGAATCGACATAATACACGTAGAAGCTCCCTCATCAATCACAGTCCGATGAATAGGCCTGTTTTTGACTATCACTGGAATTTGGAAAGCCATTTGATGGGGGAGACGCGGTGTACTACTTTCTAGATCAAAGATCATTAGGTTCGGGTCCTGAACATCGACAGCTCCAATAGCCGACAAAAGCAATTTTCGTTGCGCTGGACATGATTGCAGCACTTCGAGTGCCGACATTGCTGAAGGTGAAACAGCTAAGTCTTCAACAATGTTGTAATTCTGGGCTGCTCTCGCATGTGGATTGAAAGCAGACCTTCGAAGTACACCCTTGGCGGGCGGCTTAATCACTAAGTCTGGGTTAGGTTTTTCGATCTGTAGTGGATCGGAACCAGGAGCTGAGGTTGATGGGTTAGAGTGAGAAGATTCTGCTTCTTTACCATCAACAGGAGCCTTACTACCATAATCTTGCGATCGAGTCGCAATCCTGACATGAGACATCATCAAAATGGGTTCTTCACTGGCATTCGAAGAAGAACCTATCATCTTATTCTCCTGCTCTGGAAATGGATTTTTTAACACAGCAGGAGTGGGAGAACCTTTGACTATTTTCACTACCTCGGCCCGATGAGGGCAGTCTCTCGTAAAATGATCTTCTTCACAAATAAGACAAGGATATCGAGGTTTGCGCTTTTCGTCATTGGTTTCCGACTTTTCCGTTTTCTCCTTTGGAGCCTTGTCTGCTTTAGCCTTCTTCTTTCCTTTCTTCTTTCCACCGTTTTTGGATTTGGCCGTAGATGACTCTACAGCGTGAATGTCGGCGGTAAGTTCAGGAGGAGAAGACTCTCCTGTCGGAGAATCAGGCAAAGTGATAATTGGAGTATTGGAGGTCTTGGAAGACTTCTTCTTACTCTTCGTAGTCACGATACCGATCATACCATCAGCGGCATGAGATCCCGAAGGAGCAGCAGCGATTTGGTTTGACTTTGGAAGATCCGGAATTTTCTCGTGTAACGTACCCGACTGAGTGTAAACTAAGTCAAGGTATTGTGCCTGAGCAATGACTTGCTCCTCAGTAACTACTCCGGCCTTAGCTACATCTTCAGTAATTCTTGGTAATAATGATTTGACAAACCATTCAGCTAAGATTTGGTCCGGGATAAAAACTTTCACTAATCTCCTTCGACGTCTCCACTCATGGATGTGATCAGAAATGTACGTGGATGTCGATTGTTTTAGCGAAGTTAATAATTCTGTACCATTATCGTATCTGACTGGTAACTGAAAATGAGTTAAGAACGAGGTAGCTAACTGGCTAAAGTTGTAAAAAGAGGCCCGTGGTAACTCAATGTACCACTTGGCTGCGAGACCAATGAGTGTACGCTGGAAAAGACGTAAGCGGATAGAATCATCTGAGATGGAATTTGATGCACACCAGAGGTGGTAAGTCATCACGTGATTAGACGGATCCTCTCCAGACTTACCTTCGAACTTGGGTATATCGCTGGGCAACTTATTTGGCATTGGCGGCCAGAACGGAAGATATTGAATTGGATCGTTCGTTAGGCGCGTCAAGTCGGGTAAATCTAAAGTCGCAATAAACGGTAACTGCCGGTTAGGATCTCTAAAACTCTGAGTCACAATACCAGCCCCAGGAGGAGGATATCCAGGATAACTAGGAACAGGAGTCGCATTTGGGATATTATATCCTCCTGGAAAACCAGGATTAACCGGACCGTACTGGGGTTGCTGAGGTGGTTGATAAGTGTACCCAGGATACGGTTGATACTGGTAAACCGGTTGTTGGGCAGCTTGCCCAGGTTGATACTGTCCCTGGTACGGAGGTTGAACAAATTGAGGTTGAGTAGTAACAACCGTACTTGTACCAGGTTGGCCTGCAGGCATCTGGACTGTGGTTTGAACCGTGGGTCCAGACAACGGTACAGATGTCTGAGGAGTGGTTACAGGGACAGTAGAAACCGGAGCTGCCGATACTCCAGAAGTAAGCATGGTAGATGAAGCGGTAGTTGCTGCAGCCGTGTGAGGTGGAGTACCAGGTGCAATTGGCGGCTGAGTAACTACAGAAGTTACAGGGGTCTGAACACTTGACTGGACAGGTTGCGGTTGCTGGGGTGGACCAGGAACTGCAGGTTGTCCTGCTTGAGGTACCGACTGTATACTTGGTTGCGACATCTGTTGACCCTGTGACGGATCCCATGTTAACATTCCAGGGTATTGACTCGTAACAGGTTGAGGATACTGAGATCCATAGCCGTATTGAGGATAGGGTTGATAACTGTAAGGTGCAGTCCCATATGATTGCCCTTGAGGTGGTTGATAACCTTGACCAGGGTATTGACCCGTAGGTTGATAACCTTGAGGTAAATACGAATACTGGGGTTGACCTTGACCTTGAGGTTGGTATCCTTGAGGTTGATACCCTTGGGGTTGATACCCTTGGGGTTGCCATCCTTGAGGTTGCCATCCTTGAGGTTGATACTGATACTGAGGTTGACTTTGGGGTACATATTGAGGCTGGGGTTGATACCCTTGGGGTTGATACCCTTGAGGTTGCCCCCCAGTCACGAATGAAGTACCTTGAGGTTGCCCCCCAGGCATTAACGAAGGTTGCCCCCCAGGCGGTAATTGGCCACCTTGAGGTTGGTTAATGGGAGTTGAACCTGACATCATATAAACTTCACCTATACTCAATGGTACATTACCACTGTTTCCAACTAATAACCCATGATCAATGGGTTGAGGAGATGCTCCCGCAAAGGTACCAGAAAGTGATTGATACCCAGTAGGAACAGAAGGACCGCCATGTAAAAATGATTCAGGACTTTGTGAAAACACAGATGACTGACCAGACATATTTACAGGAGAATGAATTCCTCTAGGTGGAACCGGAGTACGAGGTGTAGAAAAACCTACTGAGTTGTCTAAAAAATTGGTTAATGCAAGGTACCAAGATTCACTTCTAGGAGGACTGTAAAAGATGGATTCACGCTCCCTTAGATCAAGGGTAATTAGATCTTCAGAATCAGAAACGCCTATTTCTTCCTCTGGAACAAGTTCTTCTATAGCAATTAATCCAACAGGAAGATTTTCGGTGATAATTCTTTCTATTCTTGGTGAATCAGGAACACTAGGAGTTGGAGTAACAGGTTCTGAAATTTCAGGTTCTTCGCCTGTTTCACTGGCAGATGAAAAACTACCAGCAAGCTCGGAAACTGTAACAGCTTCGGGATTGTAACCTGTTTCTAAACTTTGGTAATCTGGATGGACTACCAAGGAAGATTCTCCTTCTTCAGGTGATCCTACTCTACTGCCACTAGGAGGAGTTACAAGGACCTTTAACCCTTCTAAATGACCCGGAATGTCTTCAGGAGATTCACCCCGCGATTTACGGAGTTTTCTTAACAAATCTATTCCGGTAACAATCTCAGGAGACTTGCCCCGAAGTCTACGGGACTGTCTCGGTAATTCCGCCACAATTAAAGATTTTAACTACAACACACGAAAACAAAGTAAAAAATTTCAAATCAAACCACCTAAAGTCTTCTAAAGAACCAATCAAATTTGAAGCACACGCCTAAATAATCTAGAGCGTCAAACCACACACAAACAGTAGTCTTCCGGACCAAAAGCGCTAGTTGGTGATTAGGCCCAACCTCGCAGGATTCAGTACAGAAATAGTGGGTGGAACAGTTACCCCGGCAACCTGCTTAATGAATAGACTGGACCAAGTTCCTCCACTTTAACCGTCTCGAAGTGAAGCGAACCCCCCAGAAAATCCAAGTGAGTATAACCGACGTCTGCTCCAGGTACAGTGGGACCTTCCCTCCACCGTCACCTTGGGTAGAATCCTAGATATTATGGCCACTAAGGTTACCAATCACAACAATTACACCTGGGGGAACAGTCTAAACTCCGACAGCACGCAAGGGCAGAGTAGCAAGCTCCAATCCCCTTACCGGCTCCTTGACAACAATCCAAGGTTTACCGATAAGTGACCCCTGGCTCCTCGACAATGGTTAATCCGAGGTTTACCGTTTGTAATACGTACTGCCTGGCGTCGTTCCCAACGAGGGAGGAATGATCCCCTCACTGGTTCGGACACGAGCTCGTGCTTCTCCTTTAAGAGGAGCTTTCCCAGAATGTAACTGAAACAATTGGATTTGTTCTACTCAAGATAGACTATCTGTTTGGTTTTGTAGTCTTGGAGAGTTAAGTACTCACCTACTCCAAGACCCTAGCCTAAGCTATGTTGGTGCTTCAGAGCCCTAGAAAAATAAAGATTACTAGATTGATTTTAATTTAAGCGTTACTTTTAAGGTTGTTTCTTAAGTCAAAAGGTGATGGAAGTGAAACCAGTGGTGTGTTGACTCGACTCGAAACCACTACAAAATGCACCTAGAATGATTTATCCACTACTTTACTTTTTCGATGAATTGCTTAACTAAAAAGTTGAGAGAATGCAATCTTTATAAAAGCAACTTCTTAATTGAAGACAATCAAAGAAACAATTCGTTTTTCTTTTCCAAGCATAAAAACATAACTTCTCTTTACATGCACGAAAAAACTCTTTTCTTCTTTTGAAAACAAAAAGCTACTTGAAACAAGACTTTTTAAGAAGATGTTTTTGTATTTTTCTTTTAATAAAGCAAATAAATCTAATATAACCAAAAATCAATCTTAACAACTCTTAAAATCTATGAAAATGCACTCATAAGCAAACTAAAGGCAAATTTACTCTAAGCAATCTTAACGAGGCCAAAACTAACAATGATTATTTCTAAGGTGTTTTACTTGATCACAATCAAATCAAGGACTAGCTTATTGCAGAATCAAAAACTAGCCAAAACAAAACTCTAATCTTTTTGTTCTTTTTGTAAAATGGAAATCAATACTTTATAAACAAGTAATTCGAAATTTGACCCAAAACAACTCAAATGGCAAGTTGCTCACAAAAGGAGACTTTACGACAGGCCCGACTTCTAAGAAGGTTGACTAACCAGAGAGATCTAAGGCTGGACAACTTTCTACTATCAAAGTCACTACAAAGCCTTTCCAAAAATCAAACCCTAGGTCTAAACTTCGTTGAAAACCACTAAAACACTCAAAGCTCACAAAACAAGTTCAGGTGAAAATTCTTGACAGGGTACTAAAGGATCTGGGCAGAAAACACTAAGGAAAAACAAAATCTAAAAGCAATTTAAAGCAAAAATGGAATTTTCTTAAGTTTTACAGGAAGACGCAGGCAACCCGTTGTCACAGGTGCGGCCCCGCTCTGTGCAGACGGCAACAGCGCGTCCAAAGACGCACTGTGCAGTACTAAGAGGGTGCGTCCTTCTGGAAAAATGAAGAAAAACCAAATCTAACTAAATCTAAAGCTAAGCCACCCAAATACTAATTCTCACAGTCAAAAACCAGAAAATAAAAATGATTTTCTCAAAGCAAAGTTCATATAAAGGAAAAGACTCTCTCATTAATGGATTCCCCAGCGGAGTCGCCAATTTGTCACACGGAATCTGTCAAGGGTGCGGACACGACTGACCTTCCTAGAAGTCTAAGACATTCTAATGACAAACAAGACAAAATGGAGTGATCTTTCTCTAAATACACCTTTTACAACATGAAAACTACAAGTGTTTAGGCTTACCTTATTCCAAAACGCTGTTGTTGAAGTCCGTTCTTGACGATCCGGATGAGCTCCTCCTTCAAGTCAATTCCTGCAACCACAAACAATCAAACAATTACCAAGCACTTGCATTTCATATAATAAAACATATATTCAACATGCAGACCAAGGAACACATGAAATAACTCATTAACACAAGCTATTGAGAAAAATAAACCAGTTTGTATTAATAACGAAACAAAGAAACTCTTACAACCTGGCCTTGGTGTTGTGCAAGTTCCTCCCAGGGTCCATCAAGGGTTTTCCTCTACTTTGACAAAGCTCACCCTCTCCCAAGTAGAATCAAGTGAAGACAATCTCTCCTCACAAAGGCTCTAATGGAAGACCTAAATCCTGCAGCATTTACCCAAAGAAAATGTATAGCTCCAACCTCCTCTCCTTCTGGCTCAATGCCTTTATTTATAGTGCTGTAAAGAGGTTATTCAGGTCCACTATCAATGGGATCATCCCCCTCTATGGGTGGGATAGCTCCCTTATTGATGGGATAAGTTCCCCCTTAATAGAGATACATGAACCAACTGGAGGCGCATCCATTTCATCAAACCGACCTCTAGAATGTTCTAGAAGTAACCACAAGTAACTTTTTCAAGATAAAACTCGCGCATTTTGCCTTTTACAGAGGGACGCACCTGTCCCTTAACATACAGAGCGTCCATGGACGCAGATTTTGTGAACATGGTCAGCGTCCCCGCAGGTAAGGCTAGAGAGAACCTGCGACCCCAGAGATAAACATAGTTTTTACAAGACTTTCTCTCTTCTTTGAGTTTGAGATGGATAACAGAGGCATGAGACTTGCCTAAGAGGGTAGCATGACTGTTGATTTGAGCCATACTAACTGTAAGTAGTCAAGGTGACATTTTTTAGTGTAACATGCATAAACATTGATAATAATTGAATATTAACTATTCTCTTAAAAGATTTAAAAGTGCTAATTGCTAAAAAATAATGATTCACCCCTCCCTCTCAAGATTTTCCAACAAAACTCTGGTCAAAGCTTATGTAAACAACCCAATTCAAGATAATAGCCCAACATAATATTTTTCACTAAAATATGAAAGCTACAACCATTAGAATTGCTATTTCTCCAACATAGAAAACTCATAAATTTATGTCAACAACATATTAAACTTTCATGGTCATTTGGACAAGAGGGTAGTGCACAAAGAGATAAAGTAGAACCTGGTAATCACAACCAATGACAATATATTGCTTGGAAATATTGCTTCTTCATACACTTGATCAATTACATCATCTGCTACAAGAGTTTAGTTAATTATGAATGGTTGAAGGTATGGCTGAAGGTGACGTTTGCATGCTTCAATTTATAACACTAGTTTAGTGTAATTTCCAAGAAATATATGTGTTAGGATATTCCGACACATAGGATATAGTTAAGTTCAACTTGGTCTAGCATAGAGTTAGGTTAGAGTTAGGTAAAGTGTGTTTCTTTACCGTTGTACATTTTGTAACTTACAATCCGACGGTCACGATATGTAGTGATCCGACGGTTCACTCTCACCTCGGTATTACCGACACTTGATCCGTGGCTTGACACCCGATTGGTCCATGAGTTCTATTTAAAGCGCATGGAGGGTCATTGTTCGGGTAATCCGTGCATGAGAGAAGCTTATGTAAATTTTCATTCTTTGATTAATAAATTGTCTGTACCCACGTTGGGACAGGCCGTGGACTGTTTCCCTCCTTGCACTCTGAGGGTTTTAACCACGTCAAAAATACTGGTGTATTGATTTGAGATCTGGTTGTGAGCGGTGTCCTTTTGGTATTCTTTCTGAGGAACTTACCCTGTAAATTCCTACATGGTATCAGAGCTATTTGAGGGCCGCGTCCGTTGGTGATCCAAATCTGAAGCCGGTAGAACTGCATGCGGTTGTCGTTTCCTAGATCTGTTGTTTCTGACTGCTTTCGGGCCGAGAGGACTGCTCTGTTGCGTTCGAAGCATCTGTTTCAGTGAGGAACCCCTTTCGTTTCACGCGAAAAGGTTTCCGGTAGCCCTAGCTGCGTCATTTTTCAGATCGGGAGGTATACAGTGTTTTTTTTTTTTTGCAGTTTACTGTCATTTTCTCTCTGCTTATTTCGGTTTCGGTTTATTTAGCCTTTTTTTTCCCGGATCTATACCTTTCATTTCTGCGTATGCTCTTTGCCCTGCGACTCTGTGCGATCTGGGCAAATCAGAAACAGAAAGAAAGGATTTTTCTCATGCGTATGCTCTTTTCCCTGCACCTTAGTGTGATCTTGGAAAATCAGAAACATTGAGAAAAATATTTAGTTTTTCGGTTAAAAGCTAACTTTGAGATTTTTTTTTAAAATTCTAGTTTTTTGGCTAAAGCTAACTTTGAGCTGTAAGGTTCGTTTTTCTTTGCATATTCGTGTTGGGTTTTGTGTTTTGTGTTTTGTAGGGGAAAAGAGCCTTCCCAAGGCAAGCACGCAAATCGAGGACCCCCCCCCCCCTCTCTCTCTCTCTCTCTCTCTCTCTCTCTCTCTCAAATATTTTGTATAGATCAATTGGTTCAAAGACTTTTTAAGAGAGTAGAGGTCTTGGGTTCAAGTCTCCATTTTGTGGGGGCGGATTTTTTTTATTCCCGCACATTCGCGCACTTTGCCGGCAACGTCAACAATTTTTTTTTCAAAAAGCCATAACTTCTTCATCCGGAAGCCTTTTTCAGAGCCGTTTTTTTTTAAACCGCCTATTTTTTCGAGATCTATCCATTGGACCACTTACTTTCAGCATCTTCAGCTTCAGGATTTTTTTTCAAAAAATGGAAAGTCCATGCCAAGTCATTCTTGACAGCACTAACTACTTCCAATGGGTAGCCTACATGGGAGATTTACTTAGAAGTAAAGGTCTCTTCAGAATAGCCACAGACCAAGAGAAGAAACCCAAAGATGAAGACAAGGCCGAAAAATGGGAAAATAGACAAGATCAAGCACGTGGTTTGATAGGAATGTCTGTTTCTCCTGATCTTAGATTCCACATTGCAGAAATTGAAACTCCTCATGAAGCATTAGAAAAACTTGCTAAAGTTTTTGGGATTAAAAATGAAATTAGAGCCCATCAACTTGAGAATGAGTTGCTTACTTTGGATCCTAATAATTTTTCTTGCATTGAAGATTTCTTGTCCAAATTCAAGACCCTTAGATATCTCTTGGAAGGTGTTAAAGTTAAGAAAGAAGATGGTAACCTTATTTATTCCATCCTTACTAAGTTGGGACCAGCCTACTCTGTATTTGTTTCCACTTTCCATTCTACAAGGGAAGCTTTCATTTGTCAAGGCAAAGACTACAAACCCCCTTCCTTTGACTCCTTTTGTGATTCCTTAATAAGAGAACAAGAAAAACTCTTACACCTTGGTCTTCTTAATCTTGGAAACTCTTCCTCGAAAGCGTTAGCCGCCCAGCAGCAACCAAATTCAAAGAATCCTAAGAAGTCTTATCCTCAAAGGAATGGTCCTAAACCAACTCAGCCTCAAGATGAAAGATCATTTCAGCAAAATGACAAGACCAATAAAAACAAATGGAAGAGGACTGACAGACATTGTAACTTTTGTAATCGAGATGGCCACTTAGAATCTAAATGCTTTAAGAAGATGGAAGCCTTGGAAGCCGCAATGAAGAAACATAACATCCATCTGGAGCCTACTTCAACTTCAACTTCCGGAACGGCACTTTCTGCATGTCATCGTCAATCATCTCAGTCTGGTTATGCATTAAATGTATCTTCTTCTTCTTCTCATTCTCATGAGTGGCTCATTGATTCTGGAGCCTCTTGTCACATGGCCAAAAACCAAGCCATGTTTTCTTCTTTAAATGATTGTAACACCAAAAATATATATGTTGGTGATGATAGATCTCTTAATGTTGTAGGGACTGGAACTGTTCATCTAGACAATGGTCAGTTCAATGATGTATTATGTGTTCCAAACTTATCCTGCAACCTTCTATCTGTCTATCAGATAACTCATTCAGGTGAAGGTAAAATTGTTGAATTTTCACCTCATGATGTTGTAATCAAGGATCTAAAAGATCCTAAACAGATTCTAGCTACTGGTCTTGCTGATGATTCCAAAAGGTTGTATAAGTTTCACAACTTTGGGTCATCCCATCTTCCCTCAGTGTTTGTTGCTCATAATGATGAAGTGAGCAAACTTTGGCATGAGCGGTTTGGTCACTTAAACTATCGCTCCCTTCAGCATCTATGTAAAGAAAATATGGTGACAGGTCTTCCTATGGTATCTTGCAAAGATGGTGTTTGTTCCGGATGTGTACTCGGAAAACATCATCGGGACAGTTTTGACAAACGTGCCTCTTGGCACGCCTCAGCCCCTTTACAGCTTGTGCACAGTGATTTATGTGGTCCTCTTCCTGTTGCTTCATTCTCTGGCTGCAAGTACTTCTTAACTTTCATTGATGATTTCTCTAGACGCACTTGGGTATACTTCTTAAAACTCAAGAGCGAAGTATTTAGCACTTTTTTGGCCTTCAAAGCATTTGTTGAAAAACAATCTGGACATCAAATTCTTAAGCTAAGAACTGATAATGGTGGAGAATATGTTAAAAACGCATTCATCAACTTTTGCACCGAAAATGGAATTCAAATGCAACATACTGTTCCATACACTCCACAACAAAATGGTGTAGCTGAAAGGAAAAATCGCACCTTAAAGGAAATGGCTAATTGTATGCTGCAATCTAAAGGACTCAGTCTTAGTTTTTGGGCCGAAGCAATTAATTGTGCAAATTATATAATCAATCGCACTCCTACTAAGGTTCTAGAGAATATCACTCCAGAAGAAGCTTGGAGTTCCATTAAACCAGATGTAAGTCACTTTCGTGTGTTTGGAAGTGAAGCATGGGCCCATATTCCAGATGAAAAGCATAAAGCTTTAGAACCTAAGAGTGAGAAATGTACTTTTGTTGGATATTCTGAAGATGTAAAAGGTTATAGACTTATTCCATTTAAGTCCAAAAATGTTATCATTAGAAGAGATGTAAAATTTGATGAAAATAAATCGGCCTGCGAGCCTAGTCCGGCGGATGTGCCACCTCTTCCTATCTCTTCTATCTTTGAAAACATTTCTTCTTCTGATGATGAAAGCGAGGATGATAATCCTCCCCCACCTTCTCAGGATCCTCAACTTCCAAGATGGGTCCGTGCTACTCGGGATGCAGCAGGTGATCTTGCCGGTGATCCTACAGATCAGCGACGTACACGTTCTCAGTTTGAAAGAGCCTCTTCTTTACTGGCTCAAGCTCCAGTAAATCATGATCCTGACACTTTTGCAGAAGCTTCAGGCCATCCACATTGGGAAGCAGCTATGAATGAAGAATATCATTCATTGATGACAAATGATACATGGGATCTTGTTCCTCTACCAAAGGGACGCAAACTTGTTAGATGCAAATGGGTTTACAGAACCAAGTATGGACCAGATGGGAAAGTTGATAAACATAAGGCTCGTCTAGTTGCTAAGGGCTTTTCACAGGTTGAAGGCATTGACTACACTGAAACCTTCTCTCCAGTTGCCAAAATGAACTCTATCCGCCTTGTTCTTTCTCTTGCTGCCTCTTTAAAATGGGAAGTCCATCAAATGGATGTTAAATCTGCCTTCTTGCATGGGGACTTGCAGGAAGAAATCTATATGGAACAACCCATTGGCTTCATACAAACAGACTCCAGCCTCGTTTGTCGACTTAAGAAATCCCTTTATGGCCTCAAGCAAGCTCCTCGGGCTTGGTATGCCAAAATGGATAGCTTTCTTTTAGAATCTGGCTTTTCTAGGTGTCATTCTGACAATATGTCTACACCAAGAAAGTGGGCAACTCTCTTATCATCCTTGTTCTTTATGTTGATGATCTTATTCTTACTGGTAGTGATCCCAACCTTATAAACCATGTGAAGTCCAGCCTTAAAAAGAAATTTGAAATGACAGACTTAGGACACTTACACTATTTTCTCGGTCTTCAAGTCTTGCAATCCCAAGAAGGTATTTTCCTTTCCCAGTCCAAGTATGCTTGTGATATTCTTCGTCATTTTCACATGGAAGACTGTAAGCCAGCCCCTTCTCCCTTTCAGTCTGGAGTCAAACTTTCAGTCTCTTGTACTTCTCCTGAAGTTGATGCTACCTTATACCGTCAACTTGTCGGAAAACTCTTGTATTTAACCCATACTCGTCCTGATCTTTCCTTTGCTGTTGGCCTTGTTGCTCGTTTTATGCAAAACCCCCGTGAAATTCATTGGAAAGCAGCTAAAAGAATACTTCGTTATGTTCGAGGTACAGTACAGTTTGGGATTCATTACAGTGCCAAAGCAGCTCCTCTGTTAGTTGGTTTCACTGATTCTGATTGGGCTGGTGACCTTGATGATCGGAAGTCTACTGCCGGTTATGTCTTCACTCTTGGTTCAGGACCCGTTACATGGGCTTGTAAGAAACAGGCTGCCATTTCTCTTTCGTCAGCAGAAGCAGAGTATCGTGGTGCCGTGGAAGCTAGTAAGGAAGCCTTGTGGCTTCGTCAGATCCTATCCGAATTTGGCTTTGAGCAGCAGCATCCAACCACACTTTGGTGTGATAATCAAAGTGCCATTCAGCTATGCAAAGATCCAGTCCAGCATCAGCGCAGCAAACACATTGAACTACACATGCACTTCATCAGAAAGCTCATTCATGACCATGTTGTTGAAGTGCAATATTGTCCAACGGATGATCAGGTTGCAGACATCTTCACAAAGGCTCTCACAGAGGCGAAGTTCACTAAACTTCGATATATGCTTGGAGTTCAGGAAGTTGTCACTAAGGGGGGATAGGCTCTAGTGCCTCCTTCCTTCTCCTATTGTGTCATATTTGTAAATCCTTCAATCCTATCCCAAGTTGTTCTTAAGGGGGGATGTTAGGATATTCCGACACATAGGATATAGTTAAGTTCAACTTGGTCTAGCATAGAGTTAGGTTAGAGTTAGGTAAAGTGTGTTTCTTTACCGTTGTACATTTTGTAACTTACAATCCGACGGTCACGATATGTAGTGATCCGACGGTTCACTCTCACCTCGGTATTACCGACACTTGATCCGTGGCTTGACACCCGATTGGTCCATGAGTTCTATTTAAAGCGCATGGAGGGTCATTGTTCGGGTAATCCGTGCATGAGAGAAGCTTATGTAAATTTTCATTCTTTGATTAATAAATTGTTTGTACCCACGTTGGGACAGGCCGTGGACTGTTTCCCTCCTTGCACTCTGAGGGTTTTAACCACGTCAAAAATACTGGTGTATTGATTTGAGATCTGGTTGTGAGCGGTGTCCTTTTGGTATTCTTTCTGAGGAACTTACCCTGTAAATTCCTACAATATGAATATTAATACTTAACTTCAAGGTAAAATATATACTCATAAAATGAGCTCTCATTCTCTTAGTAATACTTCTTCCTGAAGGTTAACACGACCAAAAACAAAAATAGAGACACTTCAACCCTAATAACTGAGTCATACAAATCTGAATCAAATATGAAATGCTATGCAAATTATTTCCTTTGTTTTGAGAAACATGCTCCTTCTACTAGTGTGGCAAGAAATATGGTATTAGTCAGATCTATGAGGCCCACTAATCTTATATGAATTGGATGCAAATTCATCCTTCAGGATACTTCAGGAATCGATCTTTAAAACCATTTCTATTCATCCCAATTGATGTAGATAAACACAATCTCTTAGTGATGATAAGTCCATGCAATAAACCCAATTAGAAGCCTTCTTCAAACAATTCATTCAATGATGAATACCCTCTACAATAATTACAATGGAAGATCTAAAATAACCTTGCCAACAAGCTAACTAGGGTGGAACTTGAAGGGTGAATTTAATTTATGTATATATCCCTTCCAGCCCCACAGTTGCCAGGAGTTTCTCGGCAGGTTCCACTAAAAAAGGCCCATTTGTGAGATTTATCAATCTCCATATTCCATAATTGTCTTTGGGTTTGCCCTGTCCTTACACGTATTTACATGATAAAGGAAATTGATTTGTTCTTGGATGTGAATTGGACATATTTCCTTCTCAAATATATTAGAAATTTTTGATAACCAAATGGCTCTTGGGGCATTTTGAGGTAGTGATCTATCTACTCTAAGAGACCTTTCTTCGATTCAAGGCCTCATATAATCTAACAAGGATGTTGCTTGCCAAAATAACCCTATCCACCGTTTAATGCAAGAATAAGCTTCCAAACCTCTTTTAAGAAACTAAATTTTACCAGAACATGGTCAATTGTTCTACTTCACATATATAGATAGTACACTTCTTTGGTACTTGTTGTGGCCTTTTTGAAAGGGCCTCCAAGGTCAAGGATTTATTTAACAGTTCTAATCACATGAATGTTCTAGAATTCATCTGGGATTTTACTTTTTAGACCCTCCAATGCCACTAGGTTTCTTATGTTACATATACTTCTGACATTCATTATATACCAGACTTGTTGTGAACTTACTTGAAGATGGGTTTTTGTTCCATGCCAAAGTGTTTTATCAATTATAAGTGTGACAGAGCCCCACTCCAACCTTACAAAGGCCTTCCAATTTCTTTGCATCTCAAGATTACAATCCCATTACCTCTGCACTCAACCAACCTTACTACCAAAAGAGTGATCATTGTTAGGTATACTACATTGCCAATATTATTAAGTGTTAAATTTTATTAGTAGTTCACATTAGCTATAAGGTAGTTAGAAGGGTAACTAGTTACATGGCATATAAAAAGGGTTGCACTAAAATAGCCGATGACAAAAATATTATCAAAATCATTCTTTCATATATTTCACATCTATGTCATATATCTCTTGTATCTCTCATTGAACAGGGCATTAGCGCATTCTAATGACATTGCAAACCATTTAAACGATTCTTGTCACATCTTGAAGGTTATATTCCACATATCCTTTGGATTGTTTTAGATATGATGACAGCCATACTTTAGGTTGATATTATGTTATGAAACTAGCTCACAAAAGATACAAAAGATAGATCAACACCTTAGAATTCAGCCTCTTCAAGGGGGCAACCTCCTTTACATTACACAAATGAATGATTATTTGATGATTCAATTGACAAAACCTCCTTTCTATATATAGGAGTCTAAGGAGTCACAATATAACCCAGCCAACCTAACAATAATAATATAAAGGCACCAAAATAAAAATAGAGGGATTCTACAGGGCACAGTAATAACAATATGGGGACAATAGGGGCACAAAAATATTAATAAGGGATACAACTACAATAGTAATGGGGTAATCACTAGTATTATAGGGAGCTAACATGCCCCTCTCCTTCAAAAAAGTCTTGTCCTCAATGCTTGAGTAGTTCTGGATGCTTCTATATAAAATTCTCATCCTCCCATGTGGAATCCTCAGTGGATAAGTTCTTTGACTTGATGAGATACTCTGAAATTGATCGATTTCATAGCTATCAAGTTCTTGTCTCTATGACTGCTTCCGATTCCAATATAACTTTTCCTTCCTCATCAAGTTCTGGAAATATTGTTTGAACTAGGAGCTTATCACCTATAGCCTTCGTTAAACATGAAACATGGAAAACTGGGTGCACTCGAGAAGCTACAGGAAGCTCCAATTTGTATGCCATATTACCAATCTTTTGTAACACCTTCTACAAACCATAATACTTTGGTGATAATTTATTATCCTTCTTAGCTTTCTTGAGGGACATTTGTTTATATGGTTGTAGGTGTAGGAATACCCAATCACCCACATCAAAACTTATTTCACTATGATGTTTATCTGCCTGTTGTTTCATTCTATTTTGCACCAACACGAGTTTATCCTTTAATAGCTGAAGGCCTTGTTGTTGATGCTCGATGTGATGTTCCACTTCTTGAACCTTAGAGTTTTCTCTGAAATATGATGTGATGGATGGTGGTTGATATTCATAAAGTGCCATAAATGAGTTCAATTTTGTTTTTGTATGGAAGGAAGTGTTATACCACCATTCAACCAGAGGCAACCATTTGACCCATTGTGTTTGTTTATCATATACAAAGCAACGAAGATATCCTCCCAACATTTGTTTACTATCTCAGTTTTTCCATCAGATTAAGGATGATAAGATGGGCTATGAGCTAACTGAATACCAAAACAAGAAAATAATTATGTCCAAAAATTTCCAGTGAAAATGGGATCTCTATCACTTATAATAATCTTTTGGTTTCCATCTAGCTTTTGAATTGTTTCCATAAATGCAGTAGAAACTATACAGTCTTTAAATGGATGTGATAATGAAGAAAAGTGTGCATACTTGGTAATTCTGTCAACTACCACCATGATGACACTCTTTCCCTCAGACTTAGGTAAACCTTTGATAAAATTCATTGAAACCTCCTCCCAACGTTGGCTTGGAATGGATAAAGGTTGTAATAGACCCGGGGTCTTAATTGTTTGAACTTTATTTTCTTGGAAAGCCAAACATTCCACCACAAACTTTTGAATATCTGATTTAAGGCCATCCCAAAAAAGTTTCTTCTTAACCCTGTGGTAAGTTTTTAAAGACCCTGTGTGCCCTCCTAAGGTAGAAGTGTGCAATTCCATAAAAATATTTTGTTTGAGTTGAGAATTATTACAAAGGTATAAGCGATCTTTGTACCATAGCGAATCATTTTTCTAGCTAAATGTATAAGAAGTACTGGAATCTTGTCGTAACTTTCGAATAAGTGCCCACACTTCTTCATCATTCTTCCATTTCTCCCTTGCTTTGTTTATCCAATCTGGTTGGATAATAGAAATGGCGCACAACAATGCTTCCACATTCTCATCCTTTCTTGAGAGTTCATCTCCCACCACATTTTGCTTCCCTTTTCTGTAGATGTTTTCAAAGTCATAACCCAACGTCTTTGTGGCCCACTTTTGTTGCTCTTCGGAGGATAATCTTTGTTCTAAAAAGTATTTAAGCCTATCATGATCTGTTTTTACCTTGAAGTGTCTTCCCATTAGGTAGGGTCACCATTTCTTAAGTGCATGTAGTATTGCCAACATTTCCTTCTCAAAAATAGCTTTGTGTAAAAACTTTCCCTTGATTGGACGAAATTCAAAAGCAATGGGTCTTTCAACTTACATTAAAACAACACCAATTCCATTTCCTGAAGCATCACATTCCCCAATAAAGGTTTTTGTGAAGTCTAGTGTAGCTAAGACCGGTGCTTGGCACATTGCCCCTTTAAGATGTTCGAAGGCCTTTGCTGCTTCTGGAATCCATGATACCCTGTCAACAGGAGAAATCCTCGGAGCTGATTTATGGATGTCGGGATTTTCCATTCCTTAATGGCTTTAATTTTACTAGGGTATACCTTAACTCCTTCATGAGATACAATATGACCCAGATATTCCACCTCTTTTACTCCAAAGAAACATTTCGATCTTTTTTCATATAGTTGTTTCTCCTCAAATAGTTGTAGCACCCTGTCAACATGTTCCACATGATCCTTCCAAGACTTGCTGTAGATTAGTATATCATCAAAAAATACTAACGCAAATTTTCTAAGGAAGGGTTTGAAAATGGAATTCATCAAACCTTGAAATGTAGAAGGTGCATTGGTAAGGCCAAAAGGCATGACCAAAAAATCATAATGACCCTCATGAGTTCTAAATGTTTTTTTCGAAATGTCTTTATTCTTCATTCTGATTTGTTGATATCCTCAATGAAGATCTAAATTGGTGAAGTAAATTGATCCATGCAATTCATCCAGTAATTCATCAATGACAGGAATGGGAAACTTATCTTTAATAGTGAGCTTGTTGAGCTCCCTATAATCCGGACACATGTGCCATCATCCATCCTTCTTGTGCACCAATACTATTGGAGCAGAGAAAGAACTTTGACTAGGTTGAATTATACCTACCTCTAGAATTTCTGCAACCATACGTTCAACTTCACTCTTTTGGGCATAGGGATATCTATACGGCCTGCTGTTTGGAGGAACACTTCCTAGAATCAGATGAATAGCATGATCATGATCATGAATAGGTGGGAGACCTTTGGGAGTCTTAAATACCTTGGAATGATTGTCGAAGTCTTTTTGGAGATCTAGAGAAATAGATGATTTCAATGTGGAAACATCTAGCGAACATAATTGTGCAATTACACCTCTTTGTTCCTTTTTTCGAAGCTTTGTAATTCCGTTAGAGCTGATTATCTTTCCTAGTTTCCCTGAAATACTCCTTAATTCAACTTCCTTTCCTTCCGCAGAATATTTCATGAAAAGTTATTGAAAATTAAAAGCTATTGTACCCAACGATTGTAGCCATTGGACTCCTAGTACAACATCAACACCTCCCATTGTAGTGGAAAGCATTGGGCTAGTCAATACATATTCTCCCATGGATAGCTTGATATTATGGCACTTTCCAGAGAAATTTATTGTTCCTCCATTTGCAACCATAATTTCACACTCTAGTGCTGGATATGAGAAGCAATTCAATTCTTTTGCTATCTTACAATGAAAAAAATTGTGGGTACTTCCTGAATGAATCAACATTATTACCTTTTTCTTCATGATTTTTCCTTCTATCTTGGTGGTTTGAGGAGTGGTAATTTCAGCCAATGAATTACAAGATATGGTCGGATTCATTTCTTCTTTATCTAGGATTTTTTCCTGGAGTATATCCTCTTCTTTTGACCTTTCTTGCTCCTTTTCTTCTTCCTCTTCAAAATATATGTAGAATAATTTCTTCTCAGCACACTTATGACCTTTAGTGTATTTGCTATCACAACTATAACAAAGCCCTTTTGCTCTTTTTTCTTCCAATTGTTGTTGTGTCAACCTTATAGGTTGTGGAACGCTAGGGGCAAAAACACTTCCATCTTTATAGTTGTGAGTGATATGCTTCCTAGTTTCCATAATTTTGCTTGCCATTTTTCTTGCTAACCTGAATGCCTTCTCTAATGAGTCAGGTTCCCAAAGGCAAACATCATGTTGGATATTATCCTTTGAAGTCCCTATGAACACATTAATCCTATGCTCTTCTTGAATATTTTTACCCTTATGTTCAATTTTTCGAACTCCTTAATGTCCTCCATTATTGAACCTTTTTGTTTGAGACTTATCAATTGGCTAAAAAAATTGTTGCTTTCTATATCCTCATAATGTGTTGTCAATTCTTCCATAAAAATTTCCCAAGTGATAATTTGTTTACGAGAGCAAAGATATTGATACCATACAAACTGATTTCGTTCCAAATATAAAGTTGCAATACGTTCCTTTTGTGTGTTTTTCACATTATTGAGATCGAAAAATTGCTCCATTTGTAATATCCATGTTGCGGGATCCTTCCCATCAAACTTCCTCATATAGATTTTTGGAATATGATGGGTCTTGGATCCAACATTAGATTCCATGAAAACATGATTAGCATTTTGTTTGTTCTCATCATGAGTTTCCTATACTACCCTTTCACCATTAGTAACTATTTCTTGTAGAAAATTTGTCAAATCTGTCTTCAAATATACCATGCCTGTCTTCAAATATGTCTTCAACACTATCTTCAAATCGTCCATCTTAGCTTCCACGTCATTCATATTAGCTTTCATATATTTCTTTAAACCATCCATCTTAGATTCTATTACTTTTTGTGTGAGTAACATTTGTTGCACTTGGTCTTGTAATTTTGATATATCATGTTGCATTTCTTCCTCTTCTTCATAAGTCATGCTAGAGATTGTAGGTTGCTTACTAGGTGTTTTCATTTTCTTTCTTCTGTGCATCAGTTACCGATAATAATGCTCTACTCTTCCCTTTGAATTCGTTCGAAATAATTTTTCAAACCAAACTTAAGAAAAAATTTAAAAAAATCTACACACCTTTTTTCACTTTGTAGGAGCTCGATATCGCCTCTGATGTATCTCTGTAATTTTGAATCATCCAATTCTGAAATTGGGACCTAAAATAGCCGTCTATGTCCTCTTTCCATGGCCACCAGTCTGATCAAATTTAGATTCTCCAAGGCATAGTTATGCACAATCTCCCAAGATGACCTTATTATAGACCTTTTCAGAAGAGCAAACTTGTAGGAAGTGTCACGTGCCACCGTTTTGACCTTAGGATCTAAAAAATACATACAGGAAACTACATTCCATCCTCATACTGTAACTTATGGAATTTCAATCTCATTCTCAAAACAAAAGTTGACTATTCTCCACAGGTCACCTATTTGGAATGTAATTTGGGAGTCTGCAAAAGTGCCAAATTCCTCAGATCATATCTCCACAAATATAGCACGAAAGGTTCTCAAACTTGGACCTTTGTTTTAGAATGATTTCGGCCCAAATGGGGTTTTTTTTAGCATCTAAAATGTCACAGAAAAAAAGTTATAGTGCAAATTCCACGATGACCTCTCTGGAGTAGCAAAACCTTAGAATTCAAAGCTCTGATACCAAAAGTTATGAAACCAGCTCACAAAAGATAGAAAAGATAGATAAACGCCTTAGAATTCAGCCTCTTTTAGGGGGAAACCTCCTTTACATTACAAAAATGAATGATTCTTTGATGATTCAAATGAGAAAACCTCCTTTTTATATATAGGAGTCTAAGGAGTCACAATATAACCTAGCCAACCTAACAATAATAATATAAAGGAAAAAAAATAACAATAGAGGGATTCTATGGGGCACAGTAATAACAATATGGGGACAATAGGGACACAACAATATGAATAAGGGATACAACTACAATAGTAATGGGGTAATCACTAGTATTATAAAGACCTAACATATTATTGAAGTACTTTATTCCCTAAATTTGATCTAACATGTTGTCTAGATGTGACAGTAGAAATTGGTTCTTGATTGTAATTTTGTTCAAGAGTTTATAATCCTTTCACATTCTTTCTTTCCCTTCTTTGAAATAACAATAGTCAGACCCATAAGGCGTGATGAGATGGGTACAATGCGGCCCTTATATAATAACTCTCTAACTTTCCTTTGAATATTCTCATTCTAAAATAATGAGGTCCTATGCTTTGCTTCATTTAGCATAACAACTTGTTATCGAAGGTCAATGGTGTTCTTGATTGTGCAACTTGGAGGCATTTTTGAGTGGTTCCTGCAAAATTTTAGAATAGAATTGCAACAAGTTGTCCAACTTTTTTTTTCTTTTTTTGTCTTTTGTTGTTGTGTTGAATTGACACATAACAAGGCCTTAGTGTTTTGGTGTTGATTTGAGAGTGCCACACTCTCTTTCTTTGGTTGTAGAACTAAAAAGACAAATTGTTCTTGGCTTTGATCAAGCTTTTGGATTCATCAATTGAAATGATGCTAATGATACTGGATCTTTCCATATTTTCACTGAGTAAGCTTGGTCATCCTTGATAATTTTGTGCTATTTTAGGTATCATAGTTAGATTGTGTCTTGATCCCACGTGTAATGGTTTCCAAAAATCACACCCCACATGTGCCACAAATTGAGGATACAGTGTATGTAAATAGTTATCAGCCTAGCTTGTTGAATAATCCTCAAGATTACACTGCTCTTAAATCCTACAAACATTATTAGTGGCCCCAAGAGGTTGGAACAAGGAATCAACATTTGAAATTTCGTTTGAATGAAGAGTTACAAATATGTCATGTGAAACTGGAACCCAAGTATTATCGGTCTTCCTATATACACTACTACCTTTATGTAGGATGAATTCAGAAACAAGCATCTGAATCTCTATGAATGTTAATGGACTCTTTTCATGGCCATCACCATCGTGATAATACCACTCTCTCATATGTAGTTTGATATCATTTACAATTCTCAAGTGTCCTGAAGAAATTCCTTCATTTGACTTAGCTGCTTCAACTTTAGGCATAGGAGGCATGCCTAGCTTATGAACCTCAGAAGGTGACACATTAATTTCCTCCACAATATGCTCACATGTATTTCCAATTTCATGTTGATGTAATGGATGATCTGCAACCTGTTCAAACTTCACAATAGTGTCCCATACACTAGATGTTAGTGTATAACTCCCAACCTGAAGGAGGTGATTCTTTATAAACTATTCAATTATTCTTTAGTACAAATTTCATTTCAAACTGAGATGACAATGTAGCTTTGTAGACATTCGAGACTTTGGTTGCTTTAGACATCTGTGAATTTGATTTGTTTCCTATGATACTCTTACTCAAATCACCATTGTTTGGTTTTTCTGTTTTCAACCCATCATAGCCACAAATAGTGACAACAGATCCCTTTGGTGTTGAAATCTGAGTAATTGGAGTAGAAAATTGTGACTTTGGTGTAAAGGCATGTGCTTTTGGTGTTTCACTTGACTCTTGATCTATCTACTTGTGGACATGAAGAGAATTTTCCATCCTAAGTGTGGAATCACTTCTTTCTTCTTTCAACTAATAAGGTTAAGTAGGAAGTTCTAGTTGCCTAAGCTATGTTGCATAAGGAGATACTTCCAAATGTCACAGAGTAGAACCCCATCATTGAGAACCACTTTTTTCCTCAAAGTCTTGTCATGACCAACTACATTTTGAGTCGGTGGAAATTTTTTGAATTCACCTAGCCACTTGCAATCACTGTCTTTAGATGGACATCGTGTAGAAGCTTGAAAGGATCTTGCGTTGTCTAGGAATGTACCCATAGTATTAGAAACATCCTTTCCATGATCAAACTCCTTGTTCAATGTTGTTCCTGATGTAGTTTCCATCTTAGACACATTACACAAATTTATAAACCAACTTCCCAACTCTGCATCTCTCCAATGATTGCAGTACTCACCATATCCATCTCTAAGCCCTAGAGACCCTGCACATATTATCACATATTCAACTTCTTCACCAAGTGACATTTCATTGCTTGAACTATAAACTCTTACAAATATCTTTAAAGTTTAAGCCTCGTGCAAGGGCCACTCTACCATCAAAAGCTCAAAAAATTTCCAAGAACATGCATAATGATTAGAATAAATAAATAAGAACAAAATGAAAAATAAATACATGGGCTGCACCTTCCCATTCTGCTCTTTGTTCCATGTCACAATTCATATTTCAAGTTTCATGGAATAGAGCTTCTACTAGTGTAAATGTGTAGGTTTGTAGCATAAAAAATGTTTGAAAAATATGACAAATGAAAGCCTAGTGACTTGGACAAAAATGAGGAATAAATCAACCTATTACAAAAACTAAACTAAAAGTAGCATCACAATTAACAAATTTCCTAATATCAATCTACAGATAATGTGTTTTATGAAATCCTACTTTGTTCTACACATGGAAGAGAGAAAAAATCATAGGAAAGTGTTTTCATGATTATGAAACTCATTGATAAACAAATCAATATAATAAAAAATTTACTACAACCAAAATAGAATTCACATTGACTTGTATAGGCTAAAATACCTTTTTTGTTCCAAGTCTTGATCTTCTCATTGTATAGTTTTAAAGATTTAACAAATTCGGACCATCAAGACTGACATCACAAGCCTCTACACCCTCAATAGTCACTAGTAGAACATTGTTGGCAACATCCCCAATTTTCTTGCAGTTGACAAGCTCTTGTTTGTTGGAGCATTGAAGATAGACAGTTTTATCATGTACTTGAGTTGGCTTAGATGATGAAGCATAACATGAAATCATTGAAATTTCTTGTTTTAATATTCCCATAAGGCATCACAAGAATATGAAAACTAAGAGAATTCATTATTTCTAGAGAAAATATTCCTATATGTCATGAGGAAATGCAATTTGTAAGAAAACAAATATTAAGATAAGGTATTATACATATTTTTCATTTAAAATTTTTAAGGCATGGTTTCCAAATATTGACAAAGTTATTCAGTGCCTCAAGCCCATAGTGAAAAATACAATTAGGAAAACAGAAAGAGAACTTAGCCACATAAAACAGATACAAATTCAAGTCCATTTTCACAAAATATTTATGTGAGATTAGAGAGAAGACCAACATGATCACCACTGCATAATTCAAGTCTCAACCCCTGCATATTGGATAAAAATAGACACTACACATCACCAACTACCCATATTCTCAGTTTGTCAAACAATTCAAGGGAACTCACCTAAAAACACCACAATTTATGTATTTGTATATCTATTTGCGAGTTTTTGTATATCCTTGTATATATATGTGTGTATACCTATCTATATACCCATCTATCTATCTATCTGTGAGTCTATATCCCTAAAATCTCATAATATATCCCTATTATTTTAAAATTCTTATATGGATAATGTGACATACAATAGGGACCGTTTTTTCTATTTCTACCTCCATCTATATGTATGATGTAATCCTCCATCACATAAAAAAAAAGAGGCGTCAATTCCAATGAGTACACTAAAAGAGAAATGTGAGTAAAAAAATTATTTTCTTGATAAAAATGTACTCTATCGAAGTGGTGTGTCAGAATATATAGTTGATAAACATTAGGTCCTTCAACAGCAATGGTGCCATGAAAAATTACATATTGCATGTTTGTTAGAGTTCATACAGTGTCAAACAGAAGCTTTTCCCGATCTTTTCACTTGACATTAATAAAATAATATCCTTTCTTGACCCAATTTTGTAGATTCATGACAGGCTTGGCTTCATCATTCCTAGATCGTACACCACCATTATATGCTCTTTCATAGCCATGGTCAGTGAACATCATTTGGTGCAGATGCCTCTCTATCTGAATAATATCCATATAAACAATAGTATTGGCACCCCACTTGTCATTATTCTACTTCAAACCATTGTAGAGTTGAAGCCTTTCAATGTAACATACAGCAAATCTGCAACCCATGTGTTGTCACTCAAAACCTCAGCGACAACAACATTACACTTAAGGTCTGTGAGAACTAAAAATAGTTCAGAAAGAAAGCGTCACCTATATCTCGTTCATTCAATTGTTGTGTGTTCAAAAACATCCTTTACTCTAACGTATCTCCTCATTGAAGGCAAGAAGAAATCATTACTTCTCATGGAATGCAATCATAGTAGGTAGAATTAGGAAGGGATTCATGAATGGAAATGGGCACTCTCTAAAATTGTTTATGGCGAGAAAGATATCTATAAAGACCTATTATATAAACTCAATAAAATTTTCATCTCTAACTTTATTTCCATCTTTGTCTATTACATGGAATGATGCCATAACAAAAAAGTAGGTTACATTAGATCTAACAATACCAGTTTCCTTCTCCCAACTTGATTCATAGTTTTACAATTGAATCACTAAAAAATTTTATGGTCGAGACTAAAAATTTACTAATTGTAAACCATCCTCCATCAGAAGATATGTAGGCCTTAGAAATGGTAAGAATCAAGATGAAAATTTGTCAACACTTGTACCACTTCCAGAAGAATGCCATGCTTGAAGGCTCTCTCAATCTACAAGGCAAAGCATGATTACAATTCAACTCAATTAAATTTCAATATTTGATTCGATGAACTCAACAGATAAGTTTCATACTCAAAATTGGAAATACATGAATAATACCTTCAGAAGTATTTTTCTTTTTTACAAGAAATGTTGTCAATTGAAACCTTGTTAGAAAGAAAAAACAAACGAGATAAGTGTCAGTAACCAACATCTATTGAATGCATGAAACTATGTCTCATTTAGACATCTCATAAAAAATTTTGCATGCCAATTCTATTTTTGCATATTTATTGCACATATCTATCAGAGTAGTCCCCACTACAATATCAGACACAAATCGTGTTCTGATAATATAACCATGGATCCACTTACCCCATTGAACAACTCCTAACTAAGCATAACCATGGTGGAAAAGTCATGTTTAATGTATGTCAGTTGTATTCATCTAAGAAACAATAAAGCTTAATTTTCATTCCCATTGACCACATATCCAGTAACGATGAAATTCTAAGAGACCACAACCATTTTAGGAATTTTGTTAAACACACCATATGCAATATATACCCCTACAATTTGCATACATATCGATGAGTATAGTTCTACCAAAAGCATCTCATTCAAACCCACTTCTAGTTATGTAATCATGGCTCCACATACCTTGTTTCATAACTCCTAGATGGATGAAATCCCGAATCACAATCACCATTATAAATTAATTGAGCACCACATCCTCCTTTCAATTTCATCAAATAGTCCCAGAACTATTTCAGGATGTCCATTCTGAGTATACCCAACAACCATGGCATTCCATGAGATAACATCTCTAATATAAATTTTGTCAAAAAACTGGAGTGCAATGTCAAGACACCTACATTTAGTATACATATGTATGTGTCAATCCCATGAAAAAAACCAACACAAAACCACCTCTGGCAATACCTTCATGAATCTTCTTTCCCTCTTGCAGAGCTGAAAGACTAGCACACACTTTAGGCAAAAAGGGGAACGTGAAATTGTCTGGTTGTACACCTGCCTGATGCATTCGGTAGCAAAGTTTTTGGGATTTCTCACATGGACCATTCTTAGCATATCCTATAATAATTAAATTCTATATAAACAAATTGTTTCTTATTTGGTTAAAAAGTAGGTGCACATTGTCCTTATGACCACTTACAGTATATACTATATAGGTTTACTGGCTTAACAACTAAAGATATGTCCTTCTGAAGCCTATTTGTTAAAATGTAGGCATGGAAATGTGTCACTTAATTGAGGATAGGAAATTATTGCAATAGAGAAGCAAATACACCATATTCCATTAATGCAAACTCCCTGCCAATGATGTCTTCCTATATTTTACATTGTTGTTGTTGGTACAGTGTGGGTTCCTTTTCTGTAACAACACTTGAATTAAAGGCTTTAACATAACTTTTATCAACAATATGGATGCTCCATTTTAAGGTAAGCATGATGTTCAAAATAAATACACTTGTGTATACTACTTGAGTGCCTTACAAAACCCTTAAAGCCACAAGCAATACATCTATGGTGTCCATGAACATTGAGACTAGTCAAAGTTCCATATACATGAAGATCATGTATTATAAACAATGAATCAGCTCTTAAAGTGAATTGAATTGAATTACCATCCCTTAAAAATTGAACTACTTCAATTCCTTCACACAATTCTAATAGATATTCAAATAATGGCTCTAAATAAACATCAATTATATCTTCAGGCACCTTTTTTTCCCTATTATAATCGATGACAACATAAAAAAAAAAAAATTTGATGCAACGATTAGTTTCAGATTTGTTCACTACAACAGCTACAGAATTTTCAAGGAAATTTTACATGGTAAGAGAGCAAGGAACAAAATAAAGACGATCAGAAGTTGATTAATACATAATATGTGTGATACATCAAAGAGGAGGACATCTGATTTGAGGAGCCAACGACTATAGGAGTTTTCCCAAGAAGAGAAGGTTGAGTTGGAGGTTATCTTTCCATTCTTGGAATAGGTCGAGATTAAGCAGGGTGCTAGTCATGTGGATAAGTAGGAGTTATGGATAAATTGGTTATGTTTTGCCTATTATACATTGTTTCCATCTTCTATGGACAATAGGTAGGTCGAGTCTCTATCTTAAATGACCAAAAGGCCTATAAGGGACCAGAAGAAGAGTTAATATAACTTATAGATATACACCAGAGTGAACGACCTATAGTAGAGAATCAGTGTAGTATTTATGGAGGTTTAGAGGATGAGCTGGAGGGCTGGTGCAATATGTTGAAGTGCCTACGAGGAGGCCAAGGAATCTTAAAGGAAAATCCCATAACCATGACATAAGAAGGGAAAAAGAAGTCTTTTAAAGAGGCATTTGTTTTTTTCCTTCTGCGTTGAGATTGCTAGGTTGGTGTAGTTTTGGTGGCTTGAAGTTCTATACTATAGGTTTGTTGTTAGAAGTTTCCTTATTAAGCCCTAAGTTTATCTTAGTGTGAAGCACTACAAGGTTGTTAGTTGGTAGGTGTCAGAGAGCTCTCTCGAGAAGCCTGATTGACTATCAAGGATCGAAAGAAGATCATTGTTTATAGGGATCTGCTAACGTCATCTCTTGGCAAGGGATGATCACGATAGTATTAGAGGATAATGGGGTGGGACAATTTATGAAAAATGAAATTCCACCACCATAATATCCCCGACAGTTGGCGCAGCATAATAAGAATGATATCAAGTCCAAGAGGATTATTATTGAAGGGGTCAAAGATCATATAGTTCCTCATCTCGATGAGTAGAAGACAACATATGAGATGTTTCAAACCATCTTACAATTATATCATAGTATCAATGATACCAAGAATCTTACTCGTAAGGAGAAGATAAGGAGTATCTAGATGAGCAAGCATGAGCCCATCATCACGTATTTGTCAAAATTTAATTAGGTACAAGATGAGCTAGGTGGTGTGGGTGTGACTGTACCAGATGATTACCTTATGAGTTTTTCTCTACTAGGACTTCACAAGTCTTGGTATGGTTTCCAAGATGGAGTAGTTTGCAAAGAAAAGTTTCCACATTGGGAAAGGCTACTTATTGATTGAATTCATGAATAGATCCAAAGAGGGACCATAGATGGTAGATTAATGAAGACAAATGGTAGGGATAACTTTTCCCTAGTACCCATGTGTAGCAAGGCGAAGGGAAAGTAAGGCCAAGGAGTGTGTTATAGAAATTTTTGTGCCTTACAGCATGAAGCATGAAATGTCCATAATCTAAGGGATCCAAAGTCCCTAAACATGTTGTTCCTACCCCTAGAGGAACAAGGCCAGCAAACCACAGCACTGAATAAAAGTTCTCCACCTGAAAACACTCAAAAACAAGGCAATTCTGGATCATGTCAACTGCTCCACTGAGCATCTGCGTTGAATGTCAACTGCTCCACTGTCTACCTGCGTTGAATGTCAACTGCAAAGAAGGCTACCTGCACTGGGCGAGTTTGGACATGTGGCACAGTCATTCCTCAAGGTGTCAATGCCCAGGAAGCTTCCAAAATGACACTTGGATCAGGGAATTCGACTGGTGATGAGTAAGAGGTTCTAGATCTCCAAGTGGAAGCAAGAACCTCCAAGTGGACTCAAGAACTGAAGAATAACTGAAGCGAGAGAGGACACTAGTCAGCTTCATGCCAGCCTCAAGCTGACTCATCCTTTCTCCAAAACTCCTATATATAGATCTCTCTCATGAGGTCTAGGGAGGCTGGAATCTTGTGAATGTAAAGAATTGTTGTTGGTTTGAGTTTAGAACTATTGGGTGATTTGCTTTGAAGGAGGTGAAGAGAAGATTTCTTTCGGCTGGGAAGGTGATGCTGGATTGGGCCTCTTATGGTTGTATCACTTCCTGAACCTTACTTCTTCCATTAATAAAGCATTTGAGGTTCTTCTATATGCATGTGTCTCAATGGTGTGTTGTTATACTTGTGTATTTGATTTATTCTAATCCTTGAATCAATTATGAATGTATGCTTCTTGTAGTTTCCCTCTCTTGCCGTTTTGCAGGATCTTGGTGTAGCTGGGCCAGTGAAAGAGCAAGGAGCTGGGGGCAAGTAGCAAAGAGAGAAGATTGGATCAACCATTAGCAAAAGACATCGGTTAGTGGATCTCTTTCTCCCCTCTTTTACATCTCATAAAGAAGTAATCTCAGATAGCTTTGCTTTGATTGTTGCTAAGGAACTATCACCCTTAGAGTGGGATAGGGTCATTCCGTATTGGATACTTTTCCCAACAACAAATTGGCGACTCCACTGGGGATCGTATCTTGTTGGTTGTTTGTGTTTTTGCTATTCATTTCCTAAACACAGGGAGTACCGAATCGAACTGCATTTGGATCTTTCAAATGCAAAGTAGAGGGCAGCTACTCTAGCTCAGTTTTTGGGCATGTTTATGATTTGAAGAGCTGATCCACAAGGACTCTGAACAGCTCTTAGTGATAGCTTTTCATCCTCCTTTTCATCCTTTAGTGTGTACTTGATTGGTAGCTTTGATTTGGCCAAAAACTGTTGATTTTTGAGCAATCTGTAACCCGGAAACCAAGAGAAACAAGAGTTTCTCTCTTCATTGCAGGCACTGTGAAGGCAGTCTGCATTTCATCACAGGTCCCGAAGGGGCTACCTGCGCTGAATGTCAAACTGACAGTGTTCTACCTGCGCTGAACCAGTGTGGCCTTGTGCAGCTGGGGTTCTCTGCTTTCTGTTGCTCTGTTTTCATCCTCGTTTTTGCTGCCTGTTATCAGTCAATGTACCTATCTGAAACCACCTTTATTTACCACTATTCCGCCTCGGTTGTATAAAGAAACTGTATTTGTTCTTTGTGTATTTCTTACATCATTTGCAGTTTCCCATAACGAAAGTGAACTAATCTTGCTGTGGCCTCTTAGATCTAGACCTGTGATAAGTGTCGTTCTGATCTTAAGAGTTAGTTTGTTTGTTGTTCATAGCTGATTGAGCTTTTGCTTTCATCATATGGTTTGAATTTATGTATTTCTAGTGTTGAAACAAGTAAATCTTAAGGTGTCTTATGATTTTGGACAAAAGCTTGTTTGCTTTCACTTGAAATTGAATTCAGAGTTATACAACAGCTTTCTTTTTGTAGTACACCAACATTAAGAAAGAGAAAAGAAATACCTGCATTGTGCATTTTGCATTTGATAAGTTTGCATGCTGGATTTAGGAAAAAGTGCATTAGTGTGTGCTCTATAATCTGTCTGAAAAGATGATGTCTTTCTTTTCCCTCAGTAGTTAAGGTTTTCACAAGTCAAAAAGATTGAAAAAGCTTGCTTATCATCTTAGACTGCATTTAGGAATTTGTATCATACATCTCGTGGTGAACCTTGAAAGGCAAACTTTAAAAAGATCAACTTAAAATATATTGAATGAACCTAACAACGCTTTGCAACATAACGTTCATCGTAGAGGTCTAGGTAGAGACGTGTTCCGGTGTCGTTAAACGTAGTGACTGTCGATCTCGAAGAAGGTGGGTGATTCCTCCTGAGAGTCGATGGCACTAATACAGACTTGTGCTCCCACGTACCGTCGCGTATATATTGGGAGACCCCTATAGGAACAAAGCCTTTATCCATAGGAAGCCGTGTCGGCCGCCCTACTGATCGCAATGTAGTGAACACAGCATTCACGAAGATCGACCACCCGTACCATAAAACGTATTCTGTGGTTTTGCGAAAGGTTTGGCACACCCTCTGCCTAGATCTCCAGAGCAGTTTCTTTTGGCCTTTTTCAAACTCTATAACTGAAAAAGTCCATCCGAGCATTTGTCACTTCGGGCTCGTTAAAACATCGAAGGAGACTAGAGTCATCTTTAGCTTTTTCTCGACTCTTTAAAATTGAAAAAGCAAGTTGTGTCTAAAAGCGTCTAATAAAATTCATTCAATTCGGAAACACAAATTCCCCTGTTAATATTTTGGTTGGTCGAGTAATCCATAATCGTGGAAGAAAGTCAATTAAAACCCCGTCGTTCGCGGAGGCTTACGAGTCAACCGTCTTTGTCTCCGGAATCGAAAACAGTATGGACAAAGCGAACTCGTTTAACCGGTTTAAAATCTCCTATAAAAATTAGAACAAGTGTTCCAACTACATCTGAGGTTCCGGTTACTCCAAACATTTCTGGAAACCCTGCCTCTATAGAAGAAGTTCAACAGCCACAGAAGGACAGTAATACTGATCCTAGTCTGGGGGCAAATACTTGTATAATTGAACCAGTTCCATCTATAACCGGTCCAGAGAGTTTTGTTCCTCAAACAACTGTCGCTGTCGAAACAACCACTTCTTCGGCACCAGAAATATATTACGGACTTGACGGTCTTCCTCTTCCACTGGGTTTGATTGCGATAGAGGAAATTACAGAGGATCCGCAAGCAAGTACTCCAACCCGTTTTGGAGTCGGGGTCACTCTATTTCCTTCATCAGAAGTTAATCCACCACAAGTGGAGGTTCCTGTAGAATCGCTAGGCAATCTATTGGATAGACTTAAAATGTCTGAACAACTGTCATCATCTAGGACTGTGTCAAACGACACAGCGACAACAAAATCCCCTGCCGTCACTCCGACAATGTTTGCCGGCATACCAGCTGTCCCGACTAGCTCACAACAGCTAGAAGGAGTCCACCAAGGGACTATTTCGACAGTGTGGTCTGTTCCAGTTTGTTCATCCGGAGTAATATCCAGCAACTCTTATGTTGAGACTCACCAAGTTGATCCATTTGGAGGTCAATTTGGGCAATCCAGTCCCCAAGGATAATCAATCCCCTTGAGTTCCGGATTGCTACCGTGTGGGGGGCAGTATGCCCTTTCATTACCCCCTCTGGGAGGTTACCCATACGCGAGTTCACAACATTATTCAGGTTATACTGGAATTGCATCAACTAGTTGGGTACCTATGCTACCTCAACAACCAAGGGTTGTATATTCTATGCAACAGTGTGTACCTATGACGAACATCCCAACCACACCGGCTATTGTAACAGTGTCACAAGTTCAAGCGATACCTGTTGCATGTCAACCTCAGATTTCTCAGGTTGTAATGCAACAGCCAGTTGACCATGGGTCACAACCACAATCGCCAACTGGTGGGGCGACACAGGTCCAAACGGGTACGATTACCCCACACCTTGGTCCAACGGTTAGCATAGCACAACAGAACATGGCTTCACAACCGTGGCTAGTGCAATACCAACAACCACAATTCCAGCAGGTATACCAAGGTTCTGAGCAGCAGATCTTCGCGAACAGTGGACAACCGTATATCCAAAACGGTCAAAACCAACCACTTTACAGTGGTCAAGTCCACCAACCGTATTAGTCATACCAACATCAATTACATTATGCTGGTATGCAAAGACCCACTGCTCAAGCGATTCCATCGTACCCTGGTTATGCTTCGCCTAACCTTAATCAACAGTTACCATTCGTGGCAACTTTAGAGTTACCCGATCTACACCGGTTAACCAACGATCTGATTGCTTATGCCCCTTGGTGGCCAGTGATTCCTCATAAACTTCCATCTGACATTCCTAAATTCAATGGAAATCCAGGTGAAGACCCATCGAATCACGTGATGACTTTTCATCTGTGGTGTTCGTCGAACACCCTAGACGACGATTCGATAAGGCTTCGCCTTTTTCAGTGGACATTGACAGGTCCAACGGCTAAATGGTATATTGAATTACCTAGAGCCTCTTTCGACAATTTTAGTTCCCTGGCCACGACTTTCTTAACCCATTTTCAATTACCAATAAGGTATGAAACGAGAACAGAAATATTAACCAACTTCAAGCAGACAACTGCCACCCATATATCTGATCATATACATGAGTGGCGTCGTCGTCGTAGGATGGTGAAAACATACGTTCCCAATCAGCTGTTAGCTGAATGGTTTATAAAGTCGTTACTTCCTGCTATAACGCAAGATGTGGCCAAGGGAGGAGTCGTAACTGAGGAGCAAGTTATCGCTCGTGCACAGTATTTGGACTTAGTTTATAATCAGTCCGGCACGCTCTACGACAAAATACCTGACGCTCGTAGGCCGAAATTTTCAATTCCTCCCCCTCCTAAATCCAATAGTGACTCTCATGCCGGTGGTGGCGTGATTGGCACGGCAAATGCGAAATCGATAAAGGCTTCGTCTAAGAAAGCGCGTACGAATTCGGATCAAAATGCAAAAGAAGAAATTCTTGCTTTAGAAGTAAATGCCATATCAGCAGATAAAGGCAAAGAAACCAATCAACTAGGAAGCAAGAAAAAGCAAAACAAAGGGAAGAAGAAAGAACAAGGAGAATCATCTCCTAAAAGATCTTCTTCAAACCCTCCTGGGAAAGGAAAACCCAAAAGTCCATGTTTTATATGTGACGAGGATCATTGGACAACAAACTGTCCATAAAAAGCTGAGCTAAAAAGATTCTTAAAGAATTCACAAACCCCAGCTGTGTTAACTGATCCGTTTCCGAATCCAGGTCAAAATCTGGTTGATAGTGGAAATGATTCCCCGTGCCAGGTGCTAATGTTGTCGACCTCTAAGCAACAAAATGATGCTTTGATTTCGACAAGGAACAAAGATTACGGGAATCCGCAGTTGTCGAACGGCAAGGAAAAAGATCAACCAAGCAGTTCGACGACAACTTCGACAGAAGTTGTGCCACCATTTATTACGGGAAGCATTCCAATGATCCATGGAAGCAATCATTCTCTCCAAAATATCGGAGTAATTTTCCTAAAAGACCCCACTTTAATGGGTACTTTTGCCCTACCGCCTCCAAGTAATCTGGCGGAAATGGCCACAGTGGAATATGAAACCTTCTATTTCTAATGGATCTAAAACTTCGAGGATAGTTCCTATCTTGTGTCAACCTCATTAAAAAATGAAACAAATCCCCGAGGTAAACCTTCATTCCAACCACCGAGTTGAATGCAATGAAGCTTGGGGGGCGTGCACCTCGATTTGCGTTATTATGCTGGGGGCATGCAAACTTATCATCGAGCAGTTGCAACATAAAGTTCATGCTCATTAAAAAATAAACGCAAGATCCGAGTAGTTTTAACGCGGTCTTCATGCTCGTTAAAAAATAAATATAAGCAGTGAGCAATGTTCCCTCCAGAGTTTAAGCTCATTTTTAACTAAAAAATGAACCTATCCCGGTAAATAACCACTGTGATCGTAAATTTATCAGCCATAAAAAGCCTTGGTCGTGTTTGCACCTGCCACCTCCACTTTCATTTGGCCGATCGTTCACCTCCATATGATTGTTTACCCATTTTGAGGAACAGCTGCGAAGAGTGATTTCACCTAGCCATCCTTGTGACACTGCCGTGATTGGAAAATTCCAACCTGTACCTGGAATCAGTTGCTATCCCTGTTTATCACTCGTTCCTCAAAAGACGAGTCTTCTTTAAGCTCTTTTCAACTGACTCGTAAAATATGAAAAGATTGCTGAGTTTTGGCCTTCCAGCTCGTTAAAGGACAGGAAGAGCTATCCCTCCTCTAGATTTTAATCTTTTTGGACCTGAGGGATTGTTGCACAAAAAGGTCGAGCGCTTGTTTTATTCGGCTCGTTAAAGTTATCGAAAACTCATCCCTTCTGTATTGTTTTATACTTTTTCGGACTTAAGGGATTAGATGACGAAAAAGGAATTTTGGAGTTAACTCTATGTACCTTTTCAGACTCTCTAAAAATGAAAAGGACCGAGTTTTCCTTGTCGTTAGACTCGTTAAAATGATTAAATAGCGACAAACTTGTCTTTAGACGAGAACGAGTTTCCCTATCGCTAGGCTCGTTAAAACATAGCGATGGGCTTGCCCGAAGGGCAGGTTATAGAACAAGCATATGTTATCCTCCTCAAGCTTGACAAAAATAAAGAGGTACTGGTCAGAAATGACTAGGGAAAAATTGGGAGAACCTCAAAACTTTAATGGTAGCAAGTCGCTCTTGAACATGACACTTTTCCTGCGTACCACATCGGGTTGGGTTGTTTCATTCACCGGTCTCATCACCATGGTCTCGCCAAACCATCCACATTTGGGGTAATGCTACCGATCCATCGCATCAGTGTCGTTATATGTTCAAGAGATGTTGTTCAGAAAGAGTCAACCGTGTCCCATCCACTGCCATACATTATCCTTCATCCATTCATGACCGCCACCCTGAATCATATGTCACAGATTGTTTTCACCTCCATTAAAATCATTAGCTCCGTTCCGTGTCACTGATGTGGGATTCATTAAGGCCCTCCTTTGATGGATCGCTCCTTGTTGACATCAGCTCATTATCCAAGGAGTTGATCTAGGCACAACCCCTTCAGTACTTTGAAGCTTGCATGCCTCAATGGCAAGTTTCTCACTTCCAGCGACAGGTATACATCAATGACTTTCGACCGAAAGATTTTGCGTGGTGTTCGACGCCAAGTCCTTTATTCACACCACGTGAATTGTACTGCAGTACCTTGAGGGTCATTATCATTAACGGTGATTCCTGTCGCGCTTGTTAATGGTTTACATCATTGACCGGTAATCAAGCGATATCTTTCCATGTTCGACTTCAGTGCAATTCTCACATTGATCGACTTGTACTTAGAGTGAAGATCGAACGAGTTTGAAGACCCCGGATCTAGTTTCATCCATCCGGGCAGCGATATATATTTAGGAAATAAAGACATTGACATGTGCATCAGATGATCATCCTACTCAAAGGATGATAATTTCAGCAGAGAATTATCAGTCTACCATCAGACGATTGTCTGTTCTATGTACAGAAAAATGTATTTATAAAGTTGAGCATGGGAATGCCCACCTCAGCTAGATCATGAAAGCAGTACGAAAAATAATGTATTGTATTGTATCTTATTACAGGTCACCTCTCAACGATTGAATGAACTTCAGATCCTCCTGATAAAGCATTTCACCCGATAAACGACCTCATACTTTAGGGGGCAACTGTTATAGACATTTTTGTGCCTTACAACATAAAGCATGAAATGTCCATAATCTAAGGGATCCAAAGTCCGTAAACATGTTGTTCCTACCCCTAGAGGAACAAGGCCAGCAAACCACAGCACTGAATAAAAGTTCTCCACCTGAAAACACTCAAAAACAAGGCAATTCTGGATCATGTCCACTGCTCCACTGAGCATCTGCGCTGAATGTCAACTGCTCCACTGTCTACCTGCGTTGAATGTCAACTGCAAAGAAGGCTACCTGTGCTGGGTGAGTTTGGACACGTGGCACAGTCATTCCTCAAGGTGTCAATGCCCAGGAAGCTTCCAAAATGACACTTGGATCAGGGAATTTGACTGGTGATGAGTAAGAGGTTCTAGATCTCCAAGTGGAAGCAAGAACCTCCAAGTGGACTCAAGAACTGAAGAATAACTGAAGTGAGAGAGGACACTAGTCAGCTTCATGCCAGCCTCAAGCTGACTCATCCTTTCTCCAAAACTCCTATATATAGATCTCTCTCATGAGGTCTAGGGAGGCTGGAATCTTGTGAATGTAAAGAATTGCTGTTGGTTTGAGTTTAGAACTATTGGGTGATTTGCTTTGAAGGAGGTGAAGAGGAGATTTCTTTCTGCTGGGAAGGTGATGCTGGATTGGGCCTCTTATGGTTGTATCACTTCCTGAACCTTACTTCTTCCATTAATAAAGCATTTGAGGTTCTTCTATATGCATGTGTCTCAATGGTGTGTTTTTATACTTGTGTATTTGATTTATTCTAATCATTGAATCAATTATGAATGTATGCTTCTTGTAGTTTCCCTCTCTTGCCATTTTGTAGGATCTTGGTGTAGCTGGGCCAGTGAAAGAGCAAGGAGCTGGGGGCAAGCAGCAAAGAGAGAAGATTGGATCAACCATTAGCGAAAGACATCGGTTAGTGGATCTCTTTCTCCCCTCTTTTACATCTCATAAAGAAGTAATCTCAGATAGCTTTGCTTTGATTGTTGCTAAGGAACTATCACCCTTAGAGTGGGATAGGGTCATTCCGTATTGGATACTTTTCCCAACAACAGAGTGGTTGAGTCTAGTCATAAGGGAAAGATGAAGGATCTAAGTAAGATAAGTGCTTCCAATTCCATGAGTTTTAACACTCTGCCACTAAGTATCATAAGAGCAGGGAGGTGTCTAGTAAGAATCATGCAACTACATTCACTGAGGTAGATGAAGTTTCCTCCTAGTTCAAAAGGGATTTCTCATTGACTGGTTGCATGTCAATCTCAGCAAATAGCAGTGTATGGTATTGATTCAGGAGCATCCTTCCACATGAGTGGGAATAAGAAGATTTTCATCCACCTGAATGAGAAGGACACACAGTTTTAGATTGAGCTAGGAGTTGATGGTCAATATGCAGCTAGTGGAGTTGGCAATATCAGTTTTCAAAGGGAGTGAGGTAAGTCTCTTGATCACAAAGATGTCCTATATATCCTAGGATTAAAGTATGATATTGTTTCGATAGCAAGGGTTATGATGTCATCTTTAGAAGAATTAAGGTTTTCCTCTAGCACTTAGCTTTTGGATCTAAGAAGCAGATAGGTGTGAGGATGAAGAATCTCTACAAGTGGTAGGTGGAGATGAGCACAATCTTTAGAAACAAGCCAGGAAGTTATCAGAAGAAAGAAGTGATAGTTGAGTGAGAGCAGGAAAAGGATATCAAGATTGAGCCTCAAATAGTATCTCAGTTTGAGTCTAAGCTAGTTGGCTAGTGGGCCTACTAGCAGGATGATGAGGAGAATTTCCTAGGGTGAGTGGAGGTAACCACTCAATCAAAGACACAGAGTATAGAAAGAGTTTGAGCGAAGTGGTCAGAATATTTTTTTAGGGGAGATCATGAGAGATTTGGATCTTCTAGTATCACCTTCAGCCAGAGGAAGCAACCATAAAGGTACACAAGGTACATGGCACTTATGACTGAAGTGATAGAGTCGTAGAGCATGGTCGGCAATAACAGGTGTTCATATCAGGTTTAAGAGAAGAAATTAGGGTAGTGTTATAGTTCAGAGGGAGTAGCTACAACAATGGAGAACATGTTGGAGATAGATCAAAGTGGATGAGGTTCTTCCAGAAAGACCTTCCTTACTAAGAGAGAGTGTTGAAAATAATAGCGAGTAAGGTATTCTTGACTTACGCTTTAGTGAAAGAGACCACAAGGAGTCATTTAACATGCACATGTTCCTATAAGATAGGATGAGTTACTAAAAGTTAGGCTGAGTTCATGAAGCGGTTTAATTCATGTGAATAGTTGGAGGCTCAGTTGTTTGTTTCTTGTGAATGTTATAAGTCTCCAGGGAAAATTTTAAGAACCACCCTAAATTTATATGTATAATAAATGGGCTAATCCCCATGATACATAGGAAAAATGGGAGGCGACTTTATCAATAACATAATATGTATATATATAATTTTTTTGGCAAATATCTCACCAAAATTATATTATCTTGTACAGTGATGGAGAATCTTTCACTGAATTATAAAATCTTGTAAGATCTTGGCAAATCTTTTATTAGATAATAAACATTGTGAAGTCTTCGCGAATGTTTTTTTAAAGTATGAAACCATATATGATAATAAGAAAACATATTCATTAAATTGTAATATACTAATATACATGTTTGGAAAAGAAACACAATTTTCTCTTCCTACAAACAATGTTCCAAGTTTCAGTGGCCCTGTTTGTCAAGGTTATTACAATACACTATTTCATACCCTTCTATTAGTTTTGATAATATTCCACAACAAAGTTCTTGTAGGTGTTGATATTAACAACGAGTTCTGCCAAGGTAGGAGAGATTAACCTTTTCTCTACAACTTTTGTCAAGCTACCACATTTTACAAGTTATCGAATTTCTTTCTTATTCCATAGACTCCAAATGCGAGATAAAAAAAAAAAAAAACACATCAATTTTGTTTACCCCAACACACAAACAATTAGCAAGCCCCAACTATATTATATAAGAAATTATTGGGTATCCCAAGAGCTTGAAGGGAATCTAATTGAAAGAAGTGACCATTGTGAGAATCCTTCCAATCAATATATGAATATATAAATGTAGATTTATTATTATTTTAATTGGAAATCCTCAATTAAATAATCAAAGTTAATTACTGTCTCTCCCAATATAAATTGCTTATTAGCATAATTCACTACCCTAATAGGTCTTGCATTTTTTAACAGAGTTGTAACATGTAGATTAATTTCCTTTTTGGTGAACAATCTCCACCTTTTAGGAAAATATGGTGCAATGGCTCCAGCCACTACAGATCATTAGGAAAAACTAAGAATATCACAGAAGATGAAAAGTTGTACAAGCCAACTTATTTTTTAAACAACTAATCCAACATCAGTACCTAAACTTTTTCATGAAGATATCATATTGAGAATGTCTGAAAAATGGTGAGAAATCTTATGCGAGGGTGATGTGGAAAGACTGATAAGGTTTCATTGTTTTGAATTTTTTTTGTTAAATTAGGAAAAGTTAAATACCAATATTAATGGAGATATTGGTATTTTTACTAGATTTTGTGAAGTGACTAAATGTAGCTTTAACCATTCACCTTAAGATGTTTTTACAATATAATTTCCTAAGTCTATTTAATATCTTCATTATCATGAAAACCAACCTATATCCATCGTAACTCGACATCTACCACTCTTAGGGGGATGAAATCTATTTATCCCTCTAAGTACTTGGTAGACCCAGAATTAAGATGGATCTAAGATGATAGAATTTCTGTTTAAATAGTCTATGCTCACATGAATACCATGGTATTGCCATGGGTCAATACCATGGGTTAACATAGGCTTGGAGCTTAAAAATTATTATTAGTATTTTACAGAAATTAATAAAATTAATAATTGATTTTTATTTTATTTTTTATTTTAACCAAGTTAAAATGTTTAACATACATTAAATTACAATATCCATTTTTATTCTTGATCCACCACGCCCCGAAAGGGATCAAATATTTTTTCACTGTATGCTAGTTTGCATATCATGATATTTGATACCTCTCGGGGGTTAGTAGATCTAGAGTAAAGATTGATATATGTTGGTTTAATTCCACCATTTAAATAGGCTACATTCCACGTGAATACCATGGGTCAATACCATGTGCCATTTTTATTTTTATTAATAATAATATTAGGGTTAATAATGTTTTTTGCATGGTATTAATAATAATCTAGCCCATGGTATTTGGCCCATAGTATTTTGCCCATAGGTTTCACCTAAATATAACACATTTTTTGAGTGTTCATAAATATAAGGTGACTTATGGAGTAAATATAAAAAAGATGTTTTATTTGTTTACCATACCTCTCATTTAGTTACAATTTTATTAATTTACCATACCTCTTTTACAAATATGATATTTGGCCCATAGGATTCACCTACATAAAGCCTATTTTTTGAGCCTCCATAACTAGAAAGAGGGTTATGGACTAAATATAAAAAGAGAGTTTATTTATTTACCATACATCTAGTTTATTTATATTTTTATTTATTTACCATACCTTTTGAGTAAGTTTAAAAAGAGGTTTTATTTATTTACCATACCTCGAGTTTATTTATATTTTTATTTGTTTACACCCTTGCATGTATATAAGGTGACTTATGGAGTAAATATAAAAAAATGTTTTATTTATTTACCATACCTCTCATTTATTTATATTTTTATTAATTTACCATACATCTTTTATAAATATGGTATTTGGCCCATAGGATTCACTTAAATAAAACCTATTCTTGAAAATTAGAGCAAATGGAAGCTTGTAGCTCCTAATTTCAAGGGCTAAATTTACCTTTTTTACCCTCTCCTTTAAAAGAAGGTGGGCGATTTGAGGTGATTTGTAGAAATGTACTATGATACAAAATAGTTTCCCACTAAAAATTTAAAACCCCTTAATTCCGCCAAAGGGTGAACATTCACCCCTAAAATTTTCCATGTAAGTCTCAATGGATGTTTGTCGCTAGGATGAGTTACATGAGTTAGTTACACTCAGTTAACTAACTAATCACAAGATCACTTCCAAAAATAAACTTACCCGATTTAGATTGGCTGAATTTCTTATAAATAGGTCAAAAGGCACAATTTTAATCATTGTTTTGTATGAGCACAAGGTTGTGAGAGAAGACAATAGTGAGCATGAGTTTTGTGTGTGAGATCATAGAGCTAGGTAGAGAATGAAGTAGCTTCCTAAAAATATTGTTTTGGTAGAGGAAATTCTTGATTGTATGAGCTAAGAAATAGGAGGAACTTTCCGCGCCAAACATAAGGATTTAGGAGCTAAGGACAGGGTTCTTGAATGTAGGGTTTCAAGCTAAGTACTAGCAAGGAGAATAAGTTTGTTCTCTAGAGAAACAATTTCCTTTGTAATAGTTCTATTTTGGTCAAACTTTGTCAATCAGCTTTCTATAGCTAGCAGAGGGTGTTTTTAGTTGGGTTCCCTAGAAAAATTTGTGTTTTTTCTATTGTGTGACTACTTTATTTCTGTTCTATTATGCTACAAATTGGTAGAGAAATTATGTGTCTTGGTGCAACGATTACTTTTAGATTTGTTCAGTACAAAAGTTCCAAAGTTTTCAAGGAAATCCTACACTCTCTGACTATGCCATTGTTGCAACCTACCACTCTTTGTCTCAACTCTCTCTAAAGCGTTATTTTCTACACAAAATTCTCTATGACGCCTTGACTGAAATTTGAATGTTTATGTTTTGGCTCACAATTTATTTGCACAATTGAGGATTTTTGCACCATCTTCATAGGTGAATGGCATTGTATTACATCGAAGGCCACTATATCTTATTTTTTCCATTATATTGTTCTAAAAGAGTCGGTATTGTTGTCACTTGAAAAGCTACATAAACCTTCACTTGGCTTATTATTATTCCTTAAATAATTCTCCAATCCTTTCTGCACACACTCACTTTAACATATGATAATTTTGTATCACCAATATTGTTCTTCTATCAAAATGTGTTCCTCTTCCTCTCATGTATACTACTCATAAATTCAATATTTTGGTTTCCTCTACTGGTATTTTTGACATATCAACTTCACGACCACATTCGTGATAAGAAAATATTCCCCCATACAATTGTCTAATTGATTTCCATTAAACGTCATTATCAACAAAACTTCAGAGTTTGAAACAGGGTGCTCACCCACTCTGGAAACCCTGGATTTCCAACATCCTTAATTTTCTCCTTTTTATCACCTCACAAACAAGTGCACTACTGAACTCGGTCTTCACCCAAATTCACATACAAATAATTATATACCATTTTCACCTTATAAAACAAATGATGAAACCCTAGAAATGGCTGCAACAACTTCAGTTACAGGGCAGATCATAACATCGGAGCTCCAGCATAGAAATCCCTGCGCATATCATTCATTTTTAGTGTGATAATATAAATGATAGAGAAATGGTTTGATTTCTCATAGTACTTGAACAAGAACAAGACCTGACTATGAACAAAGTGTGCCAAAGTGTTGATCTACCATTTCTCCACCCACATTGCCTAATTCATGTCAAATTGGTTTTAATGGGATACATTCTTCCTTAGAAAATTATCAAATACAAAAATATTATCTCGTCTTAAATTTATTAATAATAATAATACTTTTTAATGTAGCCACTTGGGAGCTTCTGAAACAGTGAAATTTCCCAGGCTTCGGGAAGCATTGTTGCTCTGATACTAGTTGCAAGTGGCATACCTATAGAACCCACCTCAGGATTAAACCCATATAGATAAAGTTCATCCTTGAGCAAGTATTCTGGATTTTGGATTTCATTGGGGCCATCTATTAATTATCCATTTCCCTTGGCAAATCCATCCCATAAAGATCCTTTTATGTATACATGGGTTCCATCGAGGTATCGACTAAGATCTTCAAAAGATTTAGGTCGTGTATGTGAATTCATTAAATTTGCTCTAATCTCAGGGGACTTGAAATAAGGATGAAGTTGCAAGTAATTCTTTAGAGCTACATTGATGTTATATGGTGGGTGGTAGTCATTACCTCAAACCCATAGTGCCAAGATTGCATGGTTGTGTAAAATATCGACTGTGTCCCTTGCACATATAAGAAAAGTTTCATGATCTAATGGCTCATTTGGGTTCGAAACATGAATACCACACCCATCAATATCTATAGTAATCCATAACTCTTTCCCAACCAACAAGCCATATTGATCATAGTAGTGACCGAATTCTGGCCGCTTTCATAAACCCCGACCCCAACATTGAATCATATTAAAATTCATATCAACATGGAACTTGATAAATTCATTGTAACTCTTTTCTAAAAGCCACTACACACCATCATACACTATCTATTTGCCTCCACGAATGAAAATAGGTTCCCCATTGACTTTGAATAATCTTCTACCAGTTGCAGGGTCTATGTAACTCTCAATTTTCTGAAATCTAAGGGGATGGATTTAGGAATCTGAATCTCCATAATATCTTACATCCAGAGTGATATCCACTTTGTATAGTGTTTTTTTTCCCATTCCATTTTTCCACCATAAAATTGGTATTGATAACTCCTTTGTCTCCAATTTCTCAATCAAACACACCCCATCGTCTAATTTAAGAGCCACGTACACGCTTAGGGTGCATTCTAGAACTAAGAGACTAACATTGGCAAATTTTGTGTTGTGTTATGTAAGTATGCCCTATTTGAATCATCAAAAAATAATGAAACTAGATGTCATCAGTGATTTTCACTGCCATGGAAAATCTAAGTTGTTAGTAGTGTTACCACGCTTTTTCTTTTTCTATTCATTGACTCATTTTCATTTTCATATTTCAACCACTGGCACGCAAATATGAAGATATTTTATTTTCTAAAAATTATCTTAAAATGTGAAATCATTGTAACATATTAAATATCTATAAAATTGTAATTGAAAATGTACATTATATAGCAACATTTTATATGTACATTAAAAATTATAGTCATAAAGGTGGGTAGCGTGGATCTGAAACACATTATAATAGTTAAAATTGGGAATATCTTTTTCTATACTAGCTAAGATCCATATTAACTCAAGATCTACCAAGTGTTAAAAGTATCAAATTTGTCGAGATACAAACATCATTTACAGCATAAAGAGATTTGAACCCTCTAGATAATTGATAAATCCAGAGTAAAAATGGATCTAAGATAGTTTAATATATATATATATATATATATATATCAAAACCTAGAGCCCAAACAATAATTGGACTACTTTATCTCAATTTTATTTTAATTATTTATTTTATTTTATTTTTCTTACAACATATCTTCGATACTAGGCTATAGATCCCCCTCTCGGCACAACAATTCAGAATTATCTAGACATGTATAAATCTTGTAGTAACTTGTTAACCAAATGAAAATTCGCATTTGGGTATTACATTAATTTTCTAATTTTGTTGTTGATAAGTCCTTGTCCCCTCATCCTATGTTCGCATGTTGATTTATGTTAGCACAAAGAAACCTCCATGTTGAAAACCCACATTTCTCGTAAATGCCTCTTATGCTTTTGGGCATGCTGATATTCTAGCTGTTTAAGTAATCTAACATTCATTTTTTTTTGTAACTAGGAAAAGCCTAGGCCAGGGAAAACCTACTTATTGGTTGGAATAAGACTGATCCACACAAAATCGAAAGCTTATCACCAACATTGTGAAAGGCTTTCATCAATCTTGGAAACCCCTTGGGAAGTTTAATTCCGCAAAAGTGGCTTTCACTCTAAAGCCCGTCCCCACAAGGTTTGACCCTGTGATTTGGCGAGGACTAAACCCACGCAAACCAACTGGTCTAAACCGCATACATTGTAATAGTTATTTAGTCGTATTTTTATTCTTAGAATATATTCTTCTTTTATGTTAATCATTTTTAATTTTGTCACTTATTATCTATACATATATTTTAGTCCTAGATTAAATTAGTGATTTAAGTTAGTCATTTTTAGTTGGATCACTTAACATTGTTCAAATTTAGTAGTAATACAATTGAGATAATTGTGGTGACTAATTGTTTTACTTGTGTAGTCACTAATCTCTCATTTTGTACTAGTCGGTGACTGAGTAATGACAAGGTTTATATGTATAATTTTAAAATTATATTTCTACTTACTAATTCACAATCAAACATTATTCCATTAGAAGAATACATTAACGAGTTGAGTAAATAAAAAGTACCATGTTCATCACTTGAAAGCCATAAAACAATCAAAACAAAAACATGCACAATGAACATAAGGATGTTTGGTGGAAAACCCCCTTTGGGTCAAAAACCAACCTTTGTTATTGCTGCTACTCTGCTTCAATTTTTTCTAATCAAAAAAATAATTTTTACATCAGCATAACTGGCTATGTCTAGCACGGAATTTTCTCATATTAAATCAATTTTGTGAACACCATTCACTAGAAGCCTCAAACTCCAATTATCATAGCGCAACACCTATTAGACTATGAGAATTATACTTCCTCAACTGAAGCTACCAAATACCATCAGAAAGGAACACTCATTCATTCTTCACCATGTTATTTGAATTTATTGGTCATCTAGGGCCTCATTTCATAATGGTTCAAACTAGACCCCTTCGAAAAAAAACAAAAACCTATGCATTAAAACTATCAATTCATGTTCCACTTGCACCACAATCCATGTAACTCAACTTCAATCAATTCATCAACATCAACATCAACTCATCAAACTAATTATTAAACATTGACTCAAACAATCAAAAAACTTATGTATTGACAATCAACCAGTAACAACACCTCTATGCATCCAAAACATTTAACATATAGACTCAAAACACTACAAAATATCATGAAAACATTATCACATAAAGGATACAACAAAAATAATCCTTGCAAAAACAAATATCAGTGAAATAACCATGAAACTATATTTCAGTCCAACAATATTCGAACCATATGCCCCATACATGCTTCACAACCTCTCCATAGATACTACAAACTGTGTGTTTGGCTTTAGATCAAAATATTTCTCTGTAATCAATGAGAATTGGCCTATCCATGCACCTCACTCTTTTATGATCTCAATATGTTATTTTTGTGTGTGCTAAAATCTGTAAATTCGACCTTTATATCATTATAATGTGTAGAGGTCAACCTCTATTCACTACATAGACTTCTACTCATACCACTTACACAATAATCAATTTTCTCCTCTTTTTAGACAATTTCTGCCACTCTTTCCACTACTTGGTGTATTAAGGCATTCACATATCAGAATTAATTCAAACATTTTGATTTATTCAATTAGAACCTTTTATGAAAATTCTCGAACAAGAAATATCATAAAAATAATTAAATCATTCAAAATGCTCGAGGAATGTGGGAGATATAGTCTTACAGACATTCGTTGGCACAACACTGCTGAAACTCAACTACAGTCACATCGATAACTCTGCTTCCCAATGACTAGAGATATCTATGACATGGATAGGCCTATAAGGGAGCAACTAGGGAAGATGATCAAGGAAAACACAAAATATTCAACTGAGAACTACCTCCAACATCTTTCTCCACATATGTAGCGTCTGTAAATCGTGTTCAAGCCATGAAAAGCCTCAAAACCATCTCTGAAACCTCTTGTTGAGCTTAGAAATGATGTAATCACCCTAAGTGAAAGAACAAACTTATGAGTGTAGAAATTGTAGCAATTGGCATCACCCGTGAAGTTTAGTTGTAGAGGGGAACTTGATATATCATGACAAACTCTTCAACACCTTTAGACATTATCAGGATTCCAATCCACACCTTAGGAGCATCAAAGGAATCTTAAGGGAAACAAAAAGATCATATACATGAAGCGGTTGTTTGCCAACCAGCCATCAAAACTAAAAACATCAATTAATCAAGCATATGCATATCATCTTCAACACAAGCCCATCTTGGCATCAATGCCAACCATTAATAATTGAAACACTACACTACCATGTTGACATCAATTCCAACTATCACCTCATCCAACATTAATGCCAACAATCTACCACTTTAGCAATTATGGCAACCCCAGTTCCCTCATCCAAACAACCTCATTAAGAACTGAATCCCTCATTTTCTCCCCTTTTGACACCAATGGCTGGTGGGCTGGCCACAGGTGTTAAGGATAATCGTTCAAACCCAGAAATGATTTGTTCAAGTACAGGTGAGGCTTCTTCTCGGGTTTCCTTTGGAGTGTCAGTCGTCAACCTCTATTTTTAGATATTCTGCTAAAACAATAGAGCTCTTAAATTTACCCAAAACATTGAAAACCTTCACTATTCCATGGAATCGAAAGGAAATTCAACTGCAGTTCATAGCCTTCTCGGGTCCTAAATTTATGCTAACCTGCATGCATATTCTAGAGAAATATGCATCGAATCTCATCCCTTCTTAATGAAAGATTGTGATTGATTCAAAATTCAACTCGATTAAACCATAGTCAATAAAATATTATGTCCATAATTTATATTAACTCCCATGCATTTTTTGACGCGATCACCGTTAGATTTAACTCCTTCAAGAAGGCGATCACGAGTAGCTAAGCTATTAACTCAGTTTTATAATTTATCGCATCCATTTTTAGAATTAACGTCCGTGCTTGTTAGCACATGATCACCGTTAGATCTGTTGCCTATCGATCGAATGGTTCAGATCTTCTCCTAGGCTTCTCACAAATTTTGTCATGGTTTTCTTTGTTTCGCCAAGTTTAACTATGTCTAAGTTATATTCAGCATATCACTAACTAAACTTTGTGGTTTTGAAATACATTCAAGTTATTTAAATGCGCAGTGTATGAAGATTTAAATGTGATAATACAAGATTATACAAAACTCTAATTCTAGAGGGGCCAAACTGGAAATCAACAATATTCAGAAATATTTCAAAGGAAACTTAAAACCTCTGAGATTGACCATTCATGTGCAGAATACACAGAGGCACAGAGAGACTTTGAATTTTATAGTCCAATCCTCCACGTCCAAATACCTTTACATTAATTCAAAACTTACATAAAATATCTGTACATACAACAACTAGATCCTAAATCAATGGATCGAAACTACCTAATCCTATATAATCTCCATGATATTCTCCTCGAGAATCTCAACTAAGCCTAACTACTTGAATTAATTACAAGATAATGCAAATCCATAAATTCTAGCTCAAATCGTATCTAGAAAGCTTTGTAAAGTGACAGCTAAAGCACCCCACACCTTTGCTTGTAAACCTTTTTGTATTATTGGAATAAAATTTGAAGTCTTTTGTCTTCAAGCCTTCAAAAGACTTCAAATTTTATTCCAATAATACAAAAAGGTTTACAAGCAAAGGTGTGGGGTGCTTTAGCTGTCACTTTACAAAGCTTTCTAGATAGGATTTGAGCTAGAATTTAGGGATTTGCATTATCTTGTAATTAATTCAAGTAGTTAGGCTTAGTTGAGATTATCGAGGAGAATATCATGGAGATTATATAGGATTAGGTAGTTTCGATCCATTGATTTAGGATCTAGTTGTTGTATGTACAGATATTTTATGTAAGTTTTGAATTAATGTAAAGGTATTTGGACGTGGAGGATTGGACTATAAAATTCGAAGTCTCTCTGTGCCTCTGTGTATTCTGCACATGAATGGTCAATCTCAGAGGTTTTAAGTTTCCTTTGAAATATTTCTGAATATTGTTGATTTCCAGTTTGGCCCCTCTAGAATTAGAGTTTTGTATAATCTTGTATTATCACATTTAAATCTTCATACACTGCGCATTTAAATAACTTGAATGTATTTCAAAACCACAAAGTTTAGTTAGTGATATGCTGAATATAACTTAGACATAGTTAAACTTGGGGAAACAAAGAAAACCAGGACAAAATTTGTGAGAACCCTAGGAGAAGAACTGAACCATTCGATCGATAGGCAAGAGATCTAACGGTGATCATGTGCTAACAAGCACGAACGTTAATTCTAAAAATGGATGCGATAAATTATAAAACTAATTTAATAGCTTAGTTACTCGTGATCGTCTTCTTGAAGGGGTTAAATCTAACGGTGATCCCGTCAAAAAATGCATGGGAGTTAATATAAATTATGGACATAATATTTTATTGACTATGGTTTAATCGAGTTGAATTTTGAATCAATCACAATCTTTCATTAAGAAGAGATGAGATTCGATGGATATTTCTCTAGAATATGCATGCAGGTTAGCATAAATTTAGGACCCGAGAAGGCTATGAACTACAGTTGAATTTCCTTTTGGTTCCATGGAATAGTGAAGGTTTTCAATGTTTTGGGTAAATTTAAGAGTTCTATTGTTTTAGCAGAATATCTAAAAATAGAGGTTGACGACTGACACTCCAAAGGAAACCCGAGAAGAAGCCTCACCTGTACTTGAACAAATCATTTCTGGGTTTGAACGATTATCCTTAACACCTGCGACCAGCCCACCAGCCATTGGTGTCAAAAGGGGAGAAAATGAGGGATTCAGTTCTTAATGAGGTTGTTTGGATGAGGGAACTGGGGTTGCCATAATTGCTAAAGTGGTAGATTGTTGGCATTAATGTTGGATGAGGTGATAGTTGGAATTGATGTCAACATGGTAGTGTAGTGTTTCAATTATTAATGGTTGGCATTGATGCCAAGATGGGCTTGTGTTGAAGATGATATGCATATGCTTGATTAATTGATGTTGTTAGTTTTGATGGCTGGTTGGCAAAAAACCTCTTCATGTATATGATCTTTTTGTTTCCCTTAAGGTTCCTTTGATGCTCCTAAGGTGTGGATTGGAATCCTGATAATTTCTAAAGGTGTTGAAGAGTTTTTCATGATATATCAAGTTCCCCTCTACAACTAAACTTCACGGTTGATGCCAATTGCTACAATTTCTACACTCATAAGTTTGTTCTTTCACTTAGGATGATTACATCATTTCTAAGCTCAACAAGAGGTTTCAGAGATGGTTTTGAGGCTTTTCATGGCTTGAACACGATTTACAGACGCTACATATGTGGAGAAAGAGGTTGGAGGTAGTTCTCATTTGAATATTTTGTGTTTTCCTTGATCATCTTCCCTAGTTGCTCCCTTATAGGCCTATCCATGTGATAGAGATCTCTAGTCACTGGGAAGCAGAGTTATCGATTTGACTGTAGTTGAGTTTCAGCAGTGTTGTGCCAACGAATGACTGTAAGACTATATCTCCCACATTCCTCGAGCATCTTGAATGATTTAATTATTTTTATGATATTTCTTGTTCGAGAATTTTCATAAAAGGTTCTAATTGAATAAATCAAAATGTTTGAATTAATTCTGATGTGTGAGTGCCTTAATACACCAAGTAGTGGAAAGAGTGGCAGAAATTGTCTAAAAAGAGGAGAAAATTGATTATTGTGTAAGTGGTATGAGTAGAAGTCTATGTAGTGAATAGAGGTTGACCTCTACACAATATAATGATATAAAGGTCGAATTTATAGATTTTAGCACACACAAAAATAATATATTGAGATCATAAAAGAGTGAGGTGCATGGATAGGCCAATTCTCATTGATTACAGAGAAATATTTTGATCTACAACCAAACACAGAGTTTGTAGTGTCTATGGAGAGGTTGTGAAGCATGTATGGGGCACATGGTCCGAATATTGTTGGACTGAAATATAGTTTCATGGTTATTTCACTGATATTTGTTTTTTCAAGGATTATTTTTGTTGTATCCTTTATGTGAGAATGTTTTCATGATATTTTGTGGTGTTTTGAGTCTATATGTTAAATGTTTTGGATGCATAGAGGTGTTGTTACTGGTTGATTGTCAATACTTAAGTTTTTTTATTGTTTGAGTCAATGTTTAATAATTAGTTTGATGAGTTGATGTTGATGTTGATGAATTGATTGAAGTTGAGTTACATGGAGTGTGGTGCAAGTGGAACATGAATTGATAGTTTTAATGCATAGGTTTTTGTTCTTTTTCGAAGGGGTCTAGTTTGAACCATTATGAAATGAGGACCTAGATGACCAATAAATTCAAATAACATGGTGAAGAATGAATGAGTGCTCCTTTCTAATGGTATTTGGTAGCTTCAGTTGAGGAAGTATAATTCTCATAGTCTAATAGGTGTTGCGCTATGATAATTGGAGGTTGAGGCTTCTAGTGGATGGTGTTCACAAAATTAATTTAATATGAGAAAATTTCGTGCTAGACATAGCCAGTTATGATGATGTAAAAATTATTTTTTTGATTAGAAAAAATTGAAGCAGAGTAGCAGCAATAACAAAGGTTGGTTTTTGACCCAAAGGGGGTTTTCCACCAAACATCCTTATGTTCATTGTGCATGTTTTTGTTTTGATTGTTTTATGGCTTTCAAGTGATGAACATGGTACTTTTTATTTACTCAACTCGTTAATGTATTCTTCTAATGGAATAATGTTTGATTGTGAATTAGTAAGTAGAAATATAATTTTAAAATTATACATATAAACCTTGTCATTACTCATTCACCGACTAGTACAAAATGAGATATTAGTGACTACACAAGTAAAACAATTAGTCACCACAATTATCTCAATTGTATTACTACTAAATTTGAGCAATGTTAAGTGATCCAACTAAAGATGACTAACTTAAATAACTAATTTAATCTAGGACTAAAATATATGTATAGATAATAAGTGACAAAATTAAAAATGATTAACATAAAAGAATAATATATTCTAAGAATAAAAATACGACTAAATAACTATTACAATGTATGCGGTTTAGACCAGTTGGTTTGCGTGGGTTTACTCCTCGCCAAATCACAGGGTCAAACCTTGTGGGGATGGGCTTTAGAGTGAAAGCCACTTTTGCGGAGTTAAACTTCCCAAGGGGTTTCCAAGATTGATGAAAGCCTTTCACAATGTTGGTGATAAGCTTTCGATTTTGTGTGGACCAGTCTTATTCCAACCAATAAGTAGGTTTTCCCTGGCCTAGGCTTTTCCTAGTTACAAAAAAAATGAATGTTAGATTACTTAAACAGCTAGAATATCATCATGCCCAAAAGCATAAGAGGCATTTACGAGAAATGTGGGTTTTCAACATGGAGGTTACTTTGTGCTAACATACATCAACATGCGAACATAGGATGAGGGGACAAGGACTTATCAACAACAAAATTAGAAAATTAATGTAATACCCAAACGCAAATTTTCTTTTGGTTAACAAGTTACTAGAAGATTTATACATTCTAGATAATTCTGAATTGTTTCGCCGAGAGGGGGATCTATAGCCTAGTATCGAAGATATGTTGTAAGAAAAATAAAATAAAATAAACAATTAAAATAAATTTGAGATAAAGTAGTCAAATTATTGTCTGGGCTCTAGGTTTTGATATATATATATATATATATATATATATATATATTAAACTATCTTAGATCCATTTTTACTCTGGGTTTATCAATTATCTAGAGGGTTCAAATCTCTTTATACTGTAAATGATGTTTGTATCTCAACAAATTTGATACTTTTAACACTTGGTAGATCTTGAGTTAATATGGATCTTAGCTAGTATAGAAAAAGATATTCCCAATTTTAACTATTATAATGTGTTTCAGATCCACGCTACCCACCTTTATGACTATAATTTTTAATGTACATATAAAATGTTGCTATATAATGTACATTTTCATAGATATTTAATATGTTACAATGATTTCACATTTTAAGATAATTTTTAGAAAATAAAATATTTTCATATTTGCGTGCCAGTGGTTGAAATATGAAAATGGAAATGAGTCAATGAATAGACAAATAAAAAGCGTGGTAACACTACTAACAACTTAGATTTTCCACGGTAGTGAAAATCACTGATGACATCTAGTTTCATTATTTTTTGATGATTCAAATAGGGCATACTTACATAAGACAACACAAAATTTTCCAATGTTAGTCTCTTAGTTCTAGAATGCACCCTAAGCGTGTACGTGGCTCTTAAATTAGATGATGGGGTGTGTTTGATTGAGAAATTGGAGACAAAGGAGTTATCAATACCAATTTTATGGTGGAAAAATGGAATGGGAAAAAAAAACACTATACAAAGTGGATATCACTCTGGATGTAAGATATTATGGAGATTCAGATTCCTAAATCCATCCCCTTAGATTTCAGAAAATTGAGAGTTACATAGACCCTACAACTGGTGGAAGATTATTCAAAGTCAATGGGGAACCTATTTTCATTCGTGGAGGCAAATAGATAGTGTATGATGGTGTGTAGTGGCTTTTAGAAAAGTGTTACAATGAATTTATCAAGTTCCATGTTGATATGAATTTTAATATGATTCAATGTTGGGGTGGGGGTTTATGAGAGCGGCCAGAATTCGATCACTACTATGATCAATATGGCTTGTTGGTTGGGAAAGAGTTATGGATTACCATAGATATTGATGGGCGTGGTATTCATGTTTCGAACCCAAATGAGCCATTAGATCATGAAACTTTTCTTATATGTGCAATGGACACAGTCGATATTTTACACAACCATGCAAGCTTGGCACTATGGGTTTGAGGTAATGAATACCACCCACCATATAACATCAATGTAGCTCTAAATAATTACTTGCAACTTCATTCTTCTTTCAAGTCCCCTGAGATTGGAGCAAATTTAATGAATTCACATACACGACCTAAATCTTTTGAAGATCTTAGTCGATACCTCGATGGAACCCATGTATACATAAAAGGATCTTTATGGGATGGATTTGGCAAGGGAAATGGATAATTAACAGATGGCCCCAATGAAATCCAAAATCCAGAATACTTTCTCAAGGATGAACTTTATCTATATGGGTTTAATCCTGAGGTGGGTTCTATAGGTATGCCACTTGCAACTAGTATCAGAGCAACAATGCTTCCCGAAACCTGGGAAATTTCACTGTTTTAGAAGCTCCCAAGTGGCTACATTAAAAAGTATTATTATTATTAATAAATTTAACACGAGATAATATTTTTGTATTTGATAATTTTCTGAGGAAGAATGCATCCCATTAAAACCAATTTGGCATGAATTACGCAATGTGGGTGGAGAAATGGTAGATCAACACTTTGGCACACTTTGTTCATAGTTAGGTCTTGTTCTTGTTCAAGTACTATGAGAAATCAAACCATTTCTCTATCATTTATATTATCACACTAAAAATGAATGATATGCGCAGGGATTTCTATGTTGGAGCTCCGATGTTATGATCTGCCCTGTAACTGAAGTTGTTGCAGCCATTTCTAGGGTTTCATCATTTGTTTTATAAGGTGAAAATGGTATATAATTATTTGGATGTGAATTTGGGTGAAGACTGAGTTCAGTAGTGCACTTGTTTGTGAGGTGATAAAAAGGAGAAAATGAAGGATGTTGGAAATCCAGGGTTTCCAGAGTGGGTGAGCACCCTGTTTCAGACTCTGAAGTTTTGTTGATAATGACTTTTAATGGAAATCAATTAGACAATTGTATGGGGGAATATTTTCTTATGACGAATGTGGTCGTGAAGTTGACATGTCAAAAATACCAGGAGAGGAAACCAAAATATTGAATTTATGAGTAGTATACATGAGAGGAAGAGGAATACATTTTGATAGAAGAACAATATTGGTGATACAAAATTATCATATGTTAAAGTGAGTGTGTGCAGAAAGGATTGGAGAATTATTTAAGGAATAATAATAAGCCAAGTGAAGGTTTATGTAGCTTTTCAAGTGACAAAAATACCAACTCTTTTAGAACAATATAATGGCAAAAATAAGATATAGTGGCCTTCGATGTAATACAATGCCATTCACCTATGAAGATGGTGCAAAAATCCTCAATTGTGCAAATAAATTGTGAGCCAAAACATAAACATTCAAATTTCATTCAAGACGTCATAGAGAATTTTGTGTAGAAAATAACGCTTTAGAGAGAGTTGAGACAAAGAGTGGTAGGTTGCAACAATGGCATAGTCAGAGAGTGTAGGATTTCCTTGAAAACTTTGGAACTTTTGTACTGAACAAATATAAAAGTAATCGTTGCACCAAGACACATAATTTCTCTACCAATTTGTAGCATAATAGAACAGAAATAAAGTAGTCACACAATAGCAAAAACACAAATTTTTCTAGGGAACCCAACTAAAAACACCCTCTGCTAGCTATAGAAAGCTGATTGACAAAGTTTGACCAAAATAGAACTATTACAAAGGAAATTGTTTCTCTAGAGAACAAAATTATTCTCCTTGCTAGTACTTAGCTTGAAACCCTACATTCAAGAACCCTGTCCTTAGCTCCTAAATCCTTATGTTTGCCGCGGAAAGTTCCTCCTATTTCTTAGCTCATACCATCAAGAATTTCCTCTACCAAAACAATATTTTTAGGAAGCTATTTCATTCTCTTCCTAGCTCTATGAGCTCACACACAAAACTCATGCTCACTATTGTCTTCTCTCACAACCTTGTGCTCATACAAAACAATGATTAAAATTGTGCCTTTTGACCTATTTATATGAAATTCGGCCAATCTAAATCGGGTAAGTTTATTTTTGGAAGTGATCTTGTGATTAGTTAGTTAACTCAGTGTAACTAACTCATGTAACTCATCCTAGCGACAAACATCCATTGAGACTTACATGGAGAATTTTAGGGGTGAATGTTCACACTTTGGCGAAATTAAGGGGTTTTAAATTTTTAGTGGGAAACTATTTCGTATCATAGTACATTTCTACAAATCACCTCAAATTGCCCACCTTCTTTTAAAGGAGAGGGTAAAAAAGGTAAATTTAGCCCTTGAAATTAGGAGTTACAAGCATCCATTTGCTCTAATTTTCAAGAATAGGTTTTATTTAAGTGAATCCTATGGGCCAAATACCATATTTATAAAAGATGTATGGTAAATTAATAAAAATATAAATAAATGAGAGGTATGGTAAGTAAATAAAACATTTTTTTATATTTACTCCATAAGTCACCTTATATACATGCAAGGGTGTAAACAAATAAAAATATAAATAAACTCGAGGTATGGTAAATAAATAAAACCTCTTTTTAAACTTACTCAAAAGGTATGGTAAATAAATAAAAATATAAATAAACTAGATGTATGGTAAATAAATAAACTCTCTTTTTATATTTAGTCCATAACCCTCTTTCTAGTTATGGAGGCTCAAAAAATAGGCTTTATGTAGGTGAATCCTATGGGCCAAATACCATGGGCTAGATTATTATTAATACCATGCAAAAAACATTATTAACCCTAATATTATTATTAATAAAAATAAAAATGGCACATGGTATTGACGCATGGTATTCACGTGGAATGTAGCCTATTTAAATGGGGGAATTAAACCAGCATATATCAATCTTTACTGTAGATCTACTAACCCCCGAGAGGTATCAAATATCATGATATGCAAACTAGCATAGAGTGAAAAAATACTTGATCCCTTTCGGGGCTTGGTGGATCAAGAATAAAAATGGATATTGTAATTTAATGTTTGTTAAACATTTTAACTTGGTTAAAATAAAAAATAAAATAAAAATCAATTATTAATTTTATTAATTTTTGTAAATTACTAATAATAATTTTTAAGCTCCAAGTCTATGTTAACCCATGGTATTGACCCATGGCAATACCATGGTATTCATGTGAGCATAGACTATTTAAACGGAAATTCTATCATCTTAGATCCATCTTAATTCTGGGTCTACCAAGTGCTTAGAGGGATAAATAGATTTCATCCCCCTAAGAGTGGTAGATGTCGAGTTAAGATGGATATAGGTTGGTTTTCATGATAATGAAGATATTAAATAGACTTAGGAAATTATATTGTAAAAACATCTTAAGGTGAATGGTTAAAGCTACATTTAGTCACTTCACAAAATCTAGTAAAAATACCAATATCTCCATTAATATTGGTATTTAACTTTTTCTAATTTAACAAAAAAAATTCAAAACAATGAAACCTTATCACTCTTTCCACATCACCCTCGCATAAGATTTCTCACCATTTTTCAGACATTCTCAATATGATATCTTCATGAAAAAGTTTAGGTACTGATGTTGGATTAGTTGTTTGAAAAATAAGTTGGCTTGTACAACTTTTCATCTTCTGTGATATTCTTAGTTTTTCCTAATGATCTGTAGTGGCTGGAGCCATTGCACCATATTTTCCTAAAAGGTGGAGATTGTTCAAAAAAAAGGAAATTAATCTACATGTTACAACGCTGTTAAAAAATGCAAGACCTATTAGGGTAGTGAATTATGCTAATAAGCAATTTATATTGGGAGAGACGATAATTAACTTTGATTATTTAATTGAAGATTTCCAATTAAAATAATAATAAATCTACATTTATATATTCATATATTGATTGGAAGGATTCTAACAATGGTCACTTCTTTCAATTAGATTCCCTTCAAGCTCTTGGGATACCCAATACTTTCTTATATAATATAGTTGGGGCTTGCTAATTGTTTGTGTGTTGGGGTAAACAAACTTGATGTGTTTTTTTTTTTATCTCGGATTTGGAGTCTATGGAATAAGAAAGAAATTTGATAACTTGTAAAAAGTGGTAGCTTGACAAAAGTTGTAGAGAAAAGGTTAATCTCTCCTACCTTGGCAGAACTCGTTGTTAATATCAACACCTACAAGAACTTTGTTGTGGAATATTATCAAAACTAATAGAAGGATATGAAATAGTGTATTGTAATAACCTTGACAAATAGGGCCACTGAAACTTGGAACATTGTTTGTAGGAAGAGAAAATTGTGTTTCTTTTCCAAACATGTATGTTAGTATATTACAGTTTAATGAATATGTTTTCTTATTATCATATATGGTTTCATACTTTAACAAAACATTCGCGAAGACTTCACATTGTTTATTATCGAGTAAAAGATTTGCCAAGATCTTACAAGATTTTATAATTCAGTGAAAGATTCTCCATCACTGTACAAGATAATATAATTTTGGTGAGAGATTTGCCAAAAAAATTTATATATACATATTATATTATTGATAAATTCGCCTCCCATTTTTCCTATGTATCATGGGGATTAGCCCATTTATTATACATATAAATTCAGGGTGGTTCTTAAACTTTTCCTTGGAGACTTATAACATTCACAAGAAACAAACAACTAAGCCTCCAACTATTCACATGAATTAAACCGCTTCATGAACTCAGCCTAACTTTTAGGAACTCATCCTATCTTATAGGAACATGTGCATGTTAAATGACTCCTTGTGGTCTCTTTCACTAAAGCATAAGTCAAAGAATACCTTACCCGCTATTATTTTCAACACTCTCTCTTAGTAAGGAAGGTGTTTCTGGAAGAACCTCATCCACTTTGATCTATCTCCAACATGTTCTCCATTGTTGTAGCTACTCCCTCTGAACTAGAACACTACCCTAATTTCTTCTCTCGAACCTGATATGAACACCTGTTATTGCCCAACATGCTCTACGACTCTATCACTTCAGTCATGAGTGCCATGTACCTTGTGTACCTTTATGGTTGCTTCCTTTGGCTGAAGGTGATACTAGAAGATCCAAATCTCTCATGATCTCCCCTAAAAAAATATTCTGACTACTTCGCTCAAACTCTTTCTATACTATGTGCCTTTGATTGAGTGGTTACCTCCACTCACCCTGGGAAATTCTCCTCATCATCTTGCTAGTAGGCCCACTAACCAACTAGCTTAGACTCAAACTGAGATACTATTTGAGGCTCAATCTTGATATCCTTTTCCTGCTCTCACTCAACTATCACTTCTTTCTTCTGATAAATTCCTGGCTTGTTTCTAAAGATTGTGCTCATCTCCACCTACCACTTGTAGAGATTCTTCATCCTCACACCTATCTGCTTCTTAGATCCAAAAGCTAACTGCTAGAGGAAAACCTTAATTCTTCTAAAGATGACATCATAACCCTTGCTATCGAAACAATATTATACTTTAATCCTAGGATATATAGGACATCTTTGTGATTAAGAGACTTACCTCACTCCCTTTGAAAACTGATATTGCCAACTCCACTAGCTGCATATTGACCATCACCTCCTAGCTCAATCTAAAACTGTGTGTCCTTCTCATTCAGGTGGATGAAAATCTTCTTATTCCCACTCATGTGGAAGGATGCTCCTGAACCAATACCATACACTGCTATTTGATGAGATTGACATGCAACCAGTCAATGAGAAATCCCTTTTGAACTAGGAGGAAACTTCATCTACCTCAGTGAATGTAGTTAGATGATTCTTACTAGACACCTCCCTGCTCTTATGATACTTAGTGGCAGAGTGTCCAAACTCATGGAATTGGAAGCACTTATCTTACTTAGATCCTTCTTCTTTCGCTTATGACTAGACTCAACCACTCCTTGGCCTTACTTTCCCTTCGCCTTGCTACACATGGGTACTAGGGAAAAGTTATCCCTACCATTTGTCTTCATTAATCTACCATCTATGGTCCCTCTTTGGATCTATTCATGAATTCAATCAATAAGTAGCCTTTCCCAATGTGGAAACTTTTCTTTGCAAACTACTCCATCTTGAAAACCATACCAAGACTTGTGAAGTCCTAGTAGAGAAAAACTCATAAGGTCATCATCTGGTACAGTCACACCCACACCACCTAGCTCATCATTAAATTTTGACAAATACGTGATGATGGGCTCATGCTTGCTCATCTAGATACTCCTTATCTTCTCCTTAAGAGTAAGATTCTTGGTATCATTGATACTATGATATAATTGTAAGATGGTTTGAAACATCTCATATGTTGTCTTCTACTCATCGAGATGAGGAACTATATGATGTTTGACCCCTTCAATAATAATCCTCTTGGACTTGATATCATTCTTATTATGCTGCGCCAACTGTCGGGGATATTATGGTGGTGGAATTTCATTTTTCATAAATTGTCCCACCCCATTATCCTCTAATACTATCGTGATCATCCCTTGCCAAGAGATGACGTTAGCGGCTCCCTATAAACAATGATCTTCTTTCGATCCTTGATAGTCAATCAGGCTTCTCGAGAGAGCTCTCTGACACCTACCAAATAACAACCTTGTAGTGCTTCACACTAAGATAAACTTAGGGCTTAATAAGGAAACTTCTAACAACAAACCTATAGTATAGAACTTCAAGCCACCAAAACTACACCAACCTAGCAATCTCAATGTAGAAGGACAAAAACAAATGCCTCTTTAAAAGACTTCTTTTTCCCTTCTTATGTCATGGTTCTGGGTTTTTCCTTTGAGATTCCTTGGCCTCCTCGTAGGCACTTCAACATATTGCACCAACCCTCCAACTCATCCTCTAAATCTCCATAGATACTACACTGATTCTCTACTATAGGTCGTTCGCTCTTGTGTATATCTATAAGTTATCTTAACTCTTCTTCTGGTCCCTTATAGGCCTTTTGGTCGTTTAAGATAGAGACTCGACCTACCTATTGTCCATAGAAGATGGAAACAATGTATAATAGGCAAAACATAACCAATTTATCCATAACTCCTACTTATCCACATGACTAGCACCCTGCTTAATCTCGACCTATTCCAAGAATGTAATGATAACCTCCAACTCAACCTTCTCTTCTTGGGAAAACTCCTATAGCTGTTGGCTCCTCAAATCAGATGTCCTCCTCTTTGATGTATCACACATATTATGTATTAATCATCTTCCGATCGTCTTTATTTTGTTCCTTGCTCTCTTACCATGTAAAATTTCCTTGAAAATTCTGCAGCTGTTGTAGTGAACAAATCTGAAACTAATCGCTGCATCAAAATATTTTATTTTGATGTTGTCGTCGATTATAATAGGGAAAAAAAGGTGCCTGAAGATATAATTGATGTTTATTTAGAGCCATTATTTGAATATCTATTAGAATTGTGTGAAGGAATTGAAGTAGTTCAAATTTTAAGGGATGGTAATTCAATTCAATTCACTTTAAGAGTTGATTCATTGTTTATAATACATGATCTTCATGTATATGGAGCTTTGACTAGTCTCAATGTTCATGGACACCATAGATGTATTGCTTGTGGCTTTAAGGGTTTTGTAAGGCACTCAAGTAATATACACAAGTGTATTTATTTTGAACATCATGCTTACCTTAAAATGGAGCATCCATATTGTTGATAAAAGTTATGTTAAAGCCTTTAATTCAAGTGTTGTTACAGAAAAGGAACCCACACTGTACCAACAACAACAGTGTAAAATATAGGAAGACATCATTGGCAGGGAGTTTGCATTAATGGAATATGGTGTATTTGCTTCTATATTGCAAGAATTTACTATCCTCAATTAAGTGACACATTTCCATGCCTACATTTTAACAAATAGGCTTCAGTAGGACATACCTTTAGTTGTTAAGCCACTAAACCTATATAGTATATACTATAAGTGGCCATAAGGAGAATGTGCACCTACTTTTTAACCAAATAAGAAACAATTTGTTTATATAGAATTTAATTATTATAGGATATGCTAAGAATGGTCCATGTGAGAAATCCCAAAAGGTATTGCCAGAGGTGGTTTTGTGTTGGTTTTTTTCATGGGATTGACACATACATATGTATACTAAATGTAGGTGTCTTGACATTGCACTCCAGTTTTTTGACAAAATTTATATTAGAGATGTTATCTCATGGAATGCCATGGTTGTTGGGTATACTCAGAATGGACATCGTGAAATAGTTCTAGGACTATTTGATGAAATTGAAAGGAGGATGTGGTGTTCAATTAATTTATAATGGTGATTGTGATTCGGGATTTCATCCATCTAGGAGTTATGAAACAAGGTATGTGGAGCCATGATTACATAACTAGAAGTGGGTTTGAATGAGATGCTTTTGGTAGAACTATACTCATCGATATGTATGCAAATTGTAGGGGTATATATTGCATATGGTGTGTTTAACAAAATTCCTAAAATGGTTGTGGTCTCTTAGAATTCCATCGTTACTGGATATGTGGTCAATGGGAATGAAAATTAAGCTTTATTGTTTCTTAGATGAATACAACTGACATACATTAAACATGACTCTTCCACCATGGTTATGCTCAGTTAGGAGTTGTGCAATGGGGTAAGTGGATCCATGGTTATATTATCATAACACGATTTGTGTCTGATATTGTAGTGGGGACTACTCTGATAGATATGTACAATAAATATGCAAAAATAGAATTGGCATGCCAAATGGATTTGTGTCTGATATTGTAGTGGGGACTACTTCTTCATAATCAAAGAATTTATCCATGTCATTAATCTAGTCTATCAACTCCTCAAGGTTTAAACCTCCCATATAAACTGAACCCTCAAGTTTGGGTTTAGATGTGGATCCCAACAATCATTTAAAGAATCTCATTTCAGGAGTAACTTTTTCAGGTTCCTCTTCTTCTGAAGCTTCAACTTCAAGCTCTCTGACATCTCCATCTCTTTGATTTCCCATTTCCACTGCTTCTAATCTAGCTTTCATCTGTTTCATAACTTCCAACACTTCAACATTTTCAACTTGTCTTCCTCTTCTTCGACCACCACCACATATTCCTCCAACTCTGAAAGCCATGTTCGATTTCTTTTTCTAGACTTTGATATCCTGATCAGTGACAATAAGCTACTCTAATACCACTAATGGTGGGCTAGTTGTAGGTGTTAAGGATAATCATTCAAAACTAGAAATGATCTCTTCAAGTTTAGGTAGGACTTCTTCTGAGGTTTCGGACTTTGAAGTATCACTCATCAACCTTTATTTTTAGATATTCTGCTAAAACAAAAAAATTGTTAAATTTACCTGAAATATGGCAAACCTTCACTTTTCCACGGAACCGAAAGGAAATACAACTGCAGTTCATAGCTTTCTTGGGTCCAAAATTTAAGTTAACATGTGTGCATATTCTGGAGCGATATCCATCAGATCTCTTCCCTTCTTAATGAACGGTTGTGATCGATCCAGAATTCAACTGGATTAAACCACAGTTGATAAAATATCCCATCCAAAATTTATATTAACTCCGGTGCATTTTTCGACGCAATCACCATTAGATCTTACTCCTTCAAGTAGATGGTCACGATTAACTGAGCTATTAACTCATTTTTATAACTTATCATGTCCATTTTTTGAATTAACGTCTGTCCTTATTAGCACGCGATCACCGTTAGATCTATTTCCTGTTGAACGGATGGTTCAGATCACCTCTTGGGGTTCTCAGGAATTTTGTCAGGGTTTTCTTTGTTCTGTCTAGAATTTACACTTCCACCAAGATTAATTGTGTCTAAGTTATATTCAAGAAATCGCTAACTAAAATTTGTGGTTTTGAAAAACATTCAAGTTATTTAAATGTGCAGTGTATGAAGATTTAAATGTGATAATACAAGATTAGACAAAACTTTAATTCTAGAGGAGCCAAACTTGAAATCAACAGTATTCAGAAATATTTCGAAGGAAATTTAAAAGCTTTGGGATTGACCATTCATGCGTAGAATACATAGAGACACATAGAGACTTCAAAATTTACAATCCAATCCTCCATGGCTACATCCATTTACATTAATTCAAAGCTTACATAAAATACATGTACATGCAACAACCACATCCTAAATCAATGGACCGAAACTGCCTAATTCTATGTAATCTGCATGATATTCTCCTTGAGAATCTCAACTAAGCATAACTACTTGAAATAATTACAAGATAATCCAAATCCCTGAATTTTAGCTCAAATCCTATCTAGAAGCTTTGTAAAGTTATAGCTAAAGGATCCCACTCCTTTGCTTGTAAACTTTTTTTTTGTATTTTTGGAATAAAATTCGAAGTCTTTCGTCTTCAAGCATCATGCTCCTGCATCAATGTAAAAGGGACAAACTCAACAAAGCCAACATGTGAAGAATGAAGGAATCACTCTCACTATCAATATGAACATCATGCCAATACAAAGCTCCTACAAGCTAATAAATAGTTGTCAGTATAAGCTCCCCCTAAACATATAATGGCGCTGAAAAAAAATCTTTTTGATTGTAGATCATGCTACCTTTGTTGTTGCTAGTGCCTCTTTATCATATACAAGAATCTTTCTCATTATATAAAAATATTTTGACTAAGTTGGGCCCAATTATGAACAATGAGATACAAAGTATAGTACATGGCTGAATGAATGATAATTTAGGTCTTTAAAAAACCTCTAAATAGTTGAACTATGACTCATCTTCCATGTATGAAGGACACACATATGACCCAACCATAACTCAAAATAAGGTTGTGGCAATACATGGTTACTCAAGGAATACAAGACCTCATACAAGAATTAAATGCATGTCACCAGGTAGCCTAAACATGGTTGTAACACTTCTCACCTCTCATCACATGCACATCAACACACTTTTGACATGACCCATGACTTTCTCTTTTGACTCTTGTTCCTAACTCAAATATAACTTCATATGAATAACAATAATTACATGGCTTTATAGGAACAATGCATGGCTATGGAATTGAGAGTACATAGCTATTATGAGACATTGTGAACAAAGACAACTCTCATTAATGCCTTCTAGGCACCAAGACCACCATTGTACAATGTGAGACATGAGGTACCAATTTCACATATATGGATCTTCATTTCAACCTTTTGCCAAGACTTCTAATGGAGAGAAATCATATGCATGTCATAAATGAACGAATGACATCAATAAACTTGAAATATTTCAGCCATAGCCCAAAGTAGTAGAAACAAATGTGTAATAGGCCATTTGTAAGAACTCTTGGTAGTAGTAAATAACATATAGGTCCTTCTCCTTAGTGAATACCATATCAAAGCCATGTGCTCAACCACTCTAATAATAAAGCATCAAATAAGACAACTCATTAGTAGATAATTTAGCAAGCAGCAATATAACCTCATTCTTGCAGAAATAATGTTATTAATAGCAAAAAATGCCACACATGCTCTCTATGTCCAAAACATCAATAGTAGCTAGGAACAAGATATGAACTAGAATTAAGATAAATTGGTGACATAAAATCAAACATAAGAAACATCAAAACCACCATAGTTATAACTTATATGTAGCATGGGTAAGTACATGTCTCTGTAATGATATAAGAGATCAATATTTAGTGGTAACATAATATGTGGATCTCTCAAGAAGCAAATGAAGCATATCATAGCAACAATAAACTCAGCATCACCAACAATAGCAACATCACTCTCAACCAAAAAAACATCAGAATAATCATAATCCATATCATGGGAATAATGGAAGCACCATAATATGACTATCGACAAGAGCAATATATGTAGATAGCAGCAATAAACTACCTATTAATATCACTCTCAAATCAAGGTAGCAACATGAGGATCAACAACAATATAGGATGAGAAACAACACTCTTTCCATCAACATCCCTAGTAGAATAGCATAATCATTAGAAGTTTCATTAACAACAATATTAAACTCAACAATCAACTCCATGTATACCATGTAAAGACTAAAATCAACAAATAGGTCACGCAAATATAAATTTGTGCAAATATTTTGATGAAAATTCTATATGTGAACTATGACCAAGGCAATATCCACTACATAAATGTGACACTTACTCACTCATAGATCTCCCTTGATTTTAGGTAACTCTTCCATGCATATTTGCCAACGTGCTCCTCTAATACTATGGATGCATTATCAATGATTCTCTTTCAGATTCATAATGTTGCCATATCCTCCCCTAAGAAGATGTTGTCCTCAGTTTCTAATAGAAGCCACTTGTTGCTCCATTCTCTTCCAGATTTTGTTGGTTTGGTATTTGACATGCACTTCATTATTTGGTAACTTGTATGATCTTCTTTGAGTAGTCTTTGCCTTTTGAGTGAATTCCCTATAACATATGGGAATTTTGTAGTCTTTGGCCTTATGGCCAATTTTCTCACAAAAGTAACACCTTATATGTCCAATAAACAAAGGAAAAACTTTGAAACTCCTCTTGTTCACATATTTCCTATAATCGAAATCCTTATGCCTGAAATTATTACATGAAAAAAAATATCCATAAAATTAATTGTTATACGTAGCGATGGGTGATTATGCTTGATATGTCCTTTTCAAACAACTGCTTCTTCTATTGCATGCTTCTACATTTTGCACCACTATTCCCATGTTTTTGACAACTTAAGCATGTTATCAATCTTAAGCAAGTGGATGTCTATCTGGCGCACTTCTTCCTAACTATTTTTTGTTTCCTTTGATGAATCCTTTTGGACAAGAACTTATTCTTTGCTAATTACATTTTCCTTCTTTGACTTCTAATTTTTCTGATCCGCTTTGTCCTTTTATTTTTACTACTGGAATCATATTTTTTTGCTTGTTTTTTAAATATTGTATTTGAACTCCTTTCTTATTTGTGTATGCTATAATTTGGAGGACTTGACTAGTCTTCAACTGAAATCCTTTCTCTTTTCAATTATTTCTCAATGTAGCCACTTTTGCTTCCACAATTTGACATTTATATTCTTTTTCTTCATATTCCTTTTTCATTTCTTGTTCAATTTTCCTTGCTTCACCCAATTTTAGTATAATGATTTTTTATTTATAAAAACATTCCTTCTCATCAATTATTTACAAAAATTTATGATGGTTTTTATTTTCATTCTTGACATTTCTAATTTATGCTTCTAAGGTTACAATATTGCAAGTATCTTCATCTTCTAAATTTGAATTCTCTAGAAAAGGATTATTACCACTTCTCTCAAAAACATCAAACCAAATTGAATGAACATTATATTATAAACCACGAAACTTAAGTAAATCATCATCACTATAATAAAATTTACTACTAGATACAAATTGATCACATCATTTACCTCACATCATCTACATGAAATGTTTTGCCAGCAAGAAGAGGGGTTCTTCTGGATTTGAAATTTTCCTCACTTCTTTACTACTCTTCCTTTCTTGAGACTATTTTTTATGCAACCACCTCACAAATAGATATATCAATGACTTAAAAATTATCCTCTTCAACGGGGACCTTCTTTACATTTCATAAATGAAGAATTATTGGATGATACAAATGACAAGACCTCCTTTCTATATATAGGAGTCTAAGGGGTCACAGTATAATTAGAGCCTACACAAAAATAATAATGTAAGGGCACAACAATAACAATAATCATCTTACATGGGGTAAAACAATAATAATAAGGTGGGTATAGTAGCATTATAGGGACCTAACATGGCCCTATCCTTCAAGAAATTATTTTCCTCAATGCTTGAGTAGCTATGGGTGCTTCTGTATAAAATTCTCATCCTCCCATGTGGAATCTTCAGCAGGTAGGTTCTTACACTTAATCATATACTCTAAAATTGATCAATTCCGTAGCTTTTGGGTTCTTATTCCCATGACTTCTTCATGCTCAAATGTGTTTTTTCCTTCCTCATAAATATTTGGAAACACTATTTGAACTAGAATCTTCTCACCAATAACCTTCTTTAAGCATGAAACATGGAAAACTAGGTGTACACAAGAAGATGTAGAAATCTCTAATTTGTATGCCATAGTACCAATCTTTTGCAACACCTTCTAAGGACAATACTACGTGGGTGATAATTTATTATCCTTCGTAGCTTGCTTGAGAAACAATTTTGGTACAGTTGTAGCCATAAAAATACGTAGTCACCTACATCAAAACTCTTTCACTATGATGATGATGTACCTGTTGTTTCATTCGATTATGCACTAGAGTAAGTTTATCCTTTAAGAGTTGGAGAACTTGTTGTTAATGCTCGATGTGATCTTCTACTACTCGAACCTTATAATCTTATCTTAAATGTGATGTGATGGATGAAGGATGATATCGATAAAGTGCCATAAATGGGGTCATTTTTACTTCAATATGGAAGGAAGTTTTATACCAACATTCAGCTAGAGGTAACCACTTGACCCATTATGTTTGTTTGTCAAATAAAAGGAAATGAATATATCCTTCAAAACATTTGTTTACTATTGCAGTTTTCCCATCAGATTGAGGATGATAATATCAGCTATGAGTTAAGTAAGTACCAAGGGAAGAGAACAATTCCATCCAAATATTTCCATTAAAAATGGGATCTCTAACACTTACTATAATATTTGGATTTTGGTGAAGATTTTGAATTGTTTTTAAAAATGCAGTGAACTATACTAGCTTTAAAAGGATGAGATAATGCACAAAACTGTGCATACTTGGTAAGTTTATCAACTACCACCATGATGACACAATTTCCTTCAATCTTGGGTAAACCTATGATAAAATCCATTGAGACCTCGTCTGAATGCTAACCCAGAATGGTTAAAGTTTGTAACAATCCCGACATCTTAATTGTCTCAACTTTATTTTGTTGGAAAACCAAACATTTGGCAACAAAATTCTAAATATCAAATTGAAGGCCATCCCAAAAAAAATCCTTCTTGACCCTATGGTATTTACTTTTAAATCATGAGTGCCCTCATAAGGGAGAGGTTTCCAATTCCAAAAGAATCTTTTATTTGAGTTTGGAATTCTTACAAAGATATAAGAATTTTTTGTACTGGGATCTTGCTACAACTTTTGAATGAGTGACCACACCTCTTCATCATTCTTTCATTCATCCCATGCTTCAGTTATCCACTGTAGTTAAATAATAGAAATTTAAAAAAGCAATGTTTCCACAATGTAATCCTTTCTAGAGAGTGAATACGCAACAACATTTTGCTTCCATTTTTTGTAGATGATTTCAAACTCATAGCCCAACATCTTTGTTACCGTTTTTGTTGGTCTTCTAAAACTAATCTTTGTTCCAAAAAGTATTTAAGGCTAGCATGAACTGTTTTTACCTTGAAGTGTGTTTCCGTTAGGTAAGGTCGCCATTTCTTTAGTGCATGTAGTATTGCCAACTTTTCCTTCTCATAAATAGGTTTGTGTAAATATTTTCCTTTGATTGGAAGAATTTCAAAATAAATGGGTATTTCTTCTTGCATTAAAACAACAGCAATTTTATTTTCTGAAGCATCATATTCCACAATAAAACAAATTGTGAATTTTGATGTAGCTAAGACTGGTGCTTGGCACATTACCTCTTTAGGATGCTCAAAGGCCTTCATTACTTATTGAGTCCAATAAAATGTATCTTTCTTCAGTAATGATGTTATAGGTGTTGTTATTCTCCCATAATTCTTAACAAACTTGCGATAAGACCCTGTCAAACTGAGAAATCCTCGAATATGCTTTATGGTTGTGGGGATTTTCCATTCCTTAATGGATTGAATTTTGTTATGGTCTACCTTAACAGCCTCATGAGTTAAATATGACCCAAATATTCCACCTCTTATACTCCAAAGAAAAATTTTGAGTATTTTGCATATAATTGTCTCTCCTCCTGTTATGCTCTTAACCTGCAAAGCGATACCCAAACATAGAATTTGTGAAGAAAAGATACCGAGAACACAAAATATACGAAGAAAATATACCCAGAGCACAGAATAGCAATGATTTTATTATCAATAGAGAAATGTTCACAGGCCTCTTCGAGGGGGCAACCTCCAATAGAGCAGAGCTCGATTACAAAACAAGACACAATGCTCCTCGCAGGGAGTCTCTATCCTTTATATATGACTCATACATGCAATACCACGAGCCAATATCATGGGTTTTATTAATACCATCTATCTAATACTACCGCCCATTTACCATCTAACTAATACTACCGCCCATTTGCAACTAAATGTGGTCCCGTCATTAATTGCGGGTTAACCACTTACAATTATTAATATGGGCTTTATTGACTCTTGACTATGACGTGATCCCCTGACATAAATAAGGGGGTAAGGGTGGGACCCTAACATGTCCTCCCCCTTAAGACTAGCCTTGTCCTCAAGGCTGAAGCTGCGGAAACTGCTGAAGAATAGCGGCTGGTTCCCAAGTTGCATCTTCCGGCGATGTGTCTTTCCATTTGACTAGGACCTCCTTAATCACGCGGCCACGCAGGTGCTTGTCTCGTGTGTCTAGAACCTATTCAGGTTGAAGCCTGATTGATCCTTCTTCATCCAATTCAGGTAGACTGGTTTGAACTCGGCAATTGTTCCCAATCACTTTCTTGAGGCACGATACATGGAAAACTGGGTGGATTTTTGCTGTAGGTGGCAAAGCCAGCTTGTAAGCCACTTCTCCAATGCGCTGAAGTACTTGATATGGTCCTTAGAATTTTGGAGAGAGCTTTTGACAGCCCTTGTCTTTGAGTGATGTTTGCTTATATGGTTGCAACTTCAAAAAGACCTGATCCCCTTCTTGAAATTGGCGCTCTGAGCGATGTTGGTCAGCCTGTTGCTTCATACGGTTCTGAGCTTGATGAAGATTCTCGCGCAAGTGGGCCAGCATGGTTGCACGGTGTTGTTAGAGTTGATCCACTGCTTGTACTTTGGAGCACCCGTGAGATAAGAAGTAGGGGACGGCGGAAGTTGTCCATAGACTGCTTCATAGGGAGTCATTTTGGTGGTGGCATGATAGCTGGTGTTATACCACCATTCCGCCAGAGGTAACCACTGTGCCCAAAGGTGTTGTTTTTCTGAAGTGAAACACCTAAGGTAGGTTTCGAGACATTTGTTGACTGCTTCGGTTTGACCATCTGTTTGTGGATGATATGAAGTACTGAGTTTGAGTTGAGTGCCTTGTATTCTGAAGAGCTCCTGCCAAAAATTACTGGTGAAGATTGGGTCGCGGTCAGACACAATCGAAGTGGGCATGCCATGCAATTTGAAGATTTGATCCATGAAAGTTTGAGCAACCAAAGTAGGTGTGAATGGTTGGGGTAGAGCGCAGAAATGAGCATACTTTGATAGTCGGTCCACAACCACCATGATGACTGATTTGTTCCCAGACTTTGGAAGACTTGTAATGAAATCCATGGAGACCTCCATCCAAATTGACGCCGGAATGGGCAATGGTTGTAATGTTCCTGGTGTGTTGACGGTTTCCCCCTTGTGGCGTTGATAGACGTCACATTCTGCTACAAAAGTAAGGATGTCTTATTTCATGCCGGTCCAAAAAAGTGATCTTCTGGTGCGAGCGTATGTCTTCTGAAAGCCCGAATGTCTTGCAATGGGAGAGGAGTGCAATTCTGCCAAAATGCGACTTTTGAGGGTGGAAGTTGGTGATATGACGACTCTGTCCTTGTAGCGAAGAATATCATTCTGCCACGAGTAGCCCTTGCTGGAATTAGGATCTGCCTGTAATTGGGAAATGACTTGGGAGAGCTCAGGATGTGAAAACCATTCCCGGCGAGCCTCTTCAATCCAGTCTGGAATGGGGAGGGATATTGCGAGCAAAGTACTTTCCTCCTCAAATTGGCGTGACAATGCATCTGCTACCCTATTGTCTTTCCCTTTCTTGTAAATGATCTCATAATCATAACCCAGCATTTTGGCTAACCATTTATTTTTTTGGGGTGAAGATAGGCGTTGCTCCAAAAAATATTTAAGACTGTGATGATCTGTGCGGATTTGGAAACGTCGCCCCAACAAGTAAGGTCGCCAGGTCTCAACTGCATGTAAGATGGCCATCATTTCCTTCTCATAGGTAGATTGGCCCAAGTTCTTCCCACTTAGTTGTTGGCTGGTGAAGGCCAATGGTCGCCCTTCTTGCATTAAGACTGCTCCAATACCTGTTCCCGAAGCATCAGATTCAATGACAAATGTTTTGGTGAAGTCCGGTAGTGCTAAGACCGGAGTGGAACACATGGCGGTTTTGAGAGCGGTAAATGCCTGTTGTGCTTCTTTGTTCCAGAAGAAGGAATTTTTCTTGAGAAGTTGCGTCAGGGGCTTCGCTATGCGGCCATAGTTGCGGACAAATTTACGATAATAGCCTGTGAGACCCAAAAATCCTCTCAAGCTTTTCAAGGTCTTAGGTTGAGGCCATTCTTGCATTGCCTGGATCTTTTTGGGATCAACCTTGACACCTTCACGGCCCACAATGTGGCCTAAATACTCAACTTCTTCCATGCCAAATGCACACTTAGACATTTTGACAAATAGTTTATGCTTGCTGAGCAATTGCAAGAGGATATCTACATGCTTAAGATGTGCCGCCCAAGTGCCACTATAGATGAGGATGTCATCGAAGAAGACCAGGACAAATTTTCTGAGATATGGTCTGAGGAGGTGATTCATAAGGCTCTGAAAAGTAGAGGGGGCATTACAGAGACCAAATGGCATGACCAAGAACTCATAATGGCCTTCATGAGTTCTGAAAGCTGTCTTGGGAATGTCAATTTCCTTCATGCGAATTTGGTGGTAGCCTGAGCGAAGATCCAATTTACTGAAGAATTGAGCCCCATTGAGTTCGTCCAGCAAATCGTCAACCACTGGGATGGGAAATTTATCTTTGACTGTTAACTTATTGAGCGCCCTGAAGTCTGGACACATCCGCCACTCCCCATCTTTCTTGAGGACCATGACGACTGGAGATGAGTAAGGACTAATACTTGGACGAATGACACCTGCTTCCAACAATTCCTTGATGATTTTTTCTATTTCATTCTTTTGGGTGAATGGATGTTTGTATGGCCGCACATTTGGGGGTTGGGCCCCTGGGACCAATGTGATGCTATCATCATGTTCCCCTCGCGAGGGTGGAAGTTCATGAGGTTTGTCAAAGACCATCCGATGTTTATCCAAAATCTGTTGCATCTCAGGATGAATTGGCGAAGACATGGTATCTACTACCTGTATGGCATTAAATTGAGCTACTACTCCATGATGGCCCTTTTTTAACAATTTTTCCATACGATGCGAGCTTATGATAGAAGGGGCTCCCGCTTGTAGCCCACGGAGGGTATGTGTGTAGTCGTTCTGCTTAAAACTCATATATAACTCTTGGAAATCCATTGTGATTGGCCCAAGAGTGCGGAGCCATTCCGCCCCTAGGACAATGTCGCAACCCCCCATGTGTATTGCAAACATGTGGGTTTTCAATTGATAATCCCCCATTTGAATTTTGACATTTTCACAGCGACCTTCACATTTCATTGTGCCTCCATCTGCAATCAGGACTTGGAAGTTAGAAATTGCTCGGTCATAACAATGTGTTGCTTCAGCGATCTTTTGGTGGATGAAATTATGGGTACTTCCAGTATCAATCAAAACTATTACTGGCCGATGTTTAAGAAAACCCCTGATTTCGAGAGTTTGAGGTGAAGAAATTCCTGCCAATGCATGTAGCGAAATCATTGGTTCATCAGATACCATCTCCTATTGGGTATCTTCTTCGGTCGCCTCTGGTTCCTCAAGTGGTGGATCTTACTCGGTGGAGCTGTAGTCAGTGGCATCTATTTGAAAAAACTTGTGCTCTTTGCATTTATGACCCGGGGAATATTTTTCATCACAGTAGTAACATAGTCCTTGCTTCCTTCTTTCGGCCATTTCTGCAGGTGACACCTTTTGAATCTTAAGTGTTTGGGTCATATTGGGAGCCTGTGAGGGACGACCTTTAGCGAGAAAGTTGGGGCGGCTGGATTGAGCTGTTAATGCCCGTTCCACCTTACGGGCTACCTGGCAAGCCTCGTTCCATGTGGGGGGGTGGTGGAGTAGAACCTGAGCTTTGATGGCTTCTTTAAGATGGCTGATAAAGCATTCCATGTAGAATTCATCTGTGAGACCCTTAGTGCGGGAGGCTAAGGCTTCAAAAGCGGTAATATATTCATCCACTGTACCCGTCTGTCGGAGCTTAGTGAGACGCCCCAAAAAAGAGTCTTCCTGTTCAAAGCGATTTCGAAGAGCTTTGGTAAATTGGCCCCAATTCTGAAATTGCCCATTGCAACGCTGATACCATTCCTTCCATTGCCATCGTTCACTGTCCAAGTACATGGTGCCCACCATAAGCTTAGTCCCCTCATCTATGATATGATTCAATTGAAAATACTGCTCCATTTGTGCTAGCCATGTGGACGTGTGAGAACCGTCAAATTTATGCATATCCAACTTGGGAGGTCTCTGATTGGGTGGTGGATGGGTGTGCCAGACGTGAGGAGAGTGGCTAGACTCCCCCTCATGGTATTCATGACCCTTATACGCCTCCTCGTGGGCTGGCTCCTTGCCCTTGTCCTGTATTAGGCACTCTAATCCTTTAAGATGATTTTCGATCCTTTCCACCACAGAGTGGAGGGAGTGCACCTCTTCTTCTATTTTTTCTATCCTTTCATTGGCCATTGCTTGAGTCCTTTCATTGGCCATTGCTTGAGCGCGAGTTTCTACCATACACCCGTCTGACTAAAATTTGGGACCGCCGAAAAAAAAATTTGTGCCAAGAATTGAATGGTACCACTTTGCTCAGCTCGTCGTCCTGATTCTGATGGGCTAGGTCACCAATAAGCGCCCGGGAAGATCTCAGACTCGTTTTTTTTTTTTTTTTTTTTTTTTTTTTTTTGAAAACTCCTAACGGAGTTTTACTCCTTTCTGATCAATACTGCAGTCGCCAAATCCTCAAAATGTCAATGCCACCAAAAGTCCTGCGAAAATTATATCCAGGTACAGGAACCCTTTCCAACTACTCCGATCTGACTAATCTGGGAGATCTGAATGGTGGAACAACTGCTGCTGCTGATATGGAATATCAGATCTGGTGGATCTGAATGGTGGAACAACTGCTGCTGCTGATCTGGAATATCAGATCTGGTGGATCTGAGAGATCTGAATGGTGGAACAACTGCTGTTGCTGATCTGGAATAGATGATGTGTGATCCCTCGAGAGAAAGGGAACTAAGGTCTTGGGGAGTGTCAGGTGCTACAGATCGCAATATACATAAGGGTCTGACAGTAGTACTCGGCCCAATGTTTCAGGGCTCTAACTAAGGAGGATCGACCGTACCCTTAGCCGTACAACCCGACTACCCTATCGTACGGGCGAGTAATCTCTCCGAGTGCTGTTCTCAGTGCACTGTAGCAACAAGACGGCCGAAGGTTTATCTATGGCGAGGTTTCAAGGGAGCTAGGGGACCTCCTATATACCCAGAGGGTACGTGGAAGACAGTCCGTGCGCGGTTCTGTCTAATGCGCTACTACTCGAAGGGGTCCCCACAGGGGTTACAAGGGAGTCCAACAGACGTGACCACCTCTTGTATTTCCTGCGTGCATGCCTCCCCAAATCCGCAGGTTTATGCGCTTAACGATAGATCCCGTGGTTTAAAGACGCCGGAACACGTCTCTAGCCTAAAAAATTTTTGCTAAAATTTGGAGATCCCACCGAGCCCTGGAAAGTGCTCTGATACCACTTGTTATGCTCTTAACCTCCAAAGCGATACCCAAACATAGAATTTGCAAAGAAAAGATACCGAGAACAAAAAATATGCGAAGAAAATATACCCAGAGCACAGAATAGCAATGATTTTATTATCAATAGAGAAATGTTCACAGGCCTCTTCGAGGGGGCAACCTCCAATAGAGCAGAGCTCGATTACAAAACAAGACATAATGCTCCTCGCAGGGAGTCTCTATCCTTTACATATGACTCATACATGGAATACCACGAGCCAATATCGTGGGTTTTATTAATACCATCTATCTAATACTACTGCCCATTTACCATCTAACTAATACTACCGCCCATTTGCAACTAACTGTGGTCCCGTCATTAATTGCGGGTTAACCACTTACGATTATTAATATGGGCTTTATTGACTCTTGACTATGACGTGATCCCCTGACATAAATAAGGGGGTAAGGGTGGGACCCTAACACCTCCCATGGTTTGATCACCCTGATAGCATGTTAAGCATGATCCTTCCAAGACTTGATATAGATTAGTATATCATCAAAAAATACTAAAACAAATTTTATAAGGAAGGGTTAGAAAATGGAATTCATCAAACCTTTAAATGTGGAAGGTGCATTAATAAGGAGAAAAGGCATGACCGAAAATTCATAATGACCATCATGAGTTCTGAATGTTGTTTTAGGAATGTCTTCAATCTTCATTCTAATTTGATGATATCGTGAACAAATATCTAGATGGGGAAATCATTTTCTCCATGTAATTCATTCGTAATTCATCAATGTCAGGAATGGGAAATTCATATTTAATAAGGAGGTTATTGACCTCCCTATAATTTGGACACATATGCCATCATCCATCCCTCTTGTGCACCAATACTTCAAACCTTTCATGTCTTCTTTTAAACCATTCATGTCACCTTTTAAACCATCCATGCCATCTTTTATTTGTATTTTTAAACCATCCATTTCCTCTTTTAGTTCATCTTTGGCTGCTCTTGGTGAGAACAAAATTTTTTTCACTTGGTCTTGTGATTTTCATATATAATTTTCCATTTCTTGCTCTTCATGCATCATACTAGAGCTTTTGGAGGGCTTAAAGGGTGTCGAATTATTTTTCTTGGAAGTAATTGTATAACTCAATACTTCTATATATGCTTCAATATGCCTTTGGAATCACATCAAACTAATTTTTCAATCAAAAGTCTTGCAATTTAAAAAAAAATACACACATTTTTCTTCCTTTTAGGAGCTCGATCTTGAAAAGATTGTAAGTATGTAATTTCAGATCTTCAAGTTATAAAATTTATTGTTGTGGTATCCCAATGAGTATTCTTTCCAACCCCATAAGTTTGAACGAGATTGGATTCTTGAAAAAAAGGTTATGCCAAATCTCCCATGATGGCCAGATTATGGACCTGTTCAATAGAGCGAATTTGTACAGGATTCCATGTGTCATGGTCTCAACCTTCAACCCTGAAATTGTTACACAAAAAATTGCAGTCTGTGCAATTTCAATCACTTTTTATAGAATTCAAATCTGGTACTTGAAACAAAATCTATGATGATTTTACCTAGGTCATTTGTTTGAGACTCAATTCTGGAGGCTAAACAACCCTAACTTCCCCTGAACATATCTCCAAAATATGGCGAATCAAGATCTATTTTAAGAAGAAAAACCCTAGAATCAAAATCTATGATACCAAATGTTATGCAACTAGATCACAAATTGATAGATCAACAACTGAAAAAGTATCCTCTTCAAGCGGGAAACATCTTTACATCGTATAAATCAGAAATTGTTGGATGATGCAGATAGAAAAGACCCTCGTTGTATATATATGAGTCTAAGTGGTCTCAATATAATCCAAGCCTACATAACAATAATAATTTAAGGGCACAACAATAACAATATTTGGTTTCTATGGGGCACAAAAATAACAATATAGCGTCTACATGGGAACAAGAATAATAATAAGGGGGATACGCTAGTATTATAGGGACCTAACATTTCTTCCTCTTATTCTTTTCCATGACCCATGATCTACTCTCAAGAGATCAACGATCATCGAGAGAACCCCGCTCTCATACCAATTGTTGGAAAGTGTTCACTAGTGAGGGAGGGGAGGGGGAGCGAGTGGTGAATTAGTAGTGACAAGGTCTATATGCATACATTTAAAATTATTTTTTGATTGACTCATTCAATATCACACATTACACCATTAGTAGAATGCATTAAATAACTCACTAAATAAAAAATCTAAATACCATGATCATCACATGAAATTCATAAAATAATCAAAACAATCACATGAACAATGGCCATGAGAATCTATGGTGGAAATCCCCCTTTGTGTCAAAAACCACCCTTTTTTTGTTGTTGTTGTTCTTCTTCAAATTTGTTAAATAAAAAAAAAGAATTACATCATCATAGCTCATTAAATCGAGCAAGGAATTTTCTCATATTAAATCGACTTTGGGGACACCCATCCACTAAAAGCCTCAACCCCCAACAAGCATCGCCCAACCCCCATTGGACTATGGGAATTCTACTTCCTCAACTAAAGCTACTGACCACCATCAACAAGGAACAATCATCCCTTGTTCACCAACATATTTTGATTTTTTGATCATTTATGGCCTCATTTCATAATGTTTCAAACTGCAACCCTTGGAAACTCAATGACAACCTCTACATTAAAACAATCAATACATGGGCCACCTACATCACAATCTCTACAACTAAACTTCAATCAATTCATCAACATCAAATCACCAAACCAATTCTTAAGCATCAACTCAAACAATCAAACAACTCATGAATCGACAATCAATGAGAAGCAATGCCTCTATATATCCAACACATTCATTATATAGGCTCAAAACCCTATAGAAAATCATCAAAACATTGTCACATAAAGGCTACAACAAAAACTAATTCGCGAAAACACAAATATCAATGACATGACCATCAAACTATATTGTGCTCCAAAAATCTTTGACCCATGCGTTCCATAAACGATGCATAACCTATGCAATAGAATCTGAAAATTATATCTTTGGTTGTAGATCAAACTCTTTCTTTACAATTAATGACAAATGGCCTCTCCATGCACCTCACTATTTTCTTATCTCGATATATTATTTTTGTGGGTGTGGAACTCTATAAATTTGACCTTTGTATCTTTATTTTTTGTATGAGGTTGCCCTCTATTATCTAAACAAATCTCTACTCATTTAACTTACACAATGGTCGATCTGCTCCTATTTTTAAAAAAAATGTGCCACTCTTTCCAATACTCACTCCATTAAGGAATTCAGACTTCAAACTTCATTCAATCATGTTTATTTAGTCAACTATAACCTTTTATGAAAATTCCCGAACAAGAAATATCATAAAAATAATTAAATCATCGGAGATGAGAAAGCAATGTGGAAAATATTTTCTTATAAACAAAATTGCTAACACAACACTATTGAAACTCACCTACATTGAAATGGATAAGCCTTGTTCCTAGTAACTAGAGGTCTTGGTAACATCGATAGGCCTAGAAGGAAGTCACTAGTGCAGAGGATCAAGGAAACCACAAAATATCTAACTCAGAACTAACTCCAAATTCTTTCTTAGCATATCTGGAATATTTAAAGCTTGTCCAATCCATGACAAGCCTAAAAACTATCTAGGCACCCTTCTTATGAGCTTACGCGTGACGTAGCCCCCATAAGTTCAAGAACCAACTCATGAGTGCAGAAACTATATCAAGTGGCATCAACCATGAAGCTCAACTATAGTTGGGAACTTGATATATCATGATAGCCTTTTCAACCACTTTAAACATCATCATCATCAAGGGAATCACCACAAACATCATATACATGGGAACCTAGTTGGCCAACCAACCGTCAAAACTAACACCATCAAGTAATCAAGCACATTCATATCATCTTCAGCACTAGCCTAGGTTGATGTTAATGCCAACAATCAATCAGTCCAACACTACACTACCATGTTGACATAAATTCCAACTCTCACCTCATCACAATGTCATTGCTAACAACCAGTCACTTTTTATGGAGGGAAACAAAGGAATTCTTTTACCTATAATTTTTTGTCCTACCTTAATATGTTAAAACTACAAATAAGAGATATGAAAATTCTTTAAGGAAATCAAACTAACTTTGAAGGATTCCCATCCAACAATAAACATAAACATATAATGTTAGGAAAAACTAATCATATCAAACACATCTTGTATTCCCAAGAAAAGTAAATAGTTGTGCTCCTATGTACATGGACCAATAATTTGTGTAGCGGTCAAAACCACAAGAAAAGAAATAATGATTTGATTGTATTTAGGGATGTTTTTCTAAACTAGTGTCTAGATTGAATTCACTCCTTCAAGGACTAAAAATTCAAAAAATAATGAAAAAAGATTAGAATGAAAAACTGTATTCATGCCCTACTCAAAAGATGGAAAATTAACACACACATTTAACATTAGTGTGCATGTTTGGTTGTGTGCTCATCCCTTTCATATTTTAATGAAAATCAATGCCTTCCAAAAAATTCCCATTCCTGAAGAAAAACATATGGCCAAAATTTGGATTGTTCCATGTTCTTCTCTTTGGGGATAAATTTAACCTCCCCCTTCCTATTGGTAACAAGAGTCCTAGTAACATATCTCCTTGCTAGAAAACAGGTAAGAAAAGTGATGTTGTTAGAGAGGATAAATTAACAAATAAAGAGACAAATCTTGAATTCCCCACGGGACTCAAAATTAATACCATTGAGGGGGAATTCTATCAGTTAATAAGTGAATAAAAATTGAATTCCCAGACAATGATGAATACCCTTATTATGAAGTGGATGATGAAAGTCACTGTGGAAATATTAATACGGGGGTTGACAATGACTATAGAAAATCGATAAAACTAGATTTCATGAGATCGCCTATCTTGGATGACATACAGTATATGCTGGGGGTTGATTGGAGCATAACAGTCCATTGACCAAGAGGTTATAAAGATTGGTGACCTAAAATATGTTTTTCAAAATCAAAAACACATAAAGGCAATTGTTTTTTATTTAGAATTTCAGCATAAATGTATAGTCGCAATGAAAATAGATATAGGACTTAGAAATTTAAATAACGTATATTAAGAAAATAAAGTGGTTTCTATGGAAAAAGAAAACACAAAAAACACAAGCAACAGGGATGAGTAACAAGCCTGCAGTTTGGAGAATATTAGTGATTATTTTAGCCCCAAAATGGAAAATGGTTATGGTAAAATCAATAACTACTTTGATAATAACATCTTTGGTTTCCTGGAATATGAAATTGGTGCAATTTCAAAACATCCAAATAGTTGTTCCTTCTATGTTTTTGCTAGGATTGAAATGTTGTAAATATCATAATATGACAACCCTTTCAAGTAGAAAGGAAATGAAAATGGAACAACCCAATGACACAACAGTGATGAAGGTACACATCACAAATATGTCTCTGAATCCTTTGAGAAAATACATGTTCTTTTGTTCCATTATGTGGTAACACCCAGCTTAGAATTATCTAGCATAACCGAAATTTAAAACAAAAGGGGAAATGAGAATCAAGGGCTAAAGCAGGCCCCTTAGCTATTAAACACATTACAATGTTGTTGTAGACACTTAGAATATTTTTTTTATATTTAAGATGTTAGGGCAAGCAGTTGTTGAAATATTTTCTACCATCCTAAGAAAAGATGCCATCAGTGACACTGATGAAACCATAAATGGCATTCCTATTTTAAAATTATTAAGAATAACCATCGAGGTTGATGAGTCTACTCCAAGTAAAATGGGAGCCTACTCTATATCTATGTGTGAATTACATATCAATGAACCAAATATGAAGAATGATAGATACTATTGTACACATAAGCCTTGTATATTTAGAAAAAGATAAACTATTTTTTGGGAAGATGTAGGCCTTCTCTTCTTTGATTCATCAGAAGGAAGTAGGCATAAGCATAGCCATAATTCAAAATCCTTACTATCAAAATGGTATGTAAAGCTTGCTAGAGAAATATTTGTGGCGGCTCAGGAAAGTACAAACTTGAAGATATTTTGATGAAAATGTGCTTTAATTAGCTTTTTAAGACAATATTAAAACAATTTACATCCTATAAGAATGCAAACATCAACATTTCCCTATTATATATGACAATCTATCACACAAAAATGATATTTTCTCCTTCATATCTTGAGGTGGACACACTAATCACATATTTCACTTTAGAAATATTCTGGTAAGGATGATATTTTGGTGCTCTCAAGTGCTCCTGAGGAAAACACTTTTCTCTAAGTTGGAACCAGATGTTATTAAAAATATTATGGGGTAACCTTTGGTAGTCCTAAAACTACTTCTTGAAGCCAATGATTTTGTTATTGTTTGTGAAGCGGGATTTAGATTTGAATCATGTTGAATGTGTGAGGATACTAAACCAGGTACATGACACTAAAGTCATAAATTAGAAGTTACAAATCCAATGATAAGTTCACAAATGGGAAGTTAAAAAAGCCAAAGGGAGATTGTTACTCCCATTATCCCAATGGAAAATGAATAAGAAGGTTGTTTGGAAGAGGCCAAAGTATTAAGGTGATTAGGGTATGCTGGATGAAAATCAACCATAATTATCAAGAATTGATTTTAAGAAAAGTGATAGTGTGAGACAATTTACTCCAACTTAATCACATGTCCTTTGTTGAATATGTGCATTAATCATTTCTTGAACCAATTGTTTCAATGAAAATGGTATATGGTAATATGTAACCATGACATGATCAGGTCTTAGAATAGTACACCTCTCCTCAATCACTAAAAATCTCCATATATAGTCAAAATTATGGGGTCTTCCACTAACAATCAAGAATGGGTACATAATATCCTTTTCCAAGGACTCACATCAGGGTTTCTAGTGTATTTTCTTATAAATTCTTGAAATTATGTGTAGTTAATGAATGCAAGCATATGTAATTCATAAAGGACACCAAATATTGAAAGAAGAGCTTGGTGGAATGATGAACCTCGAACTTGGTAATGACTTGATCCTCAAGCATGGACACCATGATTACCCCTTTATCGTACCCAATGTAATGGTAGGTAATATGGCCAAACCTAGACAAATTTGAACTTTTCCTTGAGGTTATTCAACTTCAAGATTCAATTTCAGTGACTCTGGTCCAACATAAGTGGTCATACAGAGATTCAGCTTAACATTAACCTAGCTTTGGCCTTTTATAATACCCAATAATATTCTTAATTTCTTCCATGAAACCATAAATAAATTAAGTTTGACAACACCAAGATGGGATAAATAACTAATTCCAAACTAATAAATTAAAGATCATATAAACAATATTTTTCAAATTTAATGTGGGGCTCCTGAAAACATTAAGTTTGTAGTGCCAATTCAAGAGCATATATTTAAGGCCGTATTTTTTGTTAGCTTGACATCAATCTACAAATTTCCCATCAACCATTGGTAAGCATTATCAATCTTATATATCTAGAAGGGTTAGGAATGATTCCACTTATAATCCTTCCATCAAAAGAATTTTACCCACATTACTTGCTCCAATTGGCCTTTAAGTTCTTTCTGAGGCACCTCTATCCTATTATTTTTGTTGCAAGGAGTATATAATTCCTTGACTTTCTTAATCCTCATTTTGACAAGGTGAGTGGTAAGAACCGAAGGATGCATGTAAAAAATTTCAACATTTCCTACAAGCATCAATTACCACCAAAGGGTGTGCTCATTGAAACAAATCCATGTAATGAATTAATCAACCTCCAAACCTAAGTATGGCTTGAAAATTCCTCAATATTTATAAACTATCTACACTACAAATGATTACAATGTCCACACTTCAATCAATGTTGATGCAAGCATCTCTTCATAAAAAGTGAGGCCTCTTTGACACCTTTTGCTATATGGCATTGTTGCAATTACACAATTTCATAGGAGGATATTCTTAGATACTTTTTTCTCTCTATATATATGATGATATATTTAGCACAAATTGATAAAATATTTCTTTATAATTCTACCTATATTCCCTATATGAGATTTAGGATCAGTAATCCTAGAATGACATCTCGTTCGGGGAAACAATTGTTCTAAACAACTCTATGAACACACTTCTCCCCATCAAGCATCACCCATAAGAAGGATGACAATAATGTTATAAGAATGTCATAAGTAGTTGTTAGTTGGGGGAATATAACAACAATGTGTGTGTGATTTCTATCATTATGTAGTAATTCTTGTTAGATTTCTAGGGGAATTTGCTTGCTCAACAACCTAAATTTTTTTCTAGCACTTTACCATGTCTATGGCAAAAGAACAATGATGCAATATTGAGAGAGTAAGGATAACATCCAAAAAAAGGAAAATTTTCCTTGTTTTTTTCAATGCTCAACACGAGTTCTCCAACCACTCAATAGAACACATGGGGGTTTCCAATACCAATAAGTATCAACCCATCGAATGTTGTACCCAAAATCTCACGAAACATATCTAATCTTTCTAGCATATTTTGGAATAATCTCTCATCGTCGATAATTTTGAGAAACAAGTCCTCTGCAATCTAGACATTGACAAGTTCACAAATATTTTTCTTAGGAAAAGTGACTCCTCTAATTTCACTTTCATCAACTTCCAATCCTAGAGGGTATCCAAAGGATTTGGTCATGGAGATTCTAGTCATACAAAGTAAAAGCAAGTAAGAAACCTTGTCTATTTTTTATTTTTATTTTTTTTGTTATGTAATTAAAGTCAAGACATCTAGAAATGGTATTAAAAGAATCGAGAGGATGAAAATTCATAGCCTACCTTCCGGGGTTATCTCAACTTGTTTTTGATGGTCATTTGGATAGTTTCATGACAACAAATGCCTTTTTTTAATCCCCTTATGCAATACATGCTAGTCTAAGCCAAAAAGTGTGGTAGGGATGTCATTCAAGAATGTGGAGAAGCATCATGTGGGTTCCTACATGAAATTTTCCTTTGATATAAAGATAAAATCATATATCAAAAAAAGATAGAAACTAGCTCACAAAAAAATATAAAAGATATATAAAAGCCTTCAAAAAAGGCCTCTTCGAGGGGGAAATATACTTTACATTACAAAAATGAACAATTCTTGGATGATATAGATGACAAGACCTCCTTTTTATATATAGGAGTCTAAGGGGTCATAATATAATCAAAGTCGAAATAACAATAATAATGTAAGGGCACAATAATAACAATAGTGGGCTTCTATGAGGTACAATAATAACAATACGATGACTACATGGGCACAAAAATATAATAAGGGGATTGTACTAATAACAATAAGGGGTTACACTAGTAGTATAGGGACCTAACATGTCCCTCTCCTTCAGAAATTGGTGTCCTCAATGCTCGAGTAGTTCCTGATGCTTTCGTATAAAATTCTTTTCCTCCCATGTGAGATCTTTAGTGGCTAAGTTCTTCCACTTGATTAGATAATCTGAAATTGATCGATTTTGTAGTTGTAGGGTTCTTGTTTCTGTGACTGCTCCAGGTTCCAATATGATTTTTCCTTCCTCGTCAAGTTCTGGCAATATTGTTTGAACTGGTAACGTCTACAACTTTTGAATGACTAGCCACACCTCTTCATCCTTCTTCCATTCATCCCTTTCTTCATCTATCCAATCTGGTTGGATAATAGAAATTACACAAAACTATGCTTCCACATCCTCATGTTTTGTTGAGTGTGCATCTTCAACAACATTCTACTTCCCTTTTTTGTAGATGATTTCAAAGTCATAACCCAACATACTTGTGACCCATTTTTCTATTATTTTAAATATAATGTTTGTTCTAAAAAGTATTTAATACTATCATGATCCATTTTTACCTTGAAGTGCCTTCCCATTAGGTAAGATCTCGATTTCTTAAGTGCATGTAGTGTTGCCAACGTTTCCTTCTCATAAATAGCTTGCTTGAGATGTATTCATAAAAATACCCAATTGCCTACATCAAAAATTCCTTCACTGTGATGTTGATCTTCCTATTGTTTCATTCGACTCTACACCAAAATGGCATTATCCTTTAAAATTTGGAGAACTTGTTGTTGATGCTCGATGTCATCCTTCACTGATTGAATCTTTTTATCCTTGATATGTCCTTCTATCTTGAGAGTTTGAGGAGTGGTAATTTTTTCCAATGCATTACAAGATATGGTCATATTCATTTCTTGATGCTCAATGTGATCTTTTACTTCTTGAACATTTTTCTTCTTGATATCTCCTTCTATCTTGATAGTTTGAGGAGTGGTAATTCTAGCTAATGCATTACAAGATATGGTCAAATTCATTTCTTCTTTCTCTAGGGTTGGTTCCTGGTGTATATCCTCTTCTTTTGATGTTTCTTGATACTTTTCTTCCTCCTCTTCATAATCTATGTAAAATAATTTCTTCTTAGCACATTTATGAGCATTAGTGTTTTTGTTATCAGAATTGTAACAAAACCCTTTTTCTATTTTTTCTTCCAATTGTTGTGGTGTAAACATTGTAGGTTGTGGAAGGCTAGGAGAAAAAACACTTCCATAATTATTGATGTGGATGGTTACCAAAATTGATGTGGTAGTCTACAATTAGACTGATGGTTCACTTAAAGACCAATCATTAAGATTATGTACGTGTATTCCGTCCCGAGGGTCCTACTAAGCTGACCAATCATTTGCGGTCCGACTTTAAATTTTCCTCTCCCAAACGCTTCAATCTGCACCATTGGTCTTTTACCCAATCCTACAGATATTCAGACATATCATGCGACAACTAGCCTGGCCCATCTCTACCATCAATCTATCTTGTCTGATCCAATGGCTACCGCGCAATATCGCGAACTGTCTAGCACAATCGGTATCAGGTCGAGGGTGTGTGAGAATGTGATTTTCCCATGATATGTGTCACCAACTTAGGTTAATCGTGTGAATTTGAGAAATACCATTTACCATTATTTAAGCGCGCGAGATACCATTTACCACTTGCGAATATTTCTCACGTGCTTAGTATGCACTCTTAATAAATACATTTTAACAAAATTTTACCATTTAAGCCTGGAATAACCCTTAATGCTAACCGATTGTGACTTATCAATAAAATGCATAAACATAAAATAATACCAAATTACAGTCCACAACGACAATACACACACTCAAGATAATTTCACACCAGGAATAACACTCAACACCATACTTAATCAATTATTCAATAACATAGGAATTACAGAGTCTTCGCCCTCTCAGCTCAATTACAACAATTTTCTGACCTCTATTTCACTCGCAAACACTATCTATTTCTCAATCTCTCACTTACTTACTCTCATATTCCATCCCCCCAATCTATCATTACATTTTTTCCTTTTTTTATGGATCAAATCCTTTCCTAACAACATTGACAACTCAATCTCTATTTTTATCAGCTCAACCATTAAATCCCTATTCTCAAGCTCTGATACACACCTATCCTAACACTTATCTCATGTTCTAAAAATAATACAATGATTTTAATTGTTACATTAATTGAAATAAAGATCAATTTGAGAGATCCAACCCTCTCTCCTAAGAATTGATTTTGACCACTCAAGTCAATAAAATTCATCTCTAGTTAGCCACAACATGTGAACATACAACCACATTGTTGGCTAAGCATGGATGCTTCTACATCAATTATAGTCCTGAGTGGTGGGGTTCCTTGTTTCCATAATTCCGCTTTCAATTTTTCTTGCGAACGTGAATGCCTTCTCCAATGAATCAGGTTCCCAAAGATGAACCTCATGTTGAATGTTATCCTTTAAAGTCCCTATGAAGACATCAACCCTTTGCTTCTCTCGATTATCATTTACTCTTATACTCAATTTTTGAAATTCCTCAATGTGCTCTACCATCGAACCCTTTTGTTTGAGATTTATCAACTGGCTAAGGAAGGCGTTACTCTTTGTATCCTCATAATGTGCTATCGTTTCTTCCATGAAAATTGGCCAGGTGACAAGTGCTTTATGAGAACAAAGCCCTTTATAACATAAAAATTGATTAAGTTCTAAATATAAAGATGAAGTATGTACCTTTTGTAACACTTTTACCTCATGTATACCAAAATATTTCTCCATCTGTAGTATCCAATTTCCTGGATCCTTGCCATCAAACTTCCTCATATATCTTTTTCTTGATTTTAGGTGCTCGCTCTTGAATATGTTGTATCTCTGAAATTGTAGAACTCCAAGCTCTGAAATTGTGACCTGCAGTAGCACTTTGCGTCCTCTTTCAGATGCCATCAGTATAATTGAAATTTAATTCTCCAAGAAATAATTATGCCCAATCTCCCAAGATGACGAAATTATATATTTTCTTAGTAGAGATAACTTGTACGAAGTGACACATATCATTTCTTCGACCTTCGGACCTGAAGTTGATACAAAAAACACTACAAGTTGTCCTCGTTCTATAAATTCTTACGAAAGTGAAATCTAATGCTTAGAAAGAAAGTTATGACAATTTTGCCAAGGTCACATGTTTGTAATCTAATTCAGGAGTCACTAAAACCCTAACTTCGTCAGATCATATCTCCGAAATTATAGTGTGACAAGATCTGAATTTCGGACCCAAGGTTTAGAACGATGTATGCTCAAATGGGTTTTAATTTTAGAGTCTGAGACATCGTAGACAATATGTTATAGTGAAAATTCCACGATGACCTATTTGAGATGGAATTCTAGAGCTTGCAGAAAACCCTAAGTTCCTCAGATCATATCTCCAAAAATATAGTGAGAAAAAATGTGAAATTCAGACCTAATGTTCAACACGATCTTGACTCAAATGATTTTTTTTTAAGCTTCTGACACTTTGTATAGAAAACGTTATAGCGAAAATCCCACAATGACCTGTTTGGAGTAGTGAAACCCTAGAATCCAAATCTTTGATACCAAATGTTATGAAACTAGCTCACAAAAAGATAGAAAATATAGATACATGCCTTCAAAATAAGCCTCTTTGAGGAGGAAAGCTCTTGTACATTACAAAAATGAACAATTCTTGGATGATACAAATGACAAGAGCTCCTTTCTATATATAGGAGTCTAAGGGGTCATAATATAATCAGAGCTGACATAACAATAATAATGTAAGGGCACAATGATAATAATAATGGGCTTATATGGGGTACAATAATAACAATATGTGTACTACATGGGCACAACAATATAATAAGGGGGTTTTACTAATAACAATAAGGGGTTACACTAGTAGTATAGGGACCTAACATTCCAAAGCTAGAGGGTGTCAAAAGGATTTGGTCATGGAGATTCTAGTCATACAAAGTAAAACCAAGTAAGAAACCTTCTCTAATTGATCTATTTTTTATGTAAGAGAAGTCAACACATCTAGAAATTGTATTAAAAGAATTGAGTGGATGAAAAACCGTAGCCTACCATAAGGGGTTATGTCAACTTGTATTTGTTGGTTATTTGGTTAGTTTCATGACAACATGTGCCCTTTTTGAATCCCCTTATGCAAGACACGCTAGTCTAAGCCAACAAGTGTGGTAGGGATGTCATTCAAGAATGTGGGGAAGCATCATGTGGGTTTCTACATGACATTTTCCTTTGATAAAAAGAGAAAATCATATATCATAAATAATTACAAAGATAAAACACCAAAAATTATAGCATAAGGAATTAGCATGACAAAAGGCCAAAAACTATAGCATAAACCATCGAGTAGATCAAACATCAAATAAAATATGTTGTTAAGGTGATATTTTTGTAAAATTACAAAAACGTAACCTTTAAAATTCTAGTTACTATTCCGATCAAATATCAAAAAGTGTAAATAATGTATCCTATCTTGTATATTTTTTCACTATGTGCATTAAATATGAAACAACAAAAAATCATGCTTAAATAAGAAGGAAGAAGAGTTCTAGAGGTGACAGGAAAGAAGAAGATCTAGATTTCACATGAGGCTTTAAAATTAATGAGGACAAGATACCATCCTCATAACTCTTCTCCTCATTTAAGACATCAAAACCATACTTTAATGGAGGAGGACATAAATAACTTTCATTCAAAAAAAATGACATATATAATGAACCTTTTGTTGGAGACTACTTTGCCCACATCATACTCATTCACGTCATCAAATAAGAGAGAAAAAAACAATACTTCATAATAGTGATAAATAATTTCTATACTCACCAATACTCCAAGTAATAAATAATTTCCAAGTCTCAAATACTCACTAATTTCTATCAAGGTTTCAAACTCTAAGTAATTTCTTTCCGGTGTCCCTAGAAAACATTAAAAAATTTATGTACGTAAATGGAACATCATATACATGCCCACTTTCCATCTACAATTATAGTTAATTTAATTTTACATATAAATATATCTCCCATAAAGAGATAGCATAAATTTTTAACTTAAGATCCCATCACTATTAGGTAACAGTCTTTGGAAAATAATTACCTTAAATAACTAAAACCACATGGTCATAGATGGTAACCTCCATTCAAATATATAGGATTAGACCATTCAATGATTTTTGGTGGCTTCAATGAGGGAGTATGAAATAGTTCTAAATGTTTCTCTACCAAAATTATTTGAAAAATGCTTATATTTAAGGTCTAATCAGTGTCATTATCCTTTCTCATTTCTCCCATCAATCTTCTTGTCTTTCCATAAAAATTTGGATATTATTTTTAATTGCAATATTGCGGGTGGAAGAAAGTAAACCCTCATATAAACTTGTATAATTAGTGTGCCTCTCCTCATCATGTTATTTTATACTCCATTTGGGCCAACTTGTAGAGGTAAATATCCTTAGTCTCAAAGTGTTCTTAATAGTTTAAAATCTCAATAATATAGATGTTAGATATCTTCAAACAATCAAACCATGGAATATTTATAACATTCTATGTAAAGTCATGAAAACACTATATCAACCAGATTGGATTCCCCCATTCTCCTAAAACCATGCACCATAACAACTAGTGCATTTTTTGGATTTCCCACTCTAGAATTTCAATGAATTCTTCCATTTTTTCTTCAATTCCAACTGAAACATAGTGCATACCACAAACTCTTATAAACCTTAACACACATCTAATATGGTATCATTTTAAGCAAAACAATACCAAGATTATCACAATATACCTACATATTTAGGGCATGATCACTCTCATTATTTAACTCATAGACACACATTCACACACTGAATGGAATCCAAAATACATATAAACATTTGATTTTCCATGAACCTCTACATTTTTTTAAATTTGGCCAGCTCTTCCTTTTTCAAAGATGTCGAGAAAAAACTGTCGGTAAAATTCTATTTAGAAATTCATTTTGTTTTCAAAGGAATATTGATTGGAGTCATAGCATAAAAATGGAAAATAATATTCCATGGATACATAAAGATAGAAATCATTTCAAATATTATGCATACATACTCACCTGCAAAACTTTAAAGAGTTGATTTGACTACAACATATGAGCTCTCCTTCCCGATCATTTATGTTGCTTTTTTTATTGAGTACTCCATCCCTTTCTTCAATCCAGGTTATTCTTTAAGATATTTAACATGACGGGCCAAATTAAGCATTTCATCTAAAAGTGGCAAACAATTATCTTGGTTTTCATAGACCATTTCAAATCTCTCCAATATATTCATTAGAACAAGAATACCTATAGTAGCCCAATGTGCCTTCCATAGTCCTATTAGGAGATTCTTAACCACTTTCATTCCTTTGTTAGAATGCTGAAATGAAATATTATGTTTTTGAAAACCAAGAAAGGGAAAAAAAATAGATAAGATATTATTCGTATTCCCATTTTAATATATTTACTCTCAAAATATTAGAACATAAAATAATGCTTAATAGTCATTATCGCATATTTCAGAGGAATCTAGATTTCTTTGTACCACAAGAAGGCTATCTATGTAGATACTCTTTGATTATTCGATTGAAGATTCTAAGGGGAATAATTAATTTTCCCGACAAAGAGAGTAATTTGATTAGGAAATAATATCAAATGAGCCTGTTTTGTAAAATCCATAACTAAGTATCCAAGAAAAGTATATTTGGGAAAAATACTGAGAGTGGGGCTAAATTAGTATTTACAAATCAATCAAATTTTACATCTCATATTCGAATTTCTAAATGTGACTTTACTGAAATGAAACTATTTGCACACATGACTGTTCTTAAGACAATTTATGTATACCTAGTGAACTTACAATTCAGTTAATCCATCACATGTTTGTCTTCAGCTAGTGCATTAGTACTTTATTAACCATTAGATAAACATTAACCATTTACTGTAATAAATAAACCATCACACATAAGAAACACAGACGAACACCAGGATTTAATGTGGAAACCCAATGCAGAAGAAAAACACTTGTCGTTGTTGTCTCTATCTTCTTTTTAATATAAAAAACATTGTTTACAATCTTGTACTAGCGCAGACTCATACCAGTATGTAGGCACCCAGCTACAGAAGGCTACAACCTTCTCTGATTCTCCTGCTTCTACTAGAAGGGAGCTACAAGCCCCTAGCTCTTTTACTGGTTGATATGTTTACCAATAAGTGGGTGTTGGCCTATAGAAGGCTACTACGTTTTCTCGTTCTCCACATGCTACTGGAAGTGAGTTCCAACCCCCTAGCACTTGTATGGGCTGATATGTTTACTAGTATGTAGGCGCCGACCTACAGAAGGCTACCACCTTCATTCTTCCTCCAGGCACCACCTTTTCTAAATTTTCATACTAGGCACTCCTAGTACACAACAACACAATACATAGGCCATGTTTCATCAATTTTTCATACTGGACCCTTCAGTAACATTGAAGCTCAAAATAAGTCATCATTGTAATATAACCATCAAATACATCTACATCAACCAATTACTGAAACCCAATCATCAATATCTGATATAACTGAAACCCAATCATCAATCTTTGAATCAACCACAACTGAATCAATCAATCACTAAAACCTCTGACATAACTCAATCACCCAATCATCAATATCTGATATAACTGAAACCCAATCATCAATCTTTGAATCAACCACAACTGAATCAATCAATCACTAAAACCTCTGACATAACTCAATCACCCAATCATCAATTTTCGAATCAACCATAACTGGATCAAACAGTCAATGAAAACTCAATCAACCAACACATAATCAAAATTCAACCAATCAACTAGAACAAATAGATCACTGTAACCAATAGACAGATCTCAACCCAGAATAATGCATCAAAAACCAGAACCCACTGTAACCTCAAAAATCATATGTCAGAATTCATATCGTACTTTAATGAAGCCAACCTGCCTGTATACGCTACTTTCTGTAACCCAACCTGTGTGTACCTCTAAATACATTGAATCATAAAACATATAAACCATAAACTATACTGCCCAAATACATTCTAAATATCTATTGTCATATTGAAGAGTTCTAAATAGATAGCAGTAAAGATCACCCTTCTAACTCAAATAATCAATCAACCAAACTTAATCTCCTTATACAATCAATTTTACTTTCAAATCCAAAGAAGACAACGTTAAAAAACAACAGTAAAATAGTAGCATTGATCAGATAGATCAATCATCTCTGAACAACAATCATTCCTTCCTCGTACGCTACTTGGAAGAACTGAACCAGCTTCTATATGCGCCTCCACCAAGGCGAACCAGGGCATATATCTGCAAATAATAACTCATAACTTTGCAGCTATTCCAGACTTTAGATATACCCATATCATAGTATTTAAAGGATAAAACATTTGTAAGCACTCAGATCTACCCTATCCATTATCAGATCACATAATGATAATTCATTTCAAGTCTTATGATCCTGATCCATCATTAGATCTCATCCATCATCAAACACTCATGTGCATACTTAGTCTGAATCGAGCAAAGCATCAGAAACCCATAACATGCATATTTTCTTTTGATCTAACTCTTCATAATATATTCATTACTTACATACCCTCACACTTTGATCTTCACTTCCTTATATAGTTTTAGCCTTTTATCAATACCTCGAACCAAAACAACACTTAGAACTTGTGGTATTCTTACACGAGATCAAGTAACCATTACTCCACACAGTATTATGGGATAATATAATGGTATGGTTCCTTGTATTCTATAACCCTAATTTTTGATCCCATAAATACTTTTACTCTTGTGAAACTGTGTGCATACATATACGCTCCTTTTGTTATGTGTAACCATGTGTATACACTATTTGGACTAGGATAAACAACGAATACAATTTAAAACCTTCTTTTTATTCATTTTCTTGATTTTGATTTGAAATCCTTTGTCCCATCATTCTGTTCTTTTGTGCCATTACTCTGTTACCTCTGAATTGACCTGTTATAATGTGAGTGCCATCATACATCACTTCTGAACTAATTCCTCTGAAATGCCCTTCATTATATCACATTTGTAAACATAATTTCCATTCATTCTGTCACATCCTATTTATGCCTTGATAAAGTAGTCCATTCATCAAATAGTTTTTCATTAAAAACAGCTCATTAGGTAGGTTGCTTATCAAGGATAGTACTAACACAATCTCCCTGTATCAAACATTATTCTATTCCATCATTTTTTCACCTTTGATCTATCCTGTAGACTCATCTAGTTACTATATACAAGTGAGTTATCATCAAGGAAAATGCATGCATCATAATGCCAAAAAGTATCCAATCCAAATATTCCAATGAAGTATTATCCCATGAGCTCAACCGAGTAGCCGATTTGAGTAGCTGAGTATCAAAGCCTAGCTATTTTCATTAAGGAATATTTGTATAAAGTAATGGACTCAAGCCTTGTAGTTGTTAGCCTTTCCACCCACCATCCCTAACTACGAACTTGAATACCATATGGCTTAGTAACTTAACACCTAAATGAAGGAACTCAAGGGTTTCCTAGTTATTTCTCTTTATCTGATTCAGTCTCATCTTGAGTATCAAAGTCCTATTTTGTTAATCATTTTATTTCCCTTATTATTATTCTTTAAAGCACTCATGCTGACATTATTTTTTTTATTCCTGAAGATGAAGGTTCTTAGTTTAGATAAGTAGACCTAAGAGAAGAGATAAGTATTATTACCCTGACTCATCCCTAAGTTCTTTATTTCCATCCCTTCTAAGTTATTTTTAACTTAAGTTGGAAATCGTACTGGTCTCATAGGAAGCTTCTACTATTCATACTATATTAGCATATCAAATATGGAGAAACAATATCCAAAATTTTCCTTATTAATGACTATTGATTTCATGGTAATTAGACTCCATCATAATTCAAGTAATTTAATACAATCCTAACAATCCCATCAGTTACAACATTCCAAAGTATAGAGCTTACTGGGACATAGGGCAGGGTTTCTTTTCAAATTTTGTGGACATGTATACCTCCTTCCTTTAGGATGTCATATAGTTCCAATATCTAGGGCTTAGGCTTTCTTTGCTACTCATATTTCAGGTTATTTGACTACAAGAAACTCATTAACATTGAATACACACCAAATAAATTTGTTTTTAGTTGCCTCAAACAATATTTCCTTTAGCATCAACAAGAATGAACTTCTTGTCCAATAATGGTCAGTCGACAATTTCTTATCAAACAATTTTTCCTAAAAATAAAAACGATATATACTCGATATGTCATGTGGAGACATGTTAACAATAATCTCTAATACAATAAATATATTTAGTTGAACATGAGAAATATAGATCCATCTTACCTTCACGATTTTGAAAAGATGAGATATCTCCTGAATGAGGGCATCAAGATTGATATTATGTAATTAAATAAGTTATTGTATTTTGTTTACAAAATAGTAGCATAGAAACATATGGCTACAAGGGCTTGAATACCCTAATTTTGTATTACAAAATCCCTATAAATATAAATCTCCATCCCTTAATCCTCTTGTAGGGTTATTTTCGCATCTATGAATCTATATCCCCATCCACAAATCTGAATTACAAAAGAAAATTGTTTTTTCTAGTTGATCGTGTAGTCAGAAATGATCGATCATGGGAGGAATGGTTCTAAAATTACTCAAATTCTTTGATTGTCTTGTATCATTGTTTCTACGTCTGCAAATATAAATCCACATCCCCAACTTGAATTAAAAATTAAATGTTTTTTTCATACATAAGTTGTGGTAGGAAATGATTGATCCTATGAGGCACGGCTCTCAAATTTATCAGTCTTTGATTCTTTTGTACCATTGCTCCTGCCTTTAGAAATATAAATCCCCATCCTCGAATCCGAATTAAAAATGAAAGAGTTTTTTTCTACATGAGCCAGTGACCGAAAAGGATCAATCCTTGAAGGGATGGTAGACATATCCCTTCGGTTCATCGATTCTCTTGTAGAAATTTTGTCTCATCTGCAAATATAAATCCCCATCCGCAAATTCAAATTGAAAATGAAAGGATCTTTTCTACTTGAGCCCATGACCAAGAAGGATCGATCATGGGAGGCATGGCTGCCAAATTTCTTAGTCTTTGATTCTCATGTAACATTGTTCCCACCTTTGAAAATCTAAATCCACATCCTTGAATATGAATTAAAAATGAATGGTTGTCAAATTTCTCAAATTTCTTAGAATCTCTGATTATTTTGTAGCATTGTTGCTGCCTCTCCCAATCTAAATCAATTATAATTAAAAATGAAAAGTATTTTTTCCACTTGAGCCCACCGGCGAATGATACTTTTCCTTTTTTCTTATTTTCTCTCTTCACTTGAATTAAGACAATATATCATTTAGACAATCACATACTTCATCCTCCCAGATTACTTCTTATCTTTTCATCTTAATTAATACCATTAAAAAGTTAGCCTATTGTTTAAGATGAAATTAAAATTTCACCTTGAATGATCATCTTGAATTAGCCTTCGTGTAGTAGTGCATTATTAGTTGAAGATATCAGTAAGAATATAACTAAGAATATTTTTCATGGAATTCTCTTGGTTCAATATCAAACATTTATGGACAAAGAAAATAATTCAAAAGAAATATTTTGTGTAGAATTAACATATAATAATGTGGAAATGACAATAAATTTCCTTGTTACAACATCATTAATCAAACAACGGGAATTATAGCTTGTTTCAGATTTCTATGTTTCTATTAAAGATTCCAAAATTATTCCAAAGTATAAATACAATAGTGGTGATTGTGAGAAAACTATTTTTCTAAATTGTTTTAGCAACATAGGAAACATATGCCATTTTTGTGCAGAGAACTAATTAATTTACAAATGCAAATCTGTAATGTAATGAATGCATTTATAGTAGCCCCAATTACAACACTTGCAATTTCCATAATGCAGAAAGAAATGTAGTATGTTTTGGAAATCAAAGAGAGAAATGGAGAAGAGTAGAGGGCTATAGTAAGCTTTGTTTTATTTAAATGTTTTATTGTTATGAAGGTATTGTCCATTTGTTTGGTTTTTATTTCTCCTTTAGAAACCCCAATTTTCATTGAATTTAAAAAAACAAGTTCCACATATGTAGGTTTGTGTATCCTAATGTTTAGGAAAAAATTATTCTTCATACATTGTAGATTTTTCATGTATTATTCTACAAGTGTTGGATATGTAACAGGTTTAAGTACACAATAAACTTGTTCTGGAATGTGTTTCAATTCAAAAAGTTTTTGAAAAAAACATTTCTCCATTGATCTTGCTAAAAAATATAGTTAAAAAATAAGAAAGAGTTTTTGTACTTTGCAATCAACGTCCATATGCACATTGAACACCAAAAAGAAAGTTGACAATCTAAGAAACTTGCTTTCCTCACCAAGGAGAATATGCATGGTAATCTATATCATATTATTTAAGTATACATGAATAAAGGAAAAAAATAAGAAAGACATTTCATTTCATGTTACTAAGTGTATGTTGTGTATCTTAATTTGACAACATTCTCAAGTATACCTAACAGTAGTTACCATATATATGCACTGATTCTAGACTGTATGTGCAAGATGCAATACTACAATTACAACTACTAGAACTATGAACAAGACTATGCTTTATTAAAATGCTTGCAAGAAAGATTCTCCCTTTATTTATATTCATCACTTAAATTGCATCATACATGCAAGTGACAAGACTAAAATCAACATATTATGAGGAGTGTCGAAGAGGAAATTGTTACATGCACTATGAAAAATTTCCTATGACCAATAATTTGTGAAAAAAATTAATTCTATCAAAATCTTGACCAACTTTGAGATTCATGGTACATTTACGATAGCACATCAAAATGTTGTTTTGTGTATACAATGATAGGTTCATTTATTTGCGTTGTAATTTTGTAATGCCACAATGATTTCTCGTTGTATTTCCATGCATCCTAATAGCTCTTTCATTTTACTCAACATTTGTGATGTTATTTCACATTATCGGTCAATATATTATACTCATGCGAACAAGATTCAATATAATCATCAGATCAAACAAGAAAACTTTTTCTACCAATGAAAATGATATGATGACATTGTGCATAAATATAATTCAATGAACTATTTCTTTTCTGACTCTATGTTTGGTACTATGTTATGTAATTTATTTATTTTGCAATTTTGTTTCTTACATTGTTTTCTTCATTTATGAGATTTTTAGCTTCTATAACCACTCAAGCAAAAAATGTTGACTAGATTTCAATTTAAAGTGACATTATGTTTAACCCATCCCCCCACATTTACCCACATTTACCCACTTTTACTATGATATGACCTAACCTCCCAATTTTATTTAAGGATTGGGGCCTACAAACTAAACACTTACTTTCATCCCTCAAGGACTACAGACCACTAAGGAGATTGACAACCACCCCAGGTGATCATTCCCTGATTTGGAATCTGCTTTCTCAAGATTAACTCCAAAATCACAACCATATCACCTCATGCATGTGGTTATGAGGCTCCAACTATACCGATATTCCATCTCCATGCAGTTATTACCAAAAATCCCCAATTCAGTGCATGTGGTCACAAGATCTATACCATTTTTTAGCCTAGCTCTATAGCACTACCAACAAATACCTATAACTTTGTAGAATCGTGATTAATATGATAATAATGCTAACCATTCAAAACATGAATAAGATCTTAACCTAAACATGCATAGTACATGATAGAAATTTTTTCAAACATATGATAAACATATAAGATACAAGTCATGAATACATATCCCATCATAAACTTATGAACTTCATTGGAGAATCACCAAGAAGGATCACTGCCCTCTGAAGCTAGTTGCAACAACACTTGTTAGCCCATGCATTCATCAACATTTCAATAACTATCATATCATGATCAAGATCCATAACTAGAGCACAACTATAATATCCATGGCATAAGCTACTATAAAAACACTCATAAAATTAGTGTTGTTGAATAATTATATATTATTAATTCTTATATTGATATTATAAGAATAATATTATTATAACTTTTAATTATGAAAATATTACAAGAATTATTTCTTAATTATTATATTGAGAATAATTTATATTCCTCTATATAAATCAATTATATTTCCAAATTGGTATATTTTATAATTTTTATAACTAATGGGTAATAGTTTTAGAAAAGCTATGGATAAGTGATATTTTTTCATAAGGAAAAATAAAATATACCTTGAAGAAATAATAACAGATTTATTGTTGATTTATGGAGTGATTTTAGGATTTAGTAAATATCTAATTTATGTAGTGATTTATGGGTGATTTATGGAATTCTTTTAGGATTCGGGAAAACTATTGCATTTTCTTAATTCTATTTATTGTAACCCTATGGGAAAATATGAGAACTAATAACAGAATACACGTAGAATCAAACCAAGAGAGACGGAGCAGGGATTCAAAGTATGCATTAAAGGATAAGAAACTATGCTCTTTGAAAATTATTATTGTGTTTTCATATTGTGAATGAACAAAGAACAATCAAACTTATTTGCTTGAAAATTTTCATATGATAAAGAGTCGAGATGATTTTCATGAAAAAACCTCCACGGATTTTCGTGCATAGAGGAATAATTATTTGTTCATTTAATTCCTAAAATTTTTTGATGGCTAAATAATTGTGTTAATTGCATGAGTTATTGGAAAATAGGATTCGAATATGTCTTCATATTTCCCAAACCATGATAGATGTGTAAAAAATAAGAGAGGTTTTTGTCAATGAACCTATTATCACCAAAAGAATTTTTCTTTCTTAAAAAATTACTTTTAAACGTGTATAAAATCATCTACAAAGTGGATTACTAAAACATAAAATTATGTAATATTTAAGTCTTGAAATATAGGTTACAATGATTCGTTTGAATATTTGAAACTGTGACACCTTTGTATGACACCTTTGTAAAACCTGAGAGAGGGCTTGTTTAATTAACCCTTTCTAAATAAAAACATCTTTTTTTTATTCATAAAAAAAGTTCCATAAGTTCGAAAATGGTGTCCAAATTTATTACTAAAATAGCAAAAACCAAGTAAGAGAGAGTGCTTCCATTTGATTTTTCAGTCGGATAAGAATAGTTGTTTATGTACATATAGAGATAACTATTGTGTTAGTGTTCTTGAAAATAAATAAATTAATTTCATGCACAAACAAATAACTATTAAGTTTGATATTTCTTGAAAATAAATAAGTTATTCGCATGCACAAAAATAGAACAATTATGTTGATATTTCTTGAAAATAAATAAGTTATTCACATGCATAAAAAATAGAATAATTATGTTGATAATTCTTGAAAAGGAATTAAGTTATTTCATTTAAAATATTACCAAGGATGTTCTCATGATGCATATGCATTAATTTTTTAAAGAGAAATATTGGACAATTAAATAAAATATGTGCTTATGTGCATAGGAATAATATCTAGTATATTGGATCTACCAAAAATGAATATGTTATTTTACATGCATGGGAAGCTTGAGTTGTACAAAAAGAGATAAGTAACTTTTTTGAGAAAGACTTAACATAAAACATTTTCATAAAACTCAATTGGTTGTGTTATTTGATAAATATGTGTGATTCATGCTATTTGTTGCAGAAATATTACAAACTCATCTGATGTTTTAAATGATAGGAAAATATTTTGTATTGCACACATAATAGCTAGTGAACTCAATAACTTTGGGAAAAAGAATAGCTATTATGTTAGATTTCTTGGAAAATAAATATAGATATTTGTATGCAATAAATTATTTGTTGTGTTAGAACTCTTCAAAGATAAGAGAAGAGAAAAACATGTCCTTGTATTCATCATTGAATTAGATTCTTGGAGAGGAAAATTTTTAATCACATGCTTTATTGTCTTGATTCATTTGGAAGATTATTTAGAGAATCATATACACTTGCATGCATGGAAAAGTATAGTTTTGGTATTAGATTTATGGAGAAAATGAAGGTGAAATCACATAATATTGATTATGTTAGCCTTCTCTTGGGAAAGATAATATGCAGTCGCACACCTAAAGGGATTAGCTATCGTATTAGCTTCCTTTGAGAGAAGATTATGTATATTTATTAGTATAGATATTTTAGTAAGAAAATTTGTCCTATTTGCATGCATGAAAGAATACATGTTGTATGTTTGATCCCTTGGAAAAGAAATGTGTTTTTTTCCATGCAAGATTTAGTTATTTTCCTTTGGAAAGAAATATGGGTTTCACATGTAGGAAGAAAAAAATTATAATGTCATGTTATGTTGGAGAAGACAAGTAGTTGCATGCAAGAAATTAGAACTATTATGTTAATTTTGATTGGAATAAAGCTTTCATTTTTATATATAATGGCCATTGTGAATAAATCTTCTTTGGAAAATATGTTTTTAGAAAAGGAAATGGATTCACATGCATAAGTATAAAATTTATTACTTTAATCCCTTCGAAAAAGAAAAAATAATAGTAGGAACAAAAAAAATTGCTTGTTGGGCTAGTTCTCTTGAGAGCTTGTTATGCATTTTCATGAACACGAATAATGTCTATTATGTTAGCTTTGCATTGGAAAGAATATGAAAGTGCATGCAATGTTTTGTTAGCATTTTATTGGAAAGATGGTGCTTGATCGTGATTTTCTTATTAATAATGCAACTGCAATGATGTTAAATAAGGAATTTAATTAAGTTTTTTTTTTATCTTTTATGCATGCACATGAATAGATGTTGAAGTGTCATTAATAAAGACTGATTATTGGTCAATTAATATTTTATGTTTTATATAATCATGATATCATGTGTGTTGATGACAACAATGGTAGGAAAGGATGGTTACTTGTGCAAATGATAGTTCATGTTTAACACTTTCGCAGATAAATATTTGTTCGTCCATGTAGATTGACGAATTCCAATTGTAGTTTGATTCACTGATGGAAATAGTGACAACAAAATCATACATATTGATGATTCGTGGGTAAATGATATCATGATGATTGTAATAGGTTATAGCTAGCTATGTTGAATCTAGGATGATTTTTATATGTATATTTTATGACAATGGTCAAGGCACTGAATACCTTATAACCATTGAGTGAGGGGAGAAGACCCTCATGACAATTTAATAATAAAGTTAGGCATTCATTGTTTTTCACCCTAGGGGGTTTCCAAGGTATATTTTTGTCTAATGGTGTGATTGTTCATTGTGTCATTTTTATGATGTTAATTTCTTTCATGATGTGATGTTTATATTATCAAGTATGTGATATCATAATTGAGTACAAAGAATCATGGAATTGATGCATAGTTATAGCATAAAATTAAATTAATATGCTACAGCAATGACAGTTAATGGCTATGTAACTCACTATGATTTTACTAAATATTTCTCTATGTAATGATGAAGGTTATTCTAATGGTTATTGACGGAATATAGAAAGTAATTTAAAAGGTAACACATTGGTAAATGCTGAAATTTTTTCCTAACTCAACGAAGTTTCCTGTGAGGTTACCGTAGGATGTTACCAGCGGTATCATAGAAAAAGGTTGCAACACTGTCTTCTTTTGGGAATCGTTAAGCACAAAAGTAGTAAAGGTATTATGCTAGTGGGAATCATCTCAGGTATCATTTGTGCTGAGCTTGGAGTAGACTGCAATTGACATGAGATGCATGATGCATGATTAATGATCGCATCAAAGAATAGAAAGTGATAATGTTTCTTTAGAAGTTGTGCTCATGACATTTGAATATTGATGTGAATAAAAGACAATAAAACCTCAGTTTCACTTGAGCACTCACTAGTTATAGTTAGGATTAATTACCAATATTTACATGAATACTATTACAATAATGATTATGGTGTATAAAGAAAAACAAAACATGACTAAAGTTACAATGCATTTCTTCTAAATAATGAATGCATATATGGTTTTTGAGATAGCTAAAAAATATAGAAGTTGGATTTGACCCTGAAAAGAACAATAGAATGTTTAAAAAAAATGTTGAAAGAACCTCTTTAGATGTAAACAATGAGCAATGAGTCAAGTGGAATTCATATAGTGAACTTATATTCAATAAAAAAGTCATAGTATAATAAATTTGGGTTGTATTTCTTCATGTACAGTTGTATATGAAAGTTTGCATTCCATGTGTTTGACAAAGGTGGTAAATGTGATTCGAAGTTTTGTTGTTTTAAAGAACTACATACCTGGGAGTTTTGTATGTGATTCAACTAAACATTAGCGGGTATTCATACCATATGTCCATGTAACCCCATTTTCATTCTAAAAAGTTTCTTTCCACACTCGGATTCCATAATTTGGTTGATTTTTCCAATTTCTCATTGCCCTTTAGTGATTGTTGATTGTGTTGTCTTCCAACATTTTCACCATTAATGCTATTAATATGATGCATGTTATGTTTTAAATTATATTTTTACTATCTCTATGATGTTTTAAGCATATTTATGGCAATATATTTCATGTCTGCTAACTATTTGTTAAAATTTCTCAATGGCGGTAGATTGCATGCTTTCAAGCTATTTGTTAAAATGCTTCAATGACTGTAGATTACATGCTTACAATTTTTTTTGTGAAAATGCCTCAATGGCTATATATTTCAAGATTGAAAATTATTTGATAAAATTCCTAAGTGGATGTAGATTGCATGATTTCAAATTGCTTGCCCAAAATTTCCCAATTTTTGTAGCTTACATGGATGCAAGCTAATTGTTAAAAAAAAGAAAAAAATCACATTTTGTGTTTTAGTGTTCAATGGGACTGTTATTTCTCTTTAAAATTGATAGATGGAAAGGTAGGACCTTACATAAAATATAATTATATGGTATGCAACATATGTTTATGTTTTTTTTCTAAGTTGCGTGATTGTTATTTTGTGGAAATTTGGAATGTATACCACCTGTATGACATGTGATTATTTTTTGTCAATGTATTTTTACAAATTCAGGGACCTATGTTGAGGTTCAAGTATGGATGCATGATGTACATAAATTTTCATTTTCTTTAATGATAATATGAAAATGGACAATTATGTAAATTAAAATGGATTTTTAGACATTGAATTATTATTGGAATGAATGTCTATCGAAGCCATGATGGTACTGATGTGAATATGTAATATTATATTTTACTATTGAGTTAATGAATACATGTTTGGGATATTCTGAAAATATTGGGCTCTTAAAGAAAATATGTGCTTATGTGCATAGGAATAATATGTAGTCTATTGGATCTACTGGAAATGAATATGTGATTTTACATGAATGATAAGCTTGAGTCATGAAGAAAGAGATAAGTAACCTTTTTGAAAAAGAGTTCACATAAAACCTTTATATAAAAGTCAATTGGTTGTGTTATTTGAGAAGGATTTTTTATTCATGCTATTTCTTGAGGAAATATTACAAATTTGTCTCATGTGTTAATTGATAGGAAATGTTTTTGTTTTGCATGCATAATAGCTAGTTATTTAGATAAATTGAGGAAGAAAAATAGAAGAGAAAAGCATGTTATTGTAAGCATTATTGAATTAGATTCTTGGAGAATAAAAAAAGTAATTGCAGGCTTTATTATGTTAATATTCTTTTGGAACATTCTTTAGAAAAACATATACACTTGCATGCATTGAAAAATATCGTTTTGGTATTATATTTTTCAAGAAAAGGAATGTGGAATCACATCATATTTATTCTCTTAGCCTTCTTTTGGGAAAAATAATATGCAGATGCAAAACCTAAAGAGATTAGCTATGGTATTAGCTTCTTTTTAGGAGAATATTATGTATAGTTGTTGATTTATATATTTTGGTAATAAGAAAATATCTCTTTGAATGCATGAAGGAATAAATGATATGCGTTTGATCCCTTGGAAAAGAAGTGTGTTTCTTCCATGAAAGATTTAGTTAGTTTCTTTTGGAAAGAAATATATGTTTCGCATGCAAGAAGAAAAAAATATCATGTCATTTTCTATTGGACAGGAAAAGTAGTTGCATGCAAGAAATTATAACTATTATGTTAACTTTGTTTGGAATAGATCTTCGATTTTTATATATAATGGCCATTGTGGATATCTCTCTTGTGGAAAATATGTTTCTTAAAAAGAACATGGATTCACAAGCATAAGTACAAAATAAATTGTATTAATTGATTTGAAAAAGAAAAAATAATAGTAGGAACAAAGAAAATTGCTTGTTGGGCTACTTATCATGAAATTTTGTTATGAATTTCTATGCACAAGAATAATTTCTAGTATGTTATCTTTCCTTTGGAAATATTATGAAAGTGCATATAATATTTTGTTTGCATTTTGTTGGTGAGATGGCGCTTGATCATGATTTTCATGTTACTAATGCATGTGCAATGATGTTAAAGAAGACATTTCATGACATTATGTTTATGTTTTATCCATGCACACTAATAGATGTTAAAGTGTCATTAATAAAGATTGATTATTGGTTAATTAATATTTTATGTTTTATCAAATCATGATATCAAGTGTACTGACAATATAAATGGTGGGAAAGGATGGTGAATTGTGCAAAGTATAGTTCATGTTTAACACTATGGAATATAAGGATATGTTGTTCCATGTAGATTGAGTAATTTCAACTATAAGATGATCGATTGATGGAAACAGTGACCACAAAAACATACATATTGGGGATTTCTGAGTAAGTGATATCACGGTGATTGTAACAGCTTATATCTAGTTATGTTTCATTTAATATGATTTTTCTATGTAATATTTTATGACAATAGTCAAGGGACATACTTCCCTATAACCATTGACTGAGGGTTGAACATCCTCACAAACGTTTAATAATCAAACTAAATATTTGTTTGTTTTCACCCTACTAGGTTTCTTGGGTATGTCTCTCTCTAATGATGTGATTGTTCATTGTTGGATTTTTATGATGTTAATTTACTTCATGTTATGATGTTTATATTATCATGTATGTGATTTACTAATTGAGTTAAAAGAATCGTGGAATCAATGCATAGTTATGGTATGAAATTTAAATTAATATGCTACAACAATGAAATTTAATAGTTCTGTAACTCACTATTCTTTTACTAAATATTTCCCTATGTAATGATGATGCTTATTCTAATGGTCATTAAGGTAATATGGAAATTAATTTAAAATGTTACACATCGGTAAATGTTGAAAAAGTTTCCTAACACCATTCATTTTCCTGGGAGGTTACTGGGGGATTTTACAACATAATAAAACCGTGCATATAACCAACATATAACCAAAATATAAAATATGAAAAATCAACCATAATATCACCTTAACAATATAAACAAGTTTTCATAGATCAGAATAGCAAAATAACTCATACTAGCATATGAGAATTTGAACCAAGTAAGGGACTTCCATGTACCATCCTACCATAGATTGGGTTGAACCAAATGTTTGTTTGGTCCAATCATACCTATTCCATATTCCAAGCATGAATGTGGGATCTCTTGGGATAAACCAAGACATAAGTAGACAATGAATCTTAAGGTTAAACCACCTGCACCTTCAAGCTATCGTGATCTCACCTAAACTAGTCCTAAGATCACAAAAATAAAAATAGCTTGGATGTGTCAAAATTCCTTCACCATACCTTGATGAATTTTCTCGTATCTACCCACCTGTCGAGGGCTTCTCAGAGAAAACCATCTCCACACCCAACCGTTCATATTTTGTGAGACCACCTCGCCTACTTCCAAAACCTTCTAGAAATCTAAAGATTGACCAACAATGAATCCCATCACACCATGGCTATCCACGAAATGGAAAGGCTAGGTTGAAACAATTGTCAGACTAGGAAAACCCTAGGCCAATGATAAAAAAATGAAATAAATAACCAAATTCATGTACCATGTATTCACACCCTAGCCAGGAAATTATGCATGCAACTTGTTACATGCAAAATCATCCTACTAAAGTTATTGATCAACGATTCTCCTTATGATCACTTGCCTTCCTTTTCTTTCCTTTGTTTCCCTTTTACAATCCAAGTGAATGGTAGAGTACTCTAATAAATTTGTAAGTGTGCAAGAGTGAATGCGAGAAAAAACTAATCTAACCAAAGATGTGAATAGTTTCTTTGATTCCTTTTCATCATTAAGCTTTCTTTTTTGCTTCATTCTCTATCATTTTCCTCTAATTTCCCTTTCATGAAATTTTCTGTATCTTCACCTTCCTTTTCTCCTATTTTCCTTTATTTCTTATAATTAAATGCCATTTAATACCTATTTTTATTTTCCAGTGACTTTTTAAATTTCCATAGCCGTAATACACTAATAATGAAATCCACTATAATTTTTACCTAACATTCATCTTGGAATATAGGTCCCATGACCTTAGTCTTATTCTTTTCATTTAATATCATTCATTATATGAAACTTTAACCCATGGTTGTTGCAAATCCCCCCCCGCCCCCCGGGGAACACCGTCGTTGGTGTTCTATGATACCTATGACCAACAAACCACTGAAAACAAAACATACTGCCTATGGATATTTATAACAAAAGTCGATGGAGTATTTACAATTACATCCTACTGAGAAAACAAAATAAACATGCCACTTATTGGGGCTTTGTAACAGAGCTCATTAGGGTATTTACAATGACTAATATATAATATAAATATACCCAAAAACTCATTTTCCTCAACCAAAACATAATGAAGGTTACAAAGCTCAGATCTGATTAGTCATCGGTCCTAAGTTGCTTCCACTGCACTTTAACTCACTTGATTGCTGAGTTTTGAAGCATGAGTTATTCCCACAACAAAATGCACGATGGTTCTAGCTAGAACTCTCCCTCTAGTTCTTCTTGAAATATAGACTAATTAATCACATGATCAACATCCTGCACATATCTCTTAAGGAGTGAAACATGGAAAATATCTTGCAAATTCATTGTTAGCAGTATTGAAAATATGTAGGCCACCATTCCAATCCTCTCAAGGATCTAAAATGTCTCACAATATCGAGCTTCCATCTTTACACATGACCTAATCCTCAACAAGATATTCTTGTGCTTGATGTGCAAGTATACATGACCCCTAACCTGAAAATACTTGAATTCTCTATGTTGATCTAAATAAATCCTAGGCCCATCATGTGTTAATGTCAAGTTTCTTTTAATAACCTACATCTCATGCTCCATCTCAACCAACATATCTGGTACAATCCACACTCATTTCACTAGATCATCCAAGTTAATGGGAGTATTACAACTCCATCCATACAAAGCCTCAAATGGAATCATCTTCAAGGATTCATGATAACCTTTACTATATATCAATTCCACTAGTGGAAGGTACTCCTCCCATTTCCTTTATTGATGCATGCCATACATCCTCAACGTATCCTCAATAATCTTGTTGACCCTCTCTATCTGTTCATTTGTTTGTTGATGATAAGTTTTCCTGAAAATAATTACTTCCAAAACCTAGAAGTTAACTTGGCATATATGTCCGATATGACCTTCTTGGGAACACCATCTAACCTCACTATCTCACTAGTGAATATGTGATCTACCTCACTAGCTGAATATGTAGACTTCACCGCAATGAAGTGAGATACCTTACTCATCCTATCAACCACATCCATGATGGAGTCATGTTGTCTCGATGTCTTTGGAGAAAATGTAATGATGTCAATGGAAATGACCTATTTATATTTTGGAATTGAAATAGGTGTTAATAAACAAGTTCGACTCTTACATTTAGTTTTTTACTGCTGATAGTCCAAGGAACTTGCAACAAACGCAGCCACCTATTTCTTCAAATTTGTCAATAGTAGAACTTCTTTAGAAATATAAAATTCTTATGATATCTCTGGTGGCCTCGATATGTATTTAAATGAAACTCCCTAAGGATAGGCTTCTTCAACTCACTACTATCTCACACATGAATATTATTCCTAAATCTAACCAGGCCATCTACATTGAGGTGATACTCATCATCCCTATCACCTTCACCCTATTGTTGCAACCTATGCTTCCATTATTGGTACCTCTAAACGTACTTCCATGGATGCAAGATCCACTGCTGCAAATATGTTCCATGAGAGCTCACAATTGGAATATGATTCACCTACACTCTCCTACTGAGAGCATCTGCAACCTGATTCTATTTACCCTTGATGTGTCTGATCTGAAAGTCAAATTAACTAAGGATATACAACCATGTGGCTTGCCTGGAAATTCAAATTAGGTTGTTCAAGAAAATACCTCAACCCACTGATATCACTCATCAAGATAAACCTCCTCCCATTAAGATAATGTCTCCATATATTTAATGGATGAATTATAGATGAAAAATCAAGATCACGAGTCGCACAATTCTTATCATGCTCATTTAGCTTCCTTGAGTCATAGCATACCATTTGTATTTCTTGTATTATGACTTCAAAAATTCGTTTCTTTCAAGTATCTATACACACCACAAACTCCTTATTAACATCTACAATCCTCAAGACTAGAGAAATTAAGAAAATGCTTTAACTTCTCTAAACTAGCTACATAATCATCAATCCATTCAAACCCCTTTCCCTTCCTCTATAAAGATGTGATAGGACAGTCAATCCTAGAGAATTTTATGATGAATCATGTATAATAACATACTAGTCCCATGAATGATTTGAACTCATTCACATTCCTATGTGTTGGCTTCTCCTTGATAGGCTTAATCGTTTTTGCATCCACTACTACCCACTCCTTGTAAATAACATGTCCCAAGTAATGAATCTAAGTCTAAAATAAATTGCACTTGCTTGGAATAGAACTGATTCTCTCTAAAAAATCTCAACACTTTGGCTAGGTGCTCTACATGTTCCTCCTCATTCTTGGAGTATATCAATATGTCATCAATAAACACTATCACAAACTTGTCTAGGTAAGGATGCAACACATTGTTCATCAAACACATAAAGGTGGCTAAAGCATTAGTAAGACCAAAAGGATCCACCACAAACTCATAATGCCCATACCAGGTACGAAATGTATTCTTGTAAATGTCTTGTTATCTCATCTGTACCTAATAATATCCTAATCTGAGATCAATCTTTGAAAATATTTCCACTCCCTTTAGTTGATCAAACAAATCATCAATCTGAGGAAATGGGTACGTGTTCTTCATATTCACCTTGCTCAATTACCTCTAATCAATGCATAACTTGAGAGTGATGTCTTTCTTCTTTAAAAACAACACTTGTGAATCCCAAGGTGATACACTTAGCCTTATGTATCCTTTATCAAGAATTTCCTTAAGTTACAACTTCAATTTGACCAACCTTGGACTGTTCATAATGTAAGGTGGCTTTGATGCTAGTGCTACTCCTAGTACCAACTCAATAGAGAAATGCACCTTCCTATGATGTGGTAACTCTGAAATCTACATAGGAAACTCATCGTGAAAGTGTTGCAAAACGATGTACCTCTTCAGCAATTCATCATCCTCCATGTCCTTCCCTTTATCACTGGAAATATGTACTACAAACAATATGCACCCCTTCCTACAACTATGTGTTCGAATATGTAACTAGGTTTGGCCTTAATAATTACATATGTAATCATTATTTTATGTATTTAATAAAAAGATAAAAATAAATTGTTATTGTTATTCTTGAGGCATGCATTTCATGCTTGAAGGTAATTTATTTTTAGGTGAAGCACCCATTCAATGCTTCTATGTTTGTCATAAAGTGAATTGATTCTTTTTCCTATATTGAAGACCCATTTAGGCATGTTACATATTGTAAAAAATAATTGAGTTGAAAATGAGTCAAAATACCCTCCAAGACCTCAGCATGGTGCACAGATCAAGTCGGCCTACATGAAGGGACAAGTGGACCTAAAGATAGAATTTTTTCCCCTCGTGAGCCTATAAATAAGAAGGAACTCAACCTCATTTTCACACTCTCTCAAGCAAATTCGATATTCTCAATATAGAAGTTGGAAAAGGATGAAAAAGAAGGATAAGAACTAGATTGAAGCTTTTGGGCCTCTTTGTCTCTCTCATGTTAGGATTTCTACATTTGTTGGGTAAAAGAATCTGTTGGGCTGAACAATTTACTGGGTCGAAAAATTTGTTGCGAAAAACAATTTCTTGGAAAAAAAGATTTGTTGGGAAGAATAATTTGTTGGATAGGTAAAAGTTTCAAGATACTTTTCTGGGCAGGTTGAAGTTGCAAAATAATTTGCTAGGTAGGTCAAAGTTGCAAAAGAACTTTCTAGGAATGTCAAAGTTTTAGAAGAATCTATTGGGTAACTCGAAATTACAAAAATTGTTGGAAGCAAGATTTGAGTTGTTCTAAGAGGGTGTTCGTAAATGATCATATGTATTGGAATTCATCAATTCAAGTTCTATAAGAAGATAATTATTCTTGTGGGTTCTCCTCTTACTTGGAGAGGTTTTGGCCCTAGCTAATCGCCTACATCTTGTGTCCTATTGTCTCATTGATTTTATTACTTGGTAGTTGTTTGATGATAAGGAACACTGATAATAATCAAGTAAAAGAAAATGGTAATCAAGTTAAGTAAAAATATATCACAAGAAGTTATCAAGTTAAGAGAAATCATCTACTCTAGATGCCCATAGATTTCTCAACATTGTTTAATATCTAAGGTGACAAGACAAGGAAAGACAACTTAAAGAACGACACAAAAGGGATGAAGCTATATAAAAACATCTAGGAAGAATCAATAAGTTTGATCAAGAAAAAAAAACAAGCCTAATACCTATTTAAGGAAGCAGGAAGGAGAAGCGAAGCATTGTTTGATCTATTTTTGGGCTAAATATTCTCCACATGTCTGAAGGTTAGGGCATCATCTTACAATAGTAGATGTTGAAGATTGCAGTCACTCAAAGGAGAGAATATTTGGGTTAAATAAGAACTATTTAGAAAGTATGATTATCAAGATAATTAACCAAGGTCAAGAGAAGTCAAAAGGAGGAGAATATGTCCATATTCCAGCCACACCTGTGACCTAGGGTTTCTCTAAGAAAAGCCAAAATTATAGTTGAATCTGCAACAACTAGCTGAAAAACTGAAGAAGAGCCTAAATATCAAGTTGTAATAAGACTTCAAAACCCTAGCTCATACATAAAATTATTTCACATTGAAGTAGCTAAAAGTATCCATATTCTATAGAACTAGGAAGAAGTGTAATCATCATCAAGGAACGAAGGTGATATCTCTCTCAAGGATCCCCGTTTAAGGAATACATATTCATCAAGAAGACATGTTATATCATCTTCAAAATCAAGAAGGAATCATGTTGAAGATATTAACATCAAGGAGCATATTCACTTGACTACTAAGTATCTTTATATCTATATTTGAATCTATCAAAATGACTTCATTTTGCAAGGAGAGCAACGAATTGGTTGGGTCGTCAAACTTTATTGCATGGAAGAAGAGGATAGATTTGATCCTCATAGAAAATGAAGTCATTGAATGTGTTAAGAGTTTTATCGCTAAACCTTCAAAGGGAGAAGCTCAATTCATAAAAACAAAAATAAGGGCCCATAGAATCCTTATGTAGCAAAATTGAAAATTTTAAAAGCCATGTATGACAAAACTTGTATAATTTTTCTTCGCAAGCATTTCACAAGAAGTGATCTAGTTAAGACAACAACTCTATAGGATGAAAAAAGAGGAGCTAATAGCCTCATGCTTTATGAGGGTGTTGGAAATAAGTGATAAAATAATAGAGTTGGGAGAAATAATGACAAGGTAGTGACTACTATAGTGCTCAATGCACTAGTGGAGGAATGGGGTAATTCTATATCAAGAATATATGGAAATAAGGAAGCTACTCCATTAAATTAACTATGTTCACTATTCAAAATTAAAGAAATCGGGTTGAAGGAAAAAAGTGATGTAGGATCAAGCAAGGAAACTCAAGCATATGCTTCCATGGCAAGGAAAAATGAAAAGTTTTGGAATTTTGGTCCTCAAGAAATGAAAGAACAATATGATAAAGATCCAATGCTATGTCTATCAGGAACATGTGAATCTAAAGAGATATTTCTGAAAATTCAAGAAATACAACAAGATGAAAGAAAGACATAAATCTCATATGACCAAAGAAGTGGAAAAACATCATGAGAATAAATTGAAAGGGATAGATCTTCACTATTAGGGTTCCTCCAATTTATAGCAAGGATAAGTAGAAGGTGAAAATACCTCTACCATGGAAATCAAGATGAGAAGCATTATGAATAAATTCATCGTAGTAGAATATGGCATATTATTAGAACCATATAGTCAAAACAAGAGCTTATTATAAAATCTTGAAAGGATAGCTCATGTAGAAGCCTACATGATTGTAACTGTCTTCATAGAAATGAATATCTCTTGGTAAACTCATTGAAAGAATAAGAAGTACTTATGGGAAAATAAAATTCATCTAGCATAGAAAGAACTCATCATGTATCATCATCATAAGGAAGTAGCATTTGCAGGATGAGGATAATCAATATCCTCCATTGGAATATTCATTGGAAGGTTCACCTATATTGGAAAATGTAGGTGTCTTGCTGAAAATTCCATCTTGTATGGGATTCATGGGATGATGGTATGATGACAAAGAAGTGTAGTAGGTCAAGATGGTTGAATCATTCTCAATCAAGGAAGCTTTCGAAGGAAGTCTAGATGACCAAAAATAATAAATGAGGTATGTATGCATGTATTTGATAAGATTGAGTCATGTCATCATATAGTTCCAAATGACATGGATGAATACTCTACCTCATGAGAATGATTGAAGAAAAGGGATTTGTTTCGTTGCAAAGATTCATGAGTGCATTGCTTACATATTGACTAGATGAAATCAACATAATATGTCCTCATATGGAATATGAGGTGGTTGAAAAAGATGAAGGAACTATGGATGAAAGTTACTCGGGAAAAATATGTGAAGAAAGAAAGAAGAGATCATGAAAAATGCAACTATGAGCATGTAGAAAAGGAAATAAACATCCAATGACTAGGATAATTGACTAGGACATCTCCATGGAAAAGGAACTATGAATTTTATGAATTCTAAAAATAAAGGAGACCCTTGACATTTAATATCTTGGAGACGTGTTAATATGTGTGCAGGATGTGGATGTTGTGACAAGAAGATGTCATTATATAGTGCCATCACACAACGAAATTTTTATTTGATGTTCATTTTTATTTTTTTAATAACATCTAGATGGGTTAATGCAAAGCTACCAGAAAAGAGTTGCGGATGTCAGCTACAACTAAAACTCATGTTGTGGGATGGAATATCCTATAGAAAACAAGATGTGGGAGAGGTACATGTATGAGGGAAGGCAAAATGTGGACATGAAAATCACCTTCCAATAAGGGGAAGGATGACATGACTAACTTGAGGAAGGTGATCAATGGTCAATTCCTTACAAGATGAAGGGTCCCTAATTTTAAATATGAAATTCATGACATTGAAGGGAGGGTATCTACAAGCAACTATAAGTCCCATAATCTCCACCAATGAATAAAGAGATATTGTTAATAGGTCCTTGGTTAAGAGGGAGCCTAGAAGAAGGTTTCTCATTTAGTAGAGACTTGTAAGAAAGTCCCTAATCTAAGAAGGAGATCGGACAAGTCCCTGGTTAAGAAGGAGCTTGGGTACATTTATTTCATACTAATGGGTACATTCCTTCATTAGAATGGGTATATCCTCCATAGCTAAGAGGCAGAGATAGACATGTCATTTTTTCTTCACTTGGGAAGAAAGAATGGAGGAATGGGTTAGCATATGGCATCTAATACTCCTTGAGGATGTCATAGGGAATCGAAGATAACCATATTAGTAAAGAAGTTGTATTATATGAGGACTAGGAATCCAATATAAGAATAGCCCTGAAAGGACATACCCCATGAACACCTGGGTGGGTATGATCCTTGAGAGACAATGATGAAGGTGTTTATAAATCATTGGTCTCTCCAAAAAATTTCTCTGATCTTGTGTAGAGATAGATTTTTTATTAAAGGCCTTTCTATGTGTCAATTTTGGATGATATGATGCAATATTGATGGTTTAACATTCCGGGTCTTCTTATGGGAATTCTTGACATTGAGAATGCCCAAGTACCTTTTATGGATTATGAATACCTCTCTAGTTAAGAGGGAGTGTTGAAATATGTAACTAGGTTTGATCTTCATAACGACATATGTAATCATTATTTTATTTATCTAAGGAAAAGAAAAAAAATAAATTTATTATTATTATTCTTGAGGCATGGGTCTCATTCTCAAGGAAAACTTATTTTTAGGTCAAGCACCCATTGAGTGCTTCTAGTTTTGTCATAAATTCAATTCATTCATTGTAATGTATTCAGGAACCATTTGGGCATGTTACATATTGTAAAGAAATTTATTGGAGTCAAAATTGAGTCAAAATACCCTCCAATACCTCGTCATGGTGCAAATATCAACTCGGCCTACATGAAGGGACAAGTCAGTCTAAAGATAATAATTTGTGCCCGTCCAAGCCTTTAAATAAGAAGGAAATCAACCTCATTTGTACCCTCACTTAAGAATTTTTGATCTTCTCAAGATAGAAGATGGAAAAGGACAAAACAGAACGAGAATAACTAGATCAAAGTTTTTAGGCCTCTATCTCTCATGTTAGGGTTTTTACATTTTCTAGGTAGAAGAATTTGTTGGGCAGAAGAATTAACTTGGTAGAACAATTTGCTGGAAAGAAAAAATTGTTTGACATAAAAATTTGTTAGGAACAATAATTTTCTAGGTAGGTTAAAGTCACAAAAGAATTTTCTAGCAAGTTGAAGGTACAAAAGAATTTTCTAGGTAGGTTGAAGTTGCAGAAGAATTTGCTAGGAAGGTCAATGTTCCAGAAGAATTTTCTACATAAGGAAAAAGTGCAGAAGTCTCTGGAAGCAAGGTCGAATTATTATTGGACGGTCTTGGCCAATTGTCATACATCTAGGAATTGGTCAATTAAACTTATATAAGATAAAAAGAATTCTTGTGGTTTTTCTTCTTAGTTGGAGAGGAATTTTCCCTAGCTGAAGGCCTACATTGTGTGGCTTATTATCTCATTGATTTTATTTGTTGGTACTTATTTGATAATAAGGAACAATATTAATAGTCAATTAAAAGGAAAATCTAATCAAGTTAACTAAAATTATATCACAAGTAGTTATCAAGTGAAGAGAAATAATCTACTCTAACTGCCCCTAGATTTCTCAACACTGCGCTTAGCTTGCATAGTTGTAGGGTGAATGTGTCAATATGCCTTACACTTTTGGGCCAAATGTGGGAATGAAATTTTTGAGTTTTTCTTCTTTTATCAAATTGAAGCCCTCAAAATTCATAAAATCACTATGAATTTTGATTCGAAGAAAAAATACAAACTATGGAGAATTTTGTTGTTTTCCTAATGATATTGTTTTCCAAAAATACTTAGTGTCGTATAATATCTCAATTTTTCATAAAACAAAATGCTTGTTCTTCAAAATTTGCACACATATTAAGAGGTATGTCTGTGTTCAAATTGCATGACTCAGTCTAAATTGTGTCAAAAATGTATATATTGTAAACCTAAGTCAGGAGTAAAAACTTCTATTTATACTTCACACTCATTCATACTGAGTATAGAATTGAGTGTAATCACAATTTATAGGTTAAGAGAGATTTATAACGAAAAATACCATTGCATCCATTACAACTATATTATATATAACTTACAACTATGTTAATTATTACTACACTCATTTTGTATTCGTGAACAAGTGGATATGTATATATGTATATATGTAGAGAGAGAGAGAGGTTTGATTTTAATATATTTGATTATGACCAAGGGAATCATGTTTATTATCTCCTCAATGAATTTTATAAAATATACATTTCCACCAACATCAAATTCACATTTTTGAGCTACACTTATTTACATAAAAAATTATAATATTTATTAAATCAATTTGATAAAGTATCTTATGTTTAATCAATTTATTATTTAGACTATAAAATTGAAAATTTGAATCATATTAAAAACTAATTTTTAAGTTACAAATGATAAATATAAGAATATTACAATTTCATTGCAAGTCTAATAGAATCATTTTTCAAATTTATACACCAAAACACTAGGAGCGGAATGAAAATTTAATACCCACCATTGTTAATTACCTATTCAAATGTAATTAGTAATTAAATTCATTTTTTTAAACTATCAAATTCTTACAATTTTAAAGTTTTCATATAATTATTTATATTTACTTAAATTTAAAAAAAAACATCTTTAAGGCTTTGTTGGATTGATAAATCCCCTCTGCGGATAGAGGCGATCCCCACTAGCCTAAAATGGGTCTAGCAACAATCAAACAATGCTATCACGCAAGTTCCTAATTGCAAATTAAAGATGGATTATGAGAGCCTACTTGGATTCCAACGCTAGTGTTGTAGAAGAGTTGACACTCCCGTTCCTTTGGTCCGGCCGGTCACAATCTCCATGAATGGACACCTGCACATGCAAAGAATGACATGAATATAAGCATAAAATCCAAGAGATGCAATTATATATCGATTAGAAAAGATATAACTCCAAAATCATCACAATGAACAACAAGAATGGAACCATAATGATAGTCATCTATTATTGATAATCAACAAAGGAGAATACAACCATAGTTCTGACATCAAATCCTCCTTTAGCTGGATGATTAGCAACATATGTCTTCCAAAGCTTGTTGGGATAGGGAACAAGCCTCTCTCTCTTTGATTATGAATGCAAAGAAGACTCTTACAGCAATCTCTCAGACTTCTGATAGTATAATTCTCCCTGTGCTCAAAAACTAGCTTGTCAAATGCAACAGAACAAGCTTTTATAGATGGAGGAGGAGGAAGAGATACAATGAATCCAGACATCCACGGGATTGGCATTATCCTCGAAAAGCTATTATGGATAGAGGAAAGGGAGATACGATGAATCGCGACATCCATGAGATTGGCATTATCCTTAAAAAGCTTCATGAGTTGAAAGGAAAAAACTTTCGGTTGTGCATTTGTTGAAAAGCTTTTCTAAACTTGGTTGGCACGGGTATAACTCTGAGACAGAGCGCCAACCAGTATGTCCTCTTTGAAGGATTTTCCCCATTGGCGCGGGTAATACACTGTGGATCCGCGCTAATGGAGAAAGGGGACTTTTTAAGGATATTCTGCAGGAGATGTCTTCAAGGCATATGAAGTCCATAATTAGGGGAACATAATGCAAGTTTTTTTAAGTTATGTCACTTCTCACAGGTCCCGGAATGAGTCCTCCAAAGTGCAGGAAAGGGGTAACAGGGACGGTGACAAATGGTGACAAATTACTGTGTAACAGATGCCCCCTAAAGCATGAGGCCCGAGAGAGAGAGGGGTGAAATGCTTTACAAGAACACATGCAGCTGCCGCCGGAGAATCTGCATAGAGAGGTACAACTGATAGCTCAAGTACATGATATATGTGGTATGCGCGCAGCCATCCATAACAGAGTACATGATAATCTAGATCCAAGGTATGGGCGCAGTCATCTGGTGAGGATCGAAGAATAGACTTAGGCATGGTCGCAGCCATCGAGTGAATGAGTCATGTAACAATAATCCACAAAATCGCGGCCTGGATTGCAACAGACAAAATCTAAGGTCTTGCGCTCCATCTCGACCTGAACAAAAGTACAAGCTCAAGCATGTGAATACATGAGTTGAAGTCAAACATGCATGAACATCGTCTGATTACCAGTCAATAATGAAAACTATTAACAGATGCGAGAGGTACCACCAGTAATGACAATGGCCCTCAAGGTACTATAGGTACAATCTACAGCGTGTGAATCAGTGAGCTAGTGTCAAAAACTCGTAGAATCATTCGATCGGAGGCCAATGATGAAAACCTCACGTCGAACACGAAGAACGTACCATTGATGCATGCAGGCTCCAAGGCACCGGAAGGGAGTCTCTAGATCAACTTCCTCGATAATGAGCTGAAGTCAACAGGAGGTGACCTTGATCGAAGGTGGGCCATAGTGTTTCACACATCATCAACATGAGACAGAGGAAGAATGTTGTGGTAAATCAGAATTATGTGAGCTATCAGAGGGAGGTTGTTATTCTTCAGAGGTCAACTTCTCTTGAACATATCGGCGGAACGACAGTGGACTTGGCAGTATTTGACATCAATGGATCAAAGGTCATGGCGATGAGGCAATGAGCAGATGAGAGGTCAAACAGGATCACCCAAATCCATAGAGGCAAGTGAAAAAACGAGAAGAGATGTCCCCACCCAGACACGAAAGCAGACAAGTGCCATGTTCAAGAGCGACATACTACCGACACGACAATAATTATGGTTCCATTTTCCCCCACCATTTCTGGCGAGTACCCCAGTTATTTATATTAACAAGCTTGATAGGGATAGAATATGCTTGTAACGTCATCTCGACAAGCTCCAATGTCATCAAGTTTTAACAAGTCTGACAGAGGAAGAACTCGCGACTTTTCATGTTTAGAGAGTTTGAAAAGACAACAGAAAAGAAAACTCCAAGGGTGTCCTTTTTCTTAAAGTTGTGTCTCTCGAGCCCGAAAAAGTATAAAACAATGCTCGAAAGAACCGCCTGACCATTACAATCGAGGAGAACTTTTCATGAGTAGTGATTTCAAGCTGAAAAAGTAAAAAAGCGATTGAAACCACATCGCTTCGTAACCGTTAACGAACCTGAAACGACAAGGGTCTGACGATCTTTTCATTTTTACACTGTCGGAAAAGAGTTTAAAGACGACCGCCTCTTATTTACGTTTAACGAGTCAAGAGGGATAACTCGGCGATTTTTTCATGTTTAGAAAGTCAGAAAAGAGCTGAAAGATGACTCCACAGTGACTTTTTCGTGTATTTACCGAGTCCGAAAAAGTATAAAATACAACTCATTTCACCATCGAAGTTGCGTAAAAGACCTGTCGCTGCACAAAAAGCAAGCGTACAATACATTTTCGACCAAAGATATATTAAAATATTCAAAAAGTAACTTTTTAAACCTAAGTATAAGTCAAAAAGTTATAAATATGGTGAAAATGGTAAAAATAGAATCACTTCCACTTTTTACCTCTATGAAGAGTAGCAGTGGTCTATTTGGGGAGTGAAATTTAGATGGTGATTACGACGAATCCGTCCAACCATTTAGGATTTCGTAGGTTCCAGGTAAGAGGCGCTTACCTTAGCTCCATTTCCATACATTTTTTTATGCTTTTTGCTTCCTAATTGGCCTCTACAAGGGGGAATTGCAAAATTTAGGGCTTCGCCCATTGGTGCAGGTATCTGGCTCGGACCCGCGCTTATGGGGCGATTTTTCTAAAAGGGTTGCGCTCATTGGCGCGACTGTTTTAGAAACAGTCGCGCCAACCGCGCAACTCAATTTTCCATTTAATATTTCCCAACGCATTTTAAATCTAACTGGATTGTAAGCTTAGCAGTGATCTAATCGTGATTTATATTTTCTTGTGGATGGAGAGAAGCAGGCAAAATGGTAGTAGAATGGCTGGAACGATACCTGTCCACACCAGTAATCGAACAAAAGAATATCCGTCATCTGCCGGGAGAGAGCCTGAGGTCCCCTCTAGTGCTCCTCCGTCCAGTTCGGGCCTGCTCCACATCGAGAGACCTAGCACTGAGACGCCTATTCGACCCCCTCCAAAAGAAGTACTCTGGAAATCTTCTTACAACCCAAATGCTCGTGCTGCACAACACTACAATATTGTTGAGAACTTAGCTCAGACTCCATCGACTATGTCTTCTTTAGAAGTTCTCCAGAGCTTCCCTTCTCAGAGGAAGTCCTTGCTATCAGCTATCGGTGGCATAGACCCGGCCGACTCAGATCTGATTACTTTTGACATGGAAAGCCATACGCCGAGACTGCCTCACCAAATTGCATTCCTCATACAGGTTATTATTAATTCCAAAACGATTCATCGTACATTCATTGATGAAGGTGCTTCAACTTGCATCATGTCTGTTGCTTGTTGGAAAGCTATTGGTTCTCCGACGCTGAGCCAATCTCCCACAACCTTAGAGGCTTTTGATGGAAGAGCATCCCATCCCTATGGTATACTCCAATGTTTTCCCATCTCTTTGGAACGGAAGACGGTCGAGATGGAAGTTGAAGTTTTTGATCCTAATCTTACCTACAACCTCCTTCTCAGACGTAGCTGGACATATGCGATGCAAGCTGTAGCTTCATCTTTGTTTCGTATCATCCATTTCCCTCATCAAGGAAAGATTGTTACCATAGACCAGCTTTAATTCTTCACTTCCTCTTCTGAAGGAAACATCCCTTTTGTGGAGCATACCTCTAAATCATATGAGAGTCTAGGAGCCGGGCTTTCTAAAGATCCCGCCCTCATGGGTGTTTTTCCGTTCCCACCTCCTAATGTCGCTTTCGTCAATATGATTACTACTCGTTCTGATATGTGGATCCTCCCTCCCACTGATCAAGTAGAATCTTGGGGCGATGAGATGCCGTTGAGTCCTGCCGAGCTCAACTACGTCGAAATCATTGCTGCATCGGCTCCCTCTCCTGAACCTGCTCTTTCGAGCAAGGTTCCCGACTCGTTCACTCCATCCGCATGGCTTGGAGATGAGACTTCTTCGGACCCTTTAAAAGAAATATTCCCTTCTGGTGAAGCCATTATCAAGACTATGTCTCCCGAGGAACCTCCTTGGCATGATTCTCACCATCGTTCCTCGTTTCTCCCTGCCCATCAAGATGTGCTTACTTGTCTCGAGTGGTTTTCTCCTTGTCTCCCATTTCAAACCCTTCAAACACCTATCCAAGTTTATCAAGTGTCCTCTTAAGGAAATATGGCGAACATCACGTAAACCCAGCCTATCGACATCTCTCCGAAACCAAGGATTTTTGAACATCTTCACATTGGAGTCACTTGTACTCCGAAGGAGATTCAACTCTATACCAATCTTTTTTGCGAATTTTGTGACGTCTTTGCATGGCCCTATGAAGAAATGCCCAACATTGATCCTAGCATAGTGGTGCATGAGATACTCACGTATCCAGGTGCTAAGCCTATTCGTCAACGTTTACGCCTCGTACACCCCCGCAAGGCTGCAGCCATTAAGACGGAAGTGGAAAAGCTTCTTAAAGCTGGTTTTATTTACCCTATCCCACTCACAGATTGGGTCTCCAACATCGTGCCTGTAAATAAAAAATAGTGTACCATCCGTGTTTTTGTCGATTATCGTGATCTTAATCGGGCCTATCCTAAAGATAATTTCCCCACACCATTCATTGATCAAATTATTGACGAGTGTGCCGGACGCGAAATGTACTCTTTTATGGACGGTTTTCCTGGGTATAACCAGATCAATATTTCCCCCGCTGATCAACACATGACCGCTTTTATCTGTCCATGGGGCACTTTTGCTTATAAGAAGCTCCCTTTCGGTCTCAAAAATGCAGTGCTACCTTCCAATGTGCAATGTCTTACGCTTTTCATGACATTCACCACATTTTACAACCATACCTGGATGATCTACTAGCTCATTCAGCCAAACGTCGGGACCACCCTACTCACCTTCGCCATATCTTTCTTCTCTGCTGACACTACCGTATCAGACTCAATCCTCACAAATGTGTCTTCTCCGTTGAATCTGGCCGACTTCTCGGGTTCATCTTCTCCAGAGAGGGCATCCGTTTGGATCCCCTTAAAGTCAAGGCTATTGTGAGTCTTCCTCCCCCTGCTTCTTTACAGCAATTGCAAAGATTGCAGGGTAAAGCAAACTTTCTGAGACGATTCGTTCCAAACTATGCCGAGGTGGCTAAAGGTTTCACACGGTTGCTAAAACGAGATTTCCCTTTCCATTCAGATACCGTCGCTCAGGAATCTTTTGAGCGTCTCAAGGGTCTCCTTGTTTCCACTCCATTGTTGCATCCTTCGAACTATCATCGCAACTATACTCTGTATTTGGCCACTGCCGACACCACTATCAGCATGGTTCTCGTTCAAACTAATGATGATGACACTGAGCATGTTGTATATTATCTCAGCCATAACCTTTTAGACACGGAAACACGATATGCTTATGTCGAGAAGTTGGATTTGGCCTTCGTTTGTGCTTTCCAACACTTCCGTCATTACATTCTGTTGTGCACTACCACCGTGATTTCTGATTGCAACCCCATGACGTATATTTTGTCACGCCAGTTGCTGGGGGGCAAGTACTCAAAGTGGATTGTCATCCTCCAAGAGTTCGACTTGGAATTTACCACTGCCAAGTCCAGGAAATCCCTTGTATTCGCTGAGTTACTTTGCTCTTTACCATCTTCTTCCCCACCCTCTCACTTAGAGGATTATATTCCGGATGAGACTTTGTTTCTCATTAGCACGCTCGATCCCTGCTACACAGATATCATCATATATCTGCAAACATCCTCCTTTCGCCCCGGCCTGTCCAAAGACGCTCGACGAAGGATCCATCATTAATCTCAACCATACCATATCATTTGGGATACACTATACCGCCTCGGCGCCGACTCTGTTCTCCACCGATGTCTAACTCTTGAGGAAGCTGAGCGTGTTTTGAATGATTGTCACTCTGGCGCCTGTGGTGGTCACATGTCCGAATATGCCACTGCCCAAAAAATCCTCTGTGTTGGCTACTTTTGGACCTCTATCTTTAAGGATTGCATTCTTGTCATCCACTCTTGTCATGAGTGCCAAATATACCAGTGGAAGATGTGTGCGCCTCCCGCTCCATTACACCCTATTGTCACCTTCGGCCCTTTTGCAAAATGGGGCATTGATTATACGACCTGTAACCCTCGCTCGGCCGGGGGGCATGGGTATATTATTGTTGCCGTCGATTACTTCACTAAATGGGCCGAGGCGATGTCTACATTAATTGAAGATAGTCACACAGTGGTGCAATTCTTATTCAACCATGTTATCTCGCGATTCGGCGTCCCTCAAGCCATCGTCACTGATCATGGGAAGCATTTCCATAGTCATATGATGACGGAACTAACAACCCAGTTGGGCTTACGACACGATAGTTCGACTCCATACTAGCCTCAGGCCAATGGCCAAGTTGAAGCTATCCACAAGATTTTGGTTACAATGCTTCAGTGTACTATTGGCATGCATAAGTCTAACTAGAATTTGATATTGTTCCCTGCCTTGTGGGCCTACCGAACCTCCGTGAAGGATGCCACCGGTTTCACTCCATTTCAACTAGTTTATGGACTGGAGGCTACCCTTCGAATCGAGTGCGAAATCCCTTCATTAAAATTGGCCGTCAAACTACTTCCCAACACTACTCTGCTAGAAGAACGCCTTCTTTACCTGGAACAGCTAGATGAGACCCGTCGCCTAGCCTCTTTAGCCATTGAAGCACAAAAGAAGCGAGTCAAGACTCACTTCGATCAGACTGTCCATCCACATTCTTTTGTTGAGGGAGATTTAGTCCTGCTATACGATCAGGCAAATGATAAGCTGGGAGCAGGAAAACTCGAGCCTATGTGGCTAGGTACTTACATTGTCAAGAAAGATTTGCAAAAAGGGGCCTACGAGCTAATTGACTATGAAGGGAACCCTCTCGGGAAGCCCCAAAACAGGTTGTACTTGAAAAAGTACTATGCATGATGCTTGTACACCTTTTTTTGTACATACATGTACTTTAGCAGGTGTGTTGTCTATGTGTGTGTTTTAGTTTTGAAGGCGTAACTACCACTTATTGTGTCTTTCACTTCTTGTGCAGATGTCTAATACACCTTATGTTTGTTTCGTTGATGGTGCCTGCCGCAATACTCGTAACTTGTCCTCTGCGGCATGGGTGATGTATGATCCTCATGGTGAGTTGATAGATCTTCATGGTGTGTGTTTGGGCCATACCACTAACAATGTTACCGAATATTGTGATGTAATTGAACTACTTGCTGAAGCAACTAATGTCGTCGTTTGTGCATTGGTAGTAAACCTAGACTCTCAACTTGTCGTCCACCAGCTCAACGGGCAATATTCCGTCAGAGACCATCGCATTCTAAGGTTGTATTTACGTGTGAGATTGTTAGAAAGGAACTTTGATTTCATCACATATCAGCATATTCCAAGACAATTGAACACATTAACTGATGGATTGGCTAACCATGTATTATATAGACATTTGCGTAATAGATAAAAAATCATGCAAGAAAGCATATAAAGCACAATATATAAAACCATAGAAATAGGCATATGTACATATATATGTGTGTCACAATCTTTGCACCACGTGCATCATACAGTTCAAAAAATAATACATGTTCCTCTCAAATACATCCAGAGACGACATGTCTCTCAAAAAATATGCATGACAAAGAAACCTAGGAGTCTAGTCCCGGTGGTGCTCATGATAGCACAACACCGCGCGCACCAAGGATCTCAACAGACGATGGACATGATTAGGCACCCCCACTGTGTGCCTCTGGTATGCTAGTGGTATATCTCCCAGTCTAGCATAATCAGGAGTCCCTCGGGCGAGTCCCTTGAGATTCTAAATCAGCTCGTCCCCCTCGGCACCCTCTTCCTAAGGGTCGGCTGCCGGCTGATTCCTTTGAGCGATGGGAGACATGCCAACTGGTCGCTCTAGGCCAAAATCTGCATGTATATACAATTTTTGTTAAGAAAAACATGTACTAACGAAAAAAAACATATAAAGCATTAAAAAACAAAAAGAGATCTTACCCAGCTCTTCGTCCCACTCCTCTCCCTCGGGCAGTGGGAGATTTGGGTCTCCCATGAAGTCAGTCCCTGCGTATGGCCAATCCTCCACCATAATCAGCTCACGGCGGAGCCATATAAAGAACTCGGGCCTCCAGGACATCTGCTGGCCCCCTCCTCCCCTGGGCATCAATGCTGCCCAGAGAACCATCCTAGGTTCTCGTGGCAAAGGATCAGCCACTATAGCTCCCTGTCCCTGAAAAATTGGTAATCGTTCAAAGAAGAATGATACCACGATCAATCCATACCCAGACTGCTTTACCTTTCCTCGCTTGCACTATGTAAGATGCCTCTTGATGTTAGTAGTCACTGCGGTGGCCTAGTCAAAGATGGTAGGAGTTAGGCATTCTGTGGCTAACAGAAGATGGTTTTTTCTTGCCTCATGGGGCGCCTGCACCCCTGCAGCTTGAGTAATGGTGAATAGTATCACCCTGAGAATCAAGTCTGGAATGGTGGGAATATCCACCTTTGCACTCTTCCTTCAAAATTGTACCCCTGGGCACACTCGGTCTCGAACTTCAGTCAGCTTCTCCCCGGAAGGTCTACTCCCAGTCAAAATAGGCCTCACCCCTCTCCGTGACAACCCCGTGATGAAGTAGACATCAGACACATCGAGCCCCAACACTTGGTCCCCTAAACGGAACACTTGGTCATCAACATCCCACAGATCAATTATGAATTGTAGTAGCTGGGGTTGAGCGCGCAAGTAAGGCGTAAGAAAGAATTTCTTAAGCCCGCAGTCCCTTAGGGCATTCATGCACCCTTCATCCTCAAGGGCCAAAGCATGCTCGGCATCATGTTCTCGTTCCTTCCATTCTACTACCATTTTGTCTGCAAAACCAGAGATTTTGGGTTCGGTCCCCAGCGAAGTCGCCAAATTGTTGGAGAGGTAAATCCCCTTTGCGGATAGAGGTGATCCCCACTAGCCCAAAATGGGTCTAGCAACAATCAAACAATGCTATCACGCAAGTTCCTAATTGTAAATTAAATATGGATTATGAGAGCCTAATTGGATTCCAACGCTAGTGTTGTAGAAGAGTTGACACTCCCGTTCGTTTGCTCCGGCCGGTCATGATCCTCGCGATCTCCGTGAATGGACACCTGCACATGCAAAGAACAACATGAATACAAGCATAAAATCCAAGAGATGAAATTATATATCGGTCAGAAAAGATATAACTCCAACATCATCACAATGAACAACAAGAGTGGAACCATAATGATAGTCATCTATTATTGATAATCAACAAAGGAGAATACAACCATAGTTCTGATGTCAAATCCTCCTTTGGCTGGATAATCAGCTACATATGTCTTGCAAAGCTTGTCGGGATTGGGAACAAGCCTCTCTCTCTTTGATTATGAATGTAAAGAAGACTCTTACAGCAATCTCTCAGACTTCTGACAGTATAATTCTCCCTATGCTCAAAAACTAGCTTGTCAAATGCAACAGAACAAGCTTTTATAGATGGAGGAGGAGGAAGAGATACAATGAATCCATACATCCATGGGATTGGCATTATCCTCAAAAAGCTATTATGGATAGAGGAAAGGGAGATACGATGAATCTCGACATCCATGAGATTGACATTATCCTTAAAAAGCTTCATGAGTCGAAAGGAAAAAACTTTCGGGCATGCATTTGTTAAAAAGCATTTCCAAACTTGGTTGGTGCGGGTATAACTCTGAGACAGAGTGCCAACTAGTGCACCCTCTTTGGAGGATTTCCCCCATTGGCGCAGGTAATACACTGTGGATCCACGCTAATGGAAAGAGGGGACTTTTTAAGGATATTTTGCAGGAGATGTCTTCAAGGCATATCAAGTCCATACTTAGGGGAACATAATGCAAGTGTTTTTAAGTTATGTCACTTTTCATAGGTCCCGGAATGAGTCCTCCAAAGTGCGGGAAAGGGGTAACAGGGATGGTGACAAATGGTGAAAAATTACTGTGTAACAGGCTTGATGGAGGTTTATGGTTTGATCGAGACATAAAGATCAATTGATATTTAAAGCGTGGTCAAGCTCCTAACCTGGGGTTATAGAGGAGCTCGATTGGGAGTTAGTTTTAATGCTTGAACGAGCTGTTTTTTTAATTCTCATGGAGCTCGATGGAGCAATTATAAAAGGCTCAATTGAGTGCTTAAATGGCTCGATCAAGCCGTCATTTTTTCCACCCAAACATGCCCTCTCTCACCAAAATGTGTAACCCATATCCGTGCTTTCACCCTATAACCATTGCCATTGATGTATTCTTCTTATTTCCTTGTCAGATTCTCCTTTCTCCATCATCATCTAGACACTCAATAACCTTCTCATAAAAATCTACCTTGGTCCTATGAGTGAACAACCAATCCATGCCCAAAATCATACTATATGATCCCAAAATAATCATATTTAGATTTTTTGATGTAGGCATATCATTCAGCTCAAATGCACAAGCTCTCACCCAATGATGAACCCTTCTCTTGGTTCATATAGCCAACTACAACAACCAATATTCAACATGCACTTCTTTACTCAAGCCACACTTATCACGAGGTTAGGACTAACATATTTATAGGTAACTAGTAGAAAATGGTGAAATTAGTGATTAGGTGACTAAAAACGTTAGTCACCACAACTTTTCCAAGTGAAATACTTCCAATAATTAGCAATATTAAGAGACCCAACTATAAATGACTAACATAAATGACTATTTTGGTCACCAATTAAAATATACGTCTAGCTAATAAGTAATAGTACTAAAAATGACTAACATAAATGACTAATTTAGTCTAGGAAAAAAATATGACTATCTAACAAAAATTACAATAATATGAATTAGTCGTTTATGTGAGTCATTTTAATTGTGTCACTTCAACAATCTAAACTTACAATTCATAGTGGATTCAAAGGTTGTTTTAGATTGGGTGAAAGGTTATACTTCCTTGTAAACTTCTTTATTAGATCAGAGAATGATAAAAATTATGGAGCTTATTTGAATATTTAGTGTCAAATCATTTGATTACATTCACAGGGAATCAAATTCAAAGGTTGAAAAATTATTGAAAAGGGGAGTGGGCCAACGCCTGCTTTTGCAACACGACATGACCGCCTATATATGTTGCAACAACCCTTCCAATTTATTTAGTTGGCTCCATATATATTTCACATTTCTTCTTCGTCTTTCAAAGTGGTAGTGCTAAGGACAGGGTATGAACTTTGATCAAAGAATGTTCACTTAGTACCACTACAAAATTTCCTTCATGCAACTTGTATGATGATAAATGGATGAAATTTGAATGTTACAAACATGTAAGTAGTCCACATTCAACTTTGTTGTCTTCATTTTCCTTAGTAACAACGACAACTTTGAATATTTCCGTTATTTATCATCGCAAACACATAACTCTTTGTTGTCCCAAACATATTTAATATTGATGGTGTATGATCTCTTAATTGCGGAATGGTATCTTGATGATGATACTGAATTCTTAATCTCTAATGATAATGAATATGATGAATGAATAATCTAATGCCTTACTTTCATAGAAAATTTATGATTCATTTTCTATTTTTATTGCGCCATTGTATATATTCTTCACTAGCATCTCATGCTATATGGCTAATTGAGCAAGCTCTATCTTTCATTTTTCAATTATAATTTGGTTGCATGAATAAGCATAGTTCTGTAATTAAAATCATTAAAAATTTGTTAATAAGTAATGGTTTGTTTGACTATTCACACACGTATCCCTGACCTTTTACTTTGAGAGTGAGTAGTGTCAAATCAGTAGTCTTCATTAAGGAACTTCCTTTCATTACTCAATGACCTAGCTTAGCTTGATATTTAAGGATTCTCCCCTAGATAATGATATCCTTCTTGTAGTCTAAAGAGTGAAAGAAGGCCACCAAGGTGACATTGGGTGGCTTGCTTGACGGGTGGGGTCAAGACTTTGTTTTTCTATGCGAGTGTTTGAGTGGAGATACAATTCAGAAAATTCTTATAGGAAAATTAGTTTCCTTTATTTCCCTCATCTAAACTACTTCCAATAAAATCATTTGCTTTTAATAAAATCTAATTTTGATGAATAATTAATTCAATAAAATTAAAAAATAAGACTATTATTATTATTGTTATTTTTTTATATATGAGAGAATATACAACTATAGCATGGTTGTACTTAAGGATCAATTCTATCCACTACCATAATCACCTCCAAGTGTAACCAAATTGCTTTACACGTGGCACACTAAGATAATCAAATTTTAAATCAATAACATCATAAGAAATGCCTTAATGACCCATTCTATCATCAACTAATCTACACCATGGGGCAAATTAAAAATAACTTTTAATATTAAAAAATATAGCTAATTTATTTTATTTGAAAATCAATTTTAACATCTAATTTGAGGATACTCGGTAAAATAAAATTTAATGTGAAAATGTTAAGAAAAATAAAGTTGGGGTAAATTAAAAAAATAAGAAATAAGAGAAGTGAAATATAAAATTAATAATTATAATTAATAATTAATAATTCAATCATATTACTCCTAATTTACGAAGTGTCAGAGGCATAAAATCTCTTCATATACAAACATTTTTTAAAGTGAAAAGCGATTTGATCCCCTCTGCCCTTGGTAAATCCAAAATTAAAATCTAAAATTAAGATAGATCCAAGATAGTTTTATATCAATTTATGTGATCGAAAGTAAAGAATTATTATTCTAATGAAAAGTTACTTTCAAAAATATTTGTAATTTCCTCAATTTTAAAATAAATGCAAGCCTAGTTCCATCTTAACTCTGGATCTATCAAGCGATGAGAGGGATCACATCTCTTGAGGTCCAAACCTCCTTTTTAAGTGCAAAACTTGAGGAAAGGTTTGTTCCTCGAGAGATTTGATCCCTCTCGGTGCCTGATAGATCCATAGTTAAGATAGATCTAGGTTGGTTTCAGTCAGGTGCGACCAAAGAAAAACTAACGTACATCTGATTAATTTTATCAATAATATGTAAATTCATCTAATATTAATATAATCATTGTAAATATGCTAATATGTCTCAGATTAATTTGTATATTTTAATTTTAAATTTACTAATTTGCCTCAGTTTGTTGTGATGATAATAACTTTAATGATGAAATATAAATTCTGAATGTAAAGGGAGAATGTAATAGTGTTGAATGATAGAAAATGTGAATAATAAGAATATAGTCAATTACAAATAGTCTTCATTTTGGTTAATCTAAAACTATTTTCTTCTATTATTATTATTATTGTCACCCTTTTTACTTTTCTCATATTTTCATATTGATTGTCATATTTTCATATCGATTATATATGAAAAGGATAGGTTAAACCATAAACCATTTAAATATTTAGCTCAATCTATTGTAATAAAAATATACCTTGTCTCTACTTCTCTCCAATATTAATAGGTTGAATTATTATAACAAAAAAATCAATGTACATTGTCAATAATTTTTTGTTCTTACACTAAAATTAATGAACAATGTTAATCCAATCACTTTAAAATTAATATACCATCATACATCCAATTACGTCAAAATATAAATCAAAATTTACACTGAAATTAATGAATCTAATGCAAGAAATTAAATAAGATTAGAAAACAACATTTACACTAAAATCATTGCATCTAATGAAAGAAATCAAATAAGATTAGAAAACAACATTTACACTCAAATCAATTCATCTGGTGCACATAAGAAAATTCGATTATAAACGAACATCTACATTGAAATTAATGCACCTAGTGCAAGTAAATATTATTATAAAGCAACATCTACACTGAAATCAGTGCATCTAGTGCAAGCAATCAAATAGGATTACAAATCACCATCTATATTGAAATCAATGAATTTAGTGCAAGAAATCAAATAAGATTAGGAATCATCATCTACACTGAAATTAATGCATCTAGTGCAAGCAATCAAACCTTATTAGAAATCAACATCTACATTGAAATCAATGCATCCAGTGCAAGCAATCAAATAGGAATATAAATAACCATCTACATTGACATCAATGCATTTTGTGCAAGCAATCAAGTAGGATTATAAATCATCTACATTGAAATTAACGCATCTAGTGAAAGCAATCAAATATCATTAGAAATCAACATCTACACTAAAATCAATTCATCTGGTGCAAGAAATCAAATTGGATTAGAAATCACCATCTACACTGAAATCAATGTATCTAGTGCAAGAAATATTCTTCTCTCTCAACCCCCCCCCCCCCCCCACATATATATATATATATATATATATATATATATATATATATATATATATGTATATGTATATCTCCCTCCATCCCTCCTTATTTTCCACTCTGTCTCAACCCCCCAAACACACATGCTATTTCACTTCATATCTATCAATCTCTTTGTCCCTCCCTCCCTCTCTCCATCTCTCTCTTCTTTCCTCTCTTCACTTTCCATCTATATCTCTATCTCCATTTTCCTCTCTACATCACCGCCAAAACATGCACTCTATTTCTTCAATCTATCTACCTATCCCTCCCTCTTCCTCTTCCTCCCTCTCTCTCTCTTTTCCCCTTCTCTCCCTCTCCCCTCTCTCTACATCCTATTTATCACTCCCTATCTCTATCTCTCTCCACGTTTCTCTCTATATTTATTTCTTCTTACCTCTATCTCTCTCTCCCCATCCAAGTCCATATCTCTCTCCCTCCCTCACTCAACTCTCTCGCATCCTCTCTCTCTCCCTTCCTCTCTTTCTCTCTCTTTCTCTTACTCTTTAGCCTCCAAATCTGTTACGATATCCCTCCCTCTCCCCTTCTCTCCTCCATTCTCTCCATCTCTCCTTCTTTGTCTTTATCTCAACCCCAAATATACACACTCCCTCTCCATCTCTCCATTGTTACTACCTCTCTCTCTCCACTTCTCCCTCTCTATTTATTTCTTCTTCCCTCCCTCTCTCCCCCTCCAACTCCATCTCCCTATCCATCCCTCTCTCTCCTTCTCTCCCTCCCTCTCTCCTCTTCTCTCTCAAATATTCTCTCTCACACTTCCTCTTTCTCCCTTTCTCACCTACCTCTCTCTCTCTTCCCCCATCTCTCTCTCTCTCTCTCTCTCTCTCTCTCTCTCTCTCTCTCTCTCTCTTTTCCCTCTAATCTTGTCTCTTACCTCATCACTCTCGTTATCTCTCTCAAGTATTATCTCTCATTCTATCTCTCTCTCTCTCTCTCTCTCTCTCTTTTCCCTCCAATCCTATCTCTCCCCCCATAACTCTCTCTCTCTCTCTCTCTCTCTCTCTCTCTCTCTCTCTCTCTCTCTACCTATGTTACTATATCCCTCCCTCCCTCCTTTTGTCTCCTTCTCTCCCTATCCATCCCTCTCTCTCCTTCTCTCCCTCCCTATCTCCTCCTCTCTCTCAAATATTCTCTCTCACACTTCCTCTTTCTCCCTTTCTCTCCTACCTCTCTCTCTCTTCCCCCATCCCTCTCTCTCTCTCTCTCTCTCTCTCTCTCTCTCTCTCTCTCTCTCTCTCACTTTTCCCTCTAATATTGTCTCTTACCTCATCACTCTCGTTATCTCTCTCAAGTATTATCTCTCATTCTCTCTCTCTTTCTCTCTCTCTTTCTCTCTCTCTCTCTCTCTTTTCCCTCCAATCCTATCTCTCCCCCATAACTCTCTCTCTCTCTCTCTCTCTCTCTCTCTCTCTCTCTCTCTCTAACTATGTTACTATACCCCTCCCTCCCTCCTTCTGTCTCCTCCTCTCCCCCATTCTCTCTATCTCACCCCTAAACATACACTCTTTCTCTCCATCTCTCCCTTGTCAATCCCTCTCTGTCTTTCTTCTTCCCTTCCTCTCCCCCCCTCCAACTCCATATCTCTATCCCTCCCTCTCTCCTCCTCTCTCACCATTTCTCTCATACTTTTATGTCTCTTCCCCATCTCTCTCTCTCTCTCTCTCTCTCTCTCTCTCTCTCTCTCTCTCTCTTCCTTCCAATACTATCACTATCTCCCTCCCACTCTCCTATCTCTTCCCCCTCCATCTTTGTGTCTCCCTCTCCCTATTTTACCCTTCTCTACCTTTCCCTCTTTTAATTCCTCCTCTCCCCTCTCCTTTAGTTTATCTCCATCTCTCCCTTGTCACTCCCCTTATCTCGCCACCTCTATAACTTTGTCTTTGTTATTACCTCCCATATATAGAGAGTTAATATATATCATGATATATTAATATATATTATAATATAAAAAATTTAATATTGGCTTAAAACAAAGTTATTATATTTATTAATATCAATATTATGATATATTAGTATGAATATTAGATTTAATAATAATATGGTTAATAGTATTTTTTGCATGGTATTAATAATAATTTGGCCCATGGTGTTTTTCCCATAGGCTTCACCAAAATAGAACCTATTTTCTTATTGTTAGTAAGTGTAAAGAGGTTTATGGAGAAAGTATAAAAAGAGGTTTTATTTATTTTCCAAACCTGTTGTTTAATTTTATTTATATTTATTTATCACATTTCTTTTATTTACAATGTTATTTGGCCCATAGGCTTGGTATATAATTAGATGTTGATTTCTAATCTTATTTGATATGTTTTTATTTATTTACCATACATCTTTATACCTCTTTTGTATTTATTTATTTATCATATCTATTTTATAAATATGGTAATTGGTCCATGGTATTAATAATTATGTGTCTAGCACAATCTACTTAAATAAAACCTATTTTTTGAGTTTTCATAAATATAAAGAGGTTAATGGAGTAAAGATAAAAAGAGGTTTAATTTATTTTTATTTTTTTTATTTACCATATCTTTGTAGTAAATATAAAAAAAAAAAAGTCTTATTTATTTACCATACTTCTAGTTTATTTATATTTTTATTTATTTACCATAGTTCTTTTTTTTACTATTGGTAGACCTCTTTATATTTTAAATTTATGTTGTGTTTACACATAATAATAATAATTCGATTCATTTCTAAATAGGGGCGACATTAGATTAACAATGTTAAATGTTAAATATTAACGTTTACATTTATGTTTATCTTTACATTTACATTTAACTTTAGATGTTCAAGTTCTTACTCAAGATCTACTCCATGGGCGCAATATTTATTTTATTTTTAATCTGAAATTACAAATAACTCTAAAAAACACATATAAATAGCCAAAAAAAAAATTATACTAATTAAAGTAAAATATATTTCAATTATTTGAAAGTTAAAATAATATTATTTGAATGAAAAGTTGCTTTCTATTTTCAAAGAGAGTAAAGAGATTTGTAATTATTTTATTTAAACTTTCAACTACAACAAACATAATAATTTAAAATTTTAAAGTGTTGTAAATTTGGGGTTTTGGGTGATTTTTCCCTAAACCGTAGGGGTTGTAGATCGTCTTTCCTTGAGAACTGGCAATGTAAAGGCATTGTTTTACATCTGGCATTGTTTCTACTAGGGTAACACCTATCCAAATCTCTGGGAGGATAAAATTGATAGATCGTGAGGCTGGATTTTCAGTGGATCCATGTGTTTGGTGCCCCTGAAAACTGACATCTCAACTATTGGAGTGATTTGAGAAAGAGATATGTAGTTATTTGTTGCAACCTTGAAAAATACTAGTATGTTTTTAGATTTGAAGTTCCTTGTAATGGAGACATGGTGGGTGCTTCAGATATTGGTTACATGTATGGCAGTTCCAACAGTTGTGGATCAATGAATGTCGAGGTTTCATTGAAAGTTGATCTTTGACAAAGTTGAGGAAACCTGTGGATCCAATGATGGATTACTCTCACATTGTTGTTGAGCTAAATCAAATATCTACCTTGTAGAATGGTTGATCCAATCCTTACGCACTATGGACAATGTCAACTATCTTGCTTCTTGGCTGATCTATATACTCTACTAGATCTCGCGAATAACTCTTCACAAATTGTGACAAAACATTTCGTAATTAATTTTAGATTTTCTAGAGTATTTCCATATCAATTTTTTATTTTTATTAGATTAATTTTTAAATCTATATCTGGAAGATGACAGTGGATGGTTCCAAACTTAGAGTTGATATTTTTTAATTATTTAAATCATATTTATTTGATTTTTCTAGAGCTTCTCCACATTATTTATTTCTCTTGGGAGATCATATCTTCCATATATATCTTCAAAACATGGACTCAACAAAACCATTATCGTTTTTCTCCTATGGTGATAAATCCCATAACAATTCAAGAATTTTTAAAAATAATATTTGAACATTTTAAATGTAATCCCTACATTGATCACAAAGGAAACCTAGTAAAATTGTTGAAACAATTGACCTACGTTAATACTATTGAGAATTATGGGCATGCACTAGACACAGCAGTTAGTTCACCAAAAAACATAAGTTGTAACGATACTCTATGTTTCTTACTCGAAATTTTGATGACTATAAGTGGAATTTCAAAATTTCAAAATTTACTCATGTAAATTTTACTTTGCATATAATTTGTGCATATATTCTTTGTTCAAGGAGTAGATTCGTTATTTAATCTAAATAATTATTGATTCACCATAATTATAAAACACACACACACACACACACACACACATATATATAATGAATCATTGCAAATTGATAGCCATATTGCAGATAGACAGGTTATCAAGATCATCTATGTTGGGTTGTGTTATATTCTTTCCACGACTAGCCCACGTAGTAAACCGATGGTTAGAGGGGGAGAGGTCATAAGGGGTTTGAGGTGCACCCGTAACCCCACAGAACCTATGTTAGGTTGGGCATACCCACCTATGGTTTTGTGCATGATTTTCCTACATGTTTTTTGGACACGATGGTTTTCGATCCATGGTATTGGATACTTCAGCATGCATAAGTATGTATTGTAACATTGAAAGGAACATAATGAAAAATCAAGTTGGTAGTCCTGGTTTTGGGATCCAGGGGAAAATCTCTGTGTATATGTGTTTTATGTGTTATGCTCTCGCATTGTTTATTTTCTGTGTTTTAGAATTCGTATGCATGTAATTTTTGTAAGGGTTAAAAACTACATTTGGTATCAGAGCTATTTTGGCTTCAAAGGGATGCCTTTGTTGCTGAGGGGTTTCACATGGGCCTGTGGTAAACCCTGTTCAGTGGGAGATCTGTGAGATCGATTCTGGTGGTGAAAGAAGATGGTGAGCAGTGGAAAGATAGAGATCGAGAAATTTAATGGTCAGACTTTTGAGTTGTGGAAACTCAAGATGGAAGATCTGTTGGTGGATAAAGATCAGTGGATCACGGTAGATCTGGGTACTAAACCAACAGGAGTGTCCGATGAAGAATGGAAGAAGTTGGATCAGAAGGCAAAGAGCACAATACGATTGTATGTCTCAGATTTAGTATTGTTGAATGTCAGGGGAAGCTACAACAAAGGCTTTGTGGGACAAGTTAGGGATTTTGTACCAATCTAAGTCTCTGGTGAATAAACTATCCTTGTGGAAAAATCTGTATAACCTGAGGATGAAATATGGAGACTCGGTGACAGAGCATCTGAGTGTATTTAATATTGTGGTAAGTTAGTTAGCATCTATTGATATTAAAATTTCAGAAGAAGATAAGTGCATCAGTTTGTTGTGTTCTCTACCAGATTTGTGGGATAGTCTGGTTATTGCAATAGGTAGCAATGCAACTGCCTTGCAGTTTGATGAAATAGTCTCATCATTGCTGATGAAGGAGATGAGATGGGAAAATATAGAGCCAAAATGGTGATGCCTTGTCTACAAGGGTGGACCTAGAACATAAACAAAAATAAGTCATCAAGTGGGAGATCTAAATCTAAAGGGAGATCTAAATCTCCAAGAAAACCTATAAAGGTGGTGTGCTGGAAATGTGCAAAGGAAGGGCGCTACAAAAGGGACTTTAAATCTAAAGCTACTGACAAAGGAAATGGATCTGATGAGGCTCCTTCTGCAGAGGCGAAAACCACCTCAGATGAAGGTTGGGATGTGTACTTGGCTTCTTCAAGTACACATGTAGATCACGAGGCATGGTTGATTGACTCAGGTGCATCCTTTCACTTCACTCCCCATAGAGAGTGGTTCTGTGAGTATGAGAAATATGATGGTGGTGATGTCTTCTTGGGGGATGACAGGAAGGCTAGAATCGTTGGTCACGGAAAAGTAAAGTTGAAATTGCAAGGTGGAAGGGTTAGAACACTTCCAGGTGTTCGACAAATTCCTGCATTAGCTAGAAGTTTGATTTCTGTTAGTGAGCTGGATGATGCTTGTGTAAAAATAATGTTCAAGAAGGATACCTACAAGATGGTTTGGGGAGCACTGGTATTGATGCAGGGAGTTCGGATTGGAACTCTGTACAAGCTACAAGGTAACACTATTATTGATGGGTGCAATAGTTCTCTGGTTCCTGAAAGTGGAGTAGAAAATCTAGTGGTCTCTGGAGAGAAGACTATGCTATGGCATTAAAGGCTTGGACATATTAGAGAGAAGGGCATTCGAATACTTCGTGGTAAAGGTATGGTAGGAGGTATGAGTAGTAGCTCTCTGGATTTTGATTTCTATGAAAAGTGTGTATATGGGAAGCAGAATCAAGTGAGTTTCCCCTCTAGTAGTAAGAGGGTGAAACAGATATTAGAAATTGTGCACAATGATGTGTTTGGACCTGTGAAGGATCCATCATTGGGTAAGTCTGTGTACTATGTATCATTTATAGATGACTTCTCAAGGAATACATGGATATATTTCCTTAAGAAGAAATATAAAGTTTTGATAGGTTTAAATAATTTAAGGCTCTAGTGGAAAACCAGACAAAAAAGAAGATAAAGGTGTTGAGGATAGATAATGGTGGAGATTTTTGCAGTAAGAAATTTGAAGAATTCTGCAAGAAGTGTGGTATAGCACAGCAGAAGACTACTCCATATACACCTCAGCAAAATGGAGTTGCAGAAAGAATGAACAAGACGTTGAAGGAAAGGGAAAGAAGTATGCTCAGTGGTGCTGGGTTAGGACAAGAATTCTAGGCAGAGGCGGTGGATACTGCATGTTACCTGGTCAACAGGTCACCTTCATCATCATTAGAGGATAAGACTGTACAAGAGGTATGGACTGGTACGAAACCCTTTCTTTCACATCTGAGGGTATTTGGATGTGATGCATATGTACATTTTCTAAAGGAGAAAAGAACAAAGTTGGATAGTAAATCTAAAAAGTGCATCTTTATTGGGTATAGGGATGATTTAAAGGGTTATAAGCTTTGGAACCCAGTCACACGGAAGGTTGCGTACAGCCAAGATGTGGTGTTCAGAGAGGTGAAAGATGTTATTAAACATGAAGTCCAATGAAAGGAACTTGAGAAGATAGAGTTTGAGCTAAAGGAGGAAGAATCAGACTCTACAGCAGAGGAGGAATCAGAAGATGAAGAGCCACAAACTCCGGCTGTGAGAAGATCAGTTCGAGAAAGAAGGAAGCCAGAAAGGTATAGTCCATCTGCTTTCTGTTTAAATTTTTCTTTATATATTACTGACGATGATCCTAGAACTGTGAAGGAAGTAGTAGATTTAGAGGATGGAAAACTTTGGGAAGAGGCCATGGTTGATGAAATGGAATCTTTTCACAAAAATGAGGCTTGGGATGTGGTGGAGTTGCCGGCTAGAAGGAAACCCATTAGCAGCAAATGGGTGCTCAAAAAGAAGACAAATGCAGAAGGAAAAGTGGAGAAATACAACGCTCAGTTAGTAGCAAAAGGTTATTGCCAAGTGCCGAGAATTGATTTTGGTGATATTTTTTCTCCTGTTGCCAAGGTAACTTCTATTAGATTACTTTTATCTGTTGTTGTTGCTTTCGATTTTGAGGTAGAACAGATGGATGTGAATACAACATTTCTTCATGGGGATTTGGAAGAGGAGATCTGCATGAAGCAACCTGAAGGCTTTGTGGTTAAGGGTAAGAAAGAACTAGTATGCAAGTTAAAGAAGTCTCTGTACGGGATAAAACAGTCACCGAGGATGTGGTATCAGAAATTTGATACATTTATACGAGGACATTGCTTCACCAGAAGCCAAGTAGCTCACTATGTGTATTTTAAATTAATTGGTGACAGTGTTATTTATCGGGTCTTGTATGTGGATGATATGTTGCGGGTTGGAAATGACAAAGAAATTATCCATGATTTGAAGACCCAATTGTCCTCCAAATTCGACATGAAAGATCTTGGTGCTGCAAACTATATTTTGGGAATGGAAATTAAAAGAGATCTGGAAAATAGGAAGCTCTAGTTAAACCAGAGGAAGTATGTTGAGACAATACGGGAGAGGTTTAATACGTAGGATAGTAAACTGGTGGAGGTTCCTATTCCTGTAGGTGTGAGGTTATTTGCTGAACAATGTCCCAAGACACAAGAAGAGGAACAGGACATGTCCCATGTTCCATATGCAAGTGTAGTTGGTAGCCTGATGTATGCAGTGGTCTATACTAGACGAGACATTGCACATGCAGTGGGAGTATTGAGCAAGTTTATGTCAAAACCAGGGAAGGAGCATTGGGTAGCATTGAAGCGGGTTTTCATGTATTTGCATGGCACTAGTGATTATGGTTTGTGCTACCAAGGAAGACCAGGATTAGACAGAGTGTTGGATATTCATGGCTCTGTTGATGCAGACCGGGCTGGAGATCTGGATCAGCAAAGATCTACAGGTGAGTATGTGTTTAACCTATTTGGAGGTACAGTCAATAGGATGAGTAAGAAACAATATGTAGTGGCACTATCCACTATAGAGGCAGAATACATGGCAGCCACTCATGCAAGCAAGGAAGCAGTTTGGTTTCAGAGATTGTGTTCAAGTATGGGGTTAGTACAGGAAGTTATAAGGATAGATTGTGATAGCCAAAGTGCAATTTTCTTAGCAAATAACCCTGCATATCATTCAAATACAAAGAACATTGATGTTCAGTATCACTTTGTGAGGGATATGATAGAACAAAAAAAGGTGTTGCTGGTAAAGGTGGATGCTTTCAAGAATATTGCAGATGCATTGACAAAATTTGTGAGCTCTAAGTAGTTCTCTTGGTGTAGATAAACAATGGGCGTTGCAAGGCTTGATAAATGACTAATATCTCTTGTGGCCCCCTGTGGAAAGAAAATAAAAAGTGGGAGAATGTTGGGTTGTGTTATATTCTTTCCATGACTAGACCACGAAGTTAACCTGGGGCCAGAGGGGGTGAGGTCACAATGGGTTTGAGGGGCACCCGTAACCCCACTTTATGGTGTCGAGAGTAGCGCCTCCAAAAATTTTGGTTTTGGAACCTATGTTAGGTTGGGCGAACCCACCTATGGTTTTATGCATGATATTGGATGCGATGGTTTTTTGGTCCATGGTATTGGATGCTTCAGCATGTATAAATACGTATTGTAACATTGAAAGGAACATAATGAAAAATCAAGCTGGTAGTCCCGGTTTTAGGATCCAAGGGAAAATCTCTGTTATATGTCTTTTATGTGTTATCCTCTCGTATTGTTTGTTTTCTGTGTTTTATAATTCATATGTAGGTAATTTTTGTACGGTGTTAAAACATGTAGTCTACAAAATATATGTTACATCAATTGAAGCACTTGGAAAAGATCTACGACCCATATGCATTCTACGAAGGTCAATTATGTGAAATCAAGATGAAATACAAATTTATTAGTGTTGTATTGTTTTAAACAGTTTGATTGGTAATCAAGTAGCATACATTAATAAATTTTTTTAATATATTTGTGCAGATTCGATACAATTCCAAAAAATTGTTTCAAGAGCTCAAGATGAACGAGACAATTTTGGATTTGATGTGAATATGAATGATAAACTTTTGGATTTGATGTTAAGATTATCAGGTGGAAAAATTACTTCAGAAATATTCATATTCCTTGACTTGATGAATATATCTTAAGTTGGTGAATATATATCAATGAATCACATTGGCTGCAATGGACATGAAGACATCAATTTTCAGTTCACTAGGTTCACTATTTTTCGGAGAGTGATGGGGGTTGCTAGAGTAGAAAGTTGTCTTCATATAAATGGAGTTCGTGTGAATGTGAATGTTGAACTCATTTCCACCAGTAATGATATCATTAATGATGTGTTTACGTCGTAGGGAGGAAGTTACACGTTTAGAAATATTACTCCAAGGAAATATAGGTTGGCTTCTTCCCATCATGAATACAAAAACTTCATCAATCCTGGAGAAGTATACGAATATCAAGTCATATAAAATCCCACTACATTTGTTTTCAAGAAGGAAAGGCCATGATATTTTTCTCTCTATGCCTTCGTTTGATACGAAAAATAAGTTTGGAGGTTCCTTAAGGATGACTATTGAGAGTACATAGTAGCCCTTCATGGAATCAAACATGAAGAAATGGAAAGAGTAGGTTCTGTGAGCCAATTGTCCAATAGAGGAAGAAGATACAAGGCCATACTTAATGTCAATCCTAGATAGGATGGTGCTACACATGAGGTACAATGATGGAGGCTTATAGTGTATATTTTCAATAATATTCTCTTTCAAATACGTGATTCTCATGTTCTATTAACAATTTTCCAAAAAGGCTCTCCAGACATGGAGTTGAGCTTTGGAAATATGGTAGTAGATGACATATTTTATGGCCCGAGTTATGATATGGATGGCTTAGTTGTTTCTTAGGGTAACCCTATTTTAGGTGTTCATGTATACCTTTATTCAGATGATTTCCATGAGTTGAGTGACCTCAAAGAATATCCTTGCCCAAATCAACTGCTTTGCTATGCAATATATGATGCATAATGTAAATTTTCTTTTAATTTTATTCCATGTGGAAAATAAAGGTTGTTCCCATTCTAGAAGGGTGAGAATACAATATTTGATGTTTCACATCCATATATAGAGGTTCTTGTTGAGCACATTCATGTTAATATATCTCAGCGATTTCAGGCCACAGGTTTCTCAGTTGGATTACTTGTGGTGACTTTTGAAGGAGTCTGTTTTGAAGGTGTAAAGGTATTAGTTGATGGAGGAGAAATATCTACAACATATGTCTAGGGATATTACAAACTTGACCATGCAACAACAACATGCTACACAATCAAGGTTGAGAAGGATCACTTCGAGTTTATCATTTTGGAGAATTGCATGGTTGTGTCAAACATGGCTTCAATCCCAAATATAGAAGCAACACATTATAATATTTGCGGTTCACTAAAATTAGTGACAACTAGCTATTATGGCAAGCGTCAAGCTGGCTTGACACGGGGCCACACAATGTTAAGCCTTAACTAAAGAGGATTGATGATATGGGAAACTTTTTCTTTGAGGTTCGACCATGATAATATTGAATATCCCCACTGACCACAACAACATAACGTGATTCTGATCTTCAATTTTCACCATCACATTTGATGTGGTAGTAAGTAGACCAATGTTTGGCATTGAATTTATAAAGGCCCTTGTTGATATCCATGGATCGGTAATATGCAAGGAAGGATGTGACTCCTTGGTTTCTTTATCACTTACTTCTTTGGCTGTTGAATTATAGGTTCAGAGAAACTTAGCTCTTTTAGTTTAACAAATGAGAGCAGTGACTTCATATTTGAGAAAGTCCTACCAGGTGGACTGCATCTTGAGGTAAAACATGGACCTCCATTTGATTTGTTAGATTGGGATGATGAGTGGTGTTGGGAGAGAAAGCTTATTGATGTCAATGTTGGTATTTATGATCATTCATAGATATTGTTTATCCAAAAATGTTATTGGTTGCATATTATGTCTGCTCATCCTGTGGCTTCTTACTATACAGCCAAACAAAGAACCGATGAATTTTTTGATTAAGAAAGGATCGTAGCAAATCTGCTTAGAAGCTTATCGTGTGCACATGATTCATTTCTTTAACTCATGCATTTTCTTTGGAATGTCTTCATTAGAATTCAATGTATTGAAGCATAAGCCTATATATTTAACTGGTGAAAAATATCTACTCAGTGGTGAAATACATGTTGATTGAAGTTCTTATCCTAAAGAAAATGAGTGTTCACGAAGAATTATTGTAGACATATGGAAAAAGGAGGGTGCATTTATAGATATGATCAATAATTTCAAACTTGATTCAAGTGCTAATGGACCAAGTAAGATTGTTGTATATCGTACACTCACTGGGCCAATCTTGAAGATGAAATGGTCTTTGTTCTGAGAGACAAAAGGAATGCTAGTGAGAAAAATGGCTTTGAAAAGGTCTTGTTTTATCGAAGAAGTTGGCACGTTGCTATTAAAACTGATAAGTGCCAACCTATTATTCCATCTTTTGTGGGATGCCTAGGAAAGTACATTTAGGGTCAGTGCCGCCAGCAATCCCAGGTGTTAACATTAAAATGATTGCTCAAAATGATAGTAGCAATGGTCTTCTGAGAAAGGGTGACTGGTTCTTCAAACTTCGATATGATCAGATGGTCTGTTTTTGGGTGGTCCTTTGTATGATGATACTGAGTACTATGTTGAAGCTTCCAAGGGATATAATTTAAAAGAACTTGCATAGGACCCCTTTTGAAGCTTAATTGTATGCTCATCCAATTTGATAAAATGCCCCACTTGACAAGCCAAACCATAAATAATATTTGATGATTAGTATTGGACCTTATGTACACTCCCTCCGTTTGTGGTCCTCAGTAGAGGAATCACTGAATTTGCATCAAACAGCCGCTAGATATGGACAAAACATCTTCAATTTCATTGCTTCAAACTACAATCATATAATTATGGATTTCACCATTACTTTCAATGCTTTACAATGAAACCAGTGTAAATGCATGTTGTATGTAGATAAAGTGAAAACCACTGTAAATGCAGGTTGTCTTGTATGTGTATCCAGGGGCATAGATGATAAATTTGAGAGTGAATGGGATATTGTTTCAAGATCTTTCATGCTCTATCTTGATACTCAATATGCAACGTGGAACTAATTTCACGCATTGGAAATGGACTCATATCCCAATAATACATACAATTTCTTTGTGAAAAAATTGATTGAGATGATGGGGAGCTTTAAATAATTAAAGGATATGTTCATATGTTTTGTGCGTTTTCTTAAAGAAATATGTATCTTCTCAATTTGTCATTCTAGAGGCTTCCTAATCACAGATGTTTGTTAATAGGTGACAAACTTATCTTGGTAAAAACAAAATTTCTTCTTTTCTTTTACATGTGCAATGAACATCATGTTTCAATGTTTAAGAATGTTTGAATTTTCTACTTAGTTGTCAAGTATACCATAAAAAATTATACAAATCATATATTGATGTAGCTTAGGTTGACTATTATGTTTTGGTTCATTATTATGTCTTGTTTGCATATTCATTATATCCAATCGATATGAAACAAAACCAAGTAACAAATTTGTTTCATATCTATTCTTTAATGAAAATATACACTACCTAAATTAAAAAAGTTAACCTACTATAAGATGTGAAAATATCATAAAATTCTTCCATGGTTTTTTTCCATGATGTTCATAATGAATATCTATGTCTTTTACCTCGTAAATGAGTGTAGAGTTGGCTTATCCTAGTTTTGAAATGCAATGCAGGTACTTTCAAAATAGCCCATACCTCGACATCTCAGATCCCCACTATCGCATCTCCATATATACAGGTTTATGTAGACATAAATAAATTTCATGATAGGGAAATCATTGTATTAGGTTTCTTTCTTCAGAGCACCCCTACTCTAGAGAGGATAGAACTTCACTTTGTTGATGAATTCAATTATGACTATCCACGATATGTAATGTTTTTGGAGGAAATGATGTATTTGAATATAGTTTCAAAGCAAGAAAGGATATTGGTATGAGAATCTTCTTATTAAATACACGCTTCAAAATATTTAAACCATTGACTAGTAAAAAGGCTTTCAGGCTTCATTTTCTTTTATTTTTATCTTTACAGAAGGGTCTAACAAATGTAGGTTGTATGTGGATAAGAGGATGAATTCTACTATGGATACGAAGATGTGGACACAAGTGAAATGACCTGATTAGTCTTGGGAAACATCGAGTATGGAAGTGGATGGCAGTCTCATGGAGTGGGTATGTGAAAATTTTCCCCATTTTCAGTTTGTTTATCATTCGTTGTTTGCACTAGTTCTAATAGTCAGTTTTAATTATTTATATTTTTGTCATTTATATCATTAACATTCCATGTTTCCCAGGCAAGGTAACATCTTCAGTTGCTTTAGATGAGTAGGTTGTAAGATTAGGATGTTCATAATGAGTTTTGAACATTTATCCAATATGCCTTGTCGATTTTGCATTGTCATTGCGGGTTATCACTTTAATTGTTATCCGGTTTGACATTTGATTGAAAACGAAAATCCATGCATTTATAAATTATTTGTATGTTCATTTTTCAAAGTATTTAAGAAATTTGTCTTCAATAGCCACACTTCAAACAATGGATCTCACACTACTAGGTTTAAGGTTTGGGTTATGTATTTGGTTAAAATTTCCCAAGATTTATATCATATCCCAAGTGTCAGTTTTGGGTTATTTATTTGGTTAAAATTTCCCAAGATTTCTGTCATATCTTAGGATTTTAAAATCCATGCATTCATGCCATTCAAATGTAACAGAGAACGATAAGGATGATCCATATTAAGCTCACCAACTCTATTACTATGCTTCATGAATCATAATTCAAATGGACTTTGAATTTGGTTCTTTTCCTTGACTAAACAATATTAAGGAAAATCCTTTCATTCAAACTCAACCCCAAGTCATACTCAAAATTTTGACATGTGAATAACATTGGCTCGGTAGCAAGTTTGACATCCAAGTCCTTGCAAGTCAGATAAGACTATCCATTTTTGTTTAAAAATGATCATATCCTTAAATTGTTAGCCCTTGGACTCCATCAAAGAAAACATCGTTTTATGATCTTGACAATTGGCGTACCAAAACATGGATGGGGCGAAATACGAGTTAAGGAGTAGAGAAAGAAATTTTCCTTCGGATTGCCTAGAATATTTTGAACTTTTTGGGGCACATCACATGACACTACCATTAGAACACCAACATTTTGTGGTAAAGTTCCACTGCAAGAGGCATCCATTGATTCATGTTCCTCAACCCATGACCGTAAAGATGATTCTTCCTTTACATTTTTCCTAGATGATGATAATGATATATAGCCCTTATCATCATAAATTTTGGATTTACTTTCTTCACTCGTGCTCCACCTTCCCTCTCCCAATTGTATATAAGCATCAGTTTCTCTTGCATGCTTCCCTCTGATTGAAAATTTATACCCATACCTAAAATCCTTGTCTTGTTCTTGGTTCTTATAATTCTCTTCTTCTTCTAAGCTAAGAAATAAGAAAAACATTACCTCCATACCACCACAAATAGATAAAACATTTTTCTTACACTATATCTCAAGCTCCACAAGAGGAATACTAAACAATTCTCAAGTTGTTGCTCCCTATCCAATCACCATAACAACATATTGATTTGGACTATATCCAGTTGTTATGTCCGTAAGATTGGATTCAGAAATATCAAGCTCCTACAATGGTGGGGCATCTCCACATATTGAATGAAAGGGAGGGACACCTGAATTTCCAAACCAAAGAAAGGTATCTCTCCTTCCATTCACATAAGCATATGAAATGAGAAACAACTATGACCAAACCTAGACAACTTTCATCCCAACAACTCCATAATATAAATGTAAAAAAATTCACAAAAACATCCACACAATCATTACATTAATTATGATTAAAAAAATTACGAGTAAAAATTACCAGTCGCCTTTCTAATCGATGACCAATATGGGGCTTGATCTTAATACATGATCTATTTTCATCATTACTATATTCAATATGTTCTATTATTTAGAATAAGATTTTGTGAATTGGCACGCGTGTCTCTCCACATTTCATTTTTTATATCCCACACAATTTTAATCCTACTACATTTGGCCTCCACTACTTCCCTAGGCTACATGTGTTAAAGAGGGTACGCAAAAATAATGATATGTTCTTTTTCCATAATTTATTCTCATTTTTTGGACGAATTCTGTGGAAATTTTATTCATGCCAATTATGTGATAGGAAATAATGCTCTATTATTTTTTTTTATCATCTCTTGTTTATGAGTTAGCATGCTTCTATTCTACTAGTTCATTACGACTATGTAACGCAAATATCAAGTTGAATGTGTTTTACATTTGATTTCCACTGTAGTCAACAACTAAATATATTAGTTTTCTATTACGTTCAATGATGGGACAACACACTTTGATTTCCACTAGTGCTCTCTTTTTCATATACTATCACAAGTGCATCAATACAAACTCACTTTTATTTTTACCTGGATAAGAAAATGATGACAAATTTTTATTCTGTAGTGACAAGGATAACTATGTATTGGAGATATACCTTGAGCCCTTCAATTCATCCTTTCCTTACCCAACATGACCATCTCTTATTGGTAACGGAGTTCAATTTTTGAACCAACATTTGTCTTGAATACTAATTCATGATAAAGAAAGAACACAACCATTGTTGGATTTCCTTCGAGCAGACAAATACCAAAGCCATGTCATTTTTATTTCCTTGGTTAATACATTGCATCACTGTGTTTGATAGGTAGTTCATTATTATTATATGCCAATAAATCTCTACAAAATAGCAGAGGAGGATGACCTGGCTATTTTAGAGATATATAATATGAATTAATAAAAAATTCATAGGGTTATTTCGATTCTCATCTTTATGAAGATGTTTCTCTCTCCATACCTTATAATGACATTATTTTTTTGAATTATACTTGAAGTTGACTAATAATAGCTTGGATTTATATATTTCTTTTAGCACCAAATTAAAATCATGGTAAAAATACGAATATCCCATTAAATATGACCTAAAGATGATTCAAAGAATATCACCTTTAGTTTGAGCACGTGGCAGAGTAATTTCTAAGGTGTGAAGTTTTATTAGAGGGATTGTTTCTTTATCTGTTTTGGTTAGAAAATGGTTTTCTCTTTCTTTTATGTGACTTTAAATTTACCATATCTAGCATGTTGATAAATGGGAAAGAATAATGTGTGAAATTTATCTTGTAGAAATTGATTTTGAATGAAAGGATAAAGAGTTTAACCAAGCTACAATCCCCTTTGGTAAATGTATAGGGACATGTTAAAAGGTTACCTAAGAATACACCATATACATAATTTGAACATAAGTAATATCTGGCTTTTTCATTTGTAGATATCTTCTTTTTTTATCCAAGATATCACAACAAGACAAATATTGATATTGTAGAAATTGTTAGAGGACCTCATTGAGGTCAATTTTTCTGATGTTCTACTTGATTGATACATTCTCATGACAAGAAGTCTTTAAATACCAATTAATATGTTACCAAAACAAATTATATTCAAAGTTTATACATATAAAAGATTAAAACAAATGCCAATTCCTTCATTTGATTGTTACTTCACTCTGATGTGCACATGCTACATGACATGTGATTGGAAAAATGATGGGGAGACAATATAGAGATCATGTCTTGGATATGATTCATTTGTTGTTGGAGATCATTTAGGCATTTCCACCATCGAATTTGGAAATGTTTGTAGTAAGTATTCCTATGATTTTTAATGTTGTGATTCTTTCACCTCATGATTATTTTAGGAAAGAAAATGTCTTAGGAATGCGTGATAAGATGTTGATGGATAGGTAAACAATTTTTTTATAATTTGAATGTTCATTCCATGATATAGTCTCTTTATTGTTTGATTGTATTTTGAATGCTTATTTTGATTTTTCTTTGTATTTTAATTATGGCATATAACGTACTTGGTATTATGTCTATTTAAACAACAACCAAAGCTTGAAGATGGAATTAATATTACATGATATTGATTGAAATCTTTTTAGCTATTTTTTATTGAAAGATTTTCATGATTATTAGAAAATTTTACTTTCATGTTTTTATTTGAGAACATATTTTTTATAAACTTGACCAAGTTCATCCATTAGGCAACAATTTGTTGTTGCGAATAAAATGATAAGGATTAGACATCACACCTCAGATTATTTGTTTTAACATGTTATTTATAGCTTGATCCTTTTAGCATGTAACTTAGTTGGCATGATTGTGCCTAAGATTTCCCTGAAGGTCGAATACTAAGTTACTATGGTGTTGTTTTCTATGGTTACTTTAATTTGTTTATACATGTTATCTGGCCACATAGTGGCCACTATCACTCAACTGAAGAAAACTTGTTCGAGTTTCTTACACTATTGATGTTGAGGTATATGTAATGTAAATCCTTTATAGTCTACTTTCATTTATAATCTAGTGTTCATCGTCTTTCATTTTTTGCACTCTGCATTATAGGTTCTTTTGTTTTACGAAAAGGAACTCAGTATTAATGGTAAGCAACAGGATTCGAAGAAAGAGAACAACACTAACACTGGAGCGATAAATGCAAAATGAGAGAGAAGAGAACGAGTCTAGTGGTACCCTTAAAGCCAATATCTTGCATAAGACACACATATAGAGACTGATGTTCAAGTCTTCATAGTTGGTGAATTCACTTGCAATTACTTGATAGGACAATGATAATGTTTTATAGTGATGAAACAACATTTCATGTGTAAATTGTATTCCAGCCAGTTTTAAGTTGGAAACTCATATTGTAATACTCGTCATTTCATATAATATAATTCCAATGGTTGAAATTATTTATAGTTGCACTTGATATTGTTTAGTATTTTAACTAACATATGTAATTTTCAATTTTCATATTAGATGAACCAATTTACATTGGATGATGTTTTTTTAATTTTGTCGCAAAATCATACTAGTTAATCTATGTTGATTAATAAAGAACGCATAAAATCAATCTAAAACTACTGAATTAGTAGTTTATATTGATTAATGATGAACAAAACTAAAATGAATATACGACCAAATTAGTCATTTATAATTATTACTAATGAAAATAAATGAAATGAATATAAACTACTAAATTAGTCGTTTATATAATGAATATGAAGCTACAAAAAAATATAAATGAGTACTACAAATTATTAATTTTTCATTACAAATAACAGCTAAATTTTTCATATATACGACTATTAGTAACTAATCTAGAGTATATTATAACAAGACAACAATCTAGTCATATTTCTTTGGTCATTAATTGGTTTCAAAAAACGACTAAAATTTGCATATATATATGACTATTAGTAGCTAATTTATAGTATCTTATAACACAACCAACATTTTGGTCATATTTTTTTGGTCATTAATTGGTTTTCTCAGATGATCATATAGTAATACATTTTGTTGTATATTTGGTTATTAATTGTGGCAATTAATGACTAAATCAATAACTAAATTAATGAACAAATTTATGACTAAATATACTACTAGATGATAAAATTGAGACAATCAATTAATTACTAAGCTAAAAATTACTAAAAGTTGGTCATGTTATAAGATACCATAAATTAGCCACTACTGGTCACCCGCTGAAAAATAGTCATTTATATGCAAATTTTAGTCGCTGTTTTAGTAACTAATTAGCAATTTTGTACTGGTGGTTAGATCCAGGATCAATCAAAATAGAAAAAAATTGATGAAAAATATTAACTTCCATCTCAATAATAGACGACTAATGATCTTCCTAACTTTTATCAAGAGTTGCATAGATCCAAGGAATGTTGTGACGAATATCCCCAATTATCTGTGGCTCTTGAGAACAATAGATCCGAGCTCTACCACCATGGAACAATTGACAATCCTTTTTTCAATGATGTTTGCCACAAATCCAACATTTTAATTATCCACTATTGTTACCTTTATTTTGCTTCTTTATGGTTGAGACCCATATCCTTTCTCAATTGCATTAAATTTGTTCTTAGGAGCCACGTTCTCTTTCTCACTTGAATCCTTGATCTCCTCACTTCTAAGACTATTTTCCCTTAGCCTTCTCATTACCTTTCAAGTCTCGATTGTTCTCGGGATTGCGCTTTGACTTCTCATAGAAATGCTTCAATTTCCTTATCGATTCCTCTAATGACTGAGGTTTATCGTAATCAAACTGATCTTTGAATTTTACTAGCAACCCAATGATGAACCTTCGAACCTTTGCTTTCTATTCCTTGAGAGGAGCCACATACCTCAATAGCTCTAGCAATCTCCCAATGTACTCATCATATAACATGGAAGCCATCTTTTGATCATAGAGATCCTTATCCCTATTATCGTACTATATTTTGGATAAGTATTTCTACCTCAAGAGTCTCTCAAACTCATCCTGGATAAGCTCCTCTTCTCTAATGCTTCTAACAATCTTCACATCTTCCCACTAGATATTTTCTTTCCCTTCGGAACTGAAGGTAACCATCTTAGCTTTCATGTTCTTTGAGTAGCTATGCAATTTTAATAGCTTATTCATCCCAAGAAACTTTGCTTATACATCCTTTGACTTCTTCATATCACCATCAAAAGTAGGAGTCTTTAGTTTCTCAGACTCCTTTGGAAAGTAGTCACTCCTCATATGGTTCTGGAAGTGATCACAATGATGCCCCCTTCAAGAATAACTATAAAAAAACCCATACATACTAGTCTTCATGTCAGTTGTATCAAACAATTTCTCACTCTTCACTTTATCCTTCATGCCAAACCTATGTCTCATTTGAGACATGTTACCATCTGGCCCATTAGCCTTCTCCTCCTTTCCATGACCAATCCCCATATATCCTTGCTTATGCAAATATAAAAAACTCTATAGAATCACTCCATTAACCTTTGTCTACTTTCCTTAAGCTCTAACAAGCCTTTCTTATGCCTCTATTAACCTATTATTATATTCCCTGCAACTTCTAATCTCTACCCTAAAACCCTTCTATGTATCTACTATGTTAGGAGAATTCTCTTCTCTTTGTTGCTCAATTGGACTTTGCCATTCCATGGAATTCGCATCAAGCTTGTAAGGGGAGCGATGCTAATTGTAATCCAACATGATCGATTGATCCAGTTTAGAGGCAGAGGACCAAGCACATCGAGATTCACATGCATTATATTCGCGAGCTGATCCGTGACCGAGGCATATCACTGCAGTACTGCCCCACTGAGTAGCAGGTTGCAGACATCTTCACGAAGTCTTTCACTAAAAGAAATTTTCAGAACTGAGAGCTATACTTGGAGTGGTGGAGACAACTAAGTAGAACCTCCTGGCCACTTAGCCCTTTTTTCCTTTTTTGGTGGGTGGGGGGGGGGGGGGGTTCGACGAGGTTTTCCCTCTTTCTTCATTTTATAAGGATATTTTATTTATTATACCTCAATACCTAACGTGGCATCTTGATCGTGACTCGTTTTAGATAAGTGAGTTAGGATGAAGGATGGGTGTTGGAATATAATCCTAACATATATGTTTATTTTTTAGCCTAAGTATCCTTGACTTAGCCACGTGCACTAAAAATCATGTTCACACATGGTTTTTGGTAAACTAGCTCGGTGGACCAGGTTTCCCTTGTTTTTTGGCTTTAAATGCTTAAGATTATGGAAATATTGGTCAACCACTTTCCTAAACCATTTAGACATCTAAGTGGTTTAGTAAAGTGGTTGGACCAATATTTCTATAATATTAAGCCTTTAAAGGAAAAAACAAGGGAAAGTTTGTCCACTTAGCTAGTTTACCAAAAACCAAGTGTGAACATGATTTTTACTGCATGTGGCTAAGTCAAGAATACTTAGGCTAAAAAATAAATGTAGATGTTAGGATTATATTCCAACACTTTTCCATTCCATGGAATTCACATAAGGCTTGTAAGGGGAGCCATACAAATTGTAATCCAACATTATGTTCTTCATGTTTGGCCTTCTCTTTCCTACAAACACACCTTGTTAGATAAACCAAATAGAAGCATAATCAAAATCATATCACAATCTATTCTAGGGGAGGTTAACTCATCTACACAATTAGTCTATATTATAACAATATAGATATATAATGGCATCAGCATATCAACATCATGCATGATAAAATAAAATCACAATAATAACCACATGGAATATAACCATAACCATCACAATGAATTCCATTTAGGCAAGCATTTATCCCATCGAGTCCAAGTGTTTGAACTTGGAAACTATGATACCAATCTATAACCCATCCTCCCACATTTACCCATGCTTACAAGCTCTATAGGGAAAACATGACCGCAGTTCACTAAGATATGACCGTACCTCCTAGTTCCAATTAAGGAAGTGGAGCCTACAACCTAAACACTTAATAACATCCCTCAAGGACTAAAAATCACTCAGGGGCCTGACAACAACCTGAGGTGATCATTTCCTGATTTAGAACTCTTTTTCCCCAACTTAACTCCATAATTGCAGCCACATCACCTCATTTATGTGGTTATGAGGCTCCAACCACAGCCATAAGCATGCACCCATGTGGTTATAACTCAAAGTCCCTAGTTCATTATATGTAGTCGCAATATTTCCCCGACTTAACTCCATAACTGTAGCCACATCACCTCATGCATGTGGTTATGAGGCTCCAACCACAGCCATAAGCATGTAGCCATGTGGTTATGGCCCAAAGTCCCTAGTTCATTGCATGTAGTAGCAAGATCTATGCCACCTTTTTTAGGCTAACCTAAAAACCACTACCCATAACTTCCTATTACTTTCCAAAATCATGATTAATATGATAACAATGATAAACATTCAAAATTTGGTTTACATTCATATTAAATATAAGCTATAGTTCATGAATACATATAGGATCATAAACTTATGAACTTGATCTGAGAATCAACAAGAGGGCTCAATGCACACTCAAGCTAGCTGTAACAACACTTGGTATCCCATGCATTCATCAACCATTCAGTAACTTATCAAATCATCATCAATATCCATATATAGAGAACATCATGAAATCATGTATATAACTAGAATAGAAACTGCTAAAAAGAAGCCATAAGATCACCATAATAATCAGTACAAGTGCTCATAGATCACCATAGGAAAATAAGTCATCTTAACATATGAAAACAACAACCTGGTCAAGGACTTCCATGTACCACCTGACCATATACTTGGAAGAACAAAATATTTATTTCATCCAAATACCCCCATCTCATATTCCAAGCATGAATGTGGGATCTCATGGGATAGATCAAGACATAATCAAAGAGGGAATTTGGAGGTTAAACCACCTCCACCCTCAAGCTACCGCAATCTCACCTAAATCAATCTTGAGATAACAAAACTAAAACAATCTTATATTCCTTAGAATTCCTTACCTATACATTGAGTACTTTTCTTGTCTCCACCCACCAGTCGAGGGATTACCAAAGAAAACCATCTCCACCACCAACCCTTGGGATTTTTTTGAGACCACTTCATCGGGTTCCAAAAGATTTTTGAAATCCAAAGATCGACTGAGAATGAATCCCATCACACCATAGATATACAATAAATGGAAAGGAAAATTTGAAACGCGTATCAAACGAGGAAAGACCCATGCCAGTGACAACAAATGAACTGAATAACCAAATGCACGTACCATGCATTCACACCTCAGCAAGGAAAATACACATGCAACTTTTTACTTGAAAAATATTCTTGTTGAAGCTACTGATCCAAATTTCTCCTTTTGTTCCATTTATTTCCTTTGTTTTCCTTTATTTCCCTTTTCCAATCCGAGTGAATGCTAGCATGCTCAAAGAATTCTCTAAATGTGCAAGAGTGAATGAGAGCCAAGACTAAAGTGACCAAAGATGTGAATATTTTCTCTTATGCCTTTTTGTAATTGAGCTTTGTTTTTTTCTTCATTTTCCTTCATTCTCGTCTAATTTACCTTGGATGCAAATTTGTGTCTCTTAACCTTTCTTTTCTCCTATCTTCCTTAACTTCTCATAATTAAATGCCAATTATTGCCTCTCTTCCTTTGCCAATGTATTTTCCAATTTCCATAGCTATTGTGAACCACAAGATGCCCACTATAATGTTTATGCAACATTGAGATTGGAATATGTGTCTCATGACCTTCGTATTATTATTTTTCCTTTAACATCATTTATTAGATGAAACTTAACCCAAGGTTGTTACATTACTTTACATTCATAGTTTCATTTGTTTGCAATGTTGATTAATTCTATATATTTTTCTATTTAAATGACTTTTCCATACAACATTTAAAAAAATATCTAAATAAGTGGTTGTCATACAAAGATAAAACCACTTTCTAGACTAAATAACCAAGGTAGCAATATAACTCATAAAACATATCGCATTTATACATAGATCTTTGTTTCAAAATAGTCTGACATGTTCCTTTGATTTAACTATGTCAAGAATATTACAAGACATAGCCTTTAACATATACTAAGTTTCAAAAATTATTTAGAAAATAATAGAAATTGGCAATGATTTCTTTATTGATTAATCATTATTTTTGGATATTATCTCTTGTATTGATTATCGTACCAGAATCAAGAACTAATTAATCAGTTCATGTTTTTCAATAGCTTTTCTGGAAATGTTCTTACAATATGTATTTAATCTTCATGACACCTAAGCATTTTGTATAGTTCTAGTATTCTATGAATTAGTATTAAAATATCCTTGCTAAGCATTAATATATCTTGGCTAAACATTACTATATCTTGGCCCCCTTCATTTACATCTTCCTCTCTGACCTGACCATTTTTTGGGCCATTTCTTCAATATTATTAACAAAAGAAAGAAACAATACAAAAATTATAAAGAAATACCTTAAAACACTTAACAATTTCAGAACAATGAAGCATGTCGATTAGCTATAACCTAATAACCAGTCTATATAAAAATAAACATTTATAAACTAGTTTTATAGCAAACAGGCATATAGATATAATGTGTTAGAGGCAATAGTCCATCTAAATCATGAATTAACATCTACATTCTGAGATGAAATTTAACTACTATCAATTTTAATGGTATCCACTAACCAACAATCATTATCAATGTGCATAGTATCGATGTTCCTAATCTTTAATCAAAAAAGAATGTTGTAAAATTTGTTACTTTAAATCATATACATTTTACTTAAGTTCCAATTTGACATAGTGGAATTGACACGATTACATTTCATAGTTAATCTATCTTACACGCTTTAGAAGTCAATGTTTAGATACTATTCTATTAATATCGTATATTCTATTTTATTTTCATTAAATTAGGCTCCTTTGATGATAAATAAAAGTATTATTTGTAATTATTCACTGAACTAACATGTATCCTATAGATTTACTATGTAGACTTTCCTTTCTATTAGAAAACTTTTACTTTTCAAAAGTAATTTCAGATCCTAGATGTCAATTCTCCACTTGAATTCCTTTTTTCCTTTTATGCACATTATCCAAATATGAAATGACATATTTTCACTGGAACAAGTAATGATTGTCTCTCATTGATATTGCAATGTTGCTTGCAACTACCAAGGTAGAATCTATAGTAATTAAATAATTAAATATCTTATAAACACTAATGTTATACTACACAAATAATGACTATAATATGTGATATTAAAGTTGATAAATAAAAATTGATAATGCACATTAACTTTGAACTTTTCCACTGCCAAACTCAACACTCACACATCAATTCCGAGAAAAAATATACAAAACCCTTTAGTGTGGAAAGTGAGGGTTTCCATAATCAAATATTAAAATCTTCCTCCACACAATGGAATGTCTCTGCATTTCCACACATCTGCTCCATTTCAGCAAGATAAACACAAACAAAGATTTCGAGCAATGATCTAATCCTCTTCACATTGTGCACAACCTTTACTCAGTTGACTATCGATATTCAACAATACAGAGATACATATTAATTATAATTAAAATATTGCAAGAGAAAATACAAATTATTTAATACTAAAATATTAACAACAAAATCATTATTTATAATTAAAATATTAGTAATAATTTCATATTGGTCCACTGCTTGCATCGGTGCTATTGCGAACAATAAGTATGTATTATTTCATACTAAAATATTTGCAATAAAATCCTTCAATGCGAAGTCCATGTATATGGACAATGAAAGATTCCAAGCTCCCTTATGAAAAGATATACAAGTCTTTAGTAGGAAGTGCAGAGATCTGCACAATGAAAGCTTGAAAACTTCCTAAATTTCCGCACATGTTCCTAAATTTAAAAAGATAACCATAAACAAATCTTATTCCCAATGATATGAGAATTTATATAATTATACGTTCTTTGCATTGTAGAATGATTCAACCATTACTCAATTGACTAGTGTTATCAAGAAATATGGGAATTTCTATTATTTATAACTAAAATATTGTGAAGAACAAATTTGGATTACTCAATACTAGAATTCTAGCGATAAAAACATTATTTATAATTAAAACATTACCAATAATATTTAAATATTTAGGACCTTAACTTCAACTCGATATTTCCAAGATGACTTATGATTAGCGTTCCCTATATGTCATAGTAATCAACATCCGAATTTCCATTGTGAAGAATGTCAATTCATTATGTCGACCTGTGCACATCAATATTATGCACAATGATTCAATTTTAATAATGTTATAGATATCTCATTATGCTCTATTATATAATTATAAGGAAGAGCATAGATGGACATAGTTTCCTAGTGCCTGCAATGATTAGCCATTAATACATATTAACTATATCATTTGTGGCGCATGGGGCTTTGGATTGACGGTGAATGGGTGCGCTGTTAAGGCACTCCTTGCGATAGGTCACGGTTCAAATCCCCGTGGGCGCGTAGGTTAGTCTTAACAAGAAAAATATATATATATATATATATATTATTTGTAATCATTTACTATATTATTTTGTTATAATTTTAATAGATGGCACACGAGGCTGATGAAATTAAGGTGGTAGTCTTAAAAATAAACTATTGGTTACTTTATAACCAATCAGATGCGTTATAGTGGATATGTGGCTTACCTTACGCTGAGGGTCCCACATAGACATTTCCTTTGTAAACAGGCGCTTCACTCTACATCGTTGATCTCCTCTCTCCAGATCTAACGGTCATCACTCACCGCGATCAAAAAGCAATCCGTTGATCCTCCACCATTGAGCAAAGCATGCTAGATCCAATGCTTCACAACGATATTGGTCAAGGAACTTGCGCGACGCTTAACTGCCCTTATGGAGCCAATAAGGATTATAAATCCTTGATCTATAAAAGTTCGGGTCTATCTTTGGAAATAAAATCCGAACACTTGGTGACCCAATATTCATTGGATAACAGAGGCCATCAAATCCTATGGCTCGTGAGTCTTCAAGTAGCACATGGGTTAAAACTAGGCCTAACCCCTGCCATCGACTGTGACCTAAAATTTTGAAATTGAGATCAACGCCAAGGAATGAGTATGGGTCTCCAACCACGATCAAGAATTTTCGTGCTCTCCTACCCTGTGGTTGATACTAAATAACTGTGATTAACCCATAAACACTGAGATTTACAATTAAAATGGGAAAACAGAGAAATACACTATTATGTTTCAGAACGCAGATTCATAGAGATAAATGAGAATCTTCACCTGAATTAACACAGTCGCACACTGAATCAATTTATTCAATATAATAATAGTTACAGAGTCTTAGCCCTCTCGGCTCAATTAATGTAATTTATCAGACCTCTATCTCAATCTCCAAATCCTATCTATCACTCAACTCTTGCCTCTCACTCAATTCTCAATCTTCTCAGCTAATCCCTTTCCATTAAAATTTCTTCACTTTTGTGAGTCAAATCCTTTTCTCACTCTACTAACAAATCGATCTCCATTTTAATCAAGCTAACAATCAAATCTTTATTTTTAAGCTCTATTACATAGCTATGCTAACAACTTATCCCTTAGTCTAAAATAAGACAATTTCCTAATTATTACAAAAATCAAGTAAAGACCGTTTTTGAGAGATCCAACCCTCTCTACCAAAAATGACTTTTGACCACTCAGGTCAGTGAAATTCAACTCATTTATCCACAACATGTCAAAAATCCATCACATTGCTAGCTAAGTCTAGATGCTTCTACATCAAACTCACAGGGAAGAAAAAATCATCCCTCAGACTTTCATTGTTTACTCCATACTTTTATAACTCTACTGTCATCAACCAACTAGCATCCTCCACTTTTTGTCCTTTCCATTTGACTAGATATTGAACATAAACCCTTCTTCTAGTTCTTTTTTATACTCTTTTCTCCAGAACAACTTCCAACTCTTCCTTAACTATCTTTGGCATTTTTTCTTCGCGGTTCAAAGTTGGAACTTCATCTTTTGTAGTTTCCTCCTATAGCTTTGTCTCTGTCTCTTGGTATGGATACAAATCTGCAACAATGAAGCTAGATGATATTACGATCGCTTCTCACAATTCAGTTTCATAAGCATTAGTTGAAAACTTCCTTTCTATTCTACATGGTCCTATTTTTTTCATTTTTAGTTTATTGTAAGTCTTAGAAGGAAATATTTATTTTCTCAAATACACCATCACTAAATCTCCCACTTTGAATTCTTTCTCTCTTCTTTTCATATCTACTCTCTGTTTATATTTTCCATTACTTTCGTGCAATCTACCTTCGACATCTTCTTGTAGCCTCTGCATCTACTCTACAAACTCTTCAGCTTTTTCACTTCTTGTCTACTGTTTACCCAAATTTCTAAGCTCATACACACCCTTTGGATTCATCCCAAAAACAATCTCAAATTGACTCATTCCAGTACTTCGGTTTGGAGTGTCATTTTACGGAAACTCAGCCTGACCTAGTGCTAAATCCCACTACTTAGGAATTTGATACACTAAGCTCCTCAATATGTTACCCAAGGTTCTATTTACCACTTCAGTCTATCCATATGTTTGAGGATGGTATGCTGAACTAAAGTTTAGATTAGGACCTATTTTCTTCCAAAGAGTTATCCAACAATGCCCTACAAACTTTGTATCTCTATCAGACGCAATACTTACAGGCAATCCATGTAATCTTACAATTTCTGAAAAAAATGGATTAGCAATATGTGTTGCATCACTAGTCTTCTTACATGTAATGAAATGTGCCATTTTTGAAAATCTATCTACCACAACATAAATGGAATCATTCCCCCTTTGGGTTTTAGGTAACCCCAAAACAAAATCCATGCTAATTGCATCCCATGATCAGAGTGGTATTGGCAATGGATGGTACAATCCTGTATTTTGGCTTCTCCTTTTAGCATGCTAACATATATTGCACTTCTCAACAAACCTCTTAACATCAGTCTACATCTTTGGCCAATAGTAAAAAGTATTTACCTGAGCAAAGGTTTTGTCTTGTCCAAAGTGACTAGATAATCCTCCACTGTGTTTCTCCTTTATTGTGTTTTCCCTCATAAAACATTTGGGAATGCACAACTTGTTGCCTTTAAAAAATAAACCTCCTTGGATGAGATAATCTAACCACTGACTTCTGTTATGAACTATTGGATTTTGTACTGTTGTATAAATATCTTTGAAATATACGTCATCTTTATACATTTCAACCATTTATTCGAATCCTACAACACCGACTTTTAATTCTTTCACAAACGAAATTTACTCGGCTTAAAGCATCAGCAACTTTGTTCAACTCACCACTGGTGTGTTTTATCACAAAAATTAAAGCTCTGCAAAAACTCTACCCACTTGATATGTTTCTGGTTCAATTTTGGTTGATTGTTTATGTACTGTAATGCATGATTGTCAGAATACAATATAAACTCTTTTGGTAGCAAATAACGTCTCCATTTTTTTAAGGCTTGTACAATGGCATAATTTTTTTTATCATAAAAAAAGTACTTCTTCTTAGATTCATTTAGTTTCTCACCGAAGTATGCTATTTATCTCTATTCCTAACTCAAAACTGCTCTAATTGCAACTCCATTAGCATCTATTTCAACTTGAAATACTTTTTCAAAATAAAGTAAAGATAAAACTAGTTTCTCAGTGATTTTCCTCTTCAGAAACTTAAAATTCATGTCTGCTACCTCTGTCCACTTGAATGGTTGTTTAGTCTCCTTAATTGTTTCAGGAATTGGTGCACAAATCTGACTAAAACCTCTGATAAATTTCCTATAAAAACTTGGAAGACCAAGAAAACTTCTTACCTAAAATATATTCCTTGGAATAGACGAGTTCCAAATGCTTAGACTTTCTCTAGGTCCATTTTCAACCCTTGTTTAGAAACTAAAAATCCCAATTAAATTAAATTTTTTTTCATGAAACTACATTTCTTGAGATTTATCAATAGTTTCTCTTTCTGCAAAGTTCTTAAAACCAACTTAAGATGCTCTAGATGTTCTTCTTTAATTCTACTAAAAACTAGAATATCATCAAGATAAACAATAACAAACTTGCCTGCATATTGCTTCAAAACTTCATTCATCAATCTCATGAATGTGCTAGGTGCATTAGTGAGTCCAAAAGGCATCACTAACCACTCATACAACCCACTGTTTGTTTTAAATGCAATCTTCCATTCATCTCCTTCTCTAATGATTATTAGATGATATCAACTCTTCAGATCTATTTTAGTAAAATACTTCGACCTGCTCAAATAATCAATCAAATCATCCATGCGTGGTAAAGGAAATCTATACCTAATAGCGATATTTTTTATGTCCCTAGAATCTGTACACATATGCCATTCACCTCCTTTCTTTGGACTGAGTACTGTTGATACAACATATGGACTAAGACTCTTTCTGATTAGCCTGTTATCCATCAGGTCTTGCACTTTTTTTCAAGCTTTTGCATTCTCTTGAGGAGTTAATCGATATGCGACTTTGTTTGGAAAACTTGCTCCTCGTATTAGATCAATATGATTACTAATACTCCTGATTGGTGGAAATGCATTTGGAAACTCATGCACAATAATATCAGCGAAATCTTTCAACAGAGTTTTGATTTTTTAGGTAAATCATCTAAGTTTGTGGAAGTCAAAATTACCTTAGGTCTCCCTATGATAGAAAAATGCATTTCTTCACCTTTTCCAACCTCTTGCAACAACTCCTTTCCACTCATCATCATAACAGTGTTTCCAGGTGCTCCTTTGTCAGCTTCATCTTTCAATGGCAGCAATGTATGGTTTATTTCCATCCTTCTCCAGAGTATAAGTATTCTTCCTCCCATCATGAATAGCTTTCTAATCAAACTGCCAAGGTCTTCCCAACAATACATGGCATACATCCATTGGCATTACATCACACAATATCAAATCTTTATAAGTACCAATCTATATCTCTACCTTGCATTGTTTTGTCACAGTAATCCGATGTCCTTTCTACAACCATGACACTTTGTAAGGAGTAGGGTGTACTCTCTTCCCTAATCCTAGCTTGTCCACCATCTTTGTAGAAACAAGGTTATTAGTGCTTCCACTATCAATTATCACTTTAGAACATTTAAGTTTGGATTTTCATGTAGTTCTGAATAAACTCTTCCTCTAAGTTGGTTCTTCAGTCTCTTTCTCCGCCTTAAGCAATGCCCTTTTTAACAAAATGGATTCTCCTACTTTAGGGGATTCTTTCTTGTTTGTAATTTTAGGTTTTTCTTCATTTTCCTCAGCCACATTCACATTCCTCTGACTTGTTGTTTTATTATGAGGACAATCCCATGATCCATGTCCTCATTCTCCATATGTGTAACACCGAATATCTCTTCCTCGACCTCTTCCTCAAGGTGGAAATCTTCCTCTATCAAAATCTCCCCTCTGTGGTGGTTTTCTACTTGAACTTCCTGCTTCATTCTGATGTTTCTGAAGCCTTGGTCTGGTAGTTCCTACCTCTTACTGAACTTTTCCCTCTATTCCTTTGATTTTGTTTTGTCAATATCTTCTCTTTTTCCTTCAAACATAATTGATAGGCATCTTCAATGGTCTTCAGACTCAAAAAGATGATCTCATCCTGTATGTCATATCTTAAGCCATTGATATATCTGGCTACCTTCTCCATGTCATCCTATACATGTCCTACTCTGATACTCAATCTATAAAACTCTTTTGTATATTCTTTAACAGACATTCCTTTTTTCCTTAAATTCTGTAACTATTTAAAAATATTTAACTGATAATCTTTTGGCATAAATTTAGCTTTCATTTTACTCACCATTTTGTCCCATTTATTGATCTTTGACTTTCCTTTTCTTGTTCTGGATGTTTGTATTTCATCCCACCAAATAGCTGCATGACCCTTCAATATGGTAACTACAAATTTCACCTTCTTTTTGTCATCAACCTCTTCATAGCAAAATATCTTTCCAATGAGCTGATCCAATCCATTAGCTCTTCTACGTTGAGACTCCCTTCATACGCAGGAATCTCCACCTTTGGTTTTCCACCTACTTTAGCCAACATCTTGATAACTTTGGTAGTTTCATTTTCCTCTTCTTCTTCTTCCTCAAAAGATTCTTCTGCAGCACTGGCAACTGCTTCATTAGGTGTTCTCCTCTAAGAAATCTTCATTGTGTCCATCCTTTTACATAGACTCCGGATCTCCTCCAGCAAAACTGCATTTGCTTCAGGTGTTCCTCGACCTATGCCAGCTCCTCTCCTTGATGGCATGTTTACTCCAATCAACTCAATCTCTATGCTCTGATACCAAAAATGACGCAGGAGGCTAATGAAATCAAGGTGGTAGTCTTAGAAATAGACTATTGGTTACTTTATAAGTGATCAGATCAGTTATAGCGGATTCTCCACGTGGCTTACATTACACTAAGGGCCCCACATTCACTTTTCCTTTGAAAACAGGCACCTCACTCTACGTCGTTGATCTCCCCTCTCCAAATCTAATGGTCATCACTCACCCCGATAAGCAAGACAATCCGTTGATCCTACAACATTGATCGAAGTGTGCTGGATCCAATGATTCACAACAATATTAGCCGGGGAACTTGCACGACGCTTAACCACCCTCACTGAGCCGATAAAGATTATAAATCCTTGATCTATAAAAGTTAAAGTTCGTCTTTGGAATTAAATTCCAAAGGCATGGTGACCCTATATTTGTTGGATAATAGAGGCCATCAAATCCTATGGCTGGCGGGTCTTCAACTTGCACATGGCTTAAAACCAGGCCTAACCCCCACTGTTGACTATGACCAAAAAGTTTGAAATTGAGATCGATAACTATGAATGTGTACGGGTCTCCAACCACGATCAAGAATCTCCACACTTTTCTACCCCGCAATTGATACTAAATGACCACGATTAACACATAAACACTAAGCTTTACAATTAAAATGGGAAAATAGATAAATACCTGATTAAGTTTCAGAACTCAGATTCACAAAGTCTTCACCATAATTAATACACAGTCACACACTGAATCAATTTATTCAATATAATAATAGTTACAGAGTCTTGTCCCTCTCAACTCAATTACAATAATTTATCAGACGTTTGTCTCAATCTCCAAATCCTATCTATCACTCAACTCTCACATCTCACTCAATTCTTAATCATCTTATATAATCCCTTTCCATTAAAATTTCTTCTCTTTTATGAGTCAAATCCTATTCTCACTATACTAACAACTCGATCTCTATTTTAATAAATCTAGCAATCAAATATCTATTTTTAATATTTATTACATATCTATGCTAACAACTTATCCGTTAGTCTAAAATAATACAATTTCCTAATTATTACAATAATGAAGTAAAGACCATTTTCGAGAGATCCAACCCTCTCTACCAAAACTGACTTTTGACCACTCAAGTTAGTGAAATTCAACTCATTTAGCCACAACATCTGAACAAACCATCACATTGCTGGCTAAGTCCAGATGCTCCTTCATTAATAGACTATGCATTTGGAGAAAGAAATGGATCAACTGAATTTATGAGCATAATCAATGCCACGATTAAACTCTTATTTTGATGGACTGAAATTGAATAACTCTATATTATTAATAGAATATGCATTGTGTTGTTGAGCATCAGCTATGAGAAACATCATTAAGCTATTAATTAATATGGTTAAATTAAATTGATGTTTGAAGCATTATACTTATCTTTTAGAATAGTTACAATCTCAATACTTACAAGAAAATCAATATTTTAGCCTACATGAATAATGCAAATTTCCATGTCAGTAGGATGGGCACAAAGTGTAGGATGTATCATCGAAACTCACATTAGTGGAGTTTAGGCTAGAGTGCATGTGGAGCAAGCCTGTCTAGAGATAATGTGTTTGGAGGGATCTATGTAGTTTTTGTTTTGTGGAGCAAGCATCGACTTAGACAAAAATGTGGGGAAAATGCAAACCCCACTTAATTAGCTATAGAGGCAGGGAGATGCATATTAGTTATGACTAAGAGATTAGCAACAATATCATATAAGTCTAGTGCTTGCTTCAGTGTTATTGAAAACAACCAATATGCATTATTTGATACTTAAATATTAGAAATAAAAGCCTCTGGTGCAAAGTGCACTGATCCACAAGCTTCCTTTGCACAATGGAATTCCTCCGCACTTGCACACATATGCCTAATTTGAAATATATTTAGAAATATGAACATATGCATATTTACAATTAAAATATTATCAATAATGTAAGCATAACATATGAATCTTGAATACTAAAATATTAATAATGAAAGCCTTCAATAGGAAGTGTGAAGATCAATCGATAAGGCTTCAAAGCTCCCTCTCTATAATGAACCAATTAAATAGAAATAGTACACATTATTTACAAATAAGATATCATCAGTTATATAAATATAGACAATGTTATTGGAAATAGAAAATATGGATTATGTTTTGATACCAAAATGTTAGCAATGAAAGCCTTCAATGTAAAAAGAAAATATTCGCACAATAAACCTTCTATGGACTTCTGCACATCCTGTAAACGAAGTTTTTGTTCAATGAAATGTTCTTTTGTATAGAATCACTTAAATAACATCAATAAAGATTATTTACAATTAAATTATTTTCAATAATATAAGCATAAACAATGTTATTATCCTCAAAATAAACATTCTCCACACTTTTGCATGTCCTATAAACAAAGATTTTTCTCAATGAAATGTGGTTATGTACACAAGTTTGTGCACACTCCATATAACTTTTACTCAATTGGCTATTGATATGTATTATTTCCAACTAAAATATTATGAATATATTAGAAATAAAAGCATGTAGTGTGAAGTGTAGATATCTGCACAATGAGAATTTACCCGCAAGAGCCTAAATAAAGAGATATTGGAAAATATGAAGATAAGCATTATTTAAAATTAAATTAATAATAATAATTTCATATATACGTCAATGTCTTACTAAAATAGCCACTCGCTTTGGTGGATTCTAGCCTAGAGTGTGTGTGGAGGAAGTGTATCCACATTTTAGCCTCTCTAGAAAATGTTAATTCACATGTGATTAGGACGAGAAAAATGGTAAGATGTATCACATCTACTAACGTTGGTGGAGTCTAGACCAAAACGTGTGTGGAGAAAGCATGTCTAGAGATAACATGTGTGGAGGGAGATATGAATATATCACTTTGTTAAGAAAGTAGTGTGAAGTGAGAATGGGTTGAGGTAAAAATGTGGGTGAAATGTGGACCCATCTCTTCGAAAAATATATATTACAGAGCAATGGAACACATAAAATATTGCAGAAACACAAACACAAAAAATGCATAAACAAGAGAGACAGAGATATATTTGGTTCACCCAATTTTGTTTATGTGAATGGAGAAACAGCTAGTCCTTCCTATTGGGTTGTGTTATATTCTTTCCGCATAGTTAACAGGGGGCTTGAAGGGCACCCACAACCCCACTTTATGGGGTCCGGGGTAGCGCCCTCGAAAATTTTGGTTTTGGACCCTATGTTAGGTTGGGCGGACCCACCTATGGTTTTGTGCATGATTTTCCCACATTTTTTTTGGATGCGATGGTTTTTCGGTCCATGGTATTGGACGTGATGGTTTTTGGTCCATGGTATTGGATGCTTCGGCATGTATAAATATGTATTGTAACATTGAAAGGAACATAATGAAAAATCAAGCTGGTAGTCCCGCTTTTCGGATCTAGGGGAAAATCCATGTGTATATGTGTTTTATGTGTTATGATCTCGCGTTGTTTATTTTTTGTGTTTTACAATTCGTATGCAAGTAATTTTTGTACAGGGTTAAAACCTACATTTGGTATCACAGCATATTTTGCTTCAAGGGGACATCTTTGTTGCTGAGGGGTTTCACTCAGGCCTGTGGTGGACCTTATGCAATGGGAGATCTGTGAGATCGATTCTGGTGGTGAAAGAAGATGGCGAGCAGTGGAAAGATAGAGATCGAGAAATTTAATGGTCAGAGTTTTGAGTTGGGGAAACTCAAGATGGAGGGTCTGCTGGTGGATAAAGACCAGTGGATCGTGGTAGATCCGGGTACTAAACCAATGGGAGTGTCTAATGAAGAATGGAAGAAGTTGGATCGGAAGGCAAAGAGCACAATACGATTGTGTGTCTCAGATTTAGTATTTCTAAATATATCAGGGGAAGCTACAGCAAAGGTTTTGTGGGACAAGTTAGGGACTTTGTACCAATCTAAGTATCTGGTGAACAAACTGTTCCTATGGAAAAAGTTGTATAACCTGAGGATGAAAGATGGAGACTCGGTGATAAACAATATTAATGCATTTAATACTGTGGTAAGTCAGTTATCATCTATTGATATTAAAATTTCAAATGAAGATAAGTGCATCAGTTTGTTGTGTTCTCCACCAGATTCGTGAGATAGTCTAGTTATTGCAATAGGTAGCAATGCAACTACCTTGTAGTTTGATGAAATAGTCTTAGCCTTGCTAACAGAGGAGATGAGATGGAAAAATATGGAGAGCCAAAATGGTGATGCATTTTCTGTACAAGGACGGTCCCAAAACAGAAACAAAAATAAGTCATCGAGTGGGAGATCTAAATTTAGAGAGAGATCTAAATCTCCAGGAAAACATGTAAAGGTGGTGTGTTGGAAATGCGGAAAGGAAGGCCACTTCAAAAGGGACTATAAATCTAAAGCTCCTGAAAAAGGAAAGGGATCTGATGAGGCTCCTTCTGTAGAGATGAAAAACACCTCAGATGAAGGTAGTGATGTGTACTTGGCTTCTTCAAGTACACATGTAGATCAGGAGGCATGGTTGATTGACTCAGGTGCATCCTTTCACTTCACTCCCCATAGAGAGTGTCTGTGAGTATGAGAAATATGATGGTTGTGATGTCTTCTTGGGGAATGACAGGAAGGCTAGAATCATTGGTCGTGGAAAAGTAAAGTTGAAGCTGGAAGGTCGAAGGGTTAGAACACTATCGGGTGTTCTGCATATTCCTACATTAGCCGGAAATCTTATTTCTATTAGTAAGCTGGAAGATGCAAGTGTAAAAATAGTGTTTGCGAAGGATACCTACAAGATGGTTCGAGGAGCACTGGTATTGATGCGGGGAGTTCATATTGGAACTTTATACAAGCTATAATGTGGCGCTATTATTGATGGGCGCAATAGCTATGTGGTTCCTGAAAGTGGAGCTAAAAATCTAGTGGTCTCTGGAGAGAAGACCATGTTGTGGCATCAAAGGCTTGGACATATTAGAGAAAAGGGCCTTTGGATACTTCATGGAAAAGGTATGGTAGAAGGTATGAGTAATAGCTCTCTGGATTTTGATTTTTGTGAAAATTGTGTATACAGGAAGCAAAATCGGGTGAGTTTCCCCTCTGGTGGTAAGAGGGTGAAACATATATTAGTGCTTGTGCACAGTGATGTGTTTGGACCTATGGAGGGTCCATCACTAGGTAAGTTTGTGTACTATGTATCATTTATAGATGACTTCACAAGGAATACATGGATATATTTCCTTAAGAAGAAATCTGAAGTCTTTGATAGGTTTAAATAATTTAAGGCTCTGGTGGAAAGCCGAACAGAGAAGAAGATAAAGGTGCTAAGGACAGATAATGCTGGAGAGTTTTGGAGTAAGGAATTTGAAGAATTCTGAAAGAAGTGTGGTATAGCATGGTAGAAGACTACTCCATATACACCTCAGCAAAATGGAGTTGCAGAAAGAATGAACAAGATGTTGATGGAAAGGGCAAGAAGCATGCTCAGTTGTGCCGGGTTAGGATAGGAATTCATGGAAGAGGCGGTGGATACTGCATGTTACCTGGTCAATAGGTCACCTTCATTAGTGTTGCAGGATAAGACTCCAGAAGAGGTATGGACTGGTAAGAAACCCTCTCTTTCACGTCTGAGGGTATTTGGATGTGATGCATATGTACATGTTCGAAAGGAGAAAAGAACAAAGTTGGATAGTAAATATGAAAAGTGCATATTTATTTGGTATAAGTATGGTTTAAAGGGTTATAACCTTTGGAACCTAGTAACAAGGAAGGTTATGTATAGCCAAGGTGTGGTATTCAGAGAGGTGAAATATGTTATTAAACATGAAGTCCAACAAAAGCAACCTGAGAAGATAGAGTTTGAGCTAAAGGAGGAAGAATGAAACTCTACAACGGAGGAGGAATCAGAAGATGAAGAGCCACAAACTCTGGCTGTGAGAGGATCGGTTAGAGAAAGAAGGCATCCAGAAAGGTATAGTCCATCTGCTTTTTGTTCAAATTTTTCTTTATCTGTCACTGATGATGATCCTAGAATTGTGAAGGAAGCAGTGGATTCAAAGGATGGAAGACTCTGGAAAGAGGCCATGGTTGATGAAATTTCATCTTTGCACAAAAATTAGGCTTGGGATGTGGTGGAGTTGCAAGCTAGAAGGAAATCCATTGGTAGCAAATTGGTGTTCAAAAAGAAGACAAATGCAAAAGGAAAAGTGGAGAAATACAAAGCTCAGTTGATAGCAAAAGGTTATTCCAAGTGTCGGGAATTGATTTTCGTGATATTTTTTCTCCTGTTGCCAAGGTAACTTCTATTAGATTACTTTTATATGTTGTTGTTTCTTTTGATTTTGAGGTAGAACAAATGGATGTGAAGATGTCATTTCTTCACAGGGATCTGGAAGAGGAGATCTGCATGAAGTAACCTGAAGGCTTTGCAGCGAAGGGTAAGAAAGAACTGGTATGTAAGTTAAAGAAGTGTCTATATCGGCTAAAACAGACACCAAGGATGTGGTATTAGAATTTTGATACGTTTATACGAGGACTTGGCTTCATCAGAAGCAAAGAAAATCACTGTGTGTATTTTAAATTAATTGGTGACCATGTTATTTATATAGTCTTGTGTGTGGATGATATGTTGTTCGTTGGAAATGACAAATAAGTTATCCAGGATTTGAAGACCCAATTGTCCTCCAAATTTGACATGAAAGATCTTGGTGCTGCAAACTATATTTTGGGCATGGAAATTAAATGCGATCGGGCAAAGAGGAAGCTCCAGTTAAACCAGAGGAAGTATGTTGAGACAATATTGCAGAGGTTTAATATGCAGGATAGTAAACCGATGAAACTTCCTATTCCTCTAGGTGTGAGGTTATCTGTTGAACAGTGTCCCAAGACATAAGAAGAGGAAGAGGACATGTCCCGTGTTCCATATGAAAGTGCAGTCGGTAGCCTGATGTATGCAATGGTTTGTACTAGACCAGAAATTGCACATGCGGTGGGAGTATTGAGTAGGTTTATGCCAAAACCAGAAAAGGAGCATTCAAGAGTAGTGAAGTGGGTTTTTAGGTATTTGTGTGGTACTAGTGATTATGGTCTATGCTACCAAGGAAGACAAAGATTGGACAGAGTGTTGGATATTCATGGCTTTGTTGATGCAGACTGGGCGGGAGATCGGGATCATAGAAGATCTACAAGTGGGTATGTGTTTAACCTATTTGGAGGTGCAGTCAATTGGATGAGTAAGAAACAATCTGTAGTGGCACTATCAAGTACAAAGGCAGAATACATGTTTGCCACTCATGCAAGCAAGGAAGAAGTTTGGTTGTAGAAATTGTGTTCAAGTATGGGGTTAGTACAGGAAGCTATAAGGATACACTGTGACAGCGAAAGTGCAATTTTCTTGGCAAAGAACCCCGCATATCATTCAAAGACAAAGCACATTGATGTTCAGTATCACTTTGTGAGGGATATGATAGAAGACAGAAAGGTGTTGCTGGTAAAAGTGGACACTTTCAAGAATACTCCAGATGCATTGACAAAATCTGTGAGCTCTAAGAAGTTCTCTTGGTGTAAAGAGACAACGGGCATTTCAGGGCTGGGCAAATGACTAAGCTCTCTTATGGCCCCCTATGGAAAGAAAACAACAAGTGGGATAATGTTGGGTTGTGTTATATTCTTTCCACGTAGTTAATAGGGGGTTTGAAGGGCACCCATAACACCACTTTATGGAGTCCAGGGCAGCGCCATGAAAAAATTTGGTTTTGGACCCTATGTTAGGTTGGGTGGACCCGCCTATGGTTTTGTGCATGATTTTCACACATGTTTTTTGGACACGATGGTTTCTCGATCTATGGTATAGGACGCGATGGTTTTCGGTCCATGGTATTGGATGCTTGGGCATGTATAAATATGTACTGTAACATTGAAAGGAACATAATGAAAAATCAAGCTAGTAGTCCTGGTTTTGGGATCCAGGGGAAAATTTTTGTGTATATGTGTTTTTTTTTTTTTCTAAATTAAGACTACTGCTATATTAAGGAAAAGAAAATATGTACAGAGTTTTACTTTCTGCGAGGAGGCCGAAGCCAGTCCTCAAGCATAAACAGCTTAAACCGTATCATGAGACAGAGTCCTTTATAGTTCTTGGAATTTAGACCCAAAATGACAAAGACTTCATATCCCCTGGCCAGACAGAGCCGGTTTACATTATGAACCATTAAACTGAAATAGCAAATTGCTGAAGCCTGAGGCTTGCAGCAAAGACCTGACCCAAAAACATGAAAAAGACCCCAAAAACACAGCATGAAATGCATTAACATGACGGTAAGAAAAACTAAAACAGAGCACCCGTGACTTAGACCGGCTGGTTGGATGTGGCCTCCTGCCTTCCAGTATCTGGGCTTGGCGGGCCGAGCCAAATCACCGACTCGTCCTCGTTCTGGAGCGGGTGTCCCTGGGCTGGCGAAGCACGACCATTGAAGACCTCCACCTCCATATTTGAATTGGGCGGTGGCAGGACCTCGTGTACAGAGGCGGCGTGAACGGTAATGCCCTGTCTTGGAGCACAGGAGCTGTAAACATTCATCTCCACATTGGAAATGGGCAGCGGCTGGACCTCTTGCACAGAGGCTTCATGGCCCGAAGTTTCCTGAATTGCTTGCTGGGCAGCGTAACGACGAGTGCGATACACCAGACCTTCCATATCGGCCAGGAAGATGTCGCTGTCTTGGACAATTTCCACTGTAGGGGAGCTGGAAGTAGTCCGGCCAGGCTCCTCTTCAGAGATGAAGACTGTAAAGGTGACCACCACTTCAGGGCGAACAAGGCGGCTGGGAAAACGAAATCTGAAGGTCTGGTAGGTGCCCTGAGGAAGGAGACACTCCTGCTCCGAGCTAGAGGACGAAGGTGGCTCTACAGCAATTGGCGCAATTGGGTGTATATCGTCTATAATCACACGGGTGCCAGACCTTCCCCCACGCCTAGGAATCCCTCTACTGCGCGGCATGGCTTGAAGGAGAAGCACTACCAAACCCTCAGCGAGCCCTTGAGAAGTTGCAGACAGGATGCCTTCCCTCAGAGCCCTTAAAGTAACAATAGGATGGTTCTGCGTTGTGATTGGCATTTCCAGAGCCATATAATACTCAACCTGCAGTTTCAACACGGGGGAAAGGCTTTGGGCCTTTCTCCCCTTTCGCATCAGAGCTTGAATCGCCATGCTTGGCGTTAATGCTGCGTCCTCCCTTTTTTGCCGCAGACCAAGAACCATAAACCACTGCATTAACTCCCTGAGCCTTGTACAGGCTGCCTTGTACAGGCGCCGGCGTTCTCTTCCGCCTACAGGTGTCATGGCGCATGCCATGGTGAGGGGCTATTAAAGACACCCGCATCCGGGTGCGAGGTTTGAATCTGAGAGATTTCCTGAGAGATAATTGCCCTCAGATTATCTACTTGATCGCTGGAAGGAAGATTGTCTACAGCTCCTTCGAAATGGTTTTCTTTTGCTTCCACTCCAAGGTTGGCTATTATGTCGGCTAGCTTGTTTCCTTCCCGTCTGATATGCTGGAAAGTGATAGCCTGATGCATGGATATCCAGTGGTTGATCAGCTCAAGCCTCTGGGACATTCTCCAACTGCTGCTTATTTTGTGAACCGGGGATCCATGCTGAAGCTTTGTGGCCATTCTGATTATTATCTGCGAGTCCCCTTCTACAATGAGGGGGAAGAAATTCTTCCGGTGTGCTATTTCGAGTCCTCTCCATAGACCTTCCAATTCCGCAGAATTATTTGTATCCCAGCCTATCGAACCCATGAAGATGCTTAGAGGATGACCATTGTGATCCCTGAACACGCCTCCATACCCTGCTTGTCCGGGGTTTCCTTTGGAGGCTCCGTCGAAGTTGAGTTGAATCATGCCTGCCGGAGGAGGATTCCAGGAGCTTGCTTCCTGTCTGTGCTTATTTGGATTTCTATCTTTAGTTGAGTGATGGTTTATACTCATTTGCCAGTTATCCCATATGGCTTTTTCTTGAGGTAGAGTGGGAAAGTCGTCGGGATGCCATTCCTTGAGCGAGAGAGTCTCCTTGATATTATTGTGGACAAGATTCCACAGTTGTTCCAGCTGCAGCCCTTGATCCTTGAATATTCTACGATTGCGCTCTTTCCACAAATTCCACATTAGGAGGCCTGGGATGAGTATCCATAACTCATTGAGAATGGGACTTTGAAAGGGAGCTTGGCTTCCATTGTCGATTGTTCCTCTGAGGTCGTTTGGCACTCTTCTTTCCTTTTGACATCGGAATGCTATCTTCTCCCATAGTTTCTTTCCCATTTCACAGTTCTGCATGAGGTGTATTGTTGTCTCTTCCTCCTTTCGGCACATGTAGCACATGGATGGGCCAGAGAAATTCCTTTTTCTGAGTTTGTCCCAAGTTAAAACCCTGTTATGACAAAGAAGCCAAAGAAATGTGGACACTTTCGGCCAGTTGTTTTTATGCCATACTTTTCCCCATACCTTATCTTTGTGCATTTGCCCCTGTATGATTATGTTATAGGCTTCCTTGGTCGTGAAAACTCCTCTTTCTCCATGTCCCCATCTTAAGATGTCCGGTTCATCCGAGACTCTTATCTGCCTTTTTTGAAGTTCTGTTTCGAGGAGTTGATGTATCTGTTCTGAGCCATGCGGGAGGAGTTGATGTATGTCTTTCCACTTCCTGTAGTTTTGAGGAGCCTCAGATGTCCAGCATTGATTAACTTTGGCTTGATGGTGAATTCCTCTTGCATTATCTGGAAGACCTTGAAGTATGTCATTTATTTTTGGCATCTGTTGCCACGAGTCCTCCCAAAACCGTGCTATATTCCCACTTTTAATTTCCCAGAAGCAGTGTTCTTGGATGAGAGATCGATTTTGTATGGCTGCGTTCCAGATAGCTGATCCCGAGTTTGTCTCAGTCATGCGAAGTCTTTCCTCCAATGGATGGTTGCTGGCGTACTTGGCGGTCCAGAGGGAAGCCCATGGTGTGCTAGGATTTGCCAACCATCGCCACCAGATTTTGGCTCCCATTGCTTTGTTATTATGCTCGGGATCTCTTAGACCTATGCCTCCTGCATGTTTGGGTAAGCATACTTTCTCCCACTTTAGAAGAGCCCATTTTCGATTCTGTCCTGAGCCTCCCCATAGAAACCTTCGCTGTAGGTTCTTGATTTCTTTTAGGACCCATTTGGGGGCTGCTAAAATGGAAAAGAGATACAAAGGCATTGATTGTAGAACTGCTTTTATTAGGACTATTCTGCCAGCGATGTTCAGAGATCGATTTGTCCACAGAAGCAAACGGTCTTCTAGTTTTTCTAAGAGATGCCTCCAGGAGGAATGCTTGAGAGCAGAGCTCGTGAGTGGGGCACCTAGATATTTAGAGGGCAGAGAGGCGGAGGTGAAACCCAGGATGCGTTCGATAGCTCTTTGAGTGGTGACAGGGGTGTTGAAGAAGTATATTTGGGATTTGACATGATTGATGAGGGCACCTGAAGCTTCAGAGAAAGTGGAAAGAAGGGATTTTATGAGGCGGGCTTCTTGGACCGAGGGATGGGCAAAAAGCATATTGTCATCTACAAATTGCTGGTGGGTGTGGACCGGGGAGTTGTGAAAAGAGAGACCTCTTAGCTTTCTGTTGGTCTTGGCTGCTGTAATGCTTCTTCCCAAGCCTTCAGCCATGATAACAAAAAGGAAAGGAGATAAGGGGTCTCCCTGCCTTATGCCTCTAGATGGTCGAAAAGTGGCTGAGGGGATGCCATTAATTAAAACTGAGAAGAAAGCAGATGATATTAAACTGTAGATCCATCTAATCCAAGCGGGAGCAAAGCCAAAAGCCGTTAGCACTTTGTGAATATAAACCCAGCTTAGGCTGTCAAAAGCCTTGGAGAGATCTAGTTTAAGCAACATACCTGGTTTTTTTGTCACCTTTAGAGAGTGAATTAACTCATGGGTGAGAATGATTCCATCTGTGATTTGGCGTCCTTCAACATAGCCAGATTGCTCAGGCGAGATGATGAGGGGAAGAAGCAGTTTGAGCCTGTTGGCGATGACCTTTGAGATAATTTTGTAAATCATGTTACAGAGTGCGATGGGTCTGTATTTGTCCGGTTTGTTGGAGTCTTCTCCTTTGGGAACTAAAGCAATGAAAGTAGCATTTAGTCCTGGATACATCCACCTGAGCTCTCTGGATTCCTCTACCACCTGCCAGACTTCATTGTTTATCAGGTCCCAGAAACGGTGGAAGAAGTTTGCCGTGAAGCCGTCCGGGCCGGGCGCTTTTCCTTCTTTCATCTGTTTTGCCGCCTCTTCAACTTCCTGCATAGTGATGGGTTGAATCAGGAGATTGTTGTGCTCCTCCGTGATGACCTTGGGTATGTTCTGAGTGAGACGGTTGATTGCTGGCATTCGATTGATTTCGGGCTCTTTGTAAGCTTTTGTGAAGTGGTTGGTGAATTCCTTTTCTATTCCTTCATGTGTTTCAATCTTCTCTCCCTGCTCATTGTTAACATGAGTAATTTGATTTATCATTCTTCTTTGGACTGTAGTTTTGTGAAAGAATTTGGTATTTCTTTCCCCGCTTTTGAGCCATCTTATACGGGATTTCTGCCGCCACAAGATTTCCTCTTGCTTTGCTCTTTCTAAGATCTTTGATTCTATATCTTGTTCTTGTTTGGAGAGTTCCTCTGTTCGCCCACCCGTGATAATTGTTTGTTGTATTTTCTTCATTTCTGTCTGGAGTTGGGCCTGAGCTGCAAAAATGTTGCCGAATGTCTTATGGTTCCAGTTTTTGATTTCCTTTTTGAGATTTTTAAGTTTTTGTTGGAACCTGGCCATTCTTGAGCCCTCGGTTGGATTGAAACTCGTCCAGCATGTTCTGACCACCTTCTCAAAATCTGGATGAGAGAGCCAAAATTCCTCAAAACGAAAAGGGCGTCTGAGGTCTCGACCAGGCCTGTTCCATTGGAGTTCTATGGGCCAATGATCCGATCCAGAGCATGGGATTATGGAAGCTGTAAATTCTCCCCCAATATGAGTAGCATTATCAGAAATGAGGAACCGATCAAGGCGCGATGCTATTTGTTGCGCTCCTGTTCTCTTATTTGTCCAAGTGAAGATTCCGTTGCTGGTTGGGACATCCATAAGCCAGTTGCTGTTTATGAAGTTCTTTAGAAGACCGTCATCACTATTTGAGTTGCTTCTGCCTCCTCTTTTTTCGTCCATACTGGCTATCAAGTTATAATCTCCTCCAGATATCCATAGAGGAAGAGGCCGATCTCTATTGAGTTCCGATAATGTATTCAGAAGTTGGTTTTTTTGGGTTGTTTCCTGTGGGAAATACACATTAGTTAGCGTTCCATGAGCATTCGTACCTGAGAGATGGAATGTGGCTTGAATGAAGTTTCTATTAGCTTGAGTATTGCTGAGGTGTATTGTCCGGGCATCCCAGAGAATGGCTAAGCCTCCGGATGCGCCATGTGCATCTACTGCTGTCACTAGCCCTCCCGGCCAGGCCTTCGCAGCTATTCTTTCCAGAACTGCTGAGTTACATTTCGTCTCCTGCAAAAAAAGAATGCTTGGTTTTTCTTGCTTCAACATGTTTTTTAGGATTCTTCCTTTTTTGGGGCCGTTAAGCCCTCTAATATTCCAAGAGATTAACTTCATTGAGAAAGGTTGGGGTGGGCATTGAAGTACTTAGTCAGTTTGGCATATCGCCCTGACTCCACCAGAATCTCTCCTATCTTGATTGTTCTTTCTAGGGTGGTCTTCCGTCCCCTTTTTTTGCTATCCTTTGATTTAAACTTGCCGTCCCATGGACTGCCAATCTGTACCCCTAGAGAATATTTCTTCTGTGCTCTTTTTAATACTGCTATTAGATTATCCACCTGCTGTTCCGGGATTTTTTCAAAGTTCTCTGTACTGCATGCTTGTTCTAGACCTGGGATATCCAGCTCCCCGATGTCTAGGGTCTCCAGGTCCTCGTCCATAACTTGGGGCGATTGAAGAATGTCTTCAGTTTCTGTCGAAACTCTTCCACTTAGTTGTGTGTATTCCATATCCATTTTTTCCGTTGACTTTGACATATTATTTTGATGCTCTTTCCGGTGCTCTTGATGGGCGATATTTTTCCCTCCTTGCATTGATGTTTCCCCCGTTTGGTGTTGCCGGGGTGCTTCATCTTTCTCCTGTTCCTCGTCCGAACCCTTCTCAGCTATTTTGTTTAGAGGATCGAATCTATTGCTGGATGCTGCCTTGTAGCCAGGGTTTGCCTTGGGATTATTGGCGGGCTTTCTGTTTCCTCTTCTTCGATTGACAACCTTTGTGAATCCATCAGGAGAATGATTGCTCGATTTATCCGGCATAGAGGTTGGCTTATTTAGTGGGCAATCTCTATACAGATGTCCTATTTCATGGCATTTTCTACAACGAAAGGGAACCTGTTCATAGTCTATGACTTGAACCCATTCAGAGTCTTCGTGAAAGAAGCTTACCGTATCTGGCAAAGGTTGTTTGAGATCCATGTAGACACATATTCGGGCATAGGAGATCTGCTTGCGAAGTCTTGTTTCCTCTGCTATTCTGACAAATTCGCCAATAGCATTGCCAATCTCCTTCAGTGAAGTTTCCTCCCAATATTCCATAGGCAAAGAGTAAAGCCTTATCCAGACTGGCGCTGCACTCAAATCCTCCTTGTCTGGGTTGAATCTTTCCACCCAGCCTTTGAGAAACAGGCCCGCCGAGTTGAAGAAGTATGGCCCTCCTTCCAGGATTCTGGTTCGATCTTCTAAACAGTTGAAAACAGCAGTGAAGAAGCCCTTTGCTCCCAGATGCAGAGTTATGTCCCCTTTTGGATGCCAAACAGTGCTGATCCAAGCCCTTAGAGCTCGTTCTGTGGGCCAAATCCCTATAAACTTGCCGATCAATGCGTGATCCCGCATATACTGTATTCGTGCGTTGATTCTTTCGCTTGGGAAGTACACCTTTGGTCGATTAGCAGCAACAGGTTTGCAGGTTGAAGAACTTGCTTTATTCCTGGTCTCTGTCTCAGAATCTTTATCCCTCTGCTGACTGTTTTGCCTGGTCCCTTCGCTGACCTCATTTAGTTTGTCTCCATCTGCCGTTTGCCGTTCTCTCGCAGTCGGAGAGGGGGGAGGCTCATGGTCCTCCCCCTGAGGGGGAAACATAGTTCCGACGCTTATGAAGCCGTCCACCAGCGCTCTGCTACACCGGTGATTGCCGCAGATCTCTGGCTCGACAGACCTGCCGCCTGCAGGGTACTATCAAAACCCTAGGAAGACCCGTGATGTTCCATTCGCCTCTCCTCTTCCCTGCTAGTTTTGTGTATATGTGTTTTATGTATTATGATCTCACATTGTTTTTTTTCTATGTTTTAGAATTCGTATGCAGGTAATTTTTGTATAGGGTTAAAACCTACACTTCCTTTATATTATCCAGCAAAATGAAGAGATACAACCTACAACAAATCCATTGTAATTTCCTCTTCACTCTCACACAGTATCCTCTCTCTTACGCGCTCAGAATATGCATATGTATAGTCGAAATACAATTCCATCATATATAGAAACATGTTTCCAGCTAGGTCAAAAAACCCTAAATTAAACACAACTTCTATGGTGAGATCGTTTGCCTAATGAATGGCTAAGATTGAATACGAAATTACAATATTTTACAAGTAAAATTTACATTTTTTTAGCTTCGAGGGCGCTTCCCCCGAATCCCCACCAAGGGGGGCTAATAAAATCGATGTCTGCCCCTCACACACCCCCATGACCATGGTCAAGAAGGAATAGTTGCCATCTCATTACAAACATGGATCCAAGATGGCAATACTTCTAAATAAAGAAGATAATGAGGCTCCACACCCAACAATCTACATTGATTATAGAAACTCCACCACTGCTTCATTTTCTCAACAATGATTCCACTTTGGACTTGGTTCTTTCTCATCTTCATCATCATACTTTAAAACAAATTGAAAACAATTAAAATCTCAGTTTCTCCCTAGTTACAACTTTTTCTAACATATATGAAGGATTCTTACTAGTGTGTATATTTTCCATCTTCAATTGTCCATCCTCCAACACTGATAGTATGAAATGGTACTTGAGTTGTATATGTTTAGTCTAGGAATGAAATGTTGAGTTCTTTGCAAGATGAGTGACACTCTGGTTGTCACTATATAACTTTCCCATATTCTCCTTACCCAATTCATCCATAAACCTTTGAAATCAAATCATTTCTTTACTAGCCTCTATAGCAACAACATACTCTTCTGCCGTCATTGAAATTGCAAGAACACTTTGTGTTTTTGAAACCTAACTGACAGTTGTTCCACCTACAGTGAACACATACCATGTGGCTCTCCTCATGTTATCTCTATCACCTACCATATTTGCATCAACATATCCATGTAGAGTAATGTTTGAACTATGAAAGTATAATGCTTGATTTGTGGAACCTCTCAAATACCTGAGAATCCACTTCATTGCCATCCAATGTTCTTTTCCTAGATTTTTGATGTAACTACTTACAACTTCCTCTGCATGTGAAATATCATGCCTTATGTAGACCATTGCATACATTAATCTTCCAACTACTCATGCATATGGAACGTTAGACATATAATCCATATGTTCGTTAGTCTTGGGACACATATCCTTGCTTAGTTTCAAATGGCTAGACAAAGGCGTACTAACTGGTTTTGCATTTTGTATAATACATGTTTCCAACACCTTTTATATGTACCCACTTTGAAACAATGTTAATTTGTGATTTTGGCTCTCTCTAGTTATTCTCATACCAACGATTTTTTTTTCAGCACCCAAATCTTTCATTGAAAGTGAATTTGTCAATTTTCCTTTGAGTGCATTTATATTATGCATGTTAGACCTTGCAATAAGCATTTCATCTACATACAATAAAAATATAATATAGCTACCATCATTTTTCCTTTTGAGATAAACACAATAATTAGAGTGACATCTAGTATAACCTTTCTGAGACATAAACGTGTCAAATTTTAGATACTATTGCATTGGATCCTTTTTTAAGCCATACAATATCTTCTTCAACCTACACACTAGTTTGTCCTTCCCTTTGACCTAATATCCTTGTGGTTGTTGCATATAGATCTCTTCCTCCAAATCCCCATGGAGAAAAGCAATATTTACATCTAGCTTCTTAAGATGCAAATCTTTTGCTGCTACTATACTTAAAATAGTTATGATTGAAATCATTTTAACAACAGGATAAAATAATTCAACAAATTCTATATCTTTCTTCTATGAAAACCCCTTCACCACAAGCCTAGTTTTATACCTTTTCTATCCCCATCTTCTTTCTTCAACCTGGAAACCAAACTTTCTGCAATGCTGTCTTCCCTACAGGAAATCTAACTAAGTCCCAAGTTTAGCTATGTACAAGGGACTCCATCTCTTGTTTCATCTATAGCTCCCACTTCTTCTTGGTTTAGTGAAGGAGAGTATCATTCGGAGGGTCTACTTATCCTGGTAGATTTTCTAACAACACTTTCAGGTGTTTGAGGTGCATATTGTTGTTTTGGGTGTTGTTGTTATTGTGGATGTTGATCATTATGATATTCAGACATGTTTATTTTGTCTGTGATCTCGTCAAGCATTGTGTATTCTGTATTTTGTTTTTTCTATTTCTTTTCTTGCATTTGATCCTTGTACAAGACCCTTTCATTGAATATGACATCTCTACTCCTAACTATTTTGTGATTTTCATAATCATAAAAGTAATAACCAAAACCATTAGCAACATATCCAATAAAAGTACATTTCTTTGATTTTTCCTGAAGCTTTGTTCTATTTTCATTATTAATGTGGACAAAGGCTTCACAACTGAATGTCTTTAAAAATGAGTAGTTTACTTATTTACATGTTCATGCCTCCACTGGAATACCGTCATTCAAGTAACTTGAAGGCCCTCTGTTTATTAGATAAAAAACAATATCTACAACATTTGCCCAAAATTTTAAAGGAAATCCTACGTAAAATCTCATGCACCTTGCATGCTACATGATTGTCTTGTTCATCCTTTTTAACACATCATTTTCCTGTGGTGTTCGTGGAACTGTCTTTTCTCTGGAAATTTCATGCTATGAACAATACTTATCAAAATCTTTTCTACATTATTGACCTGCATTTTCTGATTTGAGACACTTTAAATTCTTTCATGTCTCATTCTCAACCAAATATTTCCATTTCTTAAAGATATCAAATACATAAGATTTATTTTGAATACAATAAATAAAGGTTTTTTTTCTTGAATCCTAAATAAAAGTAACATAATAATGAGATCCGCGAAGAGATGATACCTGAGCAGTTCCCCATACATATGTATCCACAAGCTCTAATTTTTCTCTCTTCTTTACTTTCCTAACTTTGAGGAATATGACTTCCTTTTGTTTTCCATAAACACAATTGTGACACAAATCCAAATCAACATGCTTCAAACTTGGAAACAAATTTCTCAAGTAAAGAATCTACATCGCCTTCTCTCTCATGGTCCAAGCCTATGATACCATAATGTTTTATATTCTCTCATGGAGGTTAAAGCATTAACATAATTAGAAATACAGTTGCATGCATAAATTGTTCTAACCTTTTCTCCTTTTTCTCTTACCAGGGCTCCTTTAGTGACCTAACAGGTTTTATCTATAAAAGTATTTACACAGCCTTCACCTCCCAATTGCCCTGTTGAAATTACATTTTTCTTCATATCTAGAACATGCATGACCTCCTTCAATAGCTATTGGTTTCCATTATCTTATTTAATGAAAACTTTACTCGTTCCTATGATTTTATAGGGTTTATGATCACTCAAACAAAACTATCGAAAGTCTTGTTGAACATAATCATGAAAATGTTTCCTATCAAGTGTAGAATGGAATGAGGCTTCCGAATCTACCACCCAGGAATCAATAATATTTTCTATTGAAAAACTCAAAGCATATTTTAACACATCACTTGTCACATTCACTTCATGAATTTTTTCTTATTATGCGTCTCCCTCTTTTCCCTTCTGATACTTACAATCTTTCTTTAAGCATCCTTTCTTCCCGCATTTCCAAGACACTATCCCCAATCTAGACTTGAATCTTCATTTCCTTTACTTACTATGATATCCTCTTCTTTTTCCTCTTTCCATTTTCCTTCCCCTAGTCTCTATGGTAAAAACATTGCCTGATGTCTCACCAGAGCTTTTTTGTCACATTTCCTCCCTAAGGATTGCACCAACAACATATCAAAATTTAAGGTACTAGATCTACAGATAGATCTACTAATGCCCATAACTAAACCATTCCAAATTTTTGTAAATGATAACAAAATAACAAAGCCATAACTTCATCATCAAAATTTAGTCCTAGGGATCCTAACTGACCGATAACCATATTAAATTCATTTAAATTATTAGAAACTAATACACCTTCTTCCATATTTATATTAAATAAATGCTTCATAATAAATACCTTATTTGAGGGTGAGGATTTTCATATAGTTTGGTCAATGCTGACATTAAACCCTTTGTTATCGTTTCCTTTGAAATATTAAATGCTACCAATGTCGCTAGGCACAGTGGTATAGTTCCAAGTTCATTTTGTGGAGAAAATCCCATTTTGTGTCTGTCATATTCATCAACATCATTGTTTTTACACTCAATGGTAGGTACAGATCTTTCTAATATGAATAATATTATATATGCATCTTCCAGAGCTGGTAGTTTTAGTTGTCAAATTTCTTAACCCTAGACCTACCATCTTCTTCCATTTCTCCCACTCAAACAATGAACCCTTCTCTATTGTGATTTTATCACTCAAATAGACCTTCGTATGTGATACTAGTTGTTTGAAAATTATATATTACAGAGGAATTGAACACATAACATATTGTGGAAACACAAACATAGAAAGTGTATAAAACAAGAGAGACATAGATATATGTGGTTCACCCAATTTGGGCTACATCCATGGATAAATGGTTAGTCCTTCCTTTATATTATCCAACAAAATAAAGAGATACAACCTACAACAAACCCACTGTAATTTATTCTCTTCTCTCACTCAATCTCCTCTCTATTTCTTGCTTAGAATACACGTATTCATAGCCGCAATACAATTCCATCATATATAGTGAGGAGTTTCCTTCTAGGGAAAAAAAACTAAATTAAAGATAACTTCTACCGTGAGATCATTTTCCTAATGAATGACTCATATTGACTATGAAATTACAATATTTTACAAGGAAATTTTACATATATTTTTAGCTTGAGGGGTGCCATCCCTGAACCCCCGCCCGCCTGGATGCCATGATGGTGATCAAATAGGCAACGGTGTCGCCCCATTATGAAATGGGGTCCAACACAGCAATACCTCTGAATAAAGAAGATAATCAGGCTCCACACCCAACACCCACTTAATTAGTTATAGAGACGAGGATATACACATTATTTAAGACTAAAATATTAGCAATAAATATCTTAGTGGCAAGCGCGATGATCTACATATTGAAAGCTTCCTCCACACAATGGACTTCGTCCGCACTTCCACACATATGCCTAATTTGAAACAAATTCTGAAATACGAACATATGAATTATTTACATTTAAACTATTTTTAATAATATAAGCATAAATTATGCATTTTTAATACTAAAATAGATGAAGGCTTCAAAATATTTCTCTACACAGGAGACTTCCTCCGCTCTTCTAGAAATATGCATAATTTCAAAGATATACAGAAATACGAACACATGAATTATTTACAATTAAAATATTATCAATCGTATAGGCATAAAGTATGCATTCTTAATACTAAAATATTAGAAATTAAAGTCTTCAATGAAAAGTCTAGATAACCACAAAATAAAGGCTTCAAAGATTACTTCCCACCATGAGTCAATTAAGTATCAACAAAATGCATTATTTACAACGAAAATGCTACTAATAATACAAGCATAGTCAATGGAATATGGAATAGAAAATATGGAATATATTTTGATACTCGAATATTAGAAATCAAAGTCTTTGATGTCAAATGGAAAGTTCCACACAATTAAAACCTGAAAGCTTCTTTTACACAATGAACCTTCTTTTCACTTCCACACATCCCATAAACAAACCTTATGCTCAATGAAATGTAGTTGTGTACATAATCACTTAATAGGAGTAGTATGCATTATTTATAATGAAAATATTATCAATAATATAAGCATAATAAAAAAAATTATCCACACAATGAAAACATGAAAGATTCTTCTACATAACGGACATTCTCCGCACTTATGAACGCCCTATACACAAAGCTTCCTCTCAATGAAATGCAGTTTTGTAAAAAACGTTTTATGCACTCTCCACAACGTTGACTCATTTGACTATGGATATGCATTATTTATAACTAAAATATTGCAAAAAATATTGGGAAAAAAAATGTTTGATGCAAAGTGTGAACATCGACAGAAATAGCACTTTTGCACAAGAGCCTAATGATAAGCATTATTTACAATTAAAATATTTTCAATAATTTTGTATACGTCAACCTCTTTCTAAAATATAAAAAATAAAATCCTTTAATGCACACATACTTATCAATTAATAATAAATTCCAATGAGTAGCTACTTCCTGTGCACTTCCACACAAGAGCCTATACAAAGACTTATTGGAAAATATGAAGATAAACATTATTTACACTTAAAATAAAACCAGTAATGTCATATACATCAATCTCTGACTAAAATATTAGCAATAAAATCCTTTAATTCTTTAATCAATTAATAATATGACTAATTGAAAGGTGTTATTGAGTATGAAAGTAGCTTCCACATTGTGAAAAAAATTATGGAAAGAGAATCAACTAAATAGCAGTAGAGGAATGGACTATGTTGCATTGCAGTTATTCCCTATCTTGTTTCTGTATCACTTATTCAAAAATTATTTCTAAAATTTGTTCTACCCACTTATTCAAGTTCATTTGACCATTATTTATCAAATCAGATATTGATTATTTACCCTTTCAAAGTATATTCATGTGTAGAATGGTATATATATTCCTTACTTTCTTTAAACATTGCTTCGTGGAATTTTTCATTTTTCTTTGGAAAAACAATTCTTTTACTTGTGCAATATTTAATCAATTTATTGTGACACACATTTTTAAGTAGTTATCCAATTTCCTACATCACCACTCTTGAATCTCATTTAATATTATTATTTACACATGTATGAAATTACAATAGATGTCTTAGATTGTTTACCATTGACAAAAAAAACCAACATTGTAATCTAAGGTGTTATATGAGATAGAACTTACCAGTTACTTGTATAAGAAATACATAGTATAATGTATAGAAAAAAATTGAAAAAAATACACATATGTACACACTGAAAGAGGGACGAGAGAAGTAGTATTGGAGGTAACAATATGTAGTCTTATATTTCAATAGATCAAGCACCCTCTACCCTTTATAAATGAAATAAATTTTTTTACATCATGATTACATATATTTTAATATTACTTTACTTGGTAGGTAGTTACAACAAATTTTAACTATCTTGGTTAGTTTACCTAACGCAATGATCCACCAAAACACTTATATATTTGATTCATTTCCATGGTAAATTGATAATTACAATGGTCCGTTAGGTGACATAATCAGCTAATCGCTCCAACATATATCCAAACACTCCTACTTTATGCAATGTGGAAGCACTAATATTCAAACAAATATTCCATTCCAAACATTTCCAAATGACTTAATATTTTTTTGTCAAAATGTGTAACATCACCTCCTCTCACATCTACTCAATTTCACCATCTTACCCAAGGTAAACATGAGATGAGGGGTCACTATGATATGACTCAACCTCCTAGATGACCTTAATGAAATGAATTTGACACACCTAGAGCTTACATACCTCCCCCAAGTGCCAGAGGAACCCTAGGAGTAACCCAACCTTGACAAGTGTCCAATCCCTCAGACCACTCACCTTTTACCTAACATAGAATCGTGATCACTCCCTTGCCAAGGCCTCCATGTAACTATGGGCTCCCAGTCGCTCCCATAGGCTTGCATCAGTGAAAATGTGGCCTTTTTCGAACAGTGTTGTGCCAACGACTGTGAGAATTAAGGCTACTTTCCAAGGTTGGAGATTAGCCTCTGCCTAGAAATCTAGGGAATTATAATCCTTGTAAGCTAAAGAATAGAACTAAGGCTTGACCTTACCATCCCCAACCGCTACTAAAATTGTGTCAAGCACTAGGTAGATATGAAACCTACAGGTCTTGAATGAAAATCTGAACATAAGGGACTCAAAAGCTATCTAATGTTTAACAAGAACGGTCTCTATCTTCTCAAATTAGTTATCATAACATCAATTAGGTATTACATTCATTATTTATTCAGTTATGAGTGAAAACATGAAAAGAGCCATGATTAAGATCTGTCACAAAACCATGCTTATAACTAGCATATAACCAGATAAGTAGCCATAACACAACAACCATTACAGCCACACAATAACAAGTACATTTTCTTACAAAAAGAAAGAGAAACATAGCTTTTATTAGTCGTATTCAATTACCAAGTGGGTTTTGGACTTGTGCGTTCCACCTGACCATAGATTAGCTAAGTGAGATCTCTCTTCAGCCAATCACTGGCATGCCATATTCGAAGTGTAAATGTGTGATCGCATGGGATAAACCCATCTAAAGACAACAATGGAATCTAAAGGTTAAACCACCTCCACCCTTAGCATATCATGACCTCACCTAAACCGGTGTTGAGATCACAAAACAAACCAAGATTGGATGCCTCATAATTTCTTCGCCATCCTTGAGGATGTTTCTTGTCTCCACCCTCACGCTTTAGCATGTATCCTTCCATGACTAGTCAAGGGATTCCAAGGCCTTTGGAAATTTTCGAAGACCACTTCACCTCGGATTCTAAAATCATCTGGCAATCCAAAACTCAAACTGATAAAGAATCCCATCGCACCATTGATATCCGAAAATGGAAAGTCTAGGCTAAAATCCACTATCAAAACTAGGAAAAATGCATGCCAATGACAAGAAAAGAACTAAATACCAACATGCACATACCATGCATGCTACAAATAGCTAGGAAATCACATATTCAATTTGTTCCTTGGAATTATTCCTTCTGAAGCAGCTAGATCCTTGCCTTCTTGTCCTTTCCTTGTACTTATTTTCTTTTCCTTTCCTTTCCTTTCCTTTAATTTATTTCTTACTTTCTTTCTCCTCTTGGTGATTTCCCCTCTTTGAGACAAATTTTAACACTAAACTAAGAAAAGGCTAACAAAATCTGTCAACTCATGCTCTAAGGTATTTTTATTGATGAGGCCTCTAATTTCTTAAATTTTCTATTATTTTCATTCATTTTCCTCCTCACATGCCATGCCAGACCTTTCACCTTCCTTTCCACCTAATTTCCATTATTTTCATAAATAATGTGCCAAAATACCTTTCTTCCTTTCCAAATCCTTAGCCATTGCCTCTGCTAATTTGCCCTTAGCCATAAAACACAACAAGTGATGCCCACTATGATATTTTTCCAAACATTGAGCTTGGAATAAGTTTCCCTTTTGTGTGGTAGTATTTTACCTTTATTCACTTTTATTACACGAACTTTTAACCAGGGTTGTTACACACCCATTGCACTTACAAAAACACTGTCCTTGGTGTTAAACCACACCTGGACCCAGAAAAACAACTAAAGAGCAAAAAAATACCACCTAAGTGTCTTTATAGCCTAGTTTGTTGAACTATTTACAATAAAATCCTCCTCAAAAGAAAAACCATCATCTAAAATGTGACTACCTTAGAACCATACCATTTACTAAAGATTTATCACTTAACTCATTATTGTATTTGTAATAGAAACCAAAAATAAATATGTATAGAAACCAAGATTCATTTTCCTTCATCGAAAAAAATGAAGGATACATAGCCCACATTTAATCAACCATATCCCATGTAGCTTCATCAAGCCCAAAGTGCTTCCACTGCACTTTAGCCTACTCAAGTGCTCTGTTCTAGAGCATGAGATGTTTCAACTATAATATTCATTAGGGTTCTGGCTGGAATTATCATTCTTGCTCAACCTGTAATATAGACCAATCAATTAGATGATCGACATCCTTTACATTGTGGGAGGAAGTGAAAGTTTGTAGGCCACTAGTCCAATCTTCTCAAGAATCTAAAAAGGCTCACAATATTGCAGTTCCATCTTCGCATATGACCCAATCCTCAAGGAGATTTTTTGGGGCTTGATGCACAAATCCACATTCTCCCCAACCTGAAACTCCTTAAATTCCATGTGCTAGTCTGTATAAATTTTCTTCCTATCATGTGTTTCATTTAGATTCCTCTTTATAACCTGAATTTTATTTTCCATGTATGCCAACATGTCTGGTCCAATAAGTAATTTGTTCAATGGATCACTAAAGGTTATGGGAGTGTTACAACTATGTCCATACAATTCCTCAAATGGACTCATCCTTAATGACTCAGGATAATTGTTGTTGTATGAAAACTCAACGAATGGAAGGTACTTGTTGGGTCCCTATAATACTAGTGATTACCCCATTGCTATTGTAGTTATACCCCTTATTTATATTGTTGTTCCCCTATTACCCACATATTGTTATTTCTGAGCCCGATAGAATCCCTCTATTGTTATTTTTGTGGCTTTATATTATTATTGTTAGGTCGACTAAATTATATTGTGACTCCTTAGACTCCTATATATAGAAAGGAGGTTTTGTCATTTGTATCATCCAAGAAATGTTCATTTATGTAATGTAAAGGAGGTTGCCCCCTCGAAGAGGCTGAATTCTAAGGCGTGGATCTATCTTTTCTATCTTTTCTTGAGCTGGTTTCATAGCATTTGGTATCAGAGCTTTGGATTCTAGGGTTTCGCTGCTCCAAACAGGTCATCGTGGAATTTTCTCTATAACTCTTTTTATGTGACATTTCAGAAGTCGCAAAAAAAACCCCATTTGAGAAGAAATCGCACTGAACCTTGGATCCGAATTTCAGATCTTTTTGCACGATATTTGCGGAGATATGATCTGAGGAAGTTTGTCCTTTTGCAGACTCCTGAATTACATTCAAAAAAGGTGACCTGGGGAAAATCGTCATAACTTTCTCTCTAGGGATTGGATTGAAATTTCGTAAGAAGGTACAGAAAGAGAACGGACTTTAGTTTCTTGTGTGTGTGTTTTAGATTCAAAGGTTGAAACAGTGACTCGTGGCATGTCGTACAAGTTCGCTCTACTGAACTAGTCTAAAAGCAAGTCACTGTGGGAGATTTCACATAACTCTTCCTTGGAGAATCCAATTTGGCTTGGACTTGTGGCATTGGAAAGAGGACGCAGAAGGATACTATAGGTAGAAATTTCAGAACTGGATGATCCGTAATTACAGAGATACATCAGATTCAATATCAGGCTTCTATAAAGTGAAAAAAGGTCTGTAGTTTTTTTTTTAATTTTTGTGTAAGCTTGGTTTAACGGAATTCAAAGGGCATTGTTAGGACTCAGAATTGACCTATTTTGACCTTATATTTTTTGCCTTAATATTATCCTTTTCAGTCATAAGTTGTAAGCTTTGATTACATAATGACTTAATCACCCCAAGGTACGAAGTGACTTTCCGCATATCTATATGTTTAATTGTTAATTGCATATTCATGAGTATCTTTATATTTATCTTTGAAAAGCTGACTAAGTTGCCAAGTAATTGTCTTAAGCCTACAGGAATTATAATTTATAGTTGCTGTAACACCAGAAACAACAACCACGCAGTTGCTACAACACCAGAAATAGCAACTACGCAGTTGCTGCAACACCAGAAGCAGCAACTACGCAGTTGCTACAGTCAACAACAACAACTATCTAAAGCAGACTATTTTGCAATAGCAGGGAATAACAACCGGCAACTATCTGAAGAACGTTGACGCGGCAAGATTTGCAGCTATCTAAAGCGGGTAGAACACAGTTACCATTGCTTAAATCAGGAACAGCATGGGGAAACGGCAAAGGAATGCGAAGATCCCGAGAAGACGGTCGAAGACAGTTACCAGCTGTGTAACAGCCAGAACCTAAGAAAGAATATGTTGATATACTATTGTAACAGTGGTCTGTAATTCTTATTTTTGATAGAATGGGTTAACTGAATGAACTGTAATAATTTATTGTAATAGATGTCTCCTCTATAAAGAGGAGACATCTACATTAGAAGGGGGGTTAATGTGTGATCCGTAAGTGAGATTTTGAAAGACATCAGCAAGTATGAACTTTATTGTACTTGAATCTTTTGGTAGATGAATGGAAGATTATTCTGAGCACTTAATCTAGCCTTTGTGTTCTGGGGAATCTTGTGAGAGGGACTGGGCCCACCTTCCTCACAAGGTTCACCCATTTACTTTTCTGTTAAAGTGTGTAAGTGTGTGATAGTTTCTTTCCGCTGGTGCTCTGTTTGGATTCTGTAGCATTACCTTTGGTATTTCCGCTTTGCTAGTACTCTGTTTCATTCATTGCTTGAAGTTGTGCAAGGATATTTCACCGGTGAATTAGAGTGCAGTGTGTGTTAGCAATCTGGTTACAGAGGCAGGTGTTGAACGTCCTCACCTGGAGGATAGTGTCTTGATCCTCTGCCAACAGAGCATTCATCATTTCGCTTTTCAGATTTGTAATCTTAATTAATTACTTTCATTTTATCAGTACAGTGATAACTTAGCGTAAGGATTACATATACTACAGCTTTTTAATGCTTTTAGGATTAAGTACATACAGTACGCGGTAGCCTTTGGAATAAAAAGACTTTCCCAGGTTGACAATTAATGTGGTACTTGATTGTTTAATCAATAAACAATTCAACTAGCCAACATTTTGGCATCGTTGCCGGGGAAGGCAACTAAAGATTTCTGAAAGCATTAATGATTTCTTTGTGAAAATAACAGGTGCATGAGAGGACGCAAGAAACCTAATTTCACAGGCGGCAAGGGAGGAAGAAAGACTTATATTGACGAAATCATCTCAAAGGCCGAAACATCACAGAGGACGAGTTCCCGGAGACCTCAGATCCAATACTCCTCACAAACGGATCGACAGACGGAGGAAGTACTGGGACCTGAAAGGAAGCTGGAAGTACCAGAATACACTGAGGAACCGGTAGAAGAACCTGAAGAAACAGAAGACACAGAAGATAAAGTAAGCGATTAAGGAAAAAGACCAATGGAGGATAACAGAACAGAAGGAAGGGGGGAGAACTCACTTTCTACCCTGGAGTTCCCAATTGGGGATCTCCCGAGAGGAACGACCCCTATGAAGAACATTCCACTCTCGGCATTACCCAACTTCCATGGGTTATCCTCTGAAGATCCAGATGAATTCCTCTTTGAATTCGACATACTATGTAGAAGTTATGATTATATAAGTCCTAATCAGAAACTAAAACTGTTTCCAGCAACACTAAAAGGGAATGTGTTGAGGTGGTTTATGAGCTTAGGAGCTCAGGCAATCACCACCTGGGACCAGATGAAAGAAGGATTTCTGGCCAAATATCAAGACTACTGCCGAACAAGAGAAAGGAAAGAAAAATTGTTTAAAATGGTTCAGAAGGAAGACGAGAGCTTAGAAGATTTTGTGGAAAGACTGCAGTATAATCTGCAGAGGTCTGACCACCCCAATATGAGTAAAGATATTCTGAAAACCATATTGCTGAAAGGGGTAAGAGATGACTGCCTGGACATGTTGAACATGCTGGGAAAAGGGGACATTTCCAAGGAATCATTTGATGAAATCATCAATCTCTGCATGAGATGCTCAAGAGGAGCAGGGAACAGATCAAAGAGCAGGGATAATGTGTATTCAAGAGTTCAAAAGTCAGCCAGTGGAGGAGAAACAAGAGCCGAAATAGGTAACTTATTGGAAGAATTTAAAACTGAGATGTTAAGCTCTTTTGCTTCACAAATTGATGCTCTGCAGGTTAAGAAGAAACAGGCCGAAGCAGAAGCTACTCTAGCTATTTTCTGTTCCAAATGCAGAGAAAAGCACCCACTCAAAGAATGCCCACTGGATAAGATACCCATATGCACAATCTGCGAGAAGGACCATGAAACACAGCAATGCCCCTCTCTGCCTGGAATCAAAGCAGCACTGCTGTCAACCGAAGAAGAGGCTAAAGCAGTGTACCTGATGACACAGAGGAGGCAATGGCCACAAAGACAAGGTATGAACTCTAACACAGCATTCAGTCGTTGGAATAATAACTCTCCTTTTCAAACAAACTACCCACCCATGAAACAAATGCAGTACCCACCCTTTAATACAATGAATTTTCCACTTATGTAGCAACCAAATCTCCCGTTTCCTGATCCTACTATATGGAATCCTTGGGCTCCCCAGCAACCGTATTTTAATAAATGGAATCCAAACTGGGCAGCCCAACAGATACCATTTCCTCAACAACAACAGTCTCTTTCCTTACCATCCAATACTCCTCCAAATAATCAGGCAATGAGACCACAGTTGCCTGTGCAACCTAACCCCAATCCAAATAATAATAAAGCCCTGCAAGTTATTGACATTCAAAATCAGCCTGTCTCTCCCCTGCAATGTAATGATATTCATCTTCGCTCAGGGAGAATTGTTGAACCCATTATAGATGATATTACTGACTCTGGCAAAGAAGAAGCTAGAAAAGAGAAACCAGCTAACAATAATGTTGAAACAGCAGAATCAGCACCTAATAATAATGATCAAACAATAGACCCGCCATTCCCTGAACGACTTGCTCTCACTAAAACACCTGAGCAACCTACCTTTAACCTTTTAGGAGAGCTACAGAACTTGTATGTTAAAATCCCATTATTGCAAGCATTAAGGGATGTTCTTATTTATGCTAGAACTATTAGAGACATTTGTATAAAAAAGCCTGGAAGGAAGGCTAAGGATCCCCTCACAGTTCATGTGATGGGAGAATTAACTGCTTTAATGACCGAAAAAGATTATCCTGTAAAGTATGGTGACCCTGGTCACCCTACAGTAACAGTCCAGGTTGGAAAAACCTTTATCTCTAAAGTCCTAGTAGATTTAGGAGCTGCAATAAATATTATGACACTCGAAACAACACAATTTCTCCAGTTAAAAAACTTTATCAGGGAAACTCCAACTATCTTGGAGTTGGCTGACCGTTCTACAATTAAACCTGAAGGGGTCATTGAAGATCTTATAATCTCTGTAGAATCCTGGAATTACCCAGTTGACTTTGTGGTGTTACAAACTAAAACAAAGTTGGAGGGTCATCCGTTGATTCTAGGGAGACCTTGGTTGGCTACAGTAGATGCTTTCATCAGCTGTAGATCTGGATCAATGACCATCTCTAATGGACAGGAAACCAAACAGCTTACCCTCTATCCTCATGCTACACCCATGATTAATAATGACAATTCTGTATGGGTAGACTATGAGGATGAAGAGACCCAACCTATATTAACTATTGGACAAGCCTTGACTTTTAAGGACTCCACCGAAGATGAATTAATCAGCAGCTTTATTTCTGAACCCTCTTCGGTCAGCCCTGAAACATATAATCACTTCACTGCAATCTTAGAATCTGAATCCCAGCAGAACATGAAAGATGAAAACTTATTTCAGACAGCAGTAGGCAGCCCTTCCAAAAGTACAACAATTGAAATTGAACCTGGCAAAACATTAAATATAAATCCTGACTTGACTGATAATGAAAAACGGAAATTAATAAAGTTACTCCAAGAAAATAAAGAGGCATTTGCATGGGATTACACAAACATGAAATGGATCTCCCCTGAACTATGCACTCACCGTATCTATATTAAGGAGGGATCCCGGCCAGTCTGTCAAACCCAGCGAGGAATGAACCCCAACCTTAGAGAAATTGTCAAGGAGGAACTTCAAAAAGTCTTGAATGCAGGATTTATATACCCTATATCTGATAGTGAGTGGGTTTCCCCACTTGTAATTGTACCCAAGAAAAATGGGAAATGGAGAGTATGTGTGGATTACAGAGCATTGAATAAAGCCACCCAAAAAGATCATTTCCCTTTACCATTTATTGATCAGGTATTGGATAATTTAGCAGGTAAGAAATTCTTTTCATTCTTGGATGCGTTTAGTGGATATAATCAGATTAATATTGCACCCCAGGACCAGGAGAAAACCACATTTACAAGCCCATGGGGGACCTTTGCTTACAGAGTACTTCCATTTGGGCTGTGTAACGCTCCAGCAACATTTCAAAGAGCGGTGATAGGGATCTTTTCTGATATGTTAAATGATTCATTAGAAATATTTATGGATGAATTTACTCCCTATGGAGTGACCTTTGAGGATGCACTGCAAAATCTTGAAAAAGTACTTAAGCGGTGTATAGAAGCACACCTTGCTTTAAGCACTGAAAAGTGCCATATGATGATGAATCAAGGTATTGTATTGGGTCACTTTGTTTCATTTTTAGGAATTCAAGTCGATCCAGCTAAAATACAGGTAATTCAGAACCTTCCTATCCCCAAAACACAAACTGATGTAAGAAGCTTTTTAGGACATGTCGGATACTATAGAAGATTCATTAAGGATTTTTCCAAAATAGCTTCTCCTCTATTTGTGTTGTTAATGAAAAATGCTGAATTTAAGTGGACTGATGATTGTGAAAATGCATTCAATAAACTTAAACATCAGTTGTCCGCAACTCCCATTTTGAGAGGACCTGATTGGGGATTACCCTTTCATATCTCCTTTGATGCCTCAGACACGGCAATTGGAGCTATCCTGGGTCAGGAAGAAAACAGTCTCCCCTATTCCATCTATTTTATTAGCAAGAACATGACACCAGCTGAGCTAAATTACACAGTTACTGAGAAGGAATTTCTAGCAGTTATTTATGCTATCAACAAATTTAGACATTATATTACTGGCTACACTACCTTTGTGCATACTGATCACTCGACCATTAAGTATTTAATGAATAAATCTGTTACAAATGCCCGAGTCACCAGATGGTTATTACTGTTACAAGAATTTGATATCACAATTGTAGATAGGCCAGGAAAAGAAAATGTAGTTGTTGATTTCCTTTCTCGTTTAAAAACTGATGAAAATGCTCCAGTAGATGATTCTTTTCATGATGAGTATTTATTTGCAGTATCTGCTCACTCACCTTGGTATGCAGACATTGCCAATTATCTAGTTGCAGGAAAATTACCATCACACCTATCACACAGGGGAAGAAGAAAGATCATCCAGCAAAGTGCTAGGTACAGCTGGATAAGCGGGTGTCTGTTCCACACAGGAATAGATCAAGAAATCCAGAGATGCATTGGGGAAGACAAGATTTATGATATACTAAAAGGTTGTCACGATGGCACTTGTGGAGGACATTTTGCAGACAAAAGAACAACACACAAGGTACTTAGAATGGGTTATTATTGGCCATCACTTTTTAAAGATGCTAGAAAATATGTGAAGGCTTGTGACAGCTGTCAAAGAATGGGCTAGCCTAACCATAGGGATGAAATGCCACTTAATCCCCAGGTAACTCTTGAACCTTTTGAGAAATGGGCATTAGATTTCATAGGTCCCATTAATCCTCCATCTAATCAAAGAGTCTATATATTAGTATGCACAGATTACATGACTAAATGGGTAGAGGCCAAATCACTAATTAAAGCTAATGAAGAAGCGGTGCTATCATTCTTATTTGAAGAAATCTTTGTTAGATTTGGACTACCCAGAGAATTAGTCACTGATGGAGGACCTACTTTTAATTCTCATGGCTTCAAAAATACGCTCCAAAAATATCATATCAAGCACAAAATGACTACACCGTACCACCCCCAAGCAAATGGGCAGGTGGAAAGTACCAACAAAGTCATAGAAGCCATCTTAACAAAAAACGATAAAGGAGAATAGAAGGGACTGGTTTCAAAGGTTGCCCGAGGCTCTATGGGCCTATAGAACCACTTGGAGGAATACAACAGGCTTTTCACCCTATGAATTAGTTTTTGGAAAGAATGCTATTTTCCCTGTAGAGTTTGAGATTAAAACCTTAAGAACTACCTTAGCTGTTAACCTCGATTTAAATGATGCACAGATAGCCAGGTTGCAGCGGCTTCAGGAATTGGATGAGAAAATATTGGATGCCGTTCATCAAACAACTATGATACAGCAACAAAGAAGAAGATGGCATGACAGAACCATCAAGCAAAAGCAGTTCCAGAAAGGTAACTGGGCTCTACTTTATGATTCACGTTTCGAGAATTTCCAAGGGAATCTAAGAACAAGATGGTTAGGGCCGTATGAAGTGGATGTTGTTTTCCCAAATGGAACAGTTAGACTTGTAACAATTGATGGAAGCAGAACACCACTGTTAGTGAATGGCTACCGACTTCGGTTATATTAGCGGCCGGTTTCCAAAGAAGATTTTAAAGCCACTTGCATGGCAATAAAACAGTATTCTTTTCCAGGGGAACTTGTTGTCCCTCAAAGCACTTGAGTTTCTATTATTTATGTAGTTTTTTTAGGTTAGATATTCTTTTTTTCTTAAGAAACTAATAAATCCTGCCAAGGATTGCGATATTACATTTCAGTATTTTGCAGATTTTAGCCTGGGAAGTAGCTGAGAACAAAAGTTTCAAAGGAATTACTTTGTGGACTCGGAACTCCTGTTGCTGCAACACCATTTCCCTGTTGCTGCAACACCATTTCCCTGTTGCTGCAACACCACTCCCGTTGCTGCAACACCATTCCCCGTTGCTGCAACACCACTCCCGTTGCTGCAACACCATTCTCTGTTGCTGCAACACCATTCCTATTGCTCCAGCACAATTCCCGTTTTTACAAACGTCTCACATCATTCCCTGTTGCCACATCAGCAATTTTCCGTTGCTGCAAAACCAATCGCAGTGCTACAAGATCACTTCCCGATCATGTAATATCTTTCCCAGCAAATTGCTTCATGTATGAAAACGCCAGTCTTACCACTTCAGGCCCAAGGAACAAATTTTGATAAAATATACCACTTCTTGTGATAATTACAGCACCCTACTATCACTTCCCGTCATTATCATTACAAATCACCGGTATTCCCATGCTTGTAGATCCGCGGTAATCATTATGATCCAGCACAAGACAAGACAAGACTTTTTGACGCAGCAATCAAAAAGGTAAAATACGAAGGTACGCATGATTATGTATGGACATTAAATAATAGATAATGCGGAGAAGTTGATAGGACTATCAAATCATTGTACTTCCAATCATATCATTGACACGTAGGAGGGGGGATTACCAAAGCAACTCTCATAATGACATACCATGCCAACTACCGCCACCCTTAACTCTCCCGGTAATATGCAAAATCCACCCTATCACGGCATGTTACCATTTGCGACGTTCTACTCTGAACTGAAATCAGAAGCTCGGCTCTGAACTCTGAAATTTACTAAAACAACAGCTATGGGAGGAACCCTCATTACACATGAGCCTGACACGACAACAGTCCTTGAACTCTTTCCGGAGATTTATCAAATTTTCTTGCAAGTGGGATGGATAGAGTACTTTAGGAGACTTCCGGACTTTGACGAGCAGCAAGTCCTTGAATTCGCATGCAATTTAACAGAAGGATTCTCTGTCGTCCAGGGAATTCAAGTTCCAGTCACGGAGGAAATCATAGCCGAAGTTACCGGGCTACCAGCTAATGGCACACGGTGGTTCAGCAGAAAGCACCTGATTCTTAATAAGCAGCAGGATTTTCTCCGACCAGGCGAGCAGGTAGAGCCCAAAGGCAGAGGCGTAGCACTTCGGTCGTTACCTCAACCGTGGCCGAAAGTCGCTGAATTTATCAAGCAATATGTGACGTGCGAGGGCCGCTACCAGGTAATTTACCAGCATGATTTCGTCTTGTTAAATCATTTGAGAAATGGTCAGTTAATAAACATGCCATATTATCTATTGGGTTGTCCCCAAAATATGTCACGTTATGCTGTGAAAGCGAAGCATCCACTAGTTTCCTTAAAGCACCACTGCTTAGCCCAATTGGTGATTAATAGAGCCCTCGCTCTAAATAACCCTCCACCCCCCATTAATCCCCATCAGGAGACAGAAATTCCACAGCCGGAACATGAAATTCCTCAGCAAGATGAAGAACTTCCTCAGCAAACGAAGGATATGCCTGAACAAATCCCTCTGGAAAACCCTCAGCAAGCAAAGCACATTCCTGAAAAAATCCAGCAAACACCCCCGCAAGTTGCTGAGAATGCCACAAGAACAACCCCATCTCCCAAAGGAGCCAATCCTTCCATTCCCATACTTGGTATTTCTACTGATGACTCCGATGACAATATCCCTATTACCCTGCTTAAACGAAAAAGGCAGCAGGAAAAGAAAACCCCATCGAAAAGAAGGAGAACTAGGGTTTCAGCTAAGGCACCTGCTACTCCGGCTACTGTCCCCATCCTAAAGAAAGCTAGCCTAAAGAGAAAAACACCTGAATTCCCTGCTTCTCTACCAAAGAGAAGAACTCGGTCATCGGTAGCAGCTAAATCTCCTAATTCCCCCAGTTCACCGCCCATCACTATAAGGACCCGCACTCCCACCAGTCCTCAAAACTCCTCTCCCTCACCCTCGGAAGCTGAGATGCAGAGTGTTCATAGCTTCGTGACATCATACTTTAAGGCAGCTGACACACAAGAACCAGCTGCCGACACCCAAGGTAATAGTGACCAAGTGGCTGCAACACAAGAAACAGCCACTACCCCAGGTGACACACAAGAACCACCTGTGGGGAATACTGATCAGAATGATGAAACACAACCTCTGCCTCCATTGGAATCTACTGCTCCGCAGGACCAGCCTACCATACCTGCCCTACAGGAAGAAATTGAATTCCTGAAATCTCAGATTCAGGACTATCAGGAGGAAATAATAAGGGTTAAGGAAGCATATCAAAATGAATTCAGCCTGCATGTTTTAGCACGAGTAGTGTCTGCAGCAGAGAAAAGTAAGGATAATGAATATGTGTGTACCAATTGTGGTGAAATATACACTCAGGCAGGATATAAGGTAGTGGCAGAACCAATGAAGGAAGCCTCCGATGCTGTAGATGAAACAAAAGAGCCTGTTGTTACACAGACGGAAATGCCACAATCCTCTGCTGAAATAAAAGAACCTGTTGTCACACAAGAACCAACAGGTACTCCAGAAGAAGTGTAGACAGAAGAACCTGTTGTCACACAAGAACCAATAGGCTCTCCAAAGAAGATGCAGGACAAAACTGAAAAGCTTACTGACACACAAGAACCAGTAAGTTCCCCAGAAACTGCACAAGACCAAACTGAAGAGCTTACTGACACACAAGAACCAATAAGTTCCCCAGAAACTGCACAGGTCCGAACAAAAGAACTTACTGACACACAAGAACCAGTAAGTTCTCCAGAGATGGCGCAAGAACAAGCAGAAGGGCTTGCTGACACACAAGAACCAGCAAGTTCCCCAGAAATTATGCAGGAAGAAACAAGGAATGAGAAAGAGGAAAATACAGATTCACCCCGGCCTACCCAAATTGCTATGGAAGAAGTAGTTACACAAGAATCAGAGAATGTAGAAGAAAACACAGACTCACCCCGGCCCACTCAAAGTGTCATGGAACGAGAGGAAGAAATAGAAGGAAATCAGGAAAAAGGTATAGACTCACCCCGGCCTACCCAAACTGTTATGGAGGAAAAAGAAATAGTTCCAGGAGGAAATGAAGAAAAATTGGACTCACCCAGCTCTATTCAAATTTCCAAGGAAGCAGAAAAAGAAGAAGAAAATCAAGAAAAAGAAGAAGAAGAAGAAAATCAGGAAAAAGAAGAAGAAGAAGAAAACCAGGAAAAAGAAGAAGAAGAAGAAAATCAGGAAAAAGAAGAAGAAGAAGGAAATGAGGAAAAAGGCACAGACTCACCCCGACCCACCCAAATCACCATGGAACAAAATCAATCAGTACAACAGGAAGAAGAGACACTAGCCAGAAATGAAGAAAAAGATGTTGGATCATCCCAGACTATTCCTACAGAGCAGGTTATCCTTGTGGATGCCTTTACACAGACAGAGCTTCCCTCCGTTACTGATGTATGCACAGAAACATATAGTTTTCAAGCATTAAAGGGACAGTGGTGGAGGGAATATGAGCAGTCGCAAGGCAAGGCATTCCAACAGCAAAAAGGGATCTGGTTTAGTCATGCATACAATAACTGGGAAGCACTTGAGCAGTGCAGAGCCCAGTATAAAGAAATCAAGGAACTCAAAGCCAGATTGACCCAGATGTTTGAATTGTTCCAAAGACTACTTGCTACAAGGAAACCCTCTTTTAATTATGCAACATTTTTGAGGGAAAGACTCACATTTTTGGAGATAAAGGCTGTCAAAGAAGGTAGACCTCACCAGGTAGTTACGTCAGAGTAGTTTATGCAAACCTTTGCAGAGGCACCTAAAAATGATCAACATTTGTTATGCGAGCTCTATCTCCATAATGAAGCCATGTCCGAAGAAAGAAATATGAATATGATACCTGTAGTCGGCGACATACAGCTGAGAGCCTTTATCTCCTTTTTAGCTAATCAACTTACATGGCAAAACGCCTTTACTTCAGCTCAGCATAATGAACAGAATTGTCTTCTTTGGATTAGAGCTGAACCGCAGAACGGAGCCACTTTTATTGCACAACACCTGAGAATGGTAAGTGATCCTGAAATGAAGGACCATGTTAAGCAACTACAAGCAATGGTCCTGAAAGACTGTCAGCATTATGTAAAGACTAAGGCATCCTTGGCTGTCAAGGCAAACAAACTGTTTTGGGAAAACTGCCCCAAGGAGAGGCAGGAATATCGCCCTTATAATCCACCTAATTTGCAGGTGGCACTCTCAAGGGTACCTCATTATGTTAATTGCATGCAGCACTGTGCTGAAAATTGGATGGGTTACAGATTTAGATTTTCACTTTTATGGCTGTCTCGTGAACAATATAAAGGACAGTTTGGATTGTCCATCAGGGAAGAAGCAGCAGCATGGAAGCAAATACAGACTGCCTGTGGATTCAGGGAGAAGTTTGATGCCACTTCCTATAACTATTGTCTCAGTCATCTACATTGTTCATCCCAGTACTCCGACTCAGACTCAGAGTAGCCATTGCGTAGGGACATGCAATCTCTTCAGTTGGGGGGGATGTTAGGACTCAGAATTGACCTATTTTGACCTTATATTTTTGCCTTAATATTATCCTTTTCAGTCATAAGTTGTAAGCTTTGATTACATAATGACTTAATCACCCCAAGGTACGAAGTGACTTTCCGCATATCTATATGTTTAATTGTTCATTGCATATTCGTGAGTATCTTTATATTTATCTTTGAAAAGCTGACTAAGTTGCCAAGTAATTGTCTTAAGCCTGCAGGAATTATAATTTATAGTTGCTGTAACACCAGAAACAGCAACCACGCAGTTGCTGCAACACCAGAAACAACAACTACGCAGTTGCTGCAACACCAGAAGCAGCAACTACGCAGTTGCTACAGTCAGCAACAGCAACTATCTAAAGCAGGCTATTTTGCAACAGCTGGGAATAACAACCGGCAACTATCTGAAGAACGCTGACGCGGCACGATCTGCAGCTATCTAAAGCGGGTAGAACACAGTTACCATTGCTTAAATCAGGAACAACATGGGGAAACGGCAAAGGAATGCGAAGATCCCGAGAAGACGGTCGAAGATAGTTACCAGTTGTGTAACAGCCAGAACCTAAGAAGGAATATGTTGATATACTGTTGTAACAGTGGTCTGTAATTCTTATTTTTGATAGAATGGGTTAACTGAATGAACTGTAATAATTTATTGTAATAGATGTCTCCTCTATAAAGAGGAGACATCTACATTAGAAGGGGGGTTAATGTGTGATCCGTAAGTGAGATTTTGAAAGACATCAGCAAGTCTGAGCTTTATTGTACTTGAATCTTTTGGCGGATGAATAGAAGATTATTCTGAGCACTTAATCTAGCCTTTGTGTTCTGGAGAATCTTGTGAGAGGGACTGGGCCCGCCTTCCTCACAAGATTCACCCATTTACTTTTCTGTTAAAGTGTGTAAGTGTGTGATAGTTTCTTTCCGCTGGTGCTCTGTTTGGATTCTGTAGCATTACCTCTGGTATTTTCGCTTTGCTAGTACTCTGTTTCATTCATTGCTTGAAGTTGTGCAAGGATATTTCACCGGTGAATTAGAGTGCAGTGTGTGTTAGCAATCTGGTTACAGAGGCAGGTGTTGAGCGTCCTCACCTGGAGGATAGGGTCCTGATCCTCTGCCAACAGAGAATCCATCATTTTGCTTTTCAGATTTGTAATCTTAATTAATTACTTTCATTTTATCAGTACAGTGATAACTTAGCTTAAGGATTACGTATACTACAGCTTTTTAATGCTTTTAGGATTAAGTACATACAGTACGCGGTAGCCTTTGGAATAAAAAGACTTTCCCAGGTTGACAATTAATGTGGTACATGATTGTTTAATCAATAAACAATTCAACTAGCCAACAGGCATAGTAAAGCATTATTGTCGGTAACTGATGCCCCGAGGAAAAAAAATGCAAACGCCTAGTAAGGAACCTGAAAGCTCTAGCATGACTCATGAAGAAGAGGAAGAAATGCTACATGAATATCAAAATTACAAGAACAAGTGCAACAAATGTCACGCTCACAAAAGCTAACAGAAGCTAAGATAAGTGGCGTGGAATCTAAGATAAAGGGCATGGAAGCTAAGATGGATGATTTGAAGACAAATTTTAAGAGAGACATGGCAGATTTGAAGATAGATTTGAAGACAGACATGGAAGAATTGAAGAATTTGCTACAAGAAAGGGTCACTAATGGTGAAAAGGTAGTAAAGGAAACTCATGATGAGAACAAAAGAAATGTTAATCATGATTCCATAGACGCTAATGTTGGATCGAAGAATCACCATATTCCAAAAATCGATATGAGGAAGTTTGATGGCAAGGATCCCGCCACATGGATATTACAGATGGAGCAATTCTTCGATCTCAATAATGTGCAAAACGCACAAAAGGTACGTATGGCAACTGTATATTTGGAACCAAATCAGTTTGTATGGTATCAATGGCTTTGCTCTCGTAAACAATTTATCACTTGGGCAATTTTTACGGAAGAATTGATAGCACATTATGAAGATACAAAAAGCAACACTTTTTTTAGCCAATTGATAAGTCTCAAACAAAAGGGTTCAGTAATGGAGCACATTGAGGAGTTCCAAAAATTGAACATAAGGGTAAAAGATATTCCAGAGGAGCATAGGATTGATGTGTTCATAGGGTCTTTAAAGGATAATATCCAACATGATGTTCGCCTTTGGGAACCTGATTCATTAGAGAAGGCATTCAGGTTAGCAAGAAAAATGGAAAGCAAAATTATGGCAACCAGGAAGCATACCACTCACAACTATAAAGACGGAAGTGTTTTTGCCCCTAGTCTTCCACAACCTATAAGGTTGACACCACAACAATTGGAAGAAAAAAGAGCAAAAGGGCTTTGTTACAGTTGTGATAGCAAATACACTAAAGGTCATAAGTGTGCTGAGAAGAAATTATTCTACATAGATTGTGAAGAGGAAGAAGAAAAGGAGCAAGAAAGGTCAAAAGAGAAGATATACTCCAGGAACAAAGCCTAGATGAAGAACAAATAAATCCGACCATATCTTGTAATGCATTGGTGGGAATTACCACTCCTCAAACCATCAAGATAGAAGGACAAATCAAGAAGAAAAAGGTAATAGTGTTGATTGATTCAGGAAGCACCCACAATTTTATTCATTGTAGGGTAGCAAAAGAATTGAATTGCTTCCTATATCCAGCACCAGAGTGTCAAGTGATGATTGCAAATGGAGGAACAATAAATTGCTCTGGAAAGTGCCATAATATCAAGCTATCCATGGGAGAATATGTATTGACTAGCCCAATGCTTTCCATTCCAATGGGAGGTGCTGATGTTGTACTAGGAGTCCAATGGCTACAATCCTTGGGTACAATAGCTTTTAATTTTCAAGAACTTTTCATCAAATTTTCTACGGAAGGAAAGGAAGTTGAATTAAGGGGTATTGCAGGGAAACCAGGAAAGATAATCAGCTCTAATGGCATGACAAAGCTTCTAAAAAAGGAGCAAAGAGGTGTAATTGCACAATTATGTTCGCTAGATGTTTCCACATTGGAATCATCTATTTCTCCAGATCTCCAAAAAGTCCTGGACAATCATTCCAAGGTATTTGAGACTCCAAAAGGTCTCCCACCTATGCGTGATCATGATCATGCTATTCATCTGATTCCAGGAAGTGTTCCTCCAAACATCAGGCCGTACAGATATCCCTATGTCCAAAAAAGTGAAATTGAACGTATGGTTGCAGAAATGCTAGAGGCTGGTATAATTCAACCGAGTCAAAGTTCTTTCTCAGCTCCAGTAGTATTGGTGCACAAGAAGGATGGATCATGGCGCATGTGTCCGGATTATAGGGAGCTCAACAAGCTCACTATTAAAGATAAGTTCCCCATTCCTGTTATTGATGAATTACTGGATGAATTGCATGGATCAATTTACTTCACCAAGTTGGATCTTCGTTCGGGATATCATCAAATCAGAATGAAGATTGAAGACATTCCGAAAACGGCATTTAGAACTCATGAGGGTCATTATGAATTTTTGGTCATGCCTTTTGGCCTTACCAATGCACCTTCAACATTTCAAGGTTTGATGAATTCAATTTTCAAACCATTCCTTAGAAAATTTGTGTTAGTATTTTTTGATGATATACTAATCTACAACAAGTCTTGGAAGGATCATGTTGAACATGTTGACAGGGTGCTACAACTATTGGAGGAGAAACAATTATATGCAAAAAGATCCAAATGTTTCTTTGGAGTCCAGGAGGTGGAATATTTGGGTCATATTGTATCTCATGAAGGAGTTAAGGTAGACCCTAGCAAAATTAAAGCCATTAAGGAATGGAAAATCCCCACATCCATAAAGCATCTGCGAGGATTTCTTGGGTTGACAGGGTATTATCGCAAGTTTGTTAAGAATTATGGGAGAATAGCAGCACCTCTAACAACATTATTGAAGAAAGATTCATTTTCATGGACTCCGGAAGCAACAAAGGCCTTTGAACATCTTAAAGAGGCAATGTGCCAAGCACCGGTCTTAGCTACACCGGACTTCACAAAAACCTTTATTGTGGAATGTGATGCTTCAGGAAATGGAATTGGTGCTGTTCTAATGCAAGATGAAAGACCCATTGCTTTTGAAAGTCGTCCAATCAAGGGAAAGTTTTTAAGCAAAGCTATTTATGAGAAGGAAATGTTGGCAATACTCCATGCACTTAAGAAATGGCGACCCTACCTAATGGGAAGACACTTCAAGGTAAAAACGGATCATGATAGCCTTAAATACTTTTTAGAACAAAGATTATCCTCTGAAGAGCAACAAAAGTGGGTCACAAAGATGTTGGGTTATGACTTTGAAATCATCTACAAAAAAGGGAAGCAAAATGTGGTGGCAGATGCACTCTCAAGAAAGGATGAGGATGTGGAAGCATTGTTGTGTGCCATTTCTATTATCCAACCAGATTGGATAAATGAAGCAAGGGAGGAATGGAAGAATGACGAAGAAGTGTGGGCACTTATTCGAAAGCTACAACAAGATTCCAGTACTTCTGATACATTTAGCTGGCAAAATGATTCGTTATGGTACAAAGATCGCTTATACCTCTGTAAGAATTCCCAGCTAAAACAAAAGATTCTTATGGAATTGCACACTTCTCCCTTAGGAGGGCACTCAGGATTTTTAAAAACTTACCACAGGGTTAAGAAGGAATTTTTTTGGGATGGCCTTAAATCAGATATTCAAAAGTTTGTGGCAGAATGTTTGGTTTGCCAACAAAATAAAGTTGAAACAATTAAGACACCGGGTCTATTACAACCTTTATCCATTCCAAGCCAACGTTGGGAGGAGGTTTCAATGGATTTTATCACAGGTTTACCCAAGTCTGAGGGAAAGAGTGTCATCATGGTGGTAGTTGACAGACTTACCAAGTATGCACACTTTTGTGCATTATCACATCCATTTAAAGCCAGTACAGTTTCTACTGCATTTATGGAAACAGTTCAAAAGCTACATGGAAACCCAAAGATTATTGTAAGTGACAGAGATCCCATTTTCACTGGAAATTTTTGGACAGAATTATTTTCTTGTCTTGGTACTCAGTTAGCTCATAGCTCATCTTATCATCCTCAATCTGATGGGCAAACTGAGATAGTAAACAAATGTTTGGAAGGATATCTTCGTTGCTTTGTATCTGATAAACAGACACAATGGGTCAAATGGTTGCCTCTGGCTGAATGGTGGTATAACACTTCCTTCCATACAGCAACAAAAATGACCCCATTTATGGCACTTTATGGGTATCAACCACCATCCATCACATCATATTTAAGAGAAAATTCTAAGGTTCAGGCAGTGGAACATCACATCGAACATCAACAACAAGTCCTCCAACTCTTAAAGGATAACCTCGTGTTGGCACAAAATAGAATGAAACAACAGGCAGATCAACATCGCAGTGAAAGAAGTTTTGATGTAGGTGATTGGGTATTCCTACGGCTACAACCATATAAGAAAATGTCCCTAAAGCAAGCTAAGAAGGATAATAAATTATCACCAAAGTATTATGGTCCGTACAAGGTGTTGCAAAAGATTGGTACTATGGCATACAAATTGGAGCTTCCTGCAGCTTCTCGATTGCACCCAGTTTTCCATGTTTCATGCTTAAAGAAGGTTATAGGTGACAAGCTCCCAATTCAAACAATATTGCCAGAACTTGACAAGGAAGGAAAAATTATATTGGAACCGGAAGCAGTCATAGAAACAAGAACTCGACAGCTACGAAATCGATCAATTTCAGAGTATCTTATCAAGTGGAAGAACTTATCTGCTGAAGATTCCACATGGGAGGATGAGAATTTTATGCAGAAGTATCTAGAACTACTCAAGCGTTGAGGAAAACACTTTTTTGAAGGAGAGGGGCATGTTGGGTCCCTATAATACTAGTGATTACCCCATTACTATTGTAGTTATACCCCTTATTTATATTGTTGTGCCCCTATTACCCCCATATTGTTATTTCTGCGCCCCATAGAATCCCTCTATTATTGTTTTTGTGGCTTTATATTATTATTGTTAGGTCGGCTGGATTATATTGTGACTCCTTAGACTCCTATATATAGAAAGGAGGTTTTGTCATTTGTATCATCCAAGAATTGTTCATTTATGTAATGTAAAGGAGGTTGCCCCCTTGAAGAGACTCAATTCTAAGGTGTGGATCTATCTTTTATATCTTTTCTTGAGCTGGTTTCATAACAGTACTCCTCCCATATCCGTTGTTGATACATGAAATATATCCTCAACATGTCGTCTAATATCTAGTTTGCCCTCTCTATCTATCCATCTATTTCTGGAAGATAAGTTGTGTTGAACGCCAACTTTATCCCTAATCCTGCAAATAATTCCTTCCAAAACTTGGAAGTGAACTTCGCATCCTTGTCCAACACAATATTCTTCGCAACACCAAGAAATATCACAATCACCCTAATGAAGGCATGTGCTGCCTCACTAGCTCAATAATTAGTCTTTACTGTAATGAAGGGAGCTAACTTGCTCAACTTGTCTACCACAACCATAACAGAATCATGCTTCCTCGATGTCCTCGAAAGACCTGTAATAAAATCCATGGAAATGACCTCCCATTTCCACTCCAGAATCAGAATCAACTGAAGCAACCCATCTCGATGCCATCACTTTATCTTGACCTGATGACAGTCGAAACATCTCGCCACAAACTCTTCCACTTCCTTTCTCAAATTCATAGACTAGTAAAACTTCTTCACTATTGTTAATGTCTTTTAGTATACTAGGTGAATTGATTATGGTTCTACATGAAAATCCCTCAAGATAATATTCTTGAGTTAACTGTCATCTGACGCATAGATCTTTTCCCTAACTATCAGCAATCCATCTGCTGTAATATTAAAATCCACATCCTGATCACCTCTACCCTAATGTAACCTATGCATCAGCTTCCTATACCTGTCATCCTATTGTCCTACCTATAAGACTTGATCCTGTAAATCAGTCCCATATGAGCACACCACTGCAACGTCGTTCAATTGCACTTTCTTGCTGAGAGCATCTACAACCATGTTCTCCTTACCCTTGATGTATCTGATTTCGAATTCAAAATCACTAAGGGTGGCTAACCCTCTAGCTTGTTTGGAATTCAAATTCGATTTGTCAAATAAATATCTCAACCCCCTATTATCGATCATCAACACAAACCTCCTAACAGGAATATAATTTCTCCACATGTTCAAGGCATGAATAATAGTTTCCAACTCAAGATCATGACCCATGTAGTTCTTCTTGTGCTCATTTAGTTTCATGGACTCATAACATATCACTTTTCCTTCCTGCATAAGGACTCCACCGAGCCCTATCTTGAAAGAATTTGTATATATTACAAACTCTTTAATCTGGGTCTGCAATATTTAACACTAGAGCACTTGTCACAAATTTGAACTCCTCAAAACTAGTTGCATGCTCCTTTGTCAATTCAAACTTATTACCTATCGTCTTTACTAATGTAATAGGATATCCAATACATGAAAATTTCCTGATGAACCTCTTATGAAACCTTCTAAGCCCATGAATGATCTAACTTCCTCCACATTTCATAGAGGTGTTGAGTCCATCATAGCCTTTATCTTTTTCAGATCTACTAGTATACCATTCTTGGAAACAACATGTCCTAGGTAGTGTACTTTTCTCTGAAATAAACTGCACTTGCTAAGCTTAGAATACAATTGATGCTCTATTAGCAACCTCAACACTACTTCTAAATGCCCAACATGCTCTTCCTCTTTCTTAGAATATATCAAGATGTCATCAATGAATACAATAAAAACTTGTCCAAATAAAGAAACAACACACTATTAACAAATCACATAAAGGTAGCTAGATCATTTTTCAAACAAAATGGAACTACAAGAAACTCATAATTCCCATACCTGGTCCTGAAGGCAGTATTGTAGATTTCCTCTTATTTTATGCGTAGGAGATGGTATCATGATTTCAGATCTATGATTGAGAATAATGTTTCTCGGTTCAATTGATCAAACAAGTCATCAATCCTCGACAACCGATACATGCTCTTGATCTTCACCTTGTTCAACTACCTGTAATCAATGCACAATCTGAGAGTACCATACTTCCTCGTGACGAAAAATATTGGTGCACCCCAAGGAAATACAATTGGTCAATGTATCACTTATAAAGCATTTCCTTCAACTGCAACTTCAACGCTAATAATCTGGAGTGCTTATCCTATAAGGTGCCTTTAATGTTGGTTCTTCCACTGGTACGAACTCAATAGAGAAGTCTACTTTACTGTGTGGAGGAAACTCAGGAATCCCTGTTGGAAACACATGTTGAAACTACTACAATAAATGGCACCTCTTGAATATTTATGCATCCTCAACAACCTTGCCCTTGTCACTCGAACACCCTTTTCTGCAACTACACTTCGCCTACATAGCTATGACCATCCTCATTGAAGTAGGGTACTTCTTCCCTCGGAAGAATATGTTCTCTCCATTATCATCTAGGCACTCAATAGCCTTGTCATAGAAATCTACCTTGGTTTTGTGAATACACATTCAATCCATAGTCAAAATCATATTATATGATCCCAATGGCAGTACATTTAAATGTGATGTGGTATGCATAACATTCCACTCAAATGCACAGGATCTTACCCAATGATGTATTATGTTCTTCGTACCTGTAGCCAACTACACCAACCAAGAGTATGCATGCACTTATTTTCTCAAGCCACACTTATCCACTAGGTCAGCAATAACATAAATATAATTAGACCCGAGATTAATTAAAATAGAAATAACTTGATCACAAAGCCTATAGTCCATATCAATGATATATGTAAGGTGATATTCCTGCCTAATATCCATAGCTGCATAAATTCGAGGAATACTATGACAAACATCCCCAACTATTTACACCCCCTGAGAAATTTAGATCTAAGACCAATCTCTATGGTACAATGGGAAGTCCTTATTACGATGATCTTTCCCACATATCCAACATTGTTACGATGAACTACTATCACCTCTAGTCTTTTTCTCTCAAGGTTACGACAAATGTCCCTTCTCAACTTCAAGAACTTCTTGAAAGGAGCAACATTTTCCTTCTCACCTACATCATGAGGTATTCCATGCTTCGGTGTCAATTTTACTTTAACTTTCTCACTTCCCTTCAAGTCACGTTTAGGATCAGATTTTTAGTTTGAATGCTCATAACAATTCTTCAATTTACGGATCGATTCCTCTAACAATTTAGGCTCATCAAACATAATCTAGTCTTTATATGCTACTAGCAATCCACTGATGAATCCCTGAATCTTAGTCTTCTCCTCCTTGAGATATGGAACACACCTCAACAACTCCAAGAATCTACTTGCGTACTCATCATCTGTCATAGAACCCATCTGTAGCTCATAAAATTCCTTAGCTCTATCATCATAGTACCTCTCTGACAGTTACTTGTTTTTGAAGAGCCTCTCAAACTCATCCCAAATCAATTCTTATTCCTAACTTCCCTTGACATTCTTTACATCCTCACACTAGATATTTACTTTCCATTTAAGACTTAAAGTGGCTATCTTGGCTTTCATGTTCTTTGAGTAGTAATGCAATCTAAATAATGTCTTCATTCCAAGCAACCATCCCTTTGCATCTTCTGGTCTCTTCATTTCTCCATCAAATGTAGGAGGCTTAACCTTCTTAAAATCCTCAAGTAAATACTACCTCCACCTAAAAGGATGATGAGGGTGATGATTGTGACGATGTGTCCTGGATGAGGAACTAGAATGATGCCCATACATGCAAGTCCTCCTATTAGGTGTATCCAATGATTTGGCACCTCTAATTGTGTCCCCTCTATCCAACCTGTATCCATACTGATATTTTCTACCATAGGCTGCATTCTTTTCCTCTTCCTTCTTTTGACTAATCCTCAACTATCCCTATTTTTGTAACTCTGACAAGCCCTGAAGGATTGTTGCATTAACCTCTATGTGCTTCTCTTGAGCCATTGCAAGTCTTTCCTGAGCCTCAACCAACCTATAATTTTCTGCTTTGTAACTTCTACTATCTACCCTCAAGCTACCTAATATCTTCTATACTAGGAGAATACTCTTATCCTTGCTAACCAACAGATATGTAGGGAGAGTCATGGGAATTGTAGTCTACCATTTTTTTTTGTCATCTTGGATTCTCTTCTTCCTACAAGTATACCATGTCAGATAAATTAAATAAATACCAAAATAAAATCCTTACCTTAGTGATGTTCAAGGGAGGCATATCTCATCTACAAGATTAGGCCATATCAGCATGTACATGTATAATCATAAATATATCCATATCATAATATAACATCGCAACAACATCATGCATGATCATACAAGCTACATACCTGATCCCATGCATGATAACCATAACCTTGACAACATTAAACTTACCCAAATAGAGTGAAACCATGCTATGATACCACCCTATCATATCATATATGACCCAAAGAGAACGCAACCCACTCTGGTACCACCCTGTAACGTCGCCTCTTATCACATCTACCCACTTTCATCACCTTACCTGGGCTAAACATGAGATGAGGGGTTACTATGATATGACTTAACCTCCTAGATGACCTTAAGGAAATGGAGTCGATACAACTAGACCTTACTAACTTCCCTCAGGTGCCACAGGACCCCGAGGAGTAACCCAACCTATCCGAGTGTGCAATCCCTAAGAGAACTCACCTTTTCTATGACCTAGAGCCCTGTTCACTCCCTTGCAAAGGCCTCCATGCAAATATGGCTTCCCATTCACTCACATGGGCCTACATTAGTGCCACTATGGTATTTTTCTTCCAATGTTTTGCGAGCAACTATGATAATTAAGGCTACTTTCAAGGGTTTGGGATTAGTCTCTCACCCATAAAGCTATGGAACTTTTAGAAATCATAAAAAACATGAAGACAATGATTGTAAACCAAAAATTAGAACCAAGACTTGACCTAACCATCCCCAACCAGGATTCACATTTTTTCAAATGCTTGGTAGATATGCAACCTACAGGTCATAAATGCAAGTATGAAGATAAGGGATTGAAAACTTATGTTAGGTTTAAAAATAATTACCTCTACATTCTCACATTATTTTTCATAACATCAATTAGGAATTGCATTCAATATTTATTTAGTTATGATTGAAAACATGAAAAGAGCCATGAATAAAATATGTCGTAAAATCATAGTTATAACCAACATATAACCAAATAAATAACCATAAGATAACAACCACTAAAGATGCATAATAACTAATATATTTTCTTACCAAAAGGAAGAGAAACTTCGCTTTTACTAACCATAGGAAATTACCAACTAGGTTCAGGACTTCCACATTCCACCTAACCATAGATTGACTGAGCTAGATCTCTCTTCAGCTAATCACCCATGTTCCATATTCCAAGCATGAATGTGGGATCTCCTGGGATAAACCAATCCAAAGAAACCAAGGGAATCCAAAGGTTAAACCACCTCCACCCTTACCACCCTCACCATGACGTGACCTCACCTAAACTGGTGTCGAGATCATGAAACCAAACCAATCTTGGATGCCTCATAATTTCTTCACCATCCATGAGAAATTTTCTCATCTCTATCCTCATGATATACCTTGTATCCCGATATTTCTGGTCAAGGGATTCTTAGGCCTTCGTGAATTTTCTTGATACCACCTCACCCCGGATTTTGAAACTATCAAGCAATCCAAATCTCAAACGAATAAAGAATCCCAACAAAGCATGGCTAACTGGAAATGGCATGGCTAGGCTAAAATCCACTGTTGAAACCCGACAAAATCCATTCCAATAATAACAAAAGAACAAAATACGAACATGCACATACCATGCATGTCAAAACCACCTAGGAAATCACACATACAATCTGTTACCTACAAGAATTCTCGTTGAAGCATCTTGATCCTTGCCTTCCTTTGCTTTCCTCGTCCTTCTATGCTTTTCCTTCCCTTTCCTTTCCTTCCCTTGCTTGCTTACTTTCTTTCTCCTCTTGGTGCTTTCTCCTCTATGAGACAAATTCTAACACTAAAATGACAAAAGGCTCGCAAAATCAACCAACTGATGCTCTGAGGTTCTTTTCGCTGATGAAAACTCTAATTTCTTCAATTTTTCATTGTTTTCCATCATTTTCCTTCTCACATGCAACCTCCTACCTTTCACCTTCTTTTTCTCCTAATTTCCATTATTTTCATAAATGATGTTGTGAAAAATACTTGTTTTCCTTTACAAAGCCTTAGCAATTGTCTTTGCCAATTTCCCCTTAGCCATAAAACAAAACAAGTGATGTCCATTTGGATATTTTTACCAACATGTAGCTTGAAATAAATGCCTCTTGTATATGGTCTTATTTTACCTTTATTAACTTTTACTACATAAACTTTTACCCCGAGACTCTTACAAAATGTGAAATGTTTCTCCTCATAATAATAATAAAAATAAAAATTTAATTTTAAACTCACAATTAAATTAAACACCTAATTAGTAAATAAGACCACATTACTTCTTAGATCCACATCTACCATTAATTTAACTACAAAAAAAAAATGAACGATATATACACTCTACCCTTTAAAGTTAAGCATATAAGGTCTTTTATTAAGCATTAAACACACTTGTATCCTTCACATCCTTACCAAATGTTACTCCCAATGTACTCCAAGATTAAGTGAAAGAGAATGAACCTAAAATCTTATAAAATGGTTTTCTTTCTTAAAAAGAAAAGGAAAAGCAACGTCCCCGCACTGATATATAAAAAGGATCAGGATCATGGATTATTGTATATAGTTAAAGTATTATAGTTCAGCCACGTTCTCAAAGTGTCACCCGATAATATAATATGTTGTTCCACTCTCTTCACATTTAAGGAGGCCAACGCCAAGTTCAGATATGACCAAGGGATCGTGATTTTTCATAACTGTATAACCATATACTTGAAAGCATTATAAATCATCTCTGAAATTTTCTGAAAGTCTCATCTCTATAATGTGGTGATTTTACTGAGCCAAGTTGAGACATTGTTAGGCACGGCAGTATTTTATAAGCTAAAGCTAAGATTGATATTATATTGTTGAAAAAATATATATTTTTACAATATGTTTGTCAAAATATAAAAAGAAAGATTCGTATCAATTAATAATTAAAAAAAAGGAGAACGACATTATTCGTTGTTATATGTATAGTAAGGAATAAAGTTATATATCTTGATTCTTGAACCATCATTTCAGTATATAATCATATACATAAAAGGATTAGAAATCATCTCTGAAATTTTCTGAAAGTCTCATCCTTATAATGTGGTGTTTTCACTGAACCAAATTCAGACACTGTTAGGCACGGGAAGTATATTTCAAGCTAATGCTAAGATTGATATTATATTGTTAATTAAACTATTTTTACGATATTTTATTAAAAAATAAAAGGAAAGCTTATCATAAATTAATAATTAAAAAAAACAACCTTCTTGATTGTTGTATATATAGTAAGGAATAAAGTTATATATCTTGATTCTTGAACCATCACTAATACCTATCCAATAAAATGAGTCTTACTCTATATATTATTATTACGAAAACAATATATGTAAAATAGGTTACTTTTATTTTTTTAATTTAATTTAATATTATAAAATATAAAATAATACAATTCTATGAATATTAAAAATTTCTAACTTTCCTATATAAATTTAGTTTTAAATTTGATTGAAATCACGCTGAACTTCTAAATTCCACTTTTATAAAAGTAACATTGTTCATAAATTTTAATTACATTCTTTAGAAGTTCAATAAATTTTTAAAATAACCTAAATTTTATCATTTTGTCATAATCAAGGGAAAGTTTATCAAAATGATTGTGCCAGAGGCATAATATAGATAATTTAAAAAAATAAAAATAAAAATAATTTGAAAATAAATGAAAATAATTATATAAATTAAAAAAAAAACTATAATATAATTATTTTATTAGTTTAATAATTTTCTTATTATATACTTTGAATTTGAATGGATTATAAATTTACTTTCAACAAAAAAAACTATCACATTAATATTTCAAATTAGTTAAATTTTAAATATCTTTACTCTTTACTAAAAGACAACATCATTTCTTAAATCAAAAGAAATTTGTAATTGAACTTAAATAATTAAAAATCTTGCTCACAAATCTTTTAATATTTATTTCAATAAAATATTTGTAAAAATAACCTTTAAAAGAATAAACCATGTCTATGGATATATTAAAATATTTAAAAACATAAATACAAAGTTGTAATATCTTGAAAATATTAATTTAATGTAATTTTATTATCAACTTTGTTACCATCCTGGTTAAAAAACATCATTAAATCTAATACATGCATAGATCCTTAACTCTAGACCAACGAAATTCTGAGAGGGATCTCTTTGAGATTTAAATCTCTTTAGTAAAAAAAAATTCAGAGTTAAAATAAATCTATACTATTTTAAATTCAAATTCTTCCAACAGACCTAAAAACAAAAACTAATACAGACCAATAATAATAACAATTAAAATTAACCCAATATCATTGTAATACAAAACCAACCCAACTACAAATTCCGTTTACCACAAAAACCTAACCTAAACATCTACTCTGATCAAAATGAACCACATCATATCGGTCAAAGTTAGTCCATGTCAATTGAAAAAAAAAAAACCAAACGCACCGAAAATAAAAATGACCTGAACGAACGATATCATAGGAGGGAACGCCTTTTGCCAACGTCCACGCGTTATCGCCTTTCGCCATAGGAACTTTCATTATTGAGTGCATGGATGGATTTTCTGATTCATATTCAACCTAACAGTCAGCTTAAATAAGAAATCTTATTTCAGGTAGGGAGATCAACTATCCGGGCACACCAAACTGTCAATCAGCACGAAAGATGGATGGGAAATTTAACGGAAAATCGATGTCCTTGTCTGTTCCGCGTCATTTTATTGTGTTTTACAACCTCTACGAACTCGGAAACGACACGTAAAATCAATATTGTATCTATTTTTTCGCTCTGGGTCTGTGTAGGTCATGTTCGACAAAAAAAAATAAAGTTTGATTCGTTTTTTTTTAATTCCCATTCATGCATTTTTCCTTGTCACTGCCGCTCTTTAGTATTATTTACAGCACCATTATTGTGGAGAATTAAAAATAGTTCGGCATTTTCACTTTTGAAATTTCAGCCCCAATAATTCACACCGGACAATTTTGCATTCGTCTGAATAATGAAAAGGACGAATAGAAATAAGGGAAACTCAGGTTCCCCAAATACAATACTGCCTATTCAGCAATATTTTTATTGTCAGGGAAATTATGCGCTTCTCCACAATGTAAACTTTATTACAGATTGTTCTTCATTATGAAACTCTCGTCTGAAATTTGCATGTGCATATTGCTAATCCTGTTGCCAATTGGCTCTTAAATTAATTTATATGCTTTCAGTCTACATACTATCTAATTTTCAATCTATGCAATCTAACCAATTTGCTTCTTAGAGATTCTCTTCACTGAAGAGTTATTGAATGTGTATCATAGTGAAAGTTTCATCTATCGTGTATCTGGCAGAGAAGTCCCAGAAAGAAATGATCTAAAGAAAGCCAGAGCACCGCTAGGATTGAAAAGAGGAACCGCGTGGCCAGCACCTTTGAAAGTTGCAAAGGTCAAACCTTCATACTCTTGAATCCATCCACCAACCTGTAATGATAACAACAAACAGCAGCACATTCAGCGTGTAGTGGGCTTGGAAATTACAACCTTAAAAATCTAGATTAACAGATCCTTGCCTGTTCATTATGATACCAAGGGCGCCAAGAGCCTTTTTTAGGAAGTTTGAGAGTATTAAGACAGTATCTTGTTGATATGACTGGGACACGGCCATCTGTATCACCACTGTCAATTGATTGAAACAACATTAGGCGATATGGAAAAACTCTCAAATATATGTTGAAGGGTGTTCCCCATATTGTGCATAAGATATCAAACTTATGAAAATGGAAATACCTGTATACCCATATGCGAAACCCTGCCGCTATCATTTTTTTGTAAATAGGTAGTACGGAAAAGCGAGAGTCTAGCCATTCATCACTGATATAACCACTGCGATTCAGGAAAACATCGAACAAAATTTCCATGAGTAACTAGGTAATTAGCATCATCTAACAATCTTAAGCGAAATGGAATAATAATCTCATTAAGTGTGACTATATATTATGCCTAAGGAACAAAATCAGATTAAAAGCCATTTAGGTATGTTTTACTTGCATATACTCCAATCCTTTAGCTCTGAGCCTTTAGTGACATGAAGAGCTGTCTGAACATCATGTCTGTTATAATAAACTTTGGCATGATCATCGAGACAAGGATCATATCCTGCTAACATCTTGCTTCGCCACTGCTCGTACATTCCAAAATATTTAAGCCATAGAGATGGCAGAGCCACATTTATAGATCAAATGAATTTGCGAAACTAAACTTTGAAGACATTGGAATGTACTATAATAGGTGAATATTTGACCTTTTTCGCCTGAGACATCGTATTTGTGGAAGTAGTATTTTTGTGAATGCAGCTAGGCGTGTACAGACTAAATATGTCTATCTCATCATATTGGTTCCAAACTTCCTTTAGTTGAGATCCACAGTTCGGGTTGGTCCAGGGGGTATAAGATGAAAAATCACAGTGCTTTTTTATGAGCCTATGAGTTTCATCGGACACAATTGCATGACTCCATGCATAATCCACAAAACCTTCCAAATCATGACCATCGTGTGTCTCCGGATTTCCCACCTACACCAAAATACCATGAATTAATGTATGTGAAAATTGTTTAAAGAGTATTAATAAGACCTAATCATTTAGATGTGTCACAACGATAGTTACCATGAAACCTTTGAAGTTGATATGTGTATTACTAGCGTCGTCGTTACTTTCGTATATTACCTCTGCTAGCTCTGGGACGTATTTTCCTGGTATCAAAATCGACGATAGTGAATACCGATTTGCAACAACTGATCTGGTCATAATTAGAAAGTACATGCCGATTAAAATGTTGGAATATATATCATTGTAAAATTTGAAATTATGTGAGGAAACACACCTGCATAACTTTCTCCCGCGATGTAAAAATCATGTCCTCTATATTCAGGAAATCTGTTGAACCAGTTCTGAAGAAACGTGTACGAATCCGCAGCTGACGATAGATTTCAGAAATATCTAAAATTAGTAATAAGGTAATGACTTTCAAGTTGTTTCGAGTACTCTATGTTAGAAATCGCTCCCTAGAACTGAAATTCTCACCTGTGATGTTGTCACCGACTATGTAGTCAGACGATGTGTTGGAGTAGGAAAATCCAACGCCCGCCGGAGACTCAACGAATAGTAAGTTGGCTTCTGCCAATCCAATTAGGATATTAGTATCATCTTATGTCTAAGCTTAGTCACTGTATAATAGGTTTTGGGAATAATCTCATCATTTTTTTGAATACAATAGGTCATAGATGTTATTCCTAAAACCTCTTGTAAGGATGCCCAGTGCTTGAAGGGCTAAAAACATTCAGATGCTAATTAGCCGAAGAGTAAAAAGAAGTTAACTGCAGATTTTCAATAAGCAATGAGTAAGATTAAAGACGACCTTGGTTCCACGAGTAGTTGTTGAAAATAAGACCCGTTCCGTTTCCATTGACAAGGAAAGGACCAATCTCCTGAGTTGCTCCATATCCCACTGAAGAACACCCAGGTCCTGCGGGCATTGATACCGAGCTCTTGATACTATTCAGATTACAAAGTGAATATGAATACATTCAATAACACAGCATATAATTCGTTGGATATCATACCTCCGTTGAGCCATAATACCAATGGTTTTTTCTCCTTGACCGAAGCAGCCTCGAAGAACCAGTAAAAAAGAGCCCTTCCATGTTCCTCATTCACAGTCACATAACCAGCGTAATGTTTAAACTCCACCTTAGGCTGACCGGGAAGATTAGTTACTAAATGCTCGATTGATGTACATATATTCTTGCTTTGCGATGCATTTTGACTAACAATGCACTGAAAATTCGCGGTGATCATGAGAAGTGCCACACTTATCCCCAGGCCCAAGGAAGGTGCCATATTTTGTGGTTGATTCCCCTGGGGCGGTCGTTAACTTTGTAATTCGTACCCACCCCCACAATCATGAAATTTATAGATTTGCAGTAAAGGATGACGAACTTTAGATTCGGTCCAGAATATCAGTGGGATATAAAGTAGCCAAAGATAAGTACCCGAATCAGAGTGACCATTTTTGGAGAGCATCCAGTGATGGTACAAGTCGATTGCAGATTGATGAAGAAAAGTTTATAGTCACGAGTTTTGTGGCCAATTAATTGTGTGCCAGTGATTCCGTTATACGACCACGCATAGCGTACAGCCAGTGGCACGTTGGGACGATCTGACCTCAAACCGGTAGTATTATTCCATACTTATAGAATGGAAGCAAACAAATCCAAACAAAATATTGAAACCAAAATGGAAGAGTCGTGACAAATTTGAGGCCATGGCTCCGTAGCCATGTCGTCAGATCACATGTTCAAATCAATAATGTAGTTATTGAACTTTGCATGAAAATATATCTCGGCAATGACATGCATATCCATGCTAACTTTCTGCACTTTGTAGTTTATAAGATGCATGCCTTCCCTAAAAGGTGTGTAATCAAATATTTCTGGGTTGCAAAGGAACCTTAATCGTGCTGTCTCGGTAAATGTGCGTTATGATGTGTAGATTTCTTGATGCAGGGTAACTTTAATCAAGCTATTTAAATAAAAAGTGCGTTATAAGGTATAGAATGTAGTATACGGGAGCAATAGAATGATTCAGAAGAAAAATATATATACATATATTATATTATAAACTGATGCAACATGGATAATCAATAATGAGAAAAGTAATAATGAGATATTGTAATTATAAAACCAAAAAACATTTGGAATACCACCAAAAAAAATATTATAATATAAAGTGATATAACATGAACAATTTCATAATAAATGATTAAATAATGTCATCAAGAATAATGAAACTTATTTTACCTTTCTCAGGTTATATATCGTCAACGGTTCAAATTGAGGAAGGATAAATAGCTGTTAATTTTTAAATTTAATAACTATCCAAATTTATGGAAAAATCCTGCAAGTTAAAGCAAATGAGTAATTAGGAAAATAATACTTAATCCCGGTATGTCTTTCTCAGGTTATATATTGTCAACGGTTCACATTAAGGAAGGATAAATAGCTGTTAAATTTAATAACCATCCAGATTGATAGAAAAAACCTGCAAGTTAAAGCAGATGAGTAAATAGGAAAACAATAATTAATCTTGGCATGTCTTGTAGAAGGGATCGGAACTATACATATTTAACAAAATATCTAATTTTAAATTTATTGGAGTTAAAGCAAATGAGTAATTAGGAAAATAATACTTAATCCTGCTCTGTCTTTCTCAGGTTATATATTGCCAACGGTTCAAATTAAGGAAGGATAAAAAGCTGTTAATTTTTAAATTTAATAACCATCAGATTAATGGAGAAACCCTGCAAGTTAAAGCAGATGAGTAAATAGGAAAATAATACTTAATCTTGGCATGTCTTGTAGAAGGGATCCGAACTGTACATATTTAACAAAATATCTAATTTTAAATTTATTGGATTTAGGCTATTGAGACCAATATTATTATTATCATTCAATTTTAAACTATGGTTAAATCAACCTATACACTAAATCGGTGTATCGGGACTCTTTCGTCTTGGGATAAAGAACCCATTTCCCTTAGCAGTTACCTTCCTTAAATCTATAACTTTTTAAAAAAACCACATGGCACTAATCATTAGGCACACTTAAACTATATATATAATTAGAGTAAAAACATGACATGAATATATGGCGGTGGTGGTCCACTTAATTACTTTTTGCAGTGGCAAGTGCGGTACGATTTAACAGAATCAATTTGAATAATAGCATTGTCCTTGGAAATAAGATAAATTTGCAGTAAACTTACTTTCGTTTCAATATTTTTAAGGTTTTCCTGGCATTTTAAATAGATTCGGACGTTTTAAAAAGGGATTGCAGCTCGAATCCATCAAAAGCCAAGCTTATTAGATATCCATATTCACAAAAGAAAAAGATTTTTAGAAGTTTGCCATTCTGCTTTCCATTTTTAAATGACTCTGAATAGATTCCCACATGGATGGTTGCGTGAGGCAGCGATTCATTATATGATATACCCATGACTTTAATCTATGTGACAGTGAGGTTCTATACGAATTTCAAATAAGTTAGTCAAATAAGCTAAAAGACCTAGGCGACTCCATAACAATTCGAATCTGTATGCATTACCTAGGGAGGTTTGAGAAAAGGAAAGGCACAAATGATGAGCCACTCATTCAATACAAAATTGGTGGTGGTCTTTGCATACTTTTTTTGAAAGGTAGCTATCTAGATTGCGACTTTACCAGATCAGGCCGTTCTCAGCTTTTAGCAAATATTGGTGCTTTTCAAATTAATCCTTTTCCGTCCATGGCATTCTTCATACAACTTACAGATGAACACCTTTGTTCAGAAACTTGTCTATGATGGTCTTTCCAGTGAGATAGTTGTGAAATCCCGACTCCCCATAGAACATTAAATGATACGGACCCGAAAATACCTAACATCCACATATGATGTTGCAAACATATGATTGGATATGGCGACTGACAAGGACGCGAGTATTTGATTTACTGGACATCAAAGATTTCCTTCCCTTCGTTTGCATGGACAATCGTTAATTATTGCGATAGAGCCAAGCATTTTTGTATGACTTTTTGCTACAGTTTATTCGGTAGCGGGGACGTCTGAAGGGCTGGAATATACACTATATGGTTAGAGATTTGTCGCTTCAACCGGAAACCAATTAAATGAGTTCTCCACTTTACTAGCCTTTTTTTTTGAATATTATTTCTATTGCGTGTCGGCAACTCAGTAGACCAAATTCAATTACATTGATTTTGAATCATTTTTTGGTCATACTTGTCTCATTTTATATATTAATTACTTTTATAATATAAAAACTCATTTATTGTTTATGTAGTATTCAAACATGTAATGAAATTATTGCTTTGAGCTTTCCGTAATTTCTTGCTATATAATTTTGGAATGTTAGTGTGGGAAATGTCTTTTTAATACGTGTATATATTTCAATTTGAGGTGGAGGAAGGGTTATTGATTATTATTTTTTAATTTTAATTAAAGTTGGGGAATCTTTTTGGAGAGAATGTGCTAGGTATATCATTTGTCCTATTCGACGACTTAGGCGCAAAGGAGACAAACCGACGAACAATGAAAAAAATTGTTGTTGTTGCGTGTTGAATATGGTCGTTGTTGTGTGTTTCATATGTCATCGGCGTAAGCAGTGTCCAAATCTACGAAGGCCGGAATAGAGCAGTTATGGAGTGGCCACGTAAAATTATATATCGTTAAAATTATATAATGTGGCCACGTCGTGAAATTTGTATACTGTTAAATTACATGTATTACATAGAAACATTGATATATTTATTAAAGTGATGTATATTTATTGAAGTCAGAAACGTGATAAATGTGGTTAGTGATATTGATTACACGTACTCGATGAAAACATTTATATATTTATTACTGTGATGTATATTTATTGAAGTCATATTTCAATTGTATGATTATACGAAGGTTTATCTAAGAATCCTACTTAGCCCATACAAGAATTATATTACCCTACTTCAATGTAATAACACATCGTTCAACATTAAAGAAGATTATTGTACTCCCTCTTCCCATAGTTTTAATTGGAAATTTATCTTGAATGGTGTTAAGTTCCTATTCCCTTTGCGCCAAGTGTACGGATCAATACAAGTGACCCCTTCATAACCTTAGTGGATAACTATATTGCATAGTTTGAATGATATTACGACCCCCTCTAGCCAGCTTCCAAGTGGTGTGTCGAAGGCACGTTGTAGTTATAGTGGACTTATTAAAATCTTCCACCATCCCCCTATTCACGTGCCCTTCATGTGATTTTTAGTACTGCATTGAGGTGGATAGTTGGGATTGAAGTCTAATGAATCCATAGGTGGGGACTCATCCATCTAACCCTAACCTATCTCCTCATTTTGTGTTCTTCTTCATTTGAGGGTTTTGGTCAAGGTGGAGAGTCTTTTTTCTATCGAGCGCAGGAAGATTTCCCCGGCGACCTGACAGTTGGACTCTCCATTTCAAAGTTCGTGGTGTGCTCACATTTCATCCTACTTTCCCCAAGACAACTAGCAATCCTTCTGACCTTTATTTTGACACTAATTTCTGTAGCGTTCTTTCAGTTTTTTTCAAGATTGCTTCTAACTTTTCTTTCCTCTGTCACACCCTCCTCCCACATATACCCAAGAAACTAGCCCATCGAGGTAAACATGCGACGAGAGGCCACTATGATATGATTCGACCTGCCAAGTCGCGTTAAGGAAGCAAAACTAACGGAAATGCACCATACATACATTAATCATCTGCTACATGACCCTCACGAACCAATCCAATACTTTAGACAACTTACCTCGCAGTCCTACTAAATGTTTTGACAACTTAAGCCTCAACCGCTCCATGTTATTGGCATGAGGGAAACCAGAAACCCAAAGTCGATCTCACAAGCTTCCCTGCCAGCGATTAGAGATAAAAATTGCGACTAATATGCTAGCGACTCTGGGATTTGAGCCACTTTTTCAGGCCCAGAGCAAAGGTCATTGCCGAAAATTGCACCATCTCTTCAAATCAATAAAATAACATGGAAATGGAAGTACTAAAGAAAATACTTGTTGATGACCTTGATTGGACCCCTACTAGCCACGAAAGGCATTTCGTCAAACATATTGTAAATGTGTAACATACAGGTGTAATTAACAGATGTCAGCATAGGGGCCTCATACTTATTTGAGATTCACCATGAAGCATTTTTTCCTTATCACCTTAACTTCCATTCCATCCATTAGGTCATAGCTGCATTGATCATTCAGTTACAAGTAAAAACGTGATGAAATCCATACATGGATGCTGCCATAAAACAACATGCTAGCATGATAGGGACACAAATACCAATGAAATCATAGCCATATAAACCACATATGGTCCATCATAATGATCATAGAGATATAAGGTTAAATACCTGTTCAATAATGATGAAAAATCTAAACCCATGATGGGACTTCCACGTTCCACACGACCATAGAATAGCTGAGGTAAATCTCTCCTCATCCATTCACCCCATTCCATATTCCAAGCATGAATGTGGGATCTCATAGAAAACATCAATCAAGAACTATCTAGGGCTTCTAGAGGTCGTCCACCTTAACCCATCAAATGGAAATTCCACTCGACGATAAAACGTCACCAAAACCATCATTCGGTAGGTTCTATCCTAGCGTTCCAGGCCACTAGAGTGTTTGTTCCAACCCGGCTCCCAGGACCAGTAACTCAACCCATAGCTGTTATTGGGCTCCAGAGCATTTGTCCAACCAAGGCTCCGCGACTAGTAACTAAACCCACAACTATTGCTACGCTTCCAAAGTGTTTTCCAACCAAGGCTTCGAGGACTAGTAACTCAACCCACCAAGGGATTCCAGAGAATTTGTCCAACCAAGGCTTCCAAGACTAATAACTCAACCAAGGTTGTTACGGAGATTTCAAAGTGCTTTTCCAACCAAGTCTATGTGACTAGTAACTCGACACAAGTCATTACAAGGATTCTAGAGCATTTGTCCAACCAACACTTCCAGGAACTAATAACTCAACCCAAGCTAAGATAACATGAGAACCAACAAAAAAAAAGGAAATAAACCCACAATCTCCATGGCTATCCAGGAAATGGAAAGGCTAGTAATATCCACTCTCAATCCATGAAATCATCCATGCCAGTGACTGATCATGACCAATAAATTACATGCATGTGTCATGCATGCCAAAAATAGTGGGGAAAACATACATGTAACTCAATATCTGCAAGAAAAACCTGATGTGCTACTGATATCAATGCCCTATTATGATTTCCTTCTGTTACTTTGCCTTCTTACTTCAAAACTCCAAGTATGCCACACCCTCGAAGAGTGCTCCAAGAAAACTCTAAATATCTAAGAGTATAAGAGCGAAAGAGAATAATAATAGAGCTCCAAAACTGAACTGATCAACTCTTGCCCATTGATCCTCATAAGCCTTTTTATTAATAAGGCCTCTATTTTCTTCATTTTCGATCATTTTCGTTGAATTTCCTCCTCACATGCAACCTGTCACCTTTCACCTTCCTTTTCTCCTAATTTCCTTTATTTTCATAAATAATATGCTAATTAATTCCACATGCCTTTCCAATCCTTAGCCCTTGCCTTTGCCAATTTTATTAGCCATAATAAACCGAATCAACACCCCTAGGATGTTCCCCCCACCATTCAACTTGGAATGTGTGTCCCATCACCATGGCCTTACATATATTTTACATGAATTTTTAACTAGGGCTGTTACAGAACCCTCCTCCTTGGGGGAACACCGTCATCGGTGTCAAATGATGCCTGTAAGCAACAAGACTGCAGAAAAAGAAAACATACTTCCGATGGAGCTATGTAACATAGCTCATTGCATTATTTACAATGAAAACTACTAAAACATGACAAACATGTCATTTTATGGATCTTTATAACACAACTCATTATGGTATTTACAATAACCACATATACACATACACATTTGCTTCAACCAAAAAATAACCTTACTGTCTATGGAGCTTTATAAATCCAACTTCATATAGTATTTACAATAATATATGCATATACACATTTTCTTAACTGAAAAATAAGACATATGATGCCTGCATCTGCAACAAGGGAATTCAGACGCTCACACCTCCAGCCAGAAGTAATACCAGGATTCACCTCCTTCCAAAGAAGTTTAGAATCCACTGCCACAATCAAATTGCATCCAATTCCCAATGCTATAATCATGTGCCACTTGTCCTCTCAGTGAACATTTACTGACTCATTGTTCCACAATGCACTCCCACTGTGCATTTGATTCCATCTGGAAATAGTAATAACCAAGACCAATCCATCTTCGACCTTCCCTTCTTTGATACAAAATCCCTCGCACAATTCGGTCACCGCTTTCGTGAATTCACCCTCCTTCCAAGTTTTGCGTGCACCCCCATCTCGAACAATTCATTCCTTGGCAAGGCTTCCTCAAGTCAGATTATATAAAATGGAAGGCATATCCCTGCATCAAAACCATCATACCAGTCATATCATGCTCACGAAAATTAATGGACACTATTGGGTACCAGTGTCCCGCAATGGCCATGTTCCTGAATGCTTTACTAGCATACTACTGCATTTTCCAATTCCTATTGTTTATTGCAAATTCTTGTGGTCGATTTCAACCACCCAACCGGGCATTTCATTCATTCTTGTACCAAGCACATAACTTCCATTACATTTAAAATAAATTGAAATAAAGTCAAATCATACCTCATTGCTAACTTGTCATAAGGTACATTTGCAATCTTGTTCGCTTCCTGTCACAACAAGTCAAACTAGTATATTTGACCAAATCAACATATGTAATAATATCACATCGGGTTAGCTCAAAACATAACCATCATAGATCAAAATCATAAATCACATGTAACCATCATAAACGAGAATCATAATTCAAATGTAATCATCATATACCAAAATCATAAATCACATGCATAATAAAACTAAAATAATATACCGATACTTATCCTTTAATCGATCCTTACTTCTTCCTTTGTTCTTATTTCGTATGCACACTGGATCGGTTGCCACACCCCACAAACACCCAATGCCTTTTCCTCAACCAGTTGCACATATACATATTGTGCATCACACACATACAACCACACATGGTATACAACTCCATGCAATACATGCACCTACACCTACACCCAGTGTATATAATAAATCACCTTTACCACCACAACATAATAAATCACCTTTACCACCACATAATACATGCACCTACACAATGAACATACCTACTACCACATGCCCTCAACACAACATGTATGACATGCACACAATACCACACATGCACAAGTACCATATGTACAACATTTACTCAATACCACTTGTACACCGCACCACCTACACAATGTTTTCACAACATCACTTGTACACGGTGCCACCTAGACAACACTACATGTACACTACACCACTTGTACAATGTGTACACAATAACACATGTATATAGTACCATATGCATGACATGTATGCAACACCAAGTGTACATAGTGCCAAATGCATGACATGTACAGAACACCACCTACACATAGTGCCACTTGTACAACATGTACACATCACCACATACACACAGCACACTCGTACAATCGAGCACACGACACCATATTTAAATAGCACCACATGTACATAGCACTTCATATCCAACATGTACATAACATCATTTGTACATAGCACAACATATCCAACATGTGCAAAGCACTATATGCATACAACACCGAATATCCATCATGCACATAACATCTCATATCCAACATGTACATAGCCCATCTATACCCAACACTGTATTCATATAATACTATCTGTACTAACACCCTATACATAATATTGCATAAACAACATGTACACACACACTACATATGCACAATACTGCATGCACACAATCATCACAAATGCATCATGTACAACATGTACGACATATGAAAAACAGTAATACCACACATCCGAAACCACACTACCTATACCAAGAAACCTTGATTCCAACGTTTTATCCATGGTTGTCATATCATGTCGTAGACCAACCTGTTGGATAGTGATATAGATACATAAACACATACATACATATACATAAACATTAGCATAAAACAATCATGATCTCCTATTAGATAACAATGTACATACATACATATATGCATATAATCATTAGCATAAATCAATCACGATCACAACATAAATACTAGATATCAAGGTCAAGGTAAAGAGAGCTTCTTTTATTCATGCACAACATTGAGAACCACCATTCCAAACTTAGTCAAGCCACATGACATCTCAGGTCCATTTACTTTACCTGTTTTGGTTACCTTTGTCATGTTTGTTCTACCATCATCGATATATCACAATGGAACCAGCCAGTCCCATTGACTGTCATAGTCTTACCTTCTGTTATACTTACTCATGCATTGAGCTTCATCTGTGTCTTACATTACCTGTTGGGTACCACATAATCCTCCCCAAGTTCCATTAAATTTACTCTTTCCCAAACTAATTCTCAAGACTGAAAAAATAAAAAGAAAGAACAAGAATCAAACAAGAGAAAACCATGAAAACCAATAGAAATACGACATCACAAGAAAAGTGGCATGACCATGCACTAGACATGACAAAAAAGCAAATCTAGAATAAGAAAATCACAAAGACCTAAAGCACAAGACTAACAATAGACACCATGACTCAATCTCCATGGTTCCCAAGGAAAGCTCAATGATGACCTTCTTCAAGGTTTCATGGCAACCTCTCTTGCCATGCAACTCCCTCCACCATACTGCCATAAACACATAAATGCCAGTGTATAAATAAACATAACAATACACTGGCTACCTTAGCTTTTTATGCCAAAAACACTGCCTTGTAACTGAACACATCCACGCCATCTCTCAATGGACTCCAATTCCCTTGACAGATCTATGTGCAAGTAGAAATTGGTTGATATACATGTCAAGTACATGTCCATGACTATAAAACATATCCACATAATGTCATACAAGATTAATATTAATAAGACTTCCTATATGCAAAGCAATCATTCATTTCGAATTAGGGTTTCAAAACATAGCCAAGGGAATTCTTGCTCAATTCCTTCATTTTACCTTTTTACCTTGTTGCAATCGAAGCTTACTATGAGTTGTCACATCACCCAACTATTAGTTATCTTAACACATCAACTATTACCTTGTCATGTTGATAGCGAGCATGTTTCCTGCAACTCTTCGCACATTTCAACCACACGTTCCAAATATAAGGACAATCATGTATATTAATTTGAAATCAACCTTTACCAAGACTAACAACCATGTCATAATCCAAAGTCAACTCATAATCATTACACATAATTCTACAATTGTCAACTACTTTCATGTACATATCAACCGTCTGAACACATATGTGTTAGTACAATCATCTTAAAACAATATCATTGGAATACATACTTGTATGATGTAACTCATAAAATATTCAACCAGCTTGCAAACATACCATGTTAAATAAATCAACAAGATGACATGATAGACATAAAAAAATCAACATCAAATAGACGACATAATCAAGAATGAAGAACCAAGTATACTACATAAGCAAACTCATACCTTAGTGTACCTCAGGGGAGGCTATCTTATCTACACAATCAATCTAGTTAGCAACATGTAAATTTAAAACATGTAAAGTTAAACATAAATAATATCACAATATCCATAACACTAACTAACTAACATGTTATCATCATAAACGCATAAGCATGTATCGTTCATGCATAACAACCCCGTGTGCAACATCATCACAAATATGTCGGCTCATACCTTAATATCGTAACCATAACCATCTGCATAGCCCAATCCAATTTAGGATGATACATATAACATCAATATATTAATGTTATAACCCTAATCGTCAAGTTAGCTAACATATAACAACAACAAGTTAACCTATAGCATACTCATCAAAAACATATAACATGGTCATCAAGTTATCTAACATAAACAAAAATAACAATGGATACAACCACATGTTACTATCATTCATGACTATCTGACACATGTGCATATGACTATACTAATCAACTACCACCTATCATGAATGTAACCATAACATAAAAATATATGTACATAAACTTAATGTATGTAACAATCCTCGACTTAAATACCTGCATGCCAAATATACAATGTCGGTATGATGACTTTCTCGTACCCCAGAGTCCAATGTTGCAATCTCATTTTGATGATCTCTATATCCTGTTCTATCTCAGCCAACACATTAGCATCATAGCAAGTGATATCACCATGATGACCTAAATTACATATAATGACTTTCGAAGGTATGTTATCCCTACTATTCATCCATCACTATAACCAAGACCATACATGCATAAGAAATGTGTAATCAAGCATTCACAAATTAAGACATACTCCACTACAACACCTTCAACCTTCACACGATGACATCACTACAACCATTACCAACACCATGTAAATGCAATAACCACATGGATTACATACATAAGGAACACAATTGCAGCCAACATGAAAGCATTATCAACACACAATCAAAGGAGACCACAACCACGCTTTGGTACCACTTTGTAATACTCTCCTCCCATATCTATCCACACAACTGGCCCATGGGGGTAAACATGTGACAAGAGGCCACTATGATATGATTCAACCTCTTAAGTCATGTTAGTGGAATGTGGAACTAGTGGAAACACACCATATAGACATTAATAATCAGCTACAGGACCCTGAGGAAATAATCCAATACGTTAGATAACTTACCTTAGGGTCCCACTAAATGCTTGGACAACTTAAGACCCAGTTTCTCCCATGCTATAGCCATGAGGGCAACCAAAAACCAAAAGTCACTCTCACAGGCTTTCCTTCCAGCACCCAGAGACCTAAATTGTCAGTGTTATGCCAACGACTCTATGATTTGAGCCACTTTTTCAGACCCAAAGCCCAGGTCACTGCCGATAATTTAACCATCTCTTCAAATTAGTAAAATAAAATGAAAATGATAGTACTAAAGGAAATACTTGTTCAAGGCCTTGATTAGATACCTACTAGCCACGACAGGCACTTTGTCAAATATATTGCAAATGTGTAATCTATAGGTGTAATTAACAGAACTGAGCATAGGGGTCTCATACTTATCTGAGATTCTCCATGAATTAATTTTTCCTTATAGCCTTAACTACCATTTCATTCATTAGTTCATAGATACATTGATCATTCAATTACAAGTAAAACCATGATGAAATCCATACATGGTTGTTGCCATCAAACATATAAATAACCAACATAATAGGGATAAAAATACCAATGAAATCATGTCGACATAAACCACATATAATCCATCATAATGCTCATACAGATACATGGAGAAATAACCATTCATTAATGATGCAAAATCCAAACCCGAGATGGGACTTCCACATTCCACCTGACCGTAGAATGGCTTATCCAAATCTCTCTTCATACATTTACCCTTATGCCATATTCTAAGGATGAATTTCGGATCTCATAGAACACATCAATAAAAAACAATTGAGGTCTTCCGGAGGCCATCCACCTTAACCGATCAAACAATGATTCCACCTCACGGTCAGACATCACCAAAACCATCACCTAATAGATCTCTATCCTAGCCTTCCAAGGCTCCAAAGCATTTGTTCCAATGCAAATCCCAACACTACTAACTCAACCCACACTTGTTGTCAAGCTCTAGAGCATTTGTCCAACCAAGGCTCTAGGACTAGTAATTCAACCAACAACTACTGTCAGGATTTGAGAGCATTTTTCCAACCGGGTTTCCAGGACTAGTAACTCAACCCACCAAGGGCTTCAAGAAAATTTTCCCAACCAAGGCTTCCAGGACTAATAACTCAACCCATGTTGTTATAGGCCTTCCAGAGTATTTTTCCAATGAAGGCTACGAGACTAGTAACTAAATCCAAGCCCTTACAGGGCTTCCAGAGTGTTTGTCCAACAAAGAATTCTAGGAACTAATAACTCATCCCAAGCTAAGGAAACATGAGACCTAACAAAAACAAACAAGGAACTAAACCAATAATCTCCATGGCTATCACTAGAAATGGCAAGGATAGGAAAATCCACTCTCAATCCAGGCAATCCTCCATGTGAGTGACAAATCATGACCAATAAATCACATGCATGTGCCATGCATGCAAGAAGTATTTGTGAAAACATACATGCAACTCGATACCTACAAGAAAAATCCATTATAGTTGTTGATATCGATGCCCTCTTGATTTGACTTCTTGCTTCAAAACTCGAAGTGTGACACACCATCCAAGAGTGGTCCAAGAAAACTCTAAGTATCCAAGAGTATGATAGCTAGAGAGAGAGAGAATATGGACAGCGCTCGAAAACTGAATTGATCAAGTCTTTTACACTGATCCTCAGAAGCCTTTTTGTTAATGAGGTCTCTATTTTCTCCATTTTCCATTATTTTATTTCAATTTCCTCCTCACATGAAACATGTCAATTTTCACCTTACTTTTCCCCTAATTTCCTTTATTTTCATAAATAATATGCCAATTAATGCCTCATGCCTTTCCAAACATTAGCTATTGCCTTTTTCAATTTCCTTAGCCATAATAAACCAAATCAACACCCACTAGGATGTTTCCACCAGCATTCGGCTTGGAATATGTGTCCCATCAGCGTGGCATTATATATATTTCACATGAGTTTTTAACCAAGTTTGTTACATGCTCATTTTCCAGTTGTTAAGCACACTGTGGCTGGTGGCTCCACCCATTTGGTTGTCTTGGTTCGAGGGTTATTAGCTTGTACGACCCATTGTATTGACGGATATAAATCTTTCACTATGTATCCTTGGATGGCTCTACCCTAGGACTAATCTTTGAAAACAAATCCTCATTATTCCTTGTGTAGTTTCACCCTTGTTGATATGGTCGGTGTCATGGGGAAATTGAGCAACAAAGTATTTTTTCTTTTAAGTCTCACCTCTGGTCATTAATATTAGTTTTTGGATGCCTCGAATCAATTTCTAATTGAATTCATGGACTATAGGGTCACTATTTTCCATTTTTGTAAGTAAGGTGCTGATTTTCTTTGGCAAATTAGCCTTGAATCGAATAACAACTCAAGTAATTAGATCATGAAACTTTCCTTAATGGCTCTCATTTTATTTTCTTTCTTTTTCCAGACTATCAATATTTAATAAGTTCGACATCACTTGTCTCTGAAGGGTTTCAACACCAAGTCTATTATGACTTAGGTTCTTTTCTTTGCTGCTTTACTTTATGGATACACCAGTTTTCATTATTTTTTTAATGGTATGGAAGGGTCTTGTATCTAATGCAAACTGTGATGGAAAAATTCTTACAGGAATCATCATCAGTAGAGGTCTTCATTCTTCAGGTATGGAGATCCTATATGGTTTTTGTTCTCTTTTTGTTTATACGTGGTACACATTTCTAGTATTATGGAAACTCATGGCTTTAATCTACATTCTTGCTTGAAGGTAACAAGAAATTTGATCAATTTGTCTTCACGTTCATCCACAAGATTCCCTGGAAAATCTTCACTTTTCATTCATACAGATTGGTCTACACATGGTTCCTCTTAATGGGTATGACACAGATGCATCCTTCTCTATTTATTAGCCAAGTTTATCCATGTTAAGCCATGGGAAAATAGGTAGAGTGTTGCTCTCTTGGTGAGTGCTAGGTTCCTATAATACTAGTGATTCCCCATTAATATTGTCATTGTAGCCCCTTATTGTTATTGTTGTGCCCCTGTTGTCCCCACATTGTTATTATTGTGCCCCATAGAAACCAACTATTGTTATTGTTGTGTCCTTATATTATTATTGTTATGTCGGCTTTGATTATATTGTGACCCCTTAGACTCCTATATATAGAAATTAGGTTTCTGTCATTTGTATCATTAAATAATTGTTCATTTGTGTAATGTAAAGGAGGTTGCCCCCTCTAAGAGGCTATGCTTTAAGTCGTTGATCTATCTCTTTCTTCCATTTTGTGATCTCGTTGCATAACAATTGGTATCAGAGCTTTGGATTTTAGGGTTTCGTTGCTTCAAATAGGTCATCGTGGCATTTTTTCTACGAGGTTTCAAAAGCTAAAAAAAGAACCCATTTGAGACATAATCATGATTACCCTCAGGTTCAAAGTTTATACCTTCACCCACTATGTTTTCGGAGATATGATCTGAGAAATCTAGGGTTTTTGCAAGATTCTAAATTACATCCCAGAGAAGTGACCACGAGAAAATCGTAATAACGTTCTCTATGAGTATCATATTGAAATTTCGTAAGAAGGTGCAAAAAGAGGACAAACACTAGTTTTTTGTTTATCATTTTCAGGTCTGAAGGTTGAAACAGTGATACATGGTACTTCATACAATTTCACTCTAATGAAAAAGTGTATAATCAAGTAATATTAGGTGATTCGGCATAACTCATTCTTGGAGAATCCAATTTCGATCAGAATGGTGGCATTGGAAAGTGGACTCAAAGGGCTACAGTTCACAATTTCAGACCTTGGAGATCCTAACTTCCAAAGGTACATCAAATTCAATATCAAGCTCCTACAAATAAAAAAAAAGGTGTGTAGTCTTTTAAAAATTTGCATAAGTTCTCTTCGAAAAATTAGTTTGAAGCGATTAAAAGGGAATAGTGAAGAAAATTATCATTAGTTGATGCCCCAAAGAAAGAAATTGGAAACTCCTAGTAAGAAACTTGAAAGCTCTACATTGACACATGAAGAAGAGGAAGGAATACAACATGATATATCAAAATTACGAGACCAAGTACAACAAATTTCTCTCTCACAAAAGCTAATAGAAGCTAAGATGGATGATTTGAAGAATGACAACAATGGTATCAAAGACAACATTGAATATTAGAAGAAAGACATGGAAGGTTGGAAGGAAGGTTTGATAAAGTTGCTACAAGAAAGACTTCCAAATCGCGAAAAGGTAGTAGAGAAAACTCATAATGAGAACACAAGAAATGTTAATCATGATTTGAAGAATGAAAACATTGAAGATTTGAAAAAAGATGTGGAAGGCTTGAAGGAAGTTTTGACAAATTTGCTACAAGAAAGGCTTCCTAATGGCGAAAAGGTAGTATAGGAGAACCAAGATGAGAACAATAGAAATGTCAATCAATATTTCATAGGTTCTAACGTTGGAATAAAGACCCACCATGTTCCAAATATCGATATGAGAAAGTTTGATGGAAAGGATCATGTAACATGGGTACTATAGATGGAACAATATTTATATCTCCATATACACAAAAGGTACACAATGCAACTTTATATTTCAAACCCAATCAGTTTGGATGGTCTCGATGGCCTTTCTCTCGTAAACAAATTGTCACGTGGTCAATTTTTACAGACGAAATGGTAACACACTATAAGGATACAAAGAGAAACACCTTCTTTAACCAATTGATAAATCTCAAAAAAAAAGGTTCAATGGTGGAGCACATTGAGGACTTCCAAAAATTGAATATAAGGGTAAATGATATTATAGAGGAGCATATGATTGATGTTTTCATAGGGACTCTAAAGGATAACATCCAACATTAGGTTCGCCTTTGGGAACCTGATTCATTGGAGAAGGCATTCAGGTTAGCAAGAAAAATTGAAAGGAAAATTATGGCAACAAGGAAGCCTACCACTGACAATTATAAAGATGGAAGCATTGATGCCCCTAGCCTTCCACAACCTACAAGTTTCACACCACAACAATTGGGAGAAAAAATAGCTAAGGGGATTTGTTACAATTGTGATATCAAATACACTGAAGTTCATAAGTGTGCTCACAAGTAATTAATTTACATAAATTATGACGAGGAGGAGGAAAAGGAAAAGAAACATCAAAAAAAGAAGATATACATCAAGAATCAACCCTAGAGAAATAAGAAATGAATCCGACCATATCTTGTAATGCATTGGCAAGAATTACTACTCCTCAAACTCTCAAGATGGAAGGACATATCAAGAATAAAAATGTAATAGTTTTGATTGATTTAGGTAGTACCCATAATTTTATTCATTGTAAGATAGCCAATGAATTGAATTGCTTCCTATATCTAGCACCATATTATCAAGTGATGGTTACAAATGGATGAATCATAAATTTCTCTGGAAAGTTCCATAATATCAAGCTATCTATGGGAGACTATGTATTGAATAGTCCTATGTTTTCTATTCCAATGGGCGGTGCTGATGTTGTACTAGGAGTCTAAAGGATATAATCTTTGGGTACAATAGATTTTAATTTTCAAAAACTTTTCATGAAATTTTGTTGGGAAGGAAAGGAAGTTGAATTAAGGGGTATCACAGGGAGACCGGGAAATATAATTAGCTCTAATGACATGAAAAAGCTTCTAAATAGATAGCAATGGGGTGTAATTCCACAATTATGTTCATTAGAAGTTCCCATGTTGAAATCATCTATTTCTCTAGATCTCCAAAAATTCTTGGACGTCCATTCCAAGGTGTTTGAGACTCCCAAAGGCCTCCCACATATTCGTGATCATGATCATGCTATTCATTTTATTCTAGGAATTATTCCTCCAAACATCAGGCCTTGCATATATCCCAATGCCGAAAAGAGTGAAATTGAATGTATGGTTGCAGAAATGCTAGAGGTTGGTATAATTCAACCTAGTCAAAGTTATTTCTCTGCTCCAGTAGTATTGGTGCACAAGAAGGATGGATCATGGTGCATGTGTCCAGATTATACGGAGCTCAACAAGCTCACTATTAAAGATAAATTTCCCATTCCTATCATTCGTGAATTATTGGATGAATTACATGGATCAATTTACTTCACCAAGTTTTATTCTCATTCAGGATATCATCAAATCATAATGAAGATTGAAGACATTTCGAAAAAATCATTTATAATTCATGACAGTCATTTTGAATTTTTTGTCGTGCCTTTTGGCCTTACCAATGCACATTCTACATTTCAAGGTTGGATGAATTCCATTTTAAAACCCTTCCTTTGAAAATTTGTGTTATTATTTTTTGATGATATTCCAATCTACAACAAGTCTTGGAAGGATCATGTTCAACATGTTGATAGGGTGCTCAAACTATTGGAGGAGAAACAATTATATGAAAAAGTCTCCAAATGTTTCTTTGGAGTATAGGAGGTGGAATATATAGGTCATATTGTAACTCGTGAAGGTGTTAAGGTAGACCCTAGAAAAATTAAAGCCATTAAGGAATGGAAAATCCCCACATCCATAAAGAATTTGTGAAGATTTCTTGGGTTGACAGGGTATTATCGCAAGTTTGTTAAGAATTATGGGAAAATAGTAGCACCTCTAACAACATTACTAAAGAAATATGCATTTTCTTGGACTCGAGAAGCAACGAAGGCCTTTGAATATCTTAAAGAAGGAATGTGCCAAGCACTAGTCTTAGCTACACCAGACTTCACAAAAACCTTTATTGTGGAATGTGATGCCTCGGTAAATGAGATTGACATTGTTTTAATGCAAGAAGGAAGACCCATTGCCTTTCAAATCCATCCAATCAAAGGAAAGTATTTACACAAAGATATTTATGAGAAGGAAATGCTGGAAATACTACATGCACTTAAGAAAGGGAGACCTTACTTAATGGGAAGATAATTCAAGGTAAAAACAGAACATGATAGTCTTAAATGCTTTTTAGAACAAATATTATCTTCAAAAGAGTAGCAAAAATGGGTCACAAAGATGTTGGGTTATGACTTTGAAATAGTCTACATAAAAGGGAAGCAAAATGTTGTTGCAGATTCACTCTCAAGAAAGGATGAGGATGTGAAATAGTTGCTTTGCGTCATCTCTATCATCTAACCAAATTGGATAAGCAAAGAAAGGGATGAATGGAAGAACGATGAAGAAGTGTGGGAACTCATTCAAAATTTGTAGCAAGATCCCAGTACGTATGATACATTTAGCTAGAAATATGATTCGTTATGGTACAAAGATTGTGTGTACCTCTGTAAAAATTCCCAAATCAAATAAAAGATTCTTATGGAATTGCACAGCTCTCCCATAGGAGGGCACTCGGGATTTTTGAAAACTTACCATAAGAAGTACTTTTTTTGGGATGGCCTTAAATCTAATATTCAAAGGTTTGTGGCAGAATGTTTGGTGTTCCAAAAAAATAAAGTTGATACAATTAATACCTCGAGTATGTGACAACTTTTACCCATTCAAAGTCAATGTTGAGAGGAGGTTTCAATGGATTTTCTCACAGGTTTACCCAAGTTCGAAGGAAAGAGTGTCATCATGGTGGTAGTTGACAAACTTACCAAGTATGCACACTTTTGTGCATTATGTCATCCATTTAAATCCCATATAGTTGCTACTGCATTTATGGAAACAATTCAAAAGCTATATGGAAACCCAAATATTATTGTAAGTGATAGAGATCCCATTTTCACTGGAAATTTTTGGACTGAATTATTTTCTTGTTTGGGTACTCAGTTAGCTCATAGTTCATCTTATCATCCTTAATCTCATGGGAAAAATGAGATACTGGAAAAAAATTTGGAAGGATATCTTCTTTACTTTGTATCTGATAAACAAACACAATGGGTCAAGTGGTTTCCTTTGGCTGAATGGTGGTATAACACTTCCTTCCATACTGCAACAAAAATGACCCCAGTTATTGCACTTTATGGATATCATCCACCATCCATCACAACATATTTAAGAGAATTCTAAGGTTCAAGTAGTGGAATATCACATCGAGCATCAACAATAGGTTCTCCAACTCTAAAAGGATAGCCTCACTTTGGTGCGGAATAGAATTAAACAACAAGAAGATCGACATTGCAATGAAATAATTATTGATGTAGGTGACTAGGTATTTCTACGGCTACAACCATACAAACAAATGTCCCTCAAGAAAGTTAATAAGGATAATAAATTATCACCAAAGTATTTCAGTCCATACAATGTGTTGCAAAAGATTGGTACTATGGAATACAAATGGGAGCTTCCTGCATCTTCCCGAGTGCACCTAGTTTTCCATGTTCCATGTCTAAAGAAGGTTATAGGTGACAAACTCCCAGTTCAAACAATATTTCCAGAACTCAACCATGAAGGAAAAATCATATTGGAACCTGAATCAGTCAAAGAAACAAGAACTCGATAGCTACGAAATTGATTAATTTTAGAGTATCCATCAAGTGGAAGAACTTAGCCACTGAATATTTCACATGGGAGGATGAGAATTTTATACAGAAGCATCTAGAACTACTGAAGCGTTGAGGAAAACACTTTTTTAAAGGAGAGGGTAATGTTAGGTCCCTATAATACTAGTGATTCCCCCATTACTGTTGTCATTGTAGCCACTTATTGTTATTTTTTTGCCCATTTTGTCCCCACATTCTTATTATTGTGCCCCATAGAAACCGAATTTTGTTATTGTTTTTCCCTTATATTATTATTTTTATGTCGACTTTAATTATATTGTGACCCCTTAGACTCCTATATATAGAAAGGAGGTTTTGGTCATTTGAATCATTCAAGAATTATTCATTTTGCAATGTAAAGGAGGTCACCCCATCGAAGAGACTACATTTTAAGCCATTTATCTATATCTCTCTTCTATTTTATGAGCTTTTTTCATAACAGTGAGCACCTGTAATAGGGCAACCTGCACATGTACGTATTCATTTATTTTATATTATGGATTGGATAAAATATGCCCATTTCAGCACTGTAACGTTAAATGAGTACATTGTACAGGAACCCTCCTATGTTATTGACTAATTGAATATTTATATTAATATTTTTCGTTTAAATGTAAAGTTTGTCTGAAGTCATATGGAATTTTCTTTTCTTGATTATGTTGCGAATTGTGTTGTCATTTTCACCCCTACATCGACATTTAGAAGGCAATTTAATTATTTTTATCGTTATATGGACATATGATATGTATATGGGAATAATCATTTTATTGAGGAGCATTGATATATAATTATATTCAACTTCATTTTATGGCTACAATTTTTGTTATTTTCCTTGGAGATAACAATATGGTGTTAATTTGCAAGTTTTGTATAATAACGCGTATACTTTATCTCCCCAATTTGTTAGTTTGATAGCGGGAACCTTCAGATATTTTTTATTGGGGAACATCTGAATGTTTACAATTCTTCCTTTTGGGAGTGCCTTAGCTCTATTATTCTAGTATATCACTTGGCTATGTTATTGATAACATATGAATCCTCTGGCATATCCTGCTAAGGAAAAGGGTAATATGTACCACAATTTTCTTCAATTATTCCATTAAAAGTTTTTACCTTGCTAGTACCTATCTAGCCATATTGGTGGATACCCATGTTTATACCACAGGTTTATCCCAACTCTCACATGGTATGTACTGAAATGTGACATGGAAGTTCAGATGAGAAAGGTGATTTCCTTTCTACAATGACTTTGTAATTTCCCTCCTCCTTGCATGCATACTATCCATTAAGGTTCATAATTATTTGCTTCATTTTTGTTTCATAATTAAACTTTAGCACCCACTAACGTATAAAATTGGTCATCAATTTTATGAATATGTGTGCAGTTTATGGCTACATAACACTTGTTCAAAATTTCTAATTTTTTGTTGAATAATAAAATAGAGTTACTCGTCCTAGGTCCCATAAAGAAAAAACATTATACTGAGTCATAGGTAATCTATCTATCTCTATAATCTATCCTTTCAAGACCGCTTATATTCACCACTTTATACCTATTTCATGAGGATATTACAATATTTTTTTTGAGTCAAAGTTTCTACAAACACATACTGATAACCTATTTCGGTCCATAAAATTCATTCACATAGAGATAACCTGTATGGATCCATATAATTCATTTACATATGGGTAAAAGCATGTTAATGTGTATCACTTTTTCCCTTTTTGTGGCAAAGAAGTTTTATAAAAATAAATGGAGTTGGAATGTTTACTCTTAAATTTACAAAATCATCAAAAATCAGGTGGTGGCAAAAGAAGACAAAACATGTCAATTTAAATTCAATTTCATGTCATATTTTTTCTAAAATTTAATATATAATTTTTATCTAATTTATTCATTTTCTTTAAAAGATATCATTAATATTTTACATAAATTTTTAAGTAGTGACAAAACCGTGACCCCCCATTTCTCTATTGATTTATGTTTTTTAATTCCAATTTCTTTAAGAGATGTGTTGTAAACATTCGAAAGATTGCTAAACAAATTTAAAAATAAAAAGTAAGCATATTTTTTAATTATTATTAAAATACTAGTAAAAAGTTCATATTTTCGTATATATAAAACTGCGACCCAAGAAACTACCCTTTCAAAGTTTATAAAATAGATTTTATTTAATATAAATTTGAAATAACATATAACAAAATGTTAAAATTATTTTTTGAAAATTTTTAAAATATATTTTATACTTTTTATAATAAATTTTTTAATTATGATTATAATAACGTATTTTATATTATTCAAAATATAATATATAAAATTATTTGTTTAGAAATTCTACTTCTATTTTTATATATATTTTTAAAGAGTTTTAGCGTTTCATTTAACTTTACATAAAGTTATTTATATTTTGTGAGTGATTAACCATAGTATTTACCAATATTTACTATAAGTTGACTTATTTGCAAATTTAGTATTTAGTTTTTATAACATTATTTATATTTTCTAAACCCATTAAATAGGTTCACTATGGCTTTTACCAAAATTTATTGTGAGTTAGATTTGTTACAAATTTAGCATTTATTTTTTATAATTAACAAGTATGAAACTCAACTCATTTAATTGATATTTTTATATTATTTTTTTTTATCTTTTTTCATTTGAGTACTTTTTTGCTTTTTCCATATAATGAGACACATTAGAATGCTTTTACCCATATACATAACCTATTTCGATCCATAAAATTAATTCCATAATGAACTATGCTCATCATAATCGTGCACCAAATTCCGTTGGATCCATAACTGACTGAGTTTAAAATCAAATGCCACTTACATGAAATCAGTCATCAAGAAAGTGAAATACATAATTTATAATTGAGTTCAGAAATATCATTGACGCTTAGCTTAGTCACACAGCCATAACACTGCACATTGTAACTCTCAACAATTCTACATCACCCCACTATTGCATAACTTCTCACCATTGTTTCGTTCCTCTGCTGCACTGCGACCGATGCTCTCTCTGTTGTCTTTGTACCCGATAATGTTCTACAACATAGTATGATATGTTGTTTCTCAATAAATTTTCTTGCACAGATTAGAAAGGCTCCCCATTTTGTTTTAACTTGTGTTCTTAGTCACGACATTTGATTTAATGTAGAAAATTAACTTCTAAGTGATTCGTTATGCTGAGAAATAATTCTCAGTAAAATTGTGCACTCCAGAGATGCGTTCCATGATCACAAGCTAATCCAAGTGAATAACACGTACCTCAAGCATGGATTTATTATTTCAATTCAAGATCCTCTACACCAAGACATATTTTTCATTTACTTCTTCATGGGGTGAAAGAAATGATCAGGGAAATCTATATTTCGTGTGATCTAGGCAAATTAAATTTTCTCTACAAGCTGAATTAATAGCTCCCTTCTCTATGTTCACTACAGTCACTATTAGTACTAGCACCAACTCTTATCCTATCCCACAGTTAATGATGTCACCAATAACATATAAAGACCTTTTGAAACTAATCACTGGACATGCCTTTCAATGTTGGTTGGGAGGCCTTGACTTAGCTCGATGTGGCTTCTTGTGTGTCTGTATCATCCTCAACCATTGGCTTGCCCATTTTCCTGACTAGGGATGTTTTCCACTTTTTTGTTCACATTATATTCATTCAACGACAAAAACAGAATACATGGGAAAAACTTCACAAAAAAAACCCTTGGCACAAACTTCGAGGTTTTACCATATCATCAGTGTATGTTATGCTAACATCATCTAGCACATTGTTGTCAACACACCACCATTAGCTAATCAAATTTTTCCATTTTTTTTTCCTATATCAAGCCCCACATAATTTGAGGGTTGAGAGTCGGGGCTTCACTCTTCCTACTAAACTTTGTTGCACTACCCAGCCTCATATTGCCCCAACTAGACCCATCTCCTGACTTGACCAAAAAACAACTTGGAGCTGGTCCCACACAGGTCGAAGGTTACGGGGGTCAGGGTTTTGTTGTTGTTCTTACTCTGATAGGTGACCCAAACTTTGATTAGGTCCAATTCACATTAGTCCTGACCTTAGTTCAAAATATGGATAAGTCATCCATGAATGAGATTTTATGTCTGCTAAATTCAACTAATTATAACTCATAATCTAGAAGGTCTTTTCTAAAGTCCAACATACAGTTGGAAATCTCTTCTGGAGAAATATGCAACTATGTCATAACCAAGAACATCTGAACTAAACACATGGGGAATAAATACCTCCAAAGCCTGGGACTCCTCGGCCATCACAATCATACTTTCATGGCTTCTCCAATAAGCATACTACTGTGATGATTCTCTTCATAATACCTTAGCATCCATGGGACACCCCCTAAACAACGTGCTGATCAATGTCATCAAGTGTTCAATCTTTTCTTAGTGTTAGTCTAGTTCAAATCAATGCTAACATAGTGAGTTCCACCAACCATCTAGGCATTGCCAACTATCCAACAATCTCTCCCTTTAGCATTGATGGAAACACACTAAGATCCCCCTTAAACTAGGCATAGATTTCTTCATCATTGATCTTCTCCTTAATACTAGTAGTCTTCTCCCCTTTGTCATAAATAACAAAGGATTCTCATAAAATATCCCCATGAACAATTGCAACCTACTCTTCAATTGATCCTTCAAGTTGGGTAGCTTTGGGCACTCATTATAATTGAGTCATTTGGTAGGAGTGACAACTCTTCTCTATTGTCAGAGATACACAAAGGGATCTATTACAAGTGGCTTAGTAAATATGTCTATTAATTTTTCTTTAGTGGCCACGTATTCAAGTCACATAATAGTGGCAGCAACCTGTTCTCTCAAGAAATGAAACTTGATAGGAATGTGCCTGGTATTTGAGTGCATGACAAGATTCTTAGAGATGTTGATTTCACTTGTTTTGTCATTCATGATTGGAATTGGATCAATCAACTCTACTTTAATTTCCTTTGAGGTCTGCTTCATCCAGAAAATTTGTGAGCAATAAGTGGTAACTGCAATATACTTTGCTTCAACAATTAATAAAGAAATGCAGCCTTGTTTCTTGTTGACCCGGGACACTAAACAATTTCCCAAAAGGAATGTTGCACCAGAGGTTCTCTTCCTTTCATCAATATTTCCTTCCCAATCAACCTCAGTATAAGCCTTCAATTTAAACTCTCCACTTATAGTATACCACAATACATAGTCGATTATCCCTTACAGGTATTTGAAAAACATTGTTACAGTAATGACATGACTTTCATGGGGGTGGGCTTGACATCTTAGCACCAGACCTGCTGCCTACATGATGTCTTGTCTAAATGTTTTGAGATACAACAACATTCCTATAATCGATCAGTAGACAGTCTCATTTACAAGGGGTTTCTCATCTTCTTTGAATAACTTATATCCTATAACCATGGGGGTGCTAACTGACTTGAAATATTTGAGTCTAAATTTCTTCAGAGTTTCTCATAGGTATTTAGATTGGCAGATAAATACCCCATCTTTTGATTGAGAAACTTGCAATAATTAGGAAATTTGACAGTTCTCCTATCATGGACATCTCAAACTTTGTTTGCATATAGTTTGTGAATTGATGCCCCACTGTTCTAGATCGTTGCCAAAGATTGTGTCATCTACATACACTACCACAATCAATAGGGTATCGTCTTTATATTTTATGTACATATTGATATTTGCAGCACCCCTCTTAAATCCTTGATCCTGAAGATATATATCCAATTTGGCATACAAAGTTCTAGGGGCCAGTTTGAGCCCATGTAAGGCCTTATTTAGTTTGCAAACAAATCATCCTTTTTTTGTGAGCATGAACCCTTCAAGTTGTTCCATGTATAATTATTCTTTGAGATATCCATTGGGGAAGGCCGACTTCACATCCATCTAATATACCGTGATGTTTTTATGATTGGCAAAAGCAAGGAACATTTTGATAGCTTCCAATCTAACTATTGGTGCAAAGCTTTCTTCAAAACCTATCCCCTCTATTTGGGCATACCCTTTTGAAACTAGTCGTGCCTTGTTCCTTATTACTCAACCTTTGCCCATTTAGCTTATTTTTGTAAACCAATTTTGTGCCTATGAATTTTTTCTCTTTGGTCTTGGAAAAAGATCTCGAGTGTGATTCTTCTTGATTTGATCCAGCTCTTCATTCATAGCTCTAACCCATGACTTATCCTCACTTGCCTAACTGAGATTCCTGGGCTCAACTTGAGATAGGAGAGCAATATTTGCACAACTTGGACTGCCAACAAATTTCCTCGTGGTATGAACACCAAGTCTTTGATCTCCAATAATTTGACTCTTACGATTTTGTTTCTCCACATACTTGGATGGTGTTTTACGCCTCGAGGTTGTTCTCATTTCTTCGTCTTCATCATTCAACTCGAAATCTTCATGGTGTGATGACTTGATGGCTACAATTTCTTCTCCATATGAGTTTATGTTTCCTTTGATGGACTAAGATTGTGGTGTTATTTCGTCTACTACTATATCAATGTAGTCCTTAACTCTCTTTGTCCTTTTATCGTAGCATTTATATCCTTTGCTTCAAAGAGAGTATCCACGAAATATACTCGCATCAGCCTGTGAATCAACCTTCCCAATATATTTTCCATTTATTTGATATAGCATTTGTTGCCAAACACCTTGTAGTGTTTCACTGATGTAGGTCTTCCCTTCGACAACTCCCAGGGAGTTTTATCACTTTTAGGCGAGAGTTGTGTGTGTTTGTTAGATACGCAGTTCTTTGTGTTGCTTCTCCCCAAAACTTATGAGGTACATTTGCTTCCTCCATCATAACTCTTTCCATCTCCTTGATTGTTCTTTTCTTTCTCTCAACCACTCTATTTTGTTGTGGAGTTTTCGACACAATACACTGCCTCCCTTTTTAGATAAAAAGTGTGTTATAAGGTGTAGAATATAGTACATGGAAACATTAAAATGATTCATAAGAAAAATAAATAAATATTATATTATAAATTGATGTAACCTTAACAAGCATATAGTGAATAACGAGGAAATGAATAATGATATATTATAATTAAGAAAACAAAAATTGTTTGGAATATCACCGAAAAATATTACAATATAAGCTGGTATAATATAAACAATTTCATAATAAATGATGTAATAAAATGAAATTTATTTCACCTTAACCGTTAAGAAAAGTTATATATTGTTGATAGTTCAATATAAGGATGGTTTCATACTAATTAATTTTCAAATTTAATAGGCATCCAAATTTGTGGAAAATCGTTTAAGCTAAATTAGATGAGTAAATAGGGAAATAATACTTAATCTTAAGCATGACTCTTCTAGCATGGATGCCAGCTATAGAAATTGAATAAAATATCGGATCTAGGATATTGAGACAATTTATAATTGGAATGAGGACATGATATGAATGTATGATCGCGGCAGTGGTGGTCCTTCTAATTACTTTTTGCAGTGGCTGTAAATAAGAAAATTTAATAGAATCAATTTGAATACTAGGATAGTCGCTGGAAATAAGAAAATTTTGCAGTAAACAACTCTACTTTCAATATTTTGAAGGTATTTTCCAGTAAACAACTCTATTTTCAAAATTTTTAAGGTTTTCTCTCCATTTTAAATAGATTCCGATGTATAAGAAAGCGATTACAGCTCCAATAAATCAAAAGCTAAACTTATTAGATATCCATATTGACTGAAGGAAAAAGATTTGTACAACTTTGGCGTACTGCTTTCCATTGTTTCAACGACTCTGAATAGATTCCCACATAGATGGTTGCGTGAAGCAGCTATTCATTCAAAGATATTCACACAACTTTACACTACGTGACAGTGAGGTTCAATACGAATTTACAGATAAGTTAGTCAGCCAGGCTAAAAGACATAGGCGGGGCTCCAAAACAATTCGAATCTGTGTGCATTACCCAGGTGCATTACAAAATTTGTGGTGCTCTTTGCATACTTTTTTTGAAAGGTAGCTATGTAGATTGCGACATTGCCAGATCTTTTAGCAAATGTTGGTGCCTTTCAATTTAATTCTTTTTGGTCCAGGGCATTTTTCACAGAATTTACAGATGAACACCCTTGTTCAGAAACTTGTCTATTATCGTCTTCCCGTGACAGCAGCCTGATGTGTAGAACCGTACCGTCTCCGAGTGAAGTGAGATGGTTGTGAAATTACCACCACCCATAGAAAATTAAATGATATGGACCCCAAAATACCTTCAATCGACACCTAAGATGTTGCAAACATATGATTGGATATGGCGACTGACAAGGACGCGAGTATTTGATTTACTGGACGTCAAAGATTTCCATCCCTTCGTCGTTTGCAGTGACAATCATTGGGCCAACAATTTTTTTTTATGATTTTTTCTTACTGTTCATTGAGCGGAGAGATTTGTTCTATAGTTCAGTCCGAAGATGTGTAAGTTTGTGAGATTTATTTATTTTATAGCTCAGTATGTGGATGTGTAATGTGTAAGTTTGTGGATCAGTTTAGTTGACACGCCATTAAAACTAAAAAAATATATAAATTATTTAAGATTTATTTTAAGGGTGATAAAATGTTTTTTTTACATGTTATGTAAAATATTTTAATGTATATATTATATATCCTTTAAAAAATTTATATATATATCATGAATGAAAAAATAAATTTTTATAGTTAAAATGCTTATTTGATACTACCACTTGTGTTCAAATTTCTGGCGTCACCCATATACCCTTAGTGTAGGAGGATACAAGCAAAATAAATGTAAGTCCCATTGCTAACCCCCACTTTTGGAGTTTTGGTGTTTGGAATCTATTTGTAATAGTCCGGCATGGAGGGGTCACCCATACCCGTAGTGTAGGAAAATACAAGCAAAATAGATATAAGTCCCATCACCAACTCTTGGCTCTGGATAATCCCACCAGTGTTCTATGTAGCATTCAAAAATATAATTTAAACAATGAAAAATTATGCAATATATTTACACTTCAAGAAAATTTGAACTTGCAAAAATTTGATTTCTCTTTCATATTTCTAATAATATTAGATCCGAACTTAAAATAAATCTACGTTAATACAGTAATAGCTAATAGCTAAGTCTGAGAAGCTGAAATATACACTATATCTTAAAAAATTTGACACATCAACCCAGTATCATGTGAATGTGGTTACCTTTATTTTTTAATATTATTTCTATAGCGTGTGAGCAACCGAGTAGACCAAAATCGATTATATTGATTCTGAATCAGTTTTTGGTCATACTAGTCTCATTTTATATATCAATTATTTGTATAGTATTAAAACTTATTTGTTATTCTGTAGTATTAAAACGTATAAAGAAATTATTACTTTGAGATTTGTGTAAGATTTTGGCGCTTTAATCGGAAACCAATTAAATTAGTTGTACCCGTATCATATAAATCTGGTTACCTTTATTTTTGAATATTATTTCTATAGCGTGTCAGCAGCTCAGTAGACCAAATTCAATTACATTGACTCTGAATCATATTTTGGTTATACTAGTCTCATTTTATATATTAATTATTTTAATAGTATTCAAACTTATTTATTAATTCTTGTGTACTTTTGGTAGGTTATGGTTCGTGAGGCTATATATAGTTATATAATTTTGGATTTTAGTGTTGAGATTGTATTTTCAATTTCCGGATAGGTGTATATATTTCAATTTCAAGTGGGAGAAGAATGGTTTACTATTATGTTTAATTTCAATTAATTTTAATTGAAGGTGGACATAATTTTTAGAGTGAATATGACAAGTATATTTTTCTCCTTCTTCCATGATCGACAACTCACACCCAAAGAAGTCCAAACCATCTAACAAAAAATATTAAAAAGTAGATTGAAAAAAGTTATGCCCGTTGTCGCGTGTTGCATAAGTCATCGGCAGCGGCAGAGTCAGAAACAACGTAGGGGCCAACAGAGTGGCTATGTATTGACTAGTAGTGGTAAGTGGAGAAACCTAAAATTATATATTGTTAAAATTACATGATCTTAAATTACACTTATTCGATAAAGACATTGACATATTTATCAGGGTGATGTATATTTATTGAGGTCATAAATGTGATTAAATGATATTGCTTATACTTACTTAATGAAAAGATTTATATATTTATTAATATGATGTATATATAATGAAGTCACAAATGTGATTAAAGATATTGATTAAATGTAATAACTTAAAAAATTAAATATTAAATTTTTAAGAATTTTTTTATAAATTTTTAAACAAAAAATATTATATTGATGATGATGATGGTCGTTAACATCTGTTGAAACCAAACATTGGTCTATCCGACCTAAAGAAACATTTATTTTGATTTAAGACTTTATTGCTATGCTCAAAAAGTTTGGAGAGAAGCCTCCCGAGCTCACTATAATTTTGACATTGTAAAAGGCTAGGAAGGTCAGTGTTGTAGCAACGATTGTGAAACTGAGATCTAATGTGGTTGTACACAGGGCACTCTAAGAGGAAGTGGTTTTCATCCTCGATATTCCTATTCTTACATATATGGAAAATCATTTCCATCCATCGCATTTTAGGAACTATCCAACGAAAAAATAATGTAATTATGATATATTTAATATAGTCATAAATGCTTTAGATGCCAAAAATTTGCTAAATATTATAAATTGATTAGAAGTGAAAAATGCTATAAATTGATATAATGTAATAATTTTAAAAACTATCTAATTTTAATAAAAATATTTATATAATTAAAATATTTATATAATTTTAATAAATTGATTAGAGGTGAGAAATGCTATACATTGATATAATGTAATAATTAAAAAAAAACTATTTAATTTTGATAAAAATATTTATATAATTTTAAGTAAAAGCGAAAACACTCTCTTGGAATATAAATTATCTATATACATAAATTAAGTTTAAATTACTTATAAATCAATAAAAATTAACAAAATATCTACATAATTTCAAACAGAAACAAAAACTTTGTGATTAAAGGTAAATTAATTATATACCTCAATAAATAAAAGTGATTATTATAATGGAAAATAAAAACATTGATATAAAGTCATCCATATAATGTAAACGAATAACACTAAATTGAAAAAATATAAATTAATTATTTATATAAAAGAGTAAAACTAATATATGTATTCTGAAATAAAAACATTGCTATTACAATGAAAAATAAAAAATATAATATAATAATGTAAGAAATAAATCTACCTCTTAAATAAAAGTGTGAAAATGTAATAATTAAATGTGATAATGTAAGGAATGATAAAAAATAATAGAGAAAAAATATTTTAAATTTATTGATTAATGAAAGGCATTGGTTTCAGAAATTATTTAAATAAATAAATGTATAAAATTATGAATTGCAAAATAATATTAATAAATAAATATAAATATATATATATATATATATATATATATATTTTGTAAAAGACACAGAGTATTAAATAAATATATTTTATATTTTATAAATTAATAAAAATAAATGTATATGGGAAAATTGGAAATTCTAAATATGAAGAGTAATTAAAAAAAATAAAAATAAAATTGTTGGTAAACCATGGAAAGTAAGGCTAGCGTTTCTAAAATGTGACATTGGAAAAAAGAAAAAAGGGAAAAAATAATTCTTTGGAGTAGTCACTCCAAGAAAGCGTTTTGTCCTAATCATTGCAAGAAATCGTTCTGTTTCAGTTGAAGAGATGCCTGTTCGAATGTGTAAGCATGTGTTTGGAAGATCGACCCACGAGATTTGTATTGGAGCATGAAAGGGAAGTGGAAATGAAAAGCATGGAGGTGACGACAAGGTCATTAAGGGATAGTGTGGATGCTGGATAGCATATTTCTGTGTGTTTGTATGGCATTGTTTGACAGTCCAAGTGAGTGGTTGTGCTACATGTTAGAAAACTAATCCCCACGTTAATGATAGGGTTAGTTTGGTAGTCAATGGCATCCAAGAAGACCCGAGAACTAATTCAAATGTTTCCTGTATGGATTTATATGTACATCATGTACATAATTCTTTGAGATCGATTAATATACATTTGATTTAGTTTCCAATTTATTGTGTTTTATAATGGTATCGAAGGAAGTAGTTCATCCACTCTGTTGATTGAAGTGAGCCACTAGTTTTTGTTGCCTAAACTTGTGAGTATGATCTCTCGTTCGTAAGAAATCTAAGGGGCCGAGTATATTGAATTTTATTTTCTTGCACGTGGAAACGACTCTGAGAAACCTAGGATATATAAGAACTAGTAGATCAAGCACAATGAATGCCAGTCTAAAGGACCAAAGCGTGAGGGAATCCAAAGAATTCGTAATATTTTTGAACGATTTTGATGCTTTTGTCCAGTGTTTTCTCTGCTAAATCTAAATCTAGTGTGAGGTATAAATACAATAGATTTCATGCAGATTGTTATTGTCATCAATGATCTCCAAAAGATCTTTAATTAAAATTGTGATTTATTCTCTATTAGGAAGTGTTAATGCATGATTTAAAAACACCATTAAATAAATAAGCATGAAGAAGTAAATAATAATATTGCAGCAAATAAAAACAGCAAAACATGAGAAAAAAAGTCACACAAAAGATTGATAACGGAGTTCGGATATCTCAAAGCCTACATCTCTGGGCCTAGTCTTCAATGAGTAGACCATTATATTTGAAATTCAAAGCCCAAAAATTACATCAAAGTTACATCAACAAGATCCCTAGCTAGTCCAATTATGTTTTGCTTGACTTCAGAAATCTGATACAACTGATGACGCTAAAAAAGGCCCTCTACAACTCCTGAAATAAACCTGCAAAATTCTGTCTCCAAATCTCCAAAACTACACACAAATTATTCTCTACTGTACAAAATAACACAACTCTCCTCATTTTCCCTAACCGAAAATATCCCTGCGTCACCATATTACATTAATAACCTTATCGCCCAAAACCATATAACATCATTAACCCTTATCGCTCCATATTAATCTCACCCTAACCTTATTCCAACAAACCCACCGCATACAACTTTTAACATATACATTGGGTTTTAATGTTTTGGTGGTGAATTAACCATATGGAAAAACTTCGGATCCGCTCCTTCCAACCATGACATAACATTTCTTATAACCAACATTCAAATATACATAAACCTTATTGACACGTGGATAGCAAATAAGGTTGGCGGATTGAGTTGTACTGGTCGTAGATAAATATGGAGGAGTTTATTTATGGTATGGCGGATAGAATGGAGGCGGAGGTCATGGCATAAACATTACAACCGTAATGTTAATTCCGGCGGTTTCGTTGGTAATTGGTTTCATACTCCGCACCGTTTGTAATATTCGTTCACCATTTTATAACATATGTTATGAAACATATTAATCCACCACCATATATTTTATGCGTTCAACCATATTAATGTACCCACCATATTATATGGTTTGTAATATTTCGTTCCCAAGGTTTATAAGCCATTACATTGCACCATTCCATATTTAATATATGTTATGTGATTTAAATATAAGGTATGAATTTAATGTCATAATATATTAAAATTTTAATACATTGAAGTTGAAGATCTGCCACTGAATTGAACATGTATTTCTTCCATGTGTCGAAGAGTAAAACATTGTTTCGTCACAAACTTCCACAAAAAGTTTCTCATTCATGTGGAGTCCAAATGCACCCGTTCAAGTTGTATTGGAGTTCTTTTTGCGAGCTCTACGCAATGAAACTGCTTCCACCTGAATCTAATAACTTTGAATTTTAGGTTTTATCTAGATCCTTGATCAATTTCAGATCAATCGAGAATTGCAATAACAATAAATGCTAATTCTAATTAATTTCTACTATCACTTAGTTGTAAACCAGACTAAAAACCCACATGCTTACATGCTTGTTCATGATGTCATTCCTCATTTACACGTCTTATCTTTTAATTCTGTCAAGTTTTACATAGTTTAAGTTTCCACCCTGCGAAATCTAGCAGTCAGATGATATCATTATTGTGGAATTGATACATGGCTTGAATGATGTCGTTGTGGTCTCTATTGGAGAAAATAAAACGAAAAAATATGTAAAGTTAGGAATTTTCTATTTGAGCATGGTGTTGTTGAGGAGTGATATTGAAGCCCATGAACTCGACATCAGGTTTTATCTTTTGTTGACCGTTGATTAGGCATCCATTGTTGTGTTGTTTGAATCATTGGTGTGATGAATTTCTTTTAGTTAAAAAAAAAACAGTGGTGTATTCGATATAAATCTGTTGTTTATGTAGTTTGAATTTTTGAAGAGGAAAGAGATTTTCTTGTGATAAATTCAAGGGAGCCACGCCCTAGCTTGGTCACTTGATTTTTTGGAATCTTATAATGCATTTTCAGATCATAATAATTGATTCGCTTCGGTCGAAGTTAGGAACTTTGAGAAGCATCTGAGAGTGTGATCCTTATATTGACGGAAATACTGGAAGAAACAATAAATCCATCATGTTGCATGCCTTTTCATATTTTTCGTGAACATTACCACTATTTTTTCACATACATTTATAGGAAATGAATTGACGTTCATCAATGTAGAGATGCCACTGTGAGGATCTCAACTTTCAGAGAACGAAATTTGTGCCAAAGTGCTACGGGTGCCTGGTATCTGTTTGTTGATATGTTTGCAAGACTTTTCGGGTGAAATTTATGCATGTAAAATAATGTGTTTGTGAGAGTAATTGCAAAAGATTTTGAATCTCAAGTTTTTAATTACTACTCTGTTGAAATGATAATTTCAACCGCAGCGCCAAAATTGTCATGGGATTTGTTAGCTTCTTTTTCCCTTTCTTTGCGATGCGATCTTATTGCTATCGCAAATCGCATCCACGCCCTGTTGCCTTCGTTATGCCCTGTGTTTTCTGCCGATTACGATTCTGCGATGCGATCCGATCGCAAATTGCAAATGGGACGCATATGTTAGTGCTCCACTTTTCTTCTTCCGCCGAAGCAACGTTGCTATGCAATTTGATCACAAATCACATATCTCATATTCTTCAAACCAATCTCAACCATCCGATTAAGTCAACAGTTGATGTACATGCCTGCTATCTATTACATGACGTGAAGTGAATTTTCATTGACCGCCAGTTTTGTCAGTGAAACAATAAATGAAAAATTTACTACGGTTGGTAAATGTAGGTAAAAGTTTTTAATTTTATTGTTTTTTTTTCACAAGAGTATGGCACAAGAAAGTATGTATTGTCATGTTTTGTTGTTCATGTAGTATGTAATGTGAAATACGCAACAGCATGAAGGAAAATTTTTTTGTTCGTTGAGAAAAACAAAAGGGAGCACGCAGCAGCGCGTGAGTAAGGAGTGAATGTAAAAAAAATTTCCACACAACAGTGTAAATTTGCAAGCAGAGACAGAGTTAAATTTTACACACAACAACGTAACATTTGCAAGCAGAGACAGAGTAATTTTCAGGAGAGACAGTGAAGTTTTTTTTTTTGGGAACTGAAGTGTTCTTGGTGTAATCCCTCTATTAGAGGAAGACCTGTTGTAACAGTTGTTCTTTGTAAATGAATACAAGATTTATTTGTCTGCAAACTCTGTTCTCCCAAACAATTTTTGTTTTTCTAAGTGTTAAGATCCTGTGATAAAACAGAGCATTATTCTCTATTCATTATTTGTTCCGGAATTATCGGAAATTCCCAACATGGTATCAAATCTTGTCCAGGCTCTTTGAAGGTGTCAAATAAGTTGAAGGAAGGATTTCTTGCTGCAGCAGCTTCTCCAATAGAGTAAAGACTCAGTCAAGAAAGAATCCAAGGTATAAAATCAGTCATTTTAAATACACAATCAAGTATTTCGAAGCATAGTTAAGAGTGCAAGGATGGCTGGAGCCATCACTAGCATGTGTATCTGTAATACTCAGAGCCCACAATTTAATGGAAAAAACTATGACTATTGGGCAATAAATATGAAAGCTTTGCTTGCTTCCCAAGACTTATGGGAATTTGTTGAGTATGGTTTTGAAGAACCAGTAGATGAAGATGAGTTTAATAATTTGACTCAGGTAGAGAGAGAACTGTTGAAGAGCAATAATAAGAAGGATTCTAAAGCCCTCTATCTTTTGTATCAAGCAGTGCATGAAAGTTTGTTTCCAAGGATAGCAACAGCCAAGACATCCAAAGAAGCATAGCAAACTCTCAAGACAGCCTATCAAGGCATGGAAAAAGTGAAGACAACAAAACTACAGTTGCTGAGGAGAGATTTTGAGACTCTCTGCATGAAGGAGTCAAATAATATTGACTCACTCTTCACACATGTGATTGGTCTGGTCACACAGATAAGGTCCCATGGAGAGATTCTTGAAGAAAGGAGGATTGTGGAGAAACTATTATGGATCTTACCGTCAAGGTTCGATGTGATTGTCACCACCATAGAAGAGACAAAGGATCTCACGAATTTCACAGTTGATGAACTAAATGCATCACTGGTAACACATGAGCAGAGATTGAGTAGAAATGAAAACTGATCTCTAGAACATCCCTACCCAGATGTTCTTTGGAAGACGAAGAGGTCAAGGCAGAGGAAACAAGAGAGGAAGAGGCAAAAGCCAAAACAGATGTCGAAGAAACAGTCCAGCAAATGCTCAAGGAAGAGGCAGAAACACAAATCAGAACCAAGGCCAAGGAAACAACCAACAAAATGGACCACATCATGCTCAAGGAAAAAGGTTTGATAAATCCAATGTTCAATGTCACTATTGTAAAAAATATGGGCATTATGCAAACGAATGTAGGAAGAAGCAGCATGATATGAGTAATAGAACTAGTGCAAATCTCACTAGAGAAAATATCAGCCAAAATAATTTGTTTTTAGATTGTAATATGGCTGAAGAAAGGAGTGAAGATGTATGGTTTCTAGACTCCGGTTGCAGTAACCATATGACAGGAAACATAGGTCTGTTTTATATGTTAGATCAAAGTGTGAAGTCACAAGTCACACTAGGGACTGATAATAAAGTTCCTGTTATGGGAAAAGGAGAAGTAAATGTCTTAACAAAGAAAGGCGAAAAGAAAACCATTGCAGATGTTTATTATGTTCCTGGAATGAAATGTAACCTCTTAAGTATTGGACAACTTGTTCAAAAGGGTTACAATGTTTTCTTTGTGAATGATGTCTGCACCATCATGGACAAAACACCGAGAAAACAATGTATTGTTGAAGTGAAGATGACAAGGAAAAAGATGTTCCCTCTCAGAATGAAAGTAGATTGGAAAAATAAAGAAGAAATAGCAGCAATGACACAAGACGCTTTCCAAAGCAAACCAAAAGATAAAAATTGGTTGTGGCACTTGAGATTTGGACATCTCAACTTTGGGGGTCTTCACTTGTTGAATAGAAAAGGAATGGTAAGAGGATTACCATTGATAGAGAAACCAGACAGCCTTTGTTAAGGTTGTATCTTGGGAAAACAACACAGAGAAAGTTTTCCATCTCGGAAAAGCATAAGGGCAAAAGCACCCTTAGAGATTGTCCACTCAGATTTATGTGGACCAATGCGAACTCCATCACTTGCAGGCAGCCACTATATACTAACATTTATTGATCATTTTACTAGAAAAACTTGGGTTTATTTCCTGAAGAACAAAAGTGAAGTGTTTGAAAGATTTTGCAATTCCAAAGCACTTGTAGAAAACCAAAGTGGGTTGCATATCAAAGTTCTAAGAACTGATAGAGGAGGTGAGTATATCTCTAAGGAATTTCTACATTTTTGTATAGAAAATGGCATTCATAAGTAGTTTACCACTAGGTACACTCCGCAGCAAACTAGAGTTGTTGAAAGGAATAATGGGACAATCATGGATATGGCGAGGAGTATGTTAAAGGCAAAACATTTGCCAAACGATTATTGGGATGAAGTTATACACTGTGCAACGTACATTTTGAATAGATGCCCTACAAAAGCAGTCATGAACAGAGTTCTGGAAGAAGCATGGAGTGGGACAAAGCAAGGAGTCACCCACATGAAAGTTTTTGGATGTGTGGCTTATGCACACATTCCAAATCAACTAAGGAAGAAGTTGGAAAACAAGGGGAGAAATGTATTTTAATTTGGATACAGTGAGGAATCCAAAGCTTACAGGTTGTATAACCCATCCACCAAGAAGCTTATTGTGAGTAGAGATGTTCAGTTCATTGAGGAGGAAGCTTGGGATGGAAGCATAGAGAAAATAGTGAATGTTAAAACTCTTTGTCTCATGATGAATATGATGAAGAGATGGCTGAAATACATCCCCAAACAGCAGCACCAACACACGGGTAGCAAGATACACCCTTGAGCATAAATGAAAGTGTTTCTCCAAGCACATCACAAGGAGGATATTCAAGTGCTTCTTCAAGCACTTGTACAGCAAATGAAAGAGGTAAGAAGTTCAAAAATTTAAGTGACATTTATGAGAAAGAGGCAACAAATGAAGGTATGAATTCTTTGTTTGCTTTATATTGTCATGTTGATGACCCTGTTCATTTCGAAGAAGCAATTAAAGATAAGAAATGGATAGAAGTTATGGATGAGGAGATCAATGCCATAGAAAGAAACAAGACATGGGATTTAGTTGAACTACCAAAAGGAAAATAAGTCATTGGAGTTAAATGGGTCTACAAGACCAAGAGTAATGTTCAAGGAAAAATAAAAAGACACAAGGCAAGACTGGTTGTCAAAGGATATAAGCAGCAGTATGGGAGAGACTATGAGGAAACTTTGCACCAGTTGCTAGAATGGAAACCATGAGAGCAGTGTTGTCCATAGCAGCACAAAACAAGTGGAAAGTTTACCAAATGTACGTGAAGTCAGCGTTCCTAAATGGAGTATTAATGGAAGAGGTTTACATTGAGCAACCTCTAGGCTATGAAAAGAAAGGTTAAGAGCACAAAGTGTGCATATTGAAGAAAGCTCTTTATGGGCTGAAGAAAGCACCAAGAGCGTGGTATAGTAGGATAGATTCCTATTTACTGGAAAATGGATTTGAGAAATGTGAGGGAGAACCCACTCTCTACATCAAAGAAAAGGATGATAAATTACTAATTGTTGTGTTATATGTTGATGATGTTATTTTCACAAGTAATGATGATTACCTTATTGAAAATTTCAAAACAGTCATGAAAGAAGAATTTGAAATGACTGACATGGGTTTGCTAAGATACTTCTTAGGAATAGAAGTAGAACAAAATGGAAATGGAATTTTTATCTCACAAGCGAAATGTGTTAATGAAGTGTTGGAAAGATTTAATATGCAGGAGAGCAAAACAACAATCACTCCCATAGTGATGGGATTAAAACTCAGCAAAGAGGACAATAGCAAGGATTTTGATCCTAGTTTGTACAAGAGCATAGTTGGTAGCCTCATGTATTTGACTGCAACCAGGGCGGATATAATGCATGCTATTAGTTTAATTTCCAGATTCATGGAGAGACCAAAAGAAGAACATTGGCAGGTAGCAAAAAGAATTCTGAGGTATGTTAAAGGTACTAAAAGGTTTGGAATTTTATATACTATTTCATAATGTTCAGATTTAATTGGATACACTGATAGTTATTGGGCTAGAAGTGTAGATGATCGGAAAAGCACATCCGGTTATGTTTTTCACATGGGTTCAGGAGCCATTTCATGGGCTTCTAAAAAACAACCTATTGTAGCGTTGTCTACAGCAGAGGCAGAATATGTGGCAGTTACAGCAGCATCATGTCAATCAATTTGGATAAGAAGGATGTTAACGAGCTTATGCCAAGAGCAAGAAAAAGGAAATGTGATTTTTTGTGACAATAGCTCAACTATTGCACTATCCAAGAATGTTGTCTTTCATAAGAGAACGAAACACATTGACACAAAGTTTCATTACATTAGGGAATTGGTAAACAATGGAGAAATTGTTTTACAACATTGCAGAAAGTAGGAGTAGGTTGTAGATATTCTAACCAAACCATTTGGGCATAAAAGTTTTGAGTTTTTGAGGAAATGTCTGGGTATGACTGATAACCCAACAGTTGAAATTAAAGGGGAGTGTTGAAAAGATAATTTCAACTGCAGCGCCAAAATCGTCATGGGATTTGTTAGCCTTTTTTTCTCTCTTTGCGATGCGATTTTATTGTTATCGCAAATCGCATCCACGCCCTGCTGCCTTCGCTACGCCCTGTGTTTTCTGCCGATTGCAATTCTACGATGCGATGCGATCACAAATTGCAAATCGCACCCATATGTTAGTGCTCCAACTTTCTTCTTCCCTCGATGCGACGTTGCTATGTGATCCGATCACAAATCACATATCTCATCTTCTTCAAACCAATCTCAGCCGTCCGATTAAGTCAACCATTGATGTACAAGCCTGTTATCTATTACGTGCTGTGAAGTGAATTTTCATTGATCGCCAGTTTTTTCAGTGAAAAAATAAATGAAAAATTTACTATGGTTGGTAAACATAGGTAAAAGTTTTTAATTTTATTGTTTTTTTTTATAGGAGTATGGCACAAGAAAGTATGTATTGTCATGTTTTGTTGTTTGTGTAGTATGTAATGTGAAATATGCAGCAGCGTGAAGTAAGGAAAAAACATTTTTTCGTTGAGAAAAACAAAAGGGAGCACGCAGCAGCACGTGAGTAAGGAGTGAATGTGAAAAAATTTCTACACAACAGTTTAAATTTGCAAGTAGAGACAGAGTTAAATTTTACACACAATAGTGTAACATTAGCAAGGAGAAATAGAGTAATTTTCAGGAGAGACTGTGAAGTTTTTTTTTTGGGAACTGAAGTGTTCTTGGTGTAATCCCTGTGTTATAGGAAGACCTGTTGTAACAATTGTTCTTCGTAAATGAATACAAATTTTATTTGTGTGTAAACTCTGTTCTCCCAAACAATTTTTATTTTTATTTGTGCTAAGATCCTCTGATAAAACATAACATTATTCTTTGTTCACTATTTGTTTTGGAATTATCAGAAATTCCCAACATACTCAAAGGTAATGTATGTGCTCCACAAAATGTCTATGGGAATTCACATAGCTATGTGTTATATTTGAAGCAACGACTGAAGCATATCCTTTGTTTCTTAATAGATTTATTTTTATGAATTGGTGTTTGCTAACATTGGATTAAGACTTTGCTTTGTTGCAGCTATCCCATAGGTATCCTCCATGTGAATTTTCCTATAGAGTCTATTGTCAAGCAATTTAATCAACCATCAAAGATGCAAACCAAAATAGTTTGACAATAATTTTTGATAACTGTTTTTTATAACTATATACTAGGGGTTTTAAAATGTTATAATTTGAACCATGAGTGGAATTGGAAATTATGAAGTGATGTCTTTACTTTATTCTTCTCATTCATGATATTCACACCTAAAGTAGAATAGTCCTTATATTTTAAAGATCAAGATTGGAGGTTAAAAATATGATTTAAGTAGTGATGTTGATTGGAAAAAATGATTGGTATGAGGTTAAAAAGATTTTAATATGAGGTTAAAAATATTTCGAATGAATGATAATGATATAGATTGACAAGAAGGATTAATAGAATAATGGGTTGATGAAAGTGAATGCAGTGAAAGTCTGTTTTAACTTTAGACAATAAGTGATTTGTATCAATTATTCAAATTCTAATTGCTAAATTACATTGTCACACTTTGTTATTTACTCTAACATTTACAAAGTGTTCAACATAAAGGTACCACTGGATTATGTTGTCGATTTCTTGAAATTGAATAAGGGGGTTAACTGAGTCAACAAAGTTAGTAATTAAATATTAATTGAGTCAAGTAACTCACCCATTTCAAAATTTAACTTTAGGGTGCATTTGCGGTGGTAGACGACAATTTTTTTTTTTCAAATTTGATTGGTGGAGAACATTGGCAAACCTGATGATTTGTTACAATTATTAAACAATTTAATATCATCTACAATTCATAACAATGTCCAAATCGGTAAAGAGACCATGTGTGACATTAGAAGTTGTTTGCAACATGTAGAAGAGAAGATAGAGTTTTTGCAACGCGAATCTCAATCCCAGAGAGATGAACTTTAGCAGAAGTGTTGTGATTCTAAAAATTTTATTTTTTCATAATTTTATTTTTGATATTGACTCTCATCAACAGTCAAAGTTTAACCAGATTTGTAAAGGGATTTCAGGAGAAAATTTGGGTGTAGTGGAAAGTCTTGTTCAAGAAAATGTATGGGAGAGTTATTTGTATACAGATGTGAAGTCTGTCTTTAGAAAAATTGTTATAAGGCCATGGGAAGAGATTACAGACAAGAAAAAGAGAACTATTTTCCATTACAACAATGATATTTTGGATATATCTTTTCACATTCCAGATTTTTCTAAACCTATACAATTCCAAACTGTTGGATTTCTTGATGTTATTGTTCCAGAAAAAGTGGATAGATGCCAACAGTGTAACAGAGTTGGAGGTGTGAAATATCGGTGTTTTTATCTTCACCTGTGTGAGCATTGTGGAAAGCGAAATCACCATATAAATAGATGTTCCAAAAAAAACACTACTACAAGAGAGAAGCTAAATTTCAGATGGATTGCTTCTTTGGATTGCATGAAAACATCTAGGAATATTTACAAGTCATATGGAAGAATATGTTCGAGAGTGATGATAAACCTTGCAGTAATGAAGAATAATTCTCACCCTGTATCCGAAAACGGAGGAATTGTATGTAGTGTGCTACAGGTTTGAGTTCGAGATATCAAGCGAGTATGATTTGGACTTGAGTTGATTGAGTTGATTGAGTACTTCTAGGTTTGGAATTGTTTGAGTAACTTCTGTGATAGTTCCAAAATTTTTGGTCATCTTAAAACCACATTTTTGGTTGTCCTGAGAACTGCTATAAAAGTTTGAGAGTTGGTGTTGGTTAAGACTTTGATTTCTTCCATATTAGTTTGTGGTCATCCTTAAAAACCATTTTTGAGTGACACTTAACTCTTGGCTAAGATGTATTTCTGCATTTTGAGCTCTACTTCTTCGACTTTGGTATGTTCCTTCAGATTAAGGGGGGATTGTTAGACAAGTAATCCTTAGGGCTAATGATACGGTTAGTTTCATAGTTAGTGGAGTCCAAGAAGACCTAAGAACTAATTCAATTGTTTCTTATATGTATTTATATGTACATCATGTACATAATTCTTTGAGATCAATAATTATACATTTGATTTAGTTTCCAATTTATTGTGTTTTGCACTACAATGAGTTTTTGGAGTTTGTTAGCGAATTGTGCCTAGATTTCATTTTATTTGAGACATGGGTTCGAAGAAGATTTGAGTTATCTAAGTTTCTAGGAATTTGTTTGACCAAATATCGTCTTTGTGTAGTGTGAAGGAAAATAATAGGTTGTGTTCTTATGACAATCGTTTTGATTTATAGTCTCGATTGAGAAGTTAATTTTGTCTATGGCCTCATTAATTCCAACTTAGTAGGGTTTTTTCTTAGAGTTTGTTGGGATGTTTCTTAATATCTACTGCCTTTGTGCATTGCGAGGGAAAATATTAGGTTGTGTGTTTATGGAAATCATGTTGATTTACAGTTTGGGTTAACAAGTTACTTTTTTTTATAGCCACATTACTGTCCATTTAGTAAGGGTATTTCTTCTATTTTATTGGGATTTTTCTTAGTAGCTTATGTTGAAATACCAACAGATTAAATATGTAGATGAGGGCAATGCCAGCATGAATGTAATGCGCATAGAACTAATCCATGTCTTGAGTAGAAAAGAAAGAAATAAAGATGTGTTGGAGGGAGAGAAGGATGTGTTATATGATCCAAAAATAAAATATTATCATAGGTTATAAAGTTGGAATAAGATAATTATTAATTTAAGATATCAAATTAATAATTATTAATCTGGAATATTTAATTATTTAATGGAGAGATGTAGAATTATTATATTGTTGTAACAAGATACGACTCTACAAATTTGTCGTATCTTAGGCTCTAATTTAGGAAATTTGTTAGCAAGTTTTTTTAATAGAATTTATTGTAAATGGAAACGTGTTATTTAATAAGTGATCCATAATTAGAGGTAGTTCGGAAACTTGCGCTTATAAATAACTCATTGCAAGAGTGTTTTGTTGTTCAGGTGTAAACTCTTGCAAAATTCCAAATGTAATTATTTTTTCTGATTAAACTAATGCTGCAGTTAAAGTGAGGAGGATATTCTAGCTCAAAAAAGTTCTGGAAAACTCTATTCAATTGACCAACAAATGATTGGTATGGAAATTGTTTAGTTTTTGTTTAAAAAAGAAAATGAATTTTATCATTGTTTTTAGATTTTTAAAATATGAAAATCATTTTTTAGTATTATCAAAAATTTCCTTTGTTTCTGGAACATTTGTTATATGCTCTGCTTCAATATGATGTTGGCCATGATTTCCTTGGCACGAAAGCGTTGGAGATCCCTCATGGTTGGTGTACTCATTTCTGATGAATGCATGCTGAGCAATAAACAATTCGAGAAAAGGCCACCAAATCGAAGATCAAGCATAAAAAATCGCATTGTTGGGCATTCTCTTACACTGGTTTCCCTTAGCGAGGGCCATCAATGCTGATTTGGAGGGAGGAGTTGCGTTGATTGACCAACAAACTCATGGCCCATTGACTGCGTGGTGGCCAAGGAGAAAAAAGGTTTGCTAGTTGTGTAGACTATTCGCTGGAGCACTGTGTCATAAAGATTTCTGCTTTTTCATTACATTTACCATTCTGCCATTATTCTAATTACCGTGAAATGCTGAGCACCCATCCATACCCAAACTGCGTCCATGTGTACCTCATCCTCGAAGGAGATATTTCATATATATTCATTTTGAATGCTTTTGGGCTGGTGTTCAGGGGGCAAATTAAATACCCAAGTGCATTGAATTTGGCATTTTAGACAATTTTCTAGCTCTAGTCATAATGATCCTAGCTGGTCTTGCGATCGTATGCAAATGGCAACTGGAAAAAACCACCAAGAGGGCAAAGATCAAGAGTCTTCTCAGATAAAACAAATTTAGAGTCTTCTATTGAAACTGGGAAAAATGTATGCTATTGGTGAAAGTGCAAACACACTATATTGAGTGAAGGAAATATTGACTCTAAATTTGTATTAATCACTACTTATTTGCCATATTTGGTTTTTAATTTGGAGACATAAAGTTTTTTATAGTTTGTAATTTGGAGAGGTAAGGTTTTTTTCTATACTTTGTAATTTGTAATTTGGAGAGGAAAGGAATTTTTTATTATTTGTAAAATAATATTTTTGGAGAAATAAGGTGTGAGGGGTTATTTGTAAATGTTTAGGGCAGTAAATTTTTTAGAGTAATAAGGTGATTTTATTTGTAATTTTTTTTATATATGGAGAGATAAGTGTGACATTGTAACTCAAAGTAATTTTACTTCGGCGGGGTAATATTTTTTTTAACCAGGTTTTGCAAGAGTGTCATCGTAAAAGTCAAATTTTGAAAGTTACCTTCTAAATATTTGAAAATTGACTAGAGCCAAGTGCAAAGCTCAGTCATTTTTCTCCTGTTTCAAAGACTATACGAGGGTCAAAGCCAAGCCTCGATAGATCATTTTTTGCATAGTGTGTTGCGTGCTGTGTTGCCGATCTTGATATTTTTTTCGGAGCCTGATTCTTGGTGCGAAACTTCAACACTACAATGTTAAAGTTGATTAATTTGTTTTCTGATTCCGAAAAAATTGCAGGTACAAAATCTTATAAAACATGGCAACGCCTCATCGAAAGCACTCTCATTTATAATGAATTGTGGCAGGGTATATGGGATGGGGATATTAATCCAAATAAATCCATAGATGCAGCTGCACTAGGAAAATGGGAAGTCAAGAATGCCAAAGCATTAGCTCTCATTAAATCTTCTAACGATGATGAAATGTATGTCCATATAGAAAATGCTACAGATGCGTGGTTTGCTTTGAGAACTTTTAAAGAATTCTTTGATACTCAACCTGAATCAAAGAAAATTGATCTACAATTAAAATTGTTGCAACAGAAATTGATTGAAGGAGGTGATGTTTTTGAATACATCTCCAGGCTTAAGAATATTAGGCAGGAAATCATTAATGTTGGGTTTCCAACAGTAGATGATATTTTTATGGTCACAATTTTAATTGCTGGACTTCCTTCTTCCTACACACATTTTTTGGAGACTCTACAATTAACCTGTAAGTTAGAGAAACTAAATTTGATGAGCTCTTCGAAATGTTGACCGAACATGATAAAACCTTTGGGAAGAAAAATAAATTTGGTGAAGATGTTTTTTTTCAAAGAGGGTAGCACTAGTAAATCATCATTAGATAGAGGGAATTTCAGTTAGTATCAAGTAGCACATAATGTACAAATTCAAGGTCGAAGCCAAAGCAGAGGAAACAACTTTAATAGTGGCAACAATCCAGGCACGAGTACCTTTCAAGTCAAAGGAAACAATCAAGGAAGAGGCTATTTTCAAGGAAGAGGAAATTATAATCAAGGTAGAGGACAATCTAAAAATAGAAGTCAAAGCAGAGGTAGCAGACAATCTCCAGGAGGAGGAAGAGACTTAAGTCAAATTGTGTGTCGAAGATGTAACAAAGTTGGACATTATGTTGAAGATTGTCGAACTTCTCTTGATAAAATTCCCAAGTTTCATCAACACTCAGCACAATTTGAAAATGATCAAGATGATGATAAATCAGAACATGTTTTTACTTCTTCGCCAACATTACAACTTTCATCCAATCTTAGAAGTGATTATGAAGATGCCTAGATCTTGGATTTAGGGGCAACTCAGCACATGACTGGTAGACGTGATTTTTTTTGGAATTTCTTCTTGCAGGTGATACAAAACATACTCCTTATGGAAAAGGAGCAATTAAAGTTTCTTCCTTGGCATTGGAGAAAAAATGATTTCAAATGTATGGTATGTACCAACCTTTAAGAAAAATTTGCTATCTTTAGTCACGATTCGACAAGCAGGACATCAGGTAATTATAGAAGATGGCCTAGTTAATATTAATTCAGTCAAAGAGAGATTGAAAACTGTGATGATAGGTTATGAAGATGGAAAATTTTTAGGGGTTAAAGGAACAATTATTCAAAGGCATTCTAATTTTGTAGGGGCAGTGACTACAGGAATTTCACCTATATGATTATGGCATGTAAGATATGGAAATTCAAATTTTGATAATCTTTCTCAATTGCAGAAACAAGGGATGGTTAAAGGACTTCCCACTTTCAAAAAGGAAAATGCAAAATGTGAAGCTTGCATTTATGGAAAACAAAGTCAGGAAAGATTTCCAACAAGTTCATGTCGTGCAAACAAGCTACTGCAACTAGTTCACAGGGATGTTTGTGGACCGCTGCAGACTTCATTTGGTGGTTGCAAATATTTCTTACTATTCATTGATGATTTCAGTAGAATGGCTTGGGTTTATTTCTTAAAGCAAAAATCAGAAGCATTTGAAATGTTTAAAATTTTTCACCAACTTGTTGAAAATGAAGTCAAAGAAAAAATAGGTACTCTTAGGACAAATAATGGGGGAGAATTCACTTCGAACGCATTCAAAAATTATTGCAATGATAATGGCATAAGAAGACATCTTACAAATGTCTACACTCCATAGCAAAATGGGGTAGTGAAAAGAATGAATTGCACCTTGTTAGGAATGGCGAGATCTATGTTAACTTTTAAAAGGTTAAATCCAACATGTTGGGCAGAAGCAATTCATACAGTTGTCTACTTAAGAAACAGATCTCCAACTGCTTCTTTAGATGGAAGCACACCTTATGAAGATTGGTTTGGTTTCAAACCTCAAGTTAAACATATTAAAGTTTTTGGATCAGTATGTTATGCCTTAGTTTCGAAAGAAAAACGAACTGACCTTAACTCAAGAAGTTTGAAATGCATAATGATTGGCTATTCTGATGAGAAGAAAGGGTACCGTCTTTTGACCAATGGAAAATTTATTGTGAGCAGGCATGTAATTTTTGATGAAACAGAGAGTAATAGTGTTGAAGAAATCAAAAGTTAGAAATTAAAGGCAGTCAAAGAAAAAGAAATATGTCAAGTCAACCAAATTCACCAAATTGGTATGAACTTGATTTTCCTTCATCTGAAGATGATTCCTCCAGTCCATCTACTTCAACAATACCATCAAAATTTTCTAGCAATTCATCCACATCTTCAAGCATCAAAATTTCTTCTGACAATGATTCTCGAGAATCTTCATCTGATCGATGAACATCAGTTTACATTAATCCTCTTTACAATGATGGTGACTTTTCAGAATCTCAAACAAGTGAGCATCAACTACCAAAATTGGCAATTCAATCTTTGAAAGATGTAAGGCATGATGAGTAGAACAAAATAGGAACAAGGAAGTCACACAGATGTGAAGGCAATTTTGCACTGATAGCACATGATTTTATTGAACCTTCCACATACAACGAAGTAGTAAAACATAAATAATGGCAACAGGCTACGACTGAAGAATATCGAGCGGTAATTGATAACAACACTTGGAAATTTGTTGACTGTCCTCAAAATGTTAAACCCATAGGATGCAAATGGGTTTACAGAATTAAGTACAATCAAAATGGCAAACATGAAAAGTATAAAACAAGACTTGTCGCTAAAGGTTTTTCACAGCATGAAGGGATTGATTATGAGGAAAAATTTTCTCCTACAACTAAATGGAACACCATCTGGTTAACACTTGCGTTGGCCGCTCAGAATGGATGGAAAGTTCATCAAATGGATGTGAAACATGCTTTTCTCAACGGGGATTTGTAGGAAGAAGTGTATATGACACAACCACCATGTTTTGAAATTGAAAGACAAGAACATAATGTCTACAAATTGATCAAGACTTTATATGCGTTAAAACAAGCTCCCAAAGCTTGGTATGCAAAAATGTATGAATACGTTAGGAAAGTTGGTTGTCAACGAAGTGAATCTGATGATAATTTGTATGTGCGACAACAAGAAAAATATATAGTGATTCTTGTTATGTATGTAGATCATTTGATCATTACTGGAAACAATGATGATCACATTGCACAGATAAAACAGAGTTACATGCAAGTTTTAAAATGACAAATTTGGGATTACTTCACTACTATGTTGGAGTTGAAGTCTTCCAACATCCACATCATATTTTCATATTTTCATTCTGATTAATAAAATTAAGATGGCTGCTCGAGTTAGCACCAGAACAGCCAATCGGAGAAAAAAGTCGCTTGGTGCAGTCTGGAGCCAAGAACGAGTAGCACCAGAACAACCAATCGGAGAAAAAAGTGGCTTGGTGCAGTCTGGAGCCAAGAACGAGTAATCGGCATTGAAGACACAATAAAATAAGTTAATGTTAAATAGTTTTTTTTGGAAACAACTTTTTCTATCTAATTAATAGTAGATTTCTGGGAACATGAAAGAGAATAAACATTAAATAAAGAACCCATTCACACTTGAAAGTAAAAGAGAGAACCCTTTTAAATAAACTATTTAACTAAACTATTAAATAATTAGTTTACACAGGTGCTTTTGTGTCTGCAAATGAAAAAAAAGTCGCCGGAAACAAAACATAAATAAATAAACCGTGTATTTAAATGATAAGGCCCTCACAACGAAACTGTCTATTTAAATGAGTTGAATAAACATGAATTTGTAAATTGAAGAGGAAAAATTTAAAATAGAGAAAAAGATTGAAAAGCAAAAAAAATGGGGAAAATTTTTTATTGAGATAAAAATAAAGATAAAGAAAAAAATTGAAAAGGAAAAAATTAAAATAGCGAAATATTTTTATTGAGATAAATAGAATAGCATTGAAAGAAAACTTTGTTGTAGTTTTTTTATGTAGATATTTAAATAGAAAAAAGGAGAAGGGAAAATGTAGATATTTAAATAGAAAAAACGAGAAGGGAAAAAACAAAAGAGAAAACGCAAAACAATATTTTTATAATAGGACTAAAATTTGATATTTGGGAAAATAAAATAAAATTAGTTAAATAATAGTTAACCGGAAATTTACTGATTAGAAAAACTTAGTAAAATTAGTTAAAAAAGTAAAATTAGGTAACAAAAATTCTCATGCGGGAAAACAGAAAAAAAAAATTGTTAGCATGTAGAACATTCGTCTCGCAGAGAAAAGAAAACCCTCTCTTTTGTTCGGGAATTTTTTTTTGAAAATTTGTACACGCTTTTATTTTAAGATAGAAAAATATTTGGAGTAGTTTTTTCGAAAGTGTGAAAAATATATTACTTAGAAAAATATATTACTTAGATAACAGTAGAAAAAAAAAATGTATACAAGTTGTGCGTTTCTGGAACCCCATGCAGGGGACGGACAAACCGTCAACGGGATATGGGCATCCTGCAAAATAGTGAGCACAAAACCCTAGCCAGCAAACCCATCGCAAGAGAGTCCCCTTTTTTTTCTTTAGGAAAAAAAAATTATTCAGTGTAAAAAACATAGAATTTGTTTAGAGAACGACATTGATGATTTAACTTAGGGCAAACAAAACATTTAGTTGTATATTTTTTTAACAGAGAAATAGGCTTTTCTATAAACAAAAATAATATTTCGAGTAGCTTTTGCAGAATTGTAAACAAAATTTACATAGATGTTTTCTTCAAAGAATTTTTCGCGAGGCATCAGTGAAATCAGACATACAATTTTAGTTACAAGGGACAGTGAAAACATTATTTTGTGGGGGAGAAAATAAACTTAGGAAAAAACGTTTGTAGAAACTGTGCATTTCTAGAACCCCATGGAGAGGATCGGAAAACCCTGAGGAGGATAGGCCCAGGCGACAAAATCCTGAGCAAAAAACCCTAGCCAACAAACCTCTGGCAACAAACCCCAGGGAGAAAACTGTAACATAGAAACCCTAAAGGTCTCAGTCCTTCGAAGTAGCTGTCCGCAGCGGAGAAAAACCTGGAGAGCAGCGGGTAAGGAATGAACGATGGAAACCCATGCAGACTTGCGCCGCCGTTGCAGAGCTCCTCGGAAGAAAAAATAGAGTAAAGACCGTTGGTGGTCACCATACTACGGTGACAAAAAGGAGGCAACCGGGAAAAAAAGTATGGATATAGATTTCGGTGTCGCAGGAGTTGGGGAAACAAACCGAAAAAGGATAGTTTCAGGGGGTTCACCATTTACCTGGTTTGTGCCCGGCTGGAGCGACGTTGATACAGTGGTTGCACGAAGAGAGGTTTGCGTGGAAAAAACTCCGCTGTTGTGATTGAAAAACCCCCGCTGCGAAAAACCTCCACTGCTGTGATCGAAACCCCGTTACCCAGGTGGATGTAGAGCCATGGCTCGGCTGGGCGTCGTGAAAACCCGCCGCTCGGCAGGATGGGCTGCTCTCGTCGGCTGGGCAGATATTACAAATGGCGAGAGGCGGTGGTTAGGCCGTGGGTGGTGGGTAGGCCAACCGGGGATGGTCAGCGATGACCGTTGAATATAGCTCGGGAGAGGTGGATGGTGGATTCACAAGGAGCGGCAGGCGGCAGGTGGTGGGATCAATGGTGGACATGTTTCGTTCGCAAAAGTTCGGATGGCTAAATCAAATACCATACGGCTTCATTACTACCAGTTTACGATCTCATTGCTGCCAGTTTAAATCTTTATTGAATTTTAATGTCATCCACATACTAAATATAAATTTTAAATAAAAATATATTAAAATATATTTATTAATATATTTAATTTACGCAAATAGTATATATCAAAATATAAATTATATGTTATATAGTTTTATATTAAAAATATTTATAAAAATATCTTAATATAATAAAAACTATATTTATAAAAAAAAGAAAATTGTAAGCTTGGTAGGACTTTTTCCTTCATTAATATCAAAAGCATGGAGATTACATCCATATGAGTGGTTAGGTGGTCTCAACCTGCTTGATGGGAAATCACGTCTCTTGGCCACCTAACCAGGGGATAAGCTATCCAAAAACAAAATAGAATAAGTCTATCCATCCATGCCAGAAAATTCTGATTGTCCTTAAACCTTCTAACATCTAAATAGCCGTATATATATGGAAGACACTAAACAGATAAAACTATTGCATATACTAATAAGTAAAAGAGAAGTAATACACCAAACGACTCATCTTCTACTAACTCAACCGAAGCCGAATCCTTAACACTTGTCCTAGGTAGTTCACATTGCGAAATGCATGGGATATGCCTTTCAATATGGCTAAGGCAGTCACTTTTTTGCTTGAGCTAAAATTTGATTTGTTGGAAATCTTTGCTACAATTCGGGATTGCCTATGCATTCGTGGCCAAACCTCGGGAGTATGCTCTAGGAATTTCACCAGGAGGCTCTTTAACAAGCAATACAAGTGCACAATCCATTTATACTGTGAAAGCCGACCCCGAGAATGCCCAAGTTCAAGGGCCACGATCTCCCAATCATCTAAGTGAAGGTCTAGCAATCTTTTTGTCTCATTTAACTTTGCTTCCCATTTAGCTATGAGTTGACGAACTGGGCCTGAGCCTGTGTGATACATAGTGGCTGCTTCTTCAATAATCCAAGAGGTGGACTTGCGTCCCTGCAATTTACCGAAAGGTTTGCTCAGATTTTTTGAGGTACTGACTAAATTCACATTCTTCCCATGCCCCCGAGAGCCTAGACTAGACAGGCCTCTTCCAGAAATCACTCAAGCCATGATGCACCGTTGATAACATAGATAAAAAAAACTGAAAGCCCTCAATTGATACCTGGATTCCTGACCTAAAACGAGCCACAACCTAAAAGCATTGTTGTCAAGGGTTGCACCAGAGAGGACCTTTAAGGGGAATAAATGGTGAGAACCACAACCCATACAAAATGCAATGGTAACCCCAATTGCAGCCCCGGAGCCCTACAAAGAAGGTGTCCCAACTTTCATAACCATGAGTCTAACAACAATCAAATCGACAGAAGACGAAATGACCATGAAAACCATTGTTTTGCAGAATCTTAAGAATATTTGGGCGATTGCCATAAAATGCCAGAGGAGAACCATGGTTGGAGTGTCTGTGACAAGACTAGAAAGACCATAAACGACCTATCAACCTAATCAACAAAGCACCCATATGAGCGAGTAAAACTCCATATAGAACAAACACAGATATAAAGAAAACCAAACAACCTTCCAGCAATTCAGAGATGATCATACACATTCCTAGAGAATACATTTCCAAACCCATTTTAGACAAATCAGATCCCCTCTCCCATGAAACTTGGAGATAAGAAGAGCGTGCCATGACGAAGAAATAAGTTAAAAGATTGAGCACATACCAAAAACCAATGACCTGAACCCACAGTGAATGAACCAACGCCCAACAATTTTCCACCACAACAGTATGCCATAGGTTACAGGAATGCTCAAGTCCATACTTATGCCAAGCACAGACACATAACGAGAACTTACCAAATTGAACATTGAAAAGGCTGGGAGCATGCCATGTGAAACCAACCTTTCCACTTTCATAAACTACGTTGATTGCCTTGAGAGGTGCTGCCAAAGATATATTGAAACATATATTAAATTATTACATTTGAAATAAAAAAATTTAAATGCGATGTTTCTATTTTGGATATGGTTTTTAATTAAAATTTGTTATAAGTGCATGTAAGGGGTGATGTTTTCATAGCTTGGGTTAGTATATATATATATATATATATATATATATGATGGGATAATGGTTCCATAGTTGTGTTATTTAATTAACCAATCAATTATTTATTATTTAGATATTACTTAAATATAATAAACCATATAGACTACTAGTCTGGTGTTTATAGAATTTCAGTATATTTACGTTGAAGATAAATTATGATAAGTATAGTTATTGTTTTCAAAATATCGTGATAAATAATAGGATGTTATTTCACCAAAAGAAATCATATTGCTAAGCTTTTGGATATTAATTAAGTTGTTCCCAGATGTGGGTGTTTAGCACGACATATGGTACGAAGGCAGCTAGGTGGGATGGTGCGTGGCTCACTCCCAGTACCATCTGGCCTCGCGTGCTGTAGGCCTTAATTCTCACAGTAAGCTCCTTCAATGTTGCATTATTGCAGGTGATTGCTCCATACCTTCCTGCTCGTCCTTTTGATATGGCGCTCCTCCATTTTCTCAATGCTCCTCCCCTGCGTATGTATTGCTCCCTTGCTGCCACGCATCATTGCTCCGAGTCCAGACTGGTTAATTGTTGCGCTCAGGATTGTAGTGTTGATTCTCTATTGGGTTTTAATGCTTTCCAAATACCTTCTTGCAATTTTAAGAGTCACTCAGCCTCTGTCACTCTCAGCGCTCCTTTGCATGCTGAAGCTCTTCCCCTTTCAGTCTCCCACGACCTGCACAGTCCTGCTATCAGTTTAGCTCCTACTACTCCTTGCATCATGCTTAAACTGCTCCAACGAATGTGCTACAGGAGGGGAAGCTCCTGTGGGCGAGTCCTCCGCCAACCCTTCTCCTCTACTACGGATTCTTCGTCTTAATCCTCGGGCTTTGGCTCTGATCGCTATCCCGCTACCAGAAGCGGTTGTGGATGAGGTCGTGAGCATCATGGCTTAGCGTCGAGCTCTCATAACTCTTGCTCTCATTCTGCTAGTTTTCAATTCCCCTGCACTCTCAACAATCCCTCTTTCATTGATTTTGTCACAATTTAGTTGCGCGAGGGTACTGGGGGTCTGGTAGCTGCAACTCCAGGACTAACTATGGAGACGAAGGCGGAAGACTTACCTGGCTCTTCACAGACGCACAACATGCAGTATAAGGCTCCAGGTACGAGTGTCCCAACGCAAACTCATCCTGGTCCAAGTGTCCCAATTGTTGGTGGTTCTTCAGGCAAGGAGGGTCATCCCTCTGACGATGATGACCACTTCAATTATGGGTGTCGTATCGTTGAAGAGTCGCCTTCCACCACTAATGAAGCATAATCAGGTCTGTGCTCTTTGGTTTTTGTTTCCCTGTTGCTCAAAGTTACAGGTACAGTTGCATTTTGGTTCAGGTTATAGTTTTGACCTGGGCAGCGCTCCTCTGCTTATTAGCATAAGCCTAGACAATCCGTTTTGGTCCCTGCATTATCTCCAGTCAATCTACAATTTGGACAATGTTGCATTCGATGTCCAAGCTCTACAACAAGTCTTTTTTGGTCAAATTTTCAGCTATGTAATCTGTTGTATTCTAGTCAATCTACAACAAGTCTTTCTGGTCAAATTTTCAGCTATGTAATGTGAGTATGCCGCCTCTCTGGGCTAGACTTCTCGAGGCCGCTGCCTCTATGTAAATATTTTTGTATCAATATAGGAGTAGACTTATTCAGAAAAAAAAAAAAAAAAAGAAAAAAATATATTAATTAAGTTCTATATAATATTCTAAATTGAGTTTTGAAATAAAAATAATTTGTGTATAATATTTTAACTTATTTTGGATGTCGGATTATAATATAATTAAAATAAATATAACATTTTTGTATAGATTTTAAATTTGAAATGAAATCTTCTTGTTGTATGTTAAAATAGAGTAGAAACTAATGGTTTTTAATATTATATTTTTAATTTTTAATATAGTATTCATATTTTCCAATTTATTATATTGGTTTATAAATTTGAAATTAAATATTGGTAACGGGTTAGAAATAAAGATATCATTTAGGGAATGAAGGATTTTGTTGCTGTTCAGGTTTTGAATATGATATTGGCAACAAGTTAGGAATAGAAATTAGATTAAGGGGATCTGTGATATACATACGAATTTTTTTTAGCAAATCAAGTATGCAAGTATGTGGTATGTGTAGGGATTTTCTAGGAAATCAAATGCTGAGATATTGTTAATCTAGAGATAGAATAATTTTAATTTATAGATTTTTCTTCTTTTATTTTGTGTATTTTAGTAATTACGCATTTTTCTTTTCAGAATTGATTTTAAAATTTTTATTCAAAATATATTTATATGTATATGGTATAATATGCAAAGAAATTTCGATTGGAATTATTATATTAAAATCTATAATAAACAAATAATCTCCAATAGATTTTAATTTATTTATTGTAATATTGAAATCAATACCAACTAATCACCAATATTTAATATCGACACTAGCACTCGAGCATTATTGAGTTCAGTGAAATATAATTGTGAATGTATATATTTTATGGATATTCTACCTCTGTGCAAGATGCTAATGGTAGTCATCAAAATTGCAATTGCGAACTACTTTACGTTGGTATCCAAATATGTCGGAGAAATGAAGATGATTCATAGTGCATACACATGCCATAAAAATATCCATTAAAATGTTCATTTGCCGTCATTGTATACAAAATATTGAGAAATAAAATGGATTTGCTTAAATATCAACAAAAGAGATGTGGAAAATAGGAATATATATATATATATATATATATTCGGTTTCATAGAACCATTAATATGTACATTTTGATTCAATTAAAAAATATTTATACGTATACTTTAGAAATATGGGTATGAATTCAATATATATTTGATATTAAATAACAAATATAAATTGAAGAGAAACGATAAAAAGTATTCAATTATATACAACACCCATTTTTATTATATTTATTTAATGTTGAAAATTTAAAGGTGAGAGAAGTACAGTTTTCTTTGTTGACAAATGTAATGAATTAATATTGTAGCTATTGTGATTTATACGATTTTTTTTAAGTAGAGAAAGTAGTTTTTCGTTTGTTTTCACGGTGAGTTGTTGTGTTTACCAATTTCGAAATTTCGTTTGTTTGAGATTACCAAGCTTGTGTTTTATTAGTTTTTTTTTGAGCTTGATGAAATTTAAGTTGGTATCTAGATAATAGTAACTTCTATTGGAAAACCTACTTTTCCTTGCAAGTTGTAATCGATGTGGCGATAAAGAGTTTGAATTTATTTATTTCTTAGTTTTTTTGCCCCATGAGTGCTTCATAGAATCTTATCTTGACAAGAGGGGTTGCTTATCTTCCATGCTTTTTTGTTTTCTTCATTCTCCATATAGAATTCAATGTACAATGGGATCAATGATTTTCTTTATTGTACCTAGAAGCTATTTGCATACAAAAAATTATTTCAATGTAAACCCTTTTACAAAGATCTTTAAAATTCTTGGAGTTCTCAGTCTCGACGAGTAGGGCTTCTTCTCTTTGTCAGAAAATTTTGGTTCATGAAAATATGAATGGGTCTCGTTGAAACATGTTTCTCAAAATATTAATTCACATTTATTTATTTGCAGTGATTTTGACATGGTTTGGAAGAGGACGAAACTTCCATATGGCATTGTAAAGCCGCCAAAGGAGGCTATATTCTTCAAAGGGATTTTGTTTTGAATATATCTAGACAAATATTATGAAGATTACCCTACATATAGTTACACTATCTACTGGTTAGATCTCAAAAGAAACAATTGCGGTTTTTCATTTGTTCCTATTGTTGACATGTGATGTAATCGATTATGCTTATATACGAATAAACTTGTTTGTACTATTAATAATGGTTCCACCTCCATTTGGTCACTTGAAGAGATAGAGAACTTTGAATTTGGTTGAGTCTCGAAAGAGAAAATTTTGGAATATTTTTAAGATGATTGGGGTTATAGATGGTCATTGCTCAAAGATATCTTTGTGGATAGAAATAGTAAATGCTTAGGTTACATTCCTTTGCATGTAGTTGAAGAAAAATTCCTTATGTTGGGTTGCTAGGAAGTGCAATTAAAGGTGTATGATCTGGTGAGACGATTGTGCAAAACAACAATTGTTGATGAAGTTTCCATGGTCGAAGCCTTAGGGTTCGACCTCTAAATGGTTGAAGATTTCATTGAATGGATTGAAAATGGAAATGTATTTTCACTTATTCCAAATGAATATAATACTGAAGGATTGTTGGGGCATAGCATTCCCCACTTTTTTTTTTGTAAGTTAGTATAACAACCTTTTATTACTATAGAAAAGAAAAATACATCATATAAATCATATCCTTCTAGCCTACAAGATTGGAAACCAAACCAACTGCATTAAAGTATTGTCTTGAGCATAAACTTAGCCAGAAATGCCATAATGTTTTTTTGTCTATGGTATCTCCTAGGAATATTTAGTAAAATTGATATTCTTCTACTTCTACTTATCTAATTAACATGTTAGGTCCCTATAATACTAGTGATTGCCCCATTACTATTATAGTTGTATCCTTTATTAATATTGTTGTGCCCCTATTGTCCCCATATTGTTATTACTATGCCCCATAGAATCCCTCTATTGCTATTTTTGTGGCTTTATATTATTATTTTTAGGTCGGCTGGGTTATATTGTGACTCCTTAGACTCCTATATATAGGAAGGAGGTTTTGTCATTTGACTCATCTAAGAATTGTTCATTTGTGTAATGTAAAGGAGGTTGCCCCATCGAAGAGGCTGAATTCTAAGGCGTTCAACTATCTTTTCTATCCTTTTGTGAGTTGGTTTCATAAAATTTGGTATCAGAGCTTTGGATTCTAGGGTTTCGCTACTCCAAATAGGTCATTGTGACATTTTTGCTATATCTTTTTTTCTGCGACGTTTCAGAAGCTAAAAAAAAAAACCCATTTGAGACGAAATCGCACTGAACCTCAATTTTGAATTTCAGAGCTTTCCGCACTATATTTACAGAGATACGATCTGAGGAAGTTCGTCTTTTTGCAGACTCCTAAATTACATTCCAAACAGGTAAGCTGGTGAAAATCGTCATAACTTTCTCTCTGAGCATTAGATTGAAATTTCGTAAGAAGTTATAGAAAGAGGGTGGATTGTCGTCTCTTGTATATAATTTTCTAAGCCAAAGGTTCAAATAGTGACTCGTGGCATGTCGTATAAGTTCGCTCTACTGAACTAGTCTATAATCAGGTCATTGTGGTAGATTTGGCATAACTCTTCCTTAGAGAATCCAATTTGGATTGGACTGGTGGCATTAGAAAGAGTACACAGAGGGCTACCACAGGTCACAATTTCAGAACTGGATGTTTCGAAATTATAGAGATACATCAGATTCAATATGAAACTCCTACAAAGTGAAAAAAGGTGTGTAATTTTTTTCAATTTTTTTAATAAGCTTGGTTTGAAAGATTAGTTTGAAGGAATTGAAAGTGCATAGTAAAGCATTATTATCACTAATTGATGGCCTAAGGAAAGAAAATGCAAACACTTAGTAAGCAACCTATAATCTCTAGCATGACTCATGAAGAAGAGGAAGAAATGCAACATGATATATCAAAATTACGAGACCAAGTGCAACAAGTGTCACTTGCACAGAAAGCAATAGAATCCAAGATAGATTGTTTAAAGAAAGGCATAGAAACTAAGATGAATGACGTGGAAGCTAAGATGGATGATTTGAAGACATGCATGGAAGATTTGAAGACATATTTAACAAAGTTTCTACAAGAAATGCTTACTAATGGTGAAAGGGTAGTAAAGGAAACTCATGATGAGAACAAAAGAAATGTTAATCATGATTTGATAGACTCTAATGTTGGATCGAAGACCCACCATATTCCAAAAATTGATATGAGGAAGTTCGATTGCAAGGATCCACAACATGGATATTACAGATGGAGCAATTTTTCGATCTCAATAATGTGCAAAACACACAAAAGGTACATATTGCAACTTTATATTTGGAACCAAATCAGTTTGTATGGTATCAATGGCTTTGCTCTCATAAACAAAGTATCACTTGGGCAATTTTTATAGAAGAATTGATAGCACATTATGAGGATACAAAAAGAAACACTTTTTTTAGCCAATTGATAAGTCTCAAACAAAAGGGTTCAATAATGGAGCACATTAAGGAGTTCCAAAAATTGAACATAAGCGTAAAAAATATTCTAGAGGAGCATAGGATTGATGTGTTCATAGGGACTTTAAAGGAAAATATCCAACATGATGTTCGCTTTTGGGAACCTGATTCATTAGAGAAGGCATTCAAGTTAGCAAGAAAAATGGAAAGCAAAATTATGGCAACCAGGAAGCATAAAACTCACAACTATAAAGATGGAATTGTTGTTGCCCCTAGTCTTCCACAATCTATAAGGTTGACACAACAACAATTGGAAGAAAAAAGAGCAAAAGGGCTTTGTTACAGTTGTGGTAGCAAATACACTAAAGGTCATAAGTGTGTTGAGAAGAAATTATTCTACATAGATTGTGAAGAGGAAGAAGAAAAAGAGTAAGAAAGGTCAAAAGAAGAGGATATACTCTAGGAACACATCTTAGATAAAGAAGAAATGAATCCGATCATATCTTGTAATGCATTGGCAGGAATTACCACTCCTCAAAACATCAATATAGAAGGACAAATCAAGAAGAAAAAGGTAATAGTGTTGATTGATTCGGGAAGTACCCACAATTTTTTTCATTGTAAGGTAGAAAAAGAATTGAATTGCTTCCTATATCGAGCACCAGAGTGTCAAGTGATGGCTGCAAATGGAGGAATGATAAATTTCTCTAGAAAGTGCCATAATATCAAGCTATCCATGGGAGAATATGTCTTGACTAGCCCAATGCTTTCCATTTTAATGGGAGGTGTTGACGCTGTACTAGGAGTCCAATGCCTACAATCCTTGGATAAAATAGCTTTTAATTTTCAAGAACTTTTCATGAAATTTTCTATGGAAGGAAAGGAAGTTGAATTAAGGGGTATTGTAGGGAAACCAGGAAAGATAATCATCTCTAACGGTATAAAAAAGCTTCTAGAAAAGGAACAAGGAGGTGTAATTGCACAATTATGTTCACTAGATGTTTCCACATGGGAGATATCTATTTGTCCAGATCTCCAAAAAGTCTTGGACAATCATTCCAAAGTATTCGAGACTCCCAAAGGTCTCCCACCTATTCGTGATCATGACTGTGCCATTCATGTGATTCCAGGAAGTGTTCCTCCAAACATCAGGCCGTACAGATATCCCTATGGCCAAAACGTGAAATTGAACGTATGGTTGCAGAAATGCTAGAGGTTGGTATAATTCAACCTAGTCGAAGTTCTTTCTCTGCTCCACTAGTATTGGTGCACGAGAAGGATGGACCATAGCGCATGTGTCCGGATTATACAGAGCTCAACAAGATCACTATTAAAGATAATTTTCCCATTCCTGTCATTGATGAATTATTGGATGAATTGCATGGATCAATTTACTTCACCAAGTTGGATCTTCGTTCACGATATCGTCAAATCAGAATGAAGAGCAAAGATATTCTGAAAACAACATTTTGAACTCATGAGGGTCATTTTGATTTTTTGATCATTCCTTTTGGCCTTACCAATGCACCTTCTACATTTCAAGGTTTAATGAATTCCATTTTCAAACCCTTCCTTAGAAAATTTGTGTTAGTATTTTTTGATGATATACTAATCTACAACAAGTCTTGGAAGGATCATGTTGAACATGTTGGCAGGGTGCTACAACTATTGGAGGAGAAACAATTATATGCAAAAGGATCCAAATGTTTCTTTGGAGTACAAGAGGTGGAATATTTGGCTCATATTGTATCTCATGAAGGATTTAAGGTAGACCCTAGCAAAATTAAAGACATTAAGGAATGGAAAATCCCCACATCCATAAAGCGTTTGCGATGATTTCTCGGGTTGACAGGTTATTATCACAAGTTTGTTAAGAATTATCAGAGAATAGCAGCACCTCTAACAACATTATTGAAGAAAGATGCATTTTCATGGACTCCAGAAGCAACAAAGGCCTTCGAACATATTAAAGAGGCAATGTGCCAAGCACTAGTCTTAGCTACACTAGACTTCAAAAAAACGTTTATTGTGGAATGTGATGCTTCAGGAAATGGAATTGGTGTTGTTCTAATGCAAGATGAAAGACCCATTGCTTTTGGAAGTCGTCCAATGAAGGGAACATTTTTACATAAAACTATTTATGAGAAGGAAATGTTGGCAATACTGCATGCACTTATGAAATGTCGACCCTACCTAATATGGAGACACTTCAAGGTAAAAACAAATCATGATAGCCTTGAATACTTTTTATAATATCCTCTGAAGAGCAACAAAAGTGGGTCACAAAGATGTTGGGTTATGACTTTGAAATATTCTACAAAAAAGGGAAGCAAAATGTGGTGGCAGATGCACTCTTAAGAAAGGATGAGGATGTGGAAGCATTGTTGTGCACCATTTCTATTATCCAACCATATTGGATAAATGAAGCAAGGGAGGAATGGAAGAATGATGAAGAATTGTGGGCACTTATTTGAAAGTTACAACAAGATTTCAGTACATCTGATACATTTAGTTGGAAAAATGATTCGTTATGGTACAAATATCGCTTATACCTCTTTAAGAATTCCCAACTCAAACAAAAGATTCTTATGGAATTGCACACTTCTCCCTTAGGAGGGCACTCAGGATTTTTAAAAACCTACCACAGGGTTAAGAAGGAATCTTTTTGGGATGGCCTTAACTTAGATATTCAAAAGTTTGTGGCCGAATGTTTGGTTTGCCAGCAAAATGAAGTTGAAGCAATTAATACCTCGGGTCTATTACAACCTTTATCCATTCCAAGCCAATGTTGGGAGGAGGTTTTGATGGATTTTATCACAGGTTTACCTAAGTCTAAGGGAAAGAGTGTCATCATGGTGGTAGTTGACAAACTTACCAAGTATTCACACTTTCATGCATTATCATACAATTTCTACTGCATTTATGGAAACAATTCAAAAGCTACATGGAAATCCAAAGATTATTGTAAGTGACAGAGATCCCATTTTCACTGGAAATTTTTGGACAAAATTATCTTCTTGTCTTGGTACTCAGTTAGCTCATAGCGCATCTTATCATCCTTAATCTGATGGGAAAACTGAGATAATCAACAAATTTTTGGAAGTATATCTTCGTTGCTTTGTATCTGATAAACAGACACAATGGGTCAAATGGTTGCATCTGGCTGAATGGTGGTATAACACTTCCTTTCATACATCAACAAAAATGACCCCATTTATGGCACTTTATGGATATCAGCCACCATCCATCACATATATTTGAAGGTAGTTTGTTTATTAATATATCTTTCTGGTCTACACCTACAGACCTACCTGTATTCATAATACTATGATTTGGCCTACACTACCAATCGACAAAACTAAGAAAAATTAGACAAAAAATCATGATCATTTATCCACGGACATTGAAGGAACTTGCATCCCACCTGAGCTAGATGTATGTGTGGTATTATCTACTATAGTTGTAGTGGTAGCCTCACCTACTCTTTGCTTCACTAGTTGCTTGCCACTAGGTCTAGTTTCTTCTCTAACCCTGTATTTCGTTACTTTGGTCGACTTGCCCTGACCTACTCCCCATGTGATATCTAGGTTATGGATATATTTCAGTTAAATTGATAAAATTTTGTTCATATCACAAATTCCATCGTCTTGTTTTGATTCTATATTAGCTACCCTTTGAAGGGCCTCCTTTATATCCGACAACCACTGCTCAATTTCCTTCAGTTGTAGCTGGTGTTCGTCTTACCTCTTGGTCCTTCCTTTTGACGCCTCCACTTGTATCTTCTCACTAATATTTTAATGTGCCTAGACATATCCAAATATATTCTATAAACTATATTCCTCGTTCAAGAGCTCCCCGTATCTATGATCTAGTCAACCTCTTCCTCAAATTTTCTGTCAGGGTCGCTCCACGGGCATCGCACTTCGTTTTCCCAGATTTCGATAATTTCTTTGCGTTTTTCCAGGAAAATATTATGGTAGATTAGTGTTACCTCCATCATCACATCCTCTTTTCTAGTCTGCTTACTAACCATGGAGCTCTAAGTGTCTTCTCGCAGTCTCCCTTGCGGCTGACCACCAACATTTCTCCCCTTATACATATCTGCTTTGGAGGCCTCTATACTCTAATGAACATACTCTTGTCTAATACTTACCCACCTTGTAACCTTCACACTTATACCTTTAGAGTCGATGTGTTTTCCATATTTAACATATAAAGGAAATATTCATCCCAGATCCTTCTTCCCTTGTCCTTTGAGCACCTTCCCTTCCTATTTCCAACAACTTCTTTGAACCTATGTAGTTGTAGTACATTCATGCGATGATGGGGCTATATTCCTTCTCATTAGCCTCTATAAATGATATATGTAAGGTCATTTTTACCATCGTCCTATTCCAGCATGGCTCTGTGCTAGCCATTGTCCTTCTCCACCCCTTAAACCATCATTTCCAATTAATACAACCTCCCGATGGGCGATTGAGTGATCCAGGGTACTACCCCTTCCCGTCAGTGATTGTCATGTCCTTCGTGTCTAATGACGTGTACCTCCTCGATCTTCCCTAACTAAAACAGATTTTCATCTCATGATAATTTATAAGAATTTATCCTAAGAGGTAGGTAATTTCCCTCATCTTGCCCCATTCCAAGTCTGTTGCCTCATCTATCTGACATGGGGTGATATTTCTTTTCCAATAATCAATAGTATTCCTTTATTTGTTCTTCCACCATGTCCTTGCTGGTCAGCTGGGTGATCAACCTTGCATTCTTTAGTGCTTAATTTTCTATTCAATCCATCAATGCATTAGCCGAGTGTCTCACTATGGTAAACTCCACCATTTTCAACTCCTCCATGTGTTAGTTAATACTTTTGATTATTTGAGTGAGGTGCCAACTATTCATGACCTTATTTATATAGGAAACAAATTGCATTCTACGTGCTGCTTAAATGGATAATGTAGAATCCCCCTCTATTATTACACTCACCCTTATCCCTCATCACATCATTCCCAACCCCTGTTCTAGGGCTTGGAACTCAGTTCCATTATTTGTGGATTGGCCTATGTTGATAGAGTATGACCTTTGAATTTTACTTGTCAAGTCTTCAATGTCTGGCTCAAGCCTTGCTTGAGTTTCCCTTCATTGTCGATCAAAAATAAATTTCCAAAATCCCTTTGGAGGATTTTGCCAAACTTGAGATCCCAACTTTATATGAATTTCCCTAGGTCTATGGACCATATCACTCAAGTATTCCTGGTTGAGAAACTTTAAAATTATCATTTCTTGAGGGGATGGATGTTCATTTGAGATATGAAATCTTCTAATACTAATGGTTTCCTTAATATGACGAAGAATGTACTCCATCAAGTTTTTAATTGGAAGATTTTTATCTCAAAATATTTTGCAGTTGGAATCCTTCCAAGTTAATGAAAGGAAAAATCCCAGGATAAATCTCTAGGTCATCTTCACCACTTGATTTTTAGTATATTGTAACCTCCAATGTTTAATTGTTTCTTGTATGCTTGCCTTGTTTCTATTCATTTGTCTGTAGATAATGGCTATCCAATCCCATATATCTTTTTCTGTATCTACAGATATTTAGAAGGTGGTTAAGGATTTCTTCTCCCTTCTCAGATGAGAAGCACCATGATGGACCAATCATCCCTTTCTTCACTAAATTCTCTCATTGGGTTAACAACGTTTGGTGCAATATTAACCATAGAAACATTTTAATTTTCGGCCAGTGAGAGGTCACCCATATTTTACTCCAAGATGGGTCAATGAATTTGAGATGTTTAGCTTGAAGGTAAGCCTTGGCTTCCTTGAGTTTGAAATCTCCCCCTTATTTCTACCCCCATCGGAGTTGGCCCTGGTCATCATTTTCGAGGATTTGTCTTTGGTTAAGTTTCTCTATGATATCTTGTATGTCAGGAACACTCATATTTTCCTAGTGGAGGATGTTTGAGTTCCATCATCTCCATTTATTATTTTCCAAATATTGAGACCAAAATTAATGGAATTACTTGTGCGCCTGTATCTTCATGGCTACATGTAGACCCTGCCATTCTGGTTTGTATAATTTCAGTTGTTGTTGCTAGGAATCCTCACAAAATAAGGTGGTTTCTCCATTTCTTATTTCCCAAAATCTATGCTTTCGTATAATATCATTGTTAGTCCATGGCATACTCCATATAGCTGACCCTTGTTACTCCATACCAGATTCCATATTTCTTTATTAGTCCATGCTAGGGGCATACTTTTCTTTCCATTATCTCACCCATGGTGTCTGCCCTCCCAATAACCATCTCCAAGACATTTTGGCCACATTTTCTTTGTTAATTATTGCAGGGTCTTGCAACGCAAGGCCTCCTACCTACATGTATTTATAGATAATGTTCCATGCCACTAGCGCTCATTTACTTTCTACCTTTTCTCCTCACCACAAAATATTTATTTGGATCTACCTTATTTTTTGAAGCACTCCATTAGGCACAGGAAGAGCAAATAACATATACCCTAGAATAAGAAAAAGCACTACCTTTACTAACCCCAATAGCCTCAACAAATTCAACACTCTCGCCGTCCATATTTTAACCCCATCTTCTAAGCTGGAGATTACTTTCTCACAGTTTGATTTCTTCGAGGCTTTCATTGTTAGGGGAACCCTTGAATACTTAGAAGGGAGGGATTTCCTTTGGAAACCTAGAATAGTTGATAGGTTTCATTGGATAGAAATGTGAGTGTTAAAAAAGAAAATCATAGACATTGACAAGTTTAGCTCCATACATGACACCTTCATGAAGGTATCCAGAATTAATTTAAAATTACATGACTCCTTTACTATCGGTACACCATGAAGCATGGTACCATCCACAAATTGTTGATGGGTGGTAGCATTAAAATCCTAATGTAGCTTAAATCCCTTGATGTCTCCTCCTTTTTGGCTTGTCCAATCACCCTCCCAACTCCTTGCATCATTAACATAAAGAGAAAGGGAGGAAATGGGTCCCCTTGCCTAATCCCAACGGATGGGATGAAATTTTTTGATGCGGATCCATTTACTAAAATAGAATAGTTGGGTGATGATACCATTTCCATACTCCAATTGATCTAGTTTTCATGGAATCCAAATACTTGTAGCACTACTACCATGTATCCCTAACTGATCTTATAGGAAGCTTTAGATCAATCTAATTGTATATGCAAACCAACCTTCTTTTCGGTCTTTGGTGAATGCGCTACTTCATGTGTTGTGATTACATTGTCCAAACTCTCTCTCCCCTCAATAAAACCTGATTATTCCTCCCAAATTAGATAAGGAATAATTGTTTTCATCTAATTTTCTTCTACTTTGGGTATTATTTTGTATAAAACGTTGCACAAGGCTATCGACCTAAAATTTTCAAGGCTACTAGACAATTCTTCCTTTGGAATGAGGGTTATAAAACTTCAATTCAGGGATTTTAGGACTGATTTTGATTATTGGATGTCAGTCACCACCTCATGTATGTCATATTTGAAAATTTCCCAGCAAGGTTTAAAGAAATCTATAGTAAATACATCAGGTCCAGGGACTTTACCATTAGCCATTTCAGTCATTTCCAATGCCAGTTCCTTTATGGAGACCAATTTAAATTTATTTAGATTCTTGTTTTTATCTTCAGTGATCACCTTTGGGACGTGCCTTACAATCTTTTGGATTTCTACCTCGCTCTCCACTTGGGGCTCTTGGAAGTGTTGAAGAAAAAACTTCTCAACATCTTGATGAGCCTAGAAAGTTCCCCCCCTCTCATCCTTTACATGTAGGATTCTATTGGAGTTTCTATGTATAATTGTTGAACGGTTAAAGAATTTAGTGTTTCTTTCTCCCTCTCAGATGCATAACACTCGAGATTTATGTCTCCATAGAATTTCCTCTTATTTACTTATCTCCTCCCACTTATTTAGTAACTCCTTGTCTTCTATAATTTCCACTACATAACGTTCAATAATCATTCATTGTTGTAGTGCTTAAATTTTCTATTTCAAGTGCTTTTTCACTTGAAATATTTTCCAAACACTTTGTTGTTCCATTGTTTTACCTGTTACTTAATATGTTTTAGCCTATCCCTCAGGATGAACATTTTTTATCCTCTTACTGGTATTCCTTCCTCCCACCATCCTTTGATATTATCCATGAAGGAAGGGTGATGTAACCAGAAGGCTTCAAATATGAAGAATAATGAGTATTGGCCAATGTTCTGACCCATCGCAGGGAATGATATTTTATTCCACATATACCACTCTCATCAGTAAATCTTCTGAGATGAAAAATATATATATTCTTGATGCCACTTAATGTTGTACCCCCCTCTTATTACTCTAGGTGTAGCATCCGTTCGCTGTTTCCATATGAATGGGTTTGGATTCCTCAATGAATTCCTTAAATGCTTCAGTATCTCTATCTACTCTTCTTTATCCACCTTCATTATCTGATACATAGTTTATCATATTGAAATGCCCCCCCATAATCCAAGAGATATTCCCTTTCCTGATCTTTATCTTTCTCGGCTCTTGTATAAATTGAATCTTCTCCTCAATTCCCTAAGGCCCATAAACATTTATAAACAACATTCTGTCTAAAGCTCCTATAACCTTCATCTCTATATATTAGTATGATCTATTAGCTTCAACATCCAATAATATCAAGGATTGGGGGTTTTGGCACATGACCAACCCCGCTTCTAAGCCCTGCGGTTCCACCTCCACTATGTCATATCTTCTCCATAAAATCCTTTACTTTCATTATTGAACACTTTGAATCTTGTAAAAAAATATGTTATGTTGTTCCATTTGGATCCTTTTCTTTAACAACCATTATTTCCTAAGGTTACTAATTCCCCTTATCTTCCATGATAAAATTTTCATGATTTAATTACTCTTTGAGGAGGGAAAACCTAACAATCTCATCTTACTTGAATTTATTAAGATAGCTCTGAGCACCTTGGGGGAGATATTATTCATATTCATCCCTCTTTTCCATTCACTCTTTCGTGTTGCTAGAACCATCTGAGAGCTAGATTTTTTTACTCCCAGCTGGGATTCTTTTCGAGGTCCCCTATATTTTTCTGGATGCAGTCTTTTATTCCCCCGTCATCTCATCTCCTCTGTCATTGTGTATAGATATTGGATTCTATCCATTTAATCCATGTTAATTTCCTTTATCCCCTTTTTCCTCACCTATTCCACCATATCTGTGAGGTCGATTCCTTCCCACTTGATTATCTCCTGTAATTCTGGATCCTCTATTCCTACTTTGCTTGGGGTCATTTCCGCATCTCCCTCAAAATATTTTGTTAGATCTGGGATATCTCCTTGCTTTCCATAGTCTTGGTTCAGCTCCATCATTTCTTCCTCTTTACCTTCTGTTTTTTCCACACTATCCTCTTCTTCCCCACCTTGGCTCTCTGCATTTTCCTTGACTAGGAGTTCAAAGATATTTTTCTCATATTTTTGTCTCTAATTTTGTTGTTGTTGTCTTCTGTTAATTCTACGTTGTGGAGTGGGTCTTACAAAACATTATACATCCTTCAGTTTTGTTTCTTTGGTATGTTCCTCCATTTTTCATAAGGAGCATTCCATTATCACATGTGCATGTTCATGGAATCATCGACATCTAAAAGATATTTTGTCATAGTCCACTGTTTGTAACTAAAATTCATAATGGAACTCTAGTTGAATAGCTTTAGGAAGATCCACATATACACTCATTTCAACACAAATTTTTGGATATGCTCTGTATCTTCCTTGTAAAGTTTCTTATGATATTTTAATGAATTTTCTAAGAGAATATCCTATTAGCTTTAAAGTTGTAGGGAGCCAACAGTCTAGAGGAAGGGAATACAACCTAATTCGAACTAGGATGCATGTAAATGTTTGTTTCTCTGGGGTAAAATTCTCCATCCATGGTCTCATGTATAAACCGGCTGAGGAAAAAAAGTAAGGACCACCATTAAAGATTTGGTCTCTATCTTTGATATTATCAAATACCACCACGAAAAGTCATTTTAACCCTGTATGTAGCTCAATTTCTCCCCATGGTTTCAAGTCATGTTTGATCCAATCACACAAATATTTTTATGTGGTTCAGAGACCCATAAAATTGCATATGACAACATATAACCTCTAAAGGTCTAGGTCTTGGGATCAATGAGCATTCCATTGGGGTCACCAATTTGTTTGGCTTACATGACCTAGTGGAGCCTCTTCACTTATGATGTTGATGGTGGTCTATTTTCTTCCCTATTGGGCCCCTTCATTCACTTATTCTCTATCCTTTCAAACCTACTTCTGGAGCCCTTGGAAATTTTGTGACATACCCTCTGCATGTACCTTGAATCTCATCTCGATCCCCTTCCATTTTTACATTAGCACGTTTCGATAGGAGGGAGACTTGCTTCGTCCACCTCTAAAATCCATTTTCATCAAACCCTAGCTACTTCTTCTCAGAAAACCTCATTTCCCCCACTTTTTGGCACACCCCACTTTACTCCCTGCTGGAGATGGTGATTGGTTGTATGCATGTATTTTAAATTTTGAGATGCATGAATATGGTTTGCATCTATTGAGATATTATGATAAAATATTTTGAAGCCATCCTTGGTTTTGATATTTCTTGTTCAATAGGATTATACACTATAATAGCCAAGGAAAAAATTCTTTCTTTTTGAAGAAGAATATCTGTGAAAATGCACCTACAACTATACAAGATTCATGTTAACAACTCTGTGATCTTCCAAATAGTAAATTACGTAAGAAATTAATGCATTTTCTATATTTTCTTAGGGGGAAGGGCTTACTAGGCAAAGTGTCATTCTGAACTCACTGACGTGATCACCTAGATGGGTTTTCTTACCTTTTTTTTTTTTTTACATTAAGTGCAACTCACACAAAGTAGCCTCACTTGCATAGTTTAATGCCTTTAAAAAACCATTGACATTGACAAAGGGACATGCCGAAAAAATTGAAAATTTTATTTAGTACCCACATATAGTCACTATGTAAATTCACCAAATATTCAAAATCTTTCATTAGATAGTTTTGTAGAGAAATCTTAGTGCTAAAGACTTCTAATATAGGTTTTTTTATCATTATTTTATGATTTGATTTGATTTGATTTTTTATTTTTTATTTTATTTTTTTATGACTTGAAGAAAAATATATGTTCTTATGGTTTGTTAGTGTATATGTTAATTTCATGTTTTAAATTTTGTTTTGTATGAGTGGCAGCATAGTGGTTTGGACGACATTCATGGATTCCTTTGGTTGCTTGGAGAACTAGATATGGAAATAATAGATTGGTCCAACATCTCTGTTGTTGGTGCAACATAGCACTACTTCAACAAATATGTTACAAATTGGAATCCCTTGGAGTCTGCATGGCAATCCATGTATTTTTAAATACTCAAAAATTTATTTCTTGTAATCTTCAGGAAGATTATGAGCATTTAGTGAATCACGTCGAAAGGCATATGAAATGCAATGTTGATTCTTGTTTACATGAAAATGGGGCTTTCCTTTTGTGTCAATATGATGCTCCATGGGAGGTTTGTGTGGAGTCAACATTGTACATAAATGAAAAAGGTAAAATAAAGTATGAAATGACATAAAATAATGATTGTTTAAATGATCACAATGTGGATATTTTAATAACACTGCGAGAAAATGTTGATTGGCAACCTATTGTCTCTCGACATGTTGTTTTGAAATATATAGTGAAATATGATTCAAAGGAAGAGTGAAGATCAAAAGCTTATTTTGAAATTTTTACAAGAGTTGTTGATGGGAGTCGGTCTGACACTCCTGTGTTATCTGCGTATATAAGGTTCCTTGTTGAAATTCCTATTGAGTGTGACATTTGAGCTCAAGAAACTTTCCATTTGTTGTTAAAATCTCCCCTTACTGTATGTAGTTGCAAATGTTTCCCTTTTATTGTTGGGAAGAAAGTGTACCAAAAGTTTTCACTATATTTTGATGAAGTTTTGATGCAACAAAAATTTCATTAAGGTATATGAAACCCGACAAGTTTTGTTGGAATATTAGTGCTTGATAGAGACAACACGATCATGGAGTTTGGATGCCATTCACGAGAAATGGAGGCCACAATATGACCATTCTAATGTTCATGTTTTTTCATGATTTTATGTTGTTCCCAATGATGAGTCAGAAGAGTTTGAAACCTTCTGTTGGAGTGAGTTTCTTTTATACAATCCATTTCGTGACATTGCTTCAGATATTGGTTTTTGAACTAGAAGTATCATTGAGAATTAGAGGAATTTGGGATATCGAGAATGGCACATTGATCAAGCACCTTTTCCAGATGGAGGAAATGAGGAATATGTTGAGCCCCTTGTACATGAAAAAAATTTTGATCGAGATTTTGAAGAGTGGTAGGTTTTTTCCTGGATAGTTCCTTAGAGTAATGTAATAATTTCAAGCCTTCACAATATTGGTATAAGGGACTTTGATATTCATTCAAATTGGCAGGAAACAATTTCCTCAGATGATTTTTTAGAGTAGGGGATCCATTTTATAAAATATGTTCATTTTGCGGGTGTTTTAATTGGCATCTTTGTTAGGGAGACATATTTGTCACCTTCATTTCTATTAGGCAAGAAATTGGCTACTTTTAAAATTGTTATTCAACTACTTTGTTAATGGTTGAAATGATTGTGGTTTGATAATGATTATTCAAGGTTGCTGGAACTAGGAAGTCTTCTTTCCTTCACTATATTTCTCATGCTTTTCCTCCTTCAACAACGAATGAGAAAATTCCATTGTTATTGCTCACTCATACTGGTATAATTTATTTTAACATGCGTGGAAAAACATATTTTTTTCTTTGAAAATTCCTATAAAACATATGAACTCATAGTCTAGCCATGCTTTGATAATCTTTCAAGAGAAAATGAGGCATATTCCATATACATTGACTGATAAGATGAGATTTATAGGTCCAAGGCTATTCATACATATATATTCTCATTTGCGACAAGTGGTAGGTCTATCACTCTTGTGGGTCACTTTGGCCCACTACCTCTTCTCAAGGAAACCCTTGTATGCAGGTAGAAAAGCTGGGAATTTTTTGTGGGAAAGCTTCAACATTATTGTGAATTTGGAAACAAATTATAGGAAGCAAGGAGACAATCTAAGACAGGTGCCTTTTCCAAAACTTTTAACCCATATTAGAAATGAAAAGCCTTTTCTTGCTGATTAGGATCTTCTTATGACATGTGTCGATAGTTACATGGATTGATAGGGAAAAAATTATTGGATTCTTTTGTTCACTTATTTGTGATGAATAATATCGTCGATTTGAACAATAAAAATATGCTTAAATCATTAACTTATCATGTTGCAAGATGTGTTGTAGAATGAAATAGAAGAACAAAAATAGGTGACAACGATCATGATGTGTTGGAGCACATTGTGTTCCTATGTCATGGAGAGTGTGTGATGTTACATGTATTTTTTTGTTTGAGGCTAGGTTGGTTAATTGTGCACTTTGATATATTGAAGATATTTTCTTTGCATCTGGTTCAAAGACACAACAACTTCCACAATTTGCTACAATTGTTTTTGAAAATGATTTTGGTGTAACATTTAATATGGATTGTTCGAACGTTGTGGCTATTTCACCTATTGTTAGGGGGAATCTTAAACAGATGCCTCTGAAAATGGAATTGGCGTTGAATATTAACAAATCACAAATGACTTTGAAGCAAACCACTGTAGATATTGGAGATAGAGAGAGGCAGGGTTTGACATTTACATCTATATCAAGAGTGAAATTGATAGATGGTTTTCGGATTTCACCACATTTTTTGTTTCAAAGTTATGAGAAAATACAAGATAGTTCATATGTTACGCTTAGAAAGAAAGACATGGAAGGATTGAAGTTGATATCGTTTTTGGGGTATTTATCTTGAATAGATTTTAGTGTTTTAGCATGTCTTTGAAAATAAGATGAATAGTTCTCTATAATTCTTGTTGCTTCTTGCAATTGTTTGTTTCGATAAGTTGTTTTTTCTAACTGTTGATCATTTGATTATTTTTTTTTATTGGTAAAATCAATAAATTAATGGATTGGAAGAAATTGCACAGGTGAATAATTTTTTTTTGGGGATGTTTTTTGATTGGCTAAATTCTAGATATTTCTGCTTTCTTTTGTCCTTGTTATCAATCCTATTAGATTTATGTCTAAATAATATTTTTGTGGATTTAACAAAAATAAAACAAAAAAATAAAACAAAATATGTGTATGTATACATTCATATGTTTGTGTGTGTATGTACTAATTTTAATTGTATGTTTTTGTTATTGAAATGCAAATATGGAGAACAATAATGGCCTCTGTTAGTGTCAGTATTTGCAGCCTTCCTCCAGTGACCATACATGCTCTTACAAAGTGATTTTAACATTTCAAGGTAAAATTTTGCCATTTTAGTGAGTCTTCAAGCAAACTTTGGTCACTCGGCATTAGGTCTAGGGTTTTCTTTTACTCCTTTCAAAGTTGTCCAAATGTCGGTCCATGTCACCATTCAGCTGAGTGTACCATCATTCAGAGGGTTTTCATCATCATGTCAAGTTCCACTGGGTCATTTTACACCTTGTTCATGCTTCAGTTTTGCCTAGGTAAAATTCATTTCCCTCTCCTAGGGTTTTGAAGGTAATTTCTCTTGGATGGTCAAATCATTAGAAACAATTGTATCTGGATGTTCATACAATTTCCCCTATCCTTAATATACTTTATTAAACACTTCCCATCACTGAGATCCCCCAAATTCCTCATTTTTTCACAAACCATAGTTTCTTGCTACAACTTGGCAATTTTCTAGGCTAGGCCTGTGTTTTTCCCTTTTGGACCTCCTCCCCTCATTCAATCTTTGAAATTCCACTTTCCCCTACATCCTAACATCTCTCCCTACTTCCAAAAATTTTATCAAGAATTTAGAAGCCACTTATCCCCTTCATTTCACTTCATTTCGAGAAATCCCCTATTCCACACATTGTGATAGGTTTTACTCCAATGATGTTTCTGAGAAATAAAAGATGAATTTGGGGAAAATGAGAGATTTTTTTTCCATAATAGGCCAAGGAAGAAAAATCTCCTTCACTTTTTACACGGGTGTCGTTTTTTTAGAGAAATGTCCAAAATACAGCTGCCTCAGGAGAATTAATGCACCTTTAAAGTGACCTTGGGAAAATCAAGATTTCTCCTAGCTTGGTTGGCCAAATGACTTGCTTGATGTGTCAAATGATAACTAGACACAAATATCTCTCCAATAAGCTATCATGAGATCAATTTGGAGTTGAAGAAGTGCTTCAAAACTTTACTGCAACAGCGCTCTGCCTTTCGGTAGCCTCATTTTTTACATTTTAAATAGTGTTGGAGATTTGATTTTTGGCTAGGCAAATGAGCTCCAAATTGAAAAATTTCAGTTGGGCTGAAAGCTAGACTCAAAGAGTTCTCCAACGAGATATCCCACACCCAATTTGAACACTAGGAAGGCCTCCAAATGTCTCCTAGAAAAATCATGACCATTGGTCAGGTGGCGCAACGCATTCGGTTGCAATTTCCAGTGCAAATTTACACCGGCGCGGCGCATACAACTAGCAAGACCAAAAACCTCAAAACTTTTCTCCAAAATCACCCAATATGCTTGGATCATCATTTCTACAAGTAGGTTGAGCTTCTCCCATAGCTTTTCATCCAAATTTGATGGTATTTGTTGCATGGTGAATGTTTAAAGAAAACAAACCCTACCTCTCTCTCCAAAACAACAATATTAGGGTTTTCTGTTAATTTTTTGTGAATACCAAGTTATCCCCTCACCTCAATCACTCCCTACTCCATTTTCCCTTGATTTACCTATTGCCCAAATTCATTAATCCTCTCGGCCCATTCCCAAAGCCCCAAATTCAAACTCCCAAACCCTATGTCCCATACTAAAAACTCCCATAACCCCTGTTCCCTTGAATAAACCCTACCCCTAGTAGTCCCTAAATCCCTCACTATTTTTCCCATCCACATTCCCTTATATCATTGTTTCAGTTGGTGCCAAAGTCAAGATACATCATAAAATCACCTATTTTTCATCAAGACAGTTCAATCACCAGTAGAGATGGCATCTGATTCTTCATATGAGTATGAAGAGGAGACACATAGTGACTCACCAACAGGAGTACATGTACCCAGGAGACCTCATAAGGGTGGAAAAAATTTCAAAGAGGAGCCCACGTCATTGACTCAAATGCTCAAACACATGAAAAGCCATTATTGGGCACGAACTCATGTTTGCAAAGCGAGGATCAAAATCCTGAAGGCAAGACTAAGGAGGGCACTAAAACAACGCAAAATGCATGATAGGCTCCGAATCATGGCCGAAGCTTCTTTGGCTAAGCATGATACTTGATGATGGACCTTCAATCCAAATTTCAGCAAATTTGGAGAAAATTTTGTCAATTTTTAATTTTTTGGCTTCAAAACAGATTTTCCTGCCAAACGCGTAGCGCCACATGGCGCGCGATTATAATTGGGAGATCCTCTAGAGGAAAGCTTTGCATTTCCAGATTTTTTATAAAAATTTATGGATGCTCATGAATTACCTAAGGATTTCATCAAGTTCTGGGTTGCCTAAAGGGTCAAAAACACACAAAAAATGACCTTTCAGCCACCTTTTGCACCCATAGGAAGAAATGTTGGGAGATTGGATTTTTGGAAGGGCAAATGGACACCAAATATAGAAATTCGACTTGATTTGGAAAGTAGACAGGTAGGGCTTTCCAACAAGCTATCATGAGCTCAATTTGGACTTCAGGAAGGCCCTCAAAATCAACCTCAAATTTGTGCTATGCATAGAGATTTCAAGCACGGCGCATAGGGTAATTTGGCCTATTTTTCACGTAGCAGCAAAGAATTTCGCCTATTTTTACTTTTTCACTTTCCTAATGGCAAATTTGTGATGTAATTTGATGTATATTGATGGATCATGATGTAACTATTTCATATTTTCACTTGGAGAGGTAGATTCATCAGTTTAAAGGTTGTTTGAAACTGAATGAATCAGTTCCCTTGTTTATAGAGGCATGCTATTATGTTACCTAATTTCTAGTTCTCAATTTAGAATCAGTTGGATCAGCTCCTAAACATGTGAGCTTGACCCCTAGAGGCAAGGATGAGCTATGTTTGTCTATATTATGTTGTTTTTCAGTCATTAGCATGGTTGGACACTTGGGATTGCTTGGCACTCCATTGTACATTTGATTTCTGCATTTTTGGCAAAGGAAAGACCAGGGTTTGCAGCACTTTTTGGGATCCTTGTGGCTCTGTGTTTTGATGGTGTTCTTCTCTATGTAATTTTTAAGTTCACTGATATTTATGTGTACCATTTCCTTTCTCTTTTGCTTCTGAAATTGAACAAATGAGTGACAAAGGTAGAATTCATTAGCCTGCTGTGCTTTGCCTTTTAGTTTTGTTTAATTTTCAATGTTTTCTTCATCTTGAAGAGGACTCTTGATACCCTCTTGCCCTCTTTAGCTTCTCACCAGTCTGAACCCTCCACCTTTACAAATCAAAGCATCAAAACGATTTCCTTTCTTGCCCCAATCAGAACTCTGCAAAACTGGCCTTCATCCCCGGACCCAAATTTGCCTTTCCCTTGATTCCAACAAAACCCCCAAAAAATCAAATCAAATCGTTGCACTTCATACCTAGCCTAAAATCAGAATATATTTCAGTAATCTCAAGCCCCATATATCATTATTTTCTTAGATTGACCCAGAGAGAGCCCTCCCTTGACCTGGTAGGGCTAGCTATTAGGCCGAGCATGGTTTGATGTTGGCCTTGAATCCTACCTTTTCAGCCTGAGGTAAATCTAGGCACTAACATAATTTCGACCATACTAGGGATGAAAAGCTTATTTGTTTGTTATTGTTCTTACTTTATAAACTACAGACGGAGCCTGAAGTTATGCCAGGAAGTCTTTGAACTGCACATTGCTTTGCGAGTGCATAAGTAGATAAAAGTTGCTTCAGTCAATCTCCGGTCTAGTCTTATAAGCTGAAAATATGACTTGCACATTGCCCCAGTAACATGTATCAAGTTCAGATCTGATTGTTGATGGTGGAAAATGATTAGACACTGGAAGGCTGAAATCATTCACCCGATGACTGTAAATTAGTTTTGAGATCAGATCCAAAGACTCCAGTGAAGGATGATTCTAAGCAGCAGAAACACGAAAGGACAATATGGACAGATCATGTATTCAAGCTGGAATTTCATCCAAGACATTTTGTTCTTTGTCATAAATTATTTCTTCTCTTTCCCTGAGAATGTTAAGAGTGCTTTGCAAAGTATACCGTATTTGAGAAGAGATCCTCGGCCTGCATTTGATTCCTTCCCTTTGAAGATTGTAAATACCAAAGATATTCATGCCTTTGAGTTTGATCAAGATCCTTTTTTTGCGGCTTGTGATAATCATCTTCAAAATGATGAGCCTCAAGAGACCAAGATTGGTTCTACTCCTTTTGTACATACCCCTACACCTTGTAAAATTCCATATCGATACAAGCCTCTGATTTTACCTCCTATATCCCATGCTTTCCCTAAAATTCATGACCTATATCTACCAAGATTTGATGGTGAACACGACAACATCATCGCTGAGAGACATGTTCTGAATTTTGAGTCTTTTCTTGATCTTTTTGAAGTTGCTGAAGAAGATGTTAGTATTAGGATTTTTTCTCTTTCTTTGCAAGGCAAAGTCAAGAGTTGGTTTAGAACCCTGCCTGATGCGAGCATCTTAGATTTCTAGCAGTTCATCAAAGTTTTCCTCGATAGGTGGGTGGTCAGACAAAACCCTTTCATGATTATGGAAGGGTATAACCAACTAAAAAGACAGCCAGGGGAGACAGTACAACAATTTTCTGCCAGATTTAACCAAGTTTATTTTTCGATGCTCGTTAATATAAAACCTCCTCTTCGATCCGCTCTCTTGCACTACCCGGGTGCCTTTGATCCGGAAATGGAGTTTCAGCTAAGAGAAAGGTATCTTGCAACAATTGAAGAGATGCAAAACAGTGCAGTAGATGTAGAGGCTCATTTCCTGATCAGAAGGGCAAAGCTGAAGGAAGAAGAAATGAAAAACATAGATCCGTAGGAATCGACATCTCTAGAGGTAAAACTTAACATTTTGCTAAATGCAGTGGAAGAGATGATGCAAAGGATCACTACAAGGAATGAGTATGTTGTTCAAGACCATGGCTCGCTGGTTGAAGAAGAACAAGTTGTTAATCCACACCATTTTCTTTCTTATCCCAGTTTTCATAGATCTGATAATGATTGTTTTGTAGATCATCTTGGAGAAGAGAGATTTGTTGATATGACATGTATTCTTGATGATTTGTTTTATACTGATGATTTGCCTCAGTTTGACCAGTATGATGATGATTATGTTCTCCAAACATAAGCTAATCTTGCAGACAAATCAGCAGCTAGTTTGTGGGAGGAGGAAGTTTACTTACAGTAGCTCAAATACAATGTTCAGTCAATGCATATTAGTCATGGAAGTGACGAGGAAAGTGTAGCAAATTTTGAAGTAAGTGAAGGATCTTTTCCTTTTTGTTTTGCTTCGTTTCAGTTCATTAGAGACAACATTCATGCAATCAGAAATCAACTGTCAACAAGTCTTGATTTGGACCATCTTAAGGGCAATGAACACCTTGTTCAAGACATCTCATATCTAGATTTAGAGCCCCCGAATGCCATTGATAGTCAAGTTTCATATGAGGACATGGAAGCTGGCGCATATGCTCAAATGATACGAGATGATTCTGTACCATTCTGTTTTGAATCATTTCAGTTTCTGAAGGGAAAACTACATAGTATATCTTCAAATGAGAAGCCTGTAGGAAATCATGTAATCTCATCAAAACCGATAGAAAATGGGTTGTGGCAACCTTTTCAAGCTTTTCATGATCCAATAGCTGATGTGTTGGATGATGTCTACAGTCAAAATCCTTCTCCATTGACTACACGTGAGCTTGAAATGTGTGCAGATATAAACTTGATCCGACAACTGGTTTCTTTGTCATTTTCAGTAGGAGTCTCATCACAAAGCTCAGATCAAAGTTTGCATTCATGGTATGAAGAGAAGAGAAGTAATCCCTTGGATGAGCTAAGTTCGAGTGTGCATGAACTTCAATATCCTTATACAGTGTTTTTAGAGGTGGATAAAGAATCCATAGTATTCAATAGATCTGTTCACAAGTCTTCGTGGGAGTTGCCTCTCAGCAATTCTCTCTTATTGTTCATAATCGAGCACTTGTGGAGAATTCAAACAGTAGCTGGAATACTTACTTGGTTGCATTGGTTGTTTCATTTTACTTGATCAGGTGATGAATGAAACTGTTAGAGTAGGTTTTGATTAATAATTTCTACTTTGAGCATCATTTCTAGTTTTTTGGTTGTGTTTAAGTATCGAGTTAGTTTTTAGTTGAGCGAGAGCCAGGTTGTGTTGTCGCGTCATCAGTTTTCAGTCATGCATTTAATCTTGAGTTTTTCACTCCATTGCCCAATGGATGAAGGCACTTGTCTCCTCTTCCAAAGATCTGTAGTTATTGGCACCTCCAAGGAGCTACCATCCCCATTGGAGCCAATGTTAGTGTTAGTCTTTACAACCTTCCTCCAGTGATCAAACATGCTCTTACAAATTGATTTTAAGGTGTCAAGGTCAAATTTTGTCATTTCAGTGAGTCTTCAAGCAAAATTTGGTCACTAGGCATTAGGTCTAGGGTTTGCTTTTACTCCTTTCAAAGTTGTCCTAATTTCGGTCCATGTCACCATTTATCTGAGTGTATCATCATTCAGAGGGTTTTCATCATCATGTCAAGTTCCACTGGGTCATTTTACACCTTGTTCATGCTTCAATTGTGCCTAAGTAAAGTTCATTTCCCTCTCCTAGGGTTTTGAAGTTAATTTTTCTTGGATGGTCAAATCATTAGAAAAAATTGTATCTAGATGTTCATACACTTTCCCCTATCCTTAGTGTACCTTATTAACACTTCCAATCATTGCGTTCCCCCAAATTCCTCATTTTTGCACAAACACTAGTTTCTTGATACAACTTGGAAATTTTTTAGGCTAGGCCTGTGTTTTGCCATTTTGGACCTCCTCCCCTCACTCAATATTTGAAATTCAACTTTCCCCTACTTCCTAACATCTCTCCCCACTTCCAAAAATTTTCTCAAGAATTTAGAAGCCGCTTATCCCCTTCATTTCACTTCATTTCGACAAATCCCCTGTTCCACACATCAGGATAGGTTTTACTCCAATGATGTTTCTGAGCAATAAAAGATGAATTTTGGAAAACTGAGGGAGGTTTTTGTCCATAATAGGCGAAGGAATAAAAAATTCCTTCTCTTTTTACATAGGTGTCGTGGTTTTAGAGAAATGCCAAAAATACAGTTGCCTCGGGAGAATTAATGCACCTCTAAAGTGACCTTGGGAAAATCAAGTTTTCTCCTAGATTGGTTGGCCAAATGACTTTCTTGATGAGTCAAATGATAGATAGACACAAATAGATTTCAAATGAGCTATCATGAGCTCAATTTGGAGTCGAAGAAGCCCTTAAAACATGACTACAACAACACTCTGCCTTTAGGTAGGCTCATTTTTCACATTTTAACCAATCTTGGGAGAATTGATTTTTGACTAGTCAAATGAACTCCAAACTAAAAAATTCTAGTTGGTTTAAAATTAGACTAAAATCCCTTTCCAACGAGCTATTCCGTGACCAATTTTGACACCAGGAAGGCCTCCAAAAGTCTCCTGGAAAAGGCATGACGCATTGGGCAGGTGGCGTGGTGCACATAACTGGCGCAGTGCATTGGGATGCAATTTCCAATGCAAATTTACAGTGGCGCGACGCATAGAGAAGGCGCGGTGTGTTGGGTTTGATGCATGGCGCATACAACCAGCAAGCCCACAAACATCAAAAATTTGCTTCGAAATTGCCCAATATGCTTGGATCATCATTTGTACAAGTAGGTTGAGCTTCTCTCATAGCTTTTCATCCAAATTTGATGGTTGTTTGATGGTATTTGTTGCATGGTGAATGTTTAAAGGAAACAAACCCTACCTCTCTCCCCAAAACAACAATATTAGGGTTTTGTGTTAATTTTTGTGGCTTCCAAGTTATATGCTCACCTTAATCACTCCATAGTCCATTTTCCCTTGATTTCCCTATTCCCCAAATTCACTAATCCCCTCTCCCCATTCCCAAAGCCCCAAACTCAAACTCCCAAACCCTATGTCCCATACTAAAAACTCCCATAACCCCTGTTCCCTTGATTAAACCCTACCCCTAGCAGTCCCTAAATCCCTCACTGTTTTTCCCCTCCACAGTCCCTTATATCATTGTTTCCCTTGGTGCCAAAGTCAAGATACATCATAAAATCACCTATTTTTCATCAAGACAGTTCAATCACCAGCAGAGATGGCATCTAATTCTTCATATGAGTATGAAGAGGAGACACACAGTGACTCACCAATAGGAGTACATGTACCCAGGAGACCTCATAAAGGTGGCAAACATGTTAGAGAAGAGCCCACCTCATTGACTCAAATGCTCAGGCACATGAAAAACCATTATTGGGCACGAACTCATGTTTGCAAAGCGAGGATCAAAATCCTGAAGGCAAGACTAAGGAGGGCACTAAAACAATGCAAAGGGAATGATAGGCTCTGAATCTTAGCCTAAACTTCTTTGGCTGAGCATGATACTTGATGATGGACCTTCAATCCAAATTTCAGCAAATTTGGAGAAAATTTTGTCAATTTTGAATTCTTTGGCTTCAAAACAGACTTTCCTGCCCAACGCGTAGCGCCACTTGGTGCGTGCTTATAATTGGGAGATCCTCTGGAGGAAAACTTTGCATTTCTGTATTTTTTATGAAAAGTTATACATGCTCATGAATTACCTAAGGATTTCATCAAGTTTTGGGTTGCCTAAAGGGTCAAAAACACACAAAAAATGACCTTTCTGCCACCTTTTGCACCCACAGGAAGTAGTGTTGGGAGATTCGATTTTTGGATGGGAAAATGGACACCAAATCAAAAAATTCCACTTGGGTTGGAAGTTAGACAGGCCGAGCTTTCTAACGCGCTATGATGAGCTCAATTTGGACTTCATGAAGGCCCTCAAAATCAGCCTCAAAGTTGTGCTATGCATACAGATTTTAGGCGCAACGCATAGGGAAATTTGGCCTATTTTCACTCAGCAGCTCAAAATTTCACCTAGTTTTGCCTAGTTTGACTTTTTCACTTTCCTAATGGAAAATTTGTGATGTAATTTGATGTATATTGATGGATCATGATGTAAATATGTTAGATTTTCACTTGTAGATGTAGATTCATCCGTTTAAAGGTTGTTTGAAACTGAATGAATAAGTTCCCTTGTTTCTAGAGGCATGCTGTTATGTTCCCTAATTTATAGTTCTGAGTTTAGAATGAGTTTGATCAGCTCCTAAACACGTGTGCTTGACACCTAGAGGCAAGGATAAGCTATGTTTGTCTCTATTATGTTGTTTTTCAGTCATTAGCATGGTTGGACACTTGGGATTGCTTGGCACTCCATTGTACATTTGATTTCTGCATTTTTGGCAATGGAAAGACTAGGGTTTGTAACACTTTTTGGGATCCTTGTGGCTCTATGTTTTGATGGTGTTTGTTATGAAACCAGCTCAGGAAAAGATAGAAAATATATATCAATGCCTTAGAATTCAACCTCCTCGAGGGCGCAACCTCCTTTACATTACATAAATGAACAATTCCTGGATGATTCAAATGACAAAACCTCCTTTCTATATATGGGAGTCTAAGGAATCATAATATAATCCAACCAACCTAACAATAATAATATAAAGCCATAAAAATAACAATAGAGGGATTCTATGGGGCACAGTAATAACAATATGGGGGCAATAGGGGCACAACAATATTAATAATGGGTATAACTACAATAGTAATGGGGTAATCACAAGTATTATGGGGAACCAAAATGCCCCTCTCCTTCATAAAAGTGTTGTTCTCAACGCTTGAGTAGTTTTGGATACTTCTGCATAAAATTCTCATCCTCCCATGTGGAATCTTCAGCGGATAAGTTCTTCCACTAGATAAGATACTCTGAAATTGATCGATTTCGTAGCTGTCGAGTTCTTGTTTATGTGACTGCTTCCGGTTCCAATATAATTTGTCCTTCCTCATCAAGTTCTGGCAATATTATTTGAACTAGGAGCTTTTCGCCTATAAACTTCTTTAAACATGAAACATGGAAAACTGGGTGCAATCGAGAAGCTGCAGGAAGATCCAATTTATATGCCATAGTACCAATCTTTTGAAACACCTTGTACGGACCATAATACTTTGGTGATAATTTATTATCCTTCTTAGCTTGCTTGAGGGACATTTTCTTATATGGTTGTAGCCATAGGAATACCCAATCACCTACATCAAAACTTCTTTCACTGCGATGTTGATCTTCCTGTTGTTTCATTCTATTTTGTGCCAACACGTGGTTATCCTTTAAGAGTTGGAGGACTTGTTGTTGATGTTCAATGTGATGTTCCACTACCTGAACCTTAGAATTTTCTCTTAAATATGATGTGATGGATTGTGGTTGATACCCATAAAGTGCCATAAATGGGGTCATTTTTGTTGCTGTATGGAAGGAAGTGTTATACCACCATCCAGCCAGAGGCAACCATTTGACCCATTGTGTTTATTTATCAGATACAAAGAAACGAAGATATCCTTCTAAACATTTCTTTACTATCTCAGTTTTCCCATCAAATTGAGGGTGATAAGATGAGCTATGAGCTAACTGAGTACCAAGACAAGAAAATAATTCTGTCCAAAAATTTCCAGTGAAAATGGGATCTCTGTCACTTACAATAATCTTTGGGTTTCCATGTAGCTTTTGAATTGTTTCCATAAATGCAGTGGAAACTGTATTGGCTTTAAATGGATGTGATAATGCACAAATGTGTGCATACTTGGCAAGTATGTCAACTACCACCATGATGACACTCTTTCCCTCAGACTTGGGTAAACCTGTGATAAAATCTATTGAAACCTCCTCCCAACATTGGCTTGGAATGGATAAAGGTTGTAATAGACTTGGTATCTTAAATGTTTCAACTTTATTTTGTTGGAAAACCAAACATTCGGCCACAAACTTTTGAATATCTGATTTAAGGCCATCCCAAAAAAATTCCTTCTTAACTCTGTGGTAAGTTTTTAAAAATCCTTAGTGCCCTCCTAAGGGAGAAGTGTGCAATTCCATAAGAATCTTTTGTTTTAGCTGGGAATTCTTACAGAGGTATAAGCGATCTTTGTACAAAAACGAATCATTTTGCCAGCTAAATGTATCAGACGTACTGGAATCTTGTTGTAACTTTTGAATAAGTGGCCACACTTCTTCGTCATTCATCCACTCCTCCCTTGCTTCATTTATCCAATCTGGTTGGATAATAGAAATGGCGCACAACAATGCTTCCACATCCTCATCCTTTCTTGAGAGTGCATCTGCCACCACATTTTTCTTCCCTTTTTTGTAGATGATTTCAAAGTCATAACCCAACATCTTTGTGACCCACTTTTGTTTCTCTTCAGAGGATAATCTTTGTTCTAAAAAGTATTTAAGGCTATCATGATCCGTTTTTACCTTGAAGTGTCTTCCCATTAGGTAGGGTTGCCATTTATTAAGTGCATGGAGTATTGCCAACATTTCCTTCTCATAAATAGCCTTGCTTAAAAACTTTCCCTTGATTGGACGACTTTCAAAAGCAATGGGTCTTTCATCTTGCATTAGAACAACACCAATTCCATTTCCTGAAGCATCACATTCCAAAATAAGGGTTTTTTGGAAGTCCGGTGTAGATAAGACCGGTGCTTGGCACATTGCCTCTTTAAGATGTTCAAAGGCCTTTGTTGCTTCCTGAGTCCATGAAAATGCATCTTTCTTCAATAATGTTGTTAGAGGTGCTACTATTCTCCCATAATTCTTGACAAACTTGCGATAATACCCTGTCAACCTGAGAAATCCTCGCAGATGCTTTATGGATGTGGGGATCTTCCATTTTTTAATGGCTTTAATTTTGCTAGGGTCTACCTTAACTCCTTCATGAGATACAATATGACCCAAATATTCCACCTCCTGGACTCCAAAGAAACATTTGGATCGTTTTGCATATAATTGTTTCTCCTCCAATAGTTGTAGCACCCTGTCAACATGTTCAACATGATGCTTCCAAGAGTTGTTGTAGATTAGTATATCATCAAAAAATACTAACACAAATTTTCTAAGGAATGGTTTGAAAATTGAATTCATCAAACCTTGAAATGTTGAAGGTGCATTGGTAAGGCCAAAAGGCATGAACAAAAATTCATAATGACCCTCATGAGTTCTAAATGCTATTTTCGGAATGTCTTCAATCTTCATTCTGATTTGATGATATCCTGAACCAAGATCCAAATTGGTGAAGTAAATTGATCCATGCAATTCATCTAGTAATTCATTAATGACAGGAATGGGGAACTTATCTTTAATAGTGAGCTTGTTGAGCTCCCTATAATCCGGACACATGCGTCATGATCCATCCTTCTTGTGCACCAATACTACTGGAGCACAGAAAGAACTTTGACTTGGTTGAATTATACCAGCCTCTAGCATTTCTGCAACCATACGTTCAATTTCACTCTTTTGGACATAGGGATATCTGTACGGCCTGATGTTTGGAGGAACACTTCCTGGAATTAGATGAATAGCATGATCATGATCACACATAGGTGGGAGACCTTTGGGAGTCTCAAATACCTTGGAATGATTGTCCAGGAGTTTTTGCAGATCTAGAGAAATAGATTATTCCGATGTGGAAACATCTAGCGAATATAATTATGCAATTACACCTCTTTACTACTTTTTTAGAAGCTTTTTCATACCATTAGAGCTGATTATCTTTCCTAGTTTCCCTGCAATACCCCTTAATTCAACTTCCTTTCCTTCCATAGAAAATTTGATGAAAAGTTCTTGAAAATTAAAAGCTATTGTACCCAAGGATTGTAGCCATTGGACTCCTAGTACAGCATCAACACCTCCCATTTGAATGGAAAGCATTGGGCTAGTCAATATATATTCTCCCATGGATAGCTTGATATTATGGCACTTTCTAGAGAAGTTTATCGTTCCTCCATTTGCAATCATCACTTGACACTCTGGTGTTGGATATAGGAAGCAATTCAATTCTTTTTCTATCTTACAATGAATAAAATTGTGGGTGCTTCTTGAATCAATCAACACTATTACCTTTTTCTTCTTGATTTGTCCTTCTATCTTGATGGTTTGAGGAGTGGTAATTCCCGCCAATACATTACAAGGTATGGTCGGATTTATTTTTTCTTCATCTAGGCTTTGTTCCTGGAGTATATCCTCTTCTTTTGACCTTTCTTTCTCCTTTTCTTCTTCCTTTTCACAATCTATGTAGAATAATTTCTTTTCAGCACATTTATGACCTTTAGTGTATTTGCTATCACGACTGTAACAAATCCCTTTTGCTCTTTTTTCTTCCAATTGTTGTGGTGTCAACCTTATAGGTTGTGGAAGACTAGGGGAGTAACACTTCCGTCTTTATAGTTGTGAGTGGTATGCTTTCTGGTTGCCATAATTTTGCTTTCCATTTTTCTTGCTAACCTGAATGCCTTCTCTAATGAATCAAGCTCCGAAAGGCGAACAGCATGTTGGATATTATCCTTTAAAGACCCTATGAAGACATCAATCCTATGCTCCTCTAGAATTCTTTTACCCTTATGTTCAATTTCTGGAACTCCTCAATGTGCTCCATTATTGAACCCTTTTGTTTGAGACTTATCAATTGGCTAAAAAAGGTGTTTCTTTTTGTATCCTCATAATGTGCTATTAATTCTTCCGTAAAAATTGCCAAAGTGATAAATTGTTTATGAGAGCAAAGCCATTGATACCAAACAAACTGATTTTGTTCCAAATATAAAGTTGCCTACGTACCTTTTGTGTGTTTTGCACATTATTGAGATCGAAGAATTGCTCCATCTGTAATATCCATGTTGCGGGATCCTTGCCATCAAACTTCCTCATATCGATTTTTGGAATATGGTGGGTCTTCGATCCAACATTAGAGTCTATGGAATCATGATTAACATTTCTTTTGTTCTCATCATGAGTTCCCTTTACTACCCTTTCACCATTAGTGACCCTTTCTTGTAGCAACTTCTTCAATTATTCCATGTCTATCCTCAAATCTATCTTCAAATCGTCCATCTTAGCTTCTAAGCCTTTCCTTAAACCATCCATCTTAGCTTCTACATATTTCTTTAAACCATCCATCTTAGATTCTGTTCCTTTTTGTGCAAGTGGCACTTGTTGCACTTGGTCTCGTAATTTTGCTATATCATGTTGCATTTCTTCCTCTTATTCATAAGTCATGCTAGACCTTTCAGGTTTCTTACTAGGTGTTTGCATTTTATTTCCCTGGGGCATCAATTATTGATAATAATGCTTTACTATGCCCTTTGAATTCCTTCACACCAAGCTTACGCAAAACTTAAAAAAAAAACTACACACCTTTTTTCACTTTGTAGAAGCCTGATATTGAATCTGATGTATCTCTGTAATTTCGAATCATCCAATTCTAAAATTGTGACTTGTAGTAGCCTTCTATGTCCTGTTTCCAATGCCACTAGTCTAATCCAAATTGGATTCTCCAAGAAAGAGTTATGCACAATCTCCCGCAGTGACCTCATTGTAGACTAGTTCAGTAGAGCGAAATTGTATGAAGTGTCACGTGTCACCATTTCTACCTTTGACTCTAAAAAATATATAAAAGAAAACTACAGTCCGTCCTCTTTCTACACCTTCTTGCGAAATTTCAATCCGACGCTCAGAAAGAAAGTTATGACGATTTTCCCCAGGTCACCTTTTTGGAATGTAATTCAGGAGTCTGCAAAAAGACCAACTTCCTCAGATCATATCTCCGCAAATATAGCGCGAAAAGATCTGAAATTTGGACCCGATGTTCAGTGCGATTTCTTCTCAAATGGGTTTTTTCTCAACTTCTGAAATTTCGGAAAAAAAAAGTTAAAGCGAAAATGCCACGATGACCTGTTTGGATCATTGAAACCCTAGAATCCAAAGCTCTGATACCAAATGTTATGAAACCAACTTAATAAAAGATAGAAAAGATATTTCAACGCCTTAGAATTCAGCCCCTTCAAGGGGGAGACCTCCTTTAAATTACATAAATTAACCATTCTTTTAAAGCCACAAAAATAACAATAGAGGGATTCTATCGGGCACAGTAATAACAATATGGGGGCAATAGGGGCACAACAATATTAATAAGGGGTATAACTACAATAGTAATGGGGTAATCACTAGTATTATGGGGACCCAACAGTGTTCTTCTCTATGTAATTTGTAAGTTCACTGATATTTATGTGTACCATTCCTTTCTCTTTTTCTTTTGAAATTAAACAAATGAGTGAGAAAGGTAGAATTGATTAGCCTGCTATGCTCTGCCTTTTAGTTTTGTTTAATTTTCAATGTTTTCTTCAGTTTGAAGAGGATTCTTGATACCATCTTGCCCTCTTCAGCTTCTTACCAGTATGAACCCTCCATATTTACAAATCAAAGCATCAAAACGATTTCCTTTCTTGCCCCAATCAGAACTCTGCAAAACTGGCCTTCATCCCCAGACCTAAATTTGCCTTTCCCTTGATTCCAACAAAACCCACAAAAAATCAAATCAAATCCTTGCACTTCATACCTAGCCTAAAATTAGAAGATATTTCAGTCATCTCAAGCCCCATAGATCATTATTTGTTGAGACTGAGCCAGAGAGAGCCCTCTCCTGACTTGGTAGGGCTAGCCACTAGGCTGAGCATGGTTTGATGTTGGCCCTGGATCCTACCTTTTCAGCCTAGGGTAGATCTAGGCACTAACAACCTCTTCTATTTAATAGAAATAAAAGTTATTACATGAACAATAAACTTTTTTTCCTATATTCACAAAAGCCTTGATAGAAAATATAGCTTCCATCCTGGTTTTGTTGATGAACGTATTCATGTCTTACATGATATGAAATCATATGTGGAAAGCTTATATCATTCTCACCAAAGGTAATTTAGAAGGAAAAAAAGAAGGAATTGGTTAGAAGCTGTGAACGGTCATAACCATTGTGTTGTTGATTTGTATTGGAGTTTCGTTTGTCATCAGTCTGGGTGTGTTTTGGAAGAGGATACTAGTAAATAAGTGTGTTATGGTGGAGTGTTCAAAGTTGAATTTCCTAGTAGAATTTGTTGATATTAAGGGAACCAAAATATATCTCAATTAAAAAAAAAATTATGTTTCAATGTCAGTAAATTCGATATTATTTTTTGTGGTGTCGTAATGTATAAAATTATTTGTCAATTATCTTCAATTTTTTACTATTTGATAAGGTTTCATATTCATCCCTTGTATTCTATATTTTTTCCATACATTACTGATCCATTTAGTTTTGATGTTTGTATGCTATAATACATTTCAGTTTATAATATTTAAGGGTTTTTAATATTTGTCTTGAGGTATGTATACCTTGGATTTATAATATCATCCCTTGGGTTTAATATTTTTCTGTGGGCTTTATAGCCCATTTGTGCTATTGTGTTAGGTGCTTCACTTTATTTTTTACTTGGTTTATCAATGTAATTGTTCATATTCATAGGTTGAAATATTATTCACAACGTTTATAATATTATTCGTAGGGCTTAATATGATTCGATTGGGTTTAAAATCATGGAAATAGATGGTGTTATGTCACACTGTGACAAAGATTGTCACAATATAAAAAAATGAACCATCCTCCACCATTGTAAGTGATCGACAATGGTTTTCAATCATGGAAAAATTTATAATTTATAATATATCTCTTAGTTTTTAGATTATTAAACCCTTAGGTTCAATATTGTTCCCTTGGGTTTGTAAGCACTTCCCATTTTACTCATAATGCCTTGGGTTTATTATTGCCTTGGATTTATTGTTGTAGGGGTTCATATTCGAGGGGTGTAATATTATTCTTGTAGTTTATAATATTAAATGTAGGGTTCAATAGAGATCGCTTGCGTCTACAGTCATGGTTAAACATGGTCCTACATCACTCGAAGACAAAGAATATACCAATATCCAAATCAATGATACTCAACCATTGTCAATCACTACCAACCATGAAAAATCATGGCCAACCTTTGGTCGAACATGATTGAACATGGTCAATGGTGGGCTCCAGTATTGTAGCAATAATGCTACAACTCCTGGGGCTTCCTATCTCTAATTTTATCAACCCGGTAGTTCGTACAAACTTGGAAGCGACGGTGCTATATGCACAAGTACTAGCTCTTGTCGCGGTTGTCACTTGGTCAGCTGGCACAAGTCCGCTAGGGCTCAAGCCAACTTCTATATGCTCTCAGAAGAAGCTTTCTAAATGATGGACGAAGACTACCTCAAAGGAGATTAACCTACTTTGCAATAATGAACTGAAAGCCAACAAAACAAGGAAACCCTAGTAAACCCTAATCTGACTAGTCTAATCTCTACGATGCAATGGTGGGTGTGCAAACTTCTAGAAATGATGCCATTACTTCTAGTGATATGAGATGCATGAAACTAAGCTACTTCTACTGAAAAGAACATTGTTTTTGTATTTTTGCTTAAGTGGTTTGGAGTTATTATGATTTTGTTTCTTATTAGGGTTTGACTGTGCAGGGGTAGTTCGAAGGAAAGAAAGCTTGGGAAAGGTCAGGAGGGCTAGGAGAGGTTCCAGAGGATCCAAAACATCATTCCATAGAAGTCCACAACGTTCAGGTGCTCGGCAACCGAGGTTACAGGTTTCTACAGGATGTCTGCAGGGGATCCTATAGGAAGCTTGGGATTTCTACAGGAAGGCTGCTAACTTCTACAGGATGTTCTGTGGTTGGAGTGTTGGGTGATGGAAGAGTGGAGGAGTTGTATGGGTGGATAGGTAGGATGGAGAGGGAGCCTATGATGGTTTAGGGACAGAGATATGAGATGAGGAAAGAGTGGGTGCAACTGGTTAGAGAATGGAAGAGTGGAGGCAATGAAAAGTCCAAGAAGATGGAGCTACGTGAACAGTGGAAGTGTTGGAGGGCAAACGATCTGAACAGAGTTTGGGTAGGTGGCTTTAGACGCGGTGGAGAAGAAGAAGAAGAAGATAACAGAGTGGTGCGCGCAGTGTAAAGGAAACAAATCTGCACAAAACCAAGAATTCATCAACTTATCCTAACTGTGTTATTAAATTAACGAACAATAATGTAAACTTCAGAGAAAAACCATGCATGGAGTTGGAATGACGAAGTACTGCTCAAGATCAAAATTCATGGATGGACCTACAATTGAAATGACTGTGTTGCAGCTTGAATGAAAGTGTATGACTACGTTTTTGGTGGCTAGTACGGTCTACACCCCCAATCTCTAAACAGATATGGCAGTGAGTGCACTATCAGCCTTTTCTTGAAGCTCGAATGAATGATGATCCTCTTACTCTAATCTAAGCAACTAAAAGCACTTGAACCACAAACTAATCCTACTCAATCACATAAAACAAATCAAATCAGCAGACTGTAAATTCTAAATGCATGTCAAAACAAAGGAATAAAGTGCTGAAAAGAAAGACAAGTAACAATACAAAGAAGAGGAGGTTTATTTCTCTCAGGTTGGGCCCTAACCTGAGAGCTATATCTCCCTTAAGAACTCAGAATTGAATCCAAAGCTGCCTGCCTTTATTAAAAGATCATAATCATGAGTCTAACATCATGCCAAAACTGGCTTACACTGGCTAACCCAAATTGACTAACTGAAATGAGGCCTTAAGCCCTCTTATTTATACAAATTGAGGACCCAACAGTCCTCCTAAAATTTAGGGACTCGGCTGCCCAAGACTTGGAGTTAACAGCAGTCCTACTTGACTTGCTTGGCTGCCCTTGTGCTGATGGATTCGGTGGCCCTTGAACTCCGAGCTGATGGTGGAGAATTCGAGGTAAGGGCCCATAAATGAAGGGGACACCTTCCTACAAATCCTCTAGCTTGTTCTCCCACGAATTTGGCTGCGAAGTGCTCATTAAGACCTTCAATTTTGTCTCCAAGTTGACCAAAAAGGCTACACAAAGCACCCATTAGACTTGTTGGCATAATGACTAACCAAATTCACTCTATTAACATAAATATAATCAAAACATGCAATAAACTATTGAGAATGGTGGATTAAGTCAAATTAGGAGGTTGAATGAGCCCAAATAATTGTCCATTTTTGGGGCTCATCATCACCCCCCTACTGAAAGTGTTGCTCATCCTCTGAGCAACCAATCTCTCTCTCCATCTTTGATGGCCCTGGTGGCCTCCTTGGCTAAAATCTCGGCCGATTTCTCCTTTGGCTTCCCTCTTTTCAAATTTCCTGTAGAAATAGTCTGCTAACTTCTTGTAGAAACAGTCTGCTAACAATTCCCTGTCTTCCTGTAGAAACAGACAGCACCACTGTATCCTGCTTGGCTGTGGGCGATTCTCCTTTCAGCTTGGCTACTTGCAACTCTGAGCTAGTGCGATTTGATTAAGTAATATTTGAATGAGTGAGGATTTAATGAGGAGGATCTATCTCCTATGATCTCTCCTCCTTATCTCATTCAAGTTCCTGCTCTTAATTATCCAAAACTGCCATGATTTTCTCCCAAAAACTCAATGACGAGGCTCATCAATATGCTGATAGGCCTGATGGATATGCTGAGAAACAAATTGGTGGTGGTTTAGAGGCTGGTACTTGAGGCCTTGGACTATGATATGTTCGCCATGCAACTGAACCTTCTTCCATCTCTCTTTATACCATTCAAGCTCTGCCATGCTACTTTGTTTTACGCTTAATTCAATGGCTAGCTTTTCAACATTTGTGTTATACCCTTTTTCAGTTTCCCTAGCTTTTCGTAGGGCCAGCTGTGCATGATCATTCTGAGCTCCAATGTCAATAGCTTCACGCTGCAATAAAATACCCATCTAAGTGCCGGTGCATTTTGATCTTTGCAGAGGCATTCTTTCCAACACACAATAACTTCATATACAGGGTGATATTGGAAAATGAAGTAGCAGTATTCCCGAGTAGCAGATGGACACAATAAGATAAATCCAATGTTTTTATAAGTCCACATGTCTGAGACGTTTTGTTTAGCATAGGAAGGCACCTTGAAGATTCTGGGAGATATTTCAGATTTGAAAAAGGTCAAATCAGATTTTGAACAGGGTGCAGAATTATACCAGCTTACAGAGGAGCACTTCCATGAGACTTTTGACCTTTTTTTCTTTTTCCTTTTTTTTTTGTTGTTTTTGAATCAAAGTCAGAGTCTAAACCAATGCATATATTTCAATACGTATGGTGCAAGCCCTGCAAACAAATCAACGGTCATGGTGGATTATAATACCTGTAGAAAACGCAAATATGAGCATTTTATTTTATTGGTGCTGTTCTTGTATGATTGGGCAGATTTGAAGTTGAAGAGACACTGTTTTGAGAGAAGTGGATGCTGTTTTCCCATCCGTTCCAGATCAAAAAATGAAAGGCATTTTTATGTTGGTCTATGTAGCCCCTGATTTCACATGTCTACGTGCAGTTCTTTAACCAATTTATATGGTATTTGAGTGCTGTTTGAAGAGGAGCATATGAGGCACCTTTTGGAAGACCAAGCACAATATCTACACCAGGAGATGAGGCACATCTGATAGGAGTTATAACTAGCAGCCTGGGCACATTTTCCAGGGTTGTTATGTGCCTTAGTTATAGCATGAAAGGGAGCATTCTTAACCATTGTTTCTGATGCTTGCTGACTGGGTAGAGGGAGCACACTACTCAGATCTGCTTTACCCATTTGCTGTGACGCCTCTTGTTTCAGGCATTAAAACAGATTCTATTAGCAAGTGTTTTTCAAGAAAACTCATGCATGGTCACCCTCCAATTCAAAAAACCTCAATTCACCACTCTTTTGGAGTATATCATACATGGAAGAGTGTTTTCGATCCTACCTTTCTCGGGACTCCAAATTCGATGAAGAAAAGTCCGGGCTTCTCTGGTCCAGAATGATGTGCCATACTTCCTGTAGGAGACCCCACCCGTTTCCTGTAGAATGTTATTCTGCCTTTGAGTGAGCCCGATACACTAGAGAAATTTGAACCAGGCCGCAAAGCTCCATGGAGGTTGATAGGTTAACCGATTGTGGGAGCATAGGATGCATACTTCAGCTAAGAATGTCACAAATGCAAATTAATCAGCGGATGGTGAGAGTCAGTCGAGCATTTTTTAATTACGGCATGATTTGTGGTGAGGGAGTGAAGTGGCCAAGTGTACGTGGCCACATGCAACTAGAAGTTTTGTTCCTGAACTCTGTGTTTTCCCCCTGCAATCACTGCCATGAATTGAACTGAAGTTTAAACAACCAACACTCCTTGTTGCTTTAATTTTCACGTAAGTCAGCTATCCACGTGTACTGCGTGACTTCCAGCTGAGTTCTAGAGAAGACAATCAGCTTAACCTTGCTAATTCGTGTCTTAATCCCACCATTCCATTAATCCATGCAGTTTTTAAATTAAATTTATGCAATAGAGGAATGAGTTTCAGTCACATACCTCGAAGTTAAATGGCTGTCGTGAGCTTTTTTTTGCTGCTGCATGCTCTGATTCTGCTGCTGCATGCTTGGATCCTTTGATTGCATGAGGGATTCGCTGACGATTTTTTATTGCTTTTCCTTGTGCAGGTGTCCTCTGGCCGGATCTGAGCTGCATGCGATTGTTTCCACGTTCAGATCTGCACCTTCAAGCTGCTGCTGCTGCATGGTCACAAAACCAGAACTTGTTTTCGCCATTTCTCCCAAACGGCAAAATGGATCGATATGAAACTTGCTGAGCATGTTTCTATCATCATTATGCATCTCCCATAGAAAAATCGTGATCAATGGATGCACGGATTTCGAGAAAAATGGAAAATGGCTGAAGATTTCAGAGCTCGATTCCTCGGAAACCGTGCATCAGAATCGGCTGAAACTGCTTGGGTAGGTTACCATCACTCACATGCATATGCCCATGAAACAGGTTTTGAAACGAATGCACGGATATGGAGAAAATGCAAAAATGGCTGATGGTGATGGAGGTTGATTTCTTGGAAACCATGCACCGGAATTGCTTGGAACTGCTCAGGCATGTTTCCATCAACCTTGTACAATTCCCCATAAAACGGTTTGTCAAATGCATGCATGGTTCTCAAGTTATGGCAAAAATAAATTTTGTTCTATGTCTTTTTTGCTTCAAGGCACTTTGCATGTGGTTGCATGGAAGGAAAAACTGAGCTTGGGTTGTGATGCAGGTATGGAGATGATGGAGGAGTTGGAAGATTACATGAGGACTTCTGAACCCTTGAGGAAGCTACAATGTTCGCCAAACCACTTTTTGGAATCCATGTCTAGTTTCCCACAATTTCTACAGGAAGTTCCTGTAGAAGCACAATGAGAAGCACAATGAGGTGAAAAAAATGATGGAGAAAGGCAAGGGATGGACACACAAGTTCTTGTAGGCCTAATCAACAGATTCCCATCATCAGATTCCATTTTAGACTTGAATTTGGTTCGTCCAAAGGTTCTACAGGATGTTTCCTGTAGAAATACAGAGCTTCCTGTAGAAGGCACAAGAAAAATTCCTTTAACCTTGATTTGAGTGCTCCTCCTGTCATGAAACATCCTTCTTGCAACCTGCAATGTCATTGTTGCAACATGAAATTATTGAATGGAGATTAGCTTGATTTTTCTTTTCTTTTTCTCTTTTTTTTTTTTTTTGAAAAACAACTAGGGCGCCTCATGGAGGTTTTCACCCTAATTGCCTGCCCTGGGCGCCTCCAAGGAAGGTTTTCACCCAGGGATCTTATTCCATTTTTATTTTCTCTTTTTTCCAACCCATTGACCGCCTCATGGAGGTTTTCAATCAATGATCCAATCTAAGGCGCCTCCAAGGAGGTTTTCACCTTAGATTTTTATTTTTCTCTTATTTTCATTTTTTCTCTTTTTTCTTTTTTTTTTCTACCCTACCCTACTTGAAAAACAAAATCATCTTCAAGTATAAGAATACTTCCAATGGAGCCATGTGCACATTGAGATTAGAGAAAAAATGATGTGAAGGCTCAAAATGCATGCTTTGACAACTATCCAAATTTCAGAGACAAAATGATCTGTCTTTGAAAGTACAAAACATAGCTGAGGAGGAGAGTACTGCTGCAACTTGGTGACTGTCTGAAACCATATCTCAATATAGCTTTGATATCCATGGTCCTTTTGCTGATCTGGATCATTCTTCATGTCATCTTCTATCATGACCTTCTGATCTTCCTCTTTTTGCTGATCTTTCTCTTGAGTACATGGAGGGTTTGATGGTAACCATGAGGGAACTCTCTCGATCTCTGATTCTGATCTCTTCTCTTCATCAAGTGCACCCCATGGTTCTTTGATCTCCTCTTTGGAACCTTCTTTTTCCTTTGGTCCTTCAATGTTGTCAATAGATTCTCTCTTTTGCAACGCTCTTCCTGAGCTTTGGTGAACATCATTGAGCTCAAAAGGAGACATTTGCACATGTTGTGCCTCAACTTTGCAATTGGGTTGAGCTACTCCATTGTATGGCTTTGGAAATGGTACGGGTAGTTGAGTGGAGGTGTGAAATTGAGATGGAGATGGATGGCATTGTGGTTGGATAGGCATTTGGGGTTGCCTTGTTGGAGGAGGTGGCGATGGTTGTGGATGAGTAGGTGGTGTAGGAAAAAGAGCGGGATGAGAGTTGTACTGGGGCCTCCACTCCTGATAAGGTGCATTCCACTGAGGTTGTGGCTGAGCATAAGAGTGAAATGAATGAGCAACTGGTAGGGCATAATATGGATCTCTGAAGGAACAAGGAGAATATGACCAAGGAGGAGGTGTAGACCAGGAAGGATGAGCAGGGGGGCCCCAAGAAGGCATGAGAGTGGCTTGATAGGGGTCATAATAGGTCTCGGGTGTCCCTTGCAGTTCCTGCTGGTAAGATCTAGGTCCATGCGGCCAACTTTGGTTCATGTAATAGAGTGATTCAGTGGTTCCTTTGGCTCTTTGATATGTAGCTTTGACTCTGGGTAAGGAATGGCACTGATCTGTAGGATGGTATTCTTCACAGATGAAACACACTTCTAGGGAGTGCATTGGACATTCGTTCCAAGGATGCTTTCTAGAGCACCTGGGACAAAAGATGACCAAAGCCCTCTTGGCTTCTTCTTGCTTCTTTTGGATCCGCAAGGTATCCAATTGCATGGCAAGAAACTGCCTCATATCACTCTTGAAATCTTCTATCTGATCTTCAAATTCATCTTTGGACAAGGGACCGCTCCCAACATTTTTGCTTGTAGCCATTTGCTCCAGAGGAATGTTTTCTTCTTCTTCTCCCCTAGAGGTTATTTAAATATGCCTTGATGTCCACCCAGGGGTTCTTCTTCATCACAGCCATCGAAGAAGAGAAAACGTTGGCTGTGTGAAGCAGTGGGGGGTGTTGTGAAATCATTTTTCTAACTTATCTCTACTCCTACAAGGCATGAAATGAAATATTTTTGGTTGATTTTTGCTTTTTTCTACTTCTACTTGAAAAACTGAAATAGATTGAGCTGCAACTAACTATCTTGCGAAAATGAAAATGCGGAATTGAAATGAAAGTAGGAAAGGACTAATCTATTTTGCTCAAATGAAATTGCAGGAATGAAATGCTAGTCTACGCTTGCGGAATTGAAATGCTAATCTACGCTTGCAGAAATGAAATTGCAGAATTGAAATGCTAATCTATGAAAGTGGGAAATGCTAATCTACTTTTGCATAAACGAAATTGCATAATGGAAATGAAATAAACTACTTAGAAGAAGATTGTAGTGGAAAATAGAAGAAAAGCGACAATCACCAATACTCTGACGCTTCCCCGGCAATGGCGCCAAAAAGATGGTGGGCTCCAGTATTGTAGCAATAATGCTACAACTCCTGGGGCTTCCTATCTCTAATTTTATCAACCCGGTAGTTCGTACAAACTTGGAAGCGACGGTGCTGTATGCACAAGTACTAGCTCTTGTCGCGGCTGTCACTTGGTCAGCTGGCACAAGTCCGCTAGGGCTCAAGCCAACTTCTATATTCTCTCAGAAGAAGCTTTCTAAATGATGGACGAAGACTACCTCAAAGGAGATTAACCTACTTTGCAATAATGAACTGAAAGCCAACAAAACAGGGAAACCCTAGTAAACCCTAATCTGACTAGTCTAATCTCTACGATGCAATGGTGGGTGTGCAAACTTCTAGAAATGATGCCATTACTTCTAGTGATATGAGATGCATGAAACTAAGCTACTTCTACTGAAAGGAACATTGTTTTTGTATTTTTGCTTAAGTGGTTTGGAGTTATTATGATTTTGTTTCTTATTAGGGTTTGACTGTGCAGGGGTAGTTCGAAGGAAAGAAAGCTTTGGAAAGGTCAGGAGGGCTAGGAGAGGTTCCAGAGGATCCAAAACATCATTCCATAGAAGTCCAAAATGTTCAAGTGCTTGGCAACCGAGGTTACAGGTTTCTACAGGATGTCTGTAGGGGATCCTACAGGAAGCTTGGGATTTCTACAGGAAGGCTGCTAACTTCTACAGGATGTTCTGTGGTTGGAGTGTTGGGTGATCGAAGAGTGGAGGAGTTGTATGGGTGCATAGGTAGGATGGAGAGGGAGCCTATGATGGTTTAGGGACAAAGATATGAGATGAGGAAAGAGTGGGTGCAGCTGGTTAGAGAATGGAAGGGTGGAGGCAATGAAAAGTCCAAGAAGATGGAGCTACGTGAACAGTGGAAGTGTTGGAGGGCAAACGATCAGAACAGAGGTTGGGTAGGTGGCTTTAGACGTGGTTGAGAAGAAGAAGAAGAAGATAACAGTGATGCATGCGTGTAAAGGAAACAAATCTGCACAAAACCAAGAATTCATCAACTTATCCTAACTGTGTTATTAAATTAACGAACAACAATGTAAATTTTAGAGAAAAACCATGCATGGAGTTGGAATGACGAAGTACTGCTCAAGATCAGAATGCATGGATGGGCCTACAATTGAAATGACTGTGTTGCAGCTTGAATGAAAGTGTATGACTGCGTTTTTGGTGGCTAGTACGGTCTACACCCCCAATCTCTAAACAGAGCTGGCAGTGAGTGCACTATCAGCCTTTTCTTGAAGCTCGAATGAATGATGATCCTCTTACTCTAATCTAAGCGACTAAAAGCACTTGAACCACAAACTAATCCTACTCAATCACATAAAAGAAATCAAATCAGCAGACTGTAAATTCTAAATGCATGTCAAAACAGAGGAATAAAGTGCTGAAACGAAAGACAAATAACAATACAAAGAAGAGGAGGTCTATTGCTCTCAGGTTGGGCCCTAACCTAAGAGCTATAGCTCCCCTAAGAACTCAGAATTGAATCCAAAGCTGCCTGCCTTTATTAAAAGATCATAATCATGAGTCTAACATCATGCCAAAACTGGCTTACACTGGCTAACCCAAATTGACTAACTGAAATGAGGCCTTAAGCCCTCTTATTTATACAAATTTAGGACCCAACAGTCCTCCTAAAATTTAGGGACTCGGCTGCCCAAGACTTGGAGTTAACAACAGTCCTACTTGACTTGCTTGGTTGCCCTTGTGCTGATGGATTCGGTGGCCCTTGAACTTCGAGCTGATGGTGGAGAATTCGAGGTAAGGGCCCATAAATGAAGGGGACACCTTCCTACAAATCCGCTAGCTTGTTCTCCCACGAATTTGGCTGCCAAGTGCTCATTAAGACCTTCAATTTTGTCTCCAAGTTGACCAAAAAGGCTACACAAAGCACCCATTAGACTTGTTGGCATAATGACTAACCAAATTCACTCTATTAACATAAATATAATCAAAACATGCAATAAACTAATGAGAATGGTGGATTAAGTCAAATTAGGAGGTTGAATGAGCCCAAATAATTGTCCATTTTTGGGGCTCATCAGTCAATTAAGGGGAACTATGTTCCAACAACACATTGTGATAGACATTTACTCAGTATGAGGATCAAGAATGGGAATCCATGGATAACTATGGTGCAATGTCGCAATACCTAGAAGGTTGTCTCGATATGAAAATCAACCATGGTCAAACATGGTCCAACATCGCATTGTGACAAGAATTGTCTCAATATGAATGTCTTCCATGGTCGACCATGTTTATTTTCTCAATTTATAGTATTTATCTTAGGCTTTATGTAGCGAAGGTTTATAATATGTCGTCATTTTATTATTCCTGTGGGCTTATAATATGAATCCATAGGATTCTTTAATTAAAGTGTTGTTAGTACTAGGGTATAATATTTTTGATAGGATTTGTGATATTAATCCTACGGTTTAATACTATAATAACTCTTTATTTCTATGTAAATGTATTGTTATTTTTAGATTGAATCATTTGGAGACGTAAAGGCTAGAAAGCCATGACAGTCTTGAATTAAAGTGAACAATAAATTAACATGATGGAATAAATGAAAAATTTTAATAGAAACTTTGGAAACTTCTTGGGAAAGAAACACTAGTGTAAAGAAATTATTTCCAATATTTGGAAACGAGTGTGGGTGGATGAGATAAAATAAATATTCCCTTAAATAATTCCTAAAAGTCCGTAGGAGTTGATTAGAAAGATACGATGGGAGATAAAATATATTAATCACATAGTTGCAGAAAAACGTTGAGAAAAGGGTCAAATAAAGTGTTGCAGGAGAGAACGGTAGGATTTAAAGAAGAAAAAAACATAGAAAGCCAAGGATAGAGGGTTGGAAGACCATGAAAAGAGGGAAAATTCTATGGAAAAATATGCTAGGGAAGTAAGGGATAAAGTATCTTATCTGGAATCATAAGAGGTTTTTGATTCCACTGGAAAGATATTTAAGCTTTGGGGGAAATAAAGGATCGGTTCAAGGTTGGGAGAATTTCAGTGGAAGATTCGGTTATATTTTTCGGTGTTTTAAATATGAAATTATTTTTTGAATTCTGTATTTTTTCACAAATGAAATTTATGGGGAATATGTTATCATTTTCTAATATGGTAGAGATAAGAGAGAAGAATTTATCTTAGATTCTATATGTTAATATGGTATAATTTAACGGGGAAAGGACACAACGAATTTTCGGAAGGATGGGGACGAGAGGCGCGATGGCGAACTAGGGTTTGAGTGAAGGAATAGATGCCCTGGTTGATCGGGAATGGGCCTGGTACAGGGTAATTGCGGCTCCCTGTGGCATCACTTAACAAAACGAAGGTGAAAACAAATCCAGGGGAGCAGTCACAGCTCCATGTCTAACTGAAAGGATATGAAGAAACTAAGCGGGGTGGGGGGAGAGATCCCCTCCTACAAAGAGATCACGGCGGGGGAATCAAGTCGAGCTAGAGCAAACAACGAACAAGGGAATTGAGGCAAGACATTACCAGTGATGGGAGCCGCTTGGCAAGCGAGAACAACAAGCAGATGCCTACGGAGGGCTTCCAAAAATCCTAGGTTCATTGTACCGAATAACAAACTGGAAGAATACAGAGGTTATATGAAGGATCACGCACTTATTTGTAAATTTGTAGGAACATGGCCATCTGAAAAAGAATTAATGAAATGGATACACCTAAAGTGGAAAACTAAAGGTCATATAGATCTCAAACATGGAGCAAAAGGTTTTTTTACAGTAATATTTACAAACATGGAGGACAAGGAAAGGATATTTCAGGAAGGACCATACTTCTTCAATAATGCAGGCCTATTTATGCGACAATGGGAGGAGTGTTACAACCCGGAAAAAGAAAGGATGTTGGCAGCACTAGTTTGGGTTCGACTGTTTGGACTTCCGATCGAGTTTTGTGATCCAGAAATCCTTGAAGGAATAGAGAACTCGATTGGGGCTTTTGTAAAGGTTGCAGAAACCACCAGGAGAGGAAGATATATGTCATATGCAGGATCTGCGTCTACATGAATATTACAGAACCTCTACCAGATCATATAGAAGTAGAATACCATGACGATATATGGAGACAACCAATTGATTACGAGCACATCCCATTTAGGTGCAGACGGTGCCATGAGTATGGCCATCTATTTAAACATTGTCCACTGAATGAAGGAAATAACCCACTAAACTAAGGGGAGGAAAAGAAGAGGACAGAGCAGGAGAGGCAGATGAACGAAGAGAACAAAAAGGGGTTCAAGGAAATATAGAAAAGAGAGAGAGCTCATAAAGGGAAGACCAAAATAAACCCTCCAAATCCAGAAGAAAATCAACAAAATATGAATCAATTTGAGATCCTGCAAGACCTGGAAATGGAGGTGGAACGAGAAGAAGAGGAAGAGGAGTTAACAGAAATTCAAAAAGACAACAGAAAAGACAATGAGGAAAAGAAGAATAAAGAAGTGTATAAAGAGAGAGAAAAGGATGAAAAGGAACAAGAGCGAACTCAGGAACAAATCCAAATGGAAATAGACCCTGCAGCAGGAACATGGAGGAGAGGAAGAGAAGATAATGAGGAAGCTACTACAAGAACGGAAGCATCTGGATGAACGGTTCATAACAGAGGATCAAAAACAAATATATAAGGACATGTTCCAAAGATATAAGGAAAAGTAGGACAAGGAACAACAAAACGACGAGAGCAACTAGGAGCACAAGGAGATCAGAATACGGAAATAGGAACAACATGAAAAGGTGGACGGAAAAGAGGAAGAAGACCTATGAGAGAAACCATTCAAACGGTTGGAGAAACGATAGTGAATTCAGGGAAAGTTGTACCATTATCAGAGGTCTTCCGACAACCCTCAAAACTTTTAAGATGATAATTACAACCTGGAATATCATAGGTTTGAACAGTAAAGGGAAACAAAGATATTTGAAGGAGAGACTTAAAAGAGATAAGCCAAATATTATTCTAATCCAAGAAACTAAACTAAAGGAGAGGAAACTAAAAGAAGTGATGAAAAATTTCAAGCCATACTATAAGATTATGGGACAAGATGCAACAGGCAGTGCTGGGGGAGTTGCAATATTATGGAACCCAGAGGAAGTCCAATTTGAAGATTGGATCAGCATTCCCCGCATCCTCTTAGGAAGATTCAGCTTACTAGGCTCATATACAGAATGAACGTAGGGCCATCCTTCAGAACCTAGCAGTCATACGCTCCCTCTACTGTGGTTCTCCCTGGATAGTAGCGGGAGATTTCAATATGATAAAAGACCTAAGCAAAAAAAAGGCGGGCTCAGAAGAATGGAGACTAATATGGAAGCATTCAGAGAATGGATAGCTGAGCAAAGACTTGTAGACATTCAGAATACAAACGAAGTTCACACTTGGAATAATAGGAGGGGAGGCAGGAACAGATTGCATCCAGACTAGACTGATTTCTCCTCTCAGAATAGATCATGAACTGGGACATTTATATTGAAGTTGCGATACTCATAGGAATGGGATCAGATCACTGGCCGGTTAAAGTTGAAATGGATATTAAAGCTAGCCCTTCAGATTTGAAGCCTTTTGGCTAAGGGACAAAAATTTTATGAAGAAAGTAGAGAACTGGTGAAAACAAAGCAATCGGAGAGGAAGGAATAAGATTCAGACATTTCAGAAGAAATTAAAATAGCTTAAGGGACACATCAGGAAATGGAATGAGGAGGAGTTCGGGCATATAATTAAGAACAAAACGATGTGAGAACAAAAGATGAAACAAGTACAACAAGAAATAATAAATACAGGTAGGAGTGAGGATCTAGCCAAGGAAGAAGGAATCTTAGTGGGGCAACTTGAAGAGAGACGGAAACAAGAGGAAACCTTATGGAGGCAAAAATCAAGGGTGAACTGGCTCAGAGAAGGGGAATGAAACACAAAGTTCTTTCATCAAGCAATGATCTAGAGAAGGAAAAGAAAGAGAATATTCTCCGTTAAAAACGACACAGGGACTAGGGTTATGCAGCATGAGGAAATAGAGCAAGTCCTGAGAGAGCACTTCAAGGGGATTCTCACGGAACCAAATGTTGATAGAGGAGAAGCGATAGAGGAAATATGTAAAGAAATTCCGAGCAAGATTACTAAAGAAAAAAACCTAGCCCTGATGTGGGCAGCTACCCTGGAAGAAGTTGAATAAGTAGTGAAACGCATGAAAAAGAATAAATCCCCAGGTCCCAATGGCTTCACAGCAGAATTCTATCAAGCTAGATGGGACTTCCTTGGACAAGATATCCTGGATGTAGTGGAAGAATCTCGAAGAAACCAAAAGGTAAGTACAAGCCTTAACGCAACCTTTCTGTCCCTAATTCCTAAGGAAGCTAAATCTAAAACTCCTCAGGGCTTTAGACCTATTGCCCTTTGTAATGTTATATATAAGATCATAGCAACTTTAATGGCAAAAAGACTCAAACACCTCATTTCTAGCATTATCTCCCAAGAACATATAGGTTTCGTTGAAGGGCGACAAATCTTGGATCGATCGGTGGTCTCACAAGAAATAGTACACTCTCTAAAAGTTAAAAAGGAAGCAGGCATGATGATCAAATTGGATCTTTCAAAGGCCTATGACAGCTTGAACTGGAAATACCTAGAAGATATTCTAAGGGCTTATGGTTTCTTCAGTAGATGGATTGAATGGATTGCATTAGCGATATCTTCAACAAATTTCTCTATCCTGGTGAATGGAACACCTTCGCAACCGTTCAATCCATCTAGAGGTCTTTAGCAGGGTGATCCTCTGTCCCCTTTTCTGCTTATCATAGCTGTAGAAGGGTTAGGAAGGTACATCAAAAAGGAAGTTAGAGAGAAGAAGCTTAAAGGGATCCAAAACTGGGGTAATAACCTCCCAATTTCCCATCAGCAATTTGTTGATGACATCATTTTGTTTTGCAAGGTATCCCTGAGAGAAGCAAGAAGAGTCAAGGAAATCTTAGATCTTTTCATGAAAGCCTCTGGCACCCAAATAAACAATGAAAAATCCTGTACTTATTTCCTCAACATGACTGGAAATATCAGGAACTCCCTGTCTAGAACCTCGGGATTCCAATCAGGGGAACTCCCTACAAGGTATTTTGGAACACCGCTGGCCCTCACACCCCTGAGGATGTCCAACTGGCAACAAACTCTTTAGAAAATTGCTAGGAAACTTACAAACTAGTCTTTCAGATCCTTGAATTTTGCAAGCAGAACGGTCTTGGTTAAATTGGTTCTCCAGTCTATACCAATATACCAACTTTCAGCTATGGCAACCCGTAAAGGAGAATGTGCTAAGATGACAGAGATATTCAAAAATTTTATATGGAATCGCCAGAAAGAACAAAGGAAATGGGCCCTAGTATCTTGGAAGGATGTCATAAAAAGTAAGATGGAAGGAGGATTAGGCCTTAAGGATCCTTATGTTCTAAACCAGGCCTTGGGAGCCAAGCTATGGTGGTGGTGGCTAAATGGGGGAGAAGACCTATGGAAGAGAATATGGAAAAAAAATATAACATGCCTACAAAACCAGAGGAAATACTAAGGATGAGGGATACCCTGAAAGGGTCGACAATATGGAACCTTGCAAGTCTCAATAAAGATCTGATTGCCAAACATGCATTCTGGGAAATAAGGGAAGGCAACTTAGCAAAATTCTGGGATGAGGCCTGGCAACAAAGGGAAGGAATGGATGGAATGCAAGGCCTTATATAAGTAGCCCAAAAAGCAACAGACCAAGGCATGCATGTAGTCAGGGACTTCTGGAAGAGGGAAAGCCAAGATGAAGTATGGAGAACATGGAAAAGCCCAGAAGAATGGATGGATCAGATAACTAGAGAACAAAAAGAGATCTACCAAAAGGAGATGCAGACAAGAAGGATTCCGATAAGAACTGGACCAGACATATTAAGATGGGTTCATACAACTAAAGGAAATTTTTCAATTAAGGAAGCTTATCATCTTTTAAACATAGGAGATCTAGAGGATATGCTAGGAACCTGGAAGGAAATATGGAACAGTAATTGGTGGCCGAAAATAGCTCATTTCTTATGGCTGGTGGCCAAAGGCCATATTCTAACCTGGGACCAAATCCAAAAAAGAGGTATTCATGGCCCCTCAAGGTGTCGTCTATGCAAATAGGAAATGGAGACACAAGAACACCTCCTAAATTCATGCTCAGAAGCCCACCGTCAGTGGGAAGAGGTTAAGAAACTCTTTGGTAAAACCAACCGTGACCAGTAGAGAATTAACAACACCATTAAAATCTGGGGAAAAGGCCAATTTACAAGCGAGGTGGTTAAAAGAGCCTGGAACTTAGCAGTTGGAATGAACATGTGGATGATCTGGAAAGAGAGAAATAGAAGAATCTTCCTAAACAAAGAGATGACAAAGAACCAGCTATGGGAAAGAATAATGAGCCATATTCGGGAAACTATATTAGTAGATACCCGGAATGGAGAAGACTGGGAGGTATCATAGGAAGAAGAGCAGATCCTTAAGAAACTCAATCTAAATCAAGGGATGGTCGCCCCCCAGTTATGGAAAGAGCCCATGTTGGTAAACAATGGCTCCGCGCATTATACTAGACCCCCGGCTGGATTTATTAAGCTTATCTTCGACGGTGCTCCAAAGGGAACCCAGGTCTAGCTGGGACTGGGGGGCTTTTGAGGGATGATCAAGGAAGGACGAAATGTATTTATGCAGACAGTAGATGTATTACGAGCAACAACGAGGCAGAACTGATGGAAGTACGCCAAGGTTTAAAGACGGCTATTAGGAATGGGTACAACAACCCGGAAGTGGAGGGTGACTCTCAAATGGTAATTCATGTTCTCAAAAAATTTAACAATGGTACCTCTTGGGACAAAGTCACCCAGAGTTGGAGGACTGCCAGCCTAATACAAGAACTGGCAATCATTCTTCATAGATTTGATTATATGATTATCAAACATGCTAAAAGAGAGGCAAATAGAGCAGCAGATTTCCTTGCGAATTGGGGATGCCATGAACAAGGACGAAAAGTGGATAATATATGGATGAGCTATTCAAAAGATTCAGGTTTTGAGCAGCTGTTTTCGATCCTCAACCAAGACAATCATGAAGACATGCCCCAAAGGCAGTAGAGACAGTTCGCTCCCGATTGGGATGAGGAAACATGGCGATGATAGAGGCAGGAGCATTTATCGTAAGGATAGGGAAGTGGGAGGTGATCGTAGAGATCAGGCGACCCTCCCAATAAACGAAATGAGTATTCGGTCAGATCAAGGTTCAAGTGATAGAGGTGGGAAAGGTGGTATGCAAAGGATTAGGATAAATGGCAGTGGTAATGGGAGGGAGAAAAGGGCGGCGGCGAAGCATAATATGAAGGTGGTGGAGGGTAAAGGATAGTATAATGCGGACAGTGTGAAGGAGGAATGGATCGAGGAGCAGAGCGTAAACATTACCAGGGTGAACGAGCTTGGGTATGTGCATACTGCCTTCTCTACCTTACTTGTTTCAAATTTTATCAGTAGAATGAATAACAGGCAGTCCTGGGAGGAGATGAAGGCAGATAAGAGTTTAGGAATGCTGGGACGATTCCATGGTTGTCACTATGAGGGTCACCCGGAGAGATCCCAGGCTAAGATAAAAGAATTTGCAGTCGGGGCAAAGGATGAGAGGTAATGTGGGTAACCAAGGCGTGACTCCCACGGTGGGTACAAAGGGGCAGATAGGGAGCAGAGAGTCGATGATGGACCCCTTAACCCTGTATCTGACTCGCATGACAGAGGGAGTTCTGCATCTCTTGAACTTCGAAAATGTTTTTCAGGACTTGAGTAAAAAAATGGAAGGAGAGTGTAGTAGGAGTAAGGAGATCTCCAAAAGTCAAATGGATAGCGATGAAGCGGATGAAAATGCTGTAAAACTAACACCAGTGGTTGATATCTACGAACATGAGCAGATAGAAGAGAGAATGGCTCGGCGAGGTTGAGGACGTGGTCGTGGTGGCAGAGGACACCCAAAGCAAAGCACCCAGGGTGACAGAACTATGGAAGAGACAAGGGACTAGTGCAGAGGAAGGTGGTCAGCCCAGACTGAGGCCCAAGAGGTAGCCCGTGCCTATCAGGAAGACACTGACGAGGACATTCGTCGTATAATCCAAAACTTGGAATCTAAAGTCACGGAAGAACAGTCAGATTCGGAAATGGAAGAGTGGGCCGCTATGGTTAGTGACCCGGGTTACACAAGGGGCAGACAGACTCTCTATTAGCGGTCTCCGCACATTTATTGGATTCTAAAGAGCCTTTTGGCTAAGGCTTTGGAACAAGTTGCTAAAGAAATGGCTGATATTGCCAATGGACTGCCAAACCTTCAGAAGGACATGAAAAATTTCCAAGTCATTATGGTAAACAGGAATATAAGTTGGAGGAGATGTCCCATACATTATCCAGGATGGCTGGCTTGCTCCCAAGCTAGGAAGAAGATGCGAATCTCCCTATGGAAACTGATAAGGAAAATGGAACCAGAAAGGCCTGATGCTGTGGACGAGATGCTGGAGGTTTTTTGTTTCTCTATCTGTATAGTTTTATGGTAAATAGAAGCTTAATAGGTAATTTTAGTTGCTTGGTTTATACAGCCAGTATGGACAGAATTATCAAATTTTGGTTTTGGAATGCTTATAGTAAACTCAGATGGCCAACAGACCTGGTTTCCCGTGGGGCAGGTTGAGGCCACCATAACAGTGTATCTGGTCTATATTTTTAGTGTGAATAGAATGAATGGAACTACCTTACTTACAAAAAAAATATGGTATAATTTAACCATGATAGATGCACGAAAATAAGGGAATCTTATCAACACATATTCTAGATTACTAGGTTGTGTAGGCTACAAATTTGTAGAGATAAGAGTGTTAGGTGTTAGCCATTTAAAAGATATATTATGTTTTCTCTAGTTATCAAGTAAAGGTAAACGCTCCCTAAAGCGAGAAGAAATGACTCAGGATTTAGCTATGAGTAAATACATTAATTAAGGAAAAATTGGTTTAAGAATCAAATAAGTCGGCAAGTACACACAATTCAGTTGCATCATATGTACCAAAAACTTGGAAATGAAACATGGATGAAAATCAATATTAAAAGTAAGCATACAACCCAAAGAGAAAATATTGAAGGAATAATAGTTACATTAAGATTTTGTTCTAAAAAGCCAATGTCAAATGGTTTGACTATTACAGTGAGAACAACCAATTAGGAAATAAATATGCTAATTCATTCCGATCTCTATTAGTGGCGAAGCAAGAAATAACATAATAACGAGGGGTTGTCATTTCATAGAAAACTTGTTGTATAGATCTACTACACTAACATAGAGGCAATTTATACATAGATTCTCTAATGGTATACAGTAATTAAAACATGGGTTGCCTCTTGTACCCGGAGGAAAAAAAATATTAGTTACAAACATTAAGCTCGGGCTATATGCACAACAATGATATCAATACTTGACAACACACTAGTACAAAATGACAAATTAGTTACTAAAAAAAAGAAAATTTTCATATAAATGGCCCTTTTTAGTTGGTGACGAATAATAGATAATTTACAGTACCTTATAACGCGACCAACTTTTAGTCATTTTTAGCTTAGTCATTAATTGGTTTTCTCAATTTTACCATCTAGTAGTATACTTAGTCATTAATTTTTCAATTGTTTGGTCATTAATTGTCGCAATTAATGACCAGATATACAAAAAAATATATTACTATTTAAATCCTCGAGAAAACCAATTAATGACCAAAGAAATATCACCAAAATGTTGGTCATATTATAAGATACTATAAATTAGCTACCAATAGTCATATATATGGAAATTTTAGTCATCATTTGAAACCAATTAATGAGCAAAGAAATATGACTAAATTTTAGTCGTGTTATAAGATACTGTAAATTAGCTACTAATAGTAATATGTATGCAAAATTTAGTCATCATTTTAATAAAAAAAATTATCATTTGCAGTAGCAATTTATATTTTTTTGTATTTTCATATTCATTATATAAATGACTGATTTAGTAGCTTCTATTCATTTCATTTAATTTCATTCATAATCGTTATACACAACTAATTTAGTCATATATTTATTTTATTCGTGTTCATCATTAATTAATATAAACTACTAATTTAGTAGTTTTAGATTGATTTTTTGTGTTCATTATTAATCAACATAAATTAATTAATATGATTTTACGACTAAACTTTAAAAAATTCCATACAATGTGCATATTTATCTAATATGATAATGCAAAGTTACATATGTTAATTACAAGACTAAATAATATCAAGTGCAAATAAAAATAATTTCAACCATATAAATTTTATTATATAAAATATCAAGTATTACAATATGAGTTTCCAACTTAATAATGGTTGGACTACAATTTACACATGAAATATTGTTTCATCAGTTCAGAACATTATCACTGTGTTGCCAAAGGATTACAAGTGAATTCACCAACTCTGAACGCTTGAAATCAGTGTCTATGTCTTATGCAAGATATTGGCTCTAAGGGTATCACTAAACAAATTCTCTTCTCTCTCTCATTTTTCCTTTTTCGCTCGAGTGTTATTGTTCTCCTCTTTCTTCAATTTCTTCTTCTTACTATCAATATTTAGTTCCTCAACATTAACCTCAAAAGCTTTATATGACATATACCTCAACATTCAATAGTGACCACTATGCAGCTAGATGACCTGTATAAACAAAGAAAATAAAATGTCACCATAGAAAATAACACTTTAAGAAATTAGTATTCAACCTTCAACAAAACATTAGGCACAATCATACCAACTAATTTACATGTTAAATATTTCAAGCGACATATAACTTGTGAAAACAAATGGAAAGAAAGAAGATCAATGTAAAAAATATCCTTATTGTTTGTTCTAAAAGAGTCATGTTCCTTAAATTTGGATATTCTTTTACCCACATTGGAAGGTCCTCGCTATTAGGACCTATGTTTTTAGGATCATGAGATTTATCCAACATCAAATTGGATTATGGAAACAAAATGATTCAACTTTCCAATATGAGTAACTGACTTGGTTGAGTGAAGGTGCTAGTTGTGAGTAGTGTCAAAACCTTAGGGAAGAAGAACACTAAGGCCTAAGAAAATATATCACCACTTGTCCACTCAAATAAAAAATTCAATCCCAAAATGGCATCCAGGAGTGTACTTCATTGGATGGATATCACACTCTGAGATATGATTTTCTAATACAATGAGAAGTGTAGATATATTGTAACAATGCCCCTCACAGTGAGACCCTATAGTTTTGTTGTATAATATTAATCGTATCATACTATTTAATTATAAATTATTACTATCAAATAATTATTAGTTTGAAATTGTGTTTTTAGTATTTTTGTATACATGAAAATATTTGCAAAATAAAAGTACGTTTTGTGACTAATTAATCTTGAGTGAATCTAAATACACAATACATTATGGTGCCTCGGTGTTTCTCAAGCGGTTATCTGCTCACTATACTGATTTCTCCCATGTCGTCTACTTATTTCGGTGAATTCCTCTTTGATTATGTCAAATGGAAATGCTATGTACATTTATCCTCATTTTATTTTTTTGAGTGAAAGGGAAACTCCACAAGTGACAACCAAAAAGTAGCCTCAAATATATTATTGGGGGCCAAAATGCAGTAATTATATGACAAGCCAAAAACCACTGCATGTTAATCATCTTCCCTTTAATATTGATTAATAATTTCTTTGCATTATCATGTAATACTAAAGTGTGAAATAGGGACATTAAAAATTAGTCATCCATTAATATCACCTTTGAGAGTTTTTAGTAGTGAATACTTCCTATTATGCACACAATATATCACCAACTTCAAGGATAACAATATAAATACAAGAAAAATGAAATTAAAAGAAATGCTAGGAAGTCAAGTGTGACTAATATTGAGTCAAGAAACTATCGAGCCCTTCACATTAGCAAGGCATTCTTATTTACTAAAACAAAAATTCATTCCATTGTGTCATTTTCACCTTTTCTTTAATTTATTTAATTCATAACATAACTTTCAGAATAAAAAAATCATTGAAAAATGTCTCAAAATCCTAGCAAATTCTCGAGTGATTGTCGTATCAATTAAACATAAAGGCAATCATTCGATATGATTTTAAGTTGCAGAACATATTGAGGCATATGAAGCTTTCTCATCCCTTGTTCCTAATCAAATTTTGATCCATGGGTTCCAATCAAGTAATCGATTTCCTTCCAAGATAGTTAATAGATCACTTTGGAGAAGGACTTATAGAAGCATTGGGATAGTAGAAATGGAATTAACTAGGAGGAAAATGATGCACTTTAGTGGGTGCTCCAAAATATTTGAACACAACTGAAAATGATTTATACTCCCTCCACATATTTTAAAACAGAAACCAGTCAGTTGCATCTCATATATTTTTCACCTTTCTGTAATATGTAATTCTTTGAGCAAGAATAGAGCATTCACAAACATTGTCATGGAAGAGGACTCTTCATAATCCTAATAAGTTGGGCTCTAATAAATAAACAATTTCATGTAGTGAATAAATATTACATGGTAGATTTCAGTGATTAAAATGATAACTTTATTCCTAATGTCATTACAACCAAAATAAAGTCAACCCTAACTAGTTGGGATCTAACAAATCAAGATTTTCATGTAGTAAAGTAAACTTACATGGTAGATCCAAGTTATTTGTAATGACAACTTTATCCTTTGATGTTATTACAACATAGATAAATTCAAGAGTACATACATATTTCCTGATCTAAGACAAAATTTTAACACATTCTGAGATTTCATAGAAATATAATGATATGATTTACCTGTAGGACATGAGAATCTACATCTAGAACATGTCACTGGACAATAGTTTTATTGAGACAAAATCTCATGGAATTAAAATGATGTAGATAGATAGTGTTATAGGGATACCTTGCAACATCTATTCAACACTACCTTTAAGCTTCAAATTCCTCAACTGATTTACTTTAGTAGCAAATTGTGGGATTTCATTAAATGCAACCAGACAAAAGCCATTTATTATAGTTGTTGTTGCCTTCTCTGGATATATCCCCCTTTGGAAATAGAATAACTGATATTCCCCAATTTTTGAGTTACTTTCTTCATGTTCAACATGGGCTATTGGGTTCTTCACATGGAAAAGGTTGCAAATATTAGATGTATAATGGAAACACACATGCAATTCAAGGTTGCTCCTCAAGTCTCTTGGGTGAGTTATAAAACATCATCTACTTAGAACATGATATATGGTAGTAACAAAAAAATACCCAAGGTCCCACTTAAGAATTAAAAATGTTGCAAATAGGAGATGTCTTAAACAATATAAACTATTTAATTTCATAATCATACTAAAATAGAAAAAATTTAAAAATGTTGAAAAGTGTGAAAAAAATGGAGTTGGAATATTATAGTTGTGTCAGGGTAGATATAGCTATTTAAAATGTAACTTCTATCTAAAACACGTAAATGTAACTTATATATTAAAAATGGAGTTGATATATTATAGTTATGTCAGGATAGATATCGCCATGTGAAATGTAACTTCTATATAACATTCTAGATATCATTTTTCAGTGATTTAAGAGACTAACATTTTTTTAATCTTCAGTTAATAACTTAATACTCCACCAAAAATAGTATTTAATTGGTTCTTCCCCAACCAAAGGGAAATTTTAAACCATTGTGAAAATGCTTACTCATTCCCCTCCCATATTTTTGATATTTTATTTCTGTGCGGATTTAAGCTAGTGTAATGTAACTTCTACATATTTGACAATTTAAATGTAAAAAATTACTCAGATTGAAGTTATACAATTAACATATACTGAATAAGATACAATATGCATAAATTATAAGTAATATGATGTTTACAGGTTATATCAAGACAACCATTTTCTCATCTCATTAACACTTATCTTATATTTGGTGATGGATATAGCATTTAAAATTATGAGCCATCATTGTCATATCTTATAGTTAAATATGGATATAGCTTTTAAAAGCATCAACCTTTTTTGTTATTTTATGTACGATCAATTTAAATGGAAGTGATCATAATTTTATTCAATATTATCTTGTACAACTAGAAATAAAATGATGTGGGGTGGTGTTTCTAGTGATTTTTAAACTTGTTTTATTACCTAATTTTAGCCTATTTCAAACCAACCGGGTGGTGTTTCTAGTGATTTTCAAACTTGTTTTAATTACCTAAATTTATCCTATTTAAATTAAATAGTTGCATTGACCATCTTATATTCAAGAGTATAACTTTTCTTGAGGGAATATTCATGAAATCCAAAATCTTTGAAAATGATGAAATATTAATAGTATCTTGCACTAAATAGACAATATTGGCATTGAATATTTTATTGTGTTCTTTACTCGGGGTCACAAATTTATTGATATTTTATGATTCTTGGTTTCGATTTCCATGCTAAGACAAAAGCAGAGTATGCACAATGACATGTAGTGACATATTGGTGTCTATTTTACTCAAAGATATGCTTTATTTTTTAACCCATTCTAATACTACCAAAATGAAATTAAAAGAGACAAGGACACAAGAAGGACTATCAATAAATGGAATTAGAGACTTTACAAGGCAACTCAAATTGTACTTGAATATAATGATAAGTATTTGTAGTTGTCTTATAACCGATGAGCATCGAATCACACTATGAAAAATTCCTAGCATTATGAGAATTTGGTTGCACCTACACTAATCCTCTGTAGTAGTTCCTTGAATTTCTTATAGATATAATTTTAGGAACAATCCTACTCCTACAATTCTTCCCTATATGGATCATCTTTGTCTCTCCTATAGATAGTTATTTTTCAGTGCAACAGAATAGAACTCTCCAATTGCATCATCAGCTTTCAAAACAATGCTTGAGTATTTCAAGGTGATTGTCGAACCAGTCTCTACTCAGGTCCACGAAATCCTTTATTTATCTCCATCCTGAAAACCTATTTTTGTAATAAAATTATAAATCCCATGTTTGCATTCCTTGCCCTTGACATACCAATTATTTATAGTGGAATACTATATTGTTGCTCCCTCGGTGTAATAGAGATCCACTATTGTGGCATGGATATGATTGGTGTCATAAAATGGTGTAGTGCATCCTTCAATATATGTCATAGAATGCCTCTCACCTCACATAACTCCTCTGATCTACAACAATAAGAGTCCTCTCAAACTGCCCAGTCTCTATCTCATTCATCCTAAAATAAGTGGATATTTCCATTGGTGACAAAGCGTGCTTGGGGATTTAATAGAAGGAGCTATCACTAAAAAAATTATAATGCAACATAATAGTTATCATCAATAGGAACAACCGTAACAATCTACTTCCTAAATAGATCAAGATACTCCCAAATTTCCTGTTATAATGAACAAAAGATAACCTCAACTGCCTATAGACTCTACCTACGCATGGTAGAAATGGTAAAACTGTCAAAAACAACATATAAAACAACGCTGGTCAATCTCTTCATCTAGTCAAGGGCATGGCCAACTTTTCAAAAGTATGAACCAGTTTGGGTTCCACCTCATCTAGGCTCCTCTTCCTCTTCTACTCTCTCTATTTAGGCACACAATAATAGAAAAGATCTTGGAAATTTATGGATAGTTAAAATTGATTAGACCATTTGGGTTCTTCCATTTTTCATCATTGTGTGTACACATTGAGTATAAATTGTAAAACCCATTCAAGTTCCTTATTTTTAGATGAAATTAATCTAATCTTTGAAGAGTTGTAAGGTTTAATGGATCTAAGTATATTCTAGTTAAAATATGGTAACATCGTTTAAAACTGTAGGCTTTGATATGAGAATCTAAGGATGAAACATAAAATATTTTATGTTCATGATTACAAGAAATTTTAATTTCATGTAACAAAGTTTGAGGAAGGTCTAGTACTTGCATCCTACCAGAAAATTTTCTTTTATCACTCAAGCCCTTTGAATTTGGGCATGGTAGAGTCCATTACAAAAACAATCAACCACTAAAAGTAGGTGAAAAAAAAATATTCATGCATTCTGACCCTAGAAAAGTTAGGGAGGAGCAAACTCATATGTACAATAAGGACATGCAAAATGCTTACCGGTCCATTGTATTTTAATGAATTGTTGGTGTTTTGAGACCAGCTCAATAAAACATAGAAAATATAGATCAAAAACTTAGAAATAAGCTCTTCGAGGGGGAAACCTCTACATTACACAAATGAACAATTTTTAGATGATTCAAATTACAAAACCTCCTTTCTATATATAGGAGTCTAAGGGGTGACAATATAACCAAAGCTGACCTAACAATGATAATATGAAGGAATAAACATAACAATAGTGGGATTCTATGGTGCACAATAATAACAATATGGGGACAATAGGGGCACATAAATAACAATAAGGGATACAATGACAATAGAAATGGGGGAATCACTAGTATTATAGGGACCTAACATGCCCCTCTCCTTCAAAAAACTGTTTTCCCCAATGCTTGAGTTGTTCTGGATGCTTCTGTATAAAATTCTCATCCTCCCATGAGGAATCTTCAATGGGTAAGTTCTTCCACTTGATGATATACTTTGAAATTGATCGACTTCATAGCTGTCGAGTTCTTGTTTCTTTGACTGCTTCAGGTTCCAATGTGATTTTTCCTTCCTCATAAAGTTCTGGCAATATTTTTGGAACTGGAAGCTTGTCACCTATAAACTTCTTTAAGTATGAAACGTGGAAAATTGGGTGCACTTGAGAAGCTGCAGGAAGCTCCAGTTTGTATTCCATAGTATCTATCCTTTGCAAAACCTTGTAGGGACCATAATACTTTGGCAATAATTTATTATCCTTCTTAGATTGATTGCTGGACATTTGTTTATATGGTTATAGCCGTAGGAATACCCAATCACCTACATGAAAACTTCTTTCACTGCGATGTTAATTTGCCTACTGTTTCATTCTATTTTGTGCCAAGGTGAGGTTGTCGTTTAAGATTTGGAGAACTTGTTTATAATGCTCAATGTGATCTTCCACTGCTTTAACCTTAGACTTTTCTCTTAAATATGATGTGATTGATGGTGGATGATATCCATAAAGTGCCATAAATGGAGTCATTTTTGTTCCATTATGGAAGGAAGTGTTATACCACCATTCAACCAGAGGCAACCATTTGACCCATTGTGTTTGTTTATCAAATACAAAGCAACGAACATATCCTTCCAAACACTTGTTTACTATCCTAGTTTTCCCATTAGATTGAGGATGATAAGATGAGCTATAAAACTGAGTACTGAGACAAGAAAATAATTATGTCCAAAAAATTCCAATGAAAATGGGATCTCTATTACTTACAATAATATTTGGGTTTCTATGTAGCTATTTCATTGTTTCCATAAATGTAGTAGACACTGTACTCGGTTTAAATGGATGAGATAATGCACAAAAGTGTGCATACTTGGTAAGTTTTTCAGCTACCACCATGATAACATTTTTTCCTTCGGACTTGGTTAAACCTGTGATAAAATCCATTAAAACCTCCTCCCAACGTTGGCTTGGAATGGATAAAGGTTTTAATACTCTCAAGGTCTTAATTGTTTAAACTTTATTTTGTTGGCAAACCAAACATTCCGCCACAAAATTTTAAATATCCGATTTAAGTCCATCCCAAAAAAAATCCTTCTTAACCATGTAGTAGGATTTTAGAAATCCTGAGTGCCCTCATAAGAGAAAGGTGTGTAATTCCCTAAGGATCTTTTGTTTGAGTTTGGAATTATTACATAGGTATAACCAATCCTTGTACCATAACGAATCATTTTTCCAGCTTAATGTATTAGATGTACTGGGATCTTGTTGTATGTTTTGAATGAGTGCCCACACTTCCTCATCATTCTTCCATTCAACGCTTGCTTCGTTTATCCAATATGGTTGAATAATAGAAATGGCGCAAAGAAATGATTCCACATCCCCATCCTTTCTTGAGAGTGCAACTACCACAACATTTTTCTTCCCTTTTTTGTATATGATTTCAAAGTCATAACCCAACATATTTGTGACCCATTTTTACTGCTCTTCTGAAGATAATATTTGTTCTAAAAAGTATTTAAGTCTATCATGATTTGTTTTTATCTTGAATTGTCTTCCCATTAGGTAGGGTCGACATTTCTTAAGTGCATGTAGTATTGCCAACATTTCCTTCTCATAAATAGCTTTGTTTAAATACTTTCCTTTGATCGGGTGACTTTTGAAAGCAATGAGTCTTTCTTCTTGCATTAAAACACCACAAATTCTGTTTCTCGAGGCATCACATTCCACAATAAAGGTTTTTTTGAAGTCTGGTGTAGCTAAGACTGGTGATTGGCACATTGCCTCTTGAAGATGTTCAAAGGCTTTTGTTGCTTCCGGAGTCCATGAAAATGCATCTTTCCTCAGTAATTTTGTTAGAGGTGCTTCTATTCTCCCATAATTCTTAAGAAACTTGCGCTAATACCATGTCAAAGTGATAAATCCTCCTAGATGCTTTATGGATGTGGGGATTTTCCATTCCTTAATTGTTTTAGTTTTTCTAGGGTCTACCTTAACACCTTCATGAGATACATTATGACCTAGATAATCCACCTCTTGTACTCCAAAGAAACATTTGGAGATTTTTGCATGTAATTGTTTCTCCTCCAATAGTTTGAGCACCATGTCAACATGTTGGACATGATCCTTCCAAGACTTGTTGTATATTAGTATATCATCAAAAAATACTAACACAAATTTTCTAATGAAGGGTTTGAAAATGGAATTCATTAAACGTTTAAATATAGAAGGTGTATTAGTAAGGCCAAAAGGCATGACAAAAAATTCATAATGGTTGTCATGAGTTCTAAATGTTGTTTATGGAATGTCTTAAGTATTCATTCTGATTTGATGATATCTTGAATGAATATCCAACTTGGTGAAGTAAATTGCTCCATGCAATTCATCCAATAAATCATAAATGACAGAAATGGGAAATTTATCTTTAATAGTGATCTTGTTGATCTCCCTATAATCTAGACACATGTGCCATGATCCATCCTTCTTGTGAACCAACACTAATGGAGCAGAGAATGAAATTTGACTAGGTTGAATTATACCAGCCTCTATCATTTCTGCAACCATACGTTCAATTTCACTCTTTTGTACATAGGGATATATGTAAGGCCTAATGTTTCAAGGAACACTTCCTAGAATCAACTTAATAGTATGATCATGATCACGAATAGGTGGGTGGCCTTTGGGAGTCTCAAATACCTTGGAATGACTATGTAAGACTTTTTGGAGATCTGGAGAAATGGATGGTTTCAATGTGGGAACCTCTGGTGAACATAATTCTGTAATTATGCCTCATTGTTCTTTCTTTAGAAGCTTTGTCATTCCGTTAGAGCTGATTATCCTTCCTGGTTTCCCTGCGATACCCCTTAATTCAGCTTCTTTTTCTTCTGAAGAAAATTTCATGAAAATTTCTTCAAAATTAAAAGCTATTGTACCCAGGGATTGTAGCCATAGGAATCCTAGTACAACATCAGCACCACACAATGGAATGGAAAGCATTGGGCTATTCAATACATATTCTCCCATGGATAGCTTGAAATTATGGCACTTTCGTGAGCAAATGGTTTCTCCACTTGCAACAATCACTTGACACTCTAGTGCTGGATATAGGAACATTTCAATTCCTTGGCTATCTTACAATGAGAAAAATTACGGGTACTTCCCAAATCAATCAACACTATTACCTTTTTCTTCTTGATATGCACTTCTATCTTGATAGTTTGAAGAGTGGTAATTCCAGCCAATGCATTACATGATATGATTGGATTCATTTCTTCTTTTTCTAGGGTTTGTTCCTGGTGTATATCCTCTTCTTTTTACGTTTCTTGTTCCTTTTATTCCTCCTCTTCACAATATATGTAAAATAATTTATTGTCGGCACACTTATGACCTTTAGTGTATTTGCTATCACAACTGTAACAAAGCCCTTTTTCTATTTTTTCTTCCAATTGTTTTGTTGTCAGCCATGTAGCTTGTGGATGGGTAGGGACAACAACACTTCCATATTTATGATTGTCAGTGGTAGTCTTCCTTGTTGCCATAATTTTTCTTCCATTTTTCTTGCCAACCTAAATGCCTTATCCAATGAATCTGGTTCCCAAAAATGAGCCTCATGTTGGATGTTATCTTTTAAAGTCCCTATGAACACATCAATCCTATGCTCCTCTGGAATATCTTTTACTCTTATATTCAATTTTTGGAAGTCCTCAATGTGCTCCATCATTGAACCCTTTTTTTTGAGATTTATCAATTGGTTAAAAAACGTGTTTCTTTTTGTATCCTCATAATGTGCTATCATTTCATCTGTAAGAATAGCCAAAGTGACAAATTTGTTTATGAGAGAAAAGCCATCGATACTATACAAACTGATTTGGTTCCAAATATAAAGTTGCAATGCATACCTTTTGTGTGTTTTGCACATTATGCAGATCGAAAAATTGCTCCATCTCTAGTATCCATGTTTCGACATCCTTGCCATCAAGCTTCCTCATATCGATCTTTGGAACATGGTGATTCTTCGATCCAACATTAGAGTCTATGAAATCATGATTAACATTTATTTTTTTCTCATCATGAGTTTCCTTTACTACCCTTTCTCCATTAGTAAGCATTTCTTGTAGAAACTTTGTGAAATCTCTCTTCAAATTTGTCTTCAAATCTTCCATGCCTTTCTTTAAATCATCCATCTTAGCTTCCACATCATCCATCTTAGTTTCCATGCCATCCATATTAGATTACACATCACTCATATTAGCTTCTACACCTTTATTTAAACCATCCATCTTAGCTTCTCATAATTTTGGTGTAGTGAAATTTGTTACACTTGGTCTCGTAATCTTGATATATCGTGTTAAATTTCTTTATCTTCTTCATGAGTCATGCTAGAGCTTTCAGGTTGCTTACTAAGTGTTTCCATTTTCCTTCTTCGAGGAATCAATTACTGATAATAATTCTTCACTATGCCCTTTGAACCCCTTCAAACCAATCTCTCAAACCAAGCTTATGCAAAAATTTAAAACAAAATACACACCTGTTTTCACTTTGTAGGAGCTCGAAATTGAATCTGATGAATCTCTATAATTGTGGATCTCCAAGGTTTGAAATTTCTTCCTGTAGTAACCCTCTGAGTAATATTTCTAACCCCGCAAGTCAGATCAATATTAGATTCTCCAATGAAGAGTTATGCCTAATATCCTACGATGAACAAAGTATAGACTGTTTCAGTAGAGAGAATTTGTATGACATGTTGCAGATCACTGTTTCAACCTTAGGTTCTAAAAATGATACCCACAAATCTACAGTCCATCCTCTTTTTGTAACTTCTTATGAAAATTGAATATAATGCTCAGAGCGAATGTTATGACAATTTTCCCAAGGTAGCATGTTTGGAGTGTAATTCGGGGGCCTGTAAAAACCTTAACTTCCTTAGATTATATCTCCGTAAATGTAGTGAGCCAAGATATGAAATTCGGGCTCACAGTTTAGACTGACTCTGTCTCAAATGGGTTTTTTTTTAGCTTCTGAAACTTTATAGCGAAAAAGTTATAGCGACAATTCCACGATGACCTGTTTGGAGCAGAGAAACGCTAGAATCCAAAGCTCTAATACCAAATGTTATGAAACCAACTCACAAAAAGAGAGAAAATATAGATCAACACCTTCGAAATAAGCCTCTTCGAGGAGGCAACCTCCTTTACATTACACAAATGAACAATTCTTAGATGATTCAAATGAAAAAGCCTTGTTTCTATATATAAGAGTCTAAGGGGCGACAATATAACCAAAGCCAACCTAACAATAATAATATAAAGGCACAAAAATAACAATAGTGGGATTTTATGGGGCACAATAATAACAATATGGGGACAATATGGGCACAACAATATCAATAAGGGATACAGTGACAATAGTAGTGGGGCAATCACTAGTATTATAGGGACCTAATAGTTGGCCACAATCAAGATCTGTATTATCATAATCAAGATCTACATTATGATGATCATTAAACTTGTTGTACAATAAGGACATGCAAAATGCTTACTTGTGCATTGTTTTTTGATGAATTTCTGGCTGCAATCAAGATCTGCATTACCATAATCATTAAACCCTCAAATCTAGATGAAATTTATGATTTAATCATATAAACCTTGAAATTTTTTACCCATAAGAACAAAAATCATCTTTAGTAAAAAAGAATAACTTTGTAGAGTCCAAATTCATACCCATGTACAAATGGCCAAAATCTCCATGCCCAATGACCTTGCCCTTCCTCCATCTAATCATTGATACTCTCCTAAGGTGTTTCCCATGCAAACTCCATCTACGGATCGAATCCCTTGAAATACATAGATCACCTTGATGGTCTTCCTTCTTCTGGCATTTCCACGTAGATATCAACAAGGCAAAGAAAAATGCACTACTACAAACGTAGATATCAACAAGGCAAAGAAAAATGCACTACTACAATGTGAAGTTGTAATCTGTGAATATTTTATTTGAACCAAGTGATAAACTGGAAATGAAAAAGAAAAGAAATATTTATAATGGAAAAAATGAAAGAAACATTTATTTTATAAAAAAATATATATAAACTGCAATTGGGTAAAATGTTTTATTCTTAAAAAGAATTTGTTATTTTCCCACACTAAATTAAAAAGAAGAAGAAGTTAAAAATGATATTGGGGTTAAAAAGGATATTGGGATGAGTGTAAACATTTATATATGGTCTCAATTAATAATAAAAAGTTAAATTAATAAAAATAATAAAATTCAAAATGTTATATTTTGATTTTGTTATTAACTTCTGAATAGGATTTGTTACAATACCATGGGCCAATACCATGGCTTATCAATGCTACAACTCCAAAAACCATAAGTTATTTCACAATCAAAATATTTCCATGCATATTCACCCTCGCCTTATGGTAGATATTATTAGCTTGTAAAAAATAACCTTTGTTACAATACCATGGGTCAATACCATGGATTATGAATACCACATGCCCAAAAAACATAAATTATTTCACAATCAAAATATTTTATAATAATATGACAATAATATTAACAATGGATATTCACCCTCACTTTACCATGGATATTAACTTGTAAATTGTCTTTGTTACAATACCATGGGATAATACCATGGCTTACGAATACCACATGCCAAAAAATCATAAGTTATTTCATAGTAAAAATATTTTATTTTCATTTAATTTTACAACATTTTTTTAATTGAATCTAAAAGGGAAAATGTTACAATTTGAGATATATCTAAACCCTCTATCCTCATGACTACAAAAAATATTCCCATAGAAATTAAATTAAGGTTTTAATAAAATTAAGCTAAGATGGATTTATGCCAGTTATTTATCTATATATATCTATATCTATATATATATATATATATCTATATATATAGATATATATATATATATATATATATATATATATATATATATATATATATATATAGATAGATATAAATCTTAGCTAAGGATCCAACGGATGAGAGAAAGAAAATTGACTAATTATAATAGATTAAATATAGTGCATGATTTTTTAAAGTTTTCCACTATTTCATTTTCTTTGACATGATTGATCCAAAATATAGGTTTAATATTTTACAACCAATTAAGTTTTTAATTTAGATAATTTCTTAAACATGATAAAATGTGATCAAATTTAAGAGAGACTTGGGGAGAGACCAGAGAGTGGGAGAGAGATAGTGAAAAAGTTGGAGGGTAGAGAGAGCGAGAGAAAGATAGAGTGATTGGGGGGAGAGAGAGTGAGGTGTGAGAGAGTGACCGAGAGGAAGGAAGAGAGAGAGAGAGAGAGAGAGAGAGAGAGAGAGTTGGAGTGGTAGAGAGAAGGAGGAAAGAACAAAGACATAGAGAGATAGAGGTGGGGAGAGATAGGAGTGGGAACAAAGAGCTGGAGAGAGAGTGAGGAAGAGAGGAGAGGATGGAAGAGAAAGAATAGGAGATGATAAAGATAGGGAGAGAAGGAAAAGGGAGAGAGATGGATACATGTAGATAGAGAAGGATAGGGATGGGGGAGATAGTGATAGAGTTGGACGGAAGAGAGATAGAGAGAGAGAGAGAGAGAGTGGTTTGGGGGGGGAGATAGAAGGAGGTGGGAGATAAGGGATAAAGAGGAATGGATATAGAGATGGGGAGAGAGATGGAATTGGAGGGGGTAGGAGAACAAGAAAAACATAAGGGGATAAAAGTGGAGTGAGAGAGGGGGTGACAAGGGAGTCATGAAGATAGAGTGAGGGAGAGAGGCGAGTGGGAGGGAATAAAGAGAAGGATGTAGATAGAGAGAGAGAGAAGGGGAAGAGAGAGATAAACAAGGAAGGAGAAGAGAGGGAGAGAGAGTGTGTGTATGTTTGGGTGTGGGATAGAGAGAGGGAATAACAAAGAGACACAAATACAAATATAGATATTATATAGTATTATATAACCAACCTAGATCCATATTAACCCTATAACTATCAAGTGCCGAGAAGGATCCAATCTCTCGAGGTGCAAACATTTTCTCAAGTTTCGCACTAGAATTTTTTTTTTACACCTTGAGAGATTGGATCCCCCTCAGTGCTTGATAGATCTGGGATTAAGATGGATCTAGGTTGGCTAATATGAAATTAAAGTAGCTTTTCTTTGATATTCTAGTCTTAAAAATTAAAATGTCTCTTCAAATTAATTTCAAATTGGAGCTAGATCCAATTAGATTCAATGAATAGATTTTTAAAAAATAAATAAAATAATTTTTTATTAAAAAATATATTTTTGAAAATACAGATTATTAGAGATAAATAATGCAAAGTTGGCTCACCTATACACCATGTTAGGATGAAGAAGCGTTGAAAGAAGGATAACCTTTCAACCAATCTTTAACAACCTTTCGATCCCCTATCAATTGTAAGTTTAGATTTCTTGACACAATTAAGATGACTAACATAAAAAATTGATTCATATAATTGTAGTACTTGTTAGGTAGTTGTATTTTTTTTCTTAGACTAAATTAGGCATTGATGTTAGACACTTTTAGTTGTATTACTTATTAGCTTCTAACATATTTTAAGCTGCGACTAAATTAGTGATTTATGTTAGTCGTTTTTAGTTTGGTCACTTAATATTGCTCATATTTTGTAGCATTTCACTTAGAAAAGCTATGGTGACTAAGTCTTTTAGTCACCTAGTCACTAATTTCTCATTTTCTAACAGTGACGTCATTGAATACAAAACAAAAAAACAAATTCATTCTAGTCTCTACTTAAATTCAAGCTAGCTAGAGACGAGAGTTAAATCACTTCTAGGACTGAAACCAAAACACCAGTGCCATACAAAGACTCCCTCAAAATCATGCATGAGGCATTGACCTATGGGGCAGGGGGGGGACCATAGAAGTTGTTAGAATTTGTAGCCACAAATTGCTGACATGTGAATGACACAAGTGTGGGTTCTAGTTATACCTCTAGGCATTAAAGAACCACACATCATGAAATTAAGCTTAGGACATGGAGGTGAAAAAACAATAGAAAAAAAATCTCAGATAAAAAGAGAAAGTAATCTATACCAGAATTAAGAAATTCTCACTTGTATATGGATGAGGTCGGTTGACCTATTCATGGAATCCAAAATATGTGGACTCCCAACTACAATGAAAAAAAAAACATAAATTTATATATTAATTATTGTGATTTTGCTATAAGGGATTTTGAATAAGAAAAGATAACAAGGAGTAATATTAATTACCCTATCGTTGATGGGTTTGAAACTCATGGAGAGAAAACCCAGGTATAAACCCATTTTTTTGGGAAACCTACGCAATATATTTAACCCCACGCTCAACATAACTACCTACAGGGAAGAAAGGCATCCACGTTATGGGAAACCCATTAGCTGGATGACCTGGAATCACAAGAATAAATAAGAGAAAAATTGGTGAAGCTAACATAAGTGACTTGAGAGATAAAAATGGAGCCATACTATAAATAAATTTGTATTTATCCCCTCTTGCCGATTATAGGGCCAAGAAACAAAAATTAATTTGTGAGGATTGTATGAGAACCAAGCTTGAACACTGCATCTCCAATTTGATGGCTAGATATAGGTCCAAACTGAAACAACCGAAGTAATAAGAAGAAATAAATCATGGAGGGGTATGCTTTCGTGATTTAGGATGAAAGAACTATAAGGAATGAAACAAAAACAAAAGAAAATCTTCAAATATTGACAGCTACTAGTCTCGAGGTTATCTTGAAATTTTGGTATCAACATTTGCAAAGATCTAATGTAGATGGGTGTTGTGTGGGCACATCGAGGTGTGACAACAACAATGGAACTTGCTAGAAGGAAATGAGACATTGAGGGAAACCAATGAAAGTGTAGGGTTTCTTCTACCCATTTCCACCCTAAGATTCATGACAAAGAATCCCCATCATCCACCCTTCGTAGTACAAGAGCAATGTGACTTTCACATGGTCACCACATAACTAATGAACCTGGGGTGGACAACTAACCCATGGTACATTTCATGGAAACTTGGAAACCTTTGGATTTAATGATATACCTAAGTCAATTAAATCACTAGCGGATTGGATTATGGAACTTTTCCAAAGAGTTCCATATAGTGTTATGAAAACACATTACAAGCGCCTGAGTATGAAAATAATAATACATATATCAAATCAATGATAGTATGTAAAACTATTAAATCAATGGTAATAAAGGGTGATCCCACTTCCTAGTTAGAGGATTAAATGAATCCACTCTCTAACAATAAACATAATGTGTGTGGGACATAAGTTTTGTATCATTTTTAGTGAGCTTAGTCATAAGGGTAATGTGATTTAAAACATGAAGGTGTGTAGAAATTAAACTAAGTGTCACAAATGAATAGAGAGTACTCACTTAGCAATTATAAGAAAGTTTAACAAAAATCATATGATAAATTAGGTGTAGGGAAATATCTTTTTTGGATATTTCAGTTTCATGTATGCATTTCCTAGGAAAAGGGGCATTCATGTTTTCCATGTGTTAAATGTGGTTGCGCATAAATTAATTAAATATGGAAAAAAAATAGATTACTCGACTATACTTAGGGCCATGAAAGATGGTATCAGAACCCAGTTTCAACATTGGGCTTGCAAGGAACCATCACGGTAAAATAAAATATCTACAAAAAAGTAAGTATGGAATATTGATAGGAGGTTGTATTATCTTATAAGGTAATTGATTGAAGCATACCACTAAAAGATAACAGAGGATTCCCATCTAGCCATAACATTCAGGAATAATTATATGTGGAATTGGCTAATGGAAGTACCCCACAATCCCCTCACTTTATGAATGTCATATGGAATTTTCAACAAGGGTTGACTTATCTCGCAAACAATAATTAATGTATGTTAAAGGTTAGCGAGGAAAAAGAGAGGATGATAAGAGAATTGAATGAAAAGTCTAGCCATAGAAACATAGAACTATAAGGGTGGAAGAGGAAGAAAGTGGAAACAAAATCAAAGAACTTTGAAATTTGAGGTGAATCAAATAGGACATATCCAAAATCACAGAAAGAAAAGAAGAAAATGGAGTTACAAGGAGATTTTAGGAAAATCAAATCCCCTATATTTGATACAGAAAACGATGAAGTTTGGGATGCTTGGCTTCTTAACATGATAAAATATTCTTAGTTACATGAGTACAAGATTAATTTTAAGTCTAGACTAGTTATTTACCAGTTGCAGGTAAAAGCTAATCTTTGGTGGGAAGAGGCCATAAGTGTACACCTGTTGGAGGAGAAGACAGTCTCTTGGGAGGAATTTGAAAAACAGTTTAAGTCTCAATACCAGAGTGAGTAATATGACGATGATCATGCCAAGGAGTTCCATGATTTAAGACTGGGACAATTAACTATGGATGCATTTGTAGCAAAATTTACAAAATTATTATGATATGTTCCCTAAATTAAAGACGAGAAAGCCAAGGTACAATGATTTTTTAACTGTTTACCAAACCCTTACAAAGAATGGATTGAGTTTGACAATCCAAAGTCAATGGATGACGCAATAAGAAAAACCACACTTTTCTACTAGCAGTTCAAGAATAGAGGTGAAGGCTTAGAACCATGGCATGGTAGGGAAAAAATAAATTTTGTAATGAGTACAAAAATACAGAAAACTCATTATCTTAATAATTTTAGAAAGGATCATAAAAATAATAAATTCAACAACGGAAATGTAAATCAATTTGTCGAACCTCATACTGGGTCAAAACCCATGGAACAAAATAACAAAAAGAGTAGTGGGTTAAGGAAAGGGAATCTTTGAAGTGTTCGGGGGGGGGGGGTAATGAACCACACTTATTAATATATTGTCTTCATAATCCATTACCTATTCAGAATATTTGAGTAATCCACAAAGAAATAACTCTGAATGATGTTTCCAGGAATATTTCCAAGATCAGGACGACACTAAAAGATAGATAGACTGAGCATCAATCTACCATGATTGAGATTGGAGGTACCTTTTTTAACCAACATGTTTCTATTTTAATTGATGTAGGGGCTAGTTTAAGTTACATTAATCCCCGAATTGTGTAAAAATGTAACTTTAAATTTGAAAAATTCAAGAATGCATGGTTGGTCCAGTTAGCAAGTGATACCAAAAGAAATGTGACCAGTCAAATAAGACAGTGTTTCATTGACTTAAATGGTTATCCAACATAAGTAGATTTAAATTTTCTTTCTTTAGGATCTTATGATATTAGATATAATACTTTTGTGATCCATAATGTAGAAGAAAGTCTTTTGGATTAATTAAATTGATAGGATATTGTCGACATTTCAAACCAACTAATGTGGTTCATTGTTCGGACTAGGTGAGAAATCCATCGATGAGAAGGAATAAATAGTAAGGATGTAACATTGTCGAGAAATAGTCGTTAGAAACTAGCTGTTGGTGAATTAGTTAATAGGTAAAGAAATTAATTATTAGGCAGTTAGTGGTAAGGATTTATTTCATTAAAATATTATATGTTTAGGTAAAAAATAATTGTTAAGAGATAATTAAAAATAAAATATTGAATTTTAATATTATTGAATTAATGTAAAGAAGTTATTTATTAATAAATTATATCATTTTATTTGTTAGAGGTTGACCAATTAGAAAACTATTTGTTAAGAATCTAGAAAAAAATTCACCAATGTAATCAAATAATTCTTAATTTATTAAAACTAAGTTTATATTATTCAACTTAAAGGATAATAGGAAAAGTACTACTAGAAATTTTATAATGTTATTCCAATAACAATAATAATAATAACAACAAATATATATATGAAAAAATGGGGGATCAAGGTAGAAAACAAAAGAGAGGAAGGCAGAAAGAGAAAGAGGAGGAGACGAGAAAAGAAGGGAATGATGAGTTAGGATGAGAGATTTGGAATCCAGCTCTTACTCAATTTCCATTCATCATCCCTATTGAGATATTTGGCATTCCTTTCTATCTCAATCTCCTCTCTAAGATTCCCTTGGTGGAAGTGGTTGACCTTCGCAATGAGTTTGGATTCTTCAATTCATTCATGGTGCTTTGATTTTTATGCATGCTAGGCTAAAGCTGATGAGTGGGAACGATTTTCTCTAATGTCTGCAACATGCTCATTGACTCTCTGCTTAAGAGATCTACCTATTTCTCAAATGTAGTGGGTCCCACAGGAGCAGGGAACAAGGTAGATCCCTTTTGAGTCCTTAGTATCAATAGGGTCTTAACAGATCTAAGAGAAATCTTAATTGTATTGAGAGGTTTGAATGAACAAGTGACATTAATCTTATTGAGGATATGGGTAATCCTATCTATGGTTACCTGGATATACTGGAGATGAACCTAAGAGATATCACAAGTAGGTTTATCTCTAGGCTGTTTGCAGGCTTTATGAAAGGCCTTGAGGCCTTGAGATCTACTATACCCATTATTTCTAAATAGTTCAAGGGGATGAGATTTCTCCTTTTCAAGGTGGCTATCGTCAAATATTGTTAGATCACAGGTAGCGAGATTTCTAACAACCCCAAATTTCTGAGTCGAGAAATGATGAGAACTTGCATGTAGGTACTCTTCCATGTGAGTCTTTTTTCGATAGACTTGGTGACAAATGGAACTGTGACTCATCCTTGAAAGGAGAATGTCGAGAAAGGGAAGGCGACCATCCACATCCACTTTCATCATGAACTTGATGGAGTGAGATTGAGAGTTAAGGTGGTTAAGGAACAGGTCGAGGTTCTCCTTTCCATGAGGCTAGATGACAAACGTATCATCAACGAACCTCTTCCATTTTTTAGGGCGAAATTAAGTAGTGGCTAAGGTCTTGGTCTCAAAATATTCCATAAATAGGTTGACATCAATAGGGGAAATAGGGGAGCCCATCGTAACACCGCAGTTTTGTTCATAAAACTCACCTTAGAAACTAAAGAAGGTTGACGTGAGGTAGATGCCAACTAACTTGGAAGTTCCTTTTTTAATGATGTTATTAATGTTATAAATGGCTTCTTGGATGGGGATTTTGGTGTACAAGAGACAACATCAAAACTAACTAGCAAATCATCGGGTTCCAATTGTATATCTCTCCACTATTAAATAAAAGACGAAGAGTCTTTAAGAAAAGAATCAGTGAAACCAACAAGAGGCTTAAGCTTCTGAGCTAAGAATTTAGCAAGAATATAGGTGGGACCACCTATTTTGTTAATAATAGGTCTTAGGGGGGTCCCAAATTTATGAATCTTCGGGAGGCCATAGATCCTAGGGATGAGGGGATTGATTTCAATCAGCTTACGGGAAAGAGGATTAAGAGACGGATCCGACTTAATGGTGGCTGCTACCTCCTTAGAGATATACTTAAGGGGATTCTTCTTAAGTTTCATATAACTCCCATAGTTAGATAAATGGTCTAACATTTTGTGGACATAATAAGACTTATCAAGAATGACAATAGCTCCACCTTTGTCTGCTCTAAGGACCACAATGTCAGGGTTGTCCCTTAGGAATTTAAGGGCAAGAAACTCAACCTTGTTGAATTTTTTCTTAGGAGGTTTAGCCTTCCTAAGAACAATAACACAATATTGCCTGACAAATTCCTTAACATTATCTAGAAGGTCCTTAATACCATACTCAATGCTACAAATAATTTCATCAATTGGAATCTTGTTCACGGCAAGGGTAAAATTGAGACCTTTATTAAGAATAGTAAAGACAAAAGGATCAAAGATCCTTCTCGAAAGATTAATAACATTCTTAAAACCTAAAATAGAATTATTATTATTCTTCTTATTATTATTATCATCATCATCATCATCAACATCAATGTTGTTGTTATTATTATTAAATTCCAAAATAGATCTTTTATTATTATTATAAAATGGAGCTATGTTATTTCTATTATTAATAAAGTTCTTCTTCCTAAATTTAAACAAGTCAAAAGAATATCCATTAACTTTATTATTAACATTATTCTTGTTATAATGTCCATTATTTATTTCATGAATGGATTTATTAAAAGTGACATTGTTTTTAATATTATGGATGTTAATAGCTATATTTTCACTGCAATTATCAGACCTAGAACTAGGAGTGCTATTAAAACCAAAAAAGCCAACGGAAACGGATTTTGAAGGGGGAAGTGAGCTAGAACGGGAAGGGGGGTGCGATAGCAAAAGATGAGAAATGGTTCTGGATGCCAACGGAGTCAAATCATGAGTGGGAAAATAGATATCAAAGGGAGAAGGGAGTTCGAATAGGGAGGGGGTGTGATAGCAAAAGAGGAGGATGGGTTCCAAATGGGAGAGAGAGGGGAGCGTGCCAAACCTGAAACAGGGAGTGGAGTTAATGATAGTGTTGAAGGAGTTGTAGTCAATGGATTCAAAATGGGGGAGGAGGGGATCCGCAAAGAGGGTGATGAGTCAAGGAGGTCGAGGGGAAAGGTAGATGATAGATCGGAGTTAAAGTCAGGGGTGGCAGGCTGGTTTAACATGAATGAAACAAAAAGTCCACCTACAGGTGAATTTGAGGAATTTCCACTGGATGAAACACTCTTATCGACACTGATTACCACCCTCTCAACTTCTAATTCTACCAAATTTTCAATGGGAAATCAATGAACAGAGGAACTATTTCTTGGGATGAGGGACATATGAAATACGATGGTGCTGACGACCGAGAAAAGTAGGAAGGTGGAGATTGATAGCGAACCCAGTCATTTATAGCTGCAATTTGTTCTTTATTGATGACACTAGAAAGCTGGCTCGGTGGTGGATCTGAGAAATTTGAGGCAGTTTCAGAAATATAAGATCGCTTTCCACCATTTAGTAAACTAACAAACTTAGCCGAATGTTTGTTATTGGAGTTCACCTCGAGACACATGGCGTTGGGAGTAGAACCTCCATCAATTACTTCTAGAGAAAATCCAGACCCCATTTTCCAGATCTATATGGAGATCAAATTGCTTGCGGGAAAGCTGATCTAGATTTCGACATAATAAACAAATCTCAAATCTAATGAGATCCATACTACATTTAAGAAAAATATGATTGTTTTTAGAATTATTAAGAATATGGGAAATACAGGCAAATACTAGAATCAATGATGCATCCCTACATCTTTTGAGAAACATAAGATCAAATTTCTTATTGGAGACCTACAGTCGGGCTCATTCAAATTTTTGAGCATTATTAGCCATTTCCCCTCCATGTCTGGTAATCATGTTAGATCTAAGAATTTTGTGATCAATAATGTAGAAGAAATTATTTCGGATTAATCACATTGATAGGATTTGGTCAACATTTCAAGCCAACTAATGTGGCTCATCATCAGGACTAGGTGAGAAATCTATTGATTAGAAGAAATAAATAGCAAGGATGCAACATTGCCTAGAAATAGCCGTTAAAAACTAGATGTTGGTGAATAAGTTAATAGGTAAAGAAATTAATTATTAGGGAGTTCGTGGAAAGGATTTATTTCATTAAAATATTCTATGTTTAGTTAAAAAGTGGATGCTAAGGGATAATTAAAAATCAAATATTGAATTTTAATATGATCGAATTAATGTAAAGAAGTTATTTATTAATAAATTTTATCATTTTATTTGTTAGAGGTTGACCAATTACAAAAGTAGTTGTTAAGAATCTATTTTTCCCAATATAATCAAATAATTCTTAATTTATTAAAATTATGTTTATATTATTCAAATTTAAAGATAATAAGAAAAATACTACTATAAATTTTATAATGTTATGCGAAAAAAATTAAATAATAATAATAATAGTAATAATAATAATAATAATAATAATAATAATAATAATAATAATAATAATAATAATAATAATAATAATAATAATAATATATGAAAAGAAAGGGGGGGGGGGGTGAAGGCAAAAAACAAAAGAGAGAAATCGAGAGAGAAAAAGAGGAGAGGGGAAAAGAATGTAATGGCATGCCTTTCAATCCCAATCGCCTCTGTAAGATCATTGATCCTTATGCCTTTAGTCTTCTTAATAAAGGTCTCAATTTTTCCCTTGACCTAAACAATATTCTTACTAATGACATTATGTGTAGCATTGATTTTGGTATAAAGGACCTTCTAGATAATGTTAAGGAAGTTGTCAGGCAAGATTGTGTTGTTGTTCTTAGGAAGGCAAAACCTCCTAAGAAAAAGCTCAGCAAGGTTGAGTTTCTTACCCTTAAATCTCTAAGGGATGACCTTGACATTGTTATCCTTATAGCAGATAAGGGTGGCGTTGTTTTCATTCTTGATAAGTCTCATTATGTCTACAAAATGTTAGACCATCTATCTAACAATGGGCGTTATATGAAACTTAAGAAGAATCCACTTAATTCTTTCTCTAAGGAGGTGTCAGCCGCTATTAAGTCAGTTCTGTCTCTTAATCCTCTTTCCGATAATCTCATTGAAAGTAATCCCCTCACCCCTAGGATGTATGGCCTGTCGAAGATTCATAAATCTGAGGTCCCCCTAAGACCTATTGTTAACACAATAGGTGGTTCCACTTATATTCTTGCTAAATTCTTTTCTTAGAAGCTTAAGCCTCTTCTTGGGCACATTGATTCTTTCGTTAAAGGCTCTGCCTCCTTTTTTCAAGAGTGGAGAGATATCAAATTGGAACCAAGTAATTTGCTGGTTAGTTTTGACATTGTCTCCTTGTCTCCTTGTACACCAAAATCCCCATGAAAGAAGCCATTGATATCATTAATCGCATCATTAACAAAGACACTGCAAGTTAGTTGGCATATGCCTCACCTTGACCTTCTTCAATTTCTAATGTGAGCTCTATGAACAAACCTGCGGTGTTTCGATGGCCTCCGCTCTTTCCCCTATTGTCGCCAACCTGTTTATAGAAGATTTTGAGACCAAGGCCTTAGCCACTGCTCAATTTCTCCCTAAAGAATGGAAGAGGTTTGTTGATGATACATGTGTCATATGGCATCATGGAAGGGAGAAGCTCAACCTGTTTCTTAACCACCTTAACTCTCAGTCTGACTCCAACAATTTCACGATGGAAGCGGAGGCGGATTCTTGCCTTCCCTTTCTCGACATTCTACTTTCAAGGATGAGTGATGGTTCCATTTGTTACCAATTCTATAGGAAAAAGACTCACATGGAACAATATCTCCACACCAGTTCTCATCCTTTCCTGGCTTAGAAATTCATTGTTCTTAGCACTCTCGCTACTCGTGCTCTAAGAATCTTTGACGATAGCCACCTTAAAAAGGAGAAATCCCATCTCCTTGAATTGTTTAGAAATAATGGGTATAACAGATCTCAAAGCCTCAAGGCCTTTCACAAAGCCTGCAAAGATCCTAGAGTTAAAGCTGCTCATGATGATCCTATCTCTAAGATTCTTCTCCCATATATCGAGGGAACCATAGATAGGATTTCCCATATCCTCAAGAATATTAATGTCGCTTCCTCATTCAAACCTCGCAATACAATTACAAATTCTCTTAGATCTATTGAATACCTTATTGATCCTAAGGATTCAAAAGGGGTCTACCTTATTCCATACTTCTGTGGGATCCCTTACATTGCAGAAATAGGTAGATCTATTAAGAAAATAATCAATTATCATACTGCAAATATTAGACAGAATCGCTCCCGCTCATCATCCTTAGCCAAGCATGCAAAAAAATCAAAGCACCATGTCTCCATTGAAGAATCCAAAGTCATCGCTAAGGTCGACCACTTCCACCATTGGAAGATTAGAGAGGCGATTGCGATTGAGATAGATTGGACTCCACCTCTCTCATTGTAACTCATCATTGCCTTCTTTTCCCCTCTCCTCCTCTTTCTCTTTCTGGTTTTCTCTCTTTCATTTTCTACCTTGATCCCCTTTTTTTCATATATATATGTATTGTTATTGTTATTATTATTATTATTAATTTTTATTTTTGCATAACATTATAATTTTTTTTTCTTATGATTCTTTAATTTGAATAATATAAACTTGATTTTAATAACTTAAGAATTATTCAATTACATTGGAAAAAAAATTAGATTCTTAACAACTAGTTTTCTAACTGGTCAACCTCTAACAAATAAAATGATACAATTTATTAATAATTAATTTCTTTACATATTGACTTATTCACCAACAACTAGTTTTTAACGACTATTTCTGGGCAATGTTACATCCTTACTATTTATTCCTTTTGATCGATGGATTTCTCACCTAGTCCTGAAGATGAAACACACTAGCTGGTTCAAAACGTCGACCAAATCCTATCAATGTGATTGATCTGAAAGACTTTCTTCAATCCTATGATATATTAATAGGAATCGACTAGTTATAGAAACAATGAGTTTTTATAAACTATTTAGAGAAAAATATAAGTTGTGTGAGTCAAGATGGAAAAATCAATTAACTACAGCAAAACCAGACCTGATATCAATCCAACGAATTTCAGTTTTACAACTGAAAAGGAATGCATGGAAATGATGTCAGATATACATGATGCAGGTAGAAATTAATACACTAAAAAAAAGAAAAGAAAAAATTAGATAATATGCGAGTCATCAGTGAATTCCAAGATGTTTTCTGAGAGGAAATCATAGGCTTACCTCCCCGAAGAGAGATAGATTTTTCCATCAACTTAGTACTAGGTGCCACCCCTGTGTCTAAAGCTCCTTACTGAATGAGTACAATAGAGCTACTAAAACTGAAAATCCAATTACAAGAAATGTTAGACAAAGGTTACATCAGGCGAAGTTTGTCACCATGGGGGCAACCTATACTATTTTTGAAGAAAAATGATGGAACATTTAGAATGTGCATCGATTATCGTAAATTTAATAAGATAATTGTAAAAAATAAATATCCTTTGCCCCTAATTGATGATCTTTTATATCAAGTGCGAAGAGCTAAGATATTGTAAAAGATTGATTTAAGGATCGATTATCACCATTTGAGGATAAAACATGAAGATATTCATAAGATAACTTTTAGAACAAGATATGGTCACTATGAGTTCGTAGTGTTTCCCGTTGGTCTCACTAATGCACGAGCAACCTTTATGTGTTTAATGAATAATGGAACTCACAAATAACTTGATAGGTTTTGGTTGGTATTCATAGATGATATTTTAGTGTATTCTAGAAATGAAGGAGAGCATAAATAACATCTGACATTAGGGGTACAAAATTTAAGAGAACATCAACTATATGCTAAACTCAGCAAATGTGAGTTTTACAAAGACAAAATAAAATATTCGGGTCACGTCATTTTCAAGGATGGATTGTTTGTTGATCCTCAAAAGGTTAGGACTATTATGAATTGACCCATACCTAAGCGTGTGTCAGCAATTTTCTCATTTATGCAGATCATAGAATATTATCGAATATTTATAGAGGGTTTCTCAAATTTGTCTTATCCCATTAGTTGCTTACAGAAGAAAGGAACAAAATTTGAATGGAAAGTCAAATGCCAAGAAATCTTTTACAAGTTAAAATGACTTATCCTAGTAGCTCCAATACTAAATATTTCTTATCCAAATAAGAAATGTATTGTTTGTACTGATGCATGTTTGTAATTCCTTGGGGGAGCATTGATGCAAGAAAATGTTGTAGTAGCCTATGAGTCTAGAAAACTAAAGACAAATGAGAAGAATTATATTGTATATGATTTAGAATTGGATGTAATGATCCATGCTCTAAGGATGTGGAGGTGTTTCCTTTTAGGAAAGAAATTTACTTCGGTGACATATCACATAAGCATGAAAATATTTTTTAAACCAACCTAATCTTAAGGCTAGATAATCAAGGTGGATAGATTTCTTCAGTGAGCTTCAATTTGATATTAAAAACATAAAAGGTAAAGAAAATAAAATAGTAGATGCCTTAAGTAGACACAAACATGTCTTATTGGCATTATCGGTGAGTAATATTGCTACAAATTTTGCATAGAAGACTAAAAATTCAATACAACAAGATCATAAACATCTATAATTTCAATAGAAATTAAGAAATTCTAGGATTCGTTGAAAATCATCCAAAATTTCTAACCTACATAAATAGATTTTATATAACCAATGTGAGCTCCTCTAAACAAATGATAGTAGATGAGTACCAAAAGAAACCATATTTAGGCCATTTTGGGTATCAAAAGATGATAACAACATTAAAGAAATAATTGTTTTGGTCAGGCATGAAAAAAGAAGAAGAAAAATGCTTAGAAAGATGTGTAGAATGCCAATAAGTAAAAGTGGAATACCAACACCCTACTAGATTCCTAAACCCATTGCCCATTCCTGATTGGAAATGGGAAGTAATTTCGTTGGATTTTATTAGAGGACTGCCAAGGAAAAAAGGACAACATTATTCCATCATGGCGGTGGTGCTCACTTTGAGTAAAGAAACACATTTTATACCGGTGTAGTCTACTTATGGAACAACACAAATTTCCAATATTTTCATGAAGGAAATTTTTAGAATACATGGATTATCGAACATCGTAGTGTCAGAGAGAGATGCTAAGTTCACCACTATGTTTTGGAAAGATCTGTTTGGGAGCATGGAAACTAAATTAAATTTCAGCACTGCATATCATCCTGAAAGGAATGATCATATATAAAGGACCAGTCACATCCTAGAGGATATTTTGCGCATGTACACCATGGACAGACCTGCTAAATTGGATGATTTTCTGTATTTAGTAGAATTCACATATAAAAATAGCTACCAAACTTCAATAAAAAGGAGTCCTTTTGAAGCTTTGTATGGAGAAAAATGTCATATACAACTTAGCTGGAGTCAACCTGATCCAGGATGGTTTTGCTTATAGATTTATAGAAAAGAATTGCGTATAAAGTTGCAGCTTAACTCATAAATGTGCACAATGAAAATGAGAAAAAAACACATGAAAATGCATAAAATAGAACACCAAGGCTTGATAACGGAGTTCGTCCAATTTGGACTATGTCTCCGGGCCCAGCTCAACAACGGGGAGGCCTTTCTTATTAAATGGCATGAATAAATAGAATTACATTCATCAGTATGTCCATAAAGATGCTTATACCTCCAATTTGTCTGATGGCTATGAAATGAATGCTTGAGATGGAGTGGCGTGCAACACCAAGCTTCCTACAACAATAACAAGGGTTGGAGTCCTTAAACTGTTCAAAACAGATCAATAATTACTCTCATATTCCAACAAACAGCGTGCTGCCACCGTAAAGATGCCTCTTCTCACTCTTTCCAACGATCCTCTTTTATAATGGATTCTAAGATAGGATCCCATCCCAATCGGGGCTTTTCTAGCTCTTAACAAACGCTGGTAGAGTGGAAGAATCGGCAGGTGCAACTACCTCTCAAAGATGGTCTTTTATTTTTGAAATGATAAAGCTTCAAAATGCTGAAAAACATTGCAAATCTGCCCAAAAACCATATACCCGGACCTCAAAAACCATGAAATCAGGCTTATTTTTCCTATCGGGTCCATGTTGAGGTTGCAAATTGGCATATAGGGGTGTCTTCGTCCTAGTTGTCGGGAATGACCGACCGCAGACTGCTGATCACTAATATCGGTGTCAGCTAATCGCGTTGGCATACCCCACATATGTTGCCCCAGTTGACCGATAAGGGTTCTGCTGATCCGGCTAATCACCGATCGCACTTATATATATATATATATATATATATATATATATATATATATATATATATATATATATATATATATATATATATATATATATATATATATATATATATATATATATATATATATATATATCTATATGACCGTCGATTGCGATTACCTCCGATTCGCTGATCCAATCTAATTGGAGATCAGTGATCCGGGGTTCCATGGCCCAAAGCTTGAGTCTACCCACATGAAACCTCCGATTGTGATTTCACCTTAAGGCTTAAAACTCCTTTTTCAAAGGAAATTCCTCATTTTCTTAAGGACTAAAGCATCCTTCTTCAGGCGATAACTTCATCATCCAGACTCGGATTGAAGTACCGTTTGCACCGTTGGAATCAAGAAGATGAGATCTATATTTTTATCCTGAGTTGAATTCATTATTATCACTTTGATTTCTAGGTTTCCATGCCATTGTATCTGAAGATCCACTTGGATCAATCCTCCCCATTGAGGAGCTTTTGGACAGCCAAAATCTTTTCATTAGTCAATTGGCAAGTGAGGGTACTGTGCCCTCACTTTTTCTTTCTCTAGCCATCTAGCCTTGCTGGGATGCATTCCCTTGAATCCAACTCGAAGGTACTCTACATCTCCTCACGGTGAAGTCCTGGTTCTTCTATCGGGGATGATGTCTTCGGGCAACTCATCGAGATATTCTGGTGCAAAATGATTGATGGTAGGAACGGTGCCCACCTCGTCAGTGTCCATGTTCAAAGGTGGTTCATATAGCTTCAGGTTCTGCACATTCACTACTGAGTACATCTGCAAATATGTTGGCAAGTCAAGATGAAAGACATTGTCCCCAATCTTATCCAGTATGATGAATGGTCCATATCGGATTGGCCGCAACTTCTTTCCTTCTCCCTTCATCATGTCTTTGTTGATGTGGAACCAAACCTTGTCGCCCACATGGAATTTATGGTCGACCCAGTGTTTATCATGTCGAACCTTGTAACTGGATTAACACTTTTCCAACTGCTCTTGCACTTCTTGGAAAATCATTTGGATTTGCTGAATGAAATGGTGAGATTTTTCTTTATCATTACATCCATTGGAGCCATCCTCCCTTCCAAAGACCATGTATAAAGTCCTTTGGCAAGTAGCCAAAGCATGTCTTGAATGGTGAATACTATGTTGGCGAATGCACTGCTCGGTTATAGGAATGTTCTATATAGGGGAGATGTTCATCCCACAACATGGGATGCTTCCCACAATAGCCTCTTAATAGGTGTACCACGGTATGTTTAAAAACCTCTATCTTCCCATCGATTTGCGGGTGAAATGCCATGCTTCTTTTTAGTTTGTTGTCCATCATTCTCCACAAGCTGGTCCAGAACTCCCCAAGGAAGAGAGAGTCTCAATCCAACACAATTGATGTGAGTAATAGAAAGTGAACCCAAACATACTGAAAGAAAAGAGAAGCAGTCTGCTCTGCAGTAATCTTCCTTTTACAAGGCATAAGAATACACATTTTGCTAAACCACTCAATGATGACATACAAATAGTCATGACCCTTGCTAGACAAAGGTAGACCTCTTACAAAGTCCATTGACACACTTTCCCATGGATGACTCGGAATAGGGAGTGGTGTGTATACCCCAATTTTTCTATTAGAGGGCTTTGAAATAGAAAACATCACACAACCCTTTACATTGCGAGTCACAATGTTTTTCATATGAGGCCAAAAAAAAAATCATTGTACATGAGATAAAGTCTTTTTGACACCAAAGTGTCTAGATGCAAGAGAGGTGTGGGACTATCGAATTACATGCACTCTTTCTCCTGTGGGAATACACAATTTACCAATGTGATACAACAATTTCCTCTGCAAGTGATAGTTGTCCACCTGTGAACCATGTGTTAGTTTTGCATAAACCTCCTTAAAGTCATCATCATTAGGATATTTTTCAAGATAAATTTCAAAGGACAATGAAGCATTATGCAAAATAATGGAAGCAAAAGCAGGAGGGAGAGATAACATATCACCCACTTTATCGCTAGTGCACTTTTTATACTTTATTACCAAATGAAACTGTTGAAGAAAGCCCATCCACTTGAAATGTCGAGTTTGCTGCAACTTGGTTTGTGACTGAAGGTACTGCAAGGGCTGATGATCGATGATGGTCTTCTTGCCAATCAAGTAGTGTTTCCACTTTTTCACACTCTTCACAGAGGCATAAAGCTCCTTGTCATAAGTGGGATAGTTTATCACAGCTTGATAAAACTTCTCAGAATGGTAATAGATTGGCTTCTTTTGCTGCATCAGTACAGCTCCCATGGCATAACCGCTAGCATCGATTTCGATCTCAAATGGCTGTTGGAGATCGTGTAAGGCTAAGACTGGTGTGATGCTAATTTTCTCCTTCAATGTTTTTAAGGACTTCTGTTATCTTCCTCCCCATTAGAAGACCTATTTCACACTTGTCAATGTGTGCAAAGGCGCTACAATAATAGAGAAATTAGCAATAAATCTCCTCCAATATTGGACTGCAACTAGAAAGCTACAGACCTCAGTTACACTAGTAGGCTTAGGCCAATTTACAATTGCTTCAACTTTAGCAGGATCAATTTTTAACTGACCATGACCAAAAATATGACCTAGATCACCCAAAGTGGTTTTCCCGAACTCACACTTTGACAATTTTACAAAGAGTTTTTCTTTCTTCAGAGCATCAAGCACTTTCTTTACATGACTCATATGTTCAAAGCAAATCTTGATGGAAGCTAGTATATCATCTAAATATACAAGAACAAACTCATCAATGAAGGGCTGAAATATGTTATTCATAACCGCATAAAGGTGGTTGGATCGTTGCAAAGCCCAAATGGCATTACAATACATTTGAACAACCCCTGCTTGGTTTTGAAAGTGGTTTTCCACACGTCCTGCTCTGCAATTAGGACCCGGTGATAGCCACTACACAGATCCAATTTTGCGGAATACAGAACACTTTTTAATTGATCCAATAAATCGTCTATGTGCGGGAGGGGATAGTGATTTTTTACTGATATTTTATTGAGCGTGTGTTAGTCCACACACATACTCCAGTTGCCATCCTTCTTTGGCACTAGAACAATCGGTGATCCGCATGGAGAGGAGCTCGGCCTGATCATGCCTTTGTCCAGCAATTCCTGTACTTCACAATTTATCTCCTCCATTTCAATTCCTGACATTCTGTACATACTGATATTGGATAGAGGGGCGTCATCCAATAGGTGGGTTTCATGTTGGATTTCCCTCTTTGTATGTAGTCCCTGTGGCTCCTAAAATAGTTCATTATAATCAGAAATCAAATTCATCAACTCCTATTTATGCTTGCCATCGAAGCCTTGAAACACATCTGCGAATTTGGCCCCCTTTTCCCTGACAACCATAAGCATGCATGGCTTGTTGGAGTTCACCAGCCATTTCATCTACCTAGTTCTTATGATGCTAGCTTTAATTTAGTTTTGATGAGCCCGTACTATGCACTCTATCCCATCCTTAGTGATGTGTTATTTATTTTCATGGCAGAGAAAGACAACTTTTCTATCATACAGGTAGGGGCTCCCCAATACCATGCCATAAATGTCCAGCGTTACAACATCCATCTCTACTTCATCTACCAGCTTATAAGCAATCACAAATTTTACCTTACACTGCTCGGTTAGATTCAATTTAGCTTTATCATGTATCCATCCCAGTGGGTAAGGTTTTGGGTGCGGCTTTGTTTCTAAGCCTAGCTTCTTTACCAGAGATTCTGCAATTAAATTTTCTTGGGACCCCGTATCAAATATAGTTTCTACTTTGGTATGGTTTACTACTACTTTGATATGAAATAATTCAATCCTTTTTCTATCATTTGAAATGGACTCATCTATAGAACTGGTGCCTCCCCGAGATTTAGAATCAACAGGAGGTGTAAAGGTACCTTTTGTTCCCGCTACTGTGACGAGCGCTTCATCTCTTGAATTTGATTCAAGGTCTTGTTGTGCTATTTCCATTGTTTTCTACTTCCCTTTTCCTCCATACTTCTTTGGTCATTTCTCTAGGTGCTGCTTCCAATAGTGATCATCATCGTGGCCTTCTTTCTTGCAATGATTTCAACAAGGTCGCTCTCCTTCTTTGGCTGGTACTTTTCTCTTCTCCTTCCCTTTCCATTTCTCTTTGGATCTACCATTGGGAGGTTTGAATGGTGGTTTTTTGGATTGGTCCTCTCTTTCATTCTTGCCCCTATTCTCAATATGAATTTCTTTCAAACTAGTTGTGTCAATAATGGTTGGTTCAAACAACAATAATGAATGACGAATATAACTATGCAGTGAGCCAATATACTTAGTTACAAATTCAGGTGTATCTAGTGCAATAGCCAAATTCCGTGCTTGCTTCCTAAATTCTTCTGTAAAACTCTGAACATCCTACCCTTTGACTTGCCTTAAATATTGCCAATTTATCAATGGTTTTTGTTTGTATCCTAAGGGATAAAACTATTCCTTTAACTTAGAAGTAAAAGTAGGCCATGAGGAAAAGAGCTTACCCACATTTTAATTGCTCTGCAATTTACTCTCCCACCAAAAGAGAGTTGTGCTACCTAGCCATAGAGAGGTCAGCTGGATTTTTGCCTCATCCTCTATGATTTGTTTAATCCTGCAATAAGACTCAATCTGCTGTATCCAATTGTTAAGCTTTTCTACGTTCATTTCACCACAAAACAAAAGATGATCAAATTTAACATCTAGTTTAAAAAAAGGCTTCTTCGATGCATCCTTTGGATTTCTCTAATTATGGTGGTGTGGGGAAGAAGAACCTTCACTACGAGAAGGAGGAGGGGGTTATTCTCCATCATTCCTCTCTTCAGCTTTTTCTAGTCTTATAACTAGCTAACTCATATTCTCTACCATTTAGTAGAAAGTCTTTCTGAAATTGTGCTCCTCTTCAATACGAGCTTACTCTTCAGCCATGTTTCTTCTTCGAGGTGCATGCCCTGCCTCTGGATTGAAAGGTTCTAGATTCCCTTCAACTCTTTGAAGCCTACCTCTTGTTAGCATAAAGACATGTAATTCACATCTAAAAATCCCTGCCTTGATAGCACTTGATACATGATGTTTTCTCTTATAGATGTATAGAAAAGAATTGTGTATAAAATTGCAGCTTAACTCATAAATGTGAACATATGAAAAGAAGAAGAAAACACATGAAAAGGCATAAAAGAGAACACCAAGGCTTGACAATGGATTTCCTCCAACTCAGACTATGTCACCAAGCCAAGGTCAACAATGGGGAGGAATTTCTTATTAAATGGCATGAATAAATAGAACTAAATTCATCAATCTATCCATAAAGAGGCTTATACGTCCAATCTGTCTGATGGCTATGAAATGAATGCCTGAGATGGAGTGATGTGCAACACCAAATCTTCCCACAACAATAACAAGGGTTGGAGTCTTTAAACTATTCAAAACAGATCAATAATTACTCTCAGCCTCCTGTGAACAGTGTGGTACCACCATAAAGATGCCTCTTCTCACTCTTTCCAACGATCTCCTTTTATAATGGATTCTTGGATAGGATCCCATCCTAATCGAGGCTTGTCTAGCTCTTAACAAAGGCTGGTAGAATGGAAAAATCGACAGGTGCAACTGCCTCTAAAAGATGGTATTTTGTCGTTGAAAAAATAAAGCTTCAAAACCCCGAAAAACACTGCAAATCTGCCTAAAAACCATATACTTGAACCTCAAAAACCATTAAATCGGCCTTATTTTTCCTATTTGGTCCATGCTGAGGTCACAAATTGGCATATCGGGGTGTCTCTGTCCTAGTTATCGGGAATGATCGACTTCCGATTGTCGATCGCCAATATTAGCATCGGCCGATCGCCTCGGCATCCCCCACATATGTCGCCCAGGGTGACCGATAAGGGTTTCTCTGATCTAGCTAATTGCCTATCGTACTTATATATATATATATATATATATATATATATATATATATATATATATATATATATATATATATATATATATATATATATATATATATATATATCTATATATATATATGACCACCGATGGCGATTGACTCCGATCTACCGATCCGGTTTGATTAAAGATCGATGATTGGGGGTTCCATGGCCCAAAGCTTATGTCCACCCACATGCAACCTCCAATTGAAATTTGGCCTTAAGGCTTAAACTCCTTTTTCAAAGGAAATTCCTAATTTTCTTAAGGACTAAAGCATCCTTCTTCACGCAATGACTTCATCATCTGGACTCAGATTGAGGTACCATTTGCATCATCGGAATTAGGAAGACGAGATCTACATTCTCGTATTGAGTTGACTTCATTCCAATCACTTTGATTTCTAATTTTCCATGCCATTGTATCTGAAGATCCACCTGGATCACAACCAGAGGATAGACTGGTATTACGACCATATTCTTTTTAGGAAATGGAAAATGTTGTGCATGAGATTAGACAGAACATCAAAACTACACATGACAGGAAGAAAAGCTATGCATACGAGAAAAAAACAAAAAAATAATTTAAGATTGGAGACCATGCTTAATTAAGATTAAAACCAAGGAAAAGTATGCTAAGGACTAGGACTTGTCCAAAATTGGCACCATGATCCTATGGGCCTTTTGAAATTTTGGACAGAGTTGGTCCAGTATCGTATCAACTAGATTTCCCTAGCCATATTAAAGTTCAAAATGTCTTTCATGTTTGTTTATTAAAGAAATTTTTTCATGATAATTCTCACGTGATTGGTTGGAATCTCATATAGGTGGAACTAGAAGGATATGACTTCCCTGCAGAGTGAGTATGCATCATAGATCAGAAAGGGATCTTGCTCTAGAATAGAGTCGTCACACAGGCTAAAGTATAGTGGAGGAAATTTACAACTCAGGAGGATACTCAGGAGTGGGAGGATACAATCAAGAATATTACCATCCATTGTTCAAGAATGAAGTAAAAGAATAGTAAATTTCGATGACGGTGTTATTTTAAAAAGAGGGGAAGATCTAATACCCATCTATTTCTATGTAAATATCTTGTTATTTTTAGATTGAACCATTTATAGTTGTGAAGGCTAGAAAGTTTTTATAGACTTTATTAAAGTTAACAATACATTATGATGATGTAATAAATTATTTTTTTAATAAAAAAATTAGAAGCTACTAAGGAATGAAACACTAGAGTAAAGAAATTCTTACCAAGATCCAGAAACCAGTGAGGGTGGATTAGATGAAACAAATTTTCCCTTAAATAACTCCTACAAATCCCTACCAGTTAATTAGGAATATTTAATATGATGGGAGAGAAAATCTATTAAATCACACATTTCAGAAAATTTTTGGGAAAACGGTGGAATAAATCGCCACATGAGATAAATATGTGCTTTAAGGAAAAAAGTAAAAATAAAAAATAAGCTTAGGCTAGATGGTTGGCATACCCTGAAAGGCGGGACGCTGCTAAGGAAAAATATGCTAGGGAAGTAAGGCATAAAATACCTTATCTGGAATCACAAGAGATTGTTGATTCCAGGGGTAAGAGATTTTAGCTTTGGGGGAACAGGAGTATCTGTTACAAGTTGGGAGGATAATGTTTCCCAAGGGTGGTTTCAATAGCATATTCACTTAGGTTTTTGGGTGTTTTAAATATAAAATTGTAGTTTGAATTTTTTATTTGTTCACAAATGAAATTGATGGGGTATTTTTTATTGTTTTGGAATATGGTAGGAACAACTAAAGTACACTTAATTTCTAGCTGTGAGATTTGTTGTGCATATGTTGTAATTACTTGTTGATTTATTATGTTAACATTTGACGTAAATAATTGAGAATGGTATGCCATGAATACAATTTTCTAAGAGTGAGTGATGGGATCACAGGTTATTTTTTAGTTTAGTATGCTAACTAAGTTATCATTTAATATATGTGTCTACACGTGTTTTGGAAAATGAAACGAGTAGTCATGGGTGCAAGGAATTTGTGAAAAAAGAAGAGAATGGAGAATACTCCTCTGATTTCTTGTGTCTGTGACTTTTTATTTTATAAAATCATTGTGGGATTACTGACGGTAGAGATGTATTTAGACATTTTAAATGAAGATATTCACATCAATTACTGATGAACATAGAGCTAACAACATACTTATTTAGGACATTCGAGCGATCCATATAGATAGAAATAAATTAGTTAGAGTAGTTGTGATATACAAATATAGTAAACAAGCCAAGGATGAGATACTTAGTAGTTACTTGGAGGTGGAGTACTAGTATGTGTAACCTTTAACCTATACAACTAACCACATAAATCTTGATAGCATCATTGACGTCATGTCAGGATGGAGTGTTGCATTTGAATATATATACATATATATTTGTAGATTTCCAATTATAATCATGAAGAGAGGCCATAATCTTACATATAAGAGTGAATAATTTAACTTAAATTATATCTATTACTATGGTATAATTTAACCATGATAGACACAAGCACAGAAAGGAAACTAAATAACACATATTCTGTATTACTGGACTGTGTAGGCCACCCTTTTATAAAAGTATGAATGTTGGGAGTTGGCCAATTAAAATATATATTTTGTTTTCTCTAGTTATCAAATAAAGGTAAACAAACCCTAAAGTAGGAAGAAATCAATTAGGATTTATTTCATAGTAAGTCCCTTAATTAAGGAAAAATTGGTTTAAGAATGAAACAAGTCGGCAAGTTCTTGTAATTCAATTGAATAATATGTATAGAAATCTTGGAAATACACCATGGATGAAAAACAAAATTAAAATAAACGTACAACACAAAGGACTAAATATTGAAGGAATAATAATCACATTAACATTTTGTTTTGAAAAACCAAAGTTATATAGTTTAACTAGTACATTGAGAACAACCAATTAGGAAATAAATATGCTAACTCACGCCAGATATCTAGTAATGACGAAGTAGGAAATAATAGGATAAATAGGAGTTGCAATTTCCTATAAAACTCTTTGTATAAAGGTACTACATTAACACAAAAGCAATTTATATGTGCATTCTATCATAGTATAAAGTATTTAAATCATGGGTTGCCTCTTATACCCATAGGGAAAAAAATATCAGTTACAAACATTGAGATGAGGCTATATGCACAAAGGCGATATCATTCATTGAAAACATATATGAATAAAAAAAAAATTGCAAAGAATTCTTAAATTCAAGCTAGCTAGATATATGAATGAAATCCCATCTATGAATTAAACCAAAACACCATTTTCATAGAAATACTACCTCAAAATCCAGCATGAGGCACCGGCCTGTGGGGGAGAACCATAGAGGTCATTATAACTTCCACCCACAAATCATTTACCTTTGAAAGACGCAAGAGTGGGCTTTAGTTATACCTGTAGGTATTAAAGAGCCAGAGAACATGGAATTAATCTTCATAATATTGAGGGAAAAAAAAATCTCAAATAATGAGAGAAAAGAATGTATACAAAGAACTAATAAATGATCACCTATATATGGATGAGGTCGGTTGACCTATTCATAGAATCTAGAATATCCAGACTCCTAACTACAATGAAAAAAATAAAAAATTACATATTAATTCTTGTGATTTTGATGCAAGGGAATTCGACTAAGAGCATATGGAAGGAATAATCTTAATTACCCTATTGTTAATGGGTTGGGAAATCATGTAGAGAAGAACCAAGTATAGAAAATTTTGGTTTGGAAACCTAAGCAATCTATTTAACCCTGAGATCAACACAACTACTTGTAGGGAAGAAAGTCAGCCACAGTGAGGGAAACCCACTAGCTGGATGGCATGGAATTGTAAGACTATACAAGAGAAAAATTGGACTAGCCAATAGAAATGACTTGCGAGACAAAAATTGAGCCACAATGCAAATAATTAGGGATGTCTCCCCTCTTGAAGATTATCGGGTTATGGAAAAAATATTACCCTATGAGGATTGTATGAGAAGCGAACTTGAACCCTGCATATCCAACCTGGTGAGTAGCTACAATTCCAATCTAAAACAACCACAACAAAAAAAGGAAAGAAATCATGGAGGGATAATGTTGCTAGATGTAGGTTGAAATAACTACGAGGAATGATATAAAAACAAAAAAAAATATCCAGACAATGAAAACTACTGGTCTCGAGCTTACCTTGAACTTTTTGTATTAACATTTGGTAAGATTCGGTGTAGATGGGTGTTTTGTGAGCACGTCAAGGTGTGACAACTCCAACGGAACTTACATGAAGGAAATGAGGTGTGGAGGGAAACCAATGAAAGTGTAGGGTTTCTTCTCCCCATTTCCACCTTCTAATTCATGATAAAGTATCCCCACTATCGATTCTTTGTAGTAGAAGAGCCATGTGAATTTCATTTGGTCACCACAGAACCGACAAACGCAAGGTCGAAACTTCACCCAAGGTACATTGGATGGGAACCTGGAAACCATTTGGTTTAATGATATACCTAAGTCAACAAAATCGCTATTATGTTGGATTACGAAACTTTTCCAGAGAGTTCCATACATTGTTATGAAAACACATTACAAGAGCCTGGGTATGAAAATAATCATACATATATCAAATCAATGACATTATGGATAACTATTAAATTAATAGTAATAAAGGGTGATCCGACTTCCTAGACAGAGGATTGGGTAAACCCACTCTTTAACATTAACCATAGTGTGCGTGGGACATAACCTCTTTACCATTGATAGTAAGCTTAGTCATAATGGTAATGTGACTTAAAACATGAAGGTGTATATAAATGAAATGAAGTGTGAAAAATGAATAGGGAGTACTCACTTCGCAATTATAAGAAAAGTTAACATAGAATAATATGATACATCAATTTCGTGTATGCATTTCCTAGGAAAAGGGGTAATAAAGTTATCCATGTGGTAAATGTGCTTGTTGATAAATGAATAAACGATGGAAAACAAAAATAATTTAGACTATCTCATTGTACTTAGGGCCATGATAGATGGTATTAGAGCCCAAATTCAACACCGAGCTTTCATGAATCATCACAATAAAATAAAATGTGTGTAGAAAAATAAATATGAAATAATAACAAGAGGTCGTATTGTTTTATAAGGTTCTTGAGTGAAGCAGACCACCACAACATGGAATAGGATTCCCCTCGAGCCATAATAGTTGGGGAAGAATTATATGTGGAATTGGGTAATGGAAGTACATCATAATCCCCTAAATTTATGGATGTCATCCAAAATTTACAACAAGAGTTGACTTATCTCAGAAACAACAATTAATGTTTGTTAAAGTCTAGTGAGGAACAAGAGAAGATGACAAGATAATTGACTGAAAATTATAGCCATAGAAACATGGAACTAGAAGGGATGAAGAGGAATAAAGTGGAAACTAAATCATAGAATTCAGAAAGTGTAGGTGATTCCGATATGATGTATCCAAAATCACATAATGAAAGGAACATTATGAAGTTACAAGGAGAGTTTAGGAAAATCAAACCCCCTACTTTTGACGGGGCAAAGGAGGATGATGTGGAAGTCTGGATTCTTAACAAGATAAAATATTTTTAGATATATGAGTATGTGAGTAATTTGAAGGCTAGACTAGATGTTTACCAACTATAGGGAAAAGCTACCTTTTAGTGGGAAGAGGGGAAAATAGCAAACCTGTTGGAGGAGAAGACAAATTCTTGGGAGGAATTTCAGAAATAGGTTGTCTCGATACCTAAGTGAGTGATATTATGATGATCGTGCCAAGGTGCCATGAGTAAGGCTAGGATAGTTAAATATGGATGAGTTTGTATCAAAATTTAAAAACTTATGATAGTATGTTCCCTACAATAAAAGATAGAAAGCCCAGGTAAAATTATTTTTGAACTATTTACCATCACCTTAAAACAAAAGGATTGAGTTCGACAATCCAAAGTCAATGGATGAGGCAGTAAGAAAACCCAGATTGTGCTACGAGCAGTTTGAGAATAAAGGTGAAGGCTTAAAGCCATGGCAAGGTGGGGACATAAACAATTCTATAATGATTAGAAAAAGGAAAATACCTAATTATCTTAAGAATTTTGGGAAGGATCATCAAAATAAGAAATTCAGCAAGGCAAATGTAAATTACTCTACCAAGTTTCATGTTGCGTCGAAACCCATGGAATTGAACATCAAAAATAATAGTGGGGTGAAGGAAAGGGAACTACTGAAGTGTCGGAGGTGTGGGGAACCACACTTAGTAAAGTACTCTCCACATAACCCATGATATATTTAGAATAGTAAATAAGTCCACGAAGCAACATCTATGAATGATGTTTCGAAGAATACTCCCACAATCTTCACAATACTAGAAGACAGATATGATGAGCAAAAACCTACCATGATTAAGATTGAAGGTACCATTTTAAACCAAATTTTTTTTGATTTAATTGACCCACGAGCTAGCTTAAGTTACAATTGTCCCCAAATTATGGAAAATTATAAATTCAAATTTGAAAATTTTGAGAATGCATTGTTGGTCCAGTTAGCAACTGGTACCAAAAGAAATATGACTAGTCGAATAAGACATTGCTTCATTGACATAAATGGTTATCCAACAGTAGTATATTTAAATGTTCTTCGTTTAGGATACTATGATATATTAATAGGCATGTACTAGTTAGCGAAAGAGGGAGTTGTTATAAACTATTTGGAGAAAATAGTAAGTTATGTGAGTCAAGATGGAGAAAACCAGTTAATTAGAGGAAAACGAAAACCGATATTAGTCCAAAAACTTTCAGCTTTACATTTGAAAAGGAGTGCAAGAAAAGTATGTGAGATATAGATGGTGCAGGTAGAAATAAATACACAGAAAATAGAAAAGGAAAAATTAAATACTCTACGAGTCATCTACGAATTCCAAGATTTTTTCTAGAGGAAATCCTAGGCTTACATCCCTGAAGCAACAATTTTTTCTATCGATTTAGTACGAGGTGCCACCCTTATGTTTAGATCACCTTACGAAATAATTAGACTAGAGCTACTAGAACTAAAAATGAAATTACAAGAAATATTATACAAAGGTTAAATCATACCTAGTGATGCACCATGGGGTGCCCCTGTATTATTTGTCAAGAAAAATAATGGCACATTTACAATGTGCATCAATTATCATCAATTCGATAAGCTATTTTTCAAAAATAAATATCTTCTACCCCAAATTAATGATATATTCGATCAAGTGAGGGGGGATATGATTTTTTCAAAGATTTATTTAAGGAACAGTTATCACCAACTGCAGATAAAAGATAAAGATATTCATAAGACATCTTTTGCAACTATATATGGTCACAATGAGTTTGTAGTGTTTCCCTTTGGTCTCACTAATGTGCCCACAACCTTTATGTGCTTCTTGAACAACGTACTTCAAAAATACCATGATAGGTTTTGTTGGTCTTCATAGATGATATTTTAGTGTATTCCATAAATGAAGAAGAGCACAAATAACATCTTAGATTAGTGTTACAAACTTTAAGAGAACATTAGCTATATGCTAAACTCAGAAATGTGAGTTTTACAAAGACATAGTACAGTATTTGGGTCATGTCAGTTCCAAGGAGGGATTGTCTATTGATCCTGAAAATGTTAGGGATATTATGAAGTGGCCTATACCTAAGGATGTGTGAATAGTTCACTCATTAATCAGGATCACAGGATATTATCAAATATTTATAAAGGGTTTCTCAAAATTGGCTCATCCCATGAGTTACTTACAGAAGAAAGGAACAAAATTTGAATGGAAAGTCAAATACAAGAGAGATTTGACAAGTTAAAAAAACTTATTAAACTAGCTCCTATACTAAAAATTTCAGATCCAAATAAGGAGTTTATTGTTTGTACTAATACTTGCTTGGAAGGCCTTGGGGGAGTGTTGATGGAAGAAAATGTTCTAGTAGCCTATGAGTCTAGGAAACTGAAGGAACATGAGAAAAATTATATTGTATATGATTTAGAATTGGATGCAGCGATACATGCTCTAAGGATGTGGAGTCCTTACCTTTTAGGAAACAAATTTACTTTGGTGAGAGATCACATCAGCCTGAAATATTTTTTTAGCCAGCTTAATCTAAAGGCTAGATAAGCAAGATGGCTATCTTTCCTCTATTATTTTGAATTTGTTATTAAACACATAAAAGGTAAAGAAAATAAAATAGAAAATTCCTTAAGGAGTCATGCACATGTGTTATTAAGAGTATCAGTGAGCAGTATTAGTATAGATTTTGTAAAGCAGATTAAAAATCAATACAACAAGATCATAAATACATGGAATTTCAACATAAATTACAACAAAAAAAATTTAGGATATGCTGAAAATCTTGAAAATTGCTAACCTAATGAAATAGATTGTGTATTCCCAATGTGAAATGTTTGAAACTAATGATACTAGATGAGTAGCATAAGAAACCATATGTAGGCCTTCCCAGTTATCAAAAGATGATAACAAAATTAAATAAAGAGTTGTTCTGGTCGGGCATGAAATGTATAGCAGAATACTTTGCAAGATGTCTAAAATGTCAACAAGTAAAAGTGGAACACCAACAGCTTACTGGATTGCTAAACCTACTTCCTATTCCTAAATGGAAATGGGAAGTGATTTCCTTGGATTTATTACTGGACTTCCAAGGACAAAATGACAACATGATTCCATCATGGTGTTGGTGGACCCTTTGAGTAAAGCAACACATTTTATACCAGTGCAGCCTACTTATGGAACATCATAGATTGCCAATATTTTCATGAAGAAAATTTTCAGACTACAAGGAGTACTGAAGATGGTAGTGTTAGACAGAGATGCTAGATTTACCTCTATGTCTTGGAAGCCTCTGTTCGGGGAATGGGAAATAAATTAAATTTTAGAAATGCATATCATCCTGAAAAAGATGGACATATAGAAAGGACCAATCAGATCCTTGAGGATATGTTGCTAATATACGTCATGGATAGTCCTAATAATGGGAGGATTTTCTACATTTAGCAGAATTTTCATATAACAATATCTACCAATTTTGATTAAAAATGAGTCCTTTTGAAATGTTGTATGGCATAAAATGTCATGCACCACTTAGTTGAATTCAACTGGAGGATAAAATGATATTAGGATTGAATTCTTTACAAGAAATGGAAAAAATGGTGTGGGAGATTAGACAAAACATTAAAATTGCATGGGACTGGAAGAACAGCTATTCAGATAAGAAGAAAACCCATAACTAACTCAATATTGGAGACCATGTTTACTTAAGAGTAAAACCAAGAAAAGGTAGATTAAGAACCCACACTTGTGAAAAATTGGCACCACGATTATGTGGGCCTTTTGAAATCTTGGCCAAAGTTGGTCTAGTAGCATATCAACTAGATTTTCCTAGCCATATTAAAGTTCACAGTGTCTTTCATGTGTATCTATTAAAAAAATATGTTCATGATAATTCTCACGTGATTGGTTGAAATCGGATGCAGGTGGAACCAGAAGGATATCTCCTGCCAGAGCCACTCTGCATCTTATATCGAAAAGAGAACTTACTCTGGAATCGTGTCATTGCTTAGCATAAAGTGGAGTGTAGGAACATTATACTCGAGGAGGTTACCTGGGAGTGGCAAGATACAATGCAAGAAGCTTACCCAACATTGTTCAAGAATGAATAAAAACAACAGTAAACACCAAGGACCATATTAACTTAAAAAGAGGGAGAAGATGTAATATCCCTCTAGGTCTATGTAAATATCTTATTATTTTTAGATTGAACCGTTTATATATGTGAAGGATAGAACGCCGTGATAGACTTGAATTAAAGTGAATAACAAATAATCATGATGTAATAAATGAACTTTTTAATAGAAAGATTTAATATGATTGGAGAGAAAATATATTAAGTCACATTGTTATGGGAAAACATTGAGAAAAGGGTGGAATAAAGCGTCATATGCGATAAAGGAGGGAATTAAAAAAAAAGCTTAGGATAGAGGGTTGGCAGACCCTGAAAATAAGGATGCCACTAAGAAAAAATATTATATGGAAGTAAGGCATAAAATACCATATCTGGAATCACAAGATGTTATTGATTCCACTAGAAAGATATTTAAGCTTGGGAGGAACTCGAGGATTGGTTCAAGGTTGGGAGGATATTGTTTCCCAAGGGAAGTTTTTGTAGAAGATTTAGTTAGATTTTTTTTGTGTTTTAAATAGGAAATTAGTGTTTGAATTTGTATTTATTCACAAATGAAATTGATGGGGAATTTGTTATTATTTTGGAATATTGTAGGAACAATTAAATTATATTTAATGTCTAGCTAAGAGATATGTTGCACATATGTTCTAATTACTTGCTGATTTATTTTGTTAATATTCAATGTAAATAATTCACAATGGTATGCCATGAATATTTTTTTCCAAGGGTCAGTGATGGAAGAACCCATTGTTTTTCAGTTTAGTATGCTAACTAAGTTATAATTTAATATATGTATCTATATGAGTTCTAGAAAATGAAATGAGTGCGCATGGGAGAAAGAAATTCGTGTTAAAAGAAGAGAATGGAGAATACTCCTTATTTGATTTCATGTCTGTGACTATTTATTTTGTAAACTCATTGTGATATCACTGACAATAGGGACATATTTATACATTTGAAATGAAAATATTGACATTAATTAGTGAGGAACAAAGAGCTAACATCTACCTATTTAGGACATTCGAGGGAGTCTTCTAGTTAGGAATAAATTAGTTACAGTAGTTGTGATCTACGTATATAGTAAAGGAAACGAGGATGAGATGATCATTACTTACTTCGAGGTGGAGTACTAGTATTTGCAAATTTAACCAGTACAATTAACCACAGAAATCAATAAGATCATTAACTTCATGTCAAGCAAGAGTACTGTATATATGTATATATATATATATATATATATATATATATATATATATATATATAAATATATATATATATCTATATATATATATATATATATATATATAGATATATATATATATATATATATATAGAGAGAGAGAGAGAGAGATACACACACACACATATGTATTTGTATATTTCCCTTTATAATTCTAAAGATACCCCATACTCTTAGATATAAGAACGAGTAATTTAACCTACATTCTATCTGTTACTATCGTATAATTTTTTATAGACACCTGAATAAAAAGGAAAATGAAATAATGCATATTCTAGATCATTGGACTGTGTAGGCCACTGATTTGTAAAAATAAGACTGTTGGGAGTTAGCCTATTAAAACATATATTATGTTTTCTTTAGTTATCAAGTAAAGGTAAACAAACACTAAAGTTGGAATAAATGGTTCAAGATTTAGCTAAGAGTAAGTGCCTTAATTAAGGAAAAAATGGTTTTAGAATGAAACAAGTTGGTTAGTAGATGCAATTTGTTTGAATAATATGTACAAAAAACTTGGTAACACACCAAGGATGAAAATCAATATTAAATTACACGGACAACCGAAAGGAAAATTATTGAAGTAATAATAATTACATTAACATTCTATTCTAAAAAACCACAGTAATATAGTTTAACTAGTACAGTGAGAACATCCAATTAGGAAATAAATATGCCAACTCACACCATATCTCTAGTAATGGTGAAGGAAGAAACAACAATATAACAAGGAGTTATAATTTCTTAGAAAACCCTTTGTAGAAAGGCCTACATTAACAAAAAAGAAATTTATACATATATATATACATACATACATACATAAATACATACATATATATATATATATGTATACATATATATATATGTATACATATATATATATGTATATATATATATATATACATATATATATATATATATACATATATATATCTATATATATATATATATATATATATATATACATATATATATATATATATATATATATACATATATATATATATATATATATATATATATATATATATATATATATATATATATCTATTTTTTATCTATTAGACTAACCTAAGTACCGAGGGGGATTTCAACCGGTGACCTATCGCAAGGAGTGCCTTAATAGCGCAACCATTCACCGTCAATCCAAAGCCCCGTGAGAAAATTTATACATATAGTATCTAATGGTATATAATAATTAAATCATTGTTCCCATCTCATACCTAGAGGAGAAAAAAATATTAGTGACAAACATTAAGTCGAGGCTATATGAGAAACAATGATATAAATCCTTCACAACATCATTGAATAGAAAACAGAAAAAGAAATGCATTCCAAAGTATGCTTAAACTCGAGCTAGCTAGAGATGGGAGTGAAATCACCTCTAGAAGTTAAACCAGAACACTAGTGTTATACAAGGAATCCCTCAAAAACCATGCATGAGGCACCAACATGTGGGGGTTGGGGGACCATATAGGTCATTAGAAGTTTCACCCATGAATTGTTGACCTGGAAACAACACAATTGTGGGTTCTAGTTATACCTGCGGTATTAAAGAACCACACAAAATGGAATTAATCTTTAAAACATTGAGGCGAATAAACAAAAGGAAAGAAAACAAATCTTTGATAATGAGAGAAAATAATATATACCCAGAGATAAGAAATTGTCACTTGCATATGGATGAGTTCGATTGAGCTATTAAAAAGAAAACCAAAAATTTACATATTAATTTTTGTGATTTTGATGTAAGGGAATTTGACTAAGAACAAATAACAGGGGGTAATATTAATCACCCTGCTATTGATGGGTTTGAACTTCATGGAGAGAAAACCCAGTTATAGACTAGTTTTGTTAAGAAACTTCAACAATTCATTGAACCTTGCGTTCAACATGCCTACTTATAGGGAAGAAATTCATCCACATTAAGGGAAACCCATTAACTGGACAACATATAATTGTAAGGATATACAAGAGAAAAACTCGTATGGCTAACAAAAATTACTTGCGAGACAAAAATCGAGCCACTATGCAAATAATTTGGGATTTCTCCCCTCTTTCTGATTATAGGGCCAAGAAAATAAAATACCTACTGAGGATTGTATGAGAACCCAACTTGAACCCTACGTCTCGAACCCTATGGCTAGCTACAGTTCCAAACTAAAACAACCACAAAAAGAAGAAGAAAGAAATCATGGAGGGATAGGTTTTCCAGAAGTAGTTCAAAAGAACTATAGGAAATGCTATTAAAAAAAAATATATTCAGACTGTGACAACTATAGGTCTCAAACTTACCTTGAAATTTTATCATCAACATTTGGAAATATTGAGTGTAGATGGGTGTTGTGTGGGCTTGTCAATTTGCGACAACTCGAGTGGAATTATAGGAAGGAAATGAGGTATGGTGGGAAAACAATGAAATTGTAGGGTTTCTTCTGCCCATTTCCACCATGGGGTTAATAACAAAGTTGTTGTAATTATGATGCATGTAATGTACTTGATGGAAAACCACTTGTAGCAAACATCTCACTTATACATAGCTAGATGAATCTACAAAAGAGAGAACACATGGGATGTAGGATAGCTCAAAGGAATCAGTTCAATGTACTTAGTATGGAAAGTCAGCTTTGCCATCAAGTCCAAAGAGGAAGATTGTTGGCATTATGATACAAGTGTTGTCCTTGATGGCAACTCACACAGATGACAGATCATAGTGTAGCAGGTTAGTAGCAAAGAATTAATGATCAGACTAGAAAGAATGAAGAAAGAAAAGTATATACGGAGGTTCACTATATACCAAGTCATGTACACACACAGATTCACTATATACCAAGTTCCGTATATATGCAGGTTCATTATATACCAGGTAGTGTATACATGCAGGTTATACATGCAGGTTCACTATATACAAAGGTGCGTATACACGTCGAATTGCTAATCAAAAGTTGCGTATGCATATGCACACACTTCCATGCACGGAAATGCGTGTACATGTTGTAAAGCTTATTTTTGGGTCCGTGGTATTTAGACCTATGGTTTTGGACCTTGGTATTGCATTCAAAGTGTCGAACCCAGGTATTAGGTCCCTAGTATTGGTTCTAAATGGTTTTGGACCATGGTATTAAGTAAGGCCTAAGACTATAAAAGGAGAAGAAGATCATTAGGCAAAGGCATTGAGAAAATCTTGAATATCTGATGAGGTATGAGATCTAGTATGCAAGTTATGGGTTCATGATGCTTTTCTTGATCTGAGCTAAGGAGGAGTCTCAGCAGTTGATGGAGAACAAGATCTAAGGATAGATCGGGATCAAATGGTTTGGAATGAATAATCTCTATATGGTTTGATCATGCTTGTTCTAGATCTGTATACTGATGCATGTAATGTTCTAATCTAGGTATAACTTAAGATTGAAATAGCTGCAAAACATGAATGAATATTTACAGATGTATAAACTGGTTGACTTTGATAAACACGCGTACATATGCAGGTTAGATACATCTAAGTAGCGTATACAATATGAACTATGATGTTTGAAGTTACAGGTGGTTCTGGTTGTTGATACAAAGTCTGAGTTCTGGTGACTGTTTACTGGTGTCAGTACTCTACATATTCATATTGGTTGATTATGTTTATCTTCAGTTTTGATGGATGAGATCTATAATGGATCAGGATCATAATGACTTATCTTTATGTGATCATATGGACTATATCTGGTTGCTAACATATGTATTATCCTTGTATATGTAATAATCTGGGTATGTCTGAAGTCAGGAAGTGCAACAAAGTTATCAATAAGTAATTATTGACATATATGCTAGTTCACTTTGGTCAAGTTGTGCATACATGCTGGTTTGGCTTTTCCAAGTAGTGTATGCATGAATTCTAATTATACAGTTGGTTATGAATATTATTTCAGAGTTCTGTGTTCTGGTGATTGCAGTTTGTTGACAGGGTTTCAGTGATTCAGTATTGAGTGATTGATAGATTGATAATGCTAGTGTTGATTGATCTTGTGCTTCAATGATATTAATGGGTCCAGTATGAAAATTGGATGAAACATGGCCTTTCAGATTATGGTGTTATGCTTCAGGAGTATCCAGTTTGAAAATTTATGAAACGTGGTACCTGGAGGATGAAAGAGAAGGTTGTAGCCTTCTATAGGTTGGCACCTACATATTAGTACATTAGCTAGTACAAGAGCTAATGGGGTCGTAGCTCCCTTCCAGTAGCAGGTGGAAACTGAGTGAAGGTTGGAGCACTCTGTAGGTTGGCACCTACGTACTAGTACATCAGCTAGTATAAGAGCTAAGGGGGTGGTAGCTCCCTTCTAGTAGCAACTGGAAAATGAGTGAAGGTTGGAGCATTCAATAGGCTGGCACCTACATACTAGTACATCGGCTACTACAAGAGCTAAGGGGGTTGCAACTCCCTTCCAAGATAAGCTGGAGAATGAGAGAAGGTTGTAGCCTTCTGCAGGTAGAAGCTTGTGTACTGGTATAAGACTGTACCAGCACAAAAATATTGTAAAAAGAAGTTTCTTATTAAAAGAAGATAGAGATGACTTACAGCAGGTGGTTTTCACCCACATTGGGTTTCTACCTTATATCATGGTGTTCATGATGGTGTTAATAATGTTCTGATTCACTCATTAAGGACGAAATAATAGAATCATAAGTTTATTGGATATATGCTTGTTGCTTTAAACATAGTTGTGTATACACGTGGTTTTCCTTAACTGAAGTAGTGTATATGTATCTGAATATGGAAATGAAAAATTGTTTGATTTGATAATACTGATTCACCCCCCCTCTCAATATTATTTCCAAGAAAAGCATCCCTGTCATCCATCCTTCATAGCATAATAGCGATGTGACCTTCACATGGTCACCACAGAACCGACAACCTCAGTGTGGACACTTCACCCAGGGTAGATTGCATAGGAACTTGTAAACCTTTGGGTTTAATGATATACCTAGGTCAACTAAATCACCAACATGTTAGATTATGGAACTTTTCTAGAGATTTCCATATAGTGTTATACAAACACATTACAAGTGCTTAGGTATGAAAATACTCATACATATGTCAAATTAATGAAACTATCGATAATTTTTAAATCAATGGTAATAAACGGTGATCCTACTTCCCAGCCGAAGGATTAGTTAAACCCACTCTCCAATAGTAACTATAGTGTGTGAGCAACATAAATTACGTACCATTAGTAGTGAACTTAGTCATAAGGGTAACGTAATTGAAAACATTAAGGTGTGTATAAATTGAACTAAGTGTCACAAATGAATAGAGAGTACTCACTTAGAAATTACAAGAAAAGTTAACATAATATCATATGATAAATTAGGTGTAGGGGAACATTTCTTTTGGATACATCAATTTCATGTATGAATTTCCTAGGAAAATAGGTATTCAAGTTATCCACGTGTTAAATGTGCTTGCCGATAAATTAATAAACTATGGAAAAAGTATAAAAAAATTACACTATATGACCATACATAAGGCCATGACAAATACAAATCCCTTAGGTTTATAATCATGGACAACCAAGTTTATTTGATGGTCTATAATATTTATATAACAGTCTATATGCCTTGGGTTTATAATATTTATCCCTTGGGTTGACTATTATTCCCCTGGGTTTATAATCCCTTTAGTTTTCAGTTTTTTTTGCGTTCGGTTTATTGTATCAACCCCTTCGGTTTTTTAATGTAAGGGTTCATATTCCTAGTGTATAATATTGTTCATATGGTTTATAATTTAAATCATTCAGTTGATAATATGGATCCACTGCATTTAATAATCGAATGGTTGATAATCACAAGGTATAATATTATTCATGCGGTTTATAATATTAATCGTTGGGTTATACGTAGATCCCTTGTCTAAAATAAATTGACAAAAAATAATATAAAATATGAAAGAAAACATGTCTATGATTTTAAATAAATGTATTAATAAATTGTTATATTATTTTATTAGTATTATTATTATTATTATTATAATTATTATTTATTTATTATTTATATAATTATTATTAATATAATTATTTATTTTTATTATTAATAAAAATAAAAATATTTAAAAAATAGTGTTTTTATTATTAAAAATAATTATTTATTTATTTATTTTATCTCGAGGAATCAGTAACATGGAAATTCTCATACTCATGTGTCATGGGGTTGATATAACGTTGGCTACCACTATAACCCTACGGTGCGATTGCACAATCCCCAAGAACAGATCACTGGTAAAGCAAGATTTGAATCTCTGACCAATGGAGTGGCACAAACGCCTTAGAAAAATGTTTGCTCACCAATAGACCAAAGCCATGGGGGCATTAATCTTTATATTAATAATAATAATAATAATAATAATAATAATAATATGAATATTACTATTATTAATATTATAAATAATATTAATTATTAACATTGTTAATAAATAATAAATGTGGTTGAGATATGCCCATCGACATATTTCAATCACATTTATTAGTGTCGTTGTACTAGGTCTATGTGTATTCAATTTATTGCGAAACTTTTGTGTTGTTGGTTTCTACAAATTATATAGTTTAAAGGTGTGATTTTATAAATCTCTATAGAATATTTACAATCAATTAAGATATCACTTTTTGTATTAATAATTAAATATACATAATTGATTTTGATTTAATTGTAAATTAATAATCGATATTAAGGAAAATTATTACTGACTAATTTTAATAAATATAAACAGATTATAATTTGTTTTTGAGTTAAATTTTTTAGATGCAGAAAGGTTTCCCATGAGAGGGTTATCTCAATAATATATATCTATATATATCTATATATATATATATATATATATATATATATATATATATATATATATATATATATATCTATCTATCTATCTATACATACTCTTTAGGATTGTTTTTTTTTAAATGTAATCCTAACAACTAAATTATATATCTGAAAGAAGTAGTTAGATCTCGAGGGTTTTGAGAAAACTAAAACATACAAAAAATAAGACATGAAACTTAACAAAATTTAACAAAAAATATCCAAGAGGAAGGATTAAAGTCAATGGCTTCTGCTTAGATTGGATTCTACTTGGAAGAGGTCCATCTTGTTTCTAGGATAGAGTCCTAGGTTTTGAAGGATGCCTTGTATCCATGGAAGCCAATAAATTGCATATTGTCAAGGGAGATTATCATTTCAATCTAGGAGGACCCTATTGAGTGGATGTTTAAGATGCCACTATATGTCCACTCTAAAAATGTACTAAATGTATCTGCCCCAAGTATGGACTGCATAAGGTACCTACTTGGCCACTTCATCTATCACTTCACAATTAGTTATATTATGCCATTTATCAATCAAATGTCTTCAATAAAGGTGAGTTCATTCTGTATTGGTTGATAGGTTAGTTCCTAGTACCTAGTTGTAGATATTTTAGCTAGAACTTAGGCTCTTATTCACCCACTATCGTCGTAATATGTTGCACCTCGTGAACCCAAACCTATTGGCATGCATTGGATTCCCTCTAAGGCTGATAAAATAAGTCCTATACTTGGAAAGGAATAAGATGTATGACATCAAGAATTAAGTGGTCCCTAGGGAAAGGAAATGGTAAAGAAAATGAAAATAACTAGGAATTGAGATACCCTGCTTCAACAATGATTTCCTAGAGTGGAAAGGGATATGTGAATCCGCAAAGTGTGGAGAGCTCGATGCTAGTAGTGGAAGAGAGAAATACAAAGCACCCAAAAAGGACACTAATGAGTGAGAAAGGATGTAGACAAGGGGAATGAAAAATGAGATTGCAAGGATGGAATAGCAGCTGGAGATGTTTCCCGACTTGCACCATGAGCAAAAATAGGGAGGAAAGATGTTTTCCCATGAAATTTATATATCTCATCATTGTAGATATTCTTCTTTTGAAGCATGTTTTTATTAGAAGGATGTTGAATTTGTATCAAAAAATTACTACTTCTTGTGAGATCATAAAAACTTGAATTCCAAGTCAACTTATGGGTTGTAATCACCATGATATTTTTCTTGGGTAAGATATATCTATATATTATTTGTTTTGTAGTCTCCTTTGAACTTAGTTATGATATTCAATAGTCCCAAAAGTTGGGATACTAGTTTCTCTTATTTTAATAAGTTAAGTAAATCATTTAAGACTACATGCCTAATGTCATTTTTGTAATTTTTCCAGTGATATGAGTTTTTATTTTCTACCTCTTCCTTTTGGTTTAAGAACCTAGGAGCTCATTTTATAATCCATCTTTAATTTCCAGGATCTTAGTGCAAAATATCCTGGTTGAAATTGAATTTGTTGTAGATTTTCTATATTCTCATTTGTGCCACCTCATATATTGTGATAACATGCAAGTTTTTCGAAACAAGGACTTTATATGTAGTTATACTTTAAATGATATCTATAGTTCGCATATTCCTTGAATTTGTAGGGATTTTTGGGCATTCCTCATCTGAGTGATTTCCAACTTCACACATGTTACAAAATTTTAGGTCAATTATATCTTTTATGGCATATTCAAGACTCATGTCATCATCCTTTATATGAATAAAATAATATTGTTTATTGAACCTTCCTCAATCATGATGACGCCTTCCATACTAGCCATGGTATACCCCTTTTCAACTCCCTCTACCTTGGTCATGTCCCCCTCATCGTTTACTATCTCTTCATCAAAATTCACAATAATATCCTCTATTTCCCAGGACATGACTCTAGTTGATTGGTTGTGAGTGATAAATAGTGTGAAAAATGTCTTGTTTTTACCATTATGTTAGAACTCTTGTGTGTTATGCTTTTTTCTTCCCAAATAGTGCCCCACTTTAGCTTTGCATTTTTAAATTATTCAGGAACTATTTTTTGGTGTGTTTTTGTTAATTTTTCGTATTTCATAGAATTATTTTTTCTATTCATTGTTTTATGTTTAAATAAATCATTCGTCTTTCCATCATTCATAAAATATGTACACCAAAGATCACTTCTTCATAGATCTAAGTTCTTGAATGACTTTTGGAGTATTACTAATTTATAATAAGCTTTCTTATATGATGATGGGGGCAATCCAATACAGTCGTCGTCTATGTCTATTTTATACACCTTTCTAGGCCATATTCATAGATTTTTATCTTGTCCATCAAAAGTAGTTGTTAATTTTTTGATAGAAGTCTTGCCATGAACCATTGTACTAGGAACATCTAACAAATTATAGAGGAAATATAGTTCTGTATATCTTTAAATATTTCGTCATACTACCTCATATATTCTCTTGGAATTTCCTTCATTTCTTCTAAATTTTATGAAATAATATGCCGAATACCTTGATTTTTGAAAAATGAAAATACATTTTCATTGAATTGTACATTTAGTTTTGACTAATTTAATCTACCAAATCCATGAACCATTGTAATGTTCTTTTTTCTATGTTCTATGGTAGATTTCTCTATTTTCTGTACCTCATCTATTATGTTAATCACATCCTAAAATTTCTTACAAATGAACTAGTGCCATTCAAGGTTTTCATCTCCCTCATAGCGAAGTAACTAATGGTGGAACATATATTTTGTAAAGGAGGGCTTTATCTTTGAGCAAATTATAACTATAAGAGTTTATTATTTTACCTATTTCACACTCATCATTAATTTTTACTTCTTGGTTTGTGAACTTTTGTTGTCTTGACTAGAAATTTTATTTCATGCATTTACAAACCTTACTATATATACTATATGAGCTCTATGAAGTATGGACATGTCTATTTTTCCAATATTACAACATATAATATATGGTCTTCTTTACATGTTAAATGTAGCCAAGAGGAGTGGTACAATCATCATATTCTTTATATGAAGTAGGATAATTTCATTACTTTTAGTGCTCATCTAGTTTCCTTGTCTCTGAGATATTTTAATGAAATGTTCTAATACTACATTTCCATGATCATTTAGTAAACACCAATTTGAAGAGTAGCTAGAATCTATTTTCTAATATTGGTGTAGTAGGAATGTTGGGGCTTGTTTCATATGAGTTTAGATGACTACATAAAGCTATTCCTTAACCATCAACAAAAATGTTTTCAACGTTGTGTGCTAATGGAAGGGAAACAATCCCAACCTTTACCAGTTAGAAGTCTATATTTAATTTGTGAACCATCAAATCTATTTCCCCTGCTACTAGCATATTTTATAAGGATTAAAATATTATACTTATGTATAGTATTTTAGATGATTATTTTTATTTGAAAAATCACACATATATATACATAGGAAAATATTCAATAAAAAATATTTAACTTAGCATAAAAATTTGTAAATGTTTGGCAAATATTATCATCTTAATTATAATTATTTAAAACATAGGTGTTTTTTTTAACCAAAGTCGTGAATACCCCTTTTATAAAAACTCTGAAAATTAGACAATTGGAAAAAAATCTTAATAAAAAAATGTTTTTCTTGTTGAATCTACTTGAATGCTACCAATATTATATGACCTTACTGTTGCAATGATGTGCCACTCTTAAGGACACTTTCTATTGTATTGATGGTGGTATATTGCATCAAGTAGCTTGACTCTTTTCTCCAAACGTTTTCGATGGACGATTTTTTAAAATTTACCATTGAATTATAGATGTACATCGTTTTATAATTTATTTTCTTTGATTGTTCAATTAATGTACTCCTTTTGCCATGTATTTTCGATCCTTCATTTTCTTGGCATGGTGAATTCTTTGTCTCTATCAACTAGTGTTCCTTCATTTCCTTGTCATCACATACAAATAGCTACCGAACATCACCAACCTCAACTTATTCATGGTCAATTATGGTGACACAACTAGCCATTTTTATCATTCTAGGTAATAGTCCGACACTTATTGGGTCTTTTTATATTCAAAACCAAAATTACATTATCCCTTGGCTTGCCATTTCTTCGTGTTAGTGTTGGATTTATTTTTCAGTGGATTTTGAATTTTTAAATGTGATGAAAACCCTTTTCCACAAGCTAATTACATTAAAAAGTTGTTATTATGTTAAGGAAACTATTATGGAGATTGTTGTTTCTATTAATATTGTAAGAGGGAAATTTTCTAATATTACATATTAACATTGTCTCTGGTCTATTCTACCCACTTATACAAGCCCATTTAGCTATCATTTATCAGCTTGGAGATGAATTATTTATCCTCTGTAAATTTATTTGTGAGTAGCACAATCCATATATTTCTTAATTTCTTTAAGAATTGATTTTATGATTTCTTATTTTGTCTTTGAGAAAACCTATGGTTTTACCTATGCATGACTTAATCGATTTCTTTCGACATACATTTTCTAGTATTTTTCTAATTTTCTCTACCACCACACTCGAATCTCCTTTCAACTTAGTGTTTATGCATATATGAAATTACAATGCATGTCTTAAATTGGTTTCCATTGGAAAAAATGACAACATTTTAATATAAGGGCTTACACGATATAGTTACCAATTACCAAAGAATAACACATACAAAGTATAATGTATAGAAAGCAACATAAAAAAAGTATAAATATAAATATAAATATAGATGCACATTGAAAATGTTGGATGAGAAAAGTAGTAGTAGAACCATCAATATGTAGCTTTATATTACACTATAAGAAATACCACTAATATCATATTTATTTATTCTTTACATTAGTTTGTAGCTAGTTACAACAATTCTAAACTACCTTCTCTAGCTAACCTCACCTAATGATCCACAGACAAATGTACATATTCGATTCATTTGCATGTCAATTGACAATTAGATAGGTCCAAATTCTCACCTAATCAAAACACTCCAACATATATTGAAACACTCCTACCCTATGCAACGTGGAAGAACTAATACTCCAACAAAGGTTTCATGCCACAAATTTAGATGATATATTTTTTTGTCAAAACCTATAATGACTCTCATAACAACAACAACAACAACAACAACAACAACAACAAAAACAACAATAATAATAATAATAATAATAAAGAAGTCATGGCGAAGCTCGACACCAAATTAGTGTATAAGAATCCATTACCTATAGTACCATGGATCCACCTATACATATCAATTTGACTACTAAAGTGGAGAGGTATATAAATAATCTACCATTTACATTTAAACATGTAACATCTTAAACCTATAACCTCTTTAAAAAAAACTATGTTTTAACTTTTAAACACACTCCTATCTTAAAAAAGGAAAATCCTAATTCACTAACAAAATGGAATAATATATAGAAAAGGATTGTGACTCTTAGTAAGCATCTCATTCTATAACTATATTCGTAAAGCTTTATAGTTAATTCGTAAAAATTTCTCAAAGTCTCATCCCAATAATGTAATATCATGTTCTCACTCTCTTCCTATTGAAGTAGGCTAGGTTCAGATATGTCATATGGATTGTGATTGTTCAGAATCATTTCACTATATAAACATATATTTAAAACCATTGGATATCATCTCTAAAATGTTGTGAAAACATTTCCCAATAATATAGTATGGTGTATTAGTATGGTAGGGTGTTTTCACTAGGCCAACTTGAGACAATGTTTTGGAAAAAGGAGGACTTTTTGAGCTAGTATTAACATCATATTACTAGGAATCAATTTTTTTATAGGAAGGTAATAAAATTTTATTATAATTTATGAATGGGAAAGAAATTGAGACAATATTCTTGATTATTACACATACAAAGAAATAAAATTATAACTCTTGAATTATCTTTTTTTTTCTGGTAGGTAAGCACCCACGGGGGATTTGAACCAGTGACCTATCGCAATCAGAAGGAGAAGTACCTTAACATTGCACCCATTCACTGTCAATCCAAAGCCCCATGGGCAATTACTCTTGGATTATCAATACTCGCTCAATAAGAACAATTATAAAACATATCATGTTATTATTGATAAAATAATATCTTCATATTTCTTATATTTATATTTTTAATTTAATTTCTAACTTTTTTAATCAAAAAAATATAAAATAGTATAACTTTTTATTTTTTATTAAGTAATGTGAATGTGAGAAAATTATTTTTTTAATGATGATAACTTATATATAGTTTTTATTTGTAAAGTTGCATTTATTTTTTATTTTATGAAAAATGAAAAATTGGGAAATTAATGACAATACAGATGGATGAAAGAGGAAAAATGTTGTAATTTTATTTTTGAAATTATTATTACCCATCAGTAAGTCTTAGGGATTTAATATGGGTGATTAGATTTAATTTTAACATTTTTATATTGGTTAAGTAAATTTTTCCTTGAAGACATGAATATGTTTTCAAAAGTTGGAAATGAAAGCTCATAAATGAGCAGTTAACTACTCACCTTTTGGAGAGGTGGAGATAGCTAAAAATGACCTAAGGCCTGGTAGATGGATATTTTTTGAGAATTACATTGGTTTTGTATAAAAATTCTAAGAAACATATAGGAGAGATTGAAGAGAAACAAGGAGAATAGACAGATAGAATTTTGCATACCTAATTTTCTTGGGGGACAAGCAGTATTTGTTGCATCAAGGCTTGGAGGAGCCAAGTAACTAGCCATATATTTCTCACAAAATTTTCATGTCAATGCCTCTAATTGTGTTTTTCCATCTAGGTAAAAAATTGCAAGTCGGTTCTCCTATTTTCTCATCAAATTACAGTACCTATTATGTGAATGGAAATTTTTATTCTAACTCTAAAGTTTTTTATATTAGTTATAGGAAAGAAAACTTACTATTTTAAGTATATGGTAGGAAGTGGATAAATGTTAAAAACTATGTCTTTCACTACATAAAGCATGAATGGGCATTGATATTTAGAGTGAAAAACTTGTTTTGAATCTTCTATGAAGTATATGTGTTTGTAAGTAAAATAATTGAAGAAAAATTCAGAAGATGAAATAATGGTGTTTATCATTTCAAAACTATTACAAGGACATATTATGTATCATTAATTATATGTATTATTAGAGTTGATGATTTTGAAAGTGAACATGAAGAATAATACTGTAGAAAAGATTTAGTTATTTTCATTGCAAAGTGAAGAAGAAAATGTCTTCGTAGCTTTATGATATTAACATTCATGAATGTATAAAAGAAACAAATTAGTAATATTGAAATTATGTTAAAGATGGACTTAGAAGAAAATAATTCTCTATAAATAATCATCAATAATAAGAACACAATGCTAAGTGAAAAATAAAATTAATTCATTTACAAAGAGTTTGTAAGCATGTAGGCTTATCATCTCATTAATTAGGGGAATAAAAAGAAAAATATTAAAATAAAATCTTCCAATCTAGAAATAAAATAGATTTTTTTTTGAGGAACTAGAGAGAATGTCGAGTGGATTCTAGTGGAATAGACAAAAAGAGTAAGTAACCCTTGAGAGATAGTCAAGCAACATTCTTTCTCTTGTTAATAAGTTAATGATGGCTACTATAGAAAAAAGAAAGGTAAAATATAAAAATGAATCAAGAGTTGATATTGAACAAAGGAAACTATAAAAGGACCAAAGAAACATTAATATAAAAGTACCCATACACATCACAAACAGGTAGAGAGTTCTGGCAATGAACTGTAGGAAATAAAAATAAAATTTATGTCAGCTTCCTATGTACCTATATGAGGACATAACTTATAAATAAAAGAGATAATATACACAACCAAGTTATAATTCTCTAAAAAATTATATATTGAAAGTAGAGTATCTGTAGGATTGCATGATAATGTAAGCATATTCAAACATTAAATAGGTACAAAAAATTAAAGACCCATTAGTAACGATCTTTGTATACATTTCAAAAAATAATAATAATTATTTAGGCCTAGTGGCCTTTCATTAAATAAGAAAAAAACAAACAGGGTTTCACCAAGAAATGGCAATTTCCATGGTAGATGACATAAAACATTTAGAGGAAAAGTTTCGAGATCATCATTTGTAATATTCATCAAAATAAAACTCACCTTGTGAATGTAAAAACACAGAGTTTGAAGAGTTATTTCCAACATGGGGAGGAAAAATCAAAATATATGTTAACCATTCCAATGATCTATTAGAATATTCTAAAGCAGTAAGGGATATGTTAAGACACATACATGGCAAACACAAAAGATGAATGATAAACATGAGTGTGTGTTTATTATTGACAATGATATACATTTATAGTACATTTATGTGACCGTTGGGTTCCACATCCCCAGGTCTCTTGGAGTCTCATGGTTTTTCAAATTCATAGAGGATTAGGTGTCCAACATTCTGCCCCTTAATCCGAAGGGGTATCTATGGTTTGAAGAAGAGAGTTGTAATACAAAATGTGCAAAAGACATGCATGGCAGCACTAGGTTGAATGCACTATCTGAAATGTTGGTATAAGGGGCAGTGGTTTAAGGATGACCACCAACACTTGAACACTTAGTACAGTTCCCATAACTCTTCGCAGTATGGCATGAATCTTAGGTCTTATGCTAGAGGAAGTGCTCCTGATGTTTTGAAGAGCGAAACCTTCAACAATGAAAATGAGGCCTCACCCCACATAAAAGGGAGAACGTCAACCTAAAAAGGGAGGTCTCAACTTGTGATGGTTTAATGATGACCAACAACTCTGGAATGCTTAATGCAATTCCTGGAACTCTTCCAAAACTGGCAAGAAGTTGAGGTCTTCTGCTAAAGGATGTGTCCCCAATTCTTTGAAGAGGTATCATCGACTAAAGGCATGCTACAACTATGAATCTCATATAGTAGGTTGTGGCTCAGGCTCGCTTGATGTGCCTTTGAATCTTGTAGTTGACCATGATTTCCCCCCTATTAGATACAAGGTGAGATGATGGAGGAAAATCGACTACAAGATTGTTCAATACTCTAGAACAAGTTCTCACATATGACTAGAATACCTTCTTGGTTGTTGATGCCCATTGCCAAGAAGCGATCCATCCAAGATGAATCTTTGTTCTTGTAGGAGGTTTGTTTTGGAAGCATATTTTTGAAGAATTGTTGGTTTTATGATAGTGCTTACATGGATGAAGGCCAAGACTATGATCTTCCATATGGCTAACTCGGTCACAATGTTGGCATTTCACAATATGTTGTTGTTGATGTGGAAGAGGAGAAAAATTTGGAACAGTGAAAGGTGGACTGTCATGAATGAATCCAACACTCTAAAAGTATATGGGCTTTGAGTAATATAGATTTCGATGACCTTGCTTCTAACAATCCAACTGCAACTAGAATTGCAGAAAATCTTTAGAAGTACTCGTCAAAATAGAGATCCCTAAAAATCACATATTTGAGCTCCAAATTTAAAGGAAAAGCTTAAATGCTGAGAATTATCAGCTTCCGATAGCTAAAAAACTTTGTAAACACAAATTTCACTCAAAATAAACAATCAAGTATCAATTTCTCGTAAAGAAGCCACTCAGCAGATGAGATTTTCACTGGATCTTTTTCTTCAACCAGGATGAACTGTAATATATCTCCTCAAGGACTTCACACCTCAGAAAAACTAATTCAATAACGGCTAAACTCCACAAAATTTTCAGAAAAATACTATTTTCCAAGCTTCAAAGATTGAAACTTTCCTCAAACACAAAACCTTCCCCAATTACAATGGTGCAAACCATGATAAAAGCTAGCGACAGTGCTGGAAAAAAGACACAAAAAGCTCCTAAAAGGTCATTACCTTATAGAGGAGATTCAAAATAAAACATTGCACACTCATAATCTTGCATCCAAAAACAAGAAAATCTCTAGGCATAAGAAATGGATTTGATGAGTAATTGTGTGCTTTCTTCTTCCCCTTGTGCTCGAAAGCCTAAGAAGAAAAGATGATGATTTCCAAATTATATCTAAAACCAATTGGCCTTCATTCCAATTCAGTGAATATGAGGCAGTTTCTTGTCGAATGGCAACCAATGAGATTCATGTTTTTGATCCAGAAAACTTTGCTAAAGGAATTGTGAATAAGATCCGCCTTCCTAGAATAGCTGGTTTGCAAATTCCTACAATTCCTCCAACATATTTTGCGGCATATATTCCCGAATCAAAGGGAATACTAGCCATCATTCAGATATTTATGTGAGAAGATTCATCATTCTCTCCCAATGACTGCAGTCAGTAGCCATTTACTTTTAGAACAAAGAGAAGCGAGCATTGGCACCAAAATGATCCATGCTTACAATGCGAATTTGAAACTTTATTTTTTGCAGAAATTCTCAAGCTACATTATGTCCTCGTCTCATGCTACAATAATTCTATTATCGATCTCCTAGAAAATGATGTGTTCACGAGCTTCAAACCCATGACCTAGCCTGAGCCGGGACTCAAGCATGTGAGGCAAACGACGCCCGCACAAAACCAGCGAGACTCAGGATTGAAGGGAGTCGTTTTCTTATAGGCTTTGTCAAAGCCTCTGCCAGGTCAAAAAACCACTCACTACAGGTATGGATGATGCAAAATCATTTACATCCTCAGTTTAAACAAATCTAAAAGTCATCATGCCCTTATTCTTCATCCTTTATTTAGCTTTTACGTGTCTACCAGATAATCTGCACTTGCACCTAATAAAGAAATTGAAAGAAGAAATATTTTGTTCCTTTCCTTTCCTTTGGGATATGAAAGGCTGGTGTATCAACAATCTTTGCAAGTTGCAATTCGAACAAGTGACGTTGGAAAAGCATTATGGAAGAAATAATTACAATTTCAAGCTTTAAATTTCAGGTCCACATAGTAGAGCAGAGCAGGATACCTGGACCGGTCCTGTAGAAAGTGAGGGAGTATTTCTCTTTCCTAGGAGCTTGACATTTAAGATTAGAGTCCTTTATTATGATTGCAAAGAGGTTAAGGGAAAAGTTGTGAGAGGGTGCAGATATTCCCCCCAGCTGCCAAACAAATGGATACTCTTAATGATTTTCTTTCTGTAAGTGACCTTGTATCGTTTCACTATGCTGTGAAAAATGAAACACTACAGATTCTCAATCTTGAAACTTTGTAACACATAAAGCTAAGGGCCTTTATTGTGAATACCATCATTAGACACTAATTGGATGATTGTTCCCTAAAACAACTTATAATAGATGGAACTATGGTGGGATGTGCGCTAGATGGTACAAAAGGTCCTCAATGGATGGATGCATGGGTAAGAGAAATGCCAAATGTGCTGATTCTTCCATGCAATGCTCATTACAGTGAAGAGGCAAGCAGTCAGTCTCACTCCCCGGTCCGTTTCTTCTCAACTACCAGGCTAAACAACTAAGCCTATGTTGTTAGAATGCATAACACTATTAACACCAACATATTTCGTGATGAGGGAGCAATAGTGCAGCAAAGTCTTAGAACAATTTCATAAGGCATTAAATGTGAAGAGGATATGGTATAGTTGTTTTTTCTATTTGAGACCCTAGATAGAGAACCCAACATGAATCTTGTTGAGAGGTTAGCGTCACAATGTGCAACATGAAATAGGATTGCACACAATAATGACAATTCTATCCATAGGAATGCAACACTGACATGCATAGAGAGGCTACAACTAGTGGCTCAAATTTGAGCAGGGTAGAAATTCACCTACACCTTTGATACCATGTTAAGGCACATACATGGAAAACACAAAATATGAATGATAAACATGGGTGTGTGTTTATTATTTACAATTATATACATTTATAGTACATTCATGTGACCGTTGGGTTCCACATCACAAGGTCTCTTGAACTCTCATGGCTGTTCACATCTACACCAACCCATAGAGGATTAGGTGTCCAATAGGATAAGAAACAGTGCAAGATTGAATTGAGGAATACTTTTATTAAATAAAAATAAACCATTAGCGATTATTATAATATAAATGAAAAAAAAAAATAATTAATTAATAACCTTAACTGGGAATGGCATATGAGTAAATTTACCTCAAATAGAAAAATAGGTCGCTTCATGTCCCTTTCTAGTAAGAAACCAGTAAGAAATGTTATGAAGGTGTTTAAGTTCCAAGTAATTAATAGGAGAAGTTTCCTCATACACAAATTTTATTAAGAATGAAAAGAAAAATTACATAAAAATATTCCAGAGATTACACACGATCACTCAACACTCTTGCAAGTAGACATAAATAAGTTAAAAATAATTTTGTGTCCTAAACTAATTTTGTTATGGATCACTTATGTCATTTACAAGTGTCCATTTACATCTAATTATCTCATAACAATACTCCTAATTATTTTCCTAAAATATTTCGTAAAAATCGACACCTTTGTAGATGTCATACCTTTTAGAAAAACTAGCTACTATAAAATGTCTCCAACATCTAATTAAGTATTCTAGATAATTGAATATTAGACTCTAAGTAAATAAAATATAGTTTATGTATTTTGGATCATTTAACATTCCCCTCTGTGATCAAAAAGTAAAGTACAAAATATACCAAGATCTTCCTTGCCAAGGGATTTTGTGAAAATATCTAAGATCTAACCTTTTGAAGGATAATATGTTGTTTTGATGACATCCTTTAAAATGAGTGTCCTGATGTAATGATGCTTTTTTTCCACATGCTTTCTTTTGGAATGGAAAAGTATATTTTTGGCAATCTTTATGGTTCACTGGCTATCGATGAATAAAGATGTGGATTCTACTTCAGGAATGTCTAAATCCTGTAAAAGTCTGTGCAAGTAAATAATTTCACATGTTTCTTCCCATGCTAATATATATTATCCTTTTTCTGAAGGAGTGGCTACTGTAGCTTGCTTCTTGCAACTCCAAGGAAGTACAACTAACCCCATGTTCATTAGATAATCTAATGCTGATGATCGATCATCAATACTTCGAGCAAAATTTGGATCTGAATATCCACAAAGTATAAAGTTCTTAGTCTTTTTGTAAGTAAGACCAAAACCATTCATCCCTTGGATATATCTAAGGACCATTTTGTTGCATTCCAGTGGCTTACCCTTTGTTCATGCATAAAGAGCGATAGAATACTAAATGTATAAGATAATTTTGAATGAGTGGTTTTTATATTAATCAAGTTGCCATTCAATTGTCTATAAGTAGTATTTCTCACTAATTCCCAACCTTCAAATTTAGAAAGTTTTAGGCTTTGTTCCAAGGGGGTGAGAATGGGCTTGCAATCTTGCATTCTAAATCCTTGGAGAAGTTCAGATGCATACTTTCTTTGACAAATGAAAATATTGTTTGAACGTTGGAATAATTCAACTCCAAGATAGTAGTTAAGTAATCCCAAATCAGTCATATTAAATTCAACACATAAATTCTTCTTTACGTACAAAATATGATCATTATTGTTCGCAGTAATGATCAATTCATTCACATACATAGCTAGAATCACTAGATTTGTACCCTGTTGGTGCACATATACAGTATCATCAACCTCACTTCACTTAAAGCCAACCTTGTGAAGGTACTCATCCATTTTTACATTTGAAGCTCATGTAGCTTGTTTAAATCTGTGTAAATCCTTGATCAATTTGCATATTTTGTGTTCCTACCCTTCAATATCAAAACTTGGAGGTTGAGTCATATATTCTTCTTCCTAAAAGTTCCCATTGAGGAATACACTTTTAACATCCAACTAATGGAATTTCCATCACTTTTGAGTTACTAATGCAAGTGTTAATCTGATGGTCTTCGATTTTGTTATAGGTGCAAAAATTTCCTCATAGTAAATTCCTCCTTGTTGTGAAAAACCTTTAGCAATAGGTCTTTTACTGTAATTTTCAATGCCTCCACTTGGCTTATATTTAGTTTTGTAGACTGATTTACAACTAATGGGTTTTACATTGTTGGTATAGTCAACACGTTTCCAAGTGTTGTTTTCCATCATTGCCTTGTATTCTTCAACCATTGCCTTTTTCCATTTTATATGTTTTACTGCCTCTTTTTATGTGGAGGGATTAGTAAAATAATTCATTATTAAGAAAAAAATTTCTTCATTTCTTTGTGAACTTCATGTTCCTATTTTTTTTTCATCTAGCTTGACATCCTTCAAAACTTCAAAGACCCATTTTGGCAGTCGATGTTCACTTGTTTTTGGATCTGAATAAGCAACATAATTATAAAGTGGATTGATATAAAGGTTCAGGAGGAGAGTCTCACTATCAGATCAACTTTTATTAGGAGATTCAGATGAACTTATAAAAGATCCTCATGGTGTAGGTGAAGTAGGTGAGTTGGATGAAGCATTTTATGATGAAGCCAATTCAATATCATATCAATGGTGTGTACTTGATTGATTTTTCATCCTACTTTTCTTTTTTTCTCCTTTAGTTTCCAATTTCTATAGAAGACTTTCTATTCCGATGGCACTGTTTCTTCTTGTTTCATCTATTATAACATCCCTAATGGCAATAAATCTCCTTTGGATAGAAGACTAAATCCCTTCTTTTCATCAGAATACACACTCAATGTACACTTCAAACTTTTTGAGTCAAGCTTAATTAAGTTTTATTTTGTAACTCAGACATAATACACTGAACCAAAAACTAGATGATGTTTGACTCGAGGTTTGAAATGAAACCATGCTTCATATGGTGTAATTCCATCCAAAGAAGCAGTAGGAGACTTGTTGCTTAAGTAGATTTTTGTATGTATTGCTTCTTCCCAATATAAAGGAATTAAATTTATGAAAGTTAGCATGGATCTTACCATCCCTAGCAAGGTGTGATTCATTCTCACTTCTACCCATCTTCTATGGAGAGTAGATATTTGTAAGTTTTACTTTGATACCATTGTCCCTGTAATAATTTTGGAATTCATCGGAAGTGAATTCTCCTCCATTGCTTGTCTCGAGAGTGCCAGTTTTTTTTTTAACTTCATTCTCAACCATTTGGCTAAAAGTCTTAAACTTTTTAAATGTTTCTGACTTCTATTTCAGTAATAAACGAAATTGATTCTAACAAAAGCATCAATGAAGAGTAAAAGGTATCTACAACCTCCTAAAGAAGTCTGTAGAGGTCCACAAATATCAATGTGAACCAATTGCAAATGCTTGTTTCCATGTTGTGAACGTGTTGGAAACGTCTCTCGTCTTTGTTTCTCGTAAAGGAAAGATTGAGATCTTACATTTTCTTTCTTAAAAGTTGGAATTCCTTTAACCATGCCCTACTTTTGATGTTGAGAGAGACTTTTGAAGTTTAAATTCCCATATCTAATATGCCACAATCTTATTGGTGAAATATTTTTTCTTGTTGCTCCTACAAAATAAAAATTTCTTGGAATGACTATTCCTTTCATCCTTAAAAGTTTTCAATATTCATATCTTGTCATGACTATCTTCGTATTCTATTTGATGGAATTGATTTTTACTAATTCTTCCTCCATAACAACATGATTTCTTTCTTATCGAATCGTGATTAGTGACAAAACAAATTCTTGAATGTTCATCCATACCAAACATTTTAAATTAGTTTTTCTCCAATTCGAAGAAGATACAACTTTACTACACCTTTTCCACAAGGATTGTGTATTTTATCAATAGGAAAAAAAGATGTAAATGAGTTGGCATTGTTGAAAATTCAAAAAGAAGTCATGTCAAAAATTAATATGTTGTGTTTCTCGTGTATCTGAGGTCCAAGAATCTTTATAATAAATTTTAAGATATGTAAAGACATGTAATGTTGTTGATTCTAAACTTTGAAGTGTAATGAATATATATTCTGAGCGATCATCATCTTGATCATTAGAAAACTGTGCGAAGTGTTGTTGAAAATTTGGAATATTTTCAATAGAAGTCTGACAATCTTCAGCATAATTACCAACTATGTTACATCTTATAGAAACAACCTCATTGAAATCTTTGCCTCTGCCTTGTCTCTATCCTCTGCCTCTGATTTTTCGTTTAGCTTTCTTTTGTCATCTTCCTTGATTGTTTCCTCTGCCTTTGATTATTGCCTCTCCCTTGAATGTTGCCTCTACTTTGAATGTTTCCTTTTGCATAATTGTTGCCACTTTTGAACTTGTTCCCTCAGCCTTGACTTATACCACAACTATTTCCTCTATTTGATCATTGATTTTGATTGATGTGCCCCCTTCCTCAACCTATAGAACATTCAGTTGAAGATTTACTAGTGCTGGCTTCCATAAAAAAATACATCTCCTCCATCATGTTTCTTCATTCCAAAAGTTTTGTCATGCTGAGCTAGAATTTCACTTAATTCTTCAAATTTTAACTTCTCTAGCTTTCTAGTTACTTGTAGAGTTTCAAGAAAACGTTTGTATGAAGAGAAAAAACAACAATCAAAATAGTAGTCCTGAAACTATTATCCACTCCTTGAGATGCAACCTTACTATTTCCTGCTCAATGTTCTTAAGAATGGAAATATATCCAAGTACATCTCCCCCTTCTGTTAATTTCTGTTGAAGAAACGTCAATTAAATTTTAACTTTCTTAGATTCAAGTTGTGTATCAAATAAATATTTAAATGTTCTCTAGAAGACCATTCATCAGAATCATTTCCAATGTGAAAATACATTTCATCATTAATTGAAGATTTGATTAATGCTACTGCTTTGGAATTTTTGATATCCCATTTAGCTAGTGAGTCTACATCTGTAGGTTTGTTTGGTTTAATATTAACATCACATGCCAATGTTCATTAAAAATGGAAGTTCTTTCTATGTGCCTTTTCCATGTCTTGTAATTCTTTCAGCCTTCAAATTTGTTAGATTGAGAAAATAAATTTACTACCTTGGACAATATAAAAGTAAATGTATACACTAAGATGGATCATGCACCAAAAAAATATCGAGAAAACACCACACACAACACCACACATAAGAAAAATGATCTATCATGGCTTGACCTTGACCCTCATAGAGTCATTTAGGAAAGAGAAGTGGTTGACCTCTGCACTTGGCTCTAGTAAAATTTTCTTAAATTTTAAAATGAAACTTTCAAAATTTGACATTTTACAATGCTCTTCCAATTTGACTTCTTTGAATATAAACCCACATTAAATTAAAAGTTACTTTGAGTTACAATTTGATTCCCTCGAAAAAATAAAATATTACACGTTATTGCTCAAAAATTACAAAATCACACCTTATAACTCAATTACCTAAATAATTACAAACACTCATTCTCTTAAAACTACAAATCACACCTTGTCATGTTACCTTTTAACTCCATTTTTAAACTTTCCTTAAAATCCCTTTATGAGGTCAGTTAAGAAAATGAAATAATTATTTATGAAGTGTTGAAAAGGTGTATAAATCATTGATTTAAAAATATTTACCATAAAACAAATAATTCTTTCGATACTTTTTGAACGACTTCAACATGATTCTTCCAATGCAAAAAAATTCAACACGAGTACTCCATGCAAATGTTGGTTCCATTTTTTACACTGGTTCATTCACGTTGGTTTAACACTTTCACAAGATTCGTGTGCATACAAGGTCGTTGAGCTTGATTTAAGGCCTTACACAATTGATGCATGCACCGAATCTCAAGCTTCAGTATCACCAATCATGAAGCATGACCACTCTCACTATTTATAGTGCTCAATTGTTGAGTTATTTAATGCTAAGCTTCTACTTATTCCTTCATTGCTAAAAACTATATACATGTATGTGCTGTTTACATTATAGTCAATAATAATATATATAAAAGTTTAAATTACAATACAACGATGATAATGACCATAATAATGAAGTAGAGAAAATGTAAAGGTCGAATAAATGTTGTTGACTCATCCACTATACCCAAGAGATGATACTACAACCACTGCTTCATTAATCGATACCAAAATCACTTCTCTCCTTCGACAGTGCAATTATTTCCCTCTGCAAGTGCTTGAATCATCCATAGTGATCTCAACAATGATCTGCTATCTTTGCTAGTATCTATGTTGTTTCTTCTCTGTCAAGCATTGAAAAGAGATCTAATCTCCTTAGTATCCCATGCTGCAAGAGTTTCATATGCACACAGTTCGAGTTCTCTAACATTCACATCATTTTAGATTCAAAAGTTTATTAAAAATTTAAATTCCTTTGGGGGCGATTCCAAAGATAATAAGATATTTTATGATGGAAATTTAATTTCCAAACCTCAAATCTCAAATCTTCCTTACTAAGAATTTGAACTACTTGCATACCAATTAACCACTTCGTGGAGTTTTCCAAAATCCTGTAGAGATGGAATCTCCTCTTCACATACCTTTCGTATCACTAATTCCTCTGAAGCCATAGTAATAGCATAAGTGTCCTCACACACACACATTTTATTAATAAAGAAATGAAATATTACATAAAAATCTGCAAGAGCTTATACATGATCACTCAAAACTCTTGCAAGTAGAGTGAAATAAGCTTTAAATAAGATTATGTCCTAAACCAATTTTGTTATGGATCACTTATTTCATTTACAAGTGTCCATTTACATTTAAATCTCTCATAACAACACTGCTAACTATTTTCCTAGCCTAGTTCCTAAGGAACAACACCTTTCTAGGGGTCATATGTTTTACAACAATTAGCTATTCTAAATTGTCTCCAATATCTAATTAATTACTATAGATAGTTGAGTATTAGAATCCAAATTGTTAAAATATAGTTTATGTATTTTGGATCATATAAAAATAATAGAATAAAGTTAGAAGAAATATGCAAGTTATGAGAGTATATAACTATAATTACAATTTTTTAAATTTTAATGGGAATGATAAAACAATTCCTTAAAAATACAAAGAGAATAGAGTAATTTTCTAAGTAATTATCTTAGAAACAAAATGACTTGTACAAATCCCATTACAATGCTAATTATTACCATTTATTAAATGAAAATACTTTTATGGTAAATTAAAAAACCGTAGGGTTTGACGAACAGGAGGAAGGCTTCTTGTAAACCTAATAGGTATCGAAAGAAAAAAATGGTGCGAAATAAAACATCCATATAGAAGGAAAATCCAAAAGGAAAAGTAGAATATGAATTCCATAGGTTCATATTCGCATAAATTAAATATTGAGGAAGAAGGTGTAATTGTTTCTAATATTATTGTTAAAAACATTGCAATACCCCTCCATTGCTATCATGTTGGGCAAAGTTTAAACTGAGCTATAACAAAAAATCTAGGATTGTGAGTAAAAATGTGAATAAATATTTTACTACCAAATAGATAGTGGAAATTTAACTTCTTGGAAATGATAAAACCTAGAGATGAGACTCTTGACAAATAAAATCCCATTGGTAAATGGGAATGGATAATTATTTCATGACAAGCATTCTAGATGAAACTCTAGATATGCTTAATGGATGGGAGATAAATATCCATTAATCTTCTTAGCTGGAGAAAGATGTTCAGCTTGGAAAAAACAAACATAAAATCATCACGGGGGAGAAAGGAGATATTTTATGGGAAAGGTCTAGTCAAGTGAATTAAAATATCCACAAAAGCGGGACGTTGCTAAAGGAAATCTTATCATGAAAGAAGGGAGATAAATAGCCATTTAATAGATGAAGAAGAGGTTCTTGATGTGGGCATGTACATCTGGCTTGGGGGTGAACTGGAGGGAGTCAGTTCTACGTTGGGTGGTGGTGTTCACTTTTCTAAGTGACACCCTATCAACTATTCTCCCTTCATTAAAAGGACATTAGTTTCAGCAGGATGCAACCAAAGAATATATATACTAACTATTGATTTCATGTTGTGTGGAGACGCAGGTTCCATGTTTTTGTTGGGGTTGGAAGCTTTTGATGTGCCAATTATTTAAAATATTATGTGCGCCTATCCAAGAATTCTCTATGCGATGGTTGTAATTATTGGGTTTTACAATTTAATCAAAATATTTTGATCCCAACTCTAGAATCCTTTGTGGGAAATTGGGTGTTCTTGGTTTGCACATACTACTTAAATCTAGTTTTGAGAGACACCATTTAGCTTTTAGTCAAAGGATTAATTGTATCAGTGCAAGAATTTTTTCTCATGTACAAAGAAGATGCATGACGAAGAGGGATATAATAAATATATTTTATAATCTAATTTAGAAGAGATGGTTGGGGCACACTATTGCGGATGGTTTTTTAATCTTGGAGTAAACTAAATCATCCAGTTTATGAAGTTGGAATATATGGGCATTAAGAAGGTTGATGACAGGATATTTATGTCCTAAGAATATATAGCCATGTGAATGACACCAAGAGATGTAAAATTACTTACAATAGGGGAGGTAAAGTATTGGATGGAAGCTTTTGAGGATGGTATTCAAGAGGTTGCATATGATTTTTGAAGGAATAACTTTTGGAGAATAATGAAAAATTAATATGAGTTTGGGCTTGAGCATAGGCCCCGTCTGCATTAGAATAAATTCTCATGGACTAAGAAAATGCATTACTTTGGGAAAAGGTCCCATTGATGCTTCTGAGGAAAACTTCCAACATTATAAATGATTCAGACTTGAGTAATTTTGATGAAACTGAAGGGGATGTGGTGGAGCAACATAAATTGAGGTGTATTGATATTGCTAATGATATACAAATCCTTGAGGATGTAGCTAATCCCAAGGGGGATAAATTTATCCTCATTAAGTTCTTTAGAATTATAGAAGCTAGTCTAGATGTTGTGTTTGACATGGTATTCATTCTTGACAAGACACAGTGATATGAATGGGATATATTGACTAGTGACCTAGTGCGGATTGAATGATTGGATGTATGTATAGACATTTATTATGGAGCATATGATCCAAGGTATTTGACAAGGTGGCACTCAAAAATATATTTTTTTCTTACTCGACAATGGAAATGTACTCAAGATGGCACCTATACTATTTTTCAATATCTAACTATGGCCAAGTCGTGGCCTGTAAAGCTTGGTTATCGCCAACTAAGCTAAACCCAAGGTCATCATTTTTCATCACCCGAAAACTCTCACTAATTACTATTTCACATCCATAAATGAGATCTAAAATTCTTTCCCTTCCCTAATACATCAATATTCTTACATTATCACTTCACCACTCATTTGGGAGATTCTATTTATCGCACTCGACTTTCATCATTCACTCCATCCAACTGCACAAGCCATGAAAACCATTTCCTTTCACTTTTGGGATTGTCCTTCCCCTAGCACTATGAAAATCATTAGAGGAGTTCAAAGTCTCACATGATTATATTGTGCATCGCGGCTCTAATACCATCGAAGCAACAAAATTGATAGTTTGATGACTTAAATGCAAAAATATAGAAGAAGTTTTTTGTAATAATAGTTTATTATATATAAAAATGTACAAGTCATGAATGTTACAATGAGGACCTGTATATATATACCTAAGTAGGTGCCCTTTCGTGACTGGGCATGTCTTGTTGACATGCCTTTTCAATTAACGTAATGACTATTTAACATAATCAATATTTGATTACTTATTATTTACATTGTTTATATTCATTTTATTTTAGGTAATTTATATTTGTAACATTCCCCCTTCCTTCAAACGTTTTGTCCTCAAAGCTTATTGTCAACAATTTCCTCCAGTTTGCATTTATCGTCTTGGCAAATGTAACTTGATGCCATTGGCACCTCTTCCTGTATAATTCATTTGGAAACACCATCTTGAATCCAGGGTTATCGAATATATATATATATATATATATATATATATATATATATATATATATATATATATATATATATATATATATATATATATATATATATATATATATATATATATATAGATATATATATATATATATATATTTAATAATAATATATTTTTTTAGACAACTATGATATTTTCTTTTTACATATATATATAAATTATTATATATTTATATATAGAGAGAGATATATGGATAATTTAATTAATTAGAGAATGTAAAAACTGGATTATATACTAGTGGTAGTAGATATATATCGACCATATCACCATAACTCGACTATATACCATTCATGTAATGTATAAAACCATTACCAAATATACACACCACTCCATGTACGAATCGTTGCTCGATTGTATATTAATTACAGTGTATCGAAATATATATATTGACCAACCCTTTAGGTACACTGAGCCCATACAAATCATTGCCAAGGACAACACTTCACACTTGTTGAACCTTCAACCTTGGTTACGATGCTTGATGGTGGGGGAATGACAGCGATTTTTTTTAAAACTGTGTATTGGTTTACGGGCAACAATTTTTGGACAATGTTCCTTCTACAACATACCGAGTGTGTGCAGAGAGAACAATTTTGTTGTATCTCCCTTCATAAATCTAGCAGTGGAGAGGACAAGTTCAACATATCCGCCATTGATTCGAGAAGGAGGACAAGTTCGATGCCTCCTTTAGCTTATTTTCAAGGCACGAAAAAGCATTTGTCCTTTTGAAATTCTGTTTATCATGAGTCGACTGTATGTAATTGACTTCAAGAACATTAACTATGAATCTGCCTCTATAATAGGTTTCTTGAAATACTTTCCTGAAGGGTAGAATTAGGTGATTCTTGTGATAAATATTGAAGCCATCAACGTTCAACAAACACGTGTTCTCAATAAACCGTAGGGTTGTGCTCACACAAACCCTCTGCACAACTTTTGTGGGTTTGTACGTCAAAATTTTAGGATTTTGGAGGGTTTCTTTCATTTTGTAGGGTTTAACAGGCTTCCACATGATAATTATATGGAAATTGTTGGGAAAAGTGTTGAGGTACAATATGGAGGCATCAACATAAACAGAGAATTTGAGGAGATACGAGATGTGGTATTGTAGCAAATTTTGATGTTTGTATTGTTGCAATGTGGGGAAATTGAGCTGTATGTCGTGGGCATCGGTGTCAAAGTCGAGCTCTAGGATGTCATTTTCATTGTACAAGTTTTAGAGAATGATATTTTTTCAGTGAGTAGTGATGTCGTTGAATTGCTTGAGGGGGAGCTCTAGTGTTGAAAATGGGGCTCACTAGAGAACAGTGTTGAGCTTGTGCTTCGAGGCATCGAGGGATGTGAGGAAGTGATTGGTGATAAAGGGCATGGGTTCTCCATTGGAAGAGATCTCGAAGTCTAAAACATACAACCTTTTTGCAACATACAACCTTTTTACACTAGAGGAATCCAAAAATTAGTTGCATAGCTAATCAAACAGCACATTTAAACTATAACTACTGTCATTCTAGTTAGATCAGTCATTAGAAACCAAAGAGGGAATGAAAATATAACATTAATTGGAGCACCTAAGATCATTGTTTCGTGTTCACTTCTTCAAACAGGATTCCTATCAATCCTAAGTAAACTAGTCTTACAATAAATTGCAAAATATCCACATTTATTATTAAAGATTCTATAGCATCCAAACCCATTTTCAAGTAAGTATGTTGCATGCTATACCTATGTCTTGATTACAAATATGTAAGTGAAAAAAATGGGTCTGATTGTTGCCACGTGGTGGAATGAATTACCTCTATTGAAGCGGATCTTCGATTTGATCTCAAGATAAATGTTTCCATCTTGATCTGCAATAACACCTTCAAATGTATCACTACCCAAAGTATTCGTTGATTACTCAATACATATCCGGACACCTTCTAATAATTCTTGGTTGTATTCATCATGTTTGAAACGTTCTTGATAAGTTTCCCAGGACTTTTCATATTCTTTCATGAACTGAATAGCGTCTTTCCTTGAATAACCTTTTGTAAAAAATGGATCCACCTCAATACATTTATTTTCTTCCTTGAGACCTTCTCGACAAGTTGCAACATCGTATAGCAAGTTTTTATGTTATTGTATACCCTTGCATCATTGGGATTTCTTCTAAGAGCTTTAGTATAATTCTCTATAGTCTTTGGATACTAGTGCTACTTAAAGAATTCATTTCCTTTCTCCCGCTCTTCATTTGCCAACTTTGGATCAAAATCTTCCTGTTGTTCCAAATCTTTCCCTACCTTCTGAGCTTCATTAAGTTTCTTCAATGTATGTGGATTACAATGCTATGTAAGTACTTTCTAGAAAGTTTCAATTGATGGATCATAGTCCTTTGAACATTTAGCCATATTAACATATGCAATCCATTTTTTAGTTAAAGCTTGTGCAATCATTCTAAAATCTGAAAGAATATCCGAACCTCTTTCAATATCCTTTTCATAGTCTTCAAAGCAATCTTCATACTTCTCCATTCCTAAATAGACAATTGCCATGTTTGTTTAGAAGGATATATCTTCATCTTCTAGATCCATTTTTTTCTAATATTGCTTAATAGCAACCTCAAAATCTTCCTTCTTATATTTTTCATTTCCAAGTTTCTTTTCCTTCTGTGCCTCTGCTTTCTGGGCCACCTTCTCTTTCTCCTCATCTGGAATATCTATTGGTTCTGGCTGACCTGGAGGTGGGCGTAATGGAAACTCCAACTCTAAGGGAGGGCATATTAGTTTCTCATTTTTCCTTTGCTCATATTTTTGTTCTTCTTCTGATTCATACCGATCCACTTCATCATCTACTATATCTTCCAGATGTAATCCCCTTTATTCACTTCCTCTCTCCTTTGAAGCAACCCTGCACGTACTTTTCTCTGTACTTTGTTGAGAAGCATATTCAGGTTATTCTTTCTCTCCAAAATAGCCAAAAGCATCATTCATATCTTTTTTTTAATCAGTTACATGGTGACCATCACCTTGATCACTTAGTTCACTAACTAACTCAGTATCTGCTCCTTCTCCTTTAGTTTCAGCATCAACTTCATCTGGATCATCATCTTGATACTTTTTCGTTTCTTGATCGTTATTATCATCTTCATTGTTATCAATTTCCTTTCAAAATGCTTTAACTTGTGCATATGATTTTTCTAAATGCTAAAACACTTCTTGAATTTTACTAAACTTCTTAATGCATTTAGGACATAAACATGATGAAATATTGTGCAAGGAACAACTTTTAAAGACTTACATGATTATATTGTGTGCCATGCCTCCGATATGATTGAAGCAACAAAACTAATAGCTTGTTGACTTAAATGTAAAAATACGCGAGAGGTATTTTGTAATAATAATTTATTATATATAAAAATGTACAAGTGATGAATGTTACAATGAGGACCTGCATATATATACCTAAGCAGGTGTCCTTTCATGATTGAGTGTGTCTTTTATACATGACCTTTCACTTAAATTAATGAATATTTAACATAATTAATATTTGATTATTTATTATTTACATTATTTATATTGATTTTATTTTAGGTAATTTATGTTGTAACAGGGTCTTGAATGGGAAATATGACAAACACTATGTGAAAAAGAGACCATAAGAGAAAATTAAAGAGATGCTAGGAGAAACTAAAAGTCTCAAATAACCCCACAAGGTTGGAAGTTAAAAGGAAGTATTAGTATGAATCTCAAACACGTACTTCCTATAGGGAAGTAACAATTTTTTTTAATGAGGTTCTAGTGCTTACCAAGTGAGGTTCGTAATTAAGTATGGAAATAGTAGTTGGACCTATTCGATAATAGAGGTACAAGCCAACTATCTCAAGTAATTTGCGAGCGTTAAATGAATAAAAATCAAAATGATCTAGTTAACAGAATAAAGACGTGTATAACTTATAATACAAGAAGAATGAAAATTTAAATGACATTGTTGACCATGAGCTCTTTAAAAGGAAATGATACCTTGGAGTAAATTATGGTATACTATGATTCGAAGCCATTTCATTTTCACAAGACGCGTCATGTTCTCACTATATGATAAATGGGAATCGTATACCATAAAAAATGTTTTCATACACCTATTAACAAGCCATCAACAAAATATATTGATACATTCTAGGGAAAAGAAAGAGGATTTCTCTGAAGCAGACGACGGATCTAGGGTTTCGAATGGACGCCTTCAGCTTTCGATTCCTGGGCAAGAATGGCCTGCTCCGAGCCGCCACAGAATTGGATGGAAGCCTGATGCCCGTGTACAAATGGTCAATCGAGGACCACAGGCAGCAAACGATAGATCTGAAGGGGCGGATGCAGATCGATGGGAGAGATAAAACGTCGCGGCACAGTCTTAATCTCAGCATGCTGAGCAGTGGCGAGGACTGCGTGTGGGCCAGCGATGCTCAGAACTGGGTATACGCCTCCACTCACCCTGATTTCAACGAACTTATCAAGCGCATCACGATCTGCAAGGTGAGCATCATGAAGAAGGTTTTTCTAGACAGGTAACAGGGTTTCCATGGTCGTAAATCCTTGATGGATGGTGACGGAGGAAGTGGATACGCGGAGGAAGAGATAGCTAGATCTTTGCAGATAAGAGGTATCAAGCCCTCTAACTCTAGAATCACCACAGATCCGCTAGATCTGAAGAGCAATAATATAGATCGGGGTTTGTACAAGGTCAGATCGTCAGATCTGAATCAAATATTTGTCAAATCTGTCAAAGGTAAACACCATTGTGTACAGATCAGGGAAGGGATGGATGTCTTAGGGTTAAAAAAGGTGATCCAGAGCATATTGGGAACTCCGGCAATATACCAAACCTCTTATTTTCCAGACTTTGCATGCAGGACCACCACACACTCCAACACTATGGAGTTGCAAATGATTCAACCATTATACTCAATTTGAGATTACGAGGCGGTTGTAAGGGGACCAGCTCAAAAACCATAGGATCCTTCCACGATGCGGTTAAAGGAAAGGAACCACTGAATCACAAACCAGCACCCACATCCGAGCTTCTAGGCCCATACATAGTGGAACAGAAGAAAGAATCACCTTTACTTACTGTAACACTGCCGGAGGTAACAGATCTATACTCAGATTTAATACATAATGCCGTTATATGCAGATTTAATGGTTATTGGCCCAAAGCGGATGCATTGCATCAATGGGTATTTACATCATGGTCAACCAAATGTGAAATATACATATGCCCTAAGGGTTTCTTCATAGTCAGATTTAACACAGAAATGGAACGAGACAACATCATAAATCAGGGGCCTTCGTTTTTGGGCAATGCTGGCCTCTTTATCACCCCCTGGTTCCCGGACTTTGATGCCAATACCATGGTTGTTTCGACGATTCCTGTTTGGGTAAGGCTGCATAACCTCCCACTGCATTTTTGGCACCGAAAAGCTTTAACAGCCATTGGGAACTCTTTAGGAAAGCATCTTAAAACAGATGAAGACAGAGCTATGCGCGGAATATTCACATATGCTAGAATATGTGTAGAGGTGGACCTAAGTCAAGGACTTCCAGATCACATCACATTGAATTTTAATAATTCACTGTGGATGCAAAAACTTGACTACGAGAACACGGCTTTCAGATGTCGCAGCTGCTTGCAGACAGGGCACCTGCAATACGCATGTCCATTGACAAGTAGGGAGCCAAAAGGGAACAAGAAACAACAGAAAAAACCAAAAGGTTGGCAGCATACAGAACCACTGGAGGAGGAGGCACTAAACACAGAACCCACAGATGTACAAATGAGACAAGGAAAAGAGCCTAATGAAGGCACTGAGAGACCCAATGTGGAGAGACATAGCTTGGTACATCAACACGAATTACAATTGGAAATAAGCGGTGCCAAAAGAGCACATAGCCTCGAAGGATCAGACTCAGATAAAGAACAACCAGTGTACACAGAGGAAAACCAACTTGCTATACTTGATCCTACTATCAGCACTGGAGACTGGCGCAAAGTAGAAAAGAAAAAAGGAAGGAAAACATAGGCCTGCTCCCACAATTACTATTATATTTTTTTGACATTTTGTGCTCTTATTTTCTTTCTGCTGCCTGATATTATAGGTTCATTGCTCCCTGCGTGGAGACAACTTGTGTTTTTTTGACTATCTATTCTAGCAGACTATGTACTTGACAGGCACAGCTGCCTCTATATGAATGCTTCAGCATCTACAAAATGTAATTTATTAACTCTAATAGAAATTACGACTTTTTCCCAGGGGAAAAAAAAAACAAGCCATCAACAAAAGTAGCATGTGTTGTTAAGGGTTCAAGTCAAAACCATAACCGCTAGGAGAAACATGCAGCAATAAGTTGAGCAGTGAAATAAAAATTGGCAATACCAAATTTTTGAAAAGTCATTAAACTCTGGAGAAAATCCTAATTCAATAAAAATTCATTGATTTAGTATAAAATGATTTGAACTGTTAACATAACAAGTACAGAAGGGAATACACATGGCCAATGAATAAGACTTCCCACCCATGAATATAACACTGAGAAATACACTATAAATATATAGAAAGGTCGAACATGTAATGACTAGTCCCACATTAAAATTTAAAACTATGAAAATGCAATATTATAACTTGTGTTCAACGTGTAGACATTAAATGGCTAATATTCTCTAGTCATAAATGTTGTGTAATCTTTGAGGTCAAAGGACTACCACACACACACACACACACACACACACAGATATATATATATATATATATACAATGGATTGGTATCCATAACTACAATTATTTAACCAAAAGGTTTGAAATATAAGTTAAAAATGTTAGATAAGTATTTGATTGATTGAAGGAAAACATTGTTTTAAATAAGCATATATTTTATAAGGGAAGTATTCTATCTAAGGGAAAACTTACTTGAGTATATTTTTAGAGAAACTATATATATATATATATATATATATATATATATATATATATATATATATTATGCATACCTATATGGATATAATCAAGTTTGTCATGATAAACATTTTTAGCTTAGAATTTAGAAACATAATCTCTATAAAAGATAATAAAATGGATTAGTGTTCTTTTATAAAGAAAATGATGAAGAACTTTACAGAAAATTCTTGAATTTTACAATTGTGAAGTATCTTTAGTAATAAATCACATATGTTTATCTAGACAAAAAGTGGAATTTGTCTTCTATATATGCTTATGTGAAAAAAAATATATAGTATTATCGGGTCATTTCAAGTGGTATCAGAGTTGTAGTTACAACAATGGGCCTTTCTTGGGTCCAAAGCATTCACTTGTCTCTATCAAGAAAATTGGCGAAAGAGGAGGCTAGTAAAAATAATCACATGAAGAGATCTAGAAGTAAATATGTTAATACCACAACCAAAAGAAAATGAGAAACTCCTCCTAATAATGAAACTAATAAGTATAGTTATCAAGATGAACCAAAGTAAAAAAATATCATTTCTTCATCTAGAAAAAGGAAATCATCCTCTCAATTATAAGGAGGGTTTAAGAAAATCAATCTTCCTAATTTCAATGGTGAAACTAAAGAAGAAGAGGAGGCATGCCTCATCAATATATCAAAATTCTTCTAAGTGCACAACTATCCAAGTAATCTTAAGGCAAGGTTGACACATACCAATTGATTGGTAAAGCAACTTTATGTTTGGAAGAAATTAATTTTGTGACGAGAATCATAAGCAAGAACCTAACTTGGAGGTTGTTCAAGAAGAAATTTAAGAAGAAATACTTTAATGAAAAATACTTAATTAAAAGTATAGGGAATTTCATGAGTTGAAGTTTGGGAAACTCACCATGGATGATTTTTTCAATAAATCTATGATTTTATTGAGGTATATTCTATACTAAAAGGGAGAAAAAGAAAAAATCCAAATATTTGTCAGTTATTTGCCTTTCTCATACAAAGAGAAAATTTAATTTTATTAGCCAAAAAAAATGGATGAAACTATTTGAAAATAAAAATATGTTTCAACCATAGCAAACAAAAATGGGGAAGCTATAAAATATGGGTGTCTAAGAAACAAAAAAAAATTCAGTAATTGGTTTAAAAATACCACTTTTACAAAAAGTATGCATGATGGAATTTATAAAAGAAATTTTAATTAGAATAAAACTCTTAGACAGAAGGGAGGAATTGTTGTAAATAATAAAAACTTTAGTGAATCTATGAGACCTCCCATAAAGTGTTGGGGCTATGGAGAGATTCTCCACAAAATCCATTGAAAAATAAAACAATGTTAAATCAAATCAAGGAATAATCAACAATAAATGATGTAGCTTATAATATATCAAGGATCGACACTATATTAGATCGAAGGGAGGCAAATCATCAGTCAACTATAGTAGAAGTAAAAGTTAGGACTGTGAGAATAATGTATCTATGCTTATAGATCCATGATCTAGCTGAAGATATGTCTGACATGCTGTAGATGAAAAATGTAAAATTAGAAAGGAAAAATAGTGTTAACCTTGGTTAGTACAATTAGCTACTAGAGCGAATTGAAAATTGTCTAAAGTTAGTAGGAACTTCACTATATACCTAAACAAAATGCAAATTGTCCTCAATTTAAACATTTTACCATTAGGATATTATGATGTACTCATAGGAATGGACTGGTTATGGAATATGAAAGTGATATTAAACTATTTAGAAAAGTCCTTTACCTGAGTGGATGATGGAGGAAAAACTTGCATGTTTCAAGGCATTCCAATAAAAATCTCTTTCAGGAAAATTTCTGCTATACAAATGAATAAATATGCGTTAAAAAGGGTGCCAATGGTTCAATTTTCAAGTGAATAATTGGCTAAAAATGAACAACAACCAGCATCAATTGAATATCCTATACTAGGATAATTTAAAGATGTGTTTTAAGAATAAATACCAACACTTCCACCAAGGAGGGACATTGAATTCATAATTGATCTTATACTGAGAGTTGTTCTAGTTTCTAAGGCCCCATAGAGAATGTGCACCTAAAGAAATGGAACTGAAGATACAACTACAAGAATTATTATACAAAAATTACATAAGGAGAGGTGTGTCTCCTTTGGGGGCACATGTTATTTTTGTGAAAAAGAAATGTGGAAGATTGAGATTATGTATAGATTATAAACAATTGAATAAAATGACCATCAAGAACAAATATTGCTTACCAAGAATAAGCGATTTATTTTATCAAGTTATGGAATCTTCTATATTTCAAAGATTGATTTGGGCCAGGATACCATCAAATTAGAATTATCAAAGACGAAGATATATACAAGACAAATTTGCATAGCTAGTATGGGCTCTATGAGTTTTTGGTTCTTCCATTTCGATTAACTAACACACCTGCCACATTCATGTATCTCATGAATAGTGTGCTAAGGACATTTGTAGACAAATTTTTTATTGTCTTCATAGATGGTATTTTAATATATTTAAGGAGTAAGGAATAACATGATCAACATCTGGAAAAGGTTCTTTGAATTCTAAAAGACAATAAACTTTATATTAACTTTAGAAAATATTCATTCTACAGAACAAAAATACTTTTTTGGGACATATAATATCAATGGAGGGAATTGTTGTAGACCGCGAAAAGGTAAAACAAATTTTGTAGTGGCGAGCACCGAAGAATGTGGAAGAAGTTAGATCCTTTATGGGAATCACTCGATATTCTAGGATATTTATAAAAGGGTTGTAGACTCTTCCTTATTTAGTCACTAATTTACAAAATAAGGGAATTAAATTTGAATGGAGTTCAAAATATCAAGCTAGTTTTGAGAATCTTAAACAAATATTAACCACAACCTTCACCATAAAACAGGTTGATCCCAATAAAGAATCCATGACATGCACATATGCAAGTAAGGAAGGATTTAGAGGAGTTCTAATGCAACATGACCATGATATTTGCTATGAATCCATAAAATCTAAGGAACATGAGGAAATCTATGTTACACATGATTTCGAATTAGAAGAAATAATTCATTCATTTAAAATGTGGAGATATTATTTGATAAGCAAAAAATTTCAGTGAAGGACACATAATGTGAGTCTCAAATATTTGTTTGATGAACCAAACTTGATTGCAAGTAGATTGTTAGCATTCATTAGTGAATATGATTTTGATTTTTTGCACATCAAAGGGGAGGAAAACAAGATAGGTGATGCTTTAAGTAGAATGTTTAACTAGATTTGTATTGCAACAACAACTAGTCGGCCAAAAAATCTAGCTAGAAAGGTCAAAACAATAGCAAATTCATATTTACAGTATGTAAAAATTAAAGTGAAACCGGAGAAAAATGAATTTTTTTAGAAGAAGCTATTTTTTGATCAACAACCAACACTTATTGCTACTTAGAGGCATAATTTACATACCAAAGGAAGTAAATATGAAATTCTTTGTATTAGACGAGTTGTATAAAATACCAGCAACTAGTAACCGTCCATATAAAAACTTGGTTGTGATGTTTATGAAGGATCTCTATTGGCCAAATATGAAAAATGAAATACTTGAACATGTGGAAATGTTTTGAATGCCAAAAATTTAGGGCATCCCTTCAACATTCTATTGGTTTATTACAACCATTTCCCATTCCTAAATGGAAATCAAAGACTATCTCAATGGATGTTATTACTGGACTAATATTGTTGTGGTTGACAAGCTCAGCAAGGAAACACACATAATTCTAGTTAAATCCACTTTTAAATCCACAAACATTGTTGAAATATTTATGAGGGAAATTTTCAGAGTCCATGGGGTACCTAAAGTTGTATTTTTGATAGGGATGTTGAATTCGCCCCCAAATTATGGAAAGGGTTATTTGAAAACATGGGAATCAAATTAAATTTTAACAAATCCTGTCATCCTCAAACTGATGGTCAGATAGAAAGGACCAACAAGATATTAGAGGATATGCTAAGGATGTATGTGAACGATAAACATACCAAATGGGAGGATTACTTATATTTAGTTGAATTTTCCTATAACAATGGATATCGAAGTTCTCTAAAAATGAGTCATTTTGAAGTCATGTACGGGAGAAGACGTAAGGTACCACTGAGATGTGATCACCCTGAAGACAAATTGATAGTAGAGCCTGATATGTTAAGAGAAATGGAGGATATAATTAAGAAAATAAAACATAATATTAAAAAATCCCAGGTCAACATAAGAGTTATGCAAATTTTAAGAGTAACAAGAAAGAATTCAATGTTTGAGCTCATGTAGAAGTGAAAGAGAAAATCACACTTAGGCTTAGAATTTGTGCTAAGCTATCTCCTAGATATTGTGTACCCTTTGAAGTGTTAGCCATAGTTGGAACGATTTCTTACCAATTAGCCATACCAGCCAACAATAAGATTCATAATGTGTTTCATGTTTTGTAATTGAAAGGACATGTGCATGATCCTTGTCATGTAATTGACCGATATGTTGTATAGGTGGAACGAGAGGGAGAGTTACTAGCAAAACCACTTTGTATTCTACAGTAGACAATGGTTACACTACAGAATAGAGATGTGGTGTAATTAAAGGTTCAATGGAAACATTTTGACCTCAAGAGAAGCAACCGGAGAATTGTATTATGCTTTTAAATAAGTTTATCATTCAATGGCTTAAAGTTTTAAATGGTTTCCAAAAGAAATAACTGATTGGGACATGGTGAAAATGTCAAATCTAAGTTTGGAACGATGAGATATCCCTCAACTTAAGAACTAAATTGTATTTATATGTACATAAGTTAATTTTTATTTATTATGCTAAATTAGGAGACGATTAGTTTATTAATCATTAGTAATTTTTACTGATAATAATTTGATGTATAGTTGTGATTTGTAAAGTTGTATTTATGTTTTACTTTATGGAAATTAACAAACTAGGAAATTAATGCCTCAATACAAATGGTTGAAAGAGGTGAAAGGTGACAATTTTATTTCGGATATTATTATCCATAAAAAGTCCCTAGACACCTAATATAGGTGATGAAATCTAATTTTAACATCATTATAATGGCTAAGTAAATGTTTCCTCGAAGACACGAAGTTGTCTTTAGAAGTGGGAAACAAAATCCCACAAATGCGCAATTAACTAGCTACCATTTGTTGTTGAGGTGGAGGTAGTTAATAATGATGTAAAGAGCGGTAGATGTATACTATTTGAGAATTATCATGTTCTTATCTCAATAATTATGAGAACATAATAAGAGAGACTTCAGAGAAACAAGGAGAAGAGACAGATAGAAATTTTCTTAGGGAGCCAAACAATGTTTGTTGTGTCAAGTCTATGAGGAGCCAAGTAACTAGCCATATATTTCTAAGAATTGTTTAAAGTCAATGCTTCTAAATCTATTTTTCCATCTATGTTAAAAATAACAATTTCGGTTAGATTTTTTTATTCTAAAATTTCATTACCTATTATATGAATGAAAATTCTTATTTTAACTGTGAAGTTTTGGGTATTAGTTATAGGAAAGAAAACTTACTATTTTACCTATATTGTAGGAAGAGGATAAATGTTAAAAAATCTGTATTTCACTACATAAATCATGAATAGGCGTTGATATTTAGTGTGAACAACTAGTTTCCAATATTTTATGAGATATTTGTGCTTGTAAGTGAAATAGCTCAAGAGAAATTCAGAGGATGAAATAACAATTTTTATTACTTGGAAACTATTATAAGAATAAAGTATATATTATTCATTATACTTATACTTTTTATTAGAATTTATGATTTTGAAAGTGAACATGAAAAATAATACTAGGGAAAAGATTTTATAGTTATTTTCTTTATAAAGTTAAAAAAAAACGATATTCGCAGATTTATGATATTATCATTGAAGAATGTATAAACAAAATATACTATGAATATTCAAAATTATGTTAAATATGGAGTTAGAAGAAAATACTTCTCTATAAATAGTAGTCAATAACAAGAGCTTAAACATTTAGAAAGTGTTTGTAAGCCTGTATATTTATCATCACATTACTTAGGGAAATGAAAAGAAATACATTAAAAGAAAATATTATATGCTACAAATAAAGATATTATTTTTTTGAATGACATGGCGAGAAAGATTTCCAAAGTGGAATTTCAGTAGAATAGACAAAAATAATATGTGACTCTTAAGAGATAGTTAAGCAACCTGCCTGTTGAGATTTTCTGTTTTAGTCAAATAGGCAAAAATCTCTGAAGGATGACAACAATAGGGATTCAGTTCCTAGATTAGCTCCAGGTTGTTGGGAGGGAGTTATGAGGCTGTTAGATTCTCTATGCTATATAACAGGCAGTCATTCGGATGATTTGCTAAGAGAGTGTGAGGATTTCATGATGTAATCTCCTAATTTGATTAATAAACTCCTGATGCCTATGTTTGGTGGACGTAGCCCAGATTGGTTGGGTGAACCACGTTAAAGCTGTGTCTTATGTGCTTGTTTTTCCTGCTGTGTTATTTGTTGTTTAATTTAGCTGTGCATCTCTCCAACAATTGGTATCAGAGCAAGTTGGAGGAGCGCACTGCTGAAGGTGGAGCGCTGGAGAAGTGGCTTGTTCTGTGCGTGGATTGCTGGAGCTGTAACGCTGGGGCGTTTGCTGGAGCTGTAACGCTGGGGCGTTTTGGTGCCTGCTGTATATTGCTGGCAGCGTGTGAAGGCTGCGCGCATGGTTATAAATTGCAAACGGTGGTATCTAACACGGTGTGTATATGAATTGCAAACGGAGGTGAACAGCGTGTCTTGAAAAAGGTATGCTCAGCAAACAACGTTGATATATTTTTTTTTAATACGGCATTGATACGTGTCTTGAAAAAGTTCTGTGCGTCACATACAAGAACTTGAAATGAGGATGCGGGCTCTCTGAGCTGTTGTGATGAATTGCATCGGTACTCATTCGATGCAAGGTCGATTGCTGTTGTCTATTACCATTTACCTGCTCCGAATAATAGAAGAAATTTTATCGTCAGCGTGGTAATGATTCTATTAGAGAATGGAAAGCAGAATTACTTCAGCAAAATAATTTAAATTCAAAGTTTTTTCGAACATATTCAACCTCAGATTGAGTAATAACTCGTCTGACCGTGTTCTGTAGAGACTACTTCTGGCAGTCTACAAAACGCATATGATAGTGTTATATGGCACATAAATTTTTTTAAAACGGTTAAATCATAGCTTGACAATTCAGTAAGTATCAAAACGATTTAGAGTGAAGCCGCAGAAGCATGGTGGCCAAATAATTCACATGTCCCGGGATCAAAACCTTGAGTCTGATTCCTTTGATACATTCAGATGCGGCTTCTGCTCAGTGACTCCAGTGAGTTTCGTTGGCAGAGAAAGCCAAATGAAAACGCAGGGCCAGTTAGTCAATTTTTTTTTTTTTTAAAGGCAGTGACAACATTCATAAGATTGGTTAATTGGTGCAAATAAAAAACAACAAGTGTAAACAAGAAAATATTTTTTTTTTTGTCAAGAGCAAGCAAATTTTTTTTGTGAAATGCATATGGCAGAAAGTTAGTTTTTTTTTTAAATATAAGTGCAAAGGGCAGTTTTTGTTTTAAACGCAAAGGTAGAGGCATAGGCAAAAAAAAATTATTGCTGGTTGGAGATTATTGTGTTTTTTGCTGATACAAGATGGCCAAAACACAAAGTGCCCGGTTTGAAATTGAGAAATTTAATGGCAAGAATAATTTTGAGATCTGGAAGGTGAAGATGCACGATCTGCTGGTTCAACAAGGTGTGGCAAAAGCACTGTTGGGGAAAAACAAAAGGCCTGCTTCCATGATGGAGGATGAATGGGATGAGATGGATGATAGAGCTCTGAGTGCAATTCGGTTATGTCTGGCTGACGATGTTCTGTTCAACATTGTGTCAGAGAAAACCGCCGCAGGCTTGTGGTCGAAGCTAGAGAAGCTTTATATGACGAAATCTTTGACAAATCGGATTCTCCTGAAACGGCAGCTTTACAATTTGCGGATGAAAGAAGGTACCTCAATTGCTGATCACCTGAATGTTTTTAATACCTTGTTGGTGCAATTAAACAGTCTAGATGTGAAATTTGATTCAGAGGATAAGGCGATAACTTTATTATGTTCATTGCCCGAATCCTGGGATCACTTTGTTACTTCCATAAGCTTTAGTACATCAGAAATTCTTGAGTTTGACGATGTTGTTGGAGCCTTGTTGGCTGAGGAGATGAGAAAGAGGTCGAATGCAGACACCTCTACATCAGAGGTAACGATGGCCAGAGGGCGCTCACACGAGAGACACTTCGGGGGAAAGCATAGCGACTCTCGTTCCAAATCCAAAGGAAAGAAGCCCAAGGTGAAGTGCTGGCATTGTGGCAAGGCTGGACATCTGAAAAAGGATTGCTGGAAACGAAAGCAGGATGCTAAAGAAGGCTCTTCTACAGAAAAGAAGGAAGCCAACACCACAGATACAGGTTCAGTATCTGGTTCAGGTATGAGTGATGAAGTATTGTCAGTTAATGTTTCAAAACATGATCAACATTGGTTGTTAGATTCCGGGGCATCTAACCACATGTGTATACATAGAGATTGGTTTAAAACATATAGATCAATTGATGATGGTGTTGTGTACATGGGTAATGATGTAACATGTAATATTGTTGGGATTGGAAGCATACAACTACAAATGTTTGATGGCACAACCAAAATATTAACTGATGTGAGGCATGTACCAGATTTAAGGAAAAATTTGATTTCATTAGGAGCACTTGATTCAAATGGATATAAAACTGTAATTCAAGGTGGAGTTATGAAAATCTATAAAGGTATCTTACTAGTGATGAAGGCTAAGAAAGTAGGAAATCTATTTCAGTTAGAAGGTAGAACAGGGTCAGATCATGTGTCTGTGTCTGAACATGACAGTAGTTCCATTCACTTATGGCATCAAAGATTGGGACATATGAGTGAAAGAGGATTGAAAATTTTGGCTGACCGAAAGTTACTTCCTAATCTAAGATCTGGAAAATTGGATTTCTGTAAACATTGTCTATTTGGTAAACAAAGTAAACAAAAGTTTAAAACAGGCAAACATACTAGTAAAGGCATACTTGATTATATCCATTCAGATGTGTGGGGTACAGCCCCTACAGCGTCATATGGTGGCTCATCTTATTTTGTATCATTCATTGATGACTATTCGCGGAAAGTTTGGGTCTACATGTTGAAAAAGAAGTCTGATGTTTTTACAGTTTTCAAGCAGTTTAGAGCATTGGTAGAAAACAACACTGGTAGAACTATAAAATGTTTAAGAACTGACAATTGTGGTGAGTTTTCCTCCAAGGAGTTTGACAACTATTGCAAGGATGCAGGGATTGAAAGACATAAGACCACGGTTTATACTCCTCAGCAGAATGGAGTTGCTGAACGCATGAACAGGACTCTTCTAGAGAGAGCAAGGTGTATGCTGAGTAACGCCGGGTTGCAGAAGGAGTTGTGGACGGAAGCAGTGGCAACTACTTGTTATGTGATAAACCGATCTCCATCAACGACAATAGACTGCAAGGTTCCGCAAGAGGTATGGACAGGACACCCTTGTGACTATTCTAAACTCAGAGTGTTTGGTTGTGATGCATATGCTCTAGTGCCTAAACATCAACGAACTAAATTAGATCCAAAGTCTAAAAAGTATACCTTTGTTAGGTATGGTGATGGAACAAAGGGATTTAGATTGTGGGATCCTACTACCCGCAAAATCATCATCAACAAAGATGTAAAGTTTAATGAATCCTATCTTGTACAGTTAGATGTAGATAGAAGATTGAAACAGGATGATGTATCTGATTTCCAGCATATTCAGTTTGACAGCATTTCTAATGATAGTCATAACGACCATAGTTCAGATTCTAGTCATGAACAGGTTTCAGAATCAAATTATGAACAGGGTTCAGATGGAGGACATGAATAGGTCTCAGATGGCGATCATGAAGAAATTCCTACAGTTGATAGACAGCCAGTTGTGGAAGCACCAGAAACATTCTTAAGGAGATCTACAAGGATCAAACGTCGTCCGAGAAGATATGATGATCATGTTACTTCAGTTTCTTTGATCGCTAATGATAATGAACCTTTGTGCTATCAGGAAGCTGTAAAAGGTTCAAATAGTGACAAATGGAAAGCAGCCATGAAGGAAGAAATGATGGCCTTAGGTAAGAATGGTACGTGGGATCTGGTTGAACTTCCCAAAGGCAGGAAAACTGTGGGATGAAAATGGGTCTTCAAGCTGAAACAGGGTGTGAATGATACGGAAGACAGGTACAAAGCTCGGCTGGTTGCAAAAGGGTTTTCTCAGAAAGCTGGCATAGACTTTCATGAGATAATTTGACCAGTGGTTAAAATTGTTTCAATTAGAACTGTGTTAGCATTAGTGGATTTGTTTGATTTGGAGTTGCAGCAGTTAGATGTTAAGACTGCATTTCTACATGGTGATTTAGATGAGGAAACACATATGGAACAACCGGAAGGGTTTGTTCAGCATCGCAATGCGAAATTTGTCTGCAGGCTCAAGAAGTCATTATATGGCCTGAAGCAGTCGCCTCGGCAGTGGTATAAGAAGTTTGATTCTTTCATGTTGAGTCAGAAATATGTAAGAAGTGAATATGATCATTATGTTTATTTTAAGCAGTTAAATAATGGCATGTTCATTATCTTAGTGTTGTATGTTGATGATATGCTTTTAGCAAGCAAAAGCATTGAAGAAATCAACAGGTTGAAGACTCAGATGGCAAGGACGTTTGATATGAAAGATCTAGGAGCGGCAAGACAGATTTTGGGCATGGAGATTTTCAGAGACAGGGGCAATGGTAAGTTGTGGCTATCACAACAGAAGTATGTTGAGAAAATACTTTTGAGGTTTGGTATGAATAATGTGAACCCTGTGTCAGTCCCTTTAGCTTCCCATTTTAAGATTTCTTCGAGTTTATGTCCTAATACAGATGAAGAAAAGGATTATATGTCTCGAATTCCTTATGCCAATGTAGTAGGATGTTTGATGTATACGATGGTGTGTACGCGACCAGATATTTCTCATGCAGTTGGGGTTGTCAGCAGGTACATGGCAAATCCGGGTAAAGAGCACTGGTCAACAGTAAAATGGGTGCTTCGGTAATTGAGAGGCACAAGTAGTTATTGTATTTCGTACAATAAGAGTAGTGAATTTGTTTGCGGATATGTTGATTCCAATTTTGCAGGTGATTTGGATAAGAGAAGATCAACTTCAGGGTACGTCTTTACTCTTGCAGGTGGAGCTATAAGCTGGATGTCAAAGCTACAGAATATTGTTTCTTTGTCCACTACTGAAGCAGAATACATTGCTGCTTCTCATGCTTGCAAAGAGGCGGTTTGGTTGAAAGGTTTGCTTGGTGAGTTTGGTAGGTTACAGGATAACATCAGGTTACTTTGTGACAGTCAAAGTGCAATACATTTGGCTAAGAATCCGGCCTATCATAGTAAGTCAAAGCATATTCCAATCAAATATCATTTTGTAAGACAGGTTATCACTGAAAGGGGAGTTTCTCTTGAAAAGGTGCATACAAAGGAGAACTGTGCAGACATGTTCACGAAACCAGTTTTGTTGGAGAAGCTACGCTGGTGTTTGGCTTCTCTTGGCTTGCAGAAAAGATAAAATAATAATAACAGGGCATCAGGCGAATTGTTGTCAAGGTGGAGATTGTTGAGATTTTCTGTTTTAGTCAAATAGGTAAAAATCTCTGAAGGATGACAACAATAGGGATTCAGTTCCTAGATTAGCTCCAGGTTGTTGGGAGGGAGTTATGAGGCTGTTAGATTCTCTATGCTATATAACAGGCAGCCATTTGGATGATTTGCTAAGGGAGTGTGAGGATTTCATGATGTAATCTCCTAATTTGATTAATAAACTCTTGATGCCTATGTTTGGTGGACGTAGCCCAGATTGTTTGGGTGAACCACGTTAAAGCTGTGTCTTATGTGCTTGTTTTTCCTGCTGTGTTATTTGTTGTTTAATTTAGCTGTGCATCTCTCCAACACTGCCTACTCTCGTTGATAAGTTCATGATAGCTAATATAGTAACAAAATAGAGGTAATATATAAAAAGGAACCATGAGTTGATATTAAATAAAGAAAATTGCACAAGGACCAGAGAACGTTTGTATAAAATTGCATATAAATATCATAAATACGTAAATAGTTCTAGAAATGAACTATAGGAAATAAGAAGAAACTTTCAATAAGTTTCCCATGTACATATATAAGTGATATATATTATAGGAAATAAGAAGAAACTTTCAATAAGTTTCCTACTTACATATATAAGTGATATATATTATAGGAAACATAGATAATATATACAACGGAGTTATAATTCTCTGAAAATATCTTATATTGGAAATATGAGTAGCTACGGGATTTCATAAAAAAAAATGTAACCATATTCAAATATTAAAAAGGTCAAGTTAATTAAATACCCGTTAGAAATGGTCCTCGTATACAATAATTATTAAGGCGTAGAAACCTTTCATGGAATAAACAAAAAAAGGGGGTTTCCTTGAGGAAATGGTAATTTCCATGATAAACATCCTAACAAATTTAGAGGAAAATCTCATAGAGCGTTAGTTGTAGTCTTCATCAAAATAGAATTTACCTCGTATTTTGGAAAACCGTATATTTGAAGAGTTATTTCCAACCTAGAGGGGAAAAAATCGAAATATATGTTAACCATTGGAAGAATCCAAGATAATCTTCGGAACCCGTAATCGATACAAAATAGAGCAGGTCCAAACTTAAGAATACTTGTAGTAAATAATAGTAACCCTTCAACAGTTATTGTAAATGTACATGGAAAAATATAATAATGAATTAATAAACATACTTAGGAATGGAATGTAAAGAAATTTACCTTGAATAAATGACGGGTTTCTCGGGGTCCCTGTCTGGTGAGAAGATAACAAGTGGTGTTATGAAGAAGTTTAATTTATCAATAATAAAACATAGCAAGAAAAACATTACAAGTTATGGGAGAGTATAACTATAATTAATTTTTAAAATTTAAATGGGAATTATAAAACAATTCCTTAAAAATACGGATAGAATAGAGTAAGTCTGTGAGTAATTATCTTACAAACGAATGAATTCTACAAATCCCATTCATTAAATGACAAGAATTTTATGGTAAATCAGAAAACCCTAGGGTTTGAAGGATAGGAGAAAATATTCCTATAAACCTAATGGGTGTGGAAAAAAAAACAATTATATGACATAAAGCATCCATATAAAATGGAAATCCAAAACAAAAAGTAGAATAGTAATTCCGTAAGCTCATATTAGCATACAATAATTATCAAGGAAGAAGGTGTAACTGTTGCCAAGATTGTTGTTGAAACCCTATGTGATAGAGAGGTCGTAAGAGAAAATAAAAGAGAAGCCAAGAGAGACTAATAGTTTCAAATAACCACACAATATTTGAATAAATTAAAAAGGAAGGAATAGTACTAATCTCAAACAAGAACATATTATAAGGAAGTAACAATTTTCTTTTAACCAGTTTCAAGTTTTTACCGAGTGAGTCTTTACAATTAAGTATACTAAAAGTAATCGAACTTATTCGAAAATTGAGATACAAGCCATAAGCCCAAAGTAATTTGTGAACAGGGAATGAAAAACATTCAAAATCTTTTAGTAAATGGAATAAAGTGTTGTATAACATATAATACGAGAAGAATGAACTTCAAATGACATTGTTTATTGTGACCTCTCTAAAAGTTCTGAGTAAATTCTAGTTAGTTATATTCTAAGCTAGTTCATTTTGACAAGAGGCAAGGACATGTTGTCATTATATGACAGATGGAATCATATTCCAAGAAAAATGGATTTGAAAACACATGTTAACAAGCCATCAAGGAAAGCAACATGCGTTGTCGAGGGTTCAATTCAAAACCTTGACCACTAGAAGTGACACGCCGAGAGAAGTAGAGGAGTGAAATGAAAATTTGTTGTACTAGTGGATTTTGTTATTATGGGGTACCAATGACACCTTGTTTACAATTGCTTGTTGCCTACAAAGAAATACAAAGAAAATACATAGAATTGGTTGTTGTTAGTGGACAAACATGAGTAAACAAAGCATAGTAAATGGTAAAAAAAATGCATATATAGGCATAAAATAAAATGTAAGAAAGAAACACAAAACAATGTTTGATGTAGAAAAAATGTAAAATAATTAATGGAAACGGGATCCCTTTATTGACTGAACAATGTAGAAGAGATATAATAGATGAATACTATAACACTTGGAGAGAATTATTTGAGAAATGGTGCTCAAACATATGCAAGAAGGAGGTTCCTTTCCTTAATCTCTTTGCAAGATTCTTATCTCTCTCAAAGAAGTATGAAGAATCTCTCAATGGTGAAATGATCTTCCAACTAGAATGTTTGATTATTGAGGAGGAATTATTCAAGCATAACAATGTTTTACTTCTTCTTTGTTTTTGTTCTCCAATTGACTGTTTATATAGAATTTTGAATTCTTCTTCCTTCTCTTGGTTCATTAATGAGAAAATAACTTATGATTAGGACAAGAGGATACATTGGGGGCTGCATATCTACATGTCGACTTGAAATTGACTATACTTGACTGGTGATTGTAAGGCAATCCCATCTTCCAAGTGTGTGAAGTGGGTCCTAGAGTGTTGACTCAAAATTTTGTTCGACCACGTGGGGATCGAGGAAACAACTGCATGATTGCTCATTTCTACGTTTGGATGAGCTGCCTGGGTAAATTTTATAATTAAAACCTTTAGATAAATTTTTATATTTATACTTCATGATGCTTTCAGCTGGAAATTCTTCACCTTTATGTTCGATTGAATGATGTTGGGCGTCATATGGATTGTACAAATGTGTGTGCAAACTTTCCGTGTTAAAACTGGTAATACTAAAATTTTGAAAGGTCATTAAACTATCATGAAAACTCTAATTCAATAAAAAAACCATTGATTTGGTAAAAAATTCTTTGAATCATCAACATAGCCAGTATAGAAAGAAATACATATGGCTATTGAATAAGTCTACTTTCTCGTGAATGGAACACTATAGAAATCCACAAAAAATATATAAAAATATTGAATATGTAACAATTAGTCCCACATCCCGGATGCGGGTGGTTCCAACGCGTAGCAGCCCAATGGCTCGTCACATGGGCATGTGTCAGCCCGGACGAGCCACGCAGTACCTGGCAGGTGGTTACATAAGAATGACGGACGTTGATCCTCTGCGGGAATTAATACCAGTCATTTCTGTCTTAACTGTTCTCCCGCGAATTGGAAAAATGGCGCTACAAAGGCCCGGCACCTCTGTCACTTTCCAGCATTCTTGCACAGGGTATGAGCACTTGGCGGCAGCGTCGGAACATCCTTTGGTTCTGTGGGAGATTGCGTAGGGATATTCCTGCTCTCTGGTTAACTTGGCGATGCAGCCTGAGCGTTTGAGAATGAGCAGTCGGCGCGGAAGCTTAAGGGGTCGTGCTTCGGCTCAAAGGCCGGCAATTTCTCCCTCTTCCTCAATTGAGGTAACTTCAGACCATCGCCGCTCCCGGGGTCGAGCAGCAGGCCGTGGTAGGGAAACAGAGCATGGAGAAATCATGGAATGCGGACACACTGCGCATCCCACTGTCAGGTATAGAATACCGTGCTCTCTAGAAAATTCTACATTCATCGTTTCGGTTTCTGTTGAGCACTGTTGCAATTCGAGAGGTCAAGAGGAAGCACCGCAAGGAAACCCTCCTCTGGTTCAAGGGATTGTTCCCACAATCGATATGCAGGTGCCTACTATTGATCTGTTACGCCCTATCAAGGAAAGCTCTTCCCCAGACTCTCAGGCTGCCCTTGCGGGCCCCAGCGAACCGGCTCAGAGGATCCAGCTCTCCGACCCGGACATCCCCAAGCACTTTAGGGGCAAGGAGGAGGACGAACCGCATACCACCGACGATGAATAACTCGACCTGCAGTTCACTCTTAGTCACTTGGAAGGGAAAGTTTTTCTTTGTTTTCACTCATTGTCATCTTGTATGTGTTCGGACTCAGTCCAGATCTCAAAATCTATGTGTCGGCTATTCATATGTTTTAGGTGTCGGTCATAAGCAATGTCATGTGTCGTAATGCTAGTTTGTCATCGCTTCCAATTTTTGTACCTGTGTAATTTTGGACATGTTTAAACTTGGGCAAACTGTCAATCTCTCGGCAGGAATTACAGGGCTAAGGCCCTGTTGTAACACTGATGATGTAATTTTTGACTTTTTGTAATATAATAGAATAGTCTAATTCAGAAAAAAAAAAAAAAAAACAATTAGTCCCACATCGAAATTTATAATATTTTGTTGAATAATATCATAGAGTTACTATTCCTAGGTCCCATAAAGAAACAACACTATACTGAGTCATACGTAATCTAGCTATCTCTATAATCTATCCTTTCAACACCCCTTATATTCGTCACTTTATACCTATTTCATAAGGATATTACAATTTTTTTTTAAATCAATGTCTATATGAACACATACAGATAACCTATTTCGATCCATAAAATTCAGTCACATATAGATAACCTATTTGGATCCATATAATTAATATACATACAGATAACCTATTTCGATGCATAAAATTAATTCCATAATGAACTATGCTCATCATAATTTGATTTACACCATGCACCGAATTCCATTGTATCCATAACCAACCAAGTTTAAAATAAAATGAAAATTGCATGCAATCAGTCATCCAGAAAGTCAAATACACAATTTATAATTGAGTTCAGAAATATCAGTGATGCTTAGCTTAGTCACACACCCACAACACTACACATTGTAACTCTTAACAATTTTGCATCATCCCACTATTGCATGTCTTTTCACCATTGTTTTGTTCCTCCCCTACACTATGACTCATGTTTTCTCTGTTGTCTTTCTACTCGATAGTGTTCTACAACATGGTATTATATTTTGTTTCTAAATTAGGTTGCTTGCACACATTAGCAAGGCTTCACATTTTGTTGTAACCTATGTTCTCAGTCATGACAGTTGATTGAATGCAAAGAATTAGTTCTCAGTAAAGTTGTGCACTCGAGAGAGGCGTTGCATGCTTAGAAGCTAATCCCAGTGAACAATCTATACCTCAAGCATGGATTTCTTATTTCAATTCAAGATCCTCTACACCAAGCCATCTTTTTCACTTACTTCTTCATGGCGTGAAAGAAACGGTCAGGGAAATCTACATTTCATTTGATCCAGGGAAATTAAATTTTCTCTTCAAGTTGACTTCATCACTCCCTTGTTTATGTTCTTTGTGATCGCCATTAGCACCAACTCTAATCCTCTACCACAGTTAATGATGTCACCAATAACACAGAAAGACCATGTGAAACTAATCACTAGACATGCCTTTCAATGTTGGTTGGGAGGACTTGATTCATATCAATGTGCCTTCTTATGTGCCTGTATCATCCTCGACCACTGGCTTGCCCATCGGCTTGACTAGGGACATTTTCCACTGTATTGTTCTTATTATATTCATTCAATGACAACAATTAAATACCTAGGGAAAAATTCACAAAAAACCCTTGGCACAAACTTCGAGCTTCTACCACATCATCGGTGTATGTTATGTTGACATAATCTACCACATTGTTGTCAACACACCACCATGAGCCAATGAAATTTTTCCATTTGTTTTCCTATATCGGATCCCACATAGGTTGAGGGTTGACAGCGAGGGCTTTACTTTTCCTCCTAAACTTTTTTGCACAACCCAACATCATATTGCCCTAGGTAGACACATCTCTCGACTTGACCGACAAATTTCTTGGAGGTGGTCCCACATATGTTGACGGTTATGGAGGTTAGGGTTTTGTTCTTTTGATTAATTTGATAGGCGACCCAACCTTTGATTAGGTCCAATTCACTTTAGTCCGGACCTTAGTTCAAAATATGGACAAGTCCTCACCAAATGAGCTCTTATGTATGCTAAATTCAACTAATTATAACTCCTAATCTAGAAGGTATTTTCTAAAGTCCAACATTACCATTGGAAAGATATACTAGAGCACTCTCTGACTATGTTATAACCAAAAACATTTGAACTAAACACATGGGGAATAAATACCTCCAAATCATGGGACTCCTTGGCCATCACAGTCATGTTTTTGTGTCTTCTCCATTAAGCCTACTACTGTGATGATTCTCTGCATAATACCTTAGCCACCATGGGACACCACGTAAACAACATTCTCATCAATGCCATCAAGTGTTGCATCTTTTCTTAGTGCTAGTCTAGTTGACATCAATGACAACATAGCGAGTGACACCAACCATCTAGGCATTGCCAACTATCCAATAATCTCTCCCTTTAGCATTAATGGAAACACGCTAAGCTCCCCCTTAAAATAGGCAGAGCTTTCCTCAGCATTGATCTTCTCCTTAACACTAGTAATCTTCTCCCCCTTTCTCATCAATAACAAATGATTCTCCTAAAATCTCCCCTGAACAACTACAACCGACTCTTTAATTGATCCTTCAACTTGGGTAGTTGCTAGTACTCATTATAGTTGAGTCATTTGGTAGGAGGTGTCACAAATCCTACCTATTGTCAAAGATACACAAAGGGATCTATTAGAAGTGGCTTAGTAAATATGTCTGCTAATTTTTCTTTAGTGGCCATGTATTCAAGTACCATAATAATGGAAGTAACATGTTCTCTCAATAAATGAAACTTGATAGTAATGTGCCTTGTATTTCAGTGCATGACATGATTCTTAGAGATGTTGATTTCACTTGTGTTGTCACGCATGATCAGAATAGGATCAATCAACTCTACCTTAATGTCCTACAAGCTTTTCTTCATCGAGAGGATTTGTGAGCAATAAGTGGCAACTACAATATACTTTGCTTCAACAATTGATAAAGAAATGGAGTCTTGTTTTTTGTTGACCTGGGACAGTAAATAGTTTACCAAAAAGTATGTTGCACGAGAGGTGCTCTTCCTGTCATCAATATTTCCTGCACAATCAACCTTAGTATAAGCCTTCAATTTAAACTCTCTACTTATAGCTTACCATAACCCATAGTCTGTTATCCCTTGCACATATTTGAAAAACCGCATTACAGTAATGACATGACTTTCATGGGGGCGGGCTTAATATCTGACCACCATACTTGTTGCTTGCATGATGTCTAGTCTGAACATTGTGAGATATAACATGATTCCTATCACCGATTTGTAGATAGTCTCGTTTACAAGGTGTGTCTAATTTTTTTTGAGTAACTTATACCTTGTAAGCATGGGGGTGCTAACCGAGTTGAAAACTTTGAGTCTAAATTTCTTTAGAGTTTCTCTCATGTATTTATATTGGGAGATAAATACCCCATATTTTGATTTAGAAACTTGAAATCCTAAGAAAAATGACAGTTCTCCTATCATGGACATCTCAAACTTTGTTTGCATATAGTTTGTGAATTGATGCCCCAACTATTCTAGATTGTTGCCAAAGATTATTTCATCTACATACACTACTACAATCAATAGGTGGTCATCTTTAGATTTATGTACATAGTGTTATTTGTAGTGCCCCTCTTAAATCCTTGTTCTTGAAGATATATATCCAATTTGGCATACGAAGCTCTAAGGGCCTGCTTGAGTCCATGTAAGGCCTTATTTAGTTTGCAAACAACTCTTCCTTTTTTTTTAGCATGAACCCTTATGGTTGTTCCATGTATAATTCTTCTTCCAGATATCCATTGGGGAAGGAAGACTTCACATCCATATGATATACCTTGATGTTCTTATGACTAGAAAAAGCAAGGAACATTCTAATAGATTCCAGTGTAGCTATTGGTGCAAAGGTTTCTTTAAAATCTATCCGCTCTATTTGGGCATACCCTTTTCAAACTAGTCGTGCTTTGTTCCTTATTACTTGACCTTGCTCCTTTAGATTATTTTTGTAAACCAATTTTGTCCTATGATTTTTTTCTCTTTGGTCTTGGGAAAAAATCCCAAGTGTCATTACTCTTGATTTGATCCATCTCTTCATTCATAGCTCTCACCCATGACTTATCCTCACTTGCCTAACTGAGATTTTTGGGCACAACTTGAGATAGGAGAGAAATATTTCCACAACATGGACTCGCAACAAATTTCCTCGTCGTATGAACACAAGTCTTTGATCTCCAATAATTTGACTCTTATGATGTTTTTTCTCCACATACCTAGATGGTGTTTTACGGTTCAGGGTTGTTCTCATTTCTTTGTCTTCATGATTCGACTATAAATATTCATGGCGTGACGACATGATGACTAAAGTTTCTTCTCCATATGATTTCATGTTTTCTTTCGTGGACTAATATTGTGGTATTATTTCATCTACTACTATATCAATGTAGTCCTTAACTCTCTTTGTCCTTTTACTGTAGCGTTTATATTCTTTGCTTCGAGGAGATTACCCGAGCCCATGAATCAAACTTCCCAATATATTTATTACTTTATTTGATAAAGCATTTGTTGTCAAACACCTTGTAGTGTTTCACTGATGCATGTCTTCCCTTCCATAACTGGTACAGAATTTTATCACTTTTAGGCGAGAGTTGTGTTATGTTTGATAGATACACAGTTGCTTGTGCTTCTCCCAAAAACGTATGAGGTACATCTACTTCATCCATCAAAACTATTGCCATCTCCTTGATTATGTTGTTATTTTTCTAAACCACTCTTTTTTGTTGTGGAGTTCTCGAGACAATATACTATCTCCTTTTTAAAATAAAAAGTGCGATATAAGGTGTAGATTATAGTACATGGGAACATTAAAAAGATTTATAAGAAAAATAATATATATTATATTATAAATTGATGCAACATTAACAAGCATATAGTAAATAACGAGCAAAGGAATAATGAGATATTATAATTTAAGAACAAAAATTATTTGGAATATCACCAAAAACACATTATAATATAAGCTGGTATAATATGAACAATTTCATAATAAATGATGTAAAAAATGAAATTCATTTTACCTTAACAGATAAGAAAAGATAGACATGGTTGATAATTCAATATAAGGAATGTTTAATACTAATAAATTTTTAAATTTAATAGGCATCCAAATTTGTGCAAAATCGTTTAAGTTAAATTAGATGAGTGAATAGGGAAATAATACTTAATCCTAAGCATGAGTCTGTCTTCTAGCAGGGATGCAAGCTATAGAAATTCAATAAAATATCGGATCTAGTATATTGAGACAAATATATAATTGGAATGAGGATATGGTATGAATGTATGATCACGGCAGTGGTGGTCCTTTTAATTACCTTTTGCAGTGGCAAGTGCGCTCCAATTTAATAGAATCAATTTGAATAATAGCATAGCTGTTGGAAATAAGAAAAAATTGCAGTAAACAACTATACTTTCAATATTTTCAAGGTTTTCTTTCCATTTTAAATAGATTGTGATGTATAAAAAAACGGTTACAGCTCCAATCAATCAAAAGCTAAACTTATTAGATATCCTTATTGACCAAAGAAAAATGATCTCAACAACTTTGGCGTACTGCTTTCCATTTTTTGAATGACTCTGAATAGATTCCCACATAGATGGTTGCGTGAAGCAGCTATTCATTCAATGATATGCACTTTAAACTACGTCACAGTGAGGTTCAATACGAATTTACAGATAAGTTAGTCAGGTAGGCTAAAAGACATAGGCGGGGCTCCATAGCAGTTCGAATATGTGTGCATTACACAGGTAGACTTGATAAGGGAAAAGCGCAAACGATGAGTCACTGATTCAATACAAAATTTGGGGTGCTCTTTGCATACTTTTTTTGAAAGGTAGCTATCTAGATTGCGACTTTTCCAGATCAGGCCAAATGTTGGTGCCTTTCAATTTAATCCTTTTTGGTCCACGGAATTTTCATAGCATTTACAGATCAACACCCTTGTTCAGAAACTTGTCTATTATCGTCTTCCCGTGAGAGCAGCTTGATGTGTAGAATCGTACCGTCTCCCAGTGAAGTGAGATGGTTGTGAAATTCCCACCACCGATAGAAAATTGAATGATATGGACCGGAAAATACCTTCAATCCACACATAAGATGTTGCAAACATATGATTTGCATATGGCCACCGACAAGATGCGAGTATTTGATTTACTGGACATCAAAGATTTCCGGCCCTTCGTCGTTTGAGACAAGAATTATTTTTATGATTTTTTCTTATAGTTTATTGAGCTGATTTATTATATAATTCAGTAGGAGGATGCGTAAGTTTCTCTATCAGTCCAGTTGATAATTAGTTTAAATAGAAAAATAATATAGATTATAATTAAGAAAAAAGTAATAAGAGTCCAGTTGATAATTAGTTTAAATAGAAAAATAATATAGATTATAATTAAGAAAAAAGTAATAAGTGGTAAAAAAGATAATGTGTATATTTAAAACTTATACTATTAAAAAAATTCAATAAAAGATTTTAGTAAATTATCCCAGATTTATTTTAATTAATTTGGGTGGATGAAAAGTGTTTTGTACATGTTATGGTATGTAAAATGTCTCAATGTATATATTATATATTATCAAAAAAATTATGTAGATAATATTTTAATGTTAATTATGTATATATTATATGTTATTTTAAAAAATGAGGTATATAAGATGAAAAATTAAGTTTTTTATGGTTAAAAATTTTGTTTAATACTAATATTACTCCATGTAGCATTCTAAAATACAATTTAAACAATGAAAATTGCACTTTAAAAAAATTTGAATTAAATAAATTTAATTCGGCACATGTTAGATCAAAATTTAAAATACATTTATACTAATGCAGTAACAAGAAAATCTTAAAAAAAACCTAAAATATACACTATATCGTTAAAAATTTGACACTTCACAGTGTAAATTTGGTTAACTTTATTTTTTAATATTATTTCTATAGCTTGTGAGCAACTCAATAGACCAAACTCAAGTACATCGATTCTGAATCATTTTTTTGTTATACTAGTCTCATCTAACATATTAATTAATTTTATAGTATTAAAACTTATTTATTATTTCGGTAGTATTCAAAATTATAGTGAAATTATTGTTTTGAGCTTTGTGTAATTTTGGTATGTTGGTATGTTATGGTTCGTGAGGCTGTATCTAGTTATATAATTTTGGGATTTTAGTGTTGAAAACGTATTTTAAATTTCCAGATAGGTGTATATATTTCAGTTTCAAGTGGAAGAAGGATGGTTTACTATTATTTTTAATTTTAATTGGAGGTGGACATAAATTTTCGAGTTTAATTGAAGGTGGACATAAATTTCAGAGTAAATAAGATCGAGAACTCACACCCAAAGAAGTCCAAGCCGTCCAACAAAAACCATTAAAAGGTAGATTGAAAAAAGTTATGTCCGTTGTCGCGTGTTGCAGATGTCATCGGCAGCGGCAGCGGCAGTGTCAGAAGCGACGGAGGGGCGAACAGTGTGGCTATAGAGTGGTCACTCCAGAAACCTAAAATTATATATTGTTAAAATTATATGATCTTAAATTACACTTACTCGATTTAAACGTTGAGACATTTATTAGAGTAATGTATATTTATTGAAGTGATAAATGTAGTTAAAAGATATTGATTACATTTTAACTGGTGTGAAATTCTTTCGGGTATATCAAGTATTTACAATATACTCTATACATCAGAAATATAACATAGTCCCATGAATCATGATGATGTAAAATATAACTAGTAACAGCCCAAAGATCATCAACACCAAATATTTCACATTCAGAACTTAATATGTTGTTTAAGATGACATACCTTGACTAACAGCGGAAGATGTAATGGCTGCCATCTTCTGTCTTCTGTCTTCTGTCTTCTTCTCAGAATTCGGTTTCTCTCCTCTTGCCCTCACTTCCTTATGTGTTTCTTGATGGAGAAGAATACAACTCTTGTGTGGGAGAGAGAGGACCCAATCCTTTATATATTTAACTTTAAGTCTGGTACGTCCATCATATACCAATTCAACGCTTTAATGCTTTAATCCTTTAATGCTTTAATGCTTTAATGCTTTTAATTATAGAATGACTTAATTAGTTGGGTCACATTAAGATTTAGAAACTTCCATTTAATTTCTAACATTCTCCCACTTGACCCGACTATTCATAATATTAAGTGTTGAACATCATACCATGATAAATTGCTGAGAGTTATGGCGGTTGTGCACTATTAATTCAATGCATTCCCTTCCATATACTACAATACCAGCAATCCATCAATTCATACTCATAATTTATATAAAACAGCATAATGGTCCACATAATGTTTTATATCATAATGATTAAACATAATATCTTTATAAGACTCTTTCTTGTTTAAAATTACATAAAATACGTACTACTACATTAAAACAAGAGACACATAATTGTATATCAGAAACACATAAAAGAGCTCAGAATGTCACACATCAATTATTATTAATACAACCAAGACCCATTCTTTGAACATGTTCCTTAAATTGTCTTGGTTGTAACCCTTTCGTCAAAGGGTCTGCAATCATAAGTTCTGTCCTGATGTGCATGATTGACACTCTTTGTTTCTGAACCTCATCTTTCACAACAAGATACTTCAGATCTATGTGTTTGGCACCTTTAGAGTACTTCTCGTTCTTTGAGAAAAATACTGCTGCAGAGTTATCACAATAAATTTTCAGCGGCTTGCTAATGGTGTCGACAACCGCAAGTCCTGAAATAAAGTTCCGCAACCATAACGCATGAATTGTGGCTTCAAAACATGCCACAAATTCTGCCTCCATAGTGGATGAAGCAACGATAGTCTGTTTCGCACTTTTCCATGATATGGCACCTTGAGCAAACATAAACAGGTAACCAAAAGTCGATTTCCTAGTATCGATGCATCCAGCAAAATCTGAATCGCTATATCCAATCACCTCTGATTCATTGGATCTTCTATACATGAGCATGTAATCTTTCGTGCCTTGTAAGTACCTCAAAACCTTCTTTGCAGCTTGCCAATGTTCCCTTCCTGGATTACATTGATACCTCCCTAACATACCGACCGCAAAGCTGATATCCGGTCTAGTACAGGTTTGAGCATACATCAGGCTACCAACAACAGATGCATATGGAATTGATTCCATTTCCTTTCGTTCAACATCATTCTTAGGACATTGCATGAGACTAAATTTATCACCTTTCTGTACAGGAACTATCCCAGGTGAACACTTACTCATTCCAAATCTCTCTAGAATCCTTTCGACATATCCTTTCTGAGACAATCCCAATATTCCTTGTGATCGATCACGGAATATTTCTATTCCAATCACATAGGATGCCTCTCCCATGTCTTTCATTTCAAAGTTCATTGAGAGAAATTCCTTAGTCTCACGCAATATACTTAAATTATTTGCAGCAAGCAAGATGTCATCAACATAAAGGACTAGAAAAATAAACTTGCTCCCACTGATCTTTAGGTATATACAGTGATCAACCGTATTTTCCTTAAAACCAAAAGATGTAATAATGGTATTGAACTTAATATACCATTGTCGGGATGCTTGTTTAAGCCCATATATTGATTTCTTAAGTTTACACACCAATTGTTCTTTACCTTCTATAGAAAAACCCTCAGGCTGATCCATATAAACATCCTCGTCAAGATCTCCATTCAGAAAGGCTGTTTTCACATCCATTTGATGCAACTCCAAATCATAATGAGCTACTAATGCCATTATTATTCTTAGTGAGTCCTTTTTCAAAACAGGAGAAAATGTCTCCTTGTAATCAACACCATCTATCTGAGTGTAACCCTTAGCGACAAGTCTAGCTTTATACCGTTCGATATTACCACTAGAGTCGTGTTTGGTTTTAAAAACCCATTTACATCCGACTCTTTTACAGCCATGTGGTAACTCAACGAGATCCCAAACTTCATTCTGTTGCATGGATTTCATTTCTTCTTTCATGGCATTAATCCATTCCTTTGACTCTTTACTTTCTACAGCATGTGAAAATGAAACTGGATCCTTATTGATTCCAATATCATAATCTGATTCTTGCATATAAACCACATAATCATCAGAAATAGCTGACCTACGATTTCTTTGAGGTCTTCTTAATGCTACTTGTTGTGGTTCATGCATGTCAGTATTATGTAAGTCATTTCCTTCAGGAAGTACTTCTTCATTTATATGTTGTTCATCATCATCATGCTGTTCTACAACAGCTGGAACAACATTTGGAGTAATAGTAGATGGAGGAACTATTCTAGGCAATGTAACATTTACCCTTGTTTCCTTTATTTCTACTATTTCTCTTCTAGTACTCCCAATGACTTCACCATTCTCAATGAATCTTGCATTACCAGTTTCTACAATTCTTGGACTATGATTAGGACAGTAAAACACATACCCTTTAGATTTCTCAGGGTAACCTAAAAAATACCCACTGATCGTTCGAGAATCTAATTTCTTTTCATGTGGATTATAAATTCTCGCTTCCGCTGGACAACCCTAAACATGCAGGTGTCTTAAGCTAGGTTTCCTGTTAGTCCATAACTCAAAAGGAGTCTTTTGAACAGCTTTACTAGGAACCCTATTTAACAAATAATTAGCGGTTTTGAGAGCATACGACCACAAATTCTTAGGTAGTGTAGAATCTGACATCATACTCCTAATCATATCTATTAACGTCCTATTGCGCCTTTCTGCTACACCATTTTGCTGTGGTGTACCTGGCATTGTGTATTGCGCACATATGCCATGACTTTCGAGGAATTTTGCAAATGGACCTGGACACTGGCCTGACTCATCATATTTACCATAATATTCACCACCTCTATCAGACCTTATGATTTTCACCTTTTTATCTAATTGCCTCTCAACTTCCTTTACAAATGTCTCAAGGACATTCACAGATTGAGATTTTTCATGAAGAAAATAGACATAACCATAACGGGAAAAATCGTCAATGAAAGTGATGAAATACTTTTCTCCATTAAAGGTTGGAGTGTCCATAGGTCCGCAAATATCAGTGTGTATTATTTCAAGAAGCTGGCTGCTTCTAGTGGCTCCTTTCTTATTATGTTTGGTTTGTTTGCCTTTAATACAATCCACACATAATTCTAGATCACTAAAGTCCAAATTTGACAAAATTTCATTACTTACTAATCTCATCATTCTTTCTTTGGATATATGACCTAGTCGTTTATGCCACAAGAAAGCAGAATTTTCATTCAACCTGCTACGTTTACATCCAACATTATTTACTACATTCAACAAGGAATTCGCATAAGTGTCATTCAGTTTCAATTTATATAAACCATCAATTAGAATACCAGAATCAACATTATCAGTATTCTTATATAAATCAAAACAACCAGATCCAATCATACATCTAAAACCAGAAATATCCAATTTACTTGCGGAAATAAGGTTTCTAGATAATGAAGGTACATAAAGGGTACTGTATAAGTCTAATACATATCCACTTTCTAGAATTAGATGATAAGTCCCAATGCCTTCAATTGAAGATTTCATTCCGTTTCCCATAAAAAGAAAACGATCTTCATTTGGATTTATGGTTCGGATTTAATCAAAATATCTATCAAACCTCATCATGTCAACTAGTTATAGAACAAGACTTTCCTTTGGGTAAGTTCTCAGGTTCTATCATTAGTGACGCCAGTTTTTAATTGGTATTATTATAACTGGCAATTTCTATCAATAATCATTATGTCACTTATGCACTAAATGATTATTCTGATTTTGACCACTTTGGTGATTAACAAAATCATAAATCTCATGTGCATAAATAATTTGCAAAACAACATTCTGATTTTGACCACTTTGGTGATTAACAAAATCATAAATCTCATGTGCATAAATAATTTATAACACATACCTTATGCAAAACAATCAGTCATAGAGCAATTACTTTTATGCCCAAATTTCAAACAATTATTTTGCACCAGTAAACTTTACCAAAACAGTAAATGATGCACGAAAAGACCCAATTGAAACCCCTTTATTTCATACTTCAAATATTCAGATCATGCATTTCTAAACACCCAATATTGGCGGCCTCAATCTGGTCCCATGTGACCAAGCTCCCAAACACCGAATCCGCAATGCCGCGCACTCAATAAAATCTCAAGGCCCAATGGTCTACCGCATGTAATGTTTTCAATAAAACCTCCAGATCCAATGGCCCATCGGGAAACCCCACCGCGTCTTACTATTTATTGGCCAGCAAAGTACAGGTTTCTTCCATTATAGCGAGCCAAGAAATATATACACATTACATATATAATAAACCTTAAGTTGGTGGGAGTTCAGCATCACACATTTAATGAGAGGAACAGCTAACGCAAGTGGAGATGTGAATGTTTATGGAATTGGGTATCCGTGAAGCAGACGGAAATTTTAATTTCTTGGTCGGTTTTTTAGTTGGATTTCAGAGGTCAGAGGATCGAATCCATTGGCTTTGCAGTTGTTTTATGAAATGCAAAGAGCAGGCGTCAAACCAAATCAGTTCACCTTGACCAGCGTGAAAATCTTGCTTTAATACATCTCCGCGCCATCAATTATACTTACTACTTGCAAATACTTGAAAATTAATGCATAAATATGACATCACGTGCATAATGGGAGAAACAAGTTCGGACATCACTTCAGAAACTCGGAAAAGAGTACACAGTTCAGTCAATGGAATTCGGATCCGCCTGAGAGGTAAAGTGAAGGACGACCCTGTTCTCATTTCAAATGGCCATACCTACGAGAGGGAAGCGATCTCGCACGAGTTTGCCAAAGGCGGATTGAAGGATCCCATTACAGGCGAAGGCCTAAAGGATGGCGTTTTGACACCGGCAGCGCAATTACATGGCTCGGATTTTGAAGGCAAGAATTGAGCTTGAAAATCGAAACGATGCTGAGCGAGTAAGGGCGCTTACGGATTTGATTAACATCATGAGTAAAGCTCAATTGCAATCATAGGAAATATTCAGTTATTGATTTGCTCCGATACCAAATGTAAAATATAACTACTAACAGCCCAAAGATCATCAACACCAAATATTTCACATTCAGAACTTAATATGTTGTTTAAGATGACATACCTTGACTAACAGCGGAAGATGTAATGGCTGCCATCTTCTGTCTTCTTCTCAGAATTCGGTTTCTCTCCTCTTGCCCTCACTTCCTTATGTGTTTCTTGATGGAGAAGAATACAACTCTTGTGTGGGAGAGAGAGGACCCAGTCCTTTATATATTTAACTTTAAGTCTGGTACGTCCATCATATACCAATTCAACGCTTTAATGCTTTAATGCTTTAATGCTTTTAATTATAGAATGACTTAATTAGTTGGGTCACATTAAGAGCTAGAAACTTCCATTTAATTTCTAACAGATGAGACTCGAGCTCTAGCAAGGAGATTATCATTAAACCCAATCCCGAATATCTTCATTGATTATACTTACTCAATAAAAACATTTATAAATTTATTAATAAATTTATAAATTTATTAATGAAAATCTATTTATTTATCGAAGTTATAAATGTAATTAAAAATATTGATTAAATGTAAGAACTTAAAAAATAAATATTAAAATTTGAAGAAAATTTTCATTGATTTTGAAATAAAAAAATTATATTGTATTACAACAAAAAGATAATGGAATGTGATATATTTATTAATGGTAAATGTAATAAATGGTGAAAATTTTCCTGAATGTCATAAATTGATTAAAGGTGAAAAATGCCATAAATTGATATAATGTAATAATGTAAAATACTATTTAATCTAGATGAAACATTTATATAATTTCAAGTAAAAGTAAAAACACTCTCCTGAAATATAAATTATCCATATATATAAATAAAGTGTAAATTACTTATAAATGAATAAAATCTGAATAAAAATATTACAACAAAAAGATAATGGAATGTGATATATTTATTAATGGTAGTACAACAAAAAGATAATGGAATGAGATATATTTATTACAGTCATAAATGTAATAAATGGTGAAAAATTTCCTAAATGTCATAAATTGATTAAAGGTGAAAAATGCCATAAATTGATATAATGTAATAATATAAAAAACTATTTAATGTAGATGAAAACATTTATATAATTTCAAGTAAAAGTAAAAAGACTCTCCTGAAATATAAATTATCCATATATATAAATAAAGTGTAAATTAATTATAAATGAATAAAATCTGAACAAAAATATTTAGAGAATTTCAAACCTAAACAAAAGCATTGGGGTTAAATGTAAATTAATTAGATACGTCAATGAATAAAAGTGGTCATTATAATCTAAAATAAAAAATAGATATTAAAATGCAAAAGTAAAATATAAAAGCCATTAGTAATGTAAAAAAACATTGATATTAACATTGAATTGAAGAAGTATAAATTAGATATCATTTTTGGGATTCAACTGCGTTAAGTAAGTCATTCAAACGTACGGGTGATGCTCACAGGGGTGAAGAAGTGGGATTGAAACTAGTGAAATGTGGAGAACGAATCTCTGGGGCTTGCACCCGGTAACCAGGACTTCCCAGGAGGTCACCCATCCCAGAACTCCTCTGGCTCAAGCGCGCTTAACTGTGGAGTTTTTCCCCACAATCAAGCCCACTTAGCTTGCTACCCCATTTGCAAAACCTTAGCAAGTATTGTGCCTCATGAACCATTCAAGTAGAGATCCCTTGACTCTTTTTGAATTTAAGTATGGGGGATTACGCAGTGCATTATATTAGATATCATTTTTGGGATTCAACTGCGTTAAGTAAGTCATTCAAACGTATGACCATTTTCATGAGATGGGTGACCTCCTGGGAAGTCCTGGTTACCGGGTGCAAGCCCCGGAAGTGATGATTGATGCTATGTGATTCATTCTCCACATTTCACTAGTTTCAATCCCACTTCTTCACCCCTGTGAGCATCACCCGATGCAATGAGTGCTAAGTGAACTATTCAAAAATCATGAGAAATTAGTCAGTTACGACTACCTCTCATGAAAATGGTCATACGTTTGAATGACTTACTTAACGCAGTTGAATCCCAAAAATGATATCTAATATAATGCACTGCGTAATCCCCCATACTTAAAGTATAAATTAATTATTTATATATAAAATATAAATCTCAAATAAAAACATTTAAAAAATAAAATATAATAATGTATGAAATAAATGTACCTCTTAAATAAAAGTGTGAAAATGTACAAAAATATTTACATAATTTCAAACGGAAAAAAACATGGGCATTAAATGTAGATTAATAATATACTTTAATGAATAAAAATGTCATTAATATAATGTAAAATAAAAAAAATTAATATTAACATTGAATCCAATAAATGTAAAATAAAAACATTGATATTAAAATGCAAAAGCAAAATATAAAAGTGTCATTAATATAATATAAAATAAAAACATTAATATTAACATTAAGTTAAATAAATGTAAATTAATTATTTATATAAAAGAGTAAAATTAATATATGTATTCTCACATAAAACATTGATATTACAATGAAAGAAAATATAATAATGTAAGAAATAATCTAATCCTTTGAAAAAATAAAAAAAAATGAGTGTAGGAAATAAATGTACTTCTTAAATAAAAGTGTGAAAATGTAATAATTAAATTTTACACTGTAAGGAATGGTAAATAATTAATTAAGTAAAGGTATAGATTTCAGAAATTGTTTAAATAAATGAATGAATAAAATTATCAATAAATAAATGTAAATTAATTATTTATATAAAAGTATAAAATTAATAGATGTATTCTCAAATAAAAACATTGACATTACAATGAAGGAAAATATAATAATGTAAGAAATAATCTAATCCTTTGAAAAAATAAAAAAAATAAGTGAATGTAGGAAATAAATGTACTTCTTAAATAAAAGTGTGAAAATGTAATAATTAAATTTTACAGTGTAAGGAATGGTAAATAATTAATTAAGTAAAGGTATTGATTTCAGAAATTATTTAAATAAATGAATGAATAAAATTATCAATAGAAAAATAAGCTATTATATTTAAAATTATATCTATATCTATATCTATATATATATAACAGATTAAAAATAAAATAAAAATAAAATATGTAAGGAAAATTTCAAAATTTTGGAATATGATGGAAGATACTCATAAAAAATTAAAGACATTCATTTCATAAATTATTGTATTTAAAAAAAATAATTATAAAATGTAACAGACACAATATATTATTTTTTGCGGAGGGTTGAGCAGGAGAAACGCGGCAGCCAGGGTTACTTAGCAAGCGGAGTTCAATTTGTATGAAGAGTGGCAGGGGAGGGAGCTCAGCTCCCTCCTACAAAGATGCAGTAGCAAGCGGGAGTAAGGGACCAACTAGAAAAAGTAAAAGCGATATGAACTACAGAATCAGGGACAATGAAAAGGAAATAGATGGGACTGGAACAAAAGAAAACAACAGCACAAAGGACAAAGAGGAAGAAGACAAAAGTTTGGGTTCAAGAGACAAAAATCTAAAAGGACCTTGCAAACCAAAAGTAGATGTCACTCCTTGAGTATTATTAAATGATCCCGCTCTACAGGAGCACAGGGAACATATGGGAACCTACACCATCATCTGTAATTCATGGGACTATGGCCCACTGAAAAGGCTTTACAAACGTGGATCAAGTATCATTGGAAGCCCAAAGGAAGAATTGACCTACACCTTGGGTCAAAAGGATTATTCACAGTAGTGTTTTCCAACGTCAAAGATAAAGACGAAATATTCGAAGGAGGACCCTATTTTTCTGTTGTAGGAGGTCTCTATATGAGACCTTGGAAAATGAACTTTGTCCCAGAGAGGGAGACTTTCTCTTCGATTGTTGTGTGGGTAAGGCTCTACTCTCTACCTCTTGATTATTGGCAAATTAAATCATTGGCTACCATTGGTAATAAACTAGGACAATATGTCAAGGCTTCTGAAGCCATAAGAAGGGAAAAATATACCTCCTTTGCAAGAATCTTTGTGGAAATGGATCTATCAGGAGCACTTATGGACGAAGTTATCCTGGAAGTTTTGGATGAGGAGTGGGTGCAGGTGGTAGACTATGAGCATATACCCTTTAGATACCAAAGATGCCACGAAAATGGGTATTTGTTAAGAGATTTCCCTCTCAGCAAAGAAGATAACAAAGAAAAACTCAGTACAAAGAAGAACACCGAAAGCTTTTAGAAAGTGGCCAGTAAAGTAAGGGGAGGAAAAAAGGGATCAAAACAACAACATACTGAGGGGAAAAAAGGCAGTCAGAATAAGTTTAGAGTGCTAGAAGAGACTGAAAAAATCACATGAGAAAATCAAAGTCCAGAGGAGGATGCTAAAGAAAAAGAAAAGAAAGAGGACATAAATCAATCTCCGGCCATTGACTCTCTAAAAGAAGCAATGAGCAGTGAAACATAAATGGAAATGGACCAGGAAATGACTCAAAGTGAAACAAATTTAGAAGAGCATGAACTACAATAAATACTCGACGAGGAAAACTTGGATCTGGAAGGATTCCTGATGCAAGGAACCAAAGGAGGAATAGGTTCTCTGCCCCAAGAAGAATACAACAGAATACAACAATTGTTTTTATGGAAAACTCAGGAACAAGGACAGGAGAAAGGTAAAAACATCCACAAACAGGAGCACAGAGGGGTGAAAACCATGAAATTAAATCCAGGATTAGCGACCAGAAATCCATGGAGGAATAGAGGAAGAAAAAAGCAAAATGATCTCCTGATGGAGTGTGGAAAGCTAGTGACAGATTCAGGTAAGATGAAAGATCCACCCAATTACTCATTTACAAATCTTCAACTATGAAGTTCATATCATGGAATATCAGAGGTCTAGGTAGTAAAAGAAAACAGAGAATGCTAAGTAATAGAATGAAACTAGTAATGTCGAACATAATCTTCATTCAAGAATGAAAATGCTCCATTCAGAAAATAAAACAAATCCATAACAAATGGCTTAGTAAATTTGAGTTTCTAGAAGTTAAAGCAGAAAACACAGCGGGGGGAATTCTTACTCTTTGGAAACCAAAAAAAGTCATCATTGTAGATGTGGAGGCAACGAGAAATTACTTATCAGCTATCATTCAGCTAATGGGGATGTCTGATAGCTTCCTAGTTACGAATATATATGGTCCTCAGAGAATAGATGAGAAGCTTAGATTTCTAAAGTCCCTGGTAGATCTGAAAAGTAGACATAAAGAAATCCCTTGGGTCATTGGAGGAGACTTTAATATGACTAAATCTCTTTCGAAAAAAAAAGAAGGCACCAGAATTGTCAGTAGAGATTCAATAGGATTCAATTCTTTCACAAAATACATGAAGATGGTTGATTCTGAAATGCATAATGGTCTTTCTACTTGGAATAACAAAAGAGGAGGTAATGCTTAGGTTGCCTCCAAGTTAGACAGATTTTTGATCTCCGAGAAGTTGATGCTCACAAATTTAGAAATATCTATAAGTGTTCTCCAATTTGGAGCCTCCGATCACTCGCCGATTCAATTAGAAATGAAGGGAATTGATGCTCCCCAGAACAAAGCCTTCATATTTGAAAATATTTGGCTCTCCCACCCAGATTTTCTCAGCAACATTGAGGAATGGCAGTATGAAGATCTACAGATTCAGGGATCCAAAATATTCCTCCTCCATAAAAGGCTAAAGCACAAAAAAATCAAACTCAAAGAATGCAACAAGAAGGATTTTGGTAGCATTTTTGCAAACAAAAAATTAGTAGAGATCAAAATGTAGGAACTAAACCAGACAATGATCGCAGAAGGTTTTGATAAATCCAAACGTCAGCAAGCTAAAAAGCTCAACCTTGATTGGGAGAATTTATGAAAACAAGAGGAAATCTTTTGGAGACAAAAGTTCAGAGTTCAATGGCTCAAAGAAGGTGAACGGAACACTAGGTTTTTCCATCGTTCCACCATAGCCAATATAATGCACAATAGAATCTCCTCAATATTGAATGAAGATGGGGAGCTTCAGACCACTCACAAGAATATTGAAGTTGTGATTGGTCAACATTTTAGAGGTATCACAAATGAAAATAATCTAGACAGAGACCAATACATCAAGGAAATTATAAAGAATATTCCCAGGATGGTGTTTAGAGAAGATAACTTTAACCTGAACAAACCAGTAACCGAAGAAGAGGCTAGTACGGTGATCAAACAGATGAAGAATAGAAAAGCTCCAGGTCTAGATGGTTTTAACGTGGAATTTTTCAAAGCTTGCTGGAATGTTGTCAAACAGGATATTTTGGATGTGGTTGAGGAATATCGAAGAAGGAGATCCATTCTGAAAGCCCTAAACACCTCTTTCATCTCCTTGATCCCCAAACAGGACTCAACCCTGACTCCTGATAAGTTCAGACCCATTGCTTTATGCAATGTTCTTTACAAAATCATTTCTAAGATCCTAGCGAATAGACTCAAACCTCCTCTGCCTTCTTTGATTTCTGGGGAATAGTTTGGTAATGTGGAAGGAAGGAAAATCATGGATAATATTATTTAGGCCCACGAGGTGGTTCACTCTCTCACCAGCAAAAAGCAAGCCAGTATGATCATGCAATTAGACATTGCAAAAGCGTATGACAAGGTGAAATGGATTTACATCAAAAAGGTCCTTTCCGTGTTTGGGTTTGATCATGACTGGATCAGATAGGTTATGGCTATGGTTACTGCACCCAGCTTTTCAATTCTGGTGAATAGTGCGCCCTCGGAGATCTTCACTCCTTCCAGAGGCCTCAAGCAGCGAGACCCAGTCTCTCCCTTTCTTTTCATCCTCATGACGGAAGGATTGGGCCGATCCATTAAAACTGCTAAAGTTTTAGGAAAGATCAAGGGTCTTCAATTAACGGAGAATGGCCAAGCCTTGACTCATCAACAATTTGTGGATGACACCATGTTGCAGGGTATCCCCACAGTCAAGGAAGCTACAGTGTACAAAAAAATCTTAAATGACTTTGGTCTGGTTTCAGGTATAGAAGTCAATCTCTCCAAATCAATTTTTTCTTCTTTAACACTAACATTGCTATTCAAAGGAACATCTCTAGAATTATGGGCTTCCAAAGGAAGGCCCTCCCTTCAAAGTATTTGGGAATCCCCCTTACAGATAAACCAATGTGCAAGATTATTTGGGAACCGTTGCTCAACAAGATGCAAGACAAGATCAAAAGATGGACCTTTAGAGCATTGAACGTGGTTGGTAGATTGATTTTGACGAAGGCAATTCTTCAATCCATCCATATTTTCTTTCTATCAACCCTGCCACCTCCCAAAGGGGTTTAACAGCAACTCACGGAAATTCAGAGAGACTTTCTCTGGGCCAAGGAGGAGACAAAAAAGAAATGGGCCCTCATTTCTTCGGATAAAATCTGTGAACCCAAAAGTCATGGAGGCCTAGGCTTAGACAACCAAGAGATTCTAAGTAATGTTTTAGGAGCCAAAATTTGGTGGAGATGGGTTAAAGAACCAGGGGCTCAATGGTCTAAAACTTGGAAAGAAAAATATGCCAACTCCTGGCAAACGAGTGATTTCATTAGAATGTCAGGGAACATAAAGGGCTCTCACATCTGGAATAAAGCCTGGGATAACAGAAGCCTAGTTCAGAACAACAACGTTTGGTAAATAAGAGTAGGAGAACAAACTCTCTTCTGGGAACATAAATGGAAACAAGAACCAATATTGCTAAGGGAGGACTTTATGAGCATCAAGCAGGAAACTGATTTCCAAGGACTAATAAAAGTCAAGGATTTCTAGAATCTTCCTCGTGACACTGAGAAATGGAGAAGCTGGAGGAAAATAGAATGCAGAGGGGATGGCCACATAAAGGAAAAAACAGAAGAACTCATGAAAATTTTAGAACATAGGAAGATCTTGGTCACAGATGGGCAGGATCAGTTAAGATGGCGACAAAACAAAGAAGGCATCTTTAATATCCATGAAGCAAAAAGAATTATCCTTAACCTAGATCCCTACATTTCAGTAAAGTCCTGCCAAAAACATTGGAGCCACCAAGGATGGATGAAGATCAAATTGTTTATGTGGTTAGTTCATCACAAGAAAATATTAACTTGGGAAAACATTCAGAAGAGGGGGGTTATGGAGCCCTCTAGAAGCCCATTATGTGAGGCTCAAGAGGAAAAAATGGAGAATATTCTCAACAACTGTACCTATATGAACTGGTTGTGGGATTCTTTCCACATAATTTTTCAACAAACAGACACAGATAAAGGTAGCATCATTAATACCCTGAACAAGTGGAGAAAAATATTTTCAGAGAATGAGATCCTTAATTTGGCTTGGACCTTGATACCAAGCTTCATTATCTCAAATGTTTGGAAGGAAAGGAATAAAAATATTTTCAAGGAGGAAAAAACTACTACCCTTTGCCTGATGGAATTAATCTTAAAGCAGATTAAGGATACCATCTCCACCATCCTGCACAGTTACCCCTCGAATCCTCCCATTTCACTCGAATTGAGAACTCTCAAGCAACTAGGAATTCATGAGATCATCCTCCAGGGTCTTAGCAAAAAAGTAAGAGTGTTGGAAAGAGAATGAATTATGGCATCCTCGACCAAAAGGTTATCTGAAAGGAAACATTGATTGGGATTCAAAAATCAACCCGGGGACAACAGGTTATGGAGGTGTGTTAAGAGATGAAGAAGGAAAAATAATTTCATTTTCCACTGCCATTTAGGAAAAGCCACCAACAACATGGTTGAATTAATGGCATTGGAACAATGTCTGGAGTTGCTTAAACTCAATCACAGCTCCATTGTTCTCAAAGAAGCAGACTCCAAGATTTCTATAAATGTAGTTAAGAAAATCAGCTATGGAACAATGCCTGAAAGGGTCTCAAAACAATGGAGACTTATACAAGTCTACCAGAGAATCCATAAACATCTCCAACACCTTCGAACATTTAGCTTCAATCATGTTTGGAGGAAGGCAAATAAAATTGCAGATCTACTCGCCAACCAAGGAATGATTAATTCCAAGTGCAGAATAGACATGAAATGGGAGAAGATGACTCCTAGTAGGTTAAAAGCTATCTGTGAGGCTCAAGCCGTAGAGGACAATGAAATTTATGATTATTGGGTTCGCAGGGCAGGAAATGATTAATTGAAGATAGTGAGAAGGAAATCACAGCTCTTCACGGTGAACGTAATGGTAATCACAATTCCTTCTTTAAGGGAGTGTTCCTTTTCCTTTTTGGATTCCAGGTTCAGGCGAGGAGAAACAGTGAGCGCGGGAGGAATCCCAGTTCTCCCGGCAGCAGGGATATTCCGTTTTTTGGGGTTTGGAGGGATAAACCACTTCAGTGGCAGTTTTCATCTAATCGCACCGCTTTCACACGGGAAGCAGTATTTGCTTTGTCAGAGCGATCACAATCAGATTCCTACACGTGGTAGGGAGGTGGTTTGGGAAACCGCCCTTCCTCGCACACTATCGCAGGGTCTTCTTGTTCGGTGCGATATAAATCTCCACCGTAGGATTCAGCAGATGTTAATCAATGATCTTGTTTTTTCGTATAGCTTGGAGGTTTGGTTCCACTATACTTCGGATGTCTTGTCAGAGCGTTGTCAAACTTGGTCGTCGGTTTGATTGTGGAATGAACGGCTGAGATCGTTGAGCTCTTCTGTCGGGTTAATTGTTTTTCCATGTTCACATAAATGGCTTGCCCTAAGGGCTTTTTTCTAAGTTTTTTTGTCTCCTTGGCGTCGGGCAGATAATTGTTTATATTGTAAACTATTTTTCCAATTAATGCAATAGAAGGATCGAAATTTACTTCGGCAAAAAAACAAACACAATATATTAAATAAATATATTTTATATTTTATAAATTAATAAAAAATATGTATATGGGAAAATTAGAAATTTCATATATGAAGAGAAATTAAAAAAATGTTGATAAATCATGAAAAGCAGGGCTAGCATTTCTAAAATTTGAAATTGGAAAAAAGAAAAAAAGTGAAAAGTAATTGCTTGGAACAGTCATCACAAGAAAGCACATTGTCTTAGTCACTACAAGAAATTGCTTTGTCTCAGTTGAGGTGTTGCGTATTTCAATGTGTAAGCATGTGTTTGGAAGATTGTCCCATGGGATTTGTGTTTGAGCATGGAAGCGAAACTGAAATGAAAATAATGGAGATGGCGACAAGGTCATTAAGGGCTAGTGTGGATGTTCGATAACATATTTTTGCGTGTTTGTATGGTGCTATTTGACAGTTCGAGTGAGTGGTTGAGTGGTTGCGCTACATGTTAGACAAATAATTTTCATGGTTAATGATAGGGTTAGTTTGGTAATAATTGGAGTCCAAGAAGACATGAGAATTAATTCAATTGTTTATTATATGTATTTATATGCACATCATAGAGAACTAATTCAATTGTTTACTATATGTATTTATATGCACATATATACATAATTCTTTAAGATTGATTTTCTGTTCTACAGTGGTATCAAAGCAAGTAGTTCATCCGCTCTGTTGATTGAAATGAGTCATTAGTTTTTTTTTGCCTGAATTTGTGAGTATGATCTCTAGTTGGTAAGAAATCTAAGGGGCATAGTATATTGCATTTGATTCCCTTGCAAGTGGAAACAGATCTGAGAAACCTAGGATATACAAGAACTAACGGATCAAGCACAATGAATGCCAGTGTGAAGGACCAAAGCGTGAGGGAATCCAAAGACTTCTTAAGATTTTTGAACAAGTTTGACGATTTTGTCCAGTCTTTTCTCTGCAACTCTAAATCTGGGATGAGGTATAAATACAATATATTTCAAGTAGATTCTTATTATCATCCAGTATTGCAATAAAAGTAAATGCTAATTCGAATTAGTTTCTACTATCACTAGGTTGCAAACCAGACAGAAAGTCCACATGCTTGCACGTTTGTCCATTATGTCATTGCTCATTTACAAGTCCTATCTGTTGATTTTGTCACGTTTTACATCATTTAAGTTGTGACCCCGCGAAAGCTAGCAACCACAAAATATCTTGATTGTTGAATTAATACTGGGCTTGAATTATGTCGTTCTGGTCTCGATTGGAGAAAGCAAAACCAAAAATATGGAAAGTTAGAAATTTTCTGTTTGAACATGGTGTTGTTAATGAGTGATGTTGAAGCCTGTGAATTCGACATCAGGTTTTATTTTCGGTTGAGCATTCACTATGCATCCGCTGTTGTGCTGTTTGAATCGTTGGGGTGCTCAAATTTTTTTAGTTAAAAAAAGAAAACACTGGCGTGGTCAGTATAGATCTGTTTGTTTGTGTAGTCTAATTTTTTCTTGTGATAAATTCGAGGGGGCCACGCCCTATCTCGATCACTTGATTTTTTTGCATTTTCACAGGATAATAGTTGATTCGATTTGGTTGAAGGAAGGAACTTTGAGAAGCGGACTTGAGTATGATCCTTATATTGATATAAACACTGGAGGAAACAAGAAATCCATTATGCTGCATGCCTTTTCGGATTTGTCGTGAACGTTAACACTATTTTTTCATGTATATTTATATGCGATGAACTGAAGTTCACCGACGCAGAGAGGCCACCATGGGGATCTCCATTTCAAGAGAACGAAATCTGCGCCAAAGTGCTACGGGTTCCTGGTATTTGTTTGCTGATATGTTTGCAAGATGTTTTGGGTGAAATCTGCGCCAAAGTGCTACGGGTTCCTGGTATTTGTTTGCTGATATGTTTGCAAGATGTTTTGGGTGAAATTTATGCATGTAAAATAATGTGTTTGTCACAGTACTTGCAGAAGCTTTTTAATCTCACGTTTTTAATGACTACTCGAAGTAGTGTAAGTGTTCCACAAAATGCCTGTGGTAATTCATGTAGCTATGTATTAGATTTGAAGCAATGATTGAAGCATATCCTCTGTTGCTTATTCTTTTTTTTAATGAACTACCGTTGATTTTTTTTATGAGCTAGTGTTGAAGCATGGGAAGCGTCACTATTTGTTTTGCTACCATTGGATTAAGACTTTGATTTGTTGTGGCTACCCGATAGATATCCTCCCTGTGCATTTCCCTATAGAGTGTTTTCAAATAGTTTAATGGACGATCAGAGATGTCAAACCAAAATACGTTGACAAATTTTTTTGAGAACTGTATATGAGGGGTTTTAGAATTGGAAATTATGAAGTGATGTTTTTACTTTATTCTTCTCATCCATGATATTCACGCCTAAAGTGGAAACGTCATTATATTGAAAAGATCGCGATTGGAGGTTAAAAATATGATTTATGTAATGATGCATATTGACATGAAGGATTGATATGAGGTTAAAAGTGTTTTAATATGATGTTAAAAATATTTAAAATGAAAGGTAATGATATAGATTGACAAGATATGATAATGGGTTGATGAAAGTCAATGCAGTGAAGTTGGTTTTAACTTTGGACAAGGATCGATTTGTATCAATATTCAAAATTTAATTTCTAAATTACATTGTCATGCTTTGTTATTTATTCTAACATTTGAAGAGTGTTCAACATAAAGGCACCACTAGATTCCATTGTTGATTGCTTGAAATTGAATAAGGGTGTTAACCCAATCAATAGAGTTAGTAATTAAATTTTAATTGAGTCAAGTAACTCATCAACTTCAATATTGAACTTTAGGGTTCATTTGCAATGGTAGCTGACCCCTTTTTGTTTTCAAAGTTGATTGCTGGAGAACACGGTAAAACTTGACGACTTGTTACAATTATTAAAGAGTTTAATGTCGTCTAAAATTAATAATAGTGTCCAAATTAGTAAGGAAACCCTATGTGACATTAGAATATGTTTGCAAAATCCACAAGAGAAGATAGAGTTTTCGCAACTCGAATGTCAATTCGAGAGAGATGAACTTCAACAGAAGCATTGTGATTCTCAACTTATTTTTGTTCATAATTTTCTTTTCTTCTTGATTCTCATCAATAGTTAAAGTTTAATCAGATTTGTAAAGACATTAAAGGAGAAAATTTGGGTGCAAGAGAAAATCATGTTCAGGAAAATGTATGCAAGAGTCATTTGCATACATATGTAAAGTCTGCTGTTACCAAAACTGTTTTAAGGCCATGGGAAAAGATTACACACAATAAAGACAAAACTCGTTTGGGTTACAATAATGATATTATGTATATATCTTTTCACGTTTTAAGGCCATGGGAAGAGATTACACACAATAAACATAGAACTAGTTTGGATTACAATAATGATATTTTGCATATATCTATTCACATTCCATATTTTGCAAAACCTATACAATTCTAAAGTGTTGGATTTTTGAATAGTATTGTTCCAGAATAAGTGGATAGATGCCAACGATGTAACATAGATGGATATGTAAAAGATCAGTGTTTTGATCTTAACTCGTGTGAGAATTGTGGAAAGCTAAATCACCATACAAATAGGTGTTACAGAAGAAAGACTACTCCAAGAGAGAAACTAAATTTCAGATGGATTGGTTCTTTGGATTGGACGAAAACAACCAATAAGATTTACAGGTCATACAGAAAAATATGTTCAAGAGTGATGATCAACCTTGTAGTGATGAAGAATACTTCTCACCCTGTATATGATAAGAGGGGAATTTTGTATAGTTTTCAGCAATTTCGAGTTCGAGTTGTCAAGTGAGCTTGAGTCAGAGTTGAGTTGATTCCTTGGAATTGTTTGCATAACTGTTGTGATAGTTTCAAAGTCTATGGTCACCTTAAAATCACATTTTTTATTGTTCTGAAAACTACTACGAAAATTCCAGAGTTGGTGTTGGTTAAGACTTTGAGCTCCCCCATATTAGTTTGCGGTCATCCTTGAAAGTTATTTTTGAGAGATGTGCAACTCTTGGCTGAGATGTATTTCTACATTTTGAGCTCTACTTCTTGGACTTTGGTATATCCCTTCGGATTAAGGGGGGAATGTTAGACAACTAATCCTGAGCGTTAATGATAGGGTTAGTTTCACAGTTATTAGAGTCCAAGAAGACCTAAGAACACTAATCCCCAACGTTAATGATAGAGTTAGTTTCGAAGTTATTAGAGTCCAAGAAGACCTAAAAACTAATTCAATTGTTTCCTATATATATATTATATGTACATATGTACTTAATTCTTTAACATCAATAAATCTACATTTAATTTCATTTCCAATTTATTGTATTTTACACTACAATGCGTTTTTGGAGTGTGTTAATGAATTGTGCCTAGATTTCATTTGCTCTCAGACGTCGGTTCGAACAAGATTTGAGTTCTCTAAGTTTCGAGGAATTTGTTTGTCGAGCTAGCGTATTTTACACTACAATGCGTTTTTGGAGTGTGTTAATGAATTGTGCCTAGATTTCATTTGCTCTCAGACGTCGGTTCGAACAAGATTTGAGTTCTCTAAGTTTCGAGGAATTTGTTTGTCGAGCTAGCGTATTTTTGCACTGTGAAGGAAAAGATTACGTTGTGTTCTTATGTGAATCGTTTTGATTTACATTCTCGATTGAAAAGTTACTTTTTTTTAATAGCATTATTACTTCCAACTTAGTAGAGGTTTTTCTTACATTTTCTTGGGATGTTTTTTAGTATCTATTTTATTTGTGCATTTTGAAAGAAAAGATTAGATTGTGTGCTTATGGAAATCATTTTGATTTACAGTCTGGATTAAGAAGTTAACTTTCTTTTTACGGTCTCATTACTGCCGTTTAGTAGGGTCTTTTCTTATATTTTGTTGGGATATTTCTTAGTAGCTTCTGTTGAACGACCAACATATTAAATACGTAGATGAAGTTAATGTCAGCATGAATCTAATGCACATAGAACTAATCTTTGTCCCGAACAGAAAATAAAGAAATAAAGATGTGTGGAGGGAGAGAAGGATGGCGTGGAGTTAGCACCAAAACAACCCATCGTTAAAAGAAGAGTAGCTTACAGCAGTTCCCAGCCAAGTACGGGTAGTTAACAATTAAGACACAATAAAATAAAATAAGTTAATGTTAAAAATTGTTTTTTGGTGTGTGTGTTAGAACCAACTTTCTCTTTCAAATTAATAGTAGATTTCTGGGGGCATGAAAGAGAATAAACATTAAAGAGCTCATTCACACTTAAAAGTAAAAGAGAGAATCATTTTAAATAAGGTATTTAACTAAACTATTAAATAATTAGTTTACATTTACTATTGACCTTTCAAATAACGCTTATATAACATTAAAAAAACAGATGGTTTAGCCCCTGGAAAAAAATTAAATAGAGAAAAATATTGAAAATGGAAAAATTAAAATAGAGAAAAAAATTATTTATTTAGATAAAAATTTACAGAAAAAAATTGAAAAGGAAAAAATTAAAATAGACAAAAAAATTTATTGAGATAAAGAGAATAGCATTGAAAAAAAATTTCTTGCAGTTTTTTGTGTACATATTTAAATAGAAAAAATGAAAAGGGAAAAAACAAAAAGGAAAACGGAAAATAATATATTTTTATAATATGACTAAAATTTGATATTTGGGAAAATAAATAAAAATTGGTTAAAGATTAATTAACTATAGAAAATTTGAGTTAAGATTAGATGAAAAAAATATATGCCTTGTAAAATAGGTTAAAAAAGATATTTTACAAAAAGAAAAATTAGGTAAAAAAATTGGAAAACAGAGAAAAAAAATGTTACCAATGAACAAAATTTTCTTAAAGGTAGAACATTCGTTTGGCATAGAAAAGAAAATCCATTTATTTTCATCGGGAATTTGTTTTTTAAAATTGGTGCACGGTTTTCTTTTAACATAGAAAAATATTTGGAGTATTTTTTTGTAATAGTGAAAATAATAATTACTCACACAAAAATAGGAAAAAAAAATGTCTGCAAGTTGTGTGTTTCTGGAACCCCATGCAGGGGACCGACAAACCGTCAACAGGATATGGTCATACACCAAAAGAGTGAGCGGAAAATTCTAGCCAGCAAACCCATGGCAAGAGAGCCCTTTGGGAAAAAAAAAATATTCAGTGAAAATACATAGAATTTGTTTAGAGAACGACATTGTTGATTTAAAGATGGGTATATGTGAAAAATAATTTAACTTAGGGCAAACAAAAACATTTAGTTGTATATTTTTGTAACACAGAAATATTTTTTCCTAGGCTCTTTTATTAACAAAAATAATATTTGGAGTAACTTTTGCAGAATTGTAAATATTTTTTTGCGAGTAGTCAGTGAAATTAGACCTATAATTTTAGTTACAAGGGACAATGACATAATATTTTGTGCGGGAGAAAATAGACTTAGAAAAAAACGTTTGTAGATATGTGCATTCTAGAACCCCATGTACCCTGAGGAGGATACACCCAGGCGACAACATCCTAAGCAAAAAACCCTATCCAACAAACCTCTGGCCACAAACCCTATGGAGAAAACTGTAACATGAAACCCCAAAGGTCTCAGTCTTTCGAAGTAGCTGTGCGGAGAAAGACCTGGAGAACAGCGGGTAAGGAATGAATGGTGGAGACACATGCAGACTTGCGCAGACCGTGCCAGAGCTCCTCGGAAGAAAAAATAGAGGAGAGAGCGGTGGTGGTCACCGTATTACGGTGCCAAAAAGGAGCCAACTGGGAAAAAAATATAAAAATAGATATCGGTGCCCCAGGATTTGGGGAAAGAAACCGAAAAAGGATAGTTGGGAGTTCACCATTTACCTTGTTTGTGCCCGGTTGGAGCCACGTCGATACAGTGGGGAAAGAAACCGAAAAAGGATAGTTGGGAGTTAACCATTTACCTGGTTTGTGCCCGGTTGGAGCGACGTCGATACAGTGGTCGCACGAAGAAAGATTTGGGTGGAAAAAACTCCGCTGTTGTGATTTAAAACCCCCCGCTGCAAATCCTCCACCGCTGTGATCGAAACCCCGTTCCCCAGGTGGATGTGCAGCCATGGCTCAGCTGGGTGTAGTGAAACCCCGCCCGTCGGCAGGATGGGCTGCTTTCCTCTGCTGGGGAGACATTGCAAATGGCTAGAGGCTGTGGGTAGGCCGGAGGTGGTGGGTAGGCCAACCGGGGATAGTGAGCGATGACCGTTGAATATAGCTCGGGAGAGGTGGATGGTGGATTCATAGGGAGGGGCAGGTTGAGGTTTCAAGGGTGGACATGATTCGCTCGCAAAAGTTCCGATGGCTAAATCAAATACAATATGGCTTCGTTACTGGATCTGGTTCCTGGGTCTACTACTGTTGCTGGTACTAGTGTAGGTGGTGGGTCAACTGTATCAAATGCTTCTACTGTCTCTGTTACTACCTTTGCTTCTGGATCCGTATTTGTCACTGTACGAAGGGAAGCTATGACAGGAAGGGGTCAAGCCCATCGCTTCACCCCAGCATGAGAGGTTCGGCTATGAGGGAAAGTGCCGGCTAACGAGGGGGATGCACCGAGCGAGGGCTGTAGCCTTCAGATGGAGGGGCAAGGATTTCGATGCCTCAAAGGGTACGCTAGGCCCCTCCCATAGTGATTCTGCAAGAATTCCTATGACCAACTTGAGTAATCATTTACTCAAGTTGGTCATAGGAATTCTTGCAAAATCACTATGGGAGGGGCCTAATGGACCAAAGAGGGTCAGTCAAGCCCATCGCTCAACCATGCAAGAAAATTGGCGAGCCTATAAATCCTATCGGGTCAGGTCCAAGATTGGACATCGAGCCGAGCTGTAGCAGGCTTATCCAGAGGTCTTGCGCTTCTGAGGGCAAGGATATGTCTGAGTGTTTTGTCCCTCTGAGTTGGAGCCTTGACTGACTCTCTGACTCTGTTGACTATGACTCTTGTACCTCTGCTCTGAGTTATTCCTTTGAGTTCCTCCTGTTTCCCCTTCGGGCTTGTTTCCCAGCCTTGGCCTTCCCCTTCGGGCTTGACTGATGTGTCTGGGTCCGGGCCAATCTTATTCAAGCGTGCCTCTGGATATACATATATAAGAGAACGTTCACACCCGCCATATTACATTCAAATAGAACCCCCTCTTGCCTTGATTGAGGGAAAAAGTCATAGGAATTCTTGCAGAATCACTATGGGAGGGGCCTAACGGACCCGAGAGGGTCGGTCAAGCCCATCGCTTCACCCCAGCATGAGAGGCTCGACTATGAGGGAAAGTGCTGGCTAACGAGGGGATCCATCGAGCCGGGGCTGTAGCCTTCAGACGGAGGGGCAAGGATTTCGATGCCTCAAAGGGTACGTAGCATGCTCGACTAATAAGGAGAGGGGCTCGACTGATAAGGAGAGGAAAGAAGAAGCCCCAATAAAACATAAGTGGAAGAAACAACAGAACTAGTTTACGATCTCTCTGGCGGTTTAAATCTTTATTGAATTTTAATATGTCATTCACATATTACGTATAAATTTTAAATAAAAAATATATTTATTAATATATTTAATTTACATGTAATATATATATCAAAATATGAATTTATATCTTATATAGTTTTATACTAAAAGTATTTATAAATATATTTTAATATAATAAAAATTATATTTATAAAAGAAAAATGGCAAGCTTGGTAGGACTTTTTTTTCATTAATATCAAAAGCAGGGAGATTACATTCATATGCTAAGTAGTTAGGTGGTCTTAACCTCCCTGATGGGAAATCAGGTCGTGGTCTTAACCTCCCTGATGGGAAATTAGGTCTCTTGACCACCTTGGCCACCTAACGGCGTGATAAGCCATCCAAAACCAAAATAGAATAAGTCTATCTATCAATGCCAGAAAAATCTGATTTTCCTTAAACTGCCTAACATCTAAATAGCCGTATAAATACATAAGATACTGAAAAGATAAAAGGTATTGCATATACTAATAAGTAAAAGAGAAGTAATACAACAAACTACTTGTCATTTACTGAGTCAACAGCACCCGAATCCTTAACACTTGACCTAGGTAGTTCACATTGCGGAATAAGGTGGCCTCTCTGTTGTTGGAGCTGAAATTTGGTCTGCTGGAAATATTTGCTACATTTCGGGAGTGCCTTAGTATTTGTGGCCAATCATCGGGGAATATGCTCTAGAGCTTTCACAAGGAGGCCCTTTAACAGCGAATACAACTGCACAATCCATTTATACTGTGAAACCCGACCACAAGAATGCCCAGGATCTGCACCAAGTTGTGCCAGTCATCTAAGTGAAGGTCGAGCAATCTCGTTGTCTCATTTAACTTTTCTTCCCATTTAGCTATGACTTGATACAGAGTGGTTGGTTCTTCAATAATCTGGGAGGTGGACATGTGTCCCCGCGATTTACCAGAAGAATTTCTGGGGTCGTTGGAGATACTGGCCAATTTCACATTCTTTCCATGCCAATGAGAGCTTTGACTTGTCCGGCCTCTTCCAGAAGTCGCTCAAGCCATGATGCATTGTTGATAACAAAGATAAAAAAAAATGAGAGCCCTAAATTGATACTCGGATTGCCGACCTAAAATGAGCCACAACCTAAAAGTAGAGTATTGTCAAGCATTGCTTCGGAGAGGACCTATCAAGGGAATCAATGGTGAGAACCACAACCCATACAAAACCCAATGGTGGTCCCAGTTGCAGCCCCATAGCCCTACAAAGAAGGTGTCCCAATTTTCATAATCATGAGTCCTGCAACAATCAAATCAATGGAGGGCAGAATGACCATGCAAACCATTGTTTTGTAGAATACTAAGAATATCGCGGACATTGACACAAAAATCTAGGGAGAACCATGGTTGGAGTGTTTGTGAAAAAACTAGAAAGACCATAAATGACCTATCGGCCTAATCAACAGAACACCCATATGAACAAGCCAAACTCCATATAGCATAAACATAGGAATAAAAAAAACCAAACAACCTTCCAGCAATTGAGAAATGACCATACACATTCCTAGAGAATACATTCCCAAACAAATTTTAAAAAAATCATATCCCCTCTCTCATGAAACTTGCAGATAAGAAGAGAAAGACATGACAAAGAAATATGTTAAAAGACTACGCACATACCCAAAACTGATGACTTAAACCCACAATGAATGAACCAAAGCACCACAACTTTTTGCCACAACAGTCTGCGATAGGTTACAAGGATGCTCAAGTCCATACTTATGCCAAGCACAGACACATAACGAGAACTTACCGAATTGAACACTTAAAACGATGGGAGCATGCCGTGTGCAACCCATCTTGCCACCTTCATAAACTACGTTGATTGCCTTGACACGTGCTGCCAACGTTCCATGTGATACATGCATGTGGAGAGTGGTGACAGATCGCCTTGGGTTGTGGGAGATGTCCATCAAACTTTACGGTGACTGCTATTAAACCACTGACACCCTGATCAAAGATATAATCTTAAAAATATATATTTAAAATACATTTATTAATATATTTAATTTAAACAGATATTATGTATGAAAATTTAATTTTATATGTTATAATTTTTATATTAAAAATATTTTAATATGTAAAATTTATATTAAAAAAATTTAATTTTAAATAAAAAATATATTAAAATATATTTGATTTATACATATATTATGTATTTAAATTTAATTTATTATATAGTAAAACATATATTAGACTATTAGATTTGAATTAAAGAATATAAATGTGATGTTTCTATTTTGGATATGGTGTTTAACTAAAATGTGTTGTAAGTGCATGTAAGGTGTCATGTTTCCATAACTCGGGTGAGTATATATATAATGGGATAATGGTTGGATAGTTATATTACTTAATCAACCAATCAATTATTTAGATATTACTTAAATATAATAAACCATATAGATTACTGGTCTAGTGTTTATAGAATTTGAGTAGGTTTACGTTATAGATAAATTATAACAAGTACGATTATTTTTCTCAAAATATTATTTAGATATTAAATAAATATAATAAGCCATATAGATTACTGGTGTTTATAGAATTTCAGTAGCTTTACCTTAAAAGATAAATTATAACAAATACAGTTATTGTTCTCAAAATATCGCGAGAAAACATAGGGTATTATTTCACCAAAAGAAATCATATTGCTGAAGCTTTCTGATATTAATTAAGTTGTATATAATATTTTAAATTGAGTTTTGAAATAAAAATAAGTTGTGTATAGTATTTTAACTTACTGTGGGATTTTAATATAATAACAATAAATATAATTTTTTTTTTGGTATAGACTTTAAATCTGGAATGAAATCTTCTTGTTGTAGGTTAAAATAGAATAGAAACTGATGGTTTCTAATTTTTAAATTTATACTTTAAATTTTGAATATTGTATTTTTATTTTTAATTTATTATATTTGTTTTTAAATTTGAAATTAAATATTGGTAACGGCTTTGAAATAAAGATATCATTTGGGAAATGAAGGAATTTGTTGCTGATTAGATTTTGAATATGATATTGGCAACAAGTTAGGAATAGAAATTAGATTAAGCGGATCTGTGATGTATATACGAATTTTTTATAGCAAATAAATCAAGTATGTATAGGGATTTTTTAGGAAATCAAATGTTGAGATATTGTTGGTCAATAAGAAGAATAATTTTAATTTATGATTTTGATTTATAAAAAAATATATATTTTGTTTACTCTCATAATAACGCATTTCTATTTTCGGAATTGATTTTAAGAATTTTATTCAAAATCTATATATAATATAGTAGGCAAAGAAATTCCTATTTTCTATTGCTATTTTAATTGTATTTGAATTGCATTTTTATATTAGAATCTATAAAATCTATGCTAGGCAACTAATCACCAATAAATGCACTATTTAATTTATTTAGTGTAATATTAAAATCTATACCAACCAATACTAATCACCAATATTTATACACTGGCACTCAAGCATTATTGAGTTCAGTGAAATATAGTTGCGAATGTATATATTTTATGGATATTCTACCTCTTTGCATGAAGCTGATGGTAGTCATAAAAATAAATTGCCCTTTCACAATAGCCTAAAAATTGCCAATTGGGAACTACTTTTCCTTGGTATCCAAATATGTGTGAGAAACCAGGATGATTGGTAGTGCATACAATTGCCATTAAAATATTCATTTGCCATCATTGTATCCGATATATTGGGAAATGAAATGGATTTGGTTGAAATGGATTTGGTTAAATATATATATATATATATATATTTTGGGGTTTTTCGGTCTGAATAAAATCATTAATATGTACATTTGGATTGAATTTAAAAATATTTATACATGTACTCTAGAAATATTGATATGAATTCAATATATATTATATTATATAACGAAATCGAACCATTAATATGTACATTTTGATTCAATTCAGAAAAATTTATATTTTACAAATATTGATATGAATTCAATATATATTTTATATCAAATAACGAAATAGAAACTGAAGAAAAACCATAAAATTTTTTCAATTAAATACAATATTAAATTTTATTATATTTATTTAATGGTGGAGAAATACGGTTTTCTTTGTTGAGAAATGTAATGAATTAATGTTGTAGCTATTGTGATTTATATGATTATTTTTATATTTTTCTTTTCCATAGAGAAGTAGCCTTTCTTTTGTTACTAGGGTGAGTGGGTGTGTTTACTATGGATCCATTTATTTGGAAATTTCTTTAGTTTGAGATTACCGAGATTGCGTTTCATTAGCTTCTTTTTTCAAGCTTGATGAAATTTAAGTTGGTATGTAGACAATGATGTTTTCTATTGGAAATCCCGCTTTTCCTTGTGAGTTGTAATCGATGTGGTGAGAAAGAGTTTGAATTTATTTATTTCCTAGTTTGTTTGCCCCATGAATGCTTCATAGCATCTTACTTTAACAATAGGGGTCGCTTATGTTCCATGCTTTTTCCTTTTCTTCATTCATGACATAGATTTCAATGTATAATGGGATCAATGATTTTCTTCAATGTCCCTGGAAATTATTTGCATACAGAAAATTATTTCAATGTAAACCCTTTTACAAATATCTTTAAAATTCTTGGAGTTCTCACTCTCAAGGAGTGGGGCTTCTTCTCTTTGTTGGAAAATTGCAAGCCATGAAAATATGAATGGGTCTTGTTGAAACATGTTTCTCAAAAGATTAATTCATATTTATTTATTTTCAGTAGTGTTGATGTTAGCCTCACTTTCTTAAAAACAATTATAAATCCAAATAAAATAATTAATTAAATTAAATCATGAGAGTTAGTTTCTCAACTAAGGAGTTTAGTTAGGAGGAGAGATTCTCTCCAACTAGTTCTCCTAAATTAGTGTGTAAGTTGAGAAAATGTTTCAACTATTTAAAATGGCAACAAGAAATGTTAAAGAAGTGTTATAAATAGCAGTTTAGATATCAGTGCTGGATTGAGCAACAAGGAATGAAAAATGGAAGTGTTAAAAATAGCATTGCTATTTTTAGCAGTTCGGGATGGATTCCTCTTTTAGTCAGTCCCTGGACTAAAATAGGAAGTAAAATTTCAATTTGAACTTAACAGCTGTTTGAAAATAAATTAATTAATTCACCATGAGTTAATTAGTTCTGGAACATAAAACATGAAGTCTATGTGAGGACATGCAAGAGTTTCTCCATTGATTGAGGAATTTATCGATGAGTTAAAGAGATAAGGATGCGATGTAATTTGAGTTGTAATTAATTGGCTCAGTTAACTGAGTCAAGTCTAGTTAGATTGATTTAAACAATTTGTTTAAATTAATGTGAGTTTAGTTATCTAAGGCTTGCATGCATGTAACTATTGCACTTTAGATAACTGAATATTCTCTCATACATAAATCATGCATGTCAATTCAGAGAAAGACCCAATTGAGGTCAGAGGAGGAACAATGTACTATTAGTTGGATGGATTTTTTTTCCTATAAAGGAAAGTCATCCATGGAGAAGGATTTATCTCCTTCAGGCTTGTGTAGTTATTTCAGAGGTCAGAGCAGTGTGTGAGGGATTATTACACAGAGGTGGCAACTTGAGGACCAAGGAGAAACTACACAAGGAAATAGGAGGCTTGGAGGGTAGAAGAGAATGTTTGTGAGAATCCCTTGACTATCTTTGAACAACATAGGGATGATACTGAGAGCTGGTTGGCTTCCAAGCTAAGGCTTTGTGTAATTCTGTGACTATTTTCCACTAGTATGATAATACAGAGTTGGGGTTTTAGGATGAGGCTTTCCCTGAGTTATTTCTTCTGTGTTATGTGTGATTAGTTCCTTCTTATAAATTATATGTGTTCTTATTGATGTTGCTCATGTTCGATTAAGCTTCCGCTAAATTGGTTTCGTATGTAGATCAAGTATTTTGCATTAGTCTATTGCATTATCAGGTGATTTACAATGGGAATTTCTACATGGTGTCAGAGAAAAGGTGATCAAGGATGAATAGTATACAAGAAGGGAGAAGTTTGTAGTTTGTGATTCCTGAATATAGAAATCGAGTTCTTATCACATCTCTATTTCACCTATGGGGTTCAATGGTTTAAGGCTCAAATATGCCCTTAATAGCAGTTCGAATTATATAACCTGGAAGGATCACATGGAAGAAGTACTAGAGGATAATGGTTTAAAGGGCTTCATTGATCAAGAAGTCCCCAAGCTGACTGGTGCTACTGAGTTGGCTGAATGGAAGAAACGTGTGGCTAGAGCAAGGAGAATCCTTCTAGAGGGATTTCGAGATCACATAGTCTCAAGTCTCCATGGGAAGGAGACATCATTTTCAATGTGGAAAACATTGAAAGATCTATATCATAATAGCAGTGATGAGAGGAAGCTGGCACTGAAAGACAAGCTTCGAAAGATCAAGTGTGAAAAGTGCAACACGATCTATACGTATCTAGAAAAGCTCACCACATGGAGGGATGATCTTGGAAGTGTAGGGATCACAAAAACTGATGATGGCATGCTGAGTCTTGAACTCTTTGGTTTTCCTATGATCTAGTATAGCTACCAGGACTCAGTTAATGGAAGAGGGAAACTGCCAAATTGGCAACGACTTTGGTCGAATTTGATGCAGGACGAGATAAGAAGAAGCACTAGAGACAGTTCTTCATCCATGGAGGATGGAGAAAACTGTGCCTTAGCGAGTAAGACGAAGAAGTGGAAGGAGAAGGTTTCTCATTCAGAATCTAGTTCTTCCCATGCTGGGAAGAAGTCTAACAAATCGAAAGAGCGATGCTTTCATTGTCATGAGGTGGGCCCTTTAGCTACAAATTGTCCACTGAGGAAATCCAAGAAGGGATCATAGAAGGATTAGAAGGTGAGGGACTGACCTCACAGTTCGAGATGGATTTCACACTATTCACATGCATGGTTTCATTCATGGTCGGAAGTGCTTGGTTTCTTGACAAAAGAGCTTCTTTCCACATGACCGGTGACAAGAGTTTGTTCAGTGCTTTGGAGGAGAAAGATCTCCAGATACTCATAGCGATGGGTAATGATAAAAAGTATCGTGTCTACAATGTAGGCATGGTTATTTTTTAGAGGGAGCATGGAGCTCGCCTTACCTTAAACCATGTCAAGTATGTACTAGGACTGAAGAGAAACTTGGTGTCGATAGCGATGTTGGAAGATAGAGGCTATCAGGTAGTATTCAGTAAGAGAAAGGTTTTCCTTAGATACATCATCATTCGATAGGTGAAGCAAATTTGTTCATGGGTCAAGACCTCGTATGCTCTTGAGGTTCAAGATGCATGCAAAGCCTTGAGGAGGAAGGTAACTGATGGAGACTTGGTGGTTGAGAGGGAGAGTACATTACCTCTCAACATGCAGCACCAAAAGGAGTCTTAGACAATTGAGGAGGAGTCATAATTGGTGAAGCAGCTTCAAGAGGTTGTGGAGCAGCCACAATTGGAGAAGCCGAGAGGAGACTAAGTGGAGGCATCCACTCATGCAAAGACCTCTAGTAGGGGGAAACTTCAAGCCAGCTGAGCAGAGGGATCACATGCAGCCATACCTCCAGGTAGGAGGTGGGGCGATGTGTATTGATCGTCCCAAGGAGGAGGGGTAGGATCCTTGAGGTGCCCAACATCTTTGATTCAACTTTGCTGTTATAGGAAAATTTTGGCACATCAACCCCAACTTCTAGATCAGTGATATTAAATGTCCGTAAAGAGACCGTCGCAGCTAGCCTTCTATCTGGTTGTTAATGAATGGCACGCACTGCATCGTTAGGGTGTTATGCATAGAACTTGGCCTTTGTATCACCTATGATGGGCGAGATGAAACGAATTTTTCAAATGAATCCATTGGATTCCTCATCCAATGGATGCTTCTAGGGGTTTCTAGAAGGATTGGGCTCACTTTTAGATGAGGAAGGAGATGAATGAACATCAATCCATTATCCCTTCCTCCATGGAACCACTTCTCAGATATGGAAAAGCATTCATGAGGGCCATTAATGGCCAAACGTCCTCTTTTCTACTATAAAAGGATGAAGCTGTCATAGGTTGGTTTAGTTAGAAAGGTTGAAACTTCTTAAGCTAAGGTAATGCTGCTTGGATGACACTAGTAGAGAGAGTAATGTTATCATGTCAAATTGTTGTTTCATGAGGAGAGAAGGGTTTGAGGCTGGGAGGATGATGCTGAATTGAACATACATCTACATGGGTTGTAATATTCCTTTCTATGAATAAAGAGTTCTATGCTTTTTCTCATTCATGTGTTATGAAATGTACATTGTATTTTTTATTCTATAATGTGTTTGGTTAACAGATCAATATCTATGCTTTGTTGGTTTGTTGTCTTTTCTTGTGTGTAGGTACCTTTCAAGCGAGTTAAGTACGAAAGGGAGTGATGAAAGCGGTCAAAGGGAAGAGGGATCGAGCGAGAGATACAGGTTGGTACTTCTCCTCCTCTTTCTTTTATCTGTTAGCTATAAAAAAAGCAATGGAATTACTTTAACTATTGTTCTAGACTTGCTACTAGGTCTAGGGGTTAGTCATTCGACAAGACACTAAAGTTGCCCATAATAAAATGGCGATTTCATTGGGGATCAATTTTATCCCTTACAATAGTTAATCAATCACTTAGAACACTTTGACATACTTTACCTTCTGTTTCTCATGAAATTCAAGTTCAATTTAGTGAAATTGGAGTCAATTTTGATCATAAAATTGTCATTTTGTAATCATAGCACCCTTGTAACTAACAGGGTGCTATGCATAGCACCATCTACACCAACACAGTTCCATGCATTGCATTGTACCTCACTCTGACATGTGATGGTTCCTTTTGGATCAGTTTTTCCCATTTAGGAGTTGAGCCTTTACTCAATTTTTAGTTGTTTGAATTGTTTGTTGGATTTAGATGAGGTCTTGTCTTTGAAAGCAGTCTTTGTTTTCTTGTTTCGACCCATTTCAGACTGGATTGTTAAATGTTTGTTTAAGTATTTGTTTATCATTTGCAGTCCTTAGTCGAAGTAGTTTCAGTCAATTGTTTTGAAGTGTCGTAAAATCCTCCATTATTGAATAATCGATTGGTATATTTTGTACATCTGATTCATATTTTCGATTAAGTGTCGAAAATCTTTGTACATTACCTCTCAACATGCAGCACCAGAAGAAGTCTCAGACAATTGTGGATGAGCCACAATTTGTGAAGCAGCCTCAAGAGGTTGTGGAGCAACCATAACTAGAGAATCTGAGAGGAGACTGAGTGGAGGCATCCACAAATGCAGAGACTTCCAATAGGGGGAAACTTTGAGCTAGGTGAGCATACGGATCACATGAAGCCATATCTCCAGGTAGGAGGTGGGGTGATGTGGAGTGATCATCCCAAGGAGGAGGGGCAGGATCCTTGAGGTACCCAACGTCTTTGTTTCGACTTTGATATAGGAGCCTTAATGAGGACAAGCAGGACTGGTTGATTGGGTAGAGATAGATGCAGATGGAGCGGCAGAGAGAGATACAGTGCAGGAGTCATATTTCTGTGTAGAGTTAGCAAGCTACAAAATGCGAGAGGCACAGGAGTATTGCACTAGTGCAGGATGGCACAAAGAGGTGTGTAATGGTGCGAGATGCGCGGAGTGTTGTAGTAGCTCAGAGGTCAGAGAGGGAGCACTTGTTAGCAGAAGATGGAGCTTCAAAATCAGAGTATGTTTCTAGCCCAACGGAGAGGTCAGTTGGGAGTTTTTTTTGTTTCGAGAGTTGTTGGAGCAACCACACTTGGTAGAGTTGTTGCATGAAAAACATTCCAAAGGTACAAGATTGGGTTCGAGTTGAAGCCTTTCTTGTTGAGAGGGAGTGTTGAAAATGGCAACAAGAAATGCTAAAAGTGGAAGTGCTAAAAATAACATATTTATAAATAACAGTTTAGATACCAGTGTTGGATTGAGAAACATGGAATGAAAAATGGAAGTGCTAAAAATAACATTGTTATTTTTAGTATTTCAGGATGGATTCCTATTTTAATCAGTCCCTGGACTAAAATAGGAAGTAAAACTCGAATTTGAATTTAAAAGTTCTTTGAAAATAAATTAATTAATTCACCATGAGTTAATTAGTTGTGGAAAATCAAACATGAAGTCTATGTGAGGACATGCAATAGTTTCTCCATTGATTGAGGAATTTATCCATCAGTTCAAGAGATAAGGATGAGTTGTAATTTGAGTTGTAATTAGTTAGCTCAGTTAACTGAGTCAAGTCCAGTTAGATTGATTTCAATAGTTTGTTTAAATTAATGTGAGTTTAGTTAGTTAATGATTGCATGCATGTAACTGTTGCACTTCAGATAACTGAATACTCTCTCATAAATAACTCAAACATGTCAGTTCAGAGAAAGACCCAGTTGAGATCAGAGGAGGGACAATGTATAATCAGTTGGATGGATTTTTTTCCTATAAAGGAAACTCATACATGGAGAAGGATTTATCTCCTTCAGGTTTTTATAGCTATTTTAGAGGTCAGAGCAGTGTGTGAGGGATTGTTACAAAAAGGTGGCAACTTGAGGACCAAGGAGAAACTGCAAAAGGAAATAGGAGTCTTTGAGGGTATAGGAGAAGGTTTGTGAGAAGCCTTTGACTATCTATGAGTAGCAGAGGGATTATACTGAGAGCTAGTTAGCTTCCAAGCTAAGGCTTTGTGTAATTTTGTGACTATTATCCACTTGTATGATAATACAGAGTTGGGGTTTTAGGTTGAGGCTTTCCCCGAGTTATTTCTTCTCTGTTATGTGTGATTGATTCCTTCTTATCAGTTATGTGTGTTCTTATTGATGTTGTTCATGTTCAATTAAGCTTCCGCTAAATTGGTTGTAGAAGTAGATCAAGTATTTTTCTTTAGTCTATTGAATTATCAAATTAACACAAAGAACATTAACTGGCATGAGAGACCATATGATGGCTCTCTGCCTTTTCCTCCAGTAAATGTTCTGTGTGTTAATTTGCTGTGCATATGGTTATATGGCTGTGTGATTTTCCTTTAGTTGACATGGTTTGGAAGAGGATGAAACTTCCATATGGTTGTGTAACTCTGCTAAAGGAGGCTATATTATTCAAAGGGATTTTTTTTTGGCTATATCTAGACAAATATTATGAAGATTACCCTACATATAGTTACACTATCTACTGGTTGGATCTCAAAAGAAACAATTGGGGTTTTTCATTTGTTCCTATTGTTGACATACGATATATGTCATTAGGGTTATACAAGAATCAACTTGTTTGTGTTATTAATAATGGTTCCACCTCCATTTGGTCACTTGAAAGTATAGAGAACTTTAAATTTGGTTGAGTGTCGAAAGAGCAAAGTTTGGAATATTTTGAAGATGATTGGGATTACAGATGGTCATTGCTAAGAGATATCTTCATGGATATAAATAGTAAATGCTTAGTTACATTCCTTTGAACATAGTTTAATAAACATTCATTATGTTGGGTTGTTGGGAAGTGCAATTATAGGTGTATGATTTGGTGAGAGGATTGTGAAAAACAACAAATGTTGATTGTTATGAAACCAGCTCAGAAAAAAATAGAAAGGATATATAAACACCTTAAAAATAAGCCTCTTTGAGGGGGAAACCTTCTTTACATTACACAAATGAACAATTCTTGGATGATACAAATGAAAATACCTCCTTTCAAATGTATAGGAATCTAAGGGGTCATAAAATAATCAGAGCCGACATAACAATAATAATGTAAGGGCACAATAATAACAATAGTGGGCTTCTAGGGGGCGCAATAATAAAAATATGGGGACTACATGGGCATAACGATATAATAAGGGGGTTGTACTAATAAGAATAAGGGGTTACACTAGTAGTATATGGACCTAACATGCCCCCCTCCTTCAAAAAGTGTTGTCCTCAATGCTTTAGTAGTTCTTAATGCTTCTGTATAAAATTCATGTCCTCCCATGTGGAATATTCAATAGGTAAGTTCTTCAACTTGATGAGATACTCTGAAATTGATCGATTTCATAGTTTTCAGGTTCTTGTTTCTGTGACTACTCTAGGCTCCAATATGTTTTTTCCTTCCTCATCAAGTTCTAGCATTATTTGAACTGGGATCTTCTACAACTTGTGAATGAGTGGCCACACTTCTTTGTCCTTCTTCCATTCATCCCTTGCTTCATTTATCCAATCTAGTTGGATAATAGAAATAGCACAAAATAATGCTTCCACATCCTCATCCTTTCTTGAGAGTGCATCTGCAACAACATTTTGCTTCCCTTTTTTGTAGATGATTTCAAAGTCATAACCCAACATATTTGTGACCCATTTTTTCTGTTCTTCTAAAGATAATATTTGCTCTAAAAAGTATTTAAGACTATCATAATCCATTTTTACCTTGAAGTGTCTTCCCATTAGGTAATGTCATCATTTCTTAAGTGCATGTAGTATTGCCAACATTTCCTTCTCATAAATAGCTTGCTTGAGATCTAGTCCTAAAAATACCCAATCACCTACATCAAAACTTCTTTCACTGTGATGTTGATATCTTTTTTGTTTCATTTGATTCTGCACCAAAGTGGTGTTATCCTTTAAAAGCTGGAGAGCTTGTTGTTGATGATCGATGTGATGATTCACTATTTGAATATTTTTCTTCTTGATATGTCCTTCTATCTTGAGAGTTTGAGGAGTGGTAATTTCTTCCAATGCATTACAAGATATGGTTAGATTCATTTCTTGATGCTCGATGTGATCTTTCACTTCTTGAACATTTTTCTTCTTGATATGTCCATCTATCTTGATAGTTTGAGGAGTGGTAATTCTAGCCAATGCATTACAAGATATGGTCAGATTCATTTCTTCTTTCTCGACGTGATCTTTGACTTCTTGAACTTTTTTCTTTTCGATATGTCCTTCTACCTTGAGAATTTGAGGAGTGGTAATTCCTATCATTGCAATACAAGATATGGTCGGATTCATTTGTTCTTTCTCTAGGGTTTCTCCCTAGTGTATCTCCTTTCGATGTTTCTTGATCCTTTTTGTCATTAGGAGGCCTTTTTTATAGCAACTTTGTCCCACCTTCCTTCAAACCTTCCATTTCGTTCTTCAAATCATCCATGCCTTTCTTTCAATATGCTTTCATACCATCGATATCAACTTCCATGGCATAGATAAAACTTTTTATCCTTTTCTTCTATAGAATATCATTTACCCTTATATTCAATTTTTGAAAGTCCTCAATGTGCTCTACCATTGAACCCTTTTGTTTGAGATTTATCAATTGCCTAAATAATGTGTTGCTCTTTGTATCCTCATAATGTAATCTCATTTCCTCCATGAAAATTGAGCATGTGACAAGTGGTTTACGAGAACAAAACCATTATACCATAAAAATTTATTTGGTTCTAAATAATTAGATGCAATACACACCTTTTGTAATAGTGGTACACTATATAGATCAAAATATTTCACCATCTGTAGTATCCAATTTACCGGATCCTTTCCACAAACCTCCTCATATCACTTTTTCTTGATTTTAGGAGCTTGATATTGAAACGACTGTAACTTTGTAATTTCAGATCTTTAAGTTCTGAAATTTTGGCCTGTAATAGTCGTCGAAGTCCTCTTTCTAGCTCCGTAAGCCTGATCACCATTTGATTCCCAAAGAAATATTTATTCCCAATACCCCGCGATGACCTAATCATAGACTAGTTCAGTAGAGTTAACTTGTAGGACGTGCCACGTGTCACTATTTCAACCTTAGTTTCTAAAAATTATACCCAAACAAAATGCAACCCATCCTCTTTCTATAGCTTCTTATGAAATTTCAATCTAATTCTCAGAGATAAAGTTATGATGATTTTCCCAAGGTCACTTGTTTAGGATGTAATTCGGGTGTCTACAAAAACCATAACTTCCTCAAATCATATATCAAAAAATATAGTGAGAAAAGATCTAAAATTCAGACCTGAGGTTTAGACCAATTTCTTCTCAAATGGGTTTTTTTTAGCTTCTGAAACTTCATAGCGAAAATTTTATAGTGAAAATTCCACGATGACCTGTTTTAGATGAAATTTTGGAGCTTGAAAAAACCCTAACTTCCTCAGATCATATCTTTGAAAATATAGCGAGAGAATATCGGAAATTTATACCCAAGGTTCAACACGATTTTGTGTCAAAGGGGTTTTTTCTTTTGCTTCTCAAAAATCACAGAATAAAACTTATAGTTAAAATGCCATGATGACCTATTTGGAGTAGTGAAACCCTAGAATCCAAAGCTCTGATACCAAATCTTATGAAACCAGCTCACAAGAAGATAGAAAAGTTGGATAAACACCTTAGAAATAATCCTCTTCGAGGGGGAAACCTCCTTTACATTACACAAATCAACAATTCCTGGATGATACAAATGACAAGACCTCCTTTCTATATGTAGGAGTCTAAGGGGTCATAGTATAACCATAGTCGACATAACAATAATAATGTAAGGTCACAATAATAAAAATAGCGGGCTTCTACGGGGCACAATAATAATAATATGGGGGCTACATGGGCATATGAATATAATAAGGGGGTTTTACTAATATCGATAAGGGGTTACACTAGTAGTATAGGTACCTAACATTGATGAAGCTTCCATGGTCGAAGCCTTAGGGTTTGACCTCCAAATGGTTGAAGATTTAATTGATTGGATTGAAAATGGAAATGTCTTTTCACTTATTCCAAATGAAGATTATATTGTTGAAATACCTTCACTACCTGTGGATATATTGATTAAACCTTAGGGGCTTCAAGATGTTTGTTTTTTGACATTGCTAGAGGCCCTTTGTCTATTTAATGTTTTAAAACATTTTTATAAGATCACTGTAATCTAGATTTTGAGTTGATACTCAGAAGATAGCTATGATAATTTTGGCTGTGTTTGTTGGAGATTATTTTTTAAGGTTTTTTTGGAAAATTTGTAATGCAGTTCATATTTCTTTATCTTTTGTAAACTCTACGAATGGAATGGTTTTCCTACTTATTTGGACAAAAGGTTCTGATGTTAGGAATCCATAATTGGTAGATCTTGATATGGTTTCAACTCAAAGGGTTGGAATCGCTTGGTTTTATACATGTCGATATACGATTGTTTATGTTATCTCTTTGATTATCTACAAGGGATAATTGTTCCATGCGTCTCAAATTATATCATTTTTCTATGGGTGGGTTGTACTATTGAGCTATATGGTGTATGTAACAATGTAGTTGATGCTTTTTTTATAAACAATTTTTTTGAAATATTGGTTATATGTGTCTATCCTCTTAATTAGAAGTTTTTTTTGTTAGTATTTAAGTTTATTTAGTGTTGAAGTTTAGTTTATGTTTATAGTTTTCAAATTTTAGGAGTTAAATATTTTTGAAAATGAAAGAGTACATATTAGACTCATAGGGATTCGAAAAATGACATTGGAATCAAGTTTAACATTCTCGTAGAAATGTTGAGCGAAGGAAGAAGAAAGAGTGGTGTAAAAATACCTTGCTTTGCTAGTACACACCAGTGAATAAATGAATACCAATGATAATTGTATTATAATAATAAGCATGTCATTAGAGTGTGAACAAGAGGTTTCCACCAACAACAAAAAAAGCACTTAAAAAAATAAAAAAGAAGGAGAACATATAAATCGTAAGTATGAAAACAAGAGTTCTTTAATGTGAGGAAGCTTTTGTTTGAATGATCATTTTCCTTTATGTTTACGATGTCATTTATTTTTGTTTTTGTGAGCTTTACTAACGTTGAATTTATTTCGAAACATCATATTTCAAAAGAGAATGTTCATATGAATGATGACCATGTTTCATATGGAAACAATGAAGGAAATGTAAATTTGGCAGATGGCCAGAATGATGGGAATTAATAATTTATGACATTTGATCTTTTTAGTGGTAGTGACATGCTTCCTAAGATGGTTGAAAATTTGGTACATTCTGTTGGTGATGAAGGTCGGGGCATTCCTTGTAGCAACTATATAGTCAATATAGTTAGCACTCTGGTATCTATGAGTGATGTATTTGTTACAACAACAAAGGCACTCCAAATATTTTTTCTTTCCATTATTTTTTTTTAGATGTTAAATTTTTACTGTTCTATTTATTTTCCTATTGTTTTTCCAGAACAATGTGAAAATGATTACTAGTTCAGGAATAGATGTAAAACACATTCAACCATCATTCATTCCTGAAGGCCAAGATTGACGAACAAATTACCAAAATTTAGGAAATGACAAAACCAATTGCCTCTATATGTGTAAGTTTGGAATCTTTCATGTCTTACTCAAAGAAAATTTCATTGGAATGTTTCTTTACTTTGTTTTTTATGGTCTGTAGATTTTCGTATTATTCCATACATTTTCTCAAATGTTGTATGTTTTGTAACTTTGTCTTTACACAACAAAGCTTCATAGAAGTGAGAACTGTGAGTGTTGTGGAAATGGTGGAAGATATGCTATATTGAAATGTATGCACCATAATTTAAATGAAAAACTTTATGCATCTGATTTTTATGTTGGTAGTAATGCGTTTACTGGGATGGTTAACATTTTGGCAAAGTCCGTTGGAAATATTGGAACTAATATTTTGTTGTGCAACTATAGAGAGAATATTGTTTGTCGGAGAGATTGTGGGGACACTTTTCCTCTCAGTGCTATGTAGGCGGTTAATGAAAAATTATTTTGAAATGTTTTAGACTTGTGAATGTTAAATTTATATTGTCATACACATCTTTTGTTTCATGTTTTCTAGAAAAACACTGATCGACTAAATAGTGGTCAATAAACCTATTTGAAATGACGGAAAGCCATATAATTTCCTTGAGCTGCACATGGATGATGCAACAATCAAGATAATCTACATCCTTTATGTCTTCCTTGTGTTGTATGATTAAAAAATCTAACTTGTTTTGTAGATATTTTATGCTCAGAAAGGTAATTATTTTTCTTGGAAGAATAATTTGATTTGCTCTAAACAAGGTATAAGAATTGATTCCCATTCTTTTATGGAAAGAAATTATTCAAGAAATGTTGCAATTGGATAGGTTGTTTCACATCATTTCCAGTCTAGATCATTGTTTGGGAGAGAAAATGAAAGTTGTTTCTCTCATTGTAGTAGAGACATGGTTGAGGTCCATAAAACATTTCAGTGTAGGATTGGTAGTTAATTTATTGGGAATATGTTCCAAGTGTGTAATGAATGTTATCGTGGTTTACAAGTTGTGAGGTTCCATGAAGGGTCCATTTGAAAAATATTTGTTAATGAGAAAGGTGCTCATTGCTTTTCCCTCTTTAACAACATGGATATAGTTGAACAACCTGTGGTTGTAAGAGTTTTGACACAAGCTAAAGAGATTCTAATAGCGTGGGTAAATCAAAATTTGTAAGTGACACATGCTCATGGTGTTCAGTATAAATATAGTGGCCACATAATAAGTTTTCTATAAGATATATGTTCCATTGCAAAGAAGCTTCCATGACATGTTGAAGAACTAGTTTTTTTATTTTGAAAATACGAGGTGTTTAATCAAGATATTATGAATGCTATGTGAAGAAACATTGTGTGATGGATGCATTTATTTACAAAATACAAATGGAAAATTACTATAGAAATGTTTAAATTGATATGGATTTAGTTTCTTCTCACCCAGAAAGGACTATTGATGTCACTAGTAGGCTACAATATGTTGATAGTGATCTTGATGAAATAGCTAGGGTAGATGTGGAGATTGAAAGGGAGGGATCTAATTATTTTCACTCTCACCATTCATCCTTTATTTCCTTCTTTCCTAATGAATCAAGGGAAGATAATTGAATTACGAAGATTTATTGAGAATGTAGATTTCACATTCGTTGAACCAATAAAGTGCCTTGATATTGGTACATCTCCCATTAATGAATATAATACTAAAGGATTGTTTGGGCATAGATTTCCCAACTTCTTTTTGTAAGTTAGTAGAACAACCTTATATTACTATAGAAAAGAAAAATACATCATATAAATCATATCGTGCTAGTCTTCTAGATTGGAAACCAAAACAATTGCAGTAAAATATCAGCTTGAGCATCAACTTTGCCAAACATGGCATAAGGTTTTTTGGTCTGTGGTATCTCCTAGGAATATTTACTAAAATTTATCTTCTTCTACTGCTACTTAGCTAATTAACATTTGAAGGAAGTTTGTCTATAAATATATTTTTTTGGTCTACACCTACAGACCTACCTATATTCATAATACTATCATTTTTCCTACACCACCAATTGACAAAACTAAGAAAAATTAGACACAGAATCATGATCATTTATCCACATACATTTAAGGAACTTGCGCCCCACCTAAGATTGACATAGGTGTTGTATTATCTACTGGAGTTGCAGTTATAGCTTTGTATTCTCCTTGCTTCTCTTGTTGCTTTCCACTAGCTCCAACTACTTCTCTAACCCTGTATTTCATTAGTTTGGTTGGATCGCCGTGTCCTAGTCCAAGTGTGATATGCAGGTTATGGATATATTTAATGTAAATTTATAAAAAAAAAATGATATCACCAATTCCATCGTGTTGCATTTGTTCTATGTTAGCTACCCTTTGAAGCGCCTCCTTTACGGCCCATAGACACTACTCAATTTCCTTTAGTTGTAGTTGGTGCTCCTCTTACCTCTTCATCATTTATTCTTCCACCACCACCTGTAGCTTCCTCACTAATATTTTAATGTTCTAAGACATATCCAAAGTTTTTTGAAAAACCATCTTCCTCATTTAAGATTTCCCTGTGTCTATGATCTAGTCAACCTCTTCCTCAACTTTTATGTCTGGGTTGCTCCTTCACAGATGTCGCTCTTTGTTTTCCTAGATTTCGATAATTTATTTGCATTTCTGCATGACAATATTATGATATATTAGTCTTTCCACCCTCTTTGCATCCTCCATCCTAGTCCTCTTACCAACCACGAAGATCTAAGTGTCTACTCTCGGTCTCCCTTGTGGCCTACCACTAGCATTTATCCCCTTATACATATCTATATTGGAGGAAACTGAGTGATCCAAGGTGATACCCCTTCCCATTAGTGGTCATCATGTCCTTCCTGTCCTAATGACATGCACCTCCTCGATCTTCTCTAACAAACACAACCTTTCATCTCATGATAATTTATAAAAATTTATCTCAAGAGGTGGGTAATTTCACTCATCTTGTCCCACTTCGTGTTTATTGCCTCATCTATATGACATGGGGTGATCTTTCTTTGCCAGCACTCAACAATATTCCTTTTGGTTGGTCGTCCACCATGTGCTCACTGGTCATCTCGGTGATCAACCTGGCACTCTTGAGTGCTTCATTTTCTACTATCCATCAACGCATTAGTTGAGCATTTCACTATGGTAAACTCCATGATATTTAACTCCTCCATTTGTTCGTTAAGCCTTTCAATTATATAAGTGAGGTTCCAACTATTCACAACCTTATTCATATGAGAAACCCCTTTTAAATTATGTCCCTCTTCGATATATAATGTACAATCCCCCTCCACTATTACATTCACCCTTCTCTCTCATCACATCGTTTCCAACCCCTGTTCTAGGGCTTGGAACTCAACTGCATTATTGGTGGATTGGCCCATGTTGATAGAGTATAACCTTTGGATTTTACCTATCATGTCCTTAATGATTCCTCCAGCTCAATCCTTTCTTGAGTTTCCCTTAGATTGTCGATCAAGATTAAAATTCTAGAATCCCCCCAGAGGAGTTTTCCAAACTGTAGATCCCAACTTTATATGACTTGCTCTAGGTCTATGGATCGTATCACTAAATGATTCGAAGTTGAAAAAGCTTTAAAATTATTGTTTCTTTAGGGGATAGATTTTCCATTGATATTTGAATTCTTCTACTACTAATGGTTTCCTTAATATGTGGACGAATTTATTCCATCAAGTTCGTAATTGGAAGCTTCTTATCTCAAAATATTTGGCAGTTGCATTCGTTCGAAGTTTACCAAAGGATAAATCTTGAGATTAATATCTAGGTCATCTTCAACACTTAATTTTTAGTATATTGCAACCTCCAATGTTTAATTGTTTCCTATACGCTAGTCTTGTTTCTATTCATTTGTTTGTAGATAATGTTTATCCAATCCCATATAGCTTTTGTGTATCTACATGTATTTATAAGGTGGTTAAGGATTTCTTCTTCCTTCTCAGATAGGCAGCACCATGATGGACCAATCATCCCTGTCTTCACTAAATTATCCCATTGGGTTAACACCTTTCGTTGCAATATTAACAGTAGAAACATTTTAATTTTTAGCTAGTGAGAGGCCACCCATATTTTACTCCAGGATGGATCAATCAGTTTGAGTTCAGCTCAAAGGTAAGCCTTCACTTCCTCGAGGTTGAAATCCCCCCCTTCTCTCCATCCCCATTGGAGTTGGCCCTAGTCATCATTTCTGAGGATTTGTCTTTGGTTAAGTTTCTCTATGATATCTTGTAAGTCTGAAACACTCATATTTTCCTTGTGGAGTATTTTTAAGTTCCATCGTCTCCATTTATTATTTTCCAGATCTTGAGCCCAAAATTGATGGAATTACCTATGCCTCTATCTCTTCGTAGCTACATGTAAACCCTGCCATTCTGGTTTGTATAATTTCATTTGTTGTTGCTAGGAATCCTCCCAGAATAAGGAGTTTTTCCATTTCTTATTTCCCAAAAGTTATTCTTTTCTATAATATCTTTGTTAGTCCATGCGAGGCTCCTTATAGTCGACCATTGTTACTCCATAGTGGTTTCCATATATCTTTGTTAGTCCATGCTAGGGGAATATTTTCCTTTCTGCAATCTTGCGCATGGTGTCTCCCCTCCCTTTAACCATCTCCAACACATTTTGGTTTGATGTCTTTGTTAATTATTTTATGGTCTTACATCCCAAGGCCTCCTACCTACGTGGATTTATAGATCATGTTCCATGCCACCAATGGTCATTTCCTTTCTTCCTATGCTCCTCACCACAAAATATTTCTTTGGATATCCCTTATTTTTTGAAGCACTCCCTTTGTTGTAGGAAGAACAAACAACATATACCCTATAATAAACAAAAGCACTAACTTTACTAACACTAGTCATACAATAGCAAGCAACGACAAATTCAACACTCTCAGCGTCCATCTTTTAACCCTATCTTCTAGGTTGGAGATTACTCTCTCATAGTTGGATTTCTTCTAGGATTGCATTGTTAGGGGTACCCTTCAATACTTAGAAGGGAGGGGTTTCCTTTGGAAACCTAGAATAGCTAATAGGTTTCGTTAGATAGAAATGTGAGTGTTAAAAAATTACGTGCCTCTACTATGTGTACGCCATGAAGCATGGTATCATCCATAAATTGTTGATTAGTGGTCGCATTAGCATCCTCATGTAGTTTAAATCCCTTGATGTCTCCTCCTTTGTTGGCTGCTCCAATCACCCTCCCAAGTTCTTCCATCATTAACATAAACATAAAGGGAGGAAATGAGTCCCCTTGCCTAATTCGTGTGGATGGGATGATTTTTTTTTTGGGGATCCATTTACTAAAATAGAATAGTTGGATGATGATACCATTTCCATACTCCAATTGATCCAGTTTCAATCGAAGCCAATTTTTTTTAGCATTAGTACCATTTATCCCTGGCTAATCTTTTCGGAAGATTTAGATGAATCTAATTGCATATTAAAACTAGCCTTTTTCTAGGTCTTCGGTGAATGCACTATTTTTTGCATTGCGATTATATTGTCCAAAATCTCTCTCCCCTCCACAAAACCTAATTATTCCTACGAAATAAGATAAGAAAGAATTATTTTCATCTAATTTGTCGCTACTTTGGATACTATTTTGTATAAAACATTGCACAAGGTTATCGACCTAAAATTTTCAGGGGCACTGGACAATTCTTCACTTGGAATGAGGGTTATAAAAGTTCAATTCAGGGATTTTAGGGTTGATGTTGATTCTTGGTAGTCTATCACCACCTCATCTATGTCACATTTGACAATTTCCCAACAAGGTTTAAAGAAATCTATAGTAAATACATCATGTCCAAGGACTTTACCATTAGCCATTTAATTCACTATTGATGTCACTTCCTCCATCAAGACCGGTTTGTTTAGATTCTTGTTGTGCTCTTGAGTGATCACCTTTGGGACGTGGCTTATAATATTTTGGATTTCTATATCTCTCTCCACTTGAGGCTCTTCGAATATATTCTAGAAGTTTTGGAGAAAAAACTTCTCAATGTCTTGACGAGTCTTGAAATGTTCCCCCTCTCATCCTTTACACGTAAGATTCTATTGGATTTTATATGTGCAATTGTTGAATGATGAAAGATTTTAGTGTTTCTTTTTCCCTATGAGAGCCATAACACTCAAGATGTATGTCTCGGATATAATTTCCTCTTATTTACATCTCTCCTCCCACTTATTTAGTAATTCCTGCTCTTCTTTACTTTCCATTGCATAACCTTCAGAAATTATTCATTGTTGTAGTTCTTCAATTTTCTATTTCAATTCGATTTCCCAGCCCAAAAAATGGGAGTTCTTCAAACCCTCTTCACTAGAGCTTGCATAATTTCAGATGAGAGCCACATCGACGAAGAAATAACCTACTTAAAAAGAGCATTTTCCAAATTAGGATACAATAATAAAGATATCTTCAAAGCCATTAAAAAAGCTAAAACTGGAAACATTAAAAAAAAACTAACAATCCCCCAGCTGCCAATGCCTACCTTCCATATTCTCAAGGTGTAACCGACAAGCTAGCCAGAATTCTCTTAAGAAAGAATATCAAAACCTCATTCAAACCCTTGAAAACTATTAGACAAAAAATGAAATCAGTCACAGACAACCCAGAACATCTCCAACAAAAAGGTGTCTACATCATTAGCTGCTCTTATGGAGAACAATATATCAGGGAAACAGGTAGATCAATCAGTATTAGGCTAAAACAGCATAGTGCAGATATCGAAAGGGAAAGAACCCGTTCCTCAGCCTTGGCTGAGCATGCAGGTAAGAAAAACCACCATATATGCCTTGAAAACACAAAAGTCATTGCAAATGAAAAACACCATTTCAAACGTAAAGTCTGAGAGGCGCTTGAGATCATAAAACACCCGCATAACCTCAACAGAGATGGAGGCTTGGAAATTAGTAGGAACTGGACCTCCCTCCTCACCCCCATAGAGTAAATCTGACCCTCCTTTGGCCTTCTTTGCTTCTTTTCCTCCCTTCTTTAGATCGAATCAGCCCCTCCCCTTAAAACTTTGTTTAATAACCTATCTAGCTTATAGGCCTAATTAACTCATCATTAATAACACATTATCCTCTCAAAATCTTACATGAATTAAATAAATTAAATGTAAAATAGATAAAAAATTATAAAATATTACAATGTGTTAGAAACAAATCATTCTAATAAATTATTTTGGAAACAAAAATTAATAATAAAACCTCATACTATTAAGAAGTATGTATAATAGATTATCAACCCCCTACCAATATGAACCCAATACAGAAGACGAAAATACACTTATAATGAATATGTTGGAGAGGCTGCAACCTGACCTAGGGTTCCTGCAAACCTGATCTCGGCAGGACTGTCATTCTACGTACAGAGGGCAGAGACTGCAGCGCCGACGAGCACATAGAGACGTCCATAAGGCACAAGGAAAATGGAAGCCCCGCAGGGGGAGGGCCAGGGGCCTCCCCCCGATACGGAAAACAGAGAACGGTCTACGGCCGACAAAGAGAAGGAACAGGGCAGCAGAGGCAATGCCACCGATAACGGACAGAAGAAAGGCAAGGACATAGAAGCAGATGAAAGAAGCAAGGCAAGTTCATCAACCTGCAAACCTGTGGCGGTCCATAAACCAAGAGTGGACTTTCCAAGTGAACGCATCAATGCCAGAATACAGTACATGAGAGATCATGCTATAATCATTAAATTCATTGGAATCTGGCCAACGGAGAGAGCGCTGAGAAGCTGGATCAACAGCAAATGGCATCCTAAAGGGCACCTCTTGCTCCATCTAGGAGCCAAGGGTTTCTTCACTGCAATTTTCAACTGCCTGGAAGACCGCAACAGGATTCTGGATCAAGGTCCGTATTTCTTTAATTCAGTGGGATTATACCTGAAAGGCTGGTTTGAAAGATTTAGCCCAGACAAGGAGGATCTGACCTATGCGCCAGTGTGGATAAGGCTTTATTAACTACCGTGGGAATACTGGGAGGAAAAGTCTCTGCAAGAAATAGGGAATGCTATTGGCGAGTTTGTCAAGATCGCAGAAGAAACAAAGCGATGTAGTTACACATCCTATGCTCGGATCTGTGTCTATATGGATCTCAAGCAACCACTGCCAGACACGGTAAGCTTCTTTCATGAGGACTCTGAATGGACACAAGTTATAGATTATGAACATGTGCCCTTCAGATGCAGGAAATGCCATGAGATAGGGCATCTCTATAGAGATTGTCCTCAAAACAAGGCACCCTCTCCCCAAGACAGCTCTGACAATCAAACTACAGATGGATTCACCAAGGTTACAAATCGCAGAAGAGGAAACAAGAAAGCAACAGGCAACACCAAAGCAAATCCAGTCAACAAAGCCAAACCCACAACAAGCAACAGTTTCGAAGCACTGGATAAGGATGACGAGCAAGAACAGGAGAAGGAAAAGGCGAAAGACAAAGAGATCCATCAAGAACAGCCAGGCGAGACATCGAGACAAGGAGGAAAGAAAATCCAAAAGCAAGACAACTTGATAACCCCAGCAAAAACCCTGCCATGGCATACTCAAGGTATGGACGTTGAATACACACAGCCACATGAGAAATATTCACAGGAGCGAGAGGATCTCTCACAAACACCTCAAACTATGGAAAAAGATCCGGAACCCTTAGACATAGGGGAGCTAGATATTCTAGGCTTGGAACAGGCATGCAAGACAGGGAACTTTGAAAAGATACCAGAAACGCAAGTGGATAACTTAGTTGAAGTTCTGGACAGAGCACAGAAGAAATATTCACTAGGTGTCCAAATAGGAAGTCCATGGGATGGAAAATTTATCACAAAGGACAATAAGGAAAGAGGTAGGAAATCCACTTTGGAAAGAACTATCAAGATTGGAGAGATTCTAGTGGAGTCAGGGAGGTATGCCAAACTTACGAGGTATTTTAATCCTCACCCCCAAATTTCTCAATGAAGTTAATATCATGGAATATCAGAGGGCTCAATAGCCCCAGGAAAGGAAGATTATTAAAAAATATGTTGATGCAAGAAAAACCAAGCATTCTTTTCTTACAAGAAACGAAATGTGGCTCAAATTTTTTGGAAAAAATAGCAGTGAAAGCATGGCCAGGGGGACATGTAATAGTTGTTGATGCTCAGGGAGCTTCGAGAGGACTTGCAATCCTCTGGGATGCGCGAGTCATACAGCTAAATAATATTCAAGCTAACAAAAGCTTCATTCAGGAAAACTTTCACCTCTTAGGCTCTAATACCCATGGGCTAATAACAAATGTTTATTTTCCTCAGGATATAGCTCAAAAAGCTCAGATCCTGAACACACTATCAGATCTCAGCTCAGACAAACCTCATCCACTCTAGATTGCGGGAGGTGACTACAACATGACAGCGAGCATAGAAGAAAAACGTGGAGGCAGAAACAGACCAAATAATGAGGGTAATCTACTAAAAACCTTCATTCAAAATAACTGGCTGGTGGATGTCCCTACATGCAATGGTCTCTTCACATGGAGTAATAAAAGAGAGGGAGAGCAGCAGATTGCATCGTGCCTTGACCGGTTCCTCATCTCAGATAATGCAGTTCACCTTGGAGGGGAATTTACGGCATCCATACTTCCTGTCTCAGTTTCAGATCACTGGCCCATCGAACTGCAATGGAATAGGCCAGGTAACAACATCAAACATCCCTTTCGTTTTGAAGAATTCTGGTTTACTCACCCGGACTTTGAGAGGCTAGTAAGATCCACTTGGATCCACTTCAATCCTTCTGAAGGCAGCAGGATAGCCAGATTTCAACAAAAGCTTAAACATCTTAAAGGGGTAATTAAAAGATGGAATCACAATACATTTGGCAACATCTTCACAGAACAAGCTTCTCTCAATACAGAAATGAAGAAAATCCAGCAAATCATCATCTCTGAAGGGCGCACGGAGGAATTAACCAAGCAGGAGCAAGTCTTAGAATCTAAAATCATAGAAAGGGCTAAACAGGAGGAAATATTATGGAGACAGAAATCAAGGATCAGATGGCTAAAAAATGGAGAAAAGAACACTAAATTCTTTCATAAAACTACGGTGCAGCGCAGAATGATCAATCACATCTCTCACATCAAAAATGAACAGGGGAATAAAGTTGAAACACATGAAGGCATTGAAGCGGAATTCCTGAATTACTTTAAGAAGGCGCATCAGGAACCCGATTTTAATAGAATGTCGACCATCAATAAGATAATCAAGAACATACCAAGGATAATAACAGAGGAACACAACAGTCTTCTCCTCAAACCCATTAATTTAGAAGAAGTTGAAGAAGCTGTGCGGAATCTGAAGGAAGGTAAGGCGCCAGGACCGGATGGTTTTACATCAAATTTTTTTCACAAGTTCTGGGACTTGATAAAGGAGGAAGTCTGGCAGGTAGTAGAGGAATCTAGAGCACTCAGATGGATGTATCCTGGATTAAATGCTACCTTCATAGCCTTAATTCCAAAAGGGGAAGATTCCAACACCCCAGACAAATATAGACCGATTGCGCTGTGTAATATCATATACAAAATTACTTCTAAAGTCATAGCAACAAGATTAAAGCCGCTGCTCCCTCTGATTATATCGCCCGAGCAATCGGGTTATGTTGAAGGTCGTCAAATAACAGATGGAATTATTCTAACGCATGAGATAATTCACTCCTTAAAGCAAACCAAGAAACCAGGTATGTTGCTCAAACTAGACTTATCCAAAGCATTTGATAGTCTTAGTTGGGCTTATATTCAAAAAATCCTTTTAGCTTTTGGTTTTGCACACTCATGGGTCAGATGGATTTACAACCTACTATCTTCAGTCTTCTTCTCTGTCTTAATTAATGGCATTCCTTCAGCTACTTTCCGGCCCTCCAGAGGCATAAGACAAGGTGACCCCTTATCTCCCTTCCTTTTTGTCATCATGGCAGAGGGTTTAGGTAGATACATCACTTCAGCTAGACTTACCCAGCAATTACGAGGTCTTTCTTTCAATAACTCCCCCGTCTATTCCCATCAGCAATTTGTATATTATAATATGCTTTATGGACATCCTTCGGTACAAGAAGCTCGTATCCTCAAATCTATCCTGACAACCGTTTCTGATGCCTCAGGAGCCCTCATAAATCGAGTTAAATCCCAAATCTTTTTCTTTAATACCCCTGTGCCCACACAGAGATCTATTGAACGAGTCTTGCGATTCACTACTGCCTCTCTGCCCTCCAAATATTTAGGTGCCCCTTTAATGGCCTCTGCCCTTAAGCACTCCTCCTGGAAGCAACTCCTGGAAAAACTTGAGGATCGACTTACCCTTTGGACTAATCGAGCTCTGAACATGGCTAGTAGAATTTGTTGGCATTATGGCTAAAGTGTTGTCCTTGATGGAAACCCATTCAGGTGATAGATCACAGTACTTCAAGTCAGCAGCAGAGATTGATGATCAGCTATCAAATATTGAAGAAAATAAGGGGTACGCAGGTACACCTTACATAAGGTGCGTACACGCAGGTCAGTGTTACATAAAGTGCGTACATACCCGCAGTTATCCCGTTCAGGAGGTGCGTACCCCTAGTGCACACATTTCAAGGCAAAGAAATTCACATGTGGGGTTTTCTTATGTTTTACTCATGGTATTTAGCCGACGGTATTGGGTTATTATGGTGTCGGCTCGTGGTATTGATCCATGTTTTAAGGAAGAGCTTTCCTATATAAAGCAAAGGAGATCATTTGGCTTGAGCATGTTTTGGGTTGAATATCTTACGAGGGCTAGATCTGGTCTAGATCTAAATAAGGCGAATCTATTGATGGACTGAGATCTCTTCGGCGCATGTTCACATCTGTAGATCTGACTGTCTGGGTTATTTTTGAAGTCTTGAAATCATCTATGCCCGAAGGTACAGTGAAAGAAAAGTGCGTACGTACGCAGGAACGAAGCGTTTCAGGTGCGCCGGTACACAGGCACAGAAGGGTTGTAGGTGCGGAGGTACGCAGACACAGAAGGGTTGAAGGTGTGGAGGTACGCAGGCACAAAAGGGCTGCAGGTGCGTACATACGCAGGCACAGAAGGGTTGCATGTGCGTACATACGCAGGCACAGAAGGGTTGCAGGTGCGTACATACGCAGGCATAGAAGGGTTGCAGGTGCGGAGGTCCGCAGGCAGTTCAATGGACTCAGAGCGAGGTACGCAGGCTAGCACTTGAGCAGGGTGCATACATAAGCAGGCTAGCAGTTGAGCAGGGTGCGTACTGTAAGCAGGCAAGCAGTTGAGCAGGGTGAGTACTGTAAGCAGGCAAGCAGTTGAGCAGGGTGCTTACGTAAGCAGGCGAGCAGTTGAGCAGGTTTGAAAATTTATGAAAAGTGGTCCTTGTAAGAAAAGAAGTAGGGGGTTGTAGCTCCCTTCCAGGAGAGACTGGAAAACGAGAGAGAGAGTTGTAGCTCTCTGCAGGTTGCAGCCTGCGTACTGGTAAAGGACTGCACCAGTACAAAACCATTGTAAAAGGAGTTTCTAATTTGAAAGAAGATAGAGACATATTGCAGCAGGTGGTTTTCACCCACATTGGGTTTCCACCTTACATCTTGTGTTCTTTGGTGTGACTATCTGTTTTCTTTTGTTCATGCTCATTATTTTATGGTACTGACATGCAAAAATAATTCAAAGAACAAATAAAGAAGATTTAATAAAAGAGTTAGATAATACTAATTCACCCCCCCTCTCAGTATTATTTCCAGCAATTGGTATCAGAGCAGGTCCTTCAGAGAAGCTTGATCGCTTGAAGGTAGATCGTTCATCATGAGCAACTACGAGAGAGAAGCATCAATCAGGCCACCAGTTTTTGATGGGACAAACTTCAATTATTGGAAGGTAAGAGTTACTGCCTATCTTCAATCTCTTGGTACAGAAGTTTGGGACATTGTAGAGACAGGCTACGCTTTTCCTTCAGCTACTTCTACAGATGCAGCCGAGAAAAAGAAGTATGAAACAAATGTGAAAGCAGTCAGTACTCTATTAGGATGTATATCTCAATCATAATTCATGAAGGTAATGCACTATAAATCCGCAAAAGAGATATGGGACAAAATTGTCACGAGCTATGAAGGAGATGAACAGGTAAAGCGTGCTAAACTTCAAACTCTCAGAATTCAGTATGAGACTCTCAAAATGTATAATGATGAAAGTGTGGCTAACTATTTTCTTCGGGTAGATGAGGTTGTTAACTGTATGAAAAATTTGGGTGAAGAAATAAAAGAGGCTATTGTAGTTGAAAAGGTTCTAAGATCATTGTCCCCCAAGTTTGAATCTAAAGTATCTGCAATAGAAGAAAAGGAAAATCTACGAATTCTTACTATGTCTCAGCTACATGGAATTCTAATTGCTTATGAAATGAGAAAGGGAGGTCCATCAGACAGAAGAGAAGCTGCTTTCAAGGCATCAGGCAAAGGAGATTATTATGAAGCGAGCCACGTCCCAGAAGAAGAGGAAGAAGAATCAAATTTTGTCAGAAATATTCAAAGGGGTTCTGGAAGGTTCAGAGGTAAGTTACCTTTTAAATGCTTTGCTTGTGGAAGAGTAGGTCATTATGCTGCAAAATGTCCTTATAAGGATAAAGGAAAGGAACCTGCTATATGGAACAAGAAACATAATGCAAATAAGAAAAGCTACTACACTCATGAAGATAGTGATGGTCTATCAAACAGTGATGAAGATGAACAAGGTAATGAATATAAGTTGTTAATGGCATTTGAAGATGATGATTATATGGATGCTATAAATGTGGATAACCTTTATGATGAAATTACTAGACTCAAGAGATGTATAGAAGAAAAGAACATGATCATTGATACTCTACAATTTCAAATTGATGAAAAGGAAAAACATCTTGAAAAATTAGAAGGTGAAATTGTTGGTCTTAGAAAAGAGATTGAGAAAACAAAAGCTATTAATCTCAAGTTTGTCAAAGGATCTGAAACTTTGGATGAGATTATCAATGTGCAGCGGTCTCCACTAAACAAGACAGGTCTGGGCTATAATGGAGAAACTTCTCAAGCATCCACCTCAAAAAGTTATCTTGATGCAGTAAGAAGAAATGAGCAACAGCACAATGAAGATCATCAGGTAAAGCAGGGACAAATTACAAACAGAAACTATCAGGGGCAATCCATCTTAAGGGTGAACAAAAGCTACAACCAGCCACAGGTAAAATCTTCTCAATTTGGTTCAAGAATAGATGACAATAGAAATTACAATCAATTGGCTGGTAGATTCGATAACCGCAGAAGTTTCTTCAATGGACAATGCTTTTCTTGCCATAACTTTGGTCACAAAGCAGCTCAATGTGTTGCATATAAAACGATCATGACTAGGGAAGCTCAAAAACAAAGAAGTATGACGGGGATTACAAAAAGGACCTATAACAACTTTTCGGTCCTTGAAAATGAAGTTGAATGTTCTATTTGCAATAAATTTGGTCATGAAGACTCTGAATGCAGGAGCAGGTTTCAGCAGAAAAAGGAACAAGCCTCAAGCACCAAAACATGGAGAATAAAGGAACCTCAAACAGAAAGATGTGGGATAGCATTTTATGCAGAAGGACAGGAAAATCTATGGTACATTGACAGTGGATGTTCGAAGCATATGACAGGTGATAAAGAAAAACTTGAGTCTTATTCTACTCTAGAAAAGGGAAAGAAAGTCTCTTTTGGAAATGATACTCCTGCAACTATAAAAGGAAAAGGCATTGCTCAGTTAAAAGAAAAGGTCAAGGCTGGAAATGTTTTGTATGTTGATGGATTGAAGCACAATCTTCTAAGTGTCAGCCAGATGTGTGATCAAAGAACCGAGGTTATATTCAGATCAAATGGATCTCTTGTTCGTGATCTTGATACAGGTAAAACAGTGATCAAAGGCAAAAGAACTCCAAATAATCTGTACATATTTAAAGAAGGACAACAACAATGCTATCTGAGCAAGGATGATGAGCACTGGTTATGGCATCGGAGGTTGGGACATCTAAGCTTTTCACAAATAAGGAAAGCATGCAAATATCAGGCAGCTCGCGATCTTCCAGATATCAAAATTCCTGACAACACCATATGCAAATCATGTCAGTTTGGAAAACAAACCAGAACTAACTTTCCAGAGAAAGAAGGATCAGCTAGCATGCCTCTTGAGCTAGTACATACAGATACATGCAGTCCTTTCAGGAAAGGAACACCTCGAGGAGAAGAATACTTGATATTATTCATTGACGATTTCTCCAGGTTTGTCTGGTTAGGACTTATGAAGCACAAAGATGAAGCATTCGAAAAATTCAAATCCTTCAAAGCCTTGGTTGAAAATGAATCAGGTCACAAAATTAAGTGCCTCAGATCCGAAAGAGGTGGGTAATTTACTTCAAATGAATTTTTCAATTTCTGTGAAGAACATGGGATAAGAAGAGAATTCTCTATAGCAAGAACTCCTCAGCAAAATGGAGTTGTGGAAAGAATGAACAGAACAGTCCAACAAATGGCTCGTGTTATGCTTGATGAGTCAGGAACTCCCGCAACTTTCTGGGGTGAAGCTGCACATGCTGCAGTTGTTATTCTCAACAAAACAAATGTCCGGGTGGACAGCACTCAAACTCCTCATGAGCTCTGGAGTGGTAGGACTCCTTCAGTAAAGCACTTCAAAATCTTTGGGAGCAAATGCTATATCAAGAATACTGATGAGCAGCTTGGCAAAATTGAACCTAGAGCAGATGAAGGCATTCTTCTTGGCTACTCTCCACATAGCAAATCATACAAATGCTACAATAAAAGACTTGGCAGAATTGTTGACAGCATTGATGTAGTGGTTGATGAGAAGGGATACATTCCTAGGCAAGTACATCATGAAGACATCGAAGAAGATGAAGGCTACCCCCAACGACAGAATGATGAAGAAGAAGAACCTCAAGAAGAACCTCAAGAAGAACCAGAGGAGCAAACAAGAATAGAAGAAAAGACTCCATCCAGATATGTTCAGAAGAATCATCCAGAATCTCAGATTATGGGGCAGAAAGAGGCAGGTGTACAAACAAGAAGAACAGTTGCAGAAGCTTCAAGCTATTTGGCATTAATCTCCTCTACTGAACCACAAAATGTGAAAGAGGCATGCGAAGATGAATGTTGGGTGAAAGCAATGGATGAAGAACTTGAGCAGATCGAAAAGAAGAACACTTGGGAGCTGGTTCCTAGACCAAAAGATAAGAATGTTATCGGAACAAAATGGGTCTTCAAAAATAAATTGAATGAAAATGGAGAAGTAATTAGAAACAAAGCCAGACTTGTTTGTAAAGGGTATGCACAGCAAGAAGGAATAGACTTTGAAGAAACCTTTGCTCCTGTTGCAAGACTTGAGGCCATCCGAATGTTCCTTGCTCTCTCAAGTTTTCAAAACTTCAAAGTATTTCAAATGGACGTGAAATCAACCTTTCTGAATGGAGACTTGGAAGAAGAAGTGTACATTGAACAACCAGATGGGTTCATTCTTGGAAATGATCCAAATCTTGTATGCAGATTGAAGAAGGCTCTCTATGGTCTCAAACAAGCTCCAAGAGCTTGGTACTACCGTTTGGACAAATATCTTCATCAACAAGGCTTTTCAAAAGGATCAACAGATAGAAATCTTTATATAAAAGTTGAAAATGACAAATTGCTAATACTTGTTGTGTATGTAGATGACATTATTTTTGGGAGCAATGAAGAAGCTATGAGTCAAAGTTTTGCCTTGGTCATGCAGAAAGAATTTGAAATGTCCTTGCTAGGAGAACTGACATATTTCCTTGGTTTGCAAATCCAACAAAAAGAAGGAGGAATCTTTTTATCTCAAACCAAGTATCTCAAACAGATTTTGAAGAAATATGGTATGGAAGATGCAAAACCAGTATGTACAACCATGGTCACAGGATGTAGCCTCAGTGCAAATGATGAATCTGCAGCAGTACATCAACCAACCTACAGATCTATGATTGGAAGTTTACTTTATTTGACAGGTACCCGACCGGACATCATGCATGCAGTTGGAATAGTTGGAAGATTTCAGGCAAATCCGAAGGAGACTCATCTTCAGGCAGTGAAGAGAATTTTCAAATATCTTCAAGGGACTCAAAATTATGGCTTATGGTATCCTAGAGATACAGATCTTACACTTCATGCTTATACATATGTAGATTGGGGCGGAAGCGTGGATGACAGGAAAAGCACAAGTGGTGGTGCGTTCTTTATGGGTTCCAAACTGGTATCTTGGTTCAGCAAGAAACAGAGTTTGATTGCCTTGTCTACAGCTGAAGCGGAATATGTTGCTGCTGCATCTTGTTGCACCCAACTCCTTTGGATGATGCAGACTTTGCAGGATTTTCAAATCACTTGTACACCACCAATCCCCATCTTATGTGATAACACAAGTGAAATCAGCATCTCAAAGAATCCTGTTATGCATTCAAAAACCAAGCACATACCAATCAAGTATCATTTTCTCCGGGAACAAGTGCTTGAACATAAGGTCAAGTTGGAGTATGTTCCTTCTAAGGAACAAGTTGCTGATATACTCACCAAACCATTGCCCAGGGACACTTTTGAATACCTCAGGCAAAAGCTGGGGTTTGTTGATGCATCATCTTGTTGCTGAACCTCTTCTGATTGATGGTACAGGTTCACGGGGAGCATCTAATGCATTTTTGGCATTATGGAGGATGTGCAAAAGGAGATCTTGGAAGTAGCTGCAATATGTCTCTATCTCTTTCATGGTGGATTATGGTTCTTCGTTGCAGATCTGGTTCATATTCAGGGGAAGCATGTTCTTAGGGGGAGCATAACCCTTTGCCATTGATGTCAAAGGGGGAGAATGAAGCTGAAGTCTTGAGGTTGCCATCAAGTCCAAAGGGGGAGATTGTTGGCATTATGGCTAAAGTGTTGTCCTTGATGGCAACCCATTCAGGTGATAGATCACAGTACTTCAACTCAGCAGCAGAGATTTATGATCAGCTATCAAATATTGAAGAAAATAAGGGGTACGCAGGTACACCTTACATAAGGTGCGTACACGCAGGTCAGTGTTACATAAAGTGCGTACATACCCGCAGTTATCCCGTTCAGGAGGTGCGTACCCCCAGTGCACACATTTCAAGGCAAAGAAATTCACATGTGGGGTTTTCTTATGTTTTACTCTTGGTATTTAGCCGACGGTATTGGGTTATTATGGTGTCGGCTCGTGGTATTGATCCATGTTTTAAGGAAGAGCTTTCCTATATAAAGCAAAGGAGATCATTTGGCTTGAGCATGTTTTGGGTTGAATATCTTACGAGGGCTAGATCTGGTCTAGATCTAAATAAGGCGAATCTATTGATGGACTGAGATCTCTTCGGTGCATGTTCAGATCTGTAGATCTGACTGTCTGGGTTATTTCTGAAGTCTTGAAATCATCTATGCCCGAAGGTATGAAGGTACAGTGAAAGAAAAGTGCATACGTACGCAGGAACGAAGCATTTCAGGTGCACCGGTACGCTGGCACAGAAGGGTTGCAGGTGCGGAGGTACGCAGACACAGAAGGGTTGAAGGTGCGGAGGTACGCAGGCACAGAAGGGTTGCAGGTGCGTACATACGCATGCACAAAAGGGTTGCATGTGCGTACATACGCAGGCACAGAAGGGTTGCAGGTGCGTACATACGCAGGCACGGAAGGGTTGCAGGTGTGGAGGTCCGCAGGCAGTTCAATGGACTCAGAGCGAGGTACGCAGGCTAGCTGTTGAGCAGGGTGCGTACATAAGCAGGCTAGCAGTTGAGCAGGGTGCGTACTGTAAGCAGGCAAGCAGTTGAGCAGGGTGAGTACAGTAAGCAGGCCAACAGTTGAGCAGGGTGCTTACGTAAGCAGGCGAGCAGTTGAGCAGGTTTGAAAATTTATGAAAAGTGGTCCTTGTAAGAAAAGAAGTAGGGGGTTGTAGCTCCCTTCCAGGAGAGACTGGAAAATGAGAGAGAGAGTTGTAGCTCTCTGCAGGTTGCAGCCTACGTACTGGTAAAGGACTGCACCAGTACAAAACCATTGTAAAAGGAGTTTCTAATTTGAAAGAAGATAGAGACATATTGCAGCAGGTGGTTTTCACCCACATTGGGTTTCCACCTTACATCTTCTGTTCTTTGGTGTGACTATCTGTTTTCTTTTGTTCATGCTCATTATTTTATGATACTGACATGCAAAAATAATTCAAAGAACAAATAAAGAAGATTTAATAAAAGAGTTAGATAATACTGATTCACCCCCCCTCTCAGTATTATTTCCAACAGAATTGTTCTTATCAAAGCGTTCCTTTAATCCATGCCCCTCTATCTTTCCTCCATCCTAGCTGCCCCAAAATGGGTTCTTAAAGAAATCAAGACTCTGCAATGCAATTTTCTATGGGGAAGTTCGGGGCAAAACCGAAAATGGGCGTTAGTGAAATGGGATAAAGTCTGTCTTCCCAAAAAAGCAGGAGGTATTGGGTTAAGGGACCCTGAGCACAGTAACAGAGCAATGGGAGCAAAGATCTGGTGGAGATGGCTTGCTCATCCCAGCACTCCATGGGCCTCTCTTTGGACAGCCAAATACACAAGCAATTGTCCTATGGAAGAAAGAATAAGAATGACTGAGCTAAGCACGGGTTCGGTATTTTGGAATTCAGCCATACAACAAAGGAGCCTCATACAAGAACACAGTTTTTGGGAAATCAAAAACGGAACCACTGCGCGATTCTGGGAGGATTCATGGCAACAATTACCAAGGCTAAGAGACATTCTACAAGATCATCAAATTCCAGAATGAGAAATGAATCAACATGACACAGTCAGACAGTTCTGGAAGACAGGTACCACTCAAGAGCATAGGCAATGGCAAGATGCAACTCAATTTTTAACTAATTGCTCTGAGCAAACGAAGCATTACCTTAATACAGAACTTCAAAAGAGGCAAGTCACTACCTCAGAAGGTATGGATATCCTCAGGTGGGGATATGAAGAGAAAGGAATCTTCACCACAAAGGAAGCTTACAAAATCATCATCCAAGATCGGCTCAACAAAGATAAAATTTGGGAGGTAATCTGGCGCTCATCTAACTGGCCGAAAGTCTCTACATTCTTATGGCTTCTTTGTCATAATCGAATCCTAACCTGGGATAATCTTAGAAGAAGAGGTTTCTCAGGACCATCTATATGCCTAATGTGTATGAAGGAGGAGGAAACTGCCATACATCTGATGCAGACCTGCCAAATCGGTAGAAAACTCTGGGAGAAGGTAGCTTTTCGCTGTCAAAAAGAGGGCAGAGTACAGGGAGACATTAAAGCGACTATGTGCAAATGGGATCAACCGCCTTTTCAAAGCAATTTCCTTAATGCTCTCTGGTATCTAATACCAGGACTATTAATGTGGAATATATGGAAAGAGCGTAACAGAAGAATCTTCAAAAATCACTCTTTGTCTCTAGAGCAACTCTGGACCAAATTTCATCAGAATCTAGTGGAAACCCTTTCAACTAGAGAATGGCACACAGAAGACTTCCCCACTACACCTCAGGAAAAAACAATATGGGACAACTGGGGGATTCAGATAAATCAAATGGTCGCAGGGACAAAAAACCACATAATGCAGGGACCAGAGCTAAACACCTGGAGTCCGCCTCCCATTAATATGTTCCAGCTCAACTTTGATGGAGCATCTAAAGGAAATCCAGGAAAGGCGGGATATGGAGGAGTTTTCAGGGATCACTATGGCAATCCTCACTGTATCTTCATGGGATCGATCGGATGGGACACAAATAATTCAGCAGAATTGGAGGGTTTATGGAGAGGTCTTAAACTAGCCCAAAGGAATGGTTTCTTTCCTCTCATTGTTGAAGGGGATTCGCAAATCATAATCAGAATGCTCATTAAACTGCTGCACGGTTCTCCCGCTCACAAAGTAAGCAAAAGTTGGCGAATGGCTCAAAGGTTAGAGTTAATCTACAATTGGTTGGTTCAGCATCAAGCAATTTCTTGCAAACACATCAGGAGGGAAGGCAATAAGCTTGCTGACCTTCTTGCCAACCTTGGAGTGGAAGCCAAAAACGGTTACTTTGAAGGTCCTATCTCTAGCCTTGATTCAGAGGATCAGATAGTCAAAATCCAGGAGATTGTCATTAGTGACAAAGCTCAGATCAAGAGAACCCACCCGGATGCGGGTGCTCCCTCCAGTTATCAATGTTAAGCCTTACCGCTTCGACAGCTGGCTTCATGGTTGGCATCATGGCGTACTGCATGGTACAGGATGCAGGTAGGATTTATAGGCTCAGGGTGAAAGCATTTACGCTGAGTCAGTCTCGAAACTGGTTTGAATTTATTTCACGCATGGCAACCATGACCGCGCTTTGGTTCTGGGGATTGAAACCGGGTTACGACATTAATGCATCAGAGTTCTATAAGGCCAAGCCGCTTCTGTCTTGGAGCATTATTATGTGGGTTTGGCACGGGAGATATCCTGAGGTTTACAAAGCTCCCTCTGTTCCGGGTCATTTGCCTCCCATTTGCCTTCATCGGCTCTCTGCGCTCGCAAACAAAATGCTTAGACGTGGTATCCCTCAGAGGGGCAGCAATTTTGGTAACAGGGGTGGTCGAGCTCGTCCTGCACCTCCGATTGTTGATCCTATTTCTTCTATTCCGCTTTCCTCTCTGTCACTGGAACCTGAGAGGGCTCATCTGAACAGTTCGTTTCAGACATCAAGTTTCTCTTTCCAGGGTGAGGTCAACAGGCCTATTGTTACAATCAATTTCATTGTTTTTGTATCAAAAGAGGAAGGTAATTCCTCTAGCTCGGTTCCTTTGGATAATGATCCTTCTCAAGATGACAGTATCTTGCTCGGGGATCTGTCTGGGCGTGTTTATCGTGCGGACCGTCAGCAAGAAGACCCTCCGGCTCCTGAACAAACTCAGCCTCCGAATCCAGCTCAGGAAAGTGCCCTGGTCCAGGAACAGATTCAAAATTCAACTCCAGCTCAGGAAGATGTTATACCTTGTGGTCCCTCTCACAGATATTCCAGAGTCCTACACCTGGTTACTCATCCCAATGGCAAGCCAGTTCTGGATGAAGATGGTTATGTTACTTGGCTAGCATCGCCCAGTCCGGAAATGGAGGAAATGCCACCATCGCCGAATCATGCCGGTTCAGAACAGTAACTTCTGGCCGGGAGGCTCTCTTGCTCTTATGTTTTGTTTTTTTGCTCTTAAGGTCTTGGGTTGGAAGTTAAAGGTTAATGACTGGTATACTCTGTCATCTGATTATGTTTATATCGGAGGTTTTTTTGTACTGGTTGTCAATGTAGGTCAAGAAATTTATAAGTATGCTACATCTAGTCTGCAGGACCTCATTGTAATTTTGACTGAAGGGCTATATTGTAAAACCCATGTTTATCTGGCTGAGGACTGGCTAAGGCCTCCTCTAGAAATGTAACCTCTCTGTACATATTTTCACTTTCTTAATAGAATTAGCTTTTACCGAGAAAAAAAAAAAAAAGAATGTATAATAAGAAGTATATGCATGTATAATAAATAAAATTATAAATGAACTTTAATATATCAAAATTATAAAAATATAAAAAGATTTAATGTAATTTAAACACCTTCTTTAGAAGCCCCCTAAAAACTTTGCTTAATACACTATCTAGCTTATAGGCCTAATCAGTAATAACGCATTATCCTCTTAAAATATTACATGAATTAAATATATTAAATGAAAAATAGACAAAAATATAAAAATATTACAATGAGTTAAAAACAAATCATTTGTTAAATTATTAAGTAATCAAGAAATTAATAAAAACTCAAGCAATTAATAAAATATATAATTAATAATAGAATATATAATAAGAGCATTCATGTATAATAAATTAGTTATTAATAAAAATTGCAAAATTTCAAAAGTATAAGAATTTTAAAATATCAAGAGTATAAGAATATTAAAAGATTAAATAAATTTAAACAAAAATCATAATATTTCAAAATGATAAGAATATTAAAAGATTAAAAGAAATATAAACAAAATTATAAAATATTTCAAGTAGTAAAACAAATCTTTATAATAAATTATTTAGAAAAAAAAAAAAAAAAAAACTCAATCATATTTACTTGGTTAAAAAAGAATATTCATGTATAATAAACATGTATGGTTATTATAAATAAATGAAGTTATTAATAAAAATTTCATAAATTTCAAAAGTATAAGAATATTAAAAGATTAAAGAAATATAAACAAAATCATAAAATATTTCATGTAGTAAAACAAATCTTTATAATAAATTACTTAGAAAATATAAATTAATAATAAAAAACTCAGTCATATTTACTTGGTTAAAAAGAATATTCATGTATAATAAACATGTATGGTTATTATACATGTTTATTAATTGAAATACTTATTAAACAAGAAAATAATTATATTAATGTATAATAAATAAAAATTAAAATAATTTTTCAAAAAAAAAATTACAAAAATATTATAACATTGAAATCATCCTAGTATTTTAATTCAATTCCCTTAGAAACCTTGTAACAAATTCAAAATATTATCATAATTACCATAAGTTACAAATAATTAAAACAAAATCATCATTTATAAACAAAAATCTTATTACAAAAACTATTCACTTAAAAGAAAATTAATATATAACTATAATAATTATCCATAAATAATAAATAATAAATCAAATTAAAAAAGAACCTTAATAGAATATATATTAGAAAGGTTATAAATAATCCAACATGAAACTCGTCGGTTCTCATTCTTGACAGTTCATCCTCAAACCCTATTTATTAACACATTTCTCTCTCTCCTTTGTAATCAAGTCCTGATGATGAGTCTTGGTCTAGACTCGAAACGTCGACAAAGAAAAATGAAAACTGTGGATTATCCGAGTTCAGATTCTGAAAAACGGAACCACAGAAATCTGCAATCCAAATACTTTTTTGTTCCATTTTTTTAATTTTTACTTAATATGTTTTAACCTAGCCCTTATGATGAACATTTTTTATCATCTTACCAGGATTTTTTCCTCCCACTATCCTTTGATATTATTCATGAAGGAAGGGTGATGTAACTAGGAGGATTAAAATATGATGAATTAAGAGTATTGGCCAATGTTATGACCCATCGTACGGAAGGATATTTCTTCCGCATATACCCCTATCAGGAGTAAATTTTCTGAGACTAAAAATATATCCATTATAGATGCCACTTGATGTTGTCCACCCCTCTTATTACTCCAGGTGTAGCATCCATTCATCGTTTCCATATCAATGAGGTTGGATTCCTTAATGAAGTCCTTAAATGTTGCAATATCTCTCTCTATTCTTCTTTGTCCACCTTTATTCTCTGATAGGGAGTTTATCATACTGAATTTCCCCCCATAATCCAAGGGATATTCCCACTCCTGATCTTTATCTTTATCGGCTCTTGTAGAAGTTTAATCTTCTCCTTAATTGTCTAAGGCCCATAAATATTTGTAAACACCATTCTATCTAGGGCTCCTATAACCTTCATGTCTATTTATGAGTATGATATATTGGCTTCCACATCCAATAATATCAAGGATTTGGGGTTCCATCAAATGACCAACCCCCCTTGTAAGTCATGCACTTCCACCTCCACTATGTCATACCTTCTCCCTAAACTCCTTTATTTTGTTTATTGAAAACCTTGACTCTTGTAAAAAAAATATGTTGTGTTGTTCCATTTGAATCTTTTTCTGTTAAGTTATGGTATGTTCTATGCTTATAGTAGTTTACTTCTTTTCCTAATTATATTCCATAGATTAACAATCACATGTTCATAAAGTAAAGTGCAAATAAAACATTAAACAATTGACAGAAAACAAGCCAAGACAAGAGACACAAGATGTGGCAGCTAGCTAGGGACAAACCCCACAATGTGTGGGGAAACCCTTTGATCATATCTTCTTTTATCTTCAATAATTCAGTAGAGAGAAATAGTACAATAAATATTATTCATATCAGCAGTAGCAAACCCTAGATTAGCAGCATCATCATTAGCAGCTTCATCATCAAACAAGGGGAGACGATATCTCAAAAACCGACCGTCGTATCAGCTTGATTGCACCACCAAACATTGCAGCTTCCAGAGGAGGTTCAGATGAACCTATATCATAGTTCCGATGAGGAGATCCTCTGGTCCACATAGGTAAATATTTACTTCTATAGTTGCAGCTTTAGTTTCAGCAGCTTTCGGCTTCAAACTAGGGGAGTCGATATCTTGCAAACCGTCTGTCAGATTTACTTGATTCCACCACTAGACGTTGCAGATTTCAGAGGAGGTTCAGATGAACCTACAACATAGTTTAGATGAGAATATCTTTTAGTCCACGTAGGTCAATATTTACTTCTGCAGTTGTAGCTTCAGTTTCAACAACTTCCGTCTTCAAACTAGGGCAGTCGATATCTTGCAAACCGTTTGTTGGATTGACTTGATTCCACCACCAAAAGTTGTGCCTTTAAGAGTAGGCTTAGATGAAACTATAATGTAGTTCATATGAGGAGATATTCTAGTCCACACAGAACAATCTTTACTTCTATTGTTGGAGCTTAAGTTTCAGCAGCTTCTGGCTTCACATGTGTGAGGGAGAGACCCCTTTCTGCGCAGTAGAGAAGGGACTCTTTTCTGCACAATAGAGAGAGAGATATGTGATCAGATGAGTGAGTCCAAATGAGGAAAATTCCTCTAGTATTTATACACAACATTGGTGTTTGAATAGATGTGATTGTTAGGCTTCTGAGCCTACAGGAGTTGTAGGTTGGGTTGATAATAATTCCATAATCAAAATAAATTCATATCTCCAAGAATACATAACGGAATCGGATGATCTTTATATCAATCCTACACCTCTCGATGAGAGGAATCTGATAAATATAGTATCAACCATGAATAAGATGACCCACATGAAGTTTTTCTCTAGTTTCCAATCTTAACACTCCCTCTCAACAAGCGAGAACTCCATCTGGAATCTGTCTATCGGTCGTTACTATTCATCCATCAAATGCACTTCCGTGTATAGCCTGACCCTTGCCCTGCTCTAATCTATTCTCCATGTTCTTCTTTGTCTTGCTCTTCCTGTTGAAGCTCTGAAAATCGGGTCGACAACAAGGGGGATACCCACCCGGTCCAGACCTTGGTTGGCAGCTCCTTATCCGTTTGGTATAACAGGTCCGACTAGGGATAATGGGACCAGTTTCCAAATCTATGGGTTTGTGTGTGTACAATTGGATGTTGCTGATCTAACAATAACTATCTAAGCTATTCTAATTCAAACATTAATCTAATTCTATACTATGGTAATCTAATAAAAACAACACATCTAATCTATGGTAACCCGGGATGTAATTCTTCTATTATGTGATGTAAAGAGATTTCATATAACAACTGGTAATAAATATAATTCAGTGATTATAAGAAAGGGAATCAATTAAGATGAACTATTTCACATAAAAAGTTAGGCAATACATTTATGAACAACATATCACATAATAAGCTATTCATACATTAAACATAAATAAATAGCTACCATTGTACAAAAGTGCCAAATTGTAGCTCAAGAATTCATGCAATAACATATAAACAACTAAAAACTATATATATCACTTTAACATATAAGCAGGAATGGTCAAGGGATAAAAGTACCATTTATGACTGGTCCTACTCATAAGCTTCAAGCAACAATGATTTATTTCTCCTTGCTCTAACATCTACTAAGAGTACATAAGTGTAACATCAGTAGCAGATATCAAATGCAAACATCAACAAATATTGATCCATTCATTCACCAAAACCTCCTCTAGGGTGCAAAAGTGCATGTTCTGAGGACAAGTTTTTGATAAATTTCTGGACCCTTCTCTAAATGCATGAGAAGGGTTTAAATACTACTAACTAAATAAATTAATTACACATATTCAGGATACGGTTTCAATGACCACCCTTTTTCTAAGCAAAATTATTTCTAAAAAATAAATCTAATATCTAACTATTTTTGCATTTGCTCCTTAATGTTGTGAGCATTCAATATTTGCTCGGGTAGAGTCAGCTGACTCTCTTCCACTTTTGGTTGAGCTAAGCAAACAGAAATGGCAAGCGCTGGCACCATTTTTTCTAGCAAAATAACAGATATACTTGAGAATCATCTCTGGCTATGTGGATTTACTGTGTATTCTTAGTAATAACCAAAATTCCACTTGGTTAACCCTCAAATTGCCTCTGCCTTTCTTTCTTTCATTTCTAGTGTTACGAGTGACTAAGCAGTTAGGGATTTTCCTTTTTGAGCAATTTTCTCAGCGATGCGCGATTAGCGCTAGGTACTAATCGCGCAGAAAACTGCCTCCGTTCTTTGATCCGGGCCTTTCCAGTACGTTTTTCACCTTTAGCGCCTTTTCCTTCACCGGGTATAAGCTTTAAAGTTTTGCAAACATACTGCTTTTGTGAACTTCTACCCTTGAGCGTTAAATCGCCTTTTGATTTCAGCATTGTTCAACTACTCATTGAACCATGGCTTTGACTGATAGATCTGTAATGGATAGCTCGGCAACGCTCTAGAATTTGCGGCTCTGTTGCATGCGGTATCTATTAATGAGGGCATTTCTTCTTTGCTTCCGAGCTTTTGGAGCTTTACACTTTTCCTTAATCACTCCCTGCACATTGCTTCCTATTGTTTTTGTTTTTCATTCCTGCAGTTCACACATAAGGAGAGAGTAATGATAATAAAAATTGACAAGAAAGCTCTGAGCTCTAGGGATGTACAAAAACATGCCACTTGACGTGAACTAACTCTTTGAAAAACACAAAACTGTCTTTCATTAACACTTGGCGTACATTCATTAATTTTCATTAACGCGCTTATTCAATTTTTCTTGAATGTTGAGCTGGGGAACATCTGCGATGGACGATTTCTGCGATTCACATCGCAGCATCGCATCATCACGTTATCACGTTATCGCATTTTTATCAAGATGTGTTATTGCAGGATTAACTGATCATGTTTATCACAGAATCACAGATTTTTGTTTCGCGCGATCACAAGATCGCTGATCGCAATATTGCATTATCACAGGATCACAGATTGTTACAATTCGTTAAATAGCCATGTGCTGTTTTTGCGATGTTGCGATATGCGATGTCGCATATCAGCCATCGACGATTTCTTAAAGTTTTAGTTTGTGAGCGTTTCTTAATGGATGTTATGTGATGGATTTTGCGTCGCACTCTCACGGTTTTTCATTGTACACACAAGGAAATGTCCTATCTTCTTCGCGCTATGCGATATTTTCTTAAGGATTATAATACATGAGTTTTAATTGAATGTTTTGAATTTTTACTAAGGGTCCCCACTTACCTAGTGTTATTGCTAATACTAAATAAGGAGGGGGTTTTCTGGTGGCCACAACAATTGGTGATTCACTTGGAAGAACCAGTTATCTCTGTTTTCCTATTGAATTTTTCAAACTTCCAAAACAGAAATTTTTTCAGAAAATTAAACTTTGTTATGGACAGATAGAGTACATTATGCTTTAAACTATCAATGATATTTTGTTTCGACCTCTTTCTATTCTAATTATTTTCTTCCTCGGGCTAGTCCTTGTATTTACATCAGCCATTATTTCGTTTTATAAAGATAAATTAAAGTCTCCTCTATAAACCAGTTTTTAAATATGCTCATATGTTGTAGGTAGAGCCTCTGCTGCCAGCAGGTGTTTATAGCCTCGACAGGGTTACCTGTTACCCAGCAATGATCTTGTATCCTACTTAAGGTGACCTACAACATTCAAAGAAAAAAAAACCATATTCACACTTATTGCTTTGATTTTCTTTTTATTCTTGAAGAACAATGTCTTGGTTTGGTAGCCAAATTATGACATAGTCACTCACTTGATTCATAACTTTGCTGAACAAGCTGGCTCATGATGAGACCCCTTGTCTTTTGATTGCAAAAATCTTGAGTCATTGCCCTATTGTGGTAGACAGTATTGGCAAAGTCAGCAAGTTGTGATATCTGTGATCATGATAAGCCGGCTCGTGATGAGACCTCTTATTCTTCAAGATATAGTGTATCCTTGGATTATCCCTCTAAAAGCTGCAATTTTCCTTCAGCAGGGAGGAAGTCATTGTTTCCTTAAGATAGCTCTAGACGACAATAATAGAGTTTTTGGAAACACCTGTTCTACAAAGAATCTTCATTTTGTTATTGATACCTTTTATTATGCTGATATAAAACAATCTCTTCACTAAAGGTTGATTTCATCAAATTCCTTGAAGTTGAAACTCGTATCATATCTAGGCTAAAGTTTTTAACTGTATCTATCAATAATAAAGACCAATTTTCAAAAAGATTTGCTATTTATACAAGCGAAAAGCTCAAAATATGAAAGAGAATTGGTGTCTTTTTCGTAAATACCTAATGTAACCACTCACAACTGGTTTTATTATGAAAAGAAAAACTATTCTACAAAAATAGAAGTATAATCTTCTATGGAAATATTTCTTGAGAATTTGTCCATTAATAGGAAAAGGATCCCTCCTACCTGCTAAATCCTGTAACACAAATGTTGATGGACCTATGACTTCAACAATCTGAAAAGGACCAAGCCACATCCTTTGAAATTTTGCGTGTTTTCCCTTTTCTTCATGAGCCTTATCCCACTTTAAAACTAAATCTCCCATCTGAAAATCTTTTCTGGTCATTATGTTTGAATCAAAAGAGGATTTTACTAGCGCTTGATGATGAGCATTCATTTTCTTAGCTTGTTCTCGTTGTTCTTCTAATTTAATTATTTCCATTTGTCTCAGTTGTAAGGAGGAAGTGGGTACTTCATCAATGTATTGTACTAAAGACAAAAAGGGAATGGCTAAGTGAGTTGGGAGAACCACTTCTTTCCCATAAACTAAATTAAAGGGAGAAGTGCCGATTGAAGCTTTTTGTGTTATCCTATCTGCCCATAAAGCATATACCAAAGCTTTATGCCAATTCTTTTGATTCTGGTCAACTGTTCTTTTAATAATCCTGATCAGGTTTTTATTGTTGACTCAGTTAACCCATTACCTTGCAGATAGTAATTAGCCGAATATTTAAGTTTGAATCCTCTTTTAAGTGAAAATTCAGTCATTGTATTTCCATAAAAGTATGATGCATTATCAAACATTAAAGCAGATGGCAATCCAAACCTAGTGATTATAAATTGATCTATGAACTCAATAATATTTTCAGAATTAGTTGTCTTGAGCGGAACAACTTCTACCCATTTTTTGAAGTAATCTGTTGCTGTGAGGATGTATCTATGTTGTTTATGAGAGTGAGGAACGATCTCACCTATTATGTCCAAGCCCCACTGACTGAAAGGTGGCTCGAGGTTTACCGACTGTAGTGGTAGGGATGACTTCTTTTGTCTTCCAGCAGTAGTTTGGCAGACTTGACATCTCCTCACCTAACTGTGTGAGTCTTTGAACAACGTGGGCTAGTAATATCCTGCGCATAAGATTTTATGTGCAGTACCATCTCCAGCATAGTGTCCACCTGCTAGCCCATCGTGGAGTTACTGCAAAACTTTTTCAGATTCAGTTTTCTCAAGACACCTAAGAAGAATAGAATCATAATTTTTTCTTGAAAGAATATCATTTATGAGCCGATATTGTTTAGTTTTCCATCTTAGAGCTCTTTTCTTAGTAATATCAAGGTGTGAAGGAGCATACCCATTCTTAAGATAATAAATGATATCAGCATATAATGATTCTACATCATTTAGGCTTACCTCACCGATTTGTACCTCTTCAGATGGAATTTCAGAAATTTGCGATGCTCCGACCAGCATTTTGTAGAAGCCTTGACCTCTTACAATGTCTGCTGGTTTGATCTCAAGGCCGTATTCCTGTAAGGCAGTAACCCAATTGGCCCTTTTCTCACCCACATCCTTCTGTACTAGAAGATTCCTTACCGCTAGAAACGGTACTATGATCTTAGTATGGGTTTTAAGTAAGAAAGCTCTGAAGTACTTGACCGCTTTGAAAACAACATAAGCCTATTTCTCCACATCTGAATAATTGAGTTCAGCACCTTGTAAATTTGAGCTAAAAAACACAATTGGAGCTTCTGCTTTTTCTTGATTCACTTGAGTTAGTATCACGACATATGACTTATCTGAGGCAAATGTGTATAAAATAAATGATTCTGAAAAATTCGGGGTTACTAAAGATGGAGCATTAATAATGGCTTGCTTCATCAGGTTGAATGCTTCATGTTCATCTTGACCCCATTTAAAATTTGAATTCTTTTTAATCATGGTCTGCAAAGGAGACATGATTCGCGAAAAATCTAGAACGAATCTCTTTACAAAATTGATTTGACCAAGGAAAGATTGCATGGCTTTTTTGTTATGAGGTAGGGATACTTTAGAACTTTCTTTGATTCTGTCGGGATCAACGTGAATACCAGACTTTGACACTATGAATCCTAGAAGTTTCCCTTCACTTAATGCGAAAAAAGATTTCTTTGGGTTAAGTGAAATTCCATACCATAAACACCGTTGAAAGATTTGTTTAGGGTCTTTGAGATGGTCGCTTCACTTCTTGGAGTACACTGTTATATCATCCAAATAAATTACTATAGATTTATTGACTATACCTTTGAATGCGATGTCCATGACTCTTTGAAATGTAGCACCAGAATTAATCAAACCAAATGGCATCTTCCGATATGCATATGTGCCCCATTTAGTTCTGAATGTGGTTTTCAACTGATCATCAAGATGTACTAACACTTGATTGTACCCTGAAAATCCATCCAAGAAAGACATTAGTTCTGAACCCGCCACCACCTGCAGTATTTGCTCCTTAGGTGGAAGAGGAAAATTGTCTTTTTGACAGGCTTTGTTAAGGTTCCGAAAGTCAATGCAAATCCTAATGTATCCATTTTTCTTCCTAACGGGTACCATATTGGAGACCCATTTGGAATGTCTGACGGGAAAAATTATCCTGGCTTTCAGTAACTTATTAAGCTCGATTTTTATCTGATTTTCTAAATTGGGGTGGATTTTTCTCAGTTTTTGTTGGACAGGTTTTTCGTTATCGATCATGGGAATATTTTTCTGGATGATAGAAGTGTCGTATGTTTTCAGCTCATCATAATTCTAGGTAAAAACATTTTTATATTGTCTCAAAAGACGAATATACGAGAGTTTCTCTTTAGGGGCTAGGTCGAGGCCTAGATTAATGTTTTGTGGTTTAGTATCGGTCCCTAGGTTTAGTAATTCGTAGTTCAAGGTTGAACTATAGAGCTTTGAATTGGTAGACCTATTAAACCAATATTTCAAATCGTATAAGTCTTATAACTTAACCACCGACTTCGGTATAGCGTTATTAGTGCTATTTTGTTGAAATTTTCGATCGTGTTGGTCTTCGTCAATTATTTGATTGGAGTAGGATCCCTTAGATGTGAGGAAATTTACGATATCTGGATCATCATTGAATACTCTCCAATTTGTGATTTTGTCAGGAATGGACGGTCTAAATATTAATTCTATTGAGAATCTATCTGGACTAAAATCTTCGGAGGGAATTAGCTTAGAAGCTATGTTAGCCAAAAGGTCTGCACTAGTGTTTTTGAGTCTGGGGATTGAAGAAATATTAAGCGCTATGAAATTCTCAGTCAGATCTTGTACTAAAGATTGATAGTGTTTTAAGTAACCTGATAAGAAATATATAGTGTTACGTACCTGCTTAACCATAATCTCCGAGTCTCCAAAGAATTGAAAATACTTGACATCTAACCCGATTGCCTTGTATGGGCCTTGAACCAAAGCCTTGCATTCTACTATATTGTTTGTGCAATCAAATTTGAGTCTACATGTGACCATGATCTTTTCTCCTTCTAGACTAATTAGAACACATCCTACTCCTGCTCCTTCATTAGATCTAAAGCCATCAAAAAATAATTTCCAAAACAAAGATGCATTTACAGGTTTATCTAAAAAATTAATACATTTCGAACTATCAGTTCGAGAAAAATTTTCAACTTGGGACAAAACTAAATTTTCTAAATAAGGTGACGCATGAGCATTGAAATTGCCGAGGAAAGAATCTACCAAGTAGTTGTCAATGATACTGTTGTTATACGGTACCAGTTCATTTTCTCCCTCTAACTCCATTACTATGTACTTCTGGTGTACATCGCGTTCAACTTTTATTTGATTTGGTTTACCGTTGTAGGGAAGCCACATGTGCGACCAATCAGTGGCGAAGTATCAATGAAGTTTCTCCGACCAATCCCTGCTAAGGATTAAGCCATAGAATTCTGGGATTTCAACAACTAGAATTTCAATAACCTGACATATCTTCGGGTTGGATGACAATCTTATGGTTACTTGATCTAGTTCACCGATCACTTCGACTTGAGATCGATCGAGCTGAACTATGCACACTGTGGATTTCTGTGGTTCAACATTTAATTGAGCACATATAGATTTGGGTAAAATATTCGATGAAGCACCAGAATCTACCAAACAATTGTGCACATTTTTATTGAAGATTTTATAAGTAAGGAGAAACGGGGGAGTGTGAGATCTTGATCTTCCTCCAATAAAGTCAATGTCCTTTGGATCAATCTTACTAATCGCATTTGTTGGAGGTCTTCCCATGTTGTGGGAAGCTTGAGAAAGTATAGCAGCAGGCAAAGGTGCAACTGGCATGACATGTGATTCTTTCATCATTATCTTATGTTGATGTTTCAACTTGCTCAGTTCGTAAAGGGTGATATTAGCCCTAGTCTTTTTCATGTCATCAATAATATTGTACTCAATTTCATTCGACACTATCAGTGTTTTTGATGGAGTCATTTCATCTGCTTCTACTGGGCTAGTTTTGAGTCGCTTTGGATGTCGTTTTCTTTGTCGCGACTTTATCTTTTGTTGCAGAGCTTGCACGCTTTTGCTTAGGGGTAGTTTGGGGAGGATCAAGTTGATTTTTTCTTTGTGTGCTAACTGGAAATACTTCTTGGTCTTCCTCTTGTGGGAGGATGAAATCCCATATTCCTTGTAATTCCACAACTTCTTCGTCATCGGTCTGCCCTTCAGTGGCGATTTCCTCTTCCTCTTCCTTGGATTCAACATTTGAAATGACATTGGGTGGCTTTGCATCCATTGAAGGACCTCTTTTAAAAGCTCTGTAGCGCTTTTTCGAAGAAGTTTCCGCTACTTGCTCTTTTATGTCAACCATCTCATTGAACATGGTCTTTAGAAATTTCTGCAATCCTTTTAAATCAAAAGGATCTTTTGCTTGTTTCTTCTTGGAGTCTTCCTTGAAGGTGACTTTTTTGGACTTACATTCCTCTATCGCAGATCTCTTTTCCAGGGCTATTATTCGCTTTTCTACTGCTATCGCCACTTTCATGTTTTCAGCTAAGGTTGTTTTCTTTTACCTATCCACGAAGATGGTTATGTTCAATGGAAAAGTGGTAATATACCATTCACATCGTACTTCTTCACTGGGTTGAGAACCAGTAGGAATTTTTTTGAAAATTTTGTTGAACCATAAATTGAAATCCTTAATAGGCTCACTAGTTTCGGCTTTAAGATTCGATACGTCATTAATTAACGTTGACGTTGATCTGTCGTCACCAAAATTGGTAAGGAATTGGTCCTGGAAGATGTCCCAACTTCTGATGGATACGGTGGGTAATGAAAAGTACCATGACCCCGCTATCCCTTGCAGTGTATAGGGAAAAATCTGAACAACAACATCTTCATTAGTAACTCCATTGATATTAATGGAAAGCATGAAGTTGTTTACGTGCTTTTCCACTAGTATACCTACCTCGGGATTGAATTTGGGCAACCATTTCTCAGGATGGGCCGGTATTTGACTCAAGGTTGCAGGCATTAAGATTGCCCCAGGGTTGTTCGATGGAGACTGCGACATCGTTGAACTGATAATAGAGGAAAGTACAGAAGATGATGCTTATGGCTGGGAGGATGAGGATACTATGATCGTAGATGATTGAAGAGGGGTTGTGGGGGTTCCAGTGGACGGATGGACAATAATCTGGAGTGGAGGTGTGGATGGTTGACTTCGAGGTGAAGTAGTTGAGATGGATGATGTGGACGAAAGAGTCTCGCTGTCAGAATCTTGCGGTGATTTCCTTGCTCTTTTCCTGGTGGGAAGAGGTAATTCGGTTGGCTGAACGCCAAACTTTTCACTCTTTAACCTGGTCAGGGGATGAGCAGGGTTGTGCTGCGAAGTCACGCTGCCTTGAGATTTAACAGACCTTTGAGGGGAAATGGAAAATCGTTGAAGTTTGTGAATTAGGGATTCAACTTCAGGAGGTTCTGTGGTAGATTGGTCTGAAATATCAGGGTGGGTAGCAGCGGGTGATACTCGAGCAACTTCTGACACTAGATTTAAATGTAATGGGGAAGTCGGGGGAGATGATGAGGGTAATTTACTCTCAGAATGGTATTCAGATTTGGATTTACTTGCCATTCACAGTTCAGACCCTCCTTCTAGCGCCAAATATGTTGAAGCCCTGAAAATTAGGTCGACAACAAGGGGGATACCCGCCCGGTCGGGACCTTGGTTGGCAGCTCCTTATCCGTTTGGTATAGCGGGTTCGACTGGGGATAATGGGACTAGTTTCCCTATCTATGGGTGTGTGTGTGTAGAATTGGATGTTGCTGATCTAACAATAACTATCTAAGCTATTCTAATTCAAACTTTAATCTAATTCTATACTATGGTAATCTAATAAAAGCATCACATCTAATCTATGCTAACCCGGGATGTAATTCTTCTATTATGCGATCTAAAGAGATTTCATATAACAACTGGTAATAAAGATCATTCAGCGATTAAAAGAAAGGAAATCAATTAAGATGAACTATTTCGCATAAAAAGTTAGGCAAAACAGTTATGAACAGCATATCGCATAATAAGCTATTCATAAATTAAATATAAATAAATAGCTACCACTGTACAAAAGTGCCAAATGGTAACTCAAGCATTCATGCAATAACATATAAACAACTAAAAACTATATATATCACTTTAACATATAAACAAAAATTGTCAAGAGATAAAAGTACCATTTATGACCGGTCCTACTCATAAGCTTCAAGCAACAATGATTTATTTCTCCTTACTCTAACATCTACTAAGAGTACAGAAGTGAAACATCAGTAGAAGATATCAAATGCAAACATCAACAAATCTTGATCCATTCATTCACCAAAACCTCCTCTGAGGGTGCAAAAGTGCATGTTCTAAGGATAAGTTTTTGATAAATTTCTGGACCCTTCTCTAAATGCATCAGAAGGGTTTAAATAATACTAACTAAATAAATTAATTACACATATTCATGATACGGTTTCAATGACGCCCTTTTTCTAAACAAAATTATTTCTAAAAATTAAATCTAATATCTAACTATTTCTACATTTGCTCCTTAACGTTGCGAACATTCAATATTTGCCTGGGTAGAGTCAACTGACTGTCTTCTGCTTTTGGTTGAGCTAAGCAAACAGAAATGGCAAGCGCTCGCACCATTTTTTCCAACAAAATAGCAGATATACTTGAGAATCATCTCTGGCTATGTGGATTTATTGTGTATGCTCAGTAATAACCCAAATTCCACTTGTTTAACCCTCAAATTGCCTCTGCCTTTGCTTTCTTTTGTTTCTGGGCTTACGAGTGACTAAGAAGTTAGGGACTTTGCTTTTTGAGCAATTTTCTCAACGATGCGCGATTAGCGCTAGGCGCTAATCGCGCATCGAAAACTGCCTCCGTTCTTTGATTCGGACCTTTGTGGTGCGTTTTTTTCCTTTAGCGCCTTTTCCTTCACCGGTTATAAGCTTTAAAATTTTGAAAACATACTGCTTTTGTGAACTTCTACCCTTGAGCGTTAAATCGCCTGTTGATATTAGCATTGTTCAACTACTCATTGAACCATGGCTCTGACTGATAGATCTGTAATGGATAGCTCGGCAACACTTTGGAATCCGCGGCTATTTTGCATACGGCACCTGTTCATGAGGGCATTTCTTCTCTGCTTCTCAGCTTTTGGAGCTTTACGTTTTTCCTTAATCGCTCCCTGCACATTGCTTCCTATTGTTTCTATTTTTCATTCATGCAGTTCACACATAAGGAGAGAGTAATGATAATAAAAATTGACAAGAAAGCTCTGAGCTCTAGGGATGTACAAAAACATGCCACCTCACGTTAACTAACTCTTCGAAATGCACAAAATTGTCTTTCATTAACACTTGGTGTACATTCATTAATTTTCATTAATGCGCGTATTCAATTTTTCTTTAATGTTGAGCCAGGGAACATCTGCGATGGAAGATTTCTGCGATTCGCATCGTAGCATCGCATCATCGCGTTATCGCATTTTTATCAAGATGTGTTATCGCAGGGTTAACCGATCACGTTTATTGAAGAATCACAGATTATTGTTTCGTGCAATCACAAGATCGTTGATCGCAGTATCACATTATTGCAGGATCACAGATTGTTACAATTCGTTAAATAGTTATGTGATGTTTTTGCGATGTTGCGATATGTGATGTCGCATATCAGCCATCGGTGATTTCTGAAATTTTTCGTTTGTGAGCATTTCTTAATGCATGCGATGCGATAGATTTTGTGTCGCACTCTCACGGTTTGTAATTCTACTCACAAGGAAATGTCCTATATGCTTCGCACTATGCGATATTTTCTTAAGGAGTATAATACATGAGTTTTAATTGAATGTTTTGAATTTTTTACTAAGGGTCCCCACTTACCTAGTGTTATTTCTAATACTAAATAAGGAGGGGGGTTTTTGGTGGCCACAACACTTCCCTATACTGATCTGTACAGCTTCGCTCTGTTATGCGCTGCTCTGTTTTGTTCTGTTCAACTGTGCTTTTGTCCGAATTATGAAGAAGAAGAAATGATCGAGGATGTATCATACTGACTAAACATCAGTCTCAGAGTATGTGCCACTGGTTGCAGACTAGTCTCAACCAACACGAAGTCAACATCATAGTGAGTACAACTCCTCTAGTCCTAGAATAGTATCATCCTCCACTGACTCAAAGTCAGTCTCAGAATGCATACCACTGGTCCTAGACCAGTCTCAACAGACGCAAAGTCAGCTTCATAGTAAGTGCCACTCCTACCACCGGTCCCAGACCAGTATCACAGTCTCAGAGAGTGTACCACTAGTCCCACACCAGTCTCAACCGACCCAAAGTCAGTGTCATAGTATGTACCACTCTCACTGGTTCCAGACCAATACTGCACTGACACGAAGTTAGTCTCAGAGTACGTACCACTGGTCCCAAACCAGTCTCAACCGACCCGTAGTTAGTGACATAGTATGGTACAACTCCTACCATTGGTCCCATACCATTATCATTGATCCCAGATCAATGGAGGTCATCCTAGCGTAGGGAGTATGGTAGATACAATGATGTGTCCATTGGTACTACTATGGCCCATAACTTCATTTCCTTACTAATTGAACATATGAGAGGTACTTTCAATGAGTCCTAGACTGCATGGGTAGGATGCCTTGACAAGAGCACTAACCAATTATGTCCTCACAGGAGAACACATCAATCCTGCTACAATCACCATGGAGAACACATGAATCCAGGTCTCACATGAGAACACATCATTCCTGCCACAATCGCCGTGGAGAACACAACAATCCAGGCCTCACAAGAGAACTAATCATGCTACTACACATGAGGGAAAATCATCATGTTCCACAAGAGATCAAATCGTCTTGTCCCACAAGAGACTGAATCATCTTGTTCCAGTGCACACCACCAGGGGAGGGTGAGTCACCCTGTGATCCTATGTTGTTCTAGTAAGAACCAGAAGCCCTTAGAGATCCCAGAGCTCAATGTATGGAACATGCAGGACCCTTGTACAAGGGCTTCCTAACGACTCCAAGTCGTTTGGGAAAATCACAGATTAGATCCTTCGTCAAGGCTTTGACAAGGCGTATTGACCTATACATCAGCTTAATGCGATGGAGCCTCCTTGCTCATCGACTTACCATATCCCAGATGATGTCTATCTGTTGGAGAAATCGATGAATACGAGTTTCCTCTATAGTTGAATCCCACCTTTGGCTATTATAGAGAATCACAGTGGTATCCAATGTAAATCCAAACAGCTCACTGAAGAGCTTTCGCAACTAGACTCCCTCATAGGAGGCCATGCTAGCAACAATATATTCTGCTTCAGCGGTGCTCAAAGCCAATGACTTTTGCTTCATGCTCATCCAGGATATCGAAGCACATCCCAAGGTGAAATAGCACCCGAAAGTGCTCTTACAGTCCACCACACTGCCTGCCCAATCAACATCAATATATCCAAGTAGTTTTACATCTCCAATAGTGTATCTTAAGCCATTAGTAACTGTGCCACGAAGATATCTTAGAAATTATTGTCATAAATCTAGTGAAGCTCAACCAAATATGAGCTCACAATGATAACTGCAAAACATATGTTTGGATGAAGGTTCACCAAGAACATCAATGTGAATGAGTTTATGAAACTCAGAGGCATTTCCCAAATCTGGTCTGACATCACTACCATATAAATTCTAAAATTTAAGATCCTCGAGGTAGCCACAGGCTTGCAGTTCATCATACTGAATCTTTCCAATATCTTTGCAACATATTTTCCCTAAGATAGGAAAATTTTCCCTTGTTTCTGGCACACTTCAAGTCCTTGGTCCTTCATTTCAAATTCAGAAGCCAACTCCCTCTTACATTTGTGAATGAGAGTGTTTGCACATGTTAGAAAGAGATCATCCACATACATCACCAGTATGAGAGGCTTGTCATCTTCAACCTCAAATTAAAGGTTAGGACCGACTCCATTCCTAGTGAATCTCAACTTCATCAAGTAGCTATCAATCCTCTCATACCATGATCAAGGTGCTTTCTTCAACTCAAAGAGAGCCTTCATCAACTTGCATACATGAGATTTTCGATCATAAACTCAAATTATTCGGGTTTCTCCACGTAGACCTAATCTTAGATCGAATCATGCATGAACGTGGTCTTGACATCCATGTGATGTAGGTTCCATCCTTGTGAAGCCACAAGGGATATGATCGAGCGGATGGTCATATATTTGGCAACAGGTGCAAATATCACATCATAGTCTATACCTTCCTTCTGGGAGAAATGACGAGCAACAAAATGAGCCTTATACTTTTCCGTATTTTCATTTGTTGCATGTTTTATCTTCTAAATCCATTTAGATGTGACAATTGTCTTGTCCTGGGGTCTAGGAACTACTTCCCAAACATCATTCTCCATAATAGAATAATATTCTTTGGTCATAACATCCTTTTATACTTGATGCTTGACGGCATCTGAGAATGATGGAGGCTCATTTTGTATGATCTTGCTCATGATGGTCAGGTATCCCTGATGCCTATTAGGTTTCTCACTTTCACAAAAGGTTCCTCGGGGTATGGCATGTACTTCAGCATCATCAAGTATCATCCTAAGCCATGAAGGTCTCTTCCTAGAAGAGGAAGGCTCAGGTGGATATGGGTTCCTCCACATCAGGCATTGTTACATCATCTACCCATAGAAACTTCGAAAGTTTCTGGAAAACTTCCATAATTATACGATTCTTCCTTTTCACAACACCATTCTTCTCAGTAGTATGTGGTTTACTAGTCTCCCTCCTAATTCCAGCCTCAGATATGCCTTAGTGAACCAACTATAATATATCAAAGGTCTTTCTTTAGCTTGAGGGGAATGGTCCCCTTTTGAGCTTTCCTTCGGCACATTCTCGACATATACATTCTTTCTCTACTTGGAATTCAAGTATCATTGTTAGAATTTGTCTTACACTGAGTAGAGATTTATAATGAAGGGGGACAAACCTCTGATGCCAAAGTTCAGATTGAAGAGATGTGTCGTAAGACATGACGCCTAGAAGACTTATGTCGACTTGATATAATGAATCAACACAAAACCCAAGAGTAAAGGCATCTTTAAGATTATTTTTTCATATACGTACCTTGCCATCACTGAAGGTTACCTTGTCCTTTTTGAGGTTAGGTACATTTAATACATCCTGGAATTTCTAGCCTTTTTGAATGGTTGTCCTCTTCCTTGATTCCCAACTGTCCTCTTACCTTTGCTATTGAATTTGTCATTCCTTTGATTGCTATCAGGGGTATTTTGATCATCGTCCTGTTGTGAGTCCTCTCTATCAGGGAACTCCCTTGCATAGCGACCTGCTTTATCGCAGATGTAACATCGTCCTTTTCTTCCACCCTTAGGTCCAGCCTTTCCTTTATTCCCAATTTTTTTTTTCTTATCATAAGAAGAAAAGGCAGCGGGAGGACCTTTAGGCATGGGAATTTCTTGCTCTTCTACCCTTGTTTCTTCTTGAATTCATCTAGCCATTAATTCCTTGAAACCAGGAATTATATTATTGTTCAAAAGAGTAGTCATGATTTGGATGGTAATCCCTCAAGATTCGTGAGTTCCATTTCTCTATCAGTAATAGTCTCCCCAATAGATAGGAGATCATTCTTGATCTCAGTGATTCTTAAGAAGTATGCTTGCATACTCTCATCTTTACCCTTCTTGATTTCCCTCATCTTAGAAAAAAAACTTGATTTGCATCATTAACTTTAAATAAACTCACCAGTTTATCATATATTTCCTTGGACGTGTCCAGTTTAGAGATGTAGGCTACCAAGTGCTTGTCGATGCAGTCTCGGATGATCTTCTTTGTTTTGACTTCTTCATTTTTCCATTTGTTTCTGGTAGCATGGATGCATTTGATGGAGGCTCAATAATATTGCCTCTTACATGGTCCAACACCCCTTGATCTTCTATGGTTAGATAGATAGACATCTTCCATCCATGATAGTCAGATTTATCATAGAGCTTGTCTTTGGCAAGAAAGAGTGTTGAGGACCCCATAGTTCTTTTAGGACATCCTTGCGAATCTTCTCTTAGGTGACTGCTCTTGCTCTTGCTCAGGCTTTGTCTTCACCTCATCTCTGATACCATGTTAAGTTATGGTATGTTATATGCTTATAACAGTTTACTTCTTTTTCTAATTATATTCCACATATTAGCAATCACATTTTCATAAAGTAAAGTGCAGATAGAACATTAAATGATCGACAGAAAACAAGCCAAGATAAGAGACACAAGATGTGGCGGCTAGCTAGGGACAAACCCCACAATGTGTGGGGAAACCTTTGATCAAATCTTCTTTTATCTTCAATAATTTAGCAAAGAGAAATAGTACAATAAATATTATTCATATCAGCAATACAAAACACTAGATTAGCAGCATTAGCATTAGCGGCTTCATCATCAAACTAGGGAAGACAATATCTCACAAACCAACCATTGGATCAGCTCACCACCAAATGTTGTGAATTCTAGAGGAGGTTTAGATGAAGATATAGCATAGTTTACATGATGCGATCTTCTAGTCCACGTAGGTCAATCTTTACTTCTGTAGTTGCAGCTTCAATTTCAGCACCTTCCGGCTTCAAAATAGGGTAGTCAATATCTTGCAAACCGTCCATCGGATTGACTTGATTCCAACACCAAAACTTGTGGCTTTCAGAGGAGGTTCATATGAACGTACAATGTAGTTAAGATGAGGAGATATTCTAGTCCACATAGGTCAATCTTTACTTCTGCAGTTGCAACTTCAGTTTTAGCAACTTTCGACTTCAAACTAGGGAAGTCATCCTGTTGCAAACTGTCCAACGGATTGACTTGATTCAACCACCAAAAGTTGCAGCATTTAGAGGAAGTTCGAATGAATCTACAACATAGTTCAAATGAGGAGATCTTCTAGTCCACACATGTCAATCTTTACTTCTGCAGTTGTAGCTTCAGTTTCAGTAGCTTACGGCTTCACATGTGTGAGGGAGAGACCCTTTTGTGCGCAGTAGAGAGAGAGATTTGATGAGATGAGTGAGTCTGAATGAGGAAAGGTCCTCTTGTATTTATACACAACGTTGGTGTATGAATAGATGCAAATTTTGGGCTTCCAGGCCTACATGATTTGTAGGTCGTCTTGATACTAATTCCATAATCAAAATTAATTCATACCTCCATGAATACTTATCGGAACCGGATGATCTTTATATCAATCCTACACCTCTCGACCAAAGGAATCTATTATAATATTATCAGCCATGAATAAGCTAACCCACATGAAGTTTTCCCCAAGTTTCCAATTTTAACATTTTCTTTAATAACAACCATTATTTCCTAAGGTTACTAATGCCCCTTTTGTGCAATGATAAAACATTCATGATTTAATTATGCTCTAAGGAGGGAAACCCTAACACTCTCATCTTACCTAAATTTATTAAGATAGCTTCGAGCACCTTGAGGGAGACACTATTCATATTCATCCCTCTTTTCCATTGCCTCTTTCATGGTGGTAGAACCACCTAAGAGCTAGATTGTTTTACTCCCACTTGGGACTCTTTTCCGAGATCCCCTATGCTTCTCTAGATGCGGTCTTTTATTCCCCCATAATATTGTCTCTTCTGTCATTATGTATATATATTGGATTATATCCTTTTGATCCATGTTAATTTCCTCTATTAATGTTTTCCTCTACTATTCCACCATATCCCGGATGTCAATTCCTTCCCTCTTGATTATCTCCTGTAATTCTAGATCCTCTATTCCTACTTCGCTTGGAGTCATTTCCGCATGTCCCTGAAAATATTTTGTTAGATCTGGGATATCTCCTTGTTGTCCATAGTCCTCATTTAGTTTCACCATTTACTCCTCTTAACCTTCTCCTTTTTCCTCACTCTCCTCTTCTTCCCCACCTTGGCCCTCCGAGTTTTCCTCAACTAGGAGTGTAAAGATATTTTTCTCATATTTTGTCTTTGATTTTGTTGTTGTTGTCTTCCGTTAATTCTTCCCCATGGAGTGGTTCTCACAAAACATCCTGCATCATTTCATTTTGTTTCTTTGGTATGGTCCTCCACTTTTATTAAGTAGCATTCCCTTATCTGTTATGAAACTAGCTCACAAAAAGATAGAAAAGATAGATCAACGCCTTAGAATTTAACCTCTTTGAGGGGGCAACCTCCTTTACATTACACAAATGAACAATTCTTGGATGATTCAAATGACAAAACCTCCTTTCTATATATAGGAGTCTAAGGAGTCACAATATAACCTAGCCGACTTAACAATAACAATATAAAGCCACACAAATAATAATAGAGGGACTCTATGGGGCACAATAATAACAATATGGGGACAATAGTGGTACGAAAAGATTAATAAGGGATACAACTACAATAGTAATGGGGTAATCACTAGTATTATAGGGACATAAAATAGGCCTCGCCTTCAAAAAAGCATTGTCCTCAATGCTTGAGTAGTTATGGATGCTTTTGTATAAAATTCTCATCCTCCCATGTGGAACCTTCACCGGATAAGTTATTACACTTGATGAGATACTCCAAAATTAATCGATTTCGTAGCTGTCAAGTTCTTGTTTCTGTGAGTACTTCCAGTTCCAATATAATTTTTCCTTCCTCATCAAGTTCTAGCAATATTTTTTGAACTAAGAGCTTGTCGCCTATAACCTTCTTTAAACATGAAACATGGAAAACTGGGTGCATTCGAGAAGCTGCATGAAGCTCCAATTTGTATGCCATAGTACCAATATTTTGCAACACCTTGTATGGACCATAATACTTTGGTGATAATTTATTATCCTTCTTAGCTTGCTTGAGGGACATTTGTTTATATGGTTGTAGTCGTAGGAATACCCAATCACCTACATCAAAATTTCTTTCGCTGCGATGTTGATCTGCCTGTTGTCTAATTCTATTATGTGCCAACACGAGGTTATCCTTTAAGAGTTGGAGGACTTGTTGTTGATGTTTGATGTGATGTTCCACCGCTTGAACCTTAGAATTTTCTCTTAAATATGATGTGATGGATAGTGGCTGATATCCATAAAGTGCCATAAATGGGGTCATTTTTTTTTTTTGTATGGAAGGAAGTGTTCTACCACCATTCCGCTAGGGGAAACCATTTGACACATTGTGTCTGTTTATCAGATACAAAGCAACGAATATATGTTTCCAAACAATTGTTTACTATCTCAGTTTTCCCATCAGATTGTGGATGATAAGAATAGCTCTGAGCTAACTGAGTACCAAGACAAGAAGATATTACTGTCCAAAAATTTCCAGTGAAAATGGGATCTATGTCACTTACAATAATCTTTGGGTTTCCATGTAGCTTTTGCTTTGTTTCCATAAATGTAGTATAAACTGTGGTGGCTTTAAATGGATGTGATAATGCACAAAAGTGTGCATACTTGGTAAGTCTGTCAACTACCACCATGATGACACTCTTTCCCTCAGACTTGGGTAAACCTATGATAAATTCCATTGAAACCTCCTCCCAATGTTGGCTTGGAAAAGATAAAGGTTGTAATAGACCCGAGTTCTTAATTGTTTCCACTTTATTTTGTTGGCAAACCAAACATTCCACCACAAACTTTTAAATATATGATTGAAGGCCATCCCAAAAAAAATCCTTCTTAACCTTGTGGAAAGTTTTTAAGAATCCTGAGTTCCCTCCAAAGGGAGAAGTATGAAATTCCATAAGAATATTTTGTTTGAGTTGGGAATTCTTACAGAGGTATAAGCGATGTTTGTGCCATAGCAAATGAATTTGCGAGCTAAAAGTATCAGATGTACTGGAATATTGGGAATTCTTCATCATTCTCCCATTCCTCCCTTGCTTTGTTTATCTAATCTAGTTCAATAATAGAAATGGGGCACAACAATGCTTCCACATCCTCATCCTTTCTTGAGAGTGCATCTGCCACCACTTTTTGCTTCCTTTTTTTGTAGATGATTTCAAAGTCATAACCCAACATATTTGTGACCCAATTTTGTTGCTCTTCAGAGGATAGTCTTTGTTCTAAAAAGTATTTAAGGCTATCATTATCTGTTTTTACCTTGAAGTATCTTCCCATTAGGTAGGGTCACCATTTCTTAAGTGCATGTAGTATTGCCAACATTTTCTTCTCATAAATAGCTTTGTGTAAAAACTTTCCCTTCATTAGATGACTTTCAAAAGCAATGGGTCTTTCATCTTGCATTAAAACAACACCAATTCCATTTCGTGAAGCATCACTTTCCACAATAAAGGTTTTTGTGAAGTCCGGTGTAGCTAAGACCGGTGCTTGGCACATTGCCTCTTTAAGATGTTCGAAGGCCTTTTTTTGTTTATGGAGTCCATGAAAATGCATATTTCTTCAATAATTTTGTTATAGGTGCCGCTATTCTCCCATAATTATTAACAAACTTGCGATAATACCCTGTCAACCTGAGAAATCCTCGCAGATGCTTTATGGATGTGGGGATTTTCCATTCCTTAATGGATTTAATTTTGCTAGGGTCTACCTTAACTCCTTCATGAGATACAATATGACCTAGATATTCCACCTCTTGTACTCGAAAGAAATATTTGGATCTCTTTGCATATAATTGTTTCTCCTCCAATAGTTGTAGAACCCTGTCAACATGTTCAACATGATCCTTCCAAGACTTGTTGTAGATTAGTATATCATCAAAAAATACAAACACAAATTTTCTAAGGAAGGATTTGAAAATGGAATTCATGAAACCTTGAAATGTAGAAGGTGCATTGGTAAGGCCAAAAGACATGACCACAAATTCATAACGACCCTCATGAGTTCTAAATGTTGTTTTCAGAATGTCTTCAGTCTTCATTCTAATTTGATGATATCCTGAACAAAGAGCCAACTTGTTGATGTAAATTGATCCATGCAATTCATCCAGTAATTCATCAATGATTGGAATGGGAAAATTATCTTTAATAGTGAGCTTCTTGAGCTCCCCATAATCTAGACACATGCACCATGATCCATCCTTCTTGTGCACCAATACTACTGGAGTAGAGAAAGAACTTTGACTACGTTGAATTATACCAGCCTATATCATTTCTGCAACCATACGTTCAGTTTCACTCTTTGGGCATAGGGATATTTGTACGGCCTTATGTTTGGAGGAACACTTCCTGGAATCAAATGAATAGCATGATCATGATCACAAATAGGTGGGAGACCTTTGGGAGTCTCAAATACCTTGGAATGATTGTCCAAGAGTTTTTGTAGTTCTGGAGAAATAGATGATTCCGATGTGGAAACATCTAACAAACATAATTGTGCAATTACACCTCTTTGTTCCGTTTTTGGAATCTTTGTCATACTGTTAGAGCTGATTATCTTTCCCGGTTTCCCTGCAATACCCCTTAATTCAACTTCCTTTCCTTCCGCAAAAAATTTCATGAAAATTTCTTTCAAATTAAAAGCTATTGTACCCAAGGAATGTAGCCATTGGACACCTAGTACAACATCAGCATCTCCCATTGGAATGGAAAGAATTGGGCTAGTCAATACATATTCTCCCATGGATAGTTTGATATTATGGCACTTTCCAGAGGAATTTATCGTTCTTCCATTTTCAACCATCACTTGACACTCTAGTGTTGGATATAGGAAGCAATTCAATTATTTTGCTATCTTACAATGAATAAAATTGTGGGTACTTCTTGAATCAATCAAAACTATTACCTTTTTCGTCTTGATTTGTCCTTCTATCCTGATGGTTTGAGGAGTGGTAATTATAGCCAATGCATTACAAGACATGGTCAGATTCATTTCTTCTTTATCTAGGCTTTTTTCCTAGAGTGTATCCTCTTCTTTTGACCTTTCTTACTCATTTTCTTCTTCCTCTTCACAATCTATGTAGAATAATTTCTTCTCAGCACACTCATGACCTTTAGTGTATTTGCTAGCACAACTGTAACAAAGCCCTTTTGCTCTTTTTTCTTCCAATTGTTGTGGTGCCAACTTTATAGGTTGTGGAAGACTAGGGGCAACAACACTTCCATCTTTATAGTTGTGAGTGGTATGCTTCCTGGTTGCCATAATTTTGGTTTCCATTTTTCTTGCTAACCTGAGTGCCTTCTTTAATGAATCAGGTTCCCAAAGGCGAACATCATGTTGGATATTATCCTTTAAATTCCCTATGAACACATCAATCCTATGCTCCTCTCGAATGTTTTTTACCCTTATGTTCAATTCTTGGAACTCCTCAATGTACTCCATTATTGAACCCTTTTGTTTGAGACTTATCAATTGGCTAAAGAAAGTGTTTCTTTTTGTATCCTCATAATGTGTTGTCAATTCTTCTGTAAAAATTGCCCAAGTGATAATTTGTTTACTAGAGCAAAGCCATTGATACCATACAAACTGATTTGGTTCCAAATATAAAGTTGCAATACATACCTTTTGTGTTTTTTGCACATTATTGAAATCAAAAAATTGCTCCATCTGTAATATCCATGTTGCGAGATCCTTGCCATAAAACTTCCTCATATCGATTTTTGGAATATGGTGGGTCTTTGGTCCAACATTAGAGTCTATGAAATCATGATTATCATTTATTTTGTTATCATCATGAGTTTCCTTTACTATCCTTTCACCATTAGTAAGCATTTCGTGTCGAAACTTTGTCAAATCTGTCTTCAAATCTTCCATGCCTTTCTTCAAATTTGTCTTCAAATATATGTTCAAATCAACCATCTTAGCTTCCACGTCATTCATCTTACCTTCTACGCCTTTCTCTAAACAATCCATCTTAGCTTCTATGCCTTTCTTTAAACCATCCATCTCAACTTCTACATCTTTCTTTAAACCATCCATCTTAGATTCGGTTATGTTTTGTGCAAGTTGTAGTTGTTGCACTTGGTCTCATAATTTTGATATATCATGTTGCATTTCTTCCTCTTCTTCATGAGTCATGCTATAGCTTTCGGGTTGCTTACTAGTTGTTTTCATTTTCTTTCCTATGCTCATCAATTACCAATAATAATGCTTTACTATGCCCTTTGAATTCCTTCAAACTATTTTTTCAAACCAAGCTTATGCAAAAATTTAAAAAAATACACACCTTTTTTCACTTTGTAGGAGCTTGATGTTGAATCTGATATATCTTTGTAATTTCAGATCATTGAGTTCTAAAATTGTGACTTGAAGCAGCCCTCTGTTTCCTCTTTCCAATGCCACCAGTCTGATCCAAATTGGATTCTCCAGGGAAGAGTTATGCTAAATCTCCCACAGTGACGTGATTATAGACTAGTCTAGTAGAACGAATTTGTACGATGTGCCATGAGTCACTGTTTCGACCTCTGGCTTTGAAAAACATATACAAGCGACTAATGTCTGTCCTCTTTCTATACCTTCTTATGAAATTTCAATCCGATGCTCAAAGAGAAGGTTATGATGATTTTCCCCAAGTCACCTGTTTGGAATGTAATTTAGGAGTATGCAAAAAGACCAACTTCCTCAGATGATACCTCTGCAAATATAGTGCGAAAATCTCTGAAATTCAGATCCAAGGTTTAGTACGATTTCATCTCAAGTGGGTTTTTTTTTAGCTTCTGAAATGTCGCAAAAAAAAAAAGTTATAGCGAAAATGCCACGATGACCTATTTGGAGCGGCAAAACCCTAGAATCCAAAGCTCTGATGCCAAATATTATGAAACCATCTCACAAAAAGATAGAAAAGATAGATCAACGCCTTAGAATTTAGCCTCTTCGAGGGGGCAACGTCATTTACATTACATAAATGAGAAATTCTTGGATGACTCAAATGACAAAACCTCCTTTCTATATATAGGGGTCTAAGGAGTCACAATATAACCGAGCCGACTAGACAATAATAATATGAAGCCACAAAAATAACAATAGAGGGATTCTATGGGGCACAATAATAACAATATGGGGACAATACGGGAACAACAATATTAATAAGGGATACAACTACAATAGTAATGGGGTAATCACTATTATTATAGGGACCTAACATTATCACGTGTCCATGTTCATGGAATCATCGACATGTAAAAGGGATTTGTTCATATACCACCAGTTGTAACCAAAATTCATCATGGAACTCTAGTTTAATAGCTTCAAGAAGATCCCTAGAGACATCCATTTCAACACAATTTTTTCATATTCTCTATATCTTCCTTGTAAATTTAATTTTGCTAAAGTGAGCATAGGTCCTTCTATTCCAACTAAAAGAAAAGTTACATGATGTACATAAGGAGGAGAATTTTCCCAAGCACAAGCTGAGCCTTACAAAGCCTCCGTTCGTAGGTCCACAAACCAAGACTTGGGCCCAAACCACCTTTCCACATTTCCACCTAAGACCCTCCGAACAACATAAATGTTCGATCAAGCCTTGCAGATCTAATGGTCCATGTGATATATCGGGTTTCCTTCAAGCTCACTTGATAACAACAAAAAAGGACCCAAAAAGAAATTGAACTACCAATAGAAACCATTTTCGGTCGAAATGGGAAAAAATATCTTTGTAGTTTAGCCACTCGAAATTCACCAGATGCAAGTGATCTCAAAATCCCTATCCAACAAGCATAGAACTTAATTGCGTCTTTGGACCCGAAGCCAAATAGAGACGTCACCTAGTCTCATTTCAGGTCCATTTGGAAGGTTAACCACCTATCTATTTATCACGCGAAATACATTGTATTTCTGCGATTTCGCTGACCTGCCTACTCTTTAATGAAGCTCTCGGCACCAAACATTAAAATTATACATTTAACTTTTTCCTGATACCTTTGAAGACTTGTTCTATAATTAATTTCCTGCCCTAGAAACTTGGGAATGTAGAGTTTCGTGTCCAATTTTCCTTTCGATAACCAGAGTAAATAGCTGTATCTATCCTTGACCTCCTACTTAGACCTCTTCCTCATGTCGACCAAAAGTCCTTTGTTCTTTAAGAATTCCGTGCTCATACTTTATCCTACTTATTTCCTTCATTGTGGTAGATCTCCCTGTCTAAGGTTGCCTGTTTGTGGCACTCATCCCACAATCGACGTTGAGGAGTCTTTGACCATTCATATATCTTGTTGCTTTTTTGACACAGAATAACTTCATTAGCCATAATATCCACTAACCTGTCGGTAGTTCTTCACACATGAATGAAACTGAGGGTTCTCATGGTGTGCTTATGGGATTGAATAAGCCGATAAACTTGTAGTAGTATCCAATGTTTCGACACTCTGTCTAGCACTGAGCCATTGCATATTTTCTTGACTCAATTTATTATCAACTCAGAATCAACTTCAATTATGGTATTATGTAATTTTGAATCCCTTAATATTTATAGACGTTGCTCAAGGGACATGAGCTCTGCCATATTATTAGTTGCTTTACCCAAGTGTATGTGAAAGATGGATTTTATTAAACCCTTGTCATCTCCTATTACTCCTCCATAACCAACAATGTCAGGGTTTCCTTTTGAGGCCCCATCTATATTGCACTTCATAAATCCATGGGGGGGGGGGGGGGGGGGGGGGGTTGCCAGAAATCCTTTTCAGTTGTTATATGACTTAAATTCTTGGTTATTCCTTAGGGGAAGAGCTCTTGAAGGCCCAAATGTAGAAGTATCTACATATCCTAATCATGAGGTTGGTTCTCAGGGGGGAGGATTTTATAAGGATTCTTATAGTACCTTTGAGATATCCTATGATTTGATCCATAATGCTCTCGGCAAAACAAATCTTGTTCTTGAAGATTCTAATATTGCATTCTTTCTAGAAATACCACATTAGAAATCTAGGAACCAGCTCCCAAGCTTTTTTTATTATTTCATTTGCAGAGAAATTTCTCCTCCAATTCCTCAATGTTCTTTTGATGCTGCCAATGTCCCTGTTAGAATATCTGAAGATTGAAGCCATCCAATTCCACAAGGTGGATGTGAGTGGGCATATGTTGAGAAGGTGTTCCATAGTTTCTTCTTGTAATTTGCGAAGCTAGCATCTTCAAGGACCAATTACACCTCTCTTCCACAGGTTTTCCTAGGTTAGGATGTTTTTATGCTGCACCAACCACATGAACAATTTGATCTTCATCCATTTTTGATTTTCCCATAGGTACATCCATATCCTGTTAGGGTTTGGAAAGTCAAGCCCAAGGAATATTCGCTTAGCCTCTTTAAGCTTAAAGTTACCTTCATTGTTTTTCCCCATCTCAGTTGGTCTGAATATGTTGAAATCAAAATATTTATCTATTCCAAAATATCTGCAAGAGCTTCTGCCTATGCCTTCAACAAAGAGTCCTCACTGTAAATCAGTTTCTTCCATACTCTCCATTTTCCTTTATTTCTATTATGCTCCCAGAAGTCATTTACCCTGTGTAACCCTTTGTCATCAGTATCCTACTTAAGATTGTCAAAATCTTCTCTTAACAGTTTTGGTTCCTGTTGCCCGTTATCTTCCCAAAGCTAAGCAAGGTTTCCGTCTCTAATTTCCCAAAAACTGCGTTTTTGTAAAATAGCTCTATTCTCCCAAGCTTTGTTCCATATGTGAGAAACTTTGATTATTGCAGACATTATGATGTGCTCCCTTTCTCGCCAATTGTTTGCATATTTTTGTTTCCATACTTTGGCTCAAGGGGCATTTGATTCCTCTAGCCATCTCCACCATAGTTTTGCCCCCAAAAACTTTGTTTAGGGTTTCAAGGTCATCAAGTCCCAAGCCTCCATGTGTCTTTGGTTTAGATATTTTTTCCCAAGCTACCAAAGACCATTTCCTTTTCTCTTCCCCTTTGCCCCAAAGAAAATATTTTTTAATATTTCTCATGTGTTGCATAACTTCTTTAGGAGCTGGGAGTGCTGAAAACATGAAAATAGGAACGGTTTGAAGGATGGATTTTGTAAGCAATAGTATTCCTACCAAATTCAAAGACCTGATTTTCCATTTCTGGATTCTGTCCTGGAGTCTATTAATAACAGGCTCCCAAACTATCTTGCTTAGAGGCTTGTTTGTTAGAGGTACTCCCAAATATTTGGAGGGTAGTGTTTCCCTTTGAAAACCTAGAATTATTGTGAGGTTTCTCTATATGGTAATATCAATATTAGAAAATAAAATCTCTGATCTGGTAAGGCATACCTCAGTACCTGTAGCCATAGCAAAGTCTCTCAGAATTTGTTTGAAGGCATCAACTTATTTGACCAAGGTGTGCGCTGTAACATGGTATCATCCACAAATTGTTGATGACTCAAAGCATCCCCATTCAAGGTGAGTTTGAGCCCCTCAATTTTTCCTTCTACTTTGGTATCTTTGATCGCATTGCCTAGCCCTTCCATCATGAGAATAAAGAGGAACGATGAGAGCGAATATCCTTGTCTGAGTCCTCTTAAAGGCTTAAATCTTTTGGATGGTGAGCCATTCAGCACTATTGAAAAGCTTAAGGTGGTAACAACGGCCACTACCCATCTTATCTAGTCATTGTCAAAGCCATATGCTTTTAGAAGTTCCTTGATGTATGCCCAAATAGGCTTGTCATAAGCCTTTTCTAGATCAAGTTGTATGATCATACCTGTCTTCTTATTGCTCTTCACTGAGTGGACCACTTCATGAGCTTGAATGATATTGTTTAGAATTTATCTACCTCCCACATACTCGGTTTGCTCCTTAGACACAAGAGTGGGAAGAAGGGGCTTGAGCTTGTTTGCAATTATTTTGTAAATAATTTTGTACACCACATTGCATAATGCTATGGGTCTAAATCTGTCAGGTGTCATCGCATTTTCTTGCTTTGCAATCAAGGATATGAAAGAGGTGTTGAGTGCCTTTAAAAAAATTTTGCTTTTCCTTGAGACCTCCACCAACTCCAGAATATCTTGCTTGACTATGTTCCAACATGCTTTGAAGAAGTCAACATTGAAACCATTCGGGCGTAGAGCTTTCCCATTCTTCATCTCTTTGATGATTTCACTAACCTCCTGTTCATTCACTGGCCTGTTAAGATTATATTTATCTTCTCTTGTCACAAGCTTAGGAATGTTCTTAGTGAAGTCATTGATGAATCATGGTTTGTATATGAGAGGCTCCTTTTCTATGCCTTGGAAATATTGCACCAGATTAAATTCTATTTCTTTGTGGGTATTGAGCAGATTTCCTTCTATCTTTCAGTTTTAAAATCTTCTTACTTGTAAAGTTTCTTCTAATATTTCATGAATTTTCCAAGAGAATATTTTATTTAAATTCTTAGGGAGAAAATAGTCCAGAGGAAGGGTATACAACCTGATTCAAACTAGGACGCATGTACATGCTTTTTTCTCTGGGATAAAATTCTCCATCCATGGTTTCATGTATAAACCAGTCGAGGAAAAAAGTAAGGACCACCACCAAAGATTTGGTCTCTATCTTCGATATTGGAAAATACCACTTTGAAAAAGCATTTTGACCCTATATGTAGTTCAATTTCTCCACATGGCTTCAATTGATGTTTGATCAAATCAAAAAAATATTTTTATGTGGGCCATAGACCCATGAACTTGTATATGACAACATATTACCTCTGAAGGCCTAGGTCTCGAGATTGGTGATCAATGCCATTAGGATCAACATTTTTTTTTTGCTTACATGGACTAGTGGAACCTCTTGACTTATGATGTTGTTATTGGTTTGTTTTCTTTCCTATTGTTCCCCTTCCTTCACTTATTCTTTATCCTTTCCAACCTACTTCTGTAGACCCTTGGAAATTATGTGACGTACCCTCTACATGTATCCTAAATCTCATCTTGATCCCCTTCCATTTTTCCACTACGACATTCCGGTAGGAGGGAGACTTGCTCCCTCCCCCTCTAAAATCCATATTCATCAAACCCTAGCTGCTTCCACTCAGAAAACCTCATTTATCCCACTCTATGGAATTCCCCACTTTATTCCCTACTGGAGATGGTGATTGATTGTATCCATGTATTTTCAATGTTGAGATGCATGAATATAGTTTGCATCTATTGAGATATTATGATCAAAGATTTTGAAGCCACCCTCGGTTCTGATATTTCTTGTTCAATAGGATTATGGAGTATCATAGCAAAGGAAAAATTTCTTTTCTTTTGAAGAAGAATATCTGTGAAAATACACCTGCAAATATACAAGAATCGCGTCAACAACTTCGTGATATTCCAGATAATAAATTGCCTTAGAAATTAATGCATTTTATATCTTTTCTTAGGGGGAAAGTGCTTATTAGACAAAGTGTCATTCTAAACTCACTGGCATGATCACCTAGTTTGGTTTCCTTACTTTTTTTCTACATTAAGTGAAACTGACAAAAAGTGGCCTCACTTGCATATTTAATGCTTTTAAACAACCATTGACATTGACAAAGGGAGCATGCCAAAAAAATTTAAAATTCTATTGATTACCCGCATATAATCGCTATGTAAATTCACCAAATATTCAAAACCAATCATTAGATAGTTTGGTAGAGAAATATTAGTGCTAAAGAATTCTATTATAGGTTTCTTATCATTATTTTTTGACATTTTATTTCAGACTTGAAGAAAAATATATTTCTTATGGTTTGTTAGTGTATATGTTAATTTCATGTTTAAAATTTTGTTAAGTATGAGTGGCAGCATATAGGTTTGTACCACATCTATGGATTCCTTTGGTTTCCTGGAGCATGAGATATGAAAACAATAGATTGGTCCCAGTTCTTGATGCAATAAAGCACTACTTCAACAAATATGTTACAAATTGGAATCAACGTGACATAGATCGTCAAAATTTAATTATCCCTCAAAGTCTAAATGGCGATCCATGTCTTTTTAAATAACAAAATTTTATTTCTTTCAATCTTGAAGAAGATTATGAGCATTTTGGTGAATCACCTCCAAAGGCATATGAAAAGCAACGCTGATTCCTATTTACGTAAAAATGGGTTTGTCCTTTTGTGTCGCTATGATTCTCAATGGGAGGCTTGTGTGGACTCAACATTGTAGATAGATGAAAAATGGAAAATAAAGTATGAACTGACACAAAATAATGATTGTTTAAATTTTCACAATGTGGATATTTTAATAATGTTGCGAGAAAATGTTGATTGTCAGTCTATTGTCTCTCGACGTTTAGTTTTGAAATACATAGTGAAATGTGCTTCAAAGGTAGAGGGAAGATCAAAAGGTTATTGTGAAACTTTGACAAGAGTTGTTGATGGGAGTGGGTTTGAGGCTCCTGCATTATCTGCATATATAAGGTTCCTTGTTGAAATTCTTGTTGAGTGTGGCATTTGAGCTCAATTAACCTACTGTTGTTAAAATCCTCCCTTATTGTCTGTAGTTGAAAATTTTTCCCTTTGATTGTTGGGAATAAAGTGTACAAAAATTTGTCACTACATTTTGATGAAGTTTCATGCAATAACAATTTCATCTAGGTATATCAAACTCGACATGTTTTGTTGGAACATTTTTTATTGATAGAGACAATAAGATTATGGAGTTTTGATGCCACTCATCAAGAGGAGACATGGAGGCCACAAGATAACCATTATATTATAAATGTGTTTCCACGATTTCATGGTGTTCTTGATGATGAGTTAGAAGAGTTTGAAACCTTATATTGCAATGATTTTCTTTTATACAAGCCACTTCATGACATTGCTTCAAATATTGGGTTTTCAACTAAAAGTATCATTGAGAATTAAAGGAATTTGAGATATCGAGCATGGCATGTTGATCGATACCCTTTAGAAGATGGAGTAAATGGAAAATATGTTGAGCCCCTTGTACATGAAGAAAATGTTGATCAAGATTTGGAAGAGTGGAAGGTTTTTTCCTAGACATTTCCTCAAAGCAATGTAATAATTTCAAACCTTGACAGTATTGGTAGAATGGACTTTGATATTCATTCTAATTCCCTGGAAACAATTGCCTCAAATGATATTTTATACTAGGGGATCCATTTTATAAAAAATGTGTAGTTTGCGGTTGTTTTCAATGGCATATTAGTTAGGGAGACATATTTGTCACCTTCGTCTCTATTAGGCAAGTAACTGGCTACTTTAAAATTATTTTTCAACACTTTTTTAATGGTGGAAATGATGGTGCTTTGAAAATGATTATTCAAGGTACTGCTAGAACCGAGAAGTCTTCTCTCATTTGCTGTATTTCTCATGCTTTTTTTACTTCAACAACGGATGATAAAAGTCCATTTTTATTTCTCACTCATACTGGTATAACTTCTTTTAACATGCATGGAAAAAAATACAAGTTGCTTTGAAAATTCCTATAAAACATGTGAAATCATTGTCTAGCTAGGATCTTATAGTCTTTAAAGAGAAAATAAGGAATATTCGATATATATTTATTGATAAGATGAGATTTATAGGTCCAAGGCTATTTATACAGATATATTTTTATTTGTGAGAAGTATTTTCTAAAACAAGGATTCTCCTTTTGGTGGTAGGTCTATCACTCTTATGGGTCACCTTGGCAAACTGCCCCTTATCAAGGATAAATCATTCTATGTTGGTAGAAAAACTGGGAATTTTTTATGGGAAAGATTCAACATTCTTGGAAATTTGAAAAAAAAAAATTAGGTACCAAGGAGACAATCTGAGACAATTGTATTTTCCCAAACTTTTAACCCATATTAGAAATGCGAAGCCTTTTCCTGTTAATTAGGAGCTTCTTATGACATGTGTCGATAGTTACTTGGATTGGTAGGAAAGAAATTATTTGATTCTTTTGTTCACTTGTTTATGATGAATAATCTCGTCAATTTGCACAATCGAAATATGCTTAAAGCATTAAATTATCATGTTGCAAGATGTGGCGTTGAATGAAATAGAAGAACCAAAATAGGTGACAACGATGATTATGTGTTGGAGCATGGTATGCTGCTATGTCATGGAGAGTGTATGATGTTAACATGTATTTTTGTGGTAGAGGCTAGGTTGGTTAATTGTGCATTTGGATATATTGAAGATATTTTCTTTGCATCTTGTTCAAAGCCACAACAACATCCTTAATTTGCTACAGTTATTTTTGAAAAGTATTGTGGTGCACAATATAATAGGGATTATCCAAATGTTGTTCCTATTACATATAGGGGAATCCTTAAACAAATTCCTGTGAAAATGGAATGAGCATTGACCATTCACAAATCACATGGGATAACTTTGAAACAAACCATTATAGATATTGGAGATAGAGAGAAGCAGGGTTTGACATTTACATCTATATCAAGAGTGAAATCGATAGATGGTTTTCGGATTTCAACACCTTTTTCGTTTCAAAGTTATGCAAAAATGCATGATAGTTCATATGTTATGCTTAGAAAGAAAGAGGAGGAAGGATTGAAGTTGATATCATTCTTTGGGTACTTATCTTGAATAGAGTTTAGTGTTTTGGCATGTCTTTGAAAATAAGATGAATAGTTCTCTATAATTGTTGCTGCTTCTTGCAATTGTTTGTATGCACACTGACAAGTTGTTTCTTCTAATTGTTGATCATTTGAATATATTTTTTGATTGGTAAAATCAATAAATTAAACAACTGGAAGAAATTTCACAAGTCAATAATTTTTTTGTGGTGATGTTGTTTGATTCGTTAAATTGTAGCTATTTCTTCTTTCTTTTTTCCTTGTTTCCAATCCTATTAGATTTATCTCTAAATAATTTTTTTGTGGATTAAAAAAAAAAATAAGCAAAAAAAAAATATGTGTATGTATACATTTGTATGTTTGTGTGTGTATGTACTAATTTTAATTGTATCCTTTTGTTACTAAAATGCAAATATGGAGAACAACGATGGCCTCTACACATAATAAAAACAAAAGATATTACATGAACAATAAATTGTGTTGCCTATATTCACAAAAGGCTTGATAGAAAACATAGCTTCCATCCTTGTTTTCTTGATGAACATATTCATGTCTTCCATGAAATGAAATCATATGTGGAAAACATATATCATTTGCACCAAAGGGAATTTAGAAGGAAAAAAAAGGGCTGGTTGGAAAGTTGGAAGGGTCATGACCATTCTGTTGATAATTTGTATTGGTGTTTCATTTGTCATCAATCTGTGTGTGTTTTGGAAGAGGCTACCATTAAATAAGTGTGTTTTGGCCGAGTGTTTAATTTCGACTTTCCTAGTAGAATTTGTTGATGTTAAGAGAACCAAAATATGTCTCAATTAAAAAAAATTACTCTCAATGTCATTAAATTCAATACTATTTTCATTGGTGTGTTAATTTATAAAAAAAATTGTCACCTGTCTTCAAATTTTTACTGTTTTATAATGTTTGATATTCATCCCTTGTAGTCAATATTTTTTCTATACATTTCTGATACATTTAGGTTTATTTTTTCTATGTTATAATACATTTTAGTTTATAATATGTAAGGGTTTTTAATATCTGTCTTGTGGTATGTATACCTTGGATTTATAATATCATCCCTTGGGTTTAATAATTTTCCCTCAGCTTTATAGTCCATTTTTGTTATTGTGTTAATTGCTCACTTTATTCTTTACTTGGCTTTATCATTGTAATTGTTCATGTTCATAGGTTGAAATATTAATCACTGCATTTATAATATTATTCGAAAGGCTTAATATGAATTGCTTGGGTTTAAAATCATGGGAATTCATGGTCTTATGTCACATTGTGACAAAGATTGTCACAATATAAAAAATGAACCATCCTCCACCATTGTAAGTGATTTCCAATGGTGGTCAATCATGGCCAAATTTATGGTTTATGAGAGATCTCTTAGGGTTTAGATTATTAAACCCTTAGGTTCAATATTGTTCCCATGGGTTTGTAATCGCTTGACATTTTACTCTTAATCCCTTGGGTTTATTATTGCCTTGGATTTATTGTTGTAGTGGTTCATATTCCATGGATGTAATATTATTCTTGTAGTTTATAATATTAAATGTAGGGTTCAGTATGGATTGATTTTGTCTATAGTCATGGTTAAACATGGTCCTACATCACTCAGATACAAAGACTATATCAATATCCAAATCAATGATACTCAACCATTTTCAATCACTATCAACCATGAAAAGTCATGGCCAACCTTTGCCAAACATGCTTGAACATGGTCGATTATGGGGAACTATGTTCCAACAACATATGGTGATAGAGACTTACTCAATATGAAAATCAAGAATGTGGATCCATGGATAACCATGGTGTAATGTCGCAATACCTAGAAGGTTGTCTTGATATGGAAATAAACCATGTTCAACCATTGTCCAACATCTCATTATGAAAAACATTGTCTGGATATGAAAATCTGCCATGGCCGAACATGTTTATTTTGGTGTTTATAGTATTTATCTTAGCTTTTATATAGCCAAGGTTTATAATATGTCAACACATTATTATTCCATTGATTTTATAATATGAATCACTTGGGTTCATTAATTAAAGTGTTGTTAATCCTAGGATATAATATTTTTTACAAGATTTATAATATTACTCCTATTTTTTAATATTGTAATACCCCGTTGTTTCTATGTAAATATCTTGTTATTTCTAAACTGAAACATTTATAGATGTGAAGGCTACAAAGCCATGATATACTTGAATTAAAGTGAACAATAAATTAACATGATGTAATAAATGAACCTTTTTAAAAGAAACTTTTAAAAATACATGGGAATGAAACACTAGAGTAAATAAATTCTTGCCAGGATTCGGAAACCAGTGTGGGTGGATGAGATAACATAAATATTCCCTTAAATAAATACTAAAAATCCATAGGAGTCAATTAGAAGGATATGATGGGAGAGAAAATATATTAAATCACACGGTTGCAGAAAAATGTTGAGAAAAGGGTCAAGTAAACCATCACAAAAGAGAAAGGCATGATTTAGAGAAGAAAAAAACACAGAAAGCCTAGGCTAGAGGCTTGGCAGACCCTAAAAAGCGGGACAATGCTCATGAAAAATATTCTAGGGAAGTAATGAAAAAAATATATTATCGGGAATCATAAGAGGTTTTTGATTCTACTGGAAGGATATTTAAGCTCGGGGGGAACTAAAGGATGGGTTCAAGTTTGGGAGGATAGTGTTTACCAAGGGAAGTTTCAGTAGCATACTTAGTTATACTTTTGGGTGTTTTAAATATGAAATTATTGTTTTAATTCTATATTTTTTCACAAATGCAATTGATGGGGGATATGTTATTTTTTTGGAATATGGTAGTAATAATTAAAGTATATTTAATGTCTAGCTATGATATCTGTTGCGCATATGTTCTAATTACTTGGTAATTTATTGTGTTAATATTCGATGTAAATAATTGAGAATAGTATGCCATGAATATTGTTTCTAAGATTCATTGATGGGAGCACCCTTTATTTTTTTGTTTAGTATGCTAACTATGTTATCATTTAATATATGTATCTATGCGTGTTATGGAAAGTGAAACGAGTGTGCATGGGTGCAAGGCATTCATGAAAAAATAAGAGAATGGACAATACTCCTTCTGTGATGTCTATTGTGTGTGACTATTTACTTTATAAACTTGTTGTGGGATTATTGACAGTAGAGACATGTTTAGACATTTGAAATACAAATATTGACATTAATTGTTGAGGAACAAAGAGCTAACAACATACCAATTTAGGATATTCGAGCGAGCCCTATAGTTAGGAATACATTAGTTACAACAGTTGTGATCTTCAGATATAGTAAAGGAAACAACTATGAAATACTCAGTAGTTACTCAAAGGTGGAGTATTAATTTGTGTAAACACTAACTAGTACAATTAAACACATAAACCATAATAACATCATTAACTTCATGTCAGGAAAGAGTGTTGTAGGTACATATATATATATATATATATATATATATATATATATATATATATATATATATATATATATATATAGATATATCTGTACCTACAACACATATTTGTATATTTCCCATTATAATCATAAAGAAAGACCATATTCTTAGAGATAAGAGAGAAGAATTTAACTTACATTATGTATGTTAATATGTATAATTTAACCATGATAGATTCACAAACATAAATCAAACTTAATAGTACATATTCTAGATTACTAGACTGTGTAGGCTACCAATTTGTAAAAATAAGAGTGTTAGGTGTTAGCCATTTAAAAGATATATTATGTTTTTTATGTTTATGAAGTAAATGTAAACACACCCTAAAGCAGGAAGAAATGGCTCAGGATTTAGTTCTCAGTAAGTACCTTAATTAAGGAAAAAATGGTTTAATAATGAAACAAGTCATCGAGTAGACGAAATTTGGTTGAATTGTATGTACGAAAAACTTGGAAACGCACCATGTATGAAAATCAATATTAAAATAGGTGTACAACCCGAAGAAAAAATATTGAAGGAATAATAATTACATTAAGATTTTGTTCTAAAAAAACAAATTCATATGGTTTAACTATTACAGTGAGAGCAACCAATTAGGAAATAAATATGCTAAGTCATTCCAAACTCTAGTAATGGCGAAGCAAGAAAAAACATAATAACTAGGGGTTGTCATTTCATAGATAACTCTTTGTATAAATGTAATACATTAACAAAGAAGAAATTTATACATACATTCTCTAATGGTACACAATAATTAAATCATGGGTTCCCTCTTGTACCTAGAGGAAAAAAAATATTAGTTACAAACATTAAGCCGAGGGTATATGAACAACGATGATATCAATACTTGACAAGATCATTGAATACAAAACAAAAAAAGAAATGCATTCTAGACTATGATTAAATTCAAGCTAGCTAGAGACGAGAGCGAAATTACTTCTAGGAATGCAGGGAGAGCATCAGTGCCATACAGGACTCCTGCAAAATCATGCATGAGGCACCGAACTATGGTGGGAGGGGCATAGAAGTTGTTAGAAATTGCAGCCACAAATTGCTGACCTGTGAATGACAGAAGCACGAGTTCTAGTTATACCTCCAGGTACTAAAGAACCACACAACATGAAATTAAGCTGATAACGCGAAGATGAATAAATGAAAGAAACAAATCTCAAATAAAAAGAGAAAGTAATGCATATCAGAATTAAGAAATTCTCACCTGTATATGGATGAGGTCGGTTCACCTATTCATTGAATCCAGAATATGTGGACTCCCAACTACAATGAGAAAAAAAAATGAATTTACATATTAATTATTGTGATTTTGATGTAAGGGAATTTGAATAAGAAAAGGTAACATGGACTATTCTTAATTACCCTATTATTGATGGGTTTGAAACTCGTTGAGAGAAAACCAAAGTATAGACCTATTTTTCTAAGAAACCTAGGCAATATATTTAACCCCATGTTCTCCATAACTATCTACAGGGAAGAAATTCATTGATGGTAAAGGAAAGCCATTATCTGGATGACTTGGAATTGTAAGAATAAACAAGAGAAAAATTGGTCAAACTAACATAAATGACTTGTGAGAAAAAAATGGAGCAACACTATAAATAAATTGGGATTTATCCCCTCTTTCCGATTATAGGGTCAAGAAACAAAAATTACGTGGTTAGGATTGAATGAGAACCTAACTTGAATCTTGCATCTCCAACATGATGGATAGCTATAGTTCCAAACTGAAACAACTGAAGTAAGAAGAAGAAAGAAATCATGGAGCGATAGGGTTTCCAAATGTAGGTTGAAAGAACATTAAGGAATGAAAAAAAAAAAAAAAATCTTCAGACAGTGTGGGCACGTCGAGGTGTGAAAGCTTTATTGGAACTTGAAGGAAGGAAATGAGCCATGGAGAGAAAATAATGAAAGTGTAGGGTTTCTTCTACCCATTTCCACCTTCATATTCTGACAAAGCATCCCCATATTCCACCCTCTGTAGTACAAGATCCATGTGAATTTCACGTGGTCACCACAAAACAAACGAACCTGGGGTGGACAACTCACCCAAGACACATTGCATGGGAACTTGGAAACCTTTGGATTTAATGATATACCTAAGTCAATTAAATCACTAGTTGATTAGATTATGGATCTTTTCCAAAGAGTTCCATATAGTGTTATGAAAAGACATTATAAGAGCCTATGTATGAAAATAATCATACATATATCATATCAATGATATTACATATAACTATTAAATTAATGGTAATAAAGGGTGATCCTACTTCCTAGCTGGAGGATTAGGTAAACCCACTCTCAAACAGTAAACATAGTGCATGTGGGACATAAGTTTTGTACCATTGTTAGTGAGCTTTGTCATAAGGGTAATGTAATTTAAAACATGAAGGTGTGTAGAAATTAAACTAAGTGTCACAAATGAATAGATAAATCATATGATGAATTAGGTGTAGGGAAATATTTCTTTTGGATATGTCAATTTCATGTATGCATTTCCTAGTAAAAGGGGGATTCATGTTTTCCATGTGTTAAATGTGGTTGCAGATAAATGAATAAAATATGATAAAGAAATATAATATTTGACAGTACTTAGGGGCATGAAAAATTCTTTTAGAACCCCATTTCAACATTGTTCTTGCAAGGAACCATCACCATAAAAGAAAATATGCACAGAAAAATAAGCATGAAATACTGATAGAAGGTTGTATTGTTTTATAAGGTACTTTATTGAACCATACTGCCACAACATGATAGGTTATTCCCCTCCATCCATAACATTTGAGGAAGAATTATATGTGGAATTGGCTAATGGAAGTACCCCACAAGCCCCTCAATTTATGGATGTCATCCAGAATTTTCAACAAGAGTTGACTTATCCCATAAACAATAATGAATGTATGTTAAAGGCTAGTGAGGAACAAGAGAGGATGATAATAGAATTGAATGAAAAGTATAGCCATAGAAACATAGAACTAGAAGGGTGGAATAGGAAGAAAGCGAAATCAAAATCAAAGAAATCTAGAAGTGGAGGTAAATCAAATAGGACGTATCCAAAATCACGAAAAGAAAAGAAGAAAATGGAGTTATAAGGAGAGTTTAGGAAAATCAAATCCCATACATTTGATGAGGAAAAGGAGGAAGTTTAGGAAGCCTATCTTCTCAAGATTATAAAATATTTTCAAGTACACACTACAAGAAAAAAGGTCATTGGTGAGGGTAATGCCTGTGACGGACCTTTAAGGTTCGTCACCAATGTGACATATGGTGAAAGTATTTAAAAAGACATTGTTGTAAGTGTATATAGTGATGGTCCTTTAAGGTTTATCACCAAAGAAATTTTCAATGACACTTTTGGTCAAGGTCGTTAAAGTCTTGTCACTAATTCTCTATTTGGTGACACTTTTTGTGAGGGTCATTAAAGGTCCATCACTAATTTTGTATTTGGTGACACTTCTAGTGACGATATTTTATTGACTGTCAGCAATGATCTTTTTGGTTACTTTTGGTGACACACAATAAATGTTCGTCATCATTTATCATTCCAATGAGTTTTTTATGATGCTTCATGCCTGTGACAAACATTTAAGGTCTGTCACCAATGTCGCATATGGTGACCGTCTTTAAAAAATTGTTGTTGTAATTGTATATAGTGATGGTCCTTTAAGGATTGTCACCAAAGCCATTTCCAATGACAATTTTGGTGAGGTTTGTTCAAGGTTTGTCACTAATTTTCTCTTTGGTGACACTTTTGGTGAGGGTCGTTAAAGGCCCATCACTAATTCTCTTTTTGGTGACACTTCTAGTGAAGATATTTTATTGACCCTAACCAATGCTCTTTTTGGCTACTTTTGGTGATAGTCAAAAAAATTTCATCATCATTTCATCATTCTAATGAGTTTTTGGTGACGCTATGTACTTGTTACTATATTTTTTGTCAAAAGATATTGGTTTAAGACCATTGTTATGGAGTCTTTTTCATTATGTGTCCAAGGTCATAGTGGTTATAATAGTCAGTCAATTTGTTAATAAGAAATTGTTGTGTATCATTTCCCCCAAGTCATAAGAATATAGCTTTCATATGATTCAACACATGATTCATCTCTATTAGGTTTATTATCTGGCAAATTTGCTTTAAATAAAGTTCCACTAGTGTGTGTAGGAACTATATTATTTAATACATAATCAAGCTTTATCAATTCTATTAATGAGAGAGACCTAGCACTTCTCAACACTCATGGCACACCTTAAGATGCTTTGGAATAGTACACTAACATTCCTTGGCACCTCCCATGTCTTGGAACATATTTGTACCTAGAACATATTGCCATGAGTAGGATGCCCAAGCCCATGTTGGCAAGCCCTAGCATAGCACAACACTCCCCTATCATGTGTTGGCATGCGCTAGCATAGCATAGCACTCCCCTATCATGGGTTTGCATGCCCAAGAACACCTGGGCATAATATTTCATTGAGAAACATTCACAATTGGCACACATTGGCACTTGGAATGTATTGGAACATATTATTAGTGTGCCTAGCATGCCCCTTTTGAAAAAGATAAAGTCATGACTTATTAACCCTCTTATGTGTTCATTTCCTTGCATTTGAGCTTCGTTATTCCATTTGTTTCCTTGAAACTCCTTGACGAATATTGGCATACTCTGGCACCATTGCACATCCTAGCATGTCATAGAACCTGGAATGCCTTGGCACTATTTGGCACATGCTAGCACACCCAAAACTACCTAGTATACTCCAGCACTTCTTGACATTCACTGATATTCCCTTGTGTCCCTTAACTGTGCTTAGCATACCTTATCACTCCCTCCTTGGCACGAAAACTAACACTCACTAACACTACCCTACACACCTTTATATTGATTCACTTCCATGCATTTTGACCTAGTGCTCCCTTGTGTTGTACTAATACTCCCTAACACTCCTCAACATGCATTGGCACTCTTTAGCACACCTTAGCAATCTTTGATATGCTTTTCCACTTCATAGCATGCATCACAATCCCTGACACACATTGGCACTTGGCATGTGTTGGCACATGGCAGGTATTAGCCTGTTTAGGATGCATTGAGATGATAGTGTATGATTTGGCATGGTTTAATATTAAACTTATTTGACATCAATTATTGGAAACTATAAGAGAAGAAACAAAGGAAGATTTGGCACTTAGAATGCATTGACACTTGTCACTTGGCACCTATTAGAATTTAGTGTTGGTGTGTATTGCATGCCCCTCATGGAAAAGGTAAATTGATGACTTGCTAAAGCTATTATGTGCTCATTTCCTTGTAGTTTAACTTGTTCTTCCCTTTTCATTCACTTGATTGTGCTAGGCATGCATTGCCACACCATTGTACATCTTGGGATGCCTTAGCACTTGGCACATCTTATCTTGTTTAACATGTCTTCATACTATATGGCACATGTTAGCATGCCCTAGAATTCACTAACACGCCTTGGTACTCATGACCTTACAACTAGCACTACATATTTCCATGACTGGGTAACATTACATTCACTAGAACACGTTGGAATTCCTTAGTTTTCATGCCCTATGTTATCCTCCACAATTTCCTGGGCCGATGAGGAGATCGATGAAGGTAACCACATGTTAGTGTCAGTGTCTTCACACTGACATCAGTGATCAAAATTTACTCTTTTGCATTCATGTTAGGAGTCCCACTTTAAATCAGCTGCATGGCCATGGATCAACTGATTGTAGATGTTAGTCCATGTTTTAGTCCTCATGACATATATATTGCTAACCTCTGTTCATACTTTTCAGGTCAATGGTTCATGTTCAAATAGGTCTTAGGTCTTAGGGTTTTAGTGTCATTAGGTATATGGTTTCCTCCATCACCAAACTTTAGTGATTATATCTAATAATGGTCAACAAATACATGAGAAGATAAATAACAATCAGAAAAGTCGAAATTTGCTAATTTGTAATCTTAATGAAGTTCTGACCTCAAAACTTGTTTTGAGGTAAAACAGAACATTGGTATTTTTCATGTAATTTTATTGTTTCTATATGTAATAATCACTCATCAGCTATTCTTGGTCACCTTTCCAACTCCTACCACTGCAGAAATAAAAGCATCAAGGCATCAGTCTGTTAAATTGCCAAGAAAAGAGTCAAACCTCAAACAAAAAAAACAGAGTTTTTATAAAAGTGACTAAGACTTTAGAAAAGTGGGTTTGGAATGAACACAAATCAAAGTGTACTGTATATAAAGCAAATCCATGATAGTAAGCCATTCCATTGTGCAAAAATTCAATTTGAGAGCTGAAATCATGTTTTTAAGGATGATTGAGAAAAGGAGGAATAAAACCCGAAATTTGTAGCAAGTTTGCCTGGCGGTGCGCATTAGAGGGTCGACGCTACACATCAGGAAACTTTTTCCTATTTAAAAATACATTAGCGCTACGCATTGGGTTCAACAAGCTGTGCATTGAGCTGCCAAGGTTCCAATTCACCCAAAATCATCCTTTATCGATTCTGTTGTTGCATTCACCTCCTAATAAGTAAGTGTTCATATATCCTAAGCTCAAAAATGGTTTTTCATATTTGGTTCATGATTTTTTCTTCCTAAAGTTCAAACCCTAGCTTGCCTCCATAATCTATGTAACATAATTGCAAAACCTTCACATCATTGCAAAATCACAATCTCTTGTCACTTTTCCCAACTTCATTGCACTAAAAATACCCCTTGATTCTATTTTCCCTTTCCTTATTTTCCCTAAGAAACTAACACCCTTTATGAAACCCTAAGTCCCTCATAAATCAAAACCTTAGTTCTCCAAATCCTTCTCTTCATTCCTCCACTTCATCTCATTACTATTGTTCCATTTACAAAACTCTTCATACTCACCTTTTGTTCCCACCTACTATCCATTATTCAACATATTATCACCATATCCATTATTCTCATAGAGACAAGCATGGAAAGAAGCAGTGAATCCGATTTTGAAGAGGACACGCTTAGTGATAGCTTAAGAGAAAGAAATATGTAGTCTATGAAGCCTCACAAAGGTTGACAATCATCAGGGAGGAACCTATCAACATGAGTGAACTCCTTGCCTTCCCACTAGCAACCACATGTTTTAGATATCAGTCCTCTTTTGAGTTTTGTGAAATGTTTGAGAGGGTCAAATTTCACCATGAGCTAGCAAGGAAATTTGTGATAAACATGGACAACAATATGGTACATATTGCTAAGGTAAACTTCACCCTTTCACCAAATATCATTGCAGAGGCCACAAGAATTCCATATGTAGGGGAAAAGTGGAACAAAAGGAAAAATATTAGTAAGTAGCATTATGAGCCTTATATCAAGGCCAAGTACCATGGCAAACTCAGCAGGGTGTTTCCTTTTAAATAGCTAGATGACCAGTATGTTCCACTCATGAAAATTATCATTAAATACTTTACATGTGAGGGTACGTTCTCCAGACTTTATGCCTACCACATCATATTGCTCATGCACCTCTCCAGGGTCAGAATGATGAGCATCCCTTATTTTATATGCAAGAACGTAGACATGATGACAATGATTGCAAAGAGAAAACCATATCCACAACAACTCAATAGCATTTATCATTTTTTTGTCATCCAAATTATTCTTTTGCATCAGCTGACTCAGTTTGGAATGCCATGGAAAATTTTCATTGCCCATGACTGCTTCAAGGGGCCTTAAATATTTTCAGATCCCCAAGAGGAAGGTGAACCTTTTGAGAAGCAAAAAGAGCATGAAAATAAAACGGAGGAGGTCCCTGTGTTTTTCACCTATGAGAGAGGCACAAGGAATACTTTTGCTACTGCCAGGTGAGTATTATCTCCACCATGGATGGAAGGGGTCTCATTTTCTTCACTAGACCATAGGAAAATGCTATCTTCATCGAGGGTGAAAGGCGCTTTTCCTTCTTCTCCATCTATCCAGGTTGGCCAACAGCAAAAGAGCAGAGACAAAGGGAAGCAAAGGATGCATGAGGAGAGCCCTCCTGAAGGGCAAGACAAAGAGTTTATTTTGATTGAGGAGGATGTTACTGATTTGGTCTCTCAAAGCTCAGGACTCAAGGACATGATTATCGAAGAGGAGGAGGCTAAAATTCAAGCCTTATCATTAACCTTGAGGGGGCCAAATGTATCATCAACTTTCTTGAGCAGGAAAACAAATAGTTGATAGATAAGAAAACTATTATGGAGCTACAGATGATTAGGGAAGATAGGCAAGAGGCAAAGAAAGCAAAGATCGAGATGACCTCCCTTAAGTAGGAAATTGAGAATGACAGAGAAACATGGTTGGAAAGTGTGAACATTCACCTTGAGAAGTTGCTTGAGAAAGCCAACATAAAGAAGAAAATGATGTGCCATATGGCCTATCAATACTTGACTTAGAACACGAATTGCAAAACAAGGGTAAAGAGGTTAAAAGCTAAGCTAAGAAGCCTTGATTGCCAAGAAAGAACATGATAAACTCAAAATCTTGGCTGAAACTTCATTAGCTCAGAAAAGCCCTTAGTGAGGTTGCCTCTTACCAAATTTGAGAAATTTTTGGAAACTTTTTGTCATTTTGTATTTTTGAAAATAGAAACACAGGAAATCCCGATGGATGCACAATGCCACTGGCACTGCGCATTGGATTGGCTCACTCTTTTGCCAAATGGCTTGTAGTTTTGGATTTAGCATGAAAAAACAACCAAACCTAGAAAATTTCATCAATTTTGGAGAAGATCTGGGCCACCAAAAGGGCAACAAACACTCAAAAAATGCCCTCTTTGCCACTTTTTGGACCCACAAGAAGCAGTATTGGGAGAATGGATTTTGGAAGTAGAAAATCAACTCCAAATCAGGAAATTAAAGATGTTCCAGAAACCAGATAGGAAAAGCTTTCCAACAAGCTATCTTGGTCCTGATTTGAATGAGCGTAAGGCCTCCAAAAGCTTCCCTAAATTGGTGTTGTCCATCAAGCTCATGGCACTGCACATCACACAGATTTTGTCAATTTTGCCTAAAACTCAAAATTTCGCCCAGTTTCTTCAGTGGTTGACTTTTCTTTTTGTTTAGGTAAATGTATTCATGGTAAATGATGTATTTGATGTAAGTGTAGATGAAAATCACCTCATAGGGTAGATCGATCAAGTTCCAAGTGGTTTTGAGTTGTAATGAATTGGCTTCCTAAGTTTTAAAGGCAGGTTGTTCCACTACCTACTTTTGTGTTCCTAGTTTAGATATGGTTGAAACCACCCCTTTTCTCATGGATTCGACCTTGATAGCTAGCATGAGTGTTTTCCTTGCCTATATTATGTAATTTCTTAGTCATTTGTAAAGGTTGGACTTTGGTAGAATTGTTGACACTCATTGAACATTTGTATCAGCACTTTGGCAAGGAATAAAACCATGTTTCACAGCTATTTTTGTGGGATTCTTGTGACAGTAATTTTATGTACTGTTTCTTCTTTGTAATGAGTTTTTCTTATGTTTTCTATGTATCCAAATCCATCTTTGTCTTCTAAAACTAAATGAATCAAGTTGAATGGAAAAATTATGCTGTTGTGCTTTGTCTTGGGAATGAATTTGGTTTTCAATGTTTTCAACTATTTGAAGAGGATTCATAGTTTCTTTACACCGTCCTCTACTCCTTAGCTCTCTTAATCTACCATCTTAATCCATTTCTAGTACATAAACCCTTGTATACCTCACCCCACAGAACATGATTGTATCGTTGAGTTGATTTCCCGGACCCAAACTGCCTTCTTCGATTGATCCAGCAACCAAACTCATCAAAATCAAACCATAAACCCTGAGCTACTATACCTAGCCTAAAATCTACATTAAATTTAGTCATCTCAAGCCCTAATTGCCAATATCCTAATTGAGATTGACAAGGAGAGAGCCCTCTCCCGACCTAGTAGGGCTAGCTACCAGGTTAAGCGTGGTTTGATGTTACCCTAAACTTACTTTCCTTTAGCCTGAGGTAGATCTAGGCCCTAACACCACAAGCCAATCTCTTAGTTTGGTAGCTAGCCCTACCAAAATAGACAGGGTTCTCTTTATGAAATCACCACAAAGAGATGACTAGAATGTAAATAATTTTAGGCTAGATAGCTAGGCTCAGGTGGGTTTTGGAAAATTTAGGGTTTTGTTGCTGCATAAGTGAGAAAAACCACGTAGCTAAGTCATAGGATCAAAGGGTTACAACAGAAACTATAAAAAGGATCAAGGTAGCATTACTTTTGTGACGGATCTTAGGGTTTGTTGATGTAGTGTAGTGTTTAGAAGAATCAAAAGGTCTTAATGAGCATGAAACATGAATTCCTTAAGCAAGAAATAAAGTAACACATGATGATTTTTCCATCAAAACAAAACTTTATGGAAAGAATTTTGTTTATAAATTGTAAGTAAAACCATTCAATAATTGATGAATGGAAAGAGAAAATTAATATATTTCATATAAATCTATAACAGAGAAAAAATAACATGACAAACTTACTGCAAATGAATTCCTAGATAATAGTTGCAAATTATGTCCTTTGATTTCCAGAAAATAACCAAGTACAAGCTACAATAGTTCTCTCCTATGAAATCAAACTTGTTCTATGAACTAATAAATTGATACAAAAAGGCAAAAACAACATCTCCCCACTCTGATGGGTCGAATCGATGACTCTAGTAACTATTCCACGAGGTATTCTAACCAAAACCCTAATGTCTAGGGAAGTTAAAAAGGACTTCTACAATTAACTTTGACTCCAACCTCTCTCATAAATGTGGTCAAACATACATCAAAAAATCTTACAAATACTAACCACCCATTATTTACATTTTCTTTTATCCGTCACATTCATCTACTTCACCCTTTTGACTTTTACCAAAGTCAAACTAGGAATTACAAAAAATTACATAGTGAAAATTTTACAAAAATATCAAAAATTTTCGGGTGCAAAGTGAGCTGTTGGAGGCCATTTTTTAGTGACTTCATGAAGTCCAAATCCATATTGGAAGCCTTTTCTAGAACTCTAGGAGAGTGTAGATGTATATAGAGTATTGGTTCACTCAGAATGACCCATTTTCGGCTAGGATATGGCCATTCTCCCAAGGTGTCTCCAGGGCACAACAAAATGGAAAAAGAGGGGTAGGAAGGTGATTTATGGCATCATTTTTACAAATTTATCAAAACCTGAGCACTAGAATAGGAAAGTGGGTAAATGGGGTTTGAGATGGGGTCATACTCTTTCCAAAAATGATGATTTTACATCATTTGGAGCGCTCAGGAAGAAGCACACTATGAGCTCACTCCGTTCCTAGATAGAAAATTGCCAAAAAATGGCAAGTCTGCACCAAAACACAAAATTTTCTCCAAACCATTCCAAAATTTGTCCAAATATGCCTCCTTAGCACACTTAGAACTTTCTAACACTCCTTATCATACACTATTATTCATTCATTTCCATGCAATTGAAACTAGTCCTTCCTTGTGTTTCCCTGGCACTACCTAACATACCTTGTCAATGACTCCTTAGCACACACAAAACTTGCTAACACTCCCTACCACACATTCTTATTCATTCATTTACATGCAATTGAAACTGGTCCTCCCTTTTGTTTCCCTACCACTCCTTAACATGCGTTGGCGCCACAACGTAGCACCTAACACCTCTTGACATGCATTAACGCTTGTCATGTCTTGGAATGACTAACATGCCTTGGAAATTTTTGGTGTGTGTTATCACTTTCTGGCATTCCTTGCACACCTTGGAACTCCCTAGCTATCACTCCCTCATAGATAGCCTTACTTTTTTCCTGACTTGGGAACCCAACCAAGTCATTGAAAAAATAGTGTTGTCCCTAGACAAATGTCTCCCTTTGTCTAAAATTGATTTTTCCATCCCCTTATCGTAACCGTAGGTTTACCTATTGCAAGTCCTATTCTGAAATTCTCCTAATAAAATTCGTCCTGAGGACACCTAGAAGATACTCTTATTCGTTCGTTTCCATGCACTTTGACCTAGTTCTCCCTTGTGATGCCCTCAGACTCCCTAACACTCCTCGACATGCATTGACACTATGTGGCATGTGTTATCATGCCTTTGCATTCCTTGGCATGTCCTGGCACTCCTTAGCTATCATGCCCTCATAACTACCCTTATTGGTTTTAAGGCTTGGGAACCAACCAACTCCTACCTCAACTACAACATCTTGACAAAGTTACATTTACTACAACTATACTATCCCTTGTTCACCTAAGAATGGCCTATAACTCATCTTAGTCTACTTATGCCCAATCTTAGCTCATCCAACTTAACAAGTTACCAAGTCAAGTCTCACGTCTAACCACAACCATAAAAACACTAAGAAACATAGTTACATCTTGACATGGCATAACACCTGGCATGTCTAACAATCCCTTGGCACTATGTGGCAGATTTTGGAATTCCCCGCATTCCATGGCATTCTTTAGCACTCCCGATCATACCGTACCACTCCTTGACATGTCATGGCACTCTTGCATGCCTTGGAACTACCTAGCATATAACTTTGTCACTCCTTCGTGAGAAAATTTGGAATTCACTCACACTCCCTATAATCCACTCTTATTTGTTCATTTCCATGCATTTTGAACTAGTTTTACTTTGTATTTATGTCACACTCGCTAACACTCCCTGGTACGCATTGGCATAGCTTGACACGCATTGGCATACCTTGGCATGTCACTCTAACACTCTAGCATTTCTTGGCACCACCTAACATACCTTTTCATCCCCTCCTTAGCACACCTAGAACTCGTTGACACTCCTTGTCACACACTCTTAGTCATTCATTTCCATGCATTGAAACTAGTGCTCCCTTATGTTTCCATGGCAATCCATAACACTGTTTGGCATGCATTGGCACACCCTAGAACCTGACACATCTTGGCATGTTTCCTTGGCTTCTAACATATGTTAACACTACCTAGCATACCTTATCGCTCACTCCTTAGCACACCTGGAACTCACTAACACTTCCTGTCACAAAATCTTAATCGTTCATTCGCATGCATTATTTTCACCTATTATTCCCTTGTGTTCCCCTAACACTCCTTAACACTTCCTAGCACATGTTTTTGTTGGAAAAAACACTATATATAGGGCATCTCATCCTGCATTTATGGACAAGCAAATTTGGTTAAGCAAGTATGTAACAATAAGTGCGAAGATAACCAACCAAGAGAAGGAAACAAAGAGAGAAGATTTTGGTGTTGTTTATGGGTCTGTTTTAGGGCTAATAAATCCACATGTGCGAAGGAAGGAAGAACTATCTACTGCAGAAAAGGTCAAAGATCTTGTTGTTGTCCAAGAAGTCGACCCAAGGAAGAAGATAAGTAAGGTTACATGCTGAATTATAATAAGAGTTCATACCGTCCAAGTGAAGAAGATCAAGGTTCAAAAGGTTGGTTAACCACACATTATAGGGTGTATGCAAGAGGGCCAAGAAGTACAAATCTGATCCATGGAACTAGAGTTTAAAGGATAGTTGAGTTATTGAAGGAAGAAGCTTGATCATCATTGACTCAAGGAAAAAGAAGGAAGTTTAATCAAGGAGGCTTCTGACTTGGTGTTGGAGAGGTCATTGAGTCAAGGGTCTAGGCCATGGTCTTGGTATTCAGCAATTGAAGTCTATATAATAATAAGATCTCTTTTGGGTTTTCCTCTCATGTTGGAGAGGTTTTGGCCCTGGTTGATCGCATATTCAATGTGTCTCTTATCTCCTCATTGTTTATGAATTGGTAGATGTTTGATGAAGAATATTGTTTTGGGCATTATTTGTTATTGCGGATTAGTCTTGAATGTGTTTGTGTATGAAAAATTGGTTGGGTTTGTAAACTATGAGTAGAGCAGTGTTTGATTGATGCATGCATCCTACAATAAAATGTGTCTCTTACTTAAAAAATTAATTTAGTGGAACCATGGGTATTTCGACAATTATTTTGGAATTTATGCACCTTACAAGTACATCAACTCATATAATACATAAACATTATGGAAAGTTGTAATGTGTTGCATCATAGAAAGGATGTGGATACAATCTGATAGCTTAAATGTACATGATATTTTGGAAAGGTGGGGAATAACTCTTATTTAGTCATAGGTAGCCTAATTAATTCATTTTTTAATCTGAAAATTTCCATGATGATTTTGAAAGTAGGTGGGTAGAAATTCTTACTCACATCATAGATAGCATAATGAGTACTTTTCTCTATCTAGAATGATATTAGATACAAAAAAAAAGGTATTGTGTGCTTCTTCAATTTTTTTTATAATACATAATGTTATAAAAACTTTAAAATAAGCTTCTCACTTTGGTTCTTGCATTTGTGGTAAAACCTGAACCCAGCTTCTGAAAGTAGTGTTATTCTGGAGGATTCCAGCAACATTTTTCACTCTATAAAGGTTTTAGCCTATATTTAGTCTTTGGTGAGTTCTTTTGGATGATTGTACTTTAAAAATAAAGATGCATCTGCAGTTTTCTCACTTGGTAATCTAGAATCAATCAGAAAAATCAAAATATTTACTTACATTTATTTGTAGAGTTTACTAGAAATTGATGGAACATGGTGATTACATCAAATGAGTGTGAAATTGAATTTTGAAATTTTATTAATGTCCTCAACACTTGGAAAATGTAATGGGATCAGATGATAAGTTAACATGTAAGGTATTTAGTGAGACATTGCTTCTCTTCTAAGAAAAGTATATCTAAACCAAGTGCAATACCAGGGAGAGAGAGGATTCTTTAGTGTGCCAAGCTTAGGAGAGAGAGGATTCTGTAGTGTGCAAAGATTAGTTGTGTGGGTTTGGGGCTAAGGCATAGTTGCTCCATTTAACTGAAGTAAAACGAAAGGAAATGAGGCAATGCATACTTTGTAAATCTTAGCTACAAGGATTTGGGGCTCAAGGCTTAGTCACTTCACAATTGAGATAAAATGAGATCAAATGAGGCAAGGACATGCAAATTATTAGTTATATGTAATGACATTAAATTGAGTAAACACAAAGTATCAAAATTCGATGTTGAATCAACCCTTGTGTATGAAAATTCAGTCAAGCATTTTTTTATGGTTGAATTCCCCCTCAAATATACATTTGACTAATGCAAAAGCTTATAAAACCACATCTATGTAATCGAGGTATCCCTCTTAGATGAACAAACCTTTCCCCTTGGCTTCCCATTTAATTTGAGGTTGTGTTCCCCTACGCTCCTATATGCTTACTAGGGATACTACACTCCAACCTGACAAACTCTAAGATATATGGTGATAGTGGGGACAAGGGTTTCAGAAATTCTTGTTTCTACAAGAAGGTATTGCCATGTTTAGTTCAACAATATGGAAGAAAAATGACCATGTAGAAGGATTTATGGTGCTTTTTCAATTGCGGGAAATAGAAATTCCATACATTATGGTGCTTCTTGATACAATATTATTGATTCATGGAGAAAGATCAATGGTTCCTCAGCTAGAACTATACCAATGCATGGGTGGTACTAGGCTCATGAGATTCATTTTTTACTACCATCACAACGAACTACAACAAAATTGATTACAGAGGATTTATGTGAAGGCAGAGCTCATGAGATTCATTTTTTATTGCCATAACAATGAACTACATCCAATTTGGTTATAAAAGATTGCAGTTAATTTTTAGCTTTAATGTTTGACACAATAATTGTAAAACCAAATCTCATTTGTTTAAATAACATGGAAACCCATTATATTAGTATTAGATAGTTAAACATTAATAAAAAAATATTTATATTTGTTTTGTTTAACCATATAAAATCCAAACCTGAATTTGTTTAAAATTACAACTTACAACATGGTTAATTATTTTGTAATTTTGAAAAATAAAAAATATAATTTTTTGAAATGAGTATACAATAAGATAAGAAAATATACATTCCATACATTTTGATATATTCATACAATATAATTTTTTTAAAATTTATAAAAAAATAAATAATTATAATTAAAAAATTTAATTATCATGCAAATTAAAAATTTAATTTCTGCGCATTTTCTTTCCCGCCTTAATGTATTTGAAATGAATGAGTAGTTGGAAAAAAGGAAAGACTATTCTGCCATGTTTTCTTTCCCTCAGTATATTTGAATGAATGTTGAGCAGTTGAAAAAAGAGGAAAGACCATGATGAAGTGTTTTCTTCCTTGCCTTAGTGTATTCAAATGAATTTTAAGTGTTTGAAGAAAAAAGGAAAGACCAGAACAAGTTTTCTTCCCCACCTTAGTGTATTCAAATGACCTTGAGTAGCTGAAAAAGAAATCTGATGTGTGGAAATGTGGAAAAAAGTACAGGTACATGTAGCTAGATTGATTTTTAGGGTTTCTAGATCAAGTGCCATTCTTAGAATTAATTTGAATTTATTTTTATATTTTCACATGAAATGTTGCAGTGATTCACTAGCAGTTGTTGTTTCATGGTTGAATTTGGATGTGTCGAGGGATAAGATTGAGGAGGATCTCTTCAATGGCTTGCTTACAAAACATGGATCTATTTTCGATGGGAAAATTTGGACCACTATGGAAGCAGCCGAAGCTTTGTCTTCTTTCAAGAGCCTAAGAAAATAGTTGCACAGGTACCCTTTCTCTCATTTGATTCCTTCCTCGAATTCAATTGCTTCAAGCAGTCTACCAAGTTTTTCACCTGAATTTAGGTTATTTGGGTTTTGTTTCTTCAATAATTTAGCTTCAAATGAACTAGCCCCACAATTACTATATTGGAAATGAAATTTATATTAAATATATGCTAAAATTTTATAGTTGTTTGGTTGTATAACAGATAAGAAATTACAAAAACAGGAAAAACCCAACAGGGGAAACAACAAAAAAAACAATGGTGAAAAATACAAAGAAAAATTCTCATGGTGACTGCTTGTCTTTTTCTCTTTCCATTTCATGGGAGTTCTTCAATCCAAAATCTCAATTTCAAGCTTTGTTACTAGAAACGGAATGGAAGTCTTCGTTTTTGAAAAAACCGTATAAAAAATGAACAGTATAGAAAATGGTGTTTTATACAGTAGTTTTCTTTTTTTAATGCAAGAAACTGGGTTTTCCAAAAATGGTTTGTTTCTTGAAACTTTTTTATGGAAAACGTTAATCTAGTTCATTTCCAATATAGGTCTCTTCCTGATTAGACGTCGACATGAATTATAAAAACCACAGTTTGGTTTTCTGGATAGTTTTTGAAGGCATTTTCATAGTCTATGGTCAGAAGTCAACCATATATAGCTTAGGTGCTAACGGAACAGGTTTGTTGCAAATAGGTTGGGCGTTCTCCCTAGTGACAACACCTTGCAATAGTGTTTAATATATCTTTAACAACGTTGACGATTTAGGGATTTTATTAGTTAAAGTTATGTTATTTTTTAATTGTAGCCATTGATATGTAGCAGTGTATTGTTAATTTTTTACAATTTTTTTTTGTTATTCACGTGTTGCTTTTATTTAAAAGTGGATTTAGTGATTGTATCTAATATTTAAAATATGTATTTTTATACAAAATTGTAAATTTAAATGTATAATGTTTTTTTATATATACTTTTATAAATTAATAATGTATATATATGTTTTATATATATTTTTATAAACTAGTAGTTAAATAATTTAGTTAATATTTCTAGTTAATTTATTATTTTATATAAACACTGGGACACAATATTTTTTTTCCATTGGTCTGGTTTACAACCTCTAAAATGATTGGAAAAGGATTTTGATAAAACCATCTTATAGAAACTTTTATCAACTATTATACTATCTATAATATTAAATATCATCAAATAAAGACATTAATTTAATATATAAAAGGTTATAATTATCTATTATCCATCACATTAATAATTTTATCCCATAAATACTTTTTTCATCGGTGATAGGAGATATTATGTTAGGTAGTACACAATAATAAATCTTAAGAGCAACAAGCTATTGATTAATATGTGTATAATACAAACATAATTTCAACTATGATAAATATGGAAAGTTTCATAATTACATAAAAATAGTGATAGAAATAAATTTAAAAAAATAAACAAGTCTCAAAAATCAAAATACAAAATAGAAATCCATAATTTAATAAATTTTAAATACAAAACAAATAGGAGTACTACTACAAGAAAATACTCCACTTCATTTGTAAATAACGAGCTTCATCTATCTCTCTCTCTCTCTCTCTCTCTCTCTCTCTCTCTCTCTCTCTCTCTCTTGAGCTACAAACCTCTTTAAGTGAAGAGATTTGATCCTCTCAATGCTTGATCCACAATTAAAATGGATCTAGGTTGCTTTAGTTATTAGCCTTTGAATAGGCTACATTGTAGAAAAATACAATGCACAAAAACCATGGGTTAGGAGTACAATGGAAAAAAGCCATGGACAATAAAAAACCATAGGTTGGAGAATTTTATGTTTTTTAATTTTTTGATTTGATTTGATTTTGTTTTATTTTAACTGAGTTAATATGCCAAATATTATAAGATATCCGCTAGGTGGAAAGGGTCTCTTGGCACAAAAAACTAACAACCAAAAATATATTAAGAGGGGTCTAGAATAAAATACCTAGATTATGACATTTATTTTCAAGACTTCAAGGTCTCTCTCGCTCCTTTTAATTTGTGAAAGAAAACTGATGAGAAAAAACTAATAAATAAAATAAATATGAAGGATAGAACCTTGGAATCTAACAAAACCATGTGAAAAAAACTAGTAAATTAAATGAATATAAATTACAAAACCATTGAATATAACAAAACTATTGGCAATAACATTTTTTCAAAAGCTATTTTAACATAAATAAATCTAGGGACTAAAAAATAATGGTTTGGTAAGTTCTAACCAATGGTGATAACATTTTTTTAAAAGTTATTTTAACATAATCACATTTAGCAACTAGAAATGAATGGTTTGGTATGTTATAACCACAAGTGATATTTATATATGATATTTAACTAACTAGAAATTAAAAAAGTCAATAATAATTTATTTCACTTATTTATATTGATTAACCACACTGGTTAATTGGAAACATTGACTCAGATAACAAATTTTAATGGATCCAAAAGAACAAAATCATAATTAATAAAAAATAACTAATCTCAAGAAAGAATATCTAAATTTAACTGTTAAAATTTATCATAAAAAAAAAAGAAAAAAAAACTGCTATACAAAACCATATATGTGATGCGTTAAAATAATTAATATAAAAAATGACTACATATATTAATCATTTAATCAATGCAAATACAAATATGAGGCAACCATTATACACTTTAACAATATTTATGGTAAATAATATATACTAGCCTCGATCCATCTTAATTTCGGATATACCAACACCCTAAAGGGATTAGATCTCTTTTATAAATTAGTAATGCATATAGATATTTTATATATATATTTATAAATTAGTAGTTAAATAATTTAGTTAATTTTTTTTTCTCACAAACTAGCAATTCAATATCTAGTTCAACTATACTTTTAAAATATATTGTTTTTATTATTATAAAGATTAGTTTTCTATTATAATGGATGAAAGATAAAGTTTTGAAAGTTTTCTCTTTAGATTTTGTCTTCATACACATGTTGTAGTATTTATGGTTCTAAAAGTAACAATAGCTCAAGACAACCCTCTTTTTTTAGCTCTATATCCAATGGAGATCAACTCAATCTCCGCCATCTTGTTACCCAACCATGAAAATAATAACCCAATAACTGTGTGGCAAATTCTACAATAGGTCCCAAATTTAAGGTCGACTCAACTCACATCCAAGAATATATACAATTTATGTGGGATCCTATACTCAACTGAAAAATACAAAGGCTAAATCAAACTTGAATTTGGTGCGAAGTGTTTCTTCACTATTCTATTTTCGAGCCTAGAGGATCAAACATGAGTATTCAAGAATGGCTTATGTGAGCAATGGAAGCTTTTCTGATCACTATAAGTATTAAGGAATGGTTCATATGAGAAGCTAAAGCCTATGAGAAACTACCTATGAAACATAGTATTCGAGAATGCTAATGATGAATGTTTGGTTTTACGTTTCATATTTTTCTTGTTTTTTCTCTCTCCTCGTTTCTTGAATGTGAAACAAATCATTGGTTTTACGTTTCATATTTTTCTTGTTTTTTCTCTCTCCTCGTTCCGTGAATGTGAAACCTACAAACTCCATTTCTCGTCTCGTTGTTGTTTTTCATTTCATTTCCCCTTTCTAGTTTCTACTAACATAGATTTCAAGCCCCTCCTTCTAGCTTTGGTTGAATTTATGCATTTCTCTCAATTCCAAAAGCAGGTGATAGAAAGGATGGGTAGAAATTTTGGTACCCGAGATAGAGTTAAAGAGGAAGAAACATCGAGTCAGACACTACAAGATTCCTATAGCGGGGTAAAAGCATCACAACAAGGCCATAGTAAGCCCCCCAGAGAGAAAAAGGATGCTGCTACATGCAGTGGTAACAATCAGAGTATGGTGCAACACCGTTAATTAAGGTCCACCATTGACATCATATTAGCAAAAGTATACGCATGAAAATAGATTCAAACAAAAACAAAATGGAAACCCTCACTGACTAATCAGGCCCTTGCTCGATAATCGGACAACATTTGGGTATGAAAAATGAGGAATCCCTTCTTCAAAGTCCCTGTTTTCTTTTATAGATCTCTTCATATTGATGGATGGCTTCAACCCTCCTCAAATGGACATTGGATGAGTGTTGGGCAGTTGCATTCGTAAAACATCCTGGAAACTATTTGAATTTTTTTAATTTAAATACTTTATATAGGACTTTGACTTTCGCATTTTGTAATTTGGTGTATATGTATTCCGCTCAAGCCACATTTGTTTAAATAAAATACATATTTATTTTCTTTTGATTATGTTTCTAAACTATGGCCATCGATTTATCCTGGACAATTAATGAAAATAAGATATCTTCCAGGCAATTGAACATATTTTTTTGATCACTTTTATTGATATACTTTGACAAAACGGGCACAGAGACCCGAACCCCTCGCTTCATCACACTATGACCAATAGAGTCTTTCATAGCTATTGAGAACAACACATAGCCCATATATTTCAAAGATATATTGGTGTTATTAGTTCACCTTAACATGGATATATATTTATTTTATTGCAGCAGGGAAAGAACCGCTACATTACAATACATGAACTATACTCAAAGGAAAAAACTATTTTTCCTGTACAACCACATTGAGAGTAATAAGTATCTTCCCATCTTTCATCATAGCAACATACTCCATTTTTCTAATTCATCTTGTTTCTCATTCTAGTGGCCACCATTATTGTACAAGTTTCTCTTGTCACTTTTTGCCTGCATGAAAGTTGATAAGAAAATGCTAAGAAAATGCTAAATGTCAAATTTTAGCCGACATTCTGAAAACATTTTTGATCCATTTCCTAACATGGTCCACAATTTTCTTTGATAGTACTACGATGTTTCTCTTCCAAAAATTGATTGTCTTTCATAGGTGGACAACTAATTTGATAAATTATCTCTTTAAATCTATCTTGGATTTGAATGTTCTTGGATGTTCTTGAAGATGGGCCAAGTGTTCACCCAAAACGTCTAAACATATCAATAACAACACATAGTTTGACATAAATATTCATCCTCATCCAATTATTAAATGTGGAAGTATTCCTCTAAAAGCATGGATTTCCCATACACTAGACCTATTACTTATGTAACCCCTGGTTTTAGTTTCTCTTGCATGTTTGGTGATTTAGTTGGAATATGTCAAAATATAGAGTTCCTTGATGTATTCACTCCAACTTATTGGATGCCATCTCAAAGAAAGGCTCAAAGGATATTCCAAATATTTTCTTTAGAGGTGGCCATTTCAACTCGAAAGGCTGAGTATCCATGCCATCAGTCACACTCTTCTATGCATGTGTGCATTACCAAGGAATTTATCATGAATAAACATTGTTGCAAGACAATAATTGTTCAAATACATTTCTGAGACATTCTAGATATCTACAGAGATTTCCTTATAAAGCTCATATTCAGTAAAGCATCCAACATATGGATCATGAAGCAGTGGATCCTCACACTAATATATTTGCCATGGGATTGAGAAAAATATATACAAATTGTAAACTCCCTCATGTAGATGAGCAAGTGGTGTTGGAAACTCTCCATGCTAAATTTATTAGACTGAAGGGTGAGAGAACCATGAGTACCATTTAGAATGAACATTCCTACCATATTCAAATGGTGTCCTTCCTCAATGTAAACAATTCTTCAATAATATGGCCACTCTCCCACATGTGTCGTTTCTCCCAATCCTCACGCTTAATTGGCACGCTGCACCTATGCATTTCATTCGACAATTCATATGTATCCACTGTAGTGTGCCTTCATCCCTCTTCTATTACAAAGCAGACTTCTCAGGGTAGGGGAAATCACAACTCCCTACCCTCCCTCATTTCAGTGCAACACGAAAATATTTTCTTGCTCTCTTTCCATTCCACGATAGTTCCTCAATCAGAAATATTAATTTCAAGTCGTTCCTTCCAACTTTGGTTGAATATTTGCGTTTCTCTCAACTCCAAAAGAAGGTGATAGAAAGGATGGGTAGAAGGCTTGGTACCCACGCTAGAGTTAAAGAGGAAGAAACATTGAGTTGGACACTACAAGATTCCTCTTGTGGGGTAAAAGGATCACAACAAGGCCATAGTAAACCCCTAAGAGAGAAAGAAGATGCTACTTCATGCAGTGGTAACAATCAGAGTATGGTGTAACACCATACATTAAGGTCCCATTATCATGCCCTCAAGACTTCGATTGCTAAGGAGAGAGAAAAAATTTTAAAAGAAGAATTTGGTAAATTTGATGCTATAATTAGCAAAGTAGAAAGATTGCAAAATTTTGTTTCGTGACCTCGTGAGCAAGTTGGAGATGCTAATACACTCTTTGATCTCACATCCACAATCCTCACTACAGTTAACAGATCACAAATCAATGATGGTGCTACTCCAGTTGATTTTAATAGTAGTGATATTCTAAGAAACTATAGTGACCAGGAATATGGAAGCAGGTCTTTGGAGGGAAATGACGATCAAACCCAAATATCATGGAGAAATCATGGGCTTTTAGCTGCTTCTGTTTTCCAGGATGTGGTAGTAATTTGCACTATTCTTGGACCAATGGATAATGAACCCAAGAAAAGGAAAGCTATAGTAGAAAGAAAACAAACAAAGATGAGAGAAATCACCCGACTTGAAGCAGTGAAAGTGTCCCCGGAAGATGAAAAATTAGAAATAGACAACAATATGGTAAGCGTATTTAACATTTTGCGAAAATAAAAGCAAGCCATATTATAGAAATTGGTTCTAAATAGAATATCATTTTCCCTAACTGTAGAAAACATCTTTACGTTATCATTTCTAGTAAAGGATGGTAGAGTTGAAATAAATGTTGATGAAAATGGAAGACATTTTTTTGTCCCAAAAAATGCTCCCATAGCTATAGAAATGGTATCTGGAGAAGCTTCTTACGGCCAATTTTTTTTTTTAGTTTGATTTTAAAGAATGGAAGTTGATGATGGAAGTTGTTGAAAGTGGTGGGGAGTTGATGACTCACAGAACCAATCCACTTATGATTCCTTGTTATGAGAAGGATGCAGAGATTCCTATCAGAGAGATTTCAAGAAACAGGATCATAATGGTAGCTGCAGCACTTGAGGTGCAGGAGGATGAATGTGGAAGTGATGATGATGGTGGAGGTCTTCAAAGACTAGCACGAAAGAAGTGAAATAAGTGTCCCCTATGAGTTTTGCTTCATTTTATGGTGCCTTTTGTTGGAAACTATCTTTTCTTCTATTAGGCACTGTAATTCATACAGGAAGCTAATCTTTAATTTAAGCAATATAGTATATAAGCAATGCTATCTTGTTCTCAAAATTAGTTATAATTAAGTTTACTGGCAGTGCAAACCCATGGTCATGTAGTACACACCATTAGTCATGGTTCCAAGGCTTGGGCAGAAGACTGGCATCACGTAAAAGGAAATTGTTAATGTAAAATGTCACGTTTGATATGTTAAACCATGAAAAGTCTACTTTTGACAATACGTTGTAGTTTTATGTTTGAAAAGTATTTTGAGATACCACACAGGAATAGAGTTTCTGATTGTGTAGTTGGTTTAATTTGAGAATACATAGAGATGAGAGTAAGGTAAAGCCACACGAAAATAGATGTAAATACAGAGGTTCAAAAAACTAGCTAACAGCCCTTACCATACCAAAACCCTTTTGCTGGCACTGCAGTGATAGAAAGGTCCACCCGGAGCTGTGTGGAGAATAAGTTGGGATATGAATGCATCGAACTAACTAATTGCTTGAGCCTGGCTCAAACAGGCGCAACTAGCAGATGGAAAGAGATTTGGAATATATATATATATATATATATATATATATATATATATATATATATATATTAAGTATCTGTATATGAAATTAATTATTTCCCCTTTCGATTTTCAAGGTGGGAGGAATGCAATGGAGGAAGGGAGATTGTATTCTTCCTCTATATCCCACCTATCAGGACACTGGGATAAGTCCCAATAATAAGAGTTGGGTTCAGTCATAAGTATCTGATAGTAAAATTTCCTCATGACCTTTATTAAGTTAAGTCATCCTTTAGTTCAGTTTCATCCTTTATTTGAAGCTTCAAGCAAGATACTCGACCTCTTTTTAGCCCTTTAGTCTTCTTGGAATGGCTACAAAACAACCCTATTTCACCCGTGTTGTGGGGAAAAGTATCCGACTCGGATGACCCTATCCCTACTCTAAAGGTGACAGTCTTTAGCAACAACTGAAAGTAAAGCTTTGATATTTTCCTTTATGAAAGTACAGAGAGAAGGAAGAAACGATTAACCAACCTGGTGTCTTTCGCTTAGTCGATCCTTATCCTCTCTCTTTGTCTCTTGTTCCCAGCTCCTTGCTCTCTTTGCCGGTCCAGCTACACACGGATCCTGCACAAAACAAGAGAGGAAACTACAAGATACATGTACTCATAACTGATGCATGGATTAGAGTGAATCAAATATACAAGTAAATACAATACATCAATGCAATACAAGTATATAGGAGAACATGCAAAACTTTATTGATAGAAGTAACAGGGTTCTAAGAAGGTTACAACCAATGATGGCTCCAATCCAGCAGCACCTCCCCAGCAGCAAGAACTCTCCTCTTCACCTATAGTAAAACAATCACCCAATAGCTCTAACTGTAAACCAACAGCACCTCCTTGCTTTACACAAAATTCCAGCCTCCTTAGACCTCATAGAAGAGCTCTATATATAGGAGAGAAGAAGAGAGGATGAGTCAGCTTGAGACTGACATGAAGCTGCCTTGTGTCCTCTCCCTCTTCAGTTAATCTTCAGTTCTTGAGTCCACTTGGAGATCCTTGCTTACACATGGTGATCAAGTACCTCTTACTCATCACAGGGCGAATCTCATGAACCAAGTGTCAGTTTGGAAGCTTCCTGGGCAGTTGACACCTTGCAGAATGACTGTGCCACTTGGCCAATCTCGCCCAGCGCAGGTAGCCTTCATTAATCTTGACTTCCAGCGCAGGTACAAGGAGGGACAGTTGCATTCCAGCGCAGAAGCTCAGTGGAGCAGCTGACATGATCCAAAATAAGCCTGTTTTGAAGTGTTTTCAGGTGGAGAACTGATTGGAAGTGATGTTGTTTGATGACCTTGTTCTTTTAGGGGTAAGAACAACATGTTTAGGGACTGAGGATCCCTGTGATTATTGACATTTCATGATCCATGATGCGAGGCACAAAAATGTCTATAACAGTTGCCCCCTAAAGTATGAGGCCGTTTATCGGGTGAAATGCTTTATCTAGAGGGTCCGAAGTTCATTCCAGTGCTGAGGAGGCGCCCTGTAATACAATACAATACAATACATTATTTTTCATTCTATTTTCATGATCTAGCTGAGGCGGGCATTCCCATGCTCAGCTTTTATAAATACATTTTGGTACATATGACAGACGATCGTCTGAAGGTAGACTGATAATTTTCTGCTGAAATTATCATCCTTTGAATAGGATGATCATCTGTTGCAATGATGTACATGACAAATGCTTTTATATTTCCTGAATATATATCGCAGCCCGGATGGATGAAACTAGATCCGGGGTCTTCAAACTCATTCGATCTTCACTCTAAGTACAAGTCGATCCATGTGAGAATTGCGCTGAAGTCGAACATGGAAAGACATCGCTTGATTACCGGTCAATAATTAAAACCGTTAACAAGCGCGAGAGGAATCACCAATAATGACGATGACCCTCAAGGTACTGCAGTACAATTCACGTGGCGTGAATAAAGGACTTGGCGTCGAACGCCACGCAAAATCTTCTGGTCGAAGTTCATTGATGTATACCTGTCGCCGGAAGTGAGAAACTTGCCATTGAGGCATGCAAGCTTCAAAGTACTGATGGGGGTGTTCCTAGATCAACTTCTTGGATAATGAGCTGAAGTCGACAAGAAGCGATCCGTCAAAGGAGGGCCTTAATGAATCCCACATCAATGACACGGAACGGAGCTAATGATTTTAGTGGAGGTGCAAACAAACTGTGACATATGATTCAGGGTGACGATCATGAATGGATGAAGGATAATGCATGGCAGTGGATGGGACACGGTTGACACTTTCAGAATGACCCCTCTTGAACATATAACGACACTGATGCGATGGATCGGTAGCATTACCCCAAATGTGGATGGTTTGGTGAGGACCATGGTGATGAGACCGGTGAATGAAACAACCCAACCCGATGTGGTACGGAGGAAAAGTGTCATGTTCAAGAGTGACTTGCTACCATTAAACTTTGATGTTCTCCCAATTTTTCCCCAGTCATTTCTGACCAGTACCTCTTTATTTTTGTCAAGCTTGAGAAGGATAACATATGCTTGTTCTATAACCTACCCTTCGGGTAAGCCTATCACTATGATTTAACAAGCTTAGCGATAGGGAAACTCGTTCTCGTCTAAAGACAAGTTTGTCGCTATTTAATCATTTTAACGAGTCTAACGACAAAGAAAACTCGGTCCTTTTCATTTTTAGAGAGTCTGAAAAGGTACAGAAAGTTAACTCCATAATTCCTTTTTCGTCAGCTAATCCCTTAAGTCCGAAAAAGTATAAAACAATACAAAAGGGATGGCTGTTCGGTACTTTTAACGAGCCGAACAAGACAAGCGCTCGATCTTTTTGTGTAATAATCCCTCAGGTCCAAAAAGATTAAAGTCTAAATGAGGGATAGCGTTCCGGTCGTTTAACGAGCTGGAAGGCCAAAACTCGGCAAACTTTTCATATTTTACGAGTCAGTGAAAAGAGCTCAAAGAAGACTCGTCTTTTGAGGAACGAGTGATAAACAGGGATAGCAGCAGATTCCAGGTACAAATTGGAATTTTCCAATCACGGTAGTGTCACAGGGATGGCTAGGTGAAATCACTCTTTGCAGCTGTTCCTCAAAATGGGTAAACACACATATGGGGGTGAACGACCGGCCAAATGAAATGGAGGTGATGGATGAAAACACGACCAAGGCTTTTAAGGCTGATAAATTTACGATCGCAATGGTTATTTACCGAGATAGGTTCATTTTTTAAATGAGCTTGAACTCTGGAGGAAACTTTTGCTCACACTTTTCTATTTTTTAACGAGCATAAATTCCGTGGTAAAACTGCTCGATAATGCTAATCATGCCCCCAGCATAACAATGCAATCGAGGTGCATGTCCCCCAAGCTTCATTGCATTCAACTTTGTTGATTGGAATGAAGGTTTACCATTGAGATCTGGAAAGGGGATTGTTTCATTTTTTAATGAGGTTGACATAGTAAAAGAACTATCCTCATAACTCCTTGTTTCATTTTTTAACGAGGTTGATGCGAGATAAGAACTGTCCTCGGAGCCGACAAAATATTTAGGAATCTTCCGAATCCAACTAGAAGATTGGATTAGATTTCAGTTTGTAGGTTTCCACCGTGGCCACTCCCGCCAGATTACTTGGAGGCGGTAGGGCGAAAGTACCCATTAAGGCAGGGTCTTTTAGAAGACCTACTCCGATATTTTGAAACGAATGGTCGCTTCCATGGATCAGAGGAACGCTTCCTGTAACTTGTGAACCATTAGGGAGGAAATTTTGTTGGTCAATGATCGTAATCCCTCCTTGAAAGGGGAATGCGATTTTCCTAAAATAGGTCGACACAACAGCTTCCATGGCATAAATCCATGGTCTTCCCAGTAGGATGTTATAGTCAAGATTTCCATCGATGACTTCAACATCTATTTCTACTGTTTTGCCCCCTAGTTCAACTTTCAAGTTACTAAGGATACCATAAGGGGTATATGTCCTTCCGTCGAACGCTTTTAATGTTGTCGATGATCGCGACAAGGTTGGAGATCCTAAAGTTTTCCAGCAACTCATCGACATAATACATGTCGATGCCCCCTCATCAATAATTGTTCGGTGAACAGTTTTGTTGAGGGCTTTCACTTGGACGAGGAAAGCTAGTTGAGCTGGTAACTGAGGATCATATCCTTTGTGATCAAAGGATACAAGATTGGAATCTTTAGGATCCACCCCACCAATTGCTGATAACAATGCCTGCTTTTGGGATGGGCAATTTTGTAGTACTTCAAGAGTCGACATAGCAGACGGCGATTGCGCCAAATCTTCCACTATATTATAATGCTGTGCCGCTTTGGCACGAGGATTAAATGTCGACTTGTGTACTATTCCCTTTGGCGGTTTTATTGTTAATTCATGTGTGATGGGGGGTACAACTTCTGCCGAAGTTGTTGTCGAACTGCTAGGTTGATCTTTACCTTTATCGTTCGACACCTGTGGATTCCCGTAATCTTTGTTCCTTGTCGAAATCAAAGCATCATTCTGTTGCTTCGATATCGATAACATAAGCACTTGCGACGGTGAAGCATTTCCACTATCAACCAGATTTTTTCCTCGATCGGGAAACGGATCAGTTAACACAGCTGGAGTTTGCGAACTCTTTAAGAATCTTTTTAGATCAGCTTTGTATGGACATTCTCTCGTCCAGTGATCCTCATCACATATCTGACACCCATAAGGTGGTTTCCTATCTCGAGGAGGGATTGAAAAAGTTTTTCGAGGAGATGACTGTCCTTGTTTCTTCTTCTTCCCTTTGTTTTGATTCTTCTTGCTTCCTGGTTGATTGGAGTTTTTGCCTTTATCCGTAGATACAGCATTTACCTCCGAAGCAAGAATCTCTTGATTTGCTTTTTGATTCGAAGTCTTACAGGCTTTCTTATCTGAATCCCTTGTCGACTTAGCGTTTGCAGTTCCAATCACGCCATCACCGGCATGAGAGTCACTATTCGATCCGGGAGGAGGAGGGATTGAAAATTCCGGTCTGGGGGCGTCAGGTATCTTATCATAGAGCGTGCCCGACTGAGTATATACTAAGTCCAAATATTGAGCACGAGCAATAACTTGCTCCTCTGTTACGACGCCTCCCTTGGCCACATCTTCTGTTATAGCTGGCAGAAGCGACTTTATAAACCACTCAGCTAATAGCTGATCTGGAACATAGGTTTTTACCATTCTGCACCGACGGCGCCACTCATGTATATGATCTGATATATGTGTGGCCGTTGTCTGCTTAAAATTGGTCAAGATCTCTGTTCCAGTTTCGTACCTTATAGGTAACTGAAAGTGTGTTAAGAAAGTCGTGGCTAGGGAACTAAAATCGTCGAACGAGGCTCTAGGTAATTCAATATACCATTTGGCCGCCGGACCAGTCAATGTCCTCTGGAAAAGACGAAGCCTTATTGAATCATCATTCAAGGTATTCGATGAACACCACAGATGGAATGTCATCACATGATTCGACGGGTCTTCACCAGGATTTCCATTGAATTTAGGAATGTCCGAAGGAAGTTTGTGAGGAATCGCTGGCCACCAATGGGCATAGGCGATTGGATCGTTCATTAATCGATGTAAATCTGGTAATTCTAGGGTCGCCACGAATGGCAACTGCTGATTCAGGTTTGGCGAGGCGTGCCCAGGGTACGATGGAATCGCCTGAGCAGTAGGTCTTTGCATACCAGCATAATGCAACTGATGTTGATATGACTGATACGGCTGGTGGGCTTGGCCACTGTAAAGTGGTTGATTTAACCCGTTCTGAATATAGGGTTGCCCACTATTCGCAAAGATCTGTTGTTCAGATCCCTGGTACACCTGTTGAAACTGAGGTTGTTGGTATTGCACCATCCATGGTTGTGAAGCCATGTTTTGCTGTGCGACACTAACCGACGGACCAAGATGCGGGGTTATGGTTCCCATTTGTATCTGTGTCGTCCCGGAAGTTGGCGATTGTGGTTGTGTTGCAGGGTCAATGGGCTGTTGCATTACAACTTGAGGTTGACATCCAACAGACATCGATTGAACTTGCGACACGGTTACAATTGTTGGCGTCGTCGGGATACTAGACATAGGTACACATTGTTGCATGGAATATACAACTCTTGGTTGTTGGGGTAACATAGGTACCCAACCACTCGTCGTTACTTCAGTCAAACCTGAATGTTGTTGAAAACTGCCGTATGGGTATCCCCCCGGAAGGGGAAGTGAAAGGGCATATTGCCCCCCATACGGTAACAATCTGGAGCTCAAGGGTATAGATGGCCTTTGAGGACTGGATGGCCCAAACTGATTCCCAAAGGGATCAATTTGTCTAGTTTCAACATAAGAATTACCGGGTATTATACCGGAAGAACAAACTGGAACAGACCAAGTTGTCATAATAGTCCCTGGGTGGACTCCTTCTAGCTGATGAGAGCTAGTCGGGACGGCTGGTATGCCGGCAAACATCGTTGGAGTGACAGCAGGAGCTTCTGCTATCGCTGTGTCATTTGGCACAGTCCTAGATGTCGATGGTTGTTCAGACATTTTAAGTCTATCCAATAAACTTCCTAACGATTCTTCAGGAACTTCCGGTGGCGATAGAAAAACTTCTGATGCAGAAGGAAAAAGAGGGGTACCTACTCCAAAATGAATTGGACTATTTGCTTGCTGGTCCTCTACGATTTCCTCTATTGCAATCAGACCAGGAGGAAGAGGAAGACCGTCAGGTCCGTAAAATATTTCTGGTGCCGAAGAAGGGGTTGCTTCGACAGCGACAGTTGTTTGAACAACAAGACTCTGTGGACCGGTTTCAGATGGAACTGGTTCAGTTATGCAAGTACTTGTATTCAGACTAGGATCAGTACAACTGTCCTTCTGTTGCTGTTGAACTTCTTCAATAGAGGCAGGGATTCCAGAAATATCAGGAGTGACCAGAATCTCAGATGTTGTTGGAACTTCCGTTCTAACTTTAAAAGGAGATTTTGACCTGGTCCAGCGAGTTCGCTTCGTCCGTACTACTCTCGGTGTTGGCATTATGATTCAAGTGTTGTCCTTGATGGCAACTCACTCAGTGGATGGTACAGGTGCTCAGAGGTTAGTACAGGTGATGGCAACTTAATCAGAAGACAGATCTCAGTACAGCATGCCAAGGAAGCTCATACACGCTGTTTCGTTAAGCCCAAGTCGCGTGTACACGCCAGTTCGATTCAGAAAAAGCGCGTGTATGTGGAAAGGTTCCTTTGGTTCATGGTGGTTAGTCCTTGGAAGTTGTGCCTATGATTTCGGACCATTATGTCTCGATGGGCGTGTCGATCCCTAGTTTTAAAGTTGATGGTATTGTGTTACTATGGTTTTGGCTCTTGGTATTGAGAAAGGCCTAAGGCTATATAAGGAGAAGAAGATCATTAGGCAAGATCATCTTTTGACAAGGCATGAATATCTAAGAGAGAAAGAGATCTGATATGCAGATTCTGAGTTGCATGATCTAAGCCAAGGAGAGATCACATCGGTTAATGGAAGACTAGATCTAAGGATAGATCGGGATCTAATGGTTTGAAATGCACTATCATGATATGGTTGATTATGCGTATTTCTAGATCTGCATATTGTCGCAATGTTACGTTCTGAGTCTAACTAATGTCTGGTACAGCTGCAAATTGAGAAAGTTTATTTTTAGATCTGTACGCAGGTTGGCTTCGGTAAAAGAGCGTGTATACGCGGGTTCTGCTCATTAAAGTAGCGTATATCTTTTGAAGCTTGATTTGGGTTTACAGTGGGGTCTGACTGTTATTGCAGAGTTCTGTAGTCTGCTCTGTGTTCTGGTAACTGGTGATTGATAGGGTTCAGTGGTTCAGTGATTCAAAGTTTGGTTGTTTTATGCTTCAATGATCTGTTGTGGAAATTGAATGAATTGTGGTCTTCAGATTGTAATGTTGTGCTTCAGGAATATCCAAGTCTGAAAATGTATGAAAAGTGATACCTGGAAGAAGGAAGATTGTAGGTCAGCACCTACGTACTAGTATCTTGGCTAGTACAAGAGCAAAGGGGGTTGGAGCTCCCTTCCAAGGAAGTTTGGAGAACGAGAGAAGGTTGAAGCCTTCTGCAGGTTGTAGCCTGCGTACTGGTATAAGGCTGCACCAGTACAAAAGATTGTAAACTGAAGTTTCATATTAAGAAAGATAGAGACAACTTGCAGCAGGTGGTTTTCACCCACATTGGGTTTCCACCTTATATCTTGGTGTTCATGTGTGTGGCTTTTTATCTGTTCTGTTATACTGCACATGTTTACTGTTAATATGATGAATAATGTCCTGATGCACTTAATTGATGAATAAGCTAACTAAATTGTGAGTTTTCTGCTTATATGCTATTTTACTTCGTCACAGTAGCATGTACACGCTGGTTCACTTAACTGAAGTAGCGTATATGTTTCTGGGCATTTGAAAAGTTTGATTAATCTGATAATACTGATTCACCCCCCCTCTCAGTATTATTTCCAACAATTGGTATCAGAGCAGGTCCTTCAGAGAAGCTTGATCGCTTGAAGGAAGATCATTCACCATGAGCAACTACGAGAAAGAAGCATCAATCAGGCCACCGGTTTTTGATGGAACAAATTTCAATTATTGGAAGGTAAGAGTTACTGCATATCTTCAATCTCTTGGTACAGAAGTTTGGGACATTGTAGAAACAGGCTATGCTTTTCCTTCAGCTACTCCTACAGATCCAGCTGAGAAAAAGGCATATGAAACAAATGCAAAAGCAGTCAGTACTCTATTAGGAAGTATATCTCAAACAGAATTCATGAAGGTCATGCACTTCAAATCAGCAAAAGAAATATGGGACAAAATGATCACTAGCTATGAAGGAGATGAACAGGTAAAGCAAGCTAAACTTCAAACACTCAGGATTCAATATGAGACTCTCAAGATGTATAATGATGAAAGTGTGGCTAATTATTTTCTTCGGGTAGATGAGATTGTTAATTGTATGAAAAATTTGGGTGAAGAAATAAGAGAAACTATAGTAGTTCAAAAGATTCTAAGATCTTTATCCCCCAAGTTTGAATCTAAAGTATCTGCAATAGAAGAAAAAGAAAATCTCCGTGTTCTCACTATGTCTCAGCTACATGGAATTCTAACCGCTTATGAAATGAGAAAGGGAGGTCCATCTGACAGAAGGGAAGCTGCTTTTAAAGCATCAGGAAAAGAAGATTACTATGAAGCAAGCCATGTTCCAGAAGAAGAGGAAGAGGAATCAAATTTTGTCAGAAATCTTCAAAGGGGTTCTGGAAGGTTCAGAGGTAAGCTACCTTTCAAATGCTTTGCTTGTGGAAAGTAGGTCATTATGCTGCAAAATGTCCTTATAAGGATAAAGGAAAAGAACCTGCTAGATGGAACAAGAAACAAAGTGCAAATAGGAAAAGCTACTACACCCATGAAGATAGTGATGGCTTATCAAACAGTGATGAAGATGAACAAGGTAATAAATATAAGTTGTTAATGGCATTTGAAGATGATGATTATGAGGATGCTATAGATGTGGATAATCTCTATAATGAAATCACTAGACTCAAGAGAGGCATAGAAGAAAAGAATGTGATCATTGATACTTTGCAATTTCAAATTGATGAAAAGGAAAAACATCTTGAAAAACTAGAAGGTGAAATTGTTGGTCTCAGAAAAGAAATTGAGAAAACAAAAGCTATTAATCTTAAATTTGTCAAAGGATCTGAAACTTTGGATGAGATTATCAGTGTGCAGCGGTCTCCTCTAAACAAGACAGGTTTGGGCTATAATGGAGAAACCTCTCAAGCATCCACCTCAAAAAGTTATCTTGATGCAGCAAGAGGAAATGAGCGGAAGAACAATGAAGATAATCAGGTAAAGCAGGGACGAGTTACAAACAGAAACTATCAGGGACAATCCTCCTTAAGGATGAACAAAAGCTACAACCAACCACAGGTAAAATCTTCTCAGTTTGGCTCAAGAATAGATGAAAATAGAAATTACAATCAGTTGGCTGGTAGATTCAATAACCGCAGAAGCTTCTTCAATGGACAATGCTTTTCTTGCCACAACTTTGGTCACAGGGCAGCTCAATGTGTTGCATATAAAACAATCATGACTAGGGAAGCTCAAAAACAAAGAAGTATGACAGGGATTACAAAAAGGACCTATAACAACTTTTCGGTGCTTGAAAATGAAGTTGAATGTTCTATTTGCAATAATTTTGGTCATAAAGACTCTGAATGCAGGAGCAGGTTTCAGGAGAAAAAGGAACAAGCCACAAGCACCAAAACATGGAGAATAAAGGAACCTCAAACAGAAAGATGTGGGATAGCATTTTATGCAGAAGGACAGGAAAATCTATGGTACATTGACAGTGGATGTTCGAAACATATGACAGGTGATAAAGAAAAACTTGAATCTTATTCTACTTTAGAAAAGGGAAAGAAAGTTTCTTTTGGAAATGATACTCCTGCAACTATAAAAGGAAAAGGTATTGCTCCTTTGAAAGAAAAGGTCAAGGCTGGAAATGTTTTGTATGTTGATGGATTGAAGCATAATCTTCTAAGTGTCAGCCAGATGTGTGATCAAAAAACAGAGGTTATTTTCAGATCGAATGGATGTCTTGTTCGTGATCTTGATACAGGTAAAACAGTTCTCAAAGGCAAAAGAACTCCAAATAATCTGTACATATTTGAAGAAGGACAACAACAATGCTATCTTAGCAAGGATGAAGAGCACTGGTTATGGCATCGAAGGTTGGGACATCTAAGCTTCTCACAAATAAGGAAAGCATGCAAATATCAGGCAGTTCGCGATCTTCCAGATATCAAAATTCCAGACAACACCATATGCAAATCTTGTCAGTTTGGAAAGCAGACCAGAACTAACTTTCCAGAGAAGGAAGGATCAGCTAGCTTGCCTCTTGAGCTAGTCCATACAGATGTATGTGGTCCATTTAGGAAAAGGACACCTCGAGGGAAGAATATCTGATATTATTCATTGATGATTTCTCAAGGTTTGTTTGGTTAGGGCTTATGAAGCACAAAGATGAAGCATTCGAAAAATTCAAATCCTTCAAAGCATTGGCTGAAAATGAATCAGGACACAAAATCAAGTGCCTCAGATCTGACAGAGGTGGGGAGTTCACATCAAATGAATTTTTTGATTTCTGCGATGAACATGGGATAAGAAGAGAATTCTCTACAGCTAGAACTCCTCAGCAAAATGGGGTTGTGGAAAGAATGAACAGAACTATCCAACAAATGGCTCGTGCTATGCTCGATGAATCAGGTACTCCTGCAACCTTCTGGGGAGAAGCCGCACATGCTGCTGTTATCATTCTTAACAAAACAAATGTCCGAGTAAACAGCACTCAAACACCTCATGAGCTTTGGAGTGGTAAAACTCCTTCCGTGAAGCATTTCAAAATCTTTGGGAGCAAATGTTATATTAAGAATACTGATGAGCAACTTGGCAAACTTGAACCTAGAGCAGATGAGGGCATTCTTCTTGGTTATTCTCCACATAGCAAAGCATACAAGTGCTACAATAAAAGACTTGGCAGAATTGTTGACAGTATTGATATAGTGGTTGATGAGAAGGGATATATTCCTAGGCAAGTTCATCATGAAGAAGATGAAGGTTACTCTCAAAGGCGAAATGATGAAGAAGAAGAACCTCAAGAAGAAGAAGAATCTCAAGAAGAACCAGAGGAGCAGACAAGAATAGAAGAGAAGACTCCATCCAGATATGTCCAAAAGAATCATCCAGAAACTCAGATTGTGGGGCAGAAAGAAGCAGGAGTACAAACAAGAAGGACACTTGCAGAAGCTTCAAGCTACTTGGCTCTACTCTCCTCCATTGAACCACAAAATGTGAAAGAAGCATGCAAAGATGAATGTTGGGTCAAAGCAATGGATGAAGAACTTGAGCAAATCGAAAGGAACAACACTTGGGAATTAGTTCCTAGACCAAAAGATAAGAATGTAATAGGAACAAAATGGGTCTTCAAGAATAAGTTAAATGAAAATGGAGAAGTAATTAGAAACAAGGCCAGACTTGTTTGTAAAGGGTATGCACAGCAAGAAGGAATAGATTTTGAAGAGACCTTTGCTCCTGTGGCAAGACTAGAGGCCATCCGAATGTTCCTTGCTCTCTCAAGCTTTCAAAACTTCAAGGTATTTCAAATGGACGTGAAATCAGCCTTCCTGAATGGAGACTTAGAAGAAGAAGTATATATTGAGCAGCCAGATGGGTTCATTCTTGGGAATGATCCAAACCTTGTATGCAGATTGAAAAAGGCTCTCTATGGGCTCAAACAAGCTCCAAGGGCTTGGTACTATCGGTTGGACAAATATCTTCACCAACAAGGCTTTTCAAAAGGATCAGCAGATAGCAATCTCTATATAAAAGTTGAAAATAACAAATTGCTAATTCTTGTTGTTTATGTAGATGATATTATTTTTGGCAGCAATGAAGAGACTATGAGTCAAAACTTTGCCTTGGTTATGCAGAAAGAATTCGAAATGTCACTTCTTGGAGAATTGACATATTTTCTTGGATTGCAAATCCAACAAAATGAAGGAGGTATCTTCTTGTCTCAAACCAAATACCTCAAGCAGATCTTGAAGAAGTATGGCATGGAAGAGTCAAAACCAGTATGTACACCCATGGTTACAGGATGCAGCCTCAGTGCAAATGATGAATCAGCAGCAGTCCACCAACCCACTTATAGATCCATGATTGGGAGTTTGCTTTATTTGACAGGTACTCGACCAGATATTACACATGCAGTAGGAATGGTTGGAAGATTTCAAGCCAACCCAAAGGAAACTCATCTTCAGGCAGTCAAAAGAATCTTCAAATATCTTCAAGGGACCCAAAACTATGGCTTATGGTATCCTAGAAATACAGATCTCACTCTTCATGCTTACACAGATGCAGATTGGGCTGGAAGTGTGGATGATAGGAAAAGCACAAGTGGAGGTGCTTTCTTCATGGGTTCCAGATTAGTATCTTGGTTCAGCAAGAAACAAAGTTCGATTGCCTTATCTACAGCTGAAGCAGAATATGTGGCTGCAGCATCTTGTTGCACACAACTTCTTTGGATGATGCAGACCTTGCAGGACTTTCAAATCACTTGCACTCCACCTGTCTCTATCTTATGTGATAATACAAGTGCAATCAGCATTTCAAAGAATCCAGTCATGCACTCAAAGACCAAGCACATACCAATCAAGTACCATTTTCTTCGGGAACAAGTGCTTGAGCAGAAGGTCAAGTTGGAGTATGTTCCTTCTAAGGAGCAAGTTGCTGATATTCTCACAAAACCACTGCCCAGGGAAACTTTTGAATATCTCAGACAAAAGCTGGGAGTAGTTAATGCTTCATCCTGTTGTTGAAATTTGTTTGTTCTACAGAAAAGTTGGTATACGCAGGTTACGGAAGGAATATGAGCGTATACACGCGGATTCATGGTGGGTAAGTCGCGTGTATGCTGGACGCTTGTTGCAGAAAGAATATCCGCGTACATACGCTGTTTTATACAGGATAAAACGCGTATATGAAGTTCTGAACAGCAAGGGAAAACTCTGAAGTTCTGAACAGCAATAGGAATGTCAGAATTATTCAGGCACAGTTTCAGGGAGTGCAACAGGCACAGGTTCAGGGGGAGCAGCTCAAAAGTCTCATAAAGCATTGTTGGCATTCAGATGTTTTTGGTTGTTGGTTTCAGGAGAAGGAGCTCAGAAAGAAATTCTAGTTGCTGATCTAACAAGATGTTTATCAGATGCTGCTGATGTCTTTCCTAAGTCTTGGTCTAGATCTGTTGTCTCTATGTCATGTATCTCTCTTGTCTCTTTTATGGTGTCAAGGTCATGTAACGGCCGTTGTTGATTTCCCCACTATGCCTGGGATGAATGCTGTAATATAATTGGTTGTTTCTGATATGTTATGGTTGTATGTATTGAGTCCTTTGGTGATAGAAAGGTCCCATATGGTGTATAAGTCTTGGTTCTTGTTGAAGAACATCTTTTGCAGATCTGGCCTACTGTCAGGGGGAGCACGAGTCAGCACAGCCAAGCAGAAGTATCAGCATGTCCTCAGGGGGAGCATAGCCCTTTGCCCTTGATGTCAAAGGGGGAGAGTAACTTGGTGTGGTGGTTGCCATCAAGTTCAAAGGGGGAGATTGTTGGCATTATGATTCAAGTGTTGTCCTTGATGGCAACTCACTCAGTGGATGGTACAGGTGCTCAGAGGTTAGTACAGGTGATGGCAACTTAATCAGAAGACAGATCTCAGTACAGCATGCCAAGGAAGCTCATACACGTTGTTTCGTTAAGCCCAAGTCGCGTGTACACGCCAGTTCGATTCAGAAAAAGCGCGTGTATGTGGAAAGGTTCGTTTGGTTCATGGTGGTTAGTCCTTGGAAGTTGTGCCTATGATTTCGGACCATTATGTCTCGACGGGCGTGTCGATCCCTAGTTTTAAAGTTGATGGTATTGTGTTACTATGGTTTTGGCTCTTGGTATTGAGAAAGGCCTAAGGCTATATAAGGAGAAGAAGATCATTAGGCAAGATCATCTTTTGACAAGGCATGAATATCTAAGAGAGAAAGAGATCTGATATGCAGGTTCTGAGTTGCATGATCTAAGCCAAGGAGAGATCACATCGGTTAATGGAAGACTAGATCTAAGGATAGATCGGGATATAATGGTTTGAAATGCACTATCATGATATGGTTGATTATGCGTATTTCTAGATCTGCATATTGTCGCAATGTTACGTTCTGAGTCTAACTAATGTCTGGTACAGCTGCAAATTGAGAAAGTTTATTTTTAGATCTGTACGCAGGTTGGCTTCGGTAAAAGAGCGTGTATACGCGGGTTCTGCTCATTAAAGTAGCGTATATCTTTTGAAGCTTGATTTGGGTTTACAGTGGGGTCTGACTGTTATTGCAGAGTTCTCTAGTCTGCTCTGTGTTCTGGTAACTGGTGATTGACAGGGTTCAGTGGTTCAGTGATTCAAAGTTTGGTTGTTTTATGCTTCAATGATCTGTTGTGGAAATTGAATGAATTGTGGTCTTCAGATTGTAATGTTGTGCTTCAGGAATATCCAAGTCTGAAAATGTATGAAAAGTGATACCTGGAAGAAGGAAGATTGTAGGTCAGCACCTACGTACTAGTATCTTGGCTAGTACAAGAGCAAAGGGGGTTGGAGCTCCCTTCCAAGGAAGTTTGGAGAACGAGAGAAGGTTGAAGCCTTCTGCAGGTTGTAGCCTGCGTACTGGTATAAGGCTGCACCAGTACAAAAGATTGTAAACTGAAGTTTCATATTAAGAAAGATAGAGACAACTTGCAGCAGGTGGTTTTCACCCACATTGGGTTTCCACCTTATATCTTGGTGTTCATGTGTGTGGCTTTTTATCTGTTCTGTTATACTGCACATGTTTACTGTTAATATGATGAATAATGTCCTGATGCACTTAATTGATGAATAAGCTAACTAAATTGTGAGTTTTCTGCTTATACGCTGTTTTACTTCGTCACAGTAGCGTGTACACGCTGGTTCACTTAACTGAAGTAGCGTATATGTTTCTGGGCATTTGAAAAGTTTGATTAATCTGATAATACTGATTCACCCCCCCCTCTCAGTATTATTTCCAACACTCGGTTCCGGAGACAAAGACGGTTGACTCGCAAGTCTCCCCGAATGACGGAGTTTTAATTGACTTTCCTCCACGGTTGCGGATTACTAGATCAACTAAAATACAAAAAAGGGGAATTATGTTTCCGTATTGAATGAATTTTATTAGACGCTTTTAGACACAACTTTGCTTTTTCATATTTTAAGAGTCGAGAAAAAGCTAAAGATGACTCTAGTCGCCTTCGATGTATTAACGAGCCCGAAGTGACAAATGCTTGGTTGGACCTTTTCAGTTATAGAGTTTGAAAAGGGCCAAAAGAAACTACTCTGGAGATCTAGGCAGAGGGTGTGCCAAACCTTTCGCGAAACCACAGAATACGTTTTACGGTACGGGTGGTCGATCTTCGTGAATGTTGTGTTCACTGCATCGCGATCAGTAGGGCGGTCGACACGGCTTCCTAAGGATAAAGGATAATTGCCTATAGGGGTCTCCCAATATACGCGACGGTACGCGGGAGCTCAAGTCTTTATTAGTGCTATCGTCCCTCAGGAGGAATCACCCACCTTCGTAGAGATCGACAGTCACTACGTTTAACGACGCCGGAACACGTCTCTACCTAGACCTCTATTGTGAGCGTTATGTTACAATGCGTTTTTAGATTCATTCAATATATTTTAAGTTGATCTTGTTTATCAGTTTGTCTTTCAGGATCACCACGAGATGTATTGGTACAAATTCCTAAATGCAGCTAAAATGATAAGCAAGCTTTTACAATCTTTTTAGCTTTGAAAATCCTAACTACTGAGGGGAGAGAAAAACAATATCTTTCCACACAGAGCACAAAGCACAAACTAATGCACTTTCTCCTAGATCAGACACGCAAACTTATCAAAAATGCAAATGCAAGATGCATGTATTTCTTTTCTTTTCCCTTAATGTTGATGTAGACAAAAGGAAATTGTTGTATAATTTTCGAATTCAATTTGAAGCGTAAACAAACAAGTTTCGTCTAAAATGAAAAGACACCTTACAGGTACTTGTTTCGACACTAAAAATATATGAATTCAAACCATAATATGAAAAACAAACAAACTCAAACAGCCATGAACAGTAATAAAACTAGCTCTTAAGATCACAAAGACACTTTTACAGTTCAGGATCTAAGAGGTCACAGCTATACTGGTTCGCTTTTCACAATGGGAAACTGTAACTGAAACAAGAAATACTGAAAAAACATTCACAGTTTCATCACACAACTGAGGCAGAATAATGTCAAGGAGAAGGGTTTACAGCAAATACAATGACCAGCAAGCAATCAGCAAAAAATCAGTGAAAACAGGGCCAAGACACGATGGGAAAACTGAGCAAGACAAAGGCTAACTGGACCAGCGCAGGCTCTGGTCTGTCAGTTTGACTCTCAGCGCCGTTCCCGAAGGGAGTACCTGCACTGTAATGCAGACTGCCTGTGGACAGCCTGCTCTGGGACACGAGAGTTACGTCTACAAAGTTTTCCGGGTCATAAAAAGCTCAAAAATGCACTGTTTTTGCTGAAATAAAAAGCTATAGGTCAAGTACAGGCTAAGGGATGATCAAGAGGATGAAAAGCTATCACAAAGAGTAAAGAGTCTTTTGTAGATAAGCTCTTCAAATCTTGAATTTGCTCAGCAAATGAGCGAGAGTAGCAGTCCCTCTACTTCGCTTTTGATATAGTCAAAAGCTTTTCGATTTGGTACTCTTTTCTTCAAGAAATGAATAGAAAAATACTACAAACACCAACAAGATACTAGGCTTTCCCCAGCGGAGTCGCCAGTTTGTTGTGGGGAAAAGTATCTGACTCGGATGACCCTATCCCTACTCTAAAGGTGACAGTCTTTAGCAACAACTGAAAGTAAAGCTTTGATATTTTCCTTTATGAAAGTACAGAGAGAAGGAAGAAAAGATTAACCAACCTAGTATCTTTCGCTTAGTCGATCCTTATCCTCTCTCTTTGTCTCTTCTTCCCAGCTCCTTGCTCTCTTTGCCGGTCCAGCTACACACGGATCCTGCACAAAACAAGAGAGGAAACTACAAGATACATGTACTCATAACTGATGCATGGATTAGAGTGAATCAAATATACAAGTAAATACAATACATCAATGCAATACAAGTATATAGGAGAACATGCAAAACTTTATTGATAGAAGTAACAGGGTTCTGAGAAGGTTACAACCAATGATGGCTCCAATCCAGCAGCACCTCCCCAGCAGCAAGAACTCTCCTCTTCACCTCTAGTAAAACAATCACCCAATAGCTCTAACTGTAAACCAACAGCACCTCCTTGCTTTACACAAAATTCCAGCCTCCTTAGACCTCATAGAAGAGCTCTATATATAGGAGAGAAGAAGAGAGGATGAGTCAGCTTGAGACTGACATGAAGTTGCCTTGTGTCCTCTCCCTCTTCAGTTAATCTTCAGTTCTTGAGTCCACTTGGAGATCCTTGCTTACACATGGTGATCAAGTACCTCTTACTCATCACAGGGCGAATCTCATGAACCAAGTGTCAGTTTGGAAGCTTCCTGGGCAGTTGACACCTTGCAGAATGACTGTGCCACTTGGCCAATCTCGCCCAGCGCAGGTAGCCTTCGTTAATCTTGACTTCCAGCGCAGGTACAAGGAGGGACAGTTGCATTCCAGCGCAGAAGCTCAGTGGAGCAGCTAACATGATCCAAAATAAGCCTGTTTTGAAGTGTTTTCAGGTGGAGAACTGATTGGAAGTGCTGTTGTTTGATGACCTTGTTCTTTTAGGGGTAAGAACAACATGTTTAGGGACTGAGGATCCCTGTGATTATTGACATTTCATGCTCCATGATGCGAGGCACAAAAATGTCTATAACAACCCGCATTGAATGCCTCATCATTAGTGATCTTAAACTTCAAACCTCGGCCTTTCTGTCTATAAGAGCACCCAAGAACAACACTCAAAACAACCTCTCTTTCACATATTGTACCTACAACAAAACATAACACTTCCGCATTGCTTCTAGGGCTTCTTTCTTGCTATCTTATGGCTCCTTCTTGTAGTTTCTAGGGCCCCTTTGAGCGCTGATTTAGACCTTCCTTGAGTGTGGCTATATGATTCTTCTTGATGGTTGATAAGGGCTTCCCTCTTGCCACAGATGGGGACCTCCTTTGCTGTGTATAGGAGCCTTCCTTTTCCTATGTATCTAGCCTCTCTTAACTGCATATTTATGCCTCTCTTGACTGCATTTTAGGTGTCTCTCTAGATTTTGTCTTAGGCCTCTCCCTTGTTCTGGCTAAGCCTCCTTTTGATTGTAGTTAGGGTTTCCTTTTACTCCTACTAGGGTTTCCTTTTCGACTGTGGCTAGAGCTCCTTCAAGTCTGCGGCTAGGTCTCCCTCCATGACTACAACTAGGGCTGCTTTGTGATTGCAATTAGGGTTCACACTATTTCAGCCTGCTAGCCTCATGTTTCATGGGGACTCCTACACTATAGCACTCATTTCTGCTTCATTTGCATCTGTCTCTACCCACATCCAGCAATCTTGCTACTCTCTCTTCGAGGCTCCCATAGCAAGGTATAATCCTAGAGTCTGGGTACCACAAGGATCTACCCCTCATTTCCTATAGTCCTCTAGACTATAGCTCAATGTCTCCCCACCCCTTATGTAGATTTACATGAGCACTCCCTATAGTCCCTAGAATGCCCTGGGACACTACGACATGAGTACTAGTGCATTAACTATGCTAAAATGTGACGTTATTGTTAAGTTTACCATGAATATCTATTTTACAAAGCAGTATTTCTTAGCTTTGTTTACGGTAGCGGTTTGATAAGAATATTTATACAATCTCTTCACTGAATTTCTTAAAGTATTTACATTTATGATTTTTGACAAAAAGGGGCTAATATTTTACTTTGGCTAAGTAAGGATTCTTTAAATAACCTTCTAGCTTGGTTCCTTTTTGTTCCATCTAATATTGGAAAAGTGTCATGAATGTACATTGAACAATGTAAGAATCTAGTCTTCTCTAGAAACAATCAAGCCAACTCTTTCATTTTGCAAATTGCCTACCAGTTCTGGACATATTCTTTGAAATTCATATGTTGAAGGTGTTGGATTTAGGTAAGTGATATAGAATGCACACCTACAGTTCTATTATTCACCTATTAGACCAGTGCAAATTATAGGCAAACTTGGAAGCGTTTGTCATGACTATTCCAACCATACTCTTATTGGCCTACAATACATATATTCATAACACATACCTACAATACTATTTTTCACCTATTCAGCTAGTTCATATTGTAGGAAAACTGTGAAATTTTGGACTTCATTGTCTCAAGTTCACACATCAACGCTAAAGATGCAACATATTGTTTGCATCCTTAGATATGTTTGAGATTTCAAGCTATCTATTTAAATAAATGCATGTATAAAACTTCTATATTAGCCAAATAACCATCAATATTTTTTTCTAGCATTTTGGGCTGAATTCACAATAGTATGCTAAAAAGTGTCATTTGAATGTTTGGAAATTAGGATATACAAATGTGAGATATATACTATATATCTTTGGGTTATCTACTTTTCCAATCTGAGATTTTTTTGGCTACATGTTAATTGTTTGAGCTTTAAACTTTGAAAAAATTCCTGAATGGACTTGGTAAGGCAATCGTACAATAAATTGTGTTATTTCAAAGATTTGACTTCCATATTTTCACAAAATACGATGTCCTCAATAAATACTTATATGTATAGATACTTATGTTTAGGATTATATATTTGTTGGATCGGTCCCTTTATGTTTTACTATAATCCTGATGCTGACAATATTTAAATGACTTTTTTCATCAATTGTTCATAGAATATGGAAAATATTCCATTGAAAAAATGTCGCAAAAATTACATTTCTCTTGATTTTTTTTTTCTTATTGTTCATGATATGATAATCATGTTTTAGGAAGAAGGTATCGTACAGTCTGTTTCAATTTGTGGGTGTTTTTTTCCTCCCAATTTTTTACAAGGATGTAGATTTCATTTTCATGTCGATGGTTTTTGCATGTATCTTATCTAGCCCCAAATGTTGGTAATGGAACAGATCTTGCGAAGTAGTCGTGGAAACAGGCTATCAGAGGTTAATAGTATAATACCACTTCCACCTGGTATCAGAAAAATTTTAATGGTAAGTGACATAAATAAGAGTTATTTAACGATAGGGTTGAAAGGGAAACCTCATGTCCTAGTTCTAAGTCATTTATTTGCATTTATTAGCTCTACGTCATCTATTTTTGAGCTTTACCAAATCAATTATTTCACTAATCCAATATGCATGGATTTTATTTCTCACCCGATGTTAGTTACTTCACATGGTTGATATAACATTCAATTCTAAACCAATTTTATTTTAAGTCAGATATTTTATTGATTAAAAGGATGTTCATATTTTGATTGGTTTACTTAGGGCTTGATTTAGAAAAGTTTTGTGAATTCCACGTGGATGTTATTTTTTCAAGGTGAGTTCTTTGGACCAATAAGGTCATATGAGTGCTAGAACATAGGTATACAACAATAACTTCTTTGGCCTTTGTTGTGTATCTGTTATTCTTTACATCATTGATGTATGGTTGTTGATTATGTAAAAGAGAGGATGGGAAGGTCTTGCCAATTCTCTTGAGAAAACAAAATAAAATGGAGTGGTAGAATTGTGTTTTAAAGGGTGAGACATAAATCAGTACTTGAAAGGTAGAAATTGAGAATGGTATTCTATCTAATATAGATCTAGAGACACAATAGACCAGGGAAGAAAATGATGGTATTGATGAGTCTTCCCAGAAAATAAGCTCTAATTTTTAGAACACTACCCAAATTTCAGTTATATGCAATGGAAATAGTGACTCTAGCTTTATTTGTATCAATAGCAACTTTTCTCGTTGTCCTATTCATTTCCTATGAATGATTTTGATTTTCAAACTCCAACTACTTTGTTGTTAAATTAATTAAAGGTTTTATGACAAACTTATAGTTTTCAAAGCTCTTTTCTAAATCTATTTTCTTGAGCCAATTCGTCTCTTTACTTTAGGTACTGTAGATTGCTACTGCGCGACATGTACTATGATATAATTGCATGGATAAATAGAGAGAAGCATTGTACAACATAACATTTTTTAAATCTAAAGAAACAGTATCTCCAAATACAAATTTTATTAATTAAGAACAACTTTTAGACTTCATTGTTAAGTTATGATTATATTTCAACAGGGGATTTTGTGTACACTGATATTGTGTTGCCTCTTTGGTTTCTGTTGGGTAACAATGGTTAATAATCAATGTGTTCTTGAGCAACAAACACACATCTTATTCTACTATCAACAGGAAACTCCATGGTTTTCAGGCATGGCAACAAAAACGCAAATGTTAGTGGGATATCCAATGTCTGTGTTGGATGAATTTAATATTAATGATTATTTTGATTCCTTGTCAGATAAATAATGTCATGAGTCAAATTCAAATAAATAGAGGCAAATCAAGAATGAAGGTGAAGCAATTGCTTTCTGTTCAAGTCAATTTCTTTTATTTGTTGGTTGCTATCATGTTTTGAGTGCAGACATGTGAAATTCCAAATTACATGTTGGTTTATGTAAAGGGGATATATATATATATATATGTATATATATATATATATATATATATATATATATATATATGTATATAATTTTTTTATTATAATATGTTGTTCACGGTTTCCGGCGATTTGTGTCACATTTGCACAAAAGTTTAGATATCATTTAGATATCTAAACACAAAAAAAAAAACATTGAGATTTTTTATTTACTCAACCTATAACATATTGCATCTGTCTTCATCAATGTTCTTCTTCCATATGCTATCAACTTATGCCATTTCCTTTGTAATATTTGGTGCATTTTCGAGTTATAGGTCATTTATAGACTATAAATGTCTTCAAAGTTTCACTTCTAATTGAGTATTCAACTGAACATATTGATTCTCTTATACATAATTATTGTTCCCTCCACCCCCTTTTCATAACTTCCATAACAATTAGGTAGGGACCTACACCTTTGATTTTTCTTTGCTTGTTTAGTAAAATATTCTCGAGACTTTAATTTATTGCAAGTTGTAGAATTTATGATTTATGAAGTTTCAAGGTTGAATTTTTAAAAGTCTAATTCTTTTTAGGGTGCTAGCTCAATATAAGAACACCTTCTTTACAAGCAGGAGGTTGGTGGCTCGATTCCATCATGCCCTGACATCCATATGGAATGAGCTTTTGACCATCACCAATGAGCTTTGGTGACATTTTTCGACCCTCAGCAAAATATCGAATGGTGACGGTCAACGAACGCCACCATATATATGCATCAATAGTGACGAATCTCAAAGGCCTGTAACCATAAATCATTGTTTTTGATATGAAATGTTGAGGGTCGATGTTCGTCATTATAATCATTATTCATGATGGACCTTGCATGTCGCCACAACAACTATACTTCTAGTAATGCGTCTTTTGGTGATGGTCAATGAACCTCACCATATATATGCACCAATAGTGACGGCCATAAAAGATACATCACAATAAATCGTTGTTGTTCGTATGAAATGGTGATAGTCACTATCCGTCATTATAATCAATATTTGTGATAGACCTTTAATGTCACCATAACACCTATACTCTTGGTGATGCCACCTTTGGTGACGTTCAGTTTTTGGTGATGGAGGCTATGGTCCATCACCATTGCTCATATGAAATGGTGACAGATGTTATCTGTCATTATAAATCATTATTGGTGACGAAATTTGAATGTCACTACAACACCTATACTTTTGGCGACCCCACCTTTGGTGACGTTCATTTTTTGGTGACGGAGGCTATGGTCCATCACAATTGCTCATATGAAATAGTGACGGTCGCTATCCATCATTATAAATGTTTATTGGTGACAAACTTTGAATTTCACTACAACACCTATACTTTTGGCAAGGCCACTTTTGGTGACGTTCAGTTTTTGGTGACGAAGGATCTTTTGGCCGGCACCAATGAGTTTATGGTGACATTTTTCCCCTCACCAATGTCCTTTCTTCTTCAAGTGACATGAGTATGATATTAATTTCAAGGCTTGACTGGTTATTTATTAGCTACGGGGAAAATATACTCTTTGGTGGGAAGATGCCACAAGTGTAGACATAATGGAGGAGAAGACAATTTCTTGGGAGGAATTTCAGAAATAGTTTAAGCCTTGATAGCAGAGTGAGTGATATTACGATGATCATGCCAAGGAGTTCCATGATTTAAGGTTGGGAAAAATAACTATGGATGCCATTATAGGAAAATTTACAAACTTATTATGGTATGTTCCCTAAATTAATGAAGAGAAAGAAAAGCTACACTGATTTTTGAACTGTTTACCAAACCCTTACAAAGAAAGGATTGAGTTCGACAATCCAAATTCAATTGATGATGCAATAAGAAAAGCCATATTTTTCTACTAGGAGTTCAAGAATAGAGGTGAAGGCTTAGAACCATGGCAAGGCAGGGAAAAAACCAATTTTGTAATTAGTACAAAAATGCAGAAACCTCATTATCTTAATAATTTTAGAAAGGATCATAAAAATAGAAAATTAAACAAGGGAAATGTAAATAAGTCTACCCATCCTCATACTGGGTCAAAACCCATGGAACATAATAACAAAAGGAGCTGTGGGGTTAAGGAAAGGGAATCATTGAAGTGTTGGGGGTGTAGTGAACCACACTTATTAAGATATTGTCCACATAATCCATGATCTATTCAGAATATTCAAGAAATATACGAAGCAACAACTGTGAATGATGTTGCTAGGAGTATTCCCAAGATCAAGACAACATTAGAAGATAAACATGATGAGCATCAATCTACCATGATTGAGATTGAAGGTACCTTTTTTAACCAACATGTTTATGTTTTAATTGATGTAGGGGTTAGTTTAAGTTTCATTAGTCCCCAAATTATGTAAAAATGTAACTTTAAATTTGAAAAATTGAATAATGCATGGTTGGTCTAGTTAGCATGTGGTACCAAAAGAAAGGTGACTAGTCAAATAAGGCAATGTTTCATTGACTTAAATGGTTATCCAATGGAAGTAGATTTAAATTTTATTTGTTTAGGATCCCATGATATATTAACAAGAATTTACTAATTAGAGAAACACATAGTTTTTATAAACTATTTAGAGAAAAATATAAGTCATGTGAGTCAAGATTGGTAAAATCCGTTAATTAGAGGAAAACCAAAACTAGTTTCAGTCGAGCCAATTTTTGTTTTACAACTGAAAAGGAATGCATGGAGATGATGCTAGATATACATGGTGAGGGCAAAAATAAATACACTGAAAAAAGAAAAGAAAAAATTATAGACTATGCAAGTCATTAGTGAATTCCAAGATGTTTTCCTAGAGGAAATTTGAGGCTTACCTCCCCAAAGAGACATAGATTTTTCCATCAATTTAGTAACAGGTACCACCTCTATATGTAAAGCTCCTTAGTGAATGAGTATACTAGAGCCACTAAAACTGAAAATCCAATTACAAGAAATATTAGACAAAGGTTACAACAGGAACAATTTCTCACCATGGTGGGCACCTATACTATTTGTCAAGAAAAATGATGGAACATTTAGAATATGCATCGATTATCATAAATTTAATAAGATAATTGTAAAAAATAAATATTCACTTCCTGAATTGATGATCTTTTAGATTAAGTGAGGGGAGCTAAGATATTGTAAAAGACTGATTTATGGACCAGTTATCACCATTTAGAGATAACACATGAAGATATTCATAAGATAACTTTTAGAACAAGATATGGTCACTATGATATGAAAATGGGGCACTAAAGTCTTCTTGTCAAGCTTATAATAACCTCTCCCACTTCCAAAGCTTAAATATTCCCAAGATTTATTGATTAACCAATGCAGAATTAATAATGTGCTTGAACATAGGTGTATGCTTATATTTGTTTTAAAATCATTATGTGTTGTAAGTTCACTTGATTATGCTTGTATAAAACACATATGATATTAAGTAAAGCACCAAATAAGCAACACACATAACAACAATATTAATTTGGAGTTCACCCAAAACTCTTGGGCTACGTCTCCTTGAGCTCTAGTGAACTCAACTAGGCTCTCTAGGATTATGGCAGCAATTCTTTTACAAGCTCCACGCTCAACTCCACTGGTTTTCATAGAACACAATGGGCTTAGAACACCATCTTGTCCCTAGCTCTAAAGGTCTCGGCTTTTTGGCTCTGGCTATGGCTCTGGTTGTTGAATTTGGCTTCTCTAAGCTCTTTCTCAGCCTCTGCGTGAATCAATGGTTTTCTCGACCTCCAAGCGACCTTTTGAAACCTTCCAGTGACGTTTACCAACTTTGTTGCTATTTAATCATGCTCTCTAGCTTGTCGCTCTCTCTCAGCTAATAGCTCTGCTTTAGCTACCCCCACCTCTCTACACGTTAGCTTCAACAATCTTCACCCTCCTCATCAATTGAGCTCTCTAACTCATTTGAGGTAATTTTCTATCTCTCCCACTTTCCCAACCATTTCTCTGCATGTTATCATCCCTCTACGGCCCTATGAATTTGTTGCACGTTGTTTGTTCGACTAGCCATTTGGCTCTACAGCTTTGTGGCTTTCAAATGCATCATTGTCTAAAAAAATGCCTGCTTGTAATGTGGGATAGTGATCAAAGACAATCTTATAGCTCTGATACCACTTGTTATAGCTCTGATCCCCCTTGTTATAGATCTGATCTAAAAATATATGAGAATGTTGGCATTATGGCTAAAGTGTTGTCCTTGATGGCAACCCATTCAGGTGATAGATCACAGTACTTCAAGTCAGCAGCAGAGATTGATGATCAGCTATCAAATATTGAAGAAAATAAGGGGTACGCAGGTACACCTTGCATAAGGTGTGTACACGAAGGTCAGTGTTACATAAAGTGCATACATACCCGCAGTTATCCCATTCAGGAGGTGTGTACCCCAAGTGCACACATTTCAAGGCAAAGAAATTCACATGTGGGGTTTTCTTATGTTTTACTCTTGGTATTTAGCCGACGGTATTGTGTTATTATGGTGTTGGCTTGTGGTATTGATCCATGTTTTAAGGAAGAGCTTTCCTATATAAAGCAAAGGAGATCATTTGGCTTGAGCATGTTTTTGGTTGAAGATCTTATGAGGGCTAGATCTGGTCTAGATCTAAAGAAGGCGAATCTACTGATGGACCGAGATCTCTTCGGCGCATGTTCAGATCTGTAGATCTGACTGTCTGGGTTATTTCTGAAGTCTTGAAATCATCTATGCCTGAAGGTACACAGGTACAGTGAGAGAAAAGTGCGTACATACGCAGGAACAAAGCGTTTCAGGTGCACCGGTACGCAGGCACAGAAGGGTTTCAGGTGCGCCGGTACGCTCGCACAGAAGGGTTTCAAGTGCGCCGGTACGCAGGCACAGAACGGTTGCAGGTGCGCCGGTACGCAGGCACATAAGGGTTTCAGGTGCGCCGGTACGCAGGCACAAAAGGGTTGCAGGTGCGGAGGTCCGCAAGCAGTTCAATGGACTCAGAGCGAGGTATGCAGGCTAGCAGTTGAGCAGGGTGCGTACATAAGCAGGCTAGCAGTTGAGCAGGGTGCGTACTGTAAGCAGGGAAGCAGTTGAGCAGGGTGAGTACTGTAAGCAGGCCAGCAGTTGAGCAGGGTGCTTACGTAAGCAGGCGAGCAGTTGAGCAGGGTGCTTACTTCTCTTAAAATCTTTGTTTATCATTGTTGTATTTTGGGTTTGGTCCTATTATTGTTGATCTGGTTACTACAGTTGACTGGGTGATTTTCTTATACCTTATGATGATTTGATGCTTATGGATCCATTTTGAAAATTTATGAAAAGTGGTCCTTGTAAGAAAAGAAGTAGGGGGTTGTAGCTCCCTTCCAGGAGAGACTGGAAAACGAGAGAGAGTTGTAGCTCTCTGCAGGTTGCAGCCAGCGTACTGGTAAAGAACTGCACCAGTACAAAACCATTGTAAAAGGAGTTTCTAATTTCAAAGAAGATAGAGACATATTGCAGCAGGTGGTTTTCACCCACATTGGGTTTCCACCTTACATCTTGTGTTCTTTGGTGTGACTATCTGTTTTCTTTTGTTCATGCTCATTATTTTATGGTACTGACATGCAAAAATAATTCAAAGAACAAATAAAGAATTTTTATTAAAAGAATTAGATAATACTGATTCACCCCCCCTCTCAGTATTATTTCCAACGATTGGTATCAGAGCAGGTCCTTCAGAGAAGCTTGATCGCTTGAAGGTAGATCGTTCATCATGAGCAACTACGAGAGAGAAGCATCAATCAGGCCACCGTTTTTTGATGGGACAAACTTCAATTATTGGAAGGTAAGAGTTACTGCCTATCTTCAATCTCTTGGTACAGAAGTTTGGGACATCGTAGAAACAGGCTACGCTTTTCCTTCAGCTACTCCTATAGATGCAGCCAAGAAAAAGAAGTATGAAACAAATGCGAAAGTAGTCAGTACTCTATTAGGATGTATATCTCAATCAGAATTCATTAAGGTAATGCACTATAAATCCGCAAAAGAGATATGGGACAAAATTGTCACAAGCTATGAAGGAGATGAACAGGTAAAGCGTGCTAAACTTCAAACTCTCAGAATTCAGTATGAGACTCTCAAAATGTATAATGATGAAAGTGTGGCTAACTATTTTCTTCGGGTAGATGAGGTTGTTAACTGTATGAAAAATTTGGGTGCAGAAATTAAAGAGGCTATTGTAGTTGAAAAGGTTCTAAGATCATTGTCCCCCAAGTTTGAATCTAAAGTATCTGCAATAGAAGAAAAGGAAAATCTACGAATTCTTACTATGTCTCAGCTACATGGAATTCTAACTGCTTATGAAATCAGAAAGGGAGGTCCATCAGACAGAAGAGAAGCTGCTTTCAAGGCATCAGGCAAAGGAGATTATTATGAAGCAAGCCACGTCCCAGAAGAAGAGGAAGAAGAATCAAATTTTGTCAGAAATCTTCAAACGGGTTCTGGAAGGTTCAGAGGTAAGTTACCTTTTAAATGCTTTGCTTGTGGAAGAGTAGGTCATTATGCTGCAAAATGTCCTTATAAGGATAAAGGAAAGGAACCTGCTAGATGGAACAAGAAACAGAATGCAAATAAGAAAAGCTACTACACTCATGAAGATAGTGATGGTCTATCAAACAGTGATGAAGATGAACAAGGTAATTAATATAAGTTTTTAATGGCATTTGAAGATGATGATTATATGCATGCTATAGATGTGGATAATCTTTATGATGAAATTACCAGACTCAAGAGATGTATAGAAGAAAAGAACATGATCATTGATACTCTACAATTTCAAATTGATGAAAAGGAAAAACATCTTGAAAAATTAGAAGGTGAAATTGTTGGTCTTAGAAAAGAGATTGAGAAAACAAAAGCTATTAATCTCAAGTTTGTCAAAGGATCTGAAACTTTGGATGAGATTATCAGTGTGCAGCGGTCACCACTAAACAAGACAGGTCTGGGCTATAATGGAGAAACTTCTCAAGCATCCACCTCAAAAAGTTATCTTGATGCAGCAAGAAGAAATGAGCAAAAGCACAATGAAGATCATCAGGTAAAGCAGGGACGAATTACAAACAGAAACTATCAGGGGCAATCCATCTTAAGGGTGAACAAAAGCTACAACCAGCCACAGGTAAAATCTTCTCAATTTGGTTCAAGAATAGATGACAATAGAAATTACAATCAATTGGCTGGTAGATTTGATAACTGCAGAAGTTTCTTCAATGGACAATGCTTTTCTTGCCATAACGTTGGTCACAAAGCAGCTCAATGTGTTGCATATAAAACGATCATGACTAAGGAAAGCATGCAAATATCAGGCAGTTCGCGATCTTCCAGACATCAAAATTCCTGACAACACCATATGCAAATCATGTCAGTTTGGAAAACAAACCAGAACTAACTTTCCAGAGAAAGAAGGATCAGCCCTCTTGAGCTAGTTCATACAGATACATGCGGTCCTTTCAGGAAAAGAACACCTCGAGGAGAAGAATACTTGTTATTATTCATTGACGATTTCTCTAGGTTTGTCTGGTTAGGACTTATGAAGCACAAAGATGAAGCATTTGAAAAATTCAAATCCTTCAAAGCCTTGGTTGAAAATGAATCAGGTCACAAAATTAAGTGCCTCAGATCCGACAGAGGTGGGGAATTTACTTCAAATGAATTTTTCGATTTCTGTGAAGAACATGGGATAAGAAGAGAATTCTCTACAACAAGAACTCCTCAGCAAAATGGAGTTGTGGAAAGAATGAACAGAACAGTCCAACAAATGGCTCGTGCTATGCTTGATGAGTCAGGAACTCCCGCAACTTTCTGGGGTGAAGCTGCACATGCTGCAGTTGTTATTCTCAACAAAACAAATGTCCGGGTGAACAACACTCAAACTCCTCATGAGCTCTGGAGTGGTAGGACTCCTTCAGTAAAGCACTTCAAAATCTTTGGGAGCAAATTCTATATCAAGAATACTGATGAGCAGCTTGGCAAACTTGAACCTAGAGCAGATGAAGAAATTCTTCTTGGTTACTCTCCACATAGCAAAGCATACAAATGCTACAATAAAAGACTTGGCAGAATTGTTGACAGCATTGATGTAGTGGTTGATGAGAAGGGATACATTCCTAGGCAAGTACATCATGAAGACATCGAAGAAGATGAAGGCTACCCCCAACGACAGAATGATGAAGAAGAAGAACCTCAAGAAGAACCTCAAGAAGAACCAGAGGAGCAAACAAGAATAGAAGAAAAGACTCCATCCAGATATGTTCAGAAGAACCATCCAGAATCTCAGATTATGGGGCAGAAAGAAGCAGGTGTACAAACAAGAAGAACAGTTGCAGAAGCTTCAAGCTATTTGGCATTACTCTCCTCTACTGAACCACAAAATGTGAAAGAGGCATGCAAAGATGAATGTTGGGTGAAAGCAATGGATGAAGAACTTGAGCAGATCGAAAAGAACAACACTTGGGAGCTGGTTCCTAGACCAAAAGATAAGAATGTTATCGGGACAAAATGGGTCTTCAAAAACAAATTGAATGAAAATGGAGAAGTAATTAGAAACAAAGCCAGACTTGTTTGTAAAGGGTATGCGCAGCAAGAAAGAATAGACTTTGAAGAAACCTTTGCTCCTGTTGCAAGACTTGAGGCCATCTGAATGTTCCTTGCTCTCTCAAGTTTTCAAAACTTCAAAGTATTTCAAATGGAAGTGAAATCAGCCTTTCTGAATGGAGACTTGGAAAAAGAAGTGTACATTGAACAACCAGATGGGTTCATTCTTGGAAATGATCCAAATCTTGTATGCAGATTGAAAAAGGCTCTCTATGGTCTCAAACAAGCTCCAAGGGCTTGGTACTACCGTTTGGACAAATATCTTCATCAACAAGGCTTTTCAAAAGGATCGGCAGATAGCAATCTTTATATAAAAGTTGAAAATGACAAATTGCTAATACTTGTTGTGTATGTAGATGACATTATTTTTGGGAGCAATGAAGAAGCTATGAGTCAAAACTTTGCCTTGGTCATCTAGAAAGAATTTGAAATGTCCTTGCTAGGAGAACTGACATATTTCCTTGGTTTGCAAATCCAACAAAAAGAAGGAGGAATATTTTTATCTCAAACCAAGTATCTCAAACAGATTTTGAAGAAATATGGTATGGAAGATGCAAAACTAGTATGTACACCCATGGTCACAGGATGTAGCCTCAGTGAAAATGATGAATCTACAACAGTACATCAACCAACCTACAGATCTATGATTGGAAGTTTACTTTATTTGACAGGTACCCACCCATACATCATGCATGCAGTTGGAATAGTTGGAAGATTTCAGGCAAATCGGAAGGAGACTCATCTTCAGGCAGTGAAGAGAATTTTCAAATATCTTCAAGGGACTCAAAATTATGGCTTATGGTATCCTAGAGATACAGATCTTACACTTCATGCTTATACAGATGCAGATTGGGCCGGAAGCGTGGATGACAGGAAAAGCACAAGTGGTGGTGCGTTCTTTATGGGTTCCAGACTAGTATCTTGGTTCAGCAAGAAGCAGAGTTCGATTGCCTTGTCTACAGCTGAAGCGGAATATGTTGATGCTACATCTTGTTGCATCCAACTCCTTTGGATGATGCAGACTTTGCAGTATTTTCAAATCACTTGTACACCACCAATCCCCATCTTATGTGATAACACAAGTGTAATCAGCATCTCAAAGAATCATGTTATGCATTCAAAAACCAAGCACATACCAATCAAGTATCATTTTCTCCGGGAACAAGTGCTTGAACAGAAGGTCAAGTTGGAGTATGTTCCTTCTAAGGAACAAGTTGCTGATATTCTCACCAAACCATTGCCCAGGGACACTTTTGAATACCTCAGGCAAAAGCTGGGGGTTGTTGATGCATCATCTTATTGCTGAACCTCTTCTGATTGATGGTACCGGTTCAGGGGGAGCATATAATGCATTGTTGGCATTATGGAGGATGTGTAGAAGGAGATCTTGGAAGTAGTTGCAATATGTCTCTATCTCTTTCATGGTGGATTATGGTTCTTCGTTGCAGATCTTGTTCATATTCATGGGGAGCATGTTCTTAGGGGGAGCATAACCCTTTGCCCTTGATGTCAAAGGGGGAGAATGAAGCTGAAGCTTTGAGGTTGCCATCAAGTCCAAAGGGGGAGATTGTTGGCATTATGGCTAAAGTGTTATCCTTGATGGCAACCCATTCGGGTGATAGATCACAGTACTTCAAGTCAGCAGCAGAGATTGATGATCAGCTATCAAATATTGAAGAAAATAAGGTGTACGCAGGTACACCTTGCATAAGGTGTGTACATGCAGGTCAGTGTTACATAAAGTGCGTACATACCCGCAGTTATCTCGTTCAGGAGGTGCGTACCCCCAGTGCACACATTTCAAGGCAAAGAAATTCACATGTGGGGTTTTCTTATGTTTTACTCTTGGTATTTAGCCGACGGTATTGTGTTATTATGGTGTCGGCTCGTGGTATTGATCCATGTTTTAAGGAAGAGCTTTCCTATATAAAGCAAAGGAGATCATTTGGCTTGAGCATGTTTTTGGTTGAAGATCTTATGAGGGCTAGATCTGGTCTAGATCTAAAGAAGGCGAATCTACTGATGGACCGAGATCTCTTCGACGCATGTTTAGATCTGTAGATCTGACTGTCTAGGTTATTTCTGAAATCTTGAAATCATCTATTCCCGAAGGTACGTAGGTACAGTGAGAGAAAAGTGTGTACATACGCAGGAACGAAGCGTTTCAGGTGCGCCGGTACGTAGGGACAGAAGGGTTTCAGGTGCGCCGATACGCAGGCACAGAAGGGTTTCAGGTGCGCCGGTACGCAGGCACAGAACGGTTGCAGGTGTGCCGGTACGCAGACACAGAAGGGTTTCAGGTGTGCCGGTACGCAGGCACAAAAGGGTTGCAGGTGCGGAGGTCCGCAGGCAGTTCAATGGACTCAAAGCGAGGTACACAGGCTAGCAGTTGAGCAGGGTGCGTACATAAGCAGGCTAGCAGTTGAGCAGGGTGCGTACATAAGCAGGCTAGCAGTTGAGCAGGGTGTGTACTGTAAGCAGGCAAGCAGTTGAGCAGGGTGAGTACTGTAAGCAGGCCAGCAGTTGAGCAGGGTGCTTACGTAAGCAGGCGAGCAGTTGAGCAGGGTGCTTACTTCTCTTAAAATCTTTGTTTATCATTGTTGTATTCTGGGTTTGGTCCTATTATTGTTGATCTGGTTACTACAGTTGACTGGGTGATTTTCTTATACTTTATGATCATTTGATGCTTATGGATCTAGTTTGAAAATTTATGAAAAGTAGTCCTTGTGAGAAAAGAAGTAGGGGGTTGTAGCTCCCTTCCAGGAGAGACTGGAAAACGAGAGAGAGTTGTAGCTCTCTGCAGGTTGCAGCCAGCGTACTGGTAAAGGACTGCACCAGTACAAAACCATTGTGAAAGGAGTTTCTAATTTGAAAGAAGATAGAGACATATTGCAGCAGGTGGTTTTCACCCACATTGGGTTTCCACCTTACATCTTGTGTTCTTTGGTGTGACTATCTGTTTTCTTTTGTTCATGCTCATTATTTTATGGTACTGACATGCAAAAATAATTCAAAGAACAAATAAAGAAGATTTATTAAAAGAATTAGATAATACTGATTCACCCCCCCTCTCAGTATTATTTCCAACAGAGAACACAAATAAAACCAAGAAATAACAAGATATGAATATAGATAGAAATGATTCACTTTATTGATCAAAACTCTTAAGGTAGGGAAACACCATACATTCATGCCTTAAGGAAGGAGAACACTCCACAAGCCATAATCATGTTCATATAATATTTCTTGACACCCTCTCAATGTGGAGTCTCTAGCCTCTATATAGGCCTCACACATACAATACCATGGATCATTGCCATGGTTCTCTCAATACCATCTATCTAATACCATGGGCCCATTACATTATTAGTAACAAATTGTGGTCGCTTACATGATACGGGTTAACCACCTTATTTATAACTATGGCCCGTCTCATTATTACATTATTCCCTTGGGTACCTCCCTTTGTAACCCATATTATCCCCCTAGGTATATAACATTCCACCCCCCTTAGCATGTTTTGTCCCCGAAACATGGGAAGAAAACAAATAATAAGATCTACTCAAAAGAATAGTCCATTGCTACTATGCACATGCATCTATCCATCCAAGAGAAAGGTGAACCCTCGATCTCACTGGTGCCTCACTTGCTTGAGATGGAAGTTGAAGGTCGCAACTCTTTTGTGTTGATGTGTAGTAGGTGGATCTTCACTCCTCTCTATTTGTCATGCGGGGGTTTTTGTCCTTGTGGCTAATTGGTTGCAATCTTGTCAGTTGTTGTCTTGTGGGGTGATGTGCGTGACGATATGTTGAAGTTTTAATCCACGGTGTCTTTTTCTTTAATTCACCCCTTACTGGAGCCTGACTGTTATTTGGTGCATGTTGTGGTGCTTGTTGTGGAGTCTTATCTTCCAATATTACTTCAACCACTGAGCCCTCATCTGATGTATCATCACATGTAGCCTTTTTTGCTTCACCCTCTGTTTGTGTTTGATTTTCGATCATCAAAGACTCATCCTTTGATATGTCAGTCCTTGAAACATCTTCTGCTTCAGCCTCCTTGGACACTATTTGTTTATTAATGGAAATATCCTGTAATGCAATTTTCTTCTTTTCATACCAGAGCTTCAGGAATTTCTTGTGCACATTAATATTGATAGTACCCATTGACTCCATCCAAGGGTATCCCAAAACAACATCCATGTTATCCATATCTGAAGTACAAAAATCACCATGCAACACATACTTATCCATAGAAAGCTTCAAATCCTTATAAACTTGAACATCCTCATCTTCAACCTGTATGTTTTCAATGTGTTTGGCTGGAACTTGCAATTTTTTTACCAAATTAACATTGATAAAATTATGCTTGTAGCTAGGATTTATAGAAACAATGATCTTCTCCTTCTTAACAAATCCATGAACCTGCAATAAGGAGACACCAGTAGGAAATAACCCCGCATGTTTCTCATGATCTTGTTTTCTGCCATGAGACCATTTGTCTAAAAGGAATTTTTCAAATTCTTCATCAGGCAAGTTGGAACACTTATTTTGGTCAAGTAATTCCCACCATGTGGCTGCCTCATCTTCAAATTTAGTCACTACCCAAAATTTCCAATGTTCTGGCCATAATCACTTTTGTATTTTTATGTGTTCTTGAATAGTAGGACCATTATATTTTCCTATAAAATATGGAGTCGCCATGAAAAGAATATTTACCTGGCGAAAATTTGAAATTGTCACAGTTTAGTCAATATTCCTTAGAATCCCTATTATGAACTGTTTTCAGAAATGAAACAACCATTTTGCATCTTCCCATGTGATACAAATCCTGATCCAGGAACTGGAATTTCAGATCTGCACAGAAACTCTCTCGCCGTCACCAAAAATTCTAAAAAATGAGCTGATTTTAAATCAGCGATATATCTCCCTCATCCAGAATCCAATTCGACTGATTGTTTTTTTGAAATCAGATTTTTTTTCACAAAGAATCTAGATATGCAATTAGATTCTATAGATCCTTCACCAAGACGTCCATATCCGTGCCACAAACTTGCTGCCTTGAAAAATTGTCTGCAACCCCACTGATTTTTATATCAGCGATATCTCCTCCATTCAGACTCCGATTCAGCCGATTTTATTTTTTCAAAATCAAGTATCTTCTCACCAAGAATCCAGATCTACAATTATATTTTGCATAGTTTTCCCCAAAACGTATAGATCTGATCTAAAAACTCGCTTCCCCTGAAAGTTCCTGCAAAAATTAAAAATATTCTCCACTTTTTACCAAGAAAGTGCTCTGATTCAACGTGTTATATCTCTTATACCACTTGTTATAGCTATGCTCCCACTTGTTATATATCTAATCTGAAAATATATGAGAACACAAATAAGCCCAAGAAATAACAAGATATGAATATAGATAGAAATGATTCACTTTATTGATCAAAACTCTTAAGGTAGGGCAACACCATACATTCATGCCTTAAGGAAGGAGAACACTCCACAAGCCATATGCTTGTTCATACAATATTTCTTGATACCCTCTCAATGTGCAGTCTTTAGCCTCTATATAGGTCTCGCACATACAATACCATGGGTCATTACCATGGTTCCCTCAATACCATCTATCTAATACCATGGGCCCATTACATTGTTACTAACTACTTGTGGTCCCTTACATGATAGGGGTTAACCACCTTATTTATTACTATGGCCCATCCCATTATTATATTATTCCCTTGGGTACCTCCCTTTGTACCCCATATTATCCCCCCTAGGTATATAAAATTCCACCCCCCTTACCATGTTTCGTCCCCGAACCATGGGAAGAATAGAAATAATAATATCTACTCAAAAGAGTAGTCCACTCGTACCATGCACGTGCATCTAGCCATCCGAGAGAAAGGTGAACCCTCGATCTTGCTGGTGCCCCGCTCGCTTGAGATGGAAGTTGACCGTGGCAGCTCTTCTGTGTTGATGTGTAGTAGGTGGATCTTTGCTCCTCTCTATCTATCAAGTGGGGGTTGTTGTCCTTGTGGCTAATTGGTTCCCATCTTGTTGGTTGATGTCTTGCGGGGTGATGTGGATGATGATATATTGAAGTTTTAACCCACTGTGTCTCTTTCTTTAATTCACCCCTTACAAGAGCTTGACTGTTATCGATTGCATGTTGTGGTGCCTGTTGTGGTGTCTTATCTTCCAATATTACGTCAACCACTGAGCCCTCATCTAATGTATCAACACCTATAACCTTTTCTACTTCAGACTCTGTTTGTGTTTGATTGTCGATCATCAAAGACTCATCATGTGATATGTCAGTCCCTGGAACATCTTCTGCTTCAGCCTCCTTGGAATCTACTTGTTTATTTATTGAAATACCCTGTAATGTAATTTCCTTCTTTTTATACCAGAGCTTCAGGAATTCCTTGTGCACATTAATATTGATAGTACCCATTGATTCCATCAAAGGGTATCCCATAACAACATCCATGTTATCCATATATGAAGTATAAGAATCACCATGCAACACATACTTATCCATAGAAAGCTTCAAATCCTTATAAACTTCAACATCCTCATCATCAACCTGTATTTTTTCAATGTGTTTGGCTGGAACTTGCAATTTTTTTGCCAAATTAACATTGATAAAATTATGCTTGCAGCTAGGATTTATAGACACAATGATCTTCTCCTTTTGAATCAATCCATGAACCTGCAATGAGGAGATACCAATACTAAATAACCCCACATGTTTCTCATTATCTTGTTTTCTGGCATGAGACCATCTGTCTAAACAAAATTTTTCAAATTCTTCATCGGACAAGTTGGAACACTTCTTTTGGTTAAGTAATTCCCACCATGTGGTTGCCTCATCTTTAAATTTAGTCACTACCCAAAATTTCCAATGTTCTGGCCATAATGACTTTTGTATTTTTATGTGTTCTTCAATAGTAGGATCATTATCTTTTCCTGTAAAATATGGAGTCGCCATGAGAAAAAAATTCAATTGGAAAAAATTCGAAATTTTCATAGTTTAGTCAATCTTGCTCAAAATCCCTATTATGACCTGTTTTTGGAAATGGAACAACCATTTTGCATCTGCCCATGTGATATAAATCCTGATCCAGGTGCTCGACTTTCAGATCCACATTGCAACTCTCCCGCCATCACCAAAAATTATGAAAAAAGAGCTGATTTTAAATCAGTGATATATCCCTCATTCGGACTCTGATTCAACTAATTGTTTTTGGGAAATCAGGTATTTTTCAACAAAGAATCCAGATATGCAATTAGATTCTATAGATCTTGTACCAATATGTGCAGATCTGCACCTCCAACTCGCTTCCCTGAAAAATTGTGTGCAACCCCACTGATTTTTAGATCAGCGATATCTCCTTCATCTGGACTCCGATTCAGCCAATTTATTTTCGAAATTGGGTATTTTCTCACAAAGAATCTAGATCTACAATTATATTTTGTAGATTTCCCCCCAAAACGTATAGATTTGATTTGCAAACTCGTTGCCCCAGAAAGTTCCTGCAAAAATTTAAAAATCTCTCCACTTTTTCCAAAGAAAGTGCTTTGATTCCACTTGCTATAGCTCTGGTACCATTTGTTATAGCTCTGGTAGCATTTGTTATAGCTCTGATCCCATTTGTTATAGATCTGATCTAACAATATATGAGAACACAAATAAGCCAAATAAATGACAAGATATGAATATAGATAGAAATGATTCACTTTATTGATCAAGACCCTTAAGGTAGGCAACACCATACATTCACGCCTCAAGGAAGGTGAACACTCCACAAGCCATATGCCTATTCATACAATATTTCTTGACAACCTCTCAATGTGGAGTCTCTAGCCTCTGTATATGCCTCATACATATAATACCATGGGTCATTACCATGGTTCCCTCAATACCATCTATCTAATACCATGGGACCATTATATTATTACTAACTACTTGTGGTCCATTACATGATATGGGTTAACGACCTTATTTATTACTATGGCCCATCCCATTATTACATTATTCCCTTGGGTACCTCCCTTTGTACCTCATACTATCCACCCTAGCTATATAACAGAACATTACAGAGCATTTAGGGCCTTCCGTGAGGTGAAAGCCCGAAAATGTAGAAAAATCCAATACACAGATATTTTTTCCGAAAATACATTACAGGGTGCGAAATCCAGACTTCAAACATGATGAAATCACCCCTATAAACCCTTTCAAGTCCACCATTTATTCATATGGCAAGCCCATTATTGATCTACGTGATCTCTGATCCAACAGCTGACAGTCCGTCTCGGGTGGCTTAAGTGCATGAGATTACCTTCTCGAAAAGGAAGTTTTCTCTCTCCTGCGCAATGCCATGTGTTGGCCAGTGTATGGGTTCAGGCGGAGCCCGTTCATTACCACTTAACACCTAAGGCCTGTCAAAAATCTCACTTACCATAGAACTCAAATAACCCAAAGGCACATTTTTAAACCTTTTAGGTCTAGTTTTATTGCTTTAGGTCATTTCCTTTATATTTTTCTTTTTATAGTAGAAAGGCGCTAATACATAGAAAATCTAAAAACCCCAGATGTCAAATTTTATGTAATCAGGCTTATAATCCCCATCGGGTCTGGCCCTTATCAGTTATCACAATCGCAATCACGTTAGCCCTACTATCGGGGATCGTCGATCACCGATTTAATCTGGACCATTGCTCTGATCCTCGATCGGATGGTCCAGATTGCATCGCATATTGCTATCACATCAAACCTTTGTGTCAGGGATTGCCGATCTCTCAACCACTGATTTAATCCCAGCTATTGATCTCATTTCTGATCTGATCGCTAAGATCACACGCCATGTAATGGAAATCGCATGTCGTATAGTCTTGGGTTTCCTTCCCTTATCTCATAGCATCGGTGACATCGATCCGACGATGCCAATATTGGTGATTGCAATGTCGCATCGGCCCAGGGTCCTTTCCTTATATTTTTTTTATATGCTTGCCTCTGACTCGATATGTCAGGGATCAGTAATTGGGAGTCTCTTTGGCTTCCACTTTAAGCCTACCTCTTGGACCATTTTGATGTGATTTTCCTTTATAAATGCCTTTAGCCATTTTTAGAATATTTTGCCTCCTTTTCAAAGGACAAAGGAAAACTTATTTTTGTGATAATTTCTTCATCCAAAGTGCATTTTGGCCCATTCAAATTGTAGTAGATTCAGAATGGAAAGATCTACACAATGGGACTATTTCTAGGAGCATCCTTGGACTTTCATTTTCCTTTGTGAGGAACAGTTAGACTTAGAAGTCTATCCAAAATCCATTTTGGATCATGCCTTCTCACTAAAGGACTTTTGGTCTCCAAAAGACTGATATATTGATCTGAACAGTAAATGAGAGTAACAACACCCTCTTCTTTCAACCTCCATGCAGTTGCCTTGCATAGTGCCTCTGACCACTTCCCTTCCTAGATGTGCTGGTCCTCCTGGGGAGAACTATCTTCCTTCTTCACCTCATGCAAAACTCTTTTTGAGATGGTCACAGAAGGTAGTTTGAACTTTTTTTCCTTGATCATTGATCTAAGGTGGCTCAAACAAATGTGAAGTACATATACTTCACAAATTTTTCATTTATACCTGTTTGAAAAGCTATCAACAACAACTGTTAAGAACAAAAAAAATACAGATAACAACTAGATGGCCTAAACTTCTGCTTCAACAAAAGAAACAGATTTCAAATAGTGTGAGCACCTCCATGTCTTACATCTGCATACAAATGATGGACTAGATAACAAGCGCACAAAACGTGCCTTTAAAACAAATGACCCTTCAAGTCAAGCATGTAGAAAAGATCTTAAGAGTTATTTTTCAAAATATGAAACACTTCATCATTATCTCCATCTTGTAGACCACACAAACTTCTCCCAAGTCAGTATTGCATCGCATGCATGTCAAAGCAATCAACACTGCAAGTTAATTACACATACATGCTCAAATACAAGGAAATCATCAACATCCCTATGTTCATGCACATCATGCCTACGCATGCATTTCATTCTTCAACTTTCACTTAAGCACACTATACTTTCGAAGCTGAAATGAACATAATGTTGCAGCAACAAAGTGAGTCTCCTACTTAACTTTTTCCATTCACCTTCTTGGTAAAATCCTACAACTTGCATTCCATCAACAAAGAAATTAAAATAGATGCATTAATAGACATGCAATCTTAATTGGATAAGAACTCTAACCATTTCTTAACAATCCATTTCAATGGTCTTTCCTTTGTCTACACATTAGCATGAACATGTGAATCATCCTGAGACACATCAATCATGGAATCTTCCTTACCATTTTTTCCATCCTCTCTTTCCACCTTATTCAGCTTTTGTGGGAGCATTGCTAGATTCAAAGTCCAACACCTTTCAGGAAGATTCCCTTGCTTATAGCAGTAAGTGCAACACATGTGCATCCTCTTAAAAGCATGATTTTCCTTGTCCAATGGACCTTTGGCTTATTGCTTCCTTTCTGTCAAAATTTTCCCGTATGTGGCCATTCTCCTCCGACATCTAGAAACATTATGGTCATTCAAACCACAAAAGTAACATGCAATTTGTTTCCCATATCTATGTGGGAATTTATCATGCTTTGTAAAATCAAAAGGAAGATGACTAGAACCAGATTTATACCTTTCTCTTTGACCTCTTTTTCCTTCATGAGGAGGTGAGCTGAATGAAGAAGTAGCTCCCTTTGGAACACCATCAATTTCTTCAAGGTTGTCAGAGTTTCCACAACTCTCTTGTTCAAGTGTATGCTGATATACACCTTCTTTATGCAAGGTATGCTTCACGCCATTGCATTCCCCAAGAGTACAATCTTCACAATCTTCGGGTAAAAGACCTGAAATGAAACTCCTTCTTGGAGCTGTTTCAATAGTCTTCATGGCAAGTTTGGTACTTTCTCCATAAGATTGTCCATAGCCAAGACCAGAATACTTAGGCCTCTCCTAAACTATTATTAGCTCAACAATACCTTGTGCATGCTTACCCAAGCCTTTTCCTTCATAGCCCATCTTGGACATTATCTTGGAACCTATGCCTCTAGTATCTTTTTCAAAAGAACCAATATAAGAATTCTTAGAAGAATTTGAAGACAAAATGGAATTACCACTTCTTCAAGCCGATACTTGACTAAGGCTTCTTTGGAAACAAAGAGTAGTGTCTGCAACTCATGCATCATTTTCAGGTTCATATTTGCAATATGAAGTTTCCTCTCCATTTCCTGCAATTTGTCAGAAAGAAACTGATTCTCTTCCTTCATGGAATTTAACAGCTCTCTAAGTATGTTGCTCTTCCTTCTGTCCTCCTACATTTCTCTTACCTTGTCCATCATGATGAACAAGTCTTGCCTCATGTATCCATCAAAGACTCTTGTGATGAAGGAGGAATTTGAGGACTAACTTGTAGAAGTTGTCATTATACCAATGGAGAAAAGAAATTCAAACAAGATTAAAAAGGATTTATCTAAGCAACCTTTTGCAAAAAACCTCTTGTGCTTCAAGGATTGCCTTGAGGTCCTATGGGATAGAATAATGCCTTCAAGCCTTCTTCCTTCTTGTCCTTCTTGGATTGAGCTATCAATAGCTTTCCCTTTAGCTTTGCAAACTCAAACAATAGTTAGTCTACAAACAAGAATACAATCAACCTTTGGTTGTTTAAACACCTTTCGGAAAAGCAATATTTGCTCTGTCAATCAAGTATTATGATCTGATACCACATGCTCTAGCATAATCAGCTTTGATATCACCTTCTTGAAGGTGTGGTTAATCAATCTCAGGCTCCGATACCACCTAATCCAAAAATATGGCACTAAAGGCTTCTTGTCAAGCTTACAAGAACCTCTCCCACTTCCAAATCTTAAATATTCCCAATATTTATTGATTAACCAATGCATAATTAATAATGTGTTTGAACATAGGTGTATGCTTATATTTGTTTTAAAACCATTATGTGTTGTAAGTTCACTTGATTATGATGGTATAAAATACATACGACAGTTAGTAAAGCAACAAATAAGTAACACACATAACAATAATATTAATTTGGAGTTCAACCAAAACTCTTGGGCTACATCTCCTTGAGCTCTAGTCAACTCGACTAGGCTCTCTAGGATTATGGCAATAGTTCTTTTACAAGCTCCACGCTCAAATCCACTAGTTTACAGAGAACACAATGGGCTTAGAACACCATCTCATCCCTGGCTCTGAAGCTCTCGACTTTCTCGCTTTGGCTCTGGCTCTAGCTCTCGGCTTTAGCATCTCTGAGCTCCTTCTCGGCCTCTGCATGCATCAATGGTTCAGTCGACCTCCAAGTGACCTTTTTCAACCCTCCATGACCTTTAGCAGCTTTGCTCCCTGTTAATCGTGCTCTCTGGATTTTCACTCTCTCTCAGCTAAAACCTCTTCTTTAGCGACCCCGAGCTCTTTGTGCATTAGATTCATCAATCTTTAGCCTCCTTGCCAATTAAGCTCTCTGACTCCTTTTAGGCATTCTTCTAACTCTCAGGCTTCCCTGGTCGTTTCTCTGCATGTTATCATCCCTTTGCGGCCCTGCGCATCCCATGTGCATTGTTTGTTCGACTGGCCATCTGGCTCTGCAGCTCGGTAGCTTTCAAACGCATCATTGACTAAAAAAACGTCCACTTGGAGTGTGGCAAAGTGATCAGGGGCAGTTACAGAGGATTCAGGGCCTTCCTTGAGGCAAAAGCCTGAAAATGGAGGAAAATCCAATACACAGAGATTTTTTTGAGAATACACTATCGGGTGCGAAATCCAGACTTCAAACATTATGAAATCGCCCCTATAAACTCTTTCAAGTCCTCCATTTATGGCTATCACAAGCCCACCATTTATCTGCGTGATCTCCAATCCAACAACTAACAATTGATTTCAGGTGGCTTAAGTGCACGAAGATTACCCACATGAAAAGGTGGTTTTCTCTCTCCTGCGCCATGCCACATGTCAGCCAGTGTATGGGTTTGGGTGGAGCCTGCCAAATACCACGTACCGCCTGAGGCCTGCCCAAAATCCTACTTACCATGGAACTCAAATAACCCAAAGCCACATCTTTAAACCTTTTGGGTCTAGCTTTATCACTTTAGGTCATTTCCTTTGCATTTTGGTTTTTATAGTGGAAAGGCACTAATACACAGAAAATCAAAAAACATGGATTTCAAATTTTATGTAATCGGGCTTATAATCCCCATTGGGTCTGACCGTTATCGCTTATCGCAATCAGAATCAAATTAGCCCTGCTATCAGGGGTCGCTGATTGTCGATCACCAATTTAATCTAGACCATTGATCTGATCACTGATCTCCCGACCGTTGATTTAATCCTGGTCATTGATCTCATTTTTGATCGGATGGCTGAGATCGCACATTGTAGATTGACAATTGCATGTTGCATAGTCTCGAGGTTCCTTCCCTTATCTCATAGCATCATCGACGTTGATCCGTCAACGGTGATATCGGCGATCACAACGTCCCATCGGCCCAGGGTCCTTTCCTTATATTATTTGCATATGCCTGCATCCATCCCGATATGCCAGGGATCGGTAATCGGGGATATCTTCTGCCTCTACTTTAAGTCCACCTCTTGGACCATTCCGATGTGATTTTCCTTTATAAAGGCCTTAAGCCCATTTTTAGAATATTTTGCCTGCTTTTCAAAGGACAAAGGAAAACTTCCTTTTGAGGTAACTTCTACATCCGAAGTCCATTTTGGCCCATTCAAACTGTAGTAGATTTAGAATGAAAATATCTACGCAATGGGATTATTTATAGGAGCATCCTTGGACTTTCTCTTTCCTCTGTGTGGAACACATATACTTAGAAGTCTATCCAAAATCCATTTTTGATCACAATATGAGTTTATAGTGTTTCCCATTGGTCTCACTAATGCGCGAGAAATATTTATGCGTTTAATGAACAATGTACTTCACAAATACTTTGATAGGTTTGTGTTGGTATTCATACATAATACTTTAGTGTACTCTAGAAATGAAGGAGAGCATAAAGAACATCTGACATTAGTGTTACAAACATTAAGATAACGTCAACTATATACTAAACTCAACAAATGTGAGTTTTACAAATACAGAATACAATATTTGGGTCATGTCATTTCCAAGGATGGATTTTCTATTGATCCTAAAATGGTTAGGGCTATTATGAATTCACCCATACCTAAGGATGTGTCAGCAATTTTCTCATTTATGGGGATCACAAGATATTATCAAATATTTATAGAGGGTTTCTCAAAATTGTCGTATCCCATTAGTTCCTTTCAAAAGAAAGGAACAAAATTTGAAAGGACAGTCAAATGTCAAGAAAGCTTTTACAAGTTAAAACAACTTCTGACAGTAACTCATATAATAAAAATTTCATATCCAAAAAAGAAATTTATTGTTTGTACTGATGAATGTTTGGAATTCCTTAGCAGAGTGTTGATGGAGGAGAATGTTGTAGTAGCCTATGAGTCCAGGAAATTAAAGACACATGAGAATAATTATATTGTATATTATTTAGAATTGGATGTAGTGATCGATGCCCTAAGGATGTGGAGTCATTTCCTTTTAGGAAAGAAATTTACTTTAGTGACATATCACATAAGGCTGAAAATATTTTTTAAACCAACCTAATCTAACAGTTAGACAAGAAATGTGACTATCTTTCCTCAGTGACCTTGAATTTGATCTTAAAAACATAAAAGGTAAATAAATTAAAATAGTAAATGCCTTAAGTTAACACACACATGTGTCATTGGGATTACTGGTGAGTAGTATTAGTACATATTTTGTAGACAAGATTAAAAATTAAATTCAACAAGATCATAAACATATGGAATTTCAATAGAAATTAAGAAATTCGAGGATTTGCTAAAAATCATCAAAAACTTCTAACCTACATAGATAGATTGTATATTCCCAATGTGAGATGTTCTAAACAAAGGACACTAGATGAGTACCAAAAGAAACCATATTTAGGCCATTTTAGGTATCAAAAGATGATAACAACATTAAAGAAATAATTGTTTTGGTTAGGCATGAAAAAAGAAGAAGCAAAATACTTAGCAAGATGTCTAGAATGTCAACAAGTATAAGTGGAACACCAACACCCTGCTAGATTGCTAAACCCATTGCGCATTCCTAAGTGGAAATGGGAAGTAATTTCGATTTATTTTATTACAGGACTGCTAAGGACAAAATGACAACATGATTCAAACATCATGGTGGTGCTCACGTTGAGTAAATAAAAACATTTTATATTCTTGTAGTCTACTTATGGAACAACACAGATTGCGAATATTTCCTTGAAGGAATTTTTCAAACTACATGGAGCACCGAAGATGCTAGTGTTAGATAGAGATGCTAAATTTACCTCTAAGTTTTTGAAACATCTGTTTGGTGGCATGGGAACTAAATTAAATTTAAGCACAACATATAATCCTGAAATGGACGGACATATATAAAGGACCAATAAGATCCTAGAGGATATCTTGTAAATGTATGCCATGGATAGACCTACTAAATTGGATGATCTTTTGTATTTAGCATAATACACATATAACACTAGCTATCTAACTTCAATAAAAATGAGTGATTTTGAAGCTTTTTATGGAGACAAATGTCATATACCACTTAGCTGGAGTCAACGAGAGGATAGACAGATATTAGGACCAGATTCTTTGTAGGAAATGGAAAATGTGGTGCAGTAGATTAGGTAGAACATAAAAACTGCACAGGATAGGTAGAAAAGCTATGCAGAGAAGAAAAAGATCCATAGATAATTTAAGATTGGAGACGATGTTTAACTAAGATTTAAACCAAGGAAAATTATACTACGAACCGAGAATTGTGAAAAATTGGCACATAATTTTGTGGGCCTTTTGAAACCTTGGAGAAAGTTGGTCCAATATCGTATCAACTGGCTTTTCCTAGAAATATTAAAGTTCACAATGTATTTCATGTGTCCTTATTAAAGAAATTTATACATGATAACTGTCAAGTTATTGGTTGGAATTTGATACAGGTGGAACCAGAAGGAGATTTCTTGCCAGATCCACTATGCATCATAGATTGGAAAGGGATCTTGCTCAAAAAACGAGTCGTCACTTAGGTTAAAGTATACTGGAGATATTTGACAGCTCAAGAGGATACTTGGGAGTCAAAGGATACAATCAAAGAAACTTAATGTGCATTTTTCAAGAATGAAGTAAAATAATAGTAAAGGTTGATGATGGTGTTAATTTAAAAAGACGGGAAGATTTAATACCCATCTATTTCTTTGTAAATATCTTGTTATTTTTAGATTAAACCATTTATAGTTGTGAATGCTAGAAAGCCACTATAGACTTGAATTAAAGTGAACAATACATTATGATTATGTAATAAATGAATTTTTTAATAGAAAAATTAAAAACTAGTTATGAAAGAAACACTAAAGTAAATAAATTCTTTCCAAGATCCAGAAACTAGTGAGCGTGGATGATATCAAACAATTTTGCCCTTAAATAACATCTAAAAATCCCTACGATTTGATTATGAATATTTAATATGACGGGAGAGAAAATCTATTAGATCACACATTTCAAAAAAATTCTAGAAAAATGGTGGAATAAAGTGCCACAAGAGAGAAATCTGGGCTTCAAGGGAAAAGAAAAGAAAAGAAATAAAGCTTAGGCTAGAGGGTTGGTAGACCCTGAAAGGTGGGATGTTGCTAATGAAAAATATGTTAGGGAAGTGAGGCATAAAATACCTTGTCTCTAATCAAAAGAGATTCTTGATTCTAGTGGCAAGAGATTCTAGCATGGGGGGAACTGGAGTATCTATTACAGGTTGGGAGGTTAATATTTCCCAAGCAAAGTTTCAAGATCATATTCGGTTATATTTTTGGGTGTTTTAAATCTAAAATTATAGTTTGAATTTTGTATTTGTCCACAAATGCAATTGATGGGGATTTTTTTATTGTTTTGGAATCTGATAGGAATAATTAAAGTACACTTAATCTTTAGCTATGAGATTTGTTGCACATATGTTGTAATTACTTGCTGATCTATTATGTTAATATTCGATGTAAATAATTGGGAATGGTATGCCATGACTACTTTTTTCTAAGAGTCATTGATGGGAGCACAAGTTCTTTTTTAGTTTAGTATGCTAACTAAGTTATCATTTAATATATGTGTCTACGTGTGTTCTAGAAAGTCAAACGAGTGGGTATGCGTGCAAGAAATTTGTAAAAAAGGAAGAGAATGGAGAATACTCCTTCTCTTATTTCTTTTGTCTGTGACTATTTATTTTATAAACTCGTTCTAGGATTACTGATGGTAGAGATGTATTTAGACATTTGAAATGTAGATATTGGCATTAGTTACTAAGGAACATAGAGCTAAAACACACTTATGTAGGATATTCAAGCGATCCATATAGAAGATAATTAATAGTTACAATAGTTGTGATATACAAGTATAGTAAACAAACCAAGGATGAGATACTCAGTAGTTACTTGGAGGTGGATTACTAATATGTATAACCTTTAACCAATAACCCTAACCATAGAAATCCTAATAACATCATTAAAGTCATGTCAGGCCAGAGGGTTTCATTTGAATATATATATATATATATATATATATATATATATATATATATATATATATATATATATATATATATATATATATATATATATATATATATATATATATATATATATATATATATATATATATATATATATATAAATATATATATATATATATATATATATTTGTTGATTTCCCATTATAACCATAAAGAGAGGCCATACTATTAGATATAAGAGTGAATAATCTAACTTATATTCTATTTGTTAATATGGTATAATTTAACCATGATAGATACATACATATAAAGGAAACTAAATAGTGCATATTTTATATTATTGGACTGTGTAGGCCACCCTTTTGAAAAAATAAGAGCGTTTTCCAATTAAAATATATATTTTGTTTTCTCTAGTTATCAAGTAAAGGTAAACAAACCCTAAAGCAAGAAGAAATAGATAAGGATTTATTTCATAATAAGTCCCTTAATTAGGTAAAATTTGGTTTAAGAATGAAGCATGTCGGAAAGTGCATGTAATTCGATTGAATAATATGTATAGAAAACCTGGAAACACATGATGGATGAAAATCAAAATTAAATTAAATGTACAACCCAAAGAACAAATATTGAAGGAATAATAATTACATTAACATTTTGTTATGAAAATCCAGAGTTATATAGTTTAACAACTAAATTGAGAACAACCAATTAAGAAATAATTATTCTAACTCACACAAAATCTCCAGTAATGATGAAGCAAGAAATAATAGAATAACTAGGAGTTTCTATTTCATATGAAACGCTTTGTAAAAAGGTACTACATTAACACAAAAGCAATTTATACATACATTCTCTGATAGGATAAAGTAATTAAATCATGGATTGGATCTAGTACTCGGAGGGAAAAAATATCAGTTACAAACATTGAGTCGAGGCTTTATGAACAAAAGTGATATCAATCCTTGAAAACATAACTAAATAAAAAAAAACAAATTCCAAAGTATTCTTAAATTCAATATAGGTAGATACAGGAATACAATCCCTTCTAGGAATTAAACGAGAACAACATTGTCTGGAAAAGACTACCACAAAATCCCGCATGAGGCACCAACCTATGGGGGGCACCATAGAGATCATTAGAAGTTGCACCCGCAAATCATTTACCTTTGAAAGACAAAAGAGTGGGTTTTAGTTATACTTGTAGGTATTAAAGAAGAAGGCAACATGGAATTAAGCTTCATAATATTGAGGAAAATAAACAAAAGAAAAAAAAAACTTAGATAGCGAGAGAAAATAATGTATATGGAGAAATTAGAAATTCTCACCTGTATATGGATGAGGTCGGTTGGCCTACTCCTAGAATCTAGAATATGCAAACTCCTCACTACAAAGAGAAACAAAACAAAATTTTACATATTAATTCTTGTGATTTTGATGTAAGGGAATTTGACTAAGAATATATAAGAGGGAATAATCTTAATTGCCTTGTTGTTAATGGGTTTCAAACCCATGGAGATAAGACCCAAGTGTATACTAGTTTGGTTAGGAAACCTGGGCAACCTATTTAGACTTGAGTTCACCACAACTACTTATTGGGAAGAAAGTCATCCACAGTAAGGAAAACCCATTAGCTGGATGAGCTCAAATCGTAAGACTATATAAGAGAAACATTGGACTAGCTAATAGAAATGATCTGTAAGATAAAAATTGAGCCATAATGCACATAATTAGGGATTTCTCCCCTCTTCAAGATTATAGGTCTAGGGAAAAAATATGACCTTGTGAGGATTGTATGAGAAGTAAACTTGAACCTTTCATCTTCAACCCGGTGGCCAGCTACAGTTCCAAACTGAAACAACCACAACAATAGAAGGAAATAAATCATGGAGGGATAAGGTTTCCAGATGTAGGTCAAAAGAGCTATAAGGAATGATATATAAAAAAAGAACATTATTTAAACAATGACAACTACTGTTCTTGAGCTTACCTTGAACTTTTGGTATTAGCATTTGGCAAGACTCAATGCAGACGGGTGTTGTGTGGGCACATCGAGATGTGACAACTTCAATGGAACTTACAGGAAGAAAATGAGGTCTCGATGGAAACCAATGGTAGTGTAGGGTTTCTTCTACCCATTTACACCCTCTAGTGCATGATAAACCATCCCCACTATCCCGTCTTTGCAGTAGAAGAGCCATGTGACTTTCACGTGGTCACCAGAAAACCAATGGACTCGAGGTGGAAGCGTCACCCAAGGTACATTACATGGGAACTTGGAAAAAACTATGTTTAATGATATACCTATTCAACAAAATCATTATCATGTTGGATTATGAAACTTTTCGAGCGAGTTCCATACAATGTTATGCAAACGCATTACAAGTGAGTAGGTATGAAAGTAGTAATACATATATCAAATCAATGACATCATAGATAACTATTAAATTAATGGTAATAAAGGGTGATCCAACTTCCTAGCTAGAGGATTAGGTAAAACCACTCCAACATTAATGATACTGTGTGTGGGACATAAGTTCTTTACCATTGATAGTGAGCTTAGTCGTAAGGTTAAGTTGATTTAAAACATGAAGGTGTGTAGAAGTTAAACTAATTGTGACAAATAAATAGAGAGTACTCACTTAGAAATTATAAGGAAACTTAACATAAAATAATATTATGAATTAGGTGTAGGGAAACATTTCTTTCGGATACATAAATTTCATGTATGCACTTCCTAGGAAAAAGGGTATTGAAGTTATCCATGTGGTAAATGTGCTTGCTGATAAATGAATAAAATATGGAAAAAAAATAATAATTTAGAGCATCTGGTTGTACTTAGGGCCATGGTAGATGGTATTAGAGCCAAGTTTCAACACCGAGCTTTCAATAAACCATCATAGTAAAATAAAATATGCATAGAAAAATAAATATGAGATAATGACAATAGGTTCTATTGTTTTATAAGTTTCTTGAGTGAAGCAGACGGTCACAACATGGAAGAGGGTTCCCCTCCAGCCATAACAGTCGAGGAAGAATTATATGTGGAAGTGGGTAATGGAAGTACATCACAATCCCCTCAATTATGTATGTCATCCAAAATTTTCAACAATAGTTGACTTATCTCATAAACAACAATTGATGTTTGTTAAATGATAGTGAGTAACAAGAGAAGATGATAAGATAATGGACTGACAATTATAGCCATAGAAACATGGAACTAGAAGGGATGAAGACGAATTAAATTGGAAAATGAATGATAGAAGTCTGAAAGTGTAGGTTAATCAGATAGGATGTATCAAAAATCACATAATGAAAAGAAAAATATGGAGTTACAAGGAGAGTTTAGGAAAATCAAACCCCCTACTTTTGATGGGGTAAAGGAGGATGATGTGAAATCCTGGGTTATGAGTACGATTGTAATTTGAAGGCTAGTATTACTATTTACTAGCTATAGGGCAAAGCTACTTTTTGGTGGGAAGAGGGGAAAATTGTAAGCCTATTGGAGGAGAAGAAAATTTATTCAGAGGAATTTCAAAAATAGTTTGTCTTGATACCTATGTGAGCGATCTTATGATGATTGTGCCAAGGAGTTCCATGAGTTAAGGTTGTGATAGTTAACTACGTATGAGTATGCATAAAAATTTAAAAATTTATTATAGTATGTTGCTTACATTAAATAATAGAAAGACAAGGTACAATTATTTTTGAATTGTTTACCATCCTGTTACAAAGAAAGGATTGAGATTGACAATCCAAAGTCAATGGATGAGGTAGTAAGTAAACCTAGATTTTGCTACGAGAAGTTTGAGAATAGAGGCGAAGGCTTAAAACAGGGTCAAGGTGGAGGCATAAACAATTCTATACTGATTACAATAAGGAAAAAACCTCCTTATCTTAAGAATTTTGGAAAGGATCATCAAAAGAAGAAATTGAGCAAGGGAAATTTAAATCACTCTACCCAGTTTCATATTGGGTCAAAACACATGGAATTGAACAATAAAAAGAGCAATGGGGTTAAGGAAGCGAAACCGCTGAAGTGTTCTGGGTGTGGGGAACCACACCCATTAAAAGACTCTCCACCTAATCCACTATATATTCAGAATATTCCAGAGATCCATGAAGAAACATTTGTGAATGATGTTGCCAAGAATATTCCCAGGATCATCACAATACTAGAAGACAGATAAGATGAGGATCAATCTAACATAATTGAGATTGAAGGTACCAGTTTAAACCAACACATTTTTTTTCAATTAACCCATGGGCTAGCCTAACTTAAATTAGTCCCCAAATTATGGAAAATTGCAAATTAGAAGTTGAAAAATTCAAGAATGCATTGTTGGTCCAGTTAGCAACTGGTACGAAAGGAAAGATGACCATTCAAATCAGATAGTGTTTTTTTTGACATAAATGGTTATCCAACACTAGTATATTTTATTTTTTTCCTTTAGGATACTATGATATAATAATAGGCATGGACTGGTTAGCGAAAGAGGGAGTTGTCATAAACTATTTGGAAAAAATAGTAAATTGTGTGAGTCAAGATGGGAAAGAACACTTAATTAAGCGAAAACGAGAACTGAGATTATTCTGAAAAATTTCAGCTTCACATTTGAAAAGGAATGCAAGAAAAGTATGTGATATATACATTGTATGGGTAGAAATAAATGATTAGAAAATATAAAAGGAAAAATTAGAGACTCTGCTAATCATCAGTGAATTCCAAGATGCTTTTCTAGAGGAAATCGTAGGCTTACCTACTAGAAGAGAAAAAATTTTCCATCGATTTAGTATCAGGTGCCACCCATGTGTTTAGATATCCTTACCGAATGAGTATACCAGAGCTACTATAACTGAAAATGAAATTACAAGATCTATTAAACAAAGGCTGCATCAGAGCTAGTGAATCACGGTCAGAGCCTCTATCCTATTTTTCAAGAAAAAGGATGGCACATTTAGAATGTGCATCAATTATCGTCAATCAAATAAGCTATTTTGTCAAAAATAAATATCCTCTACCCCAAATTAATGATCTATTTGATCAAGTGAGGGGAGATATGATATTTTCAATGATTGATTTAAGGAACAATTATCACCAACTGCAGATAAAAGATGAAGACCTTCATAAGACAACTTTTACAACCATATATGGTCAATATGTGTTCATAGTGTTTCCCTTAGGTCTCAGTAATGCACCCACAACCTTTATGTGGTCAATGAATAATGTACTTTACAAATACCTTGATAGGTTTATGTTGGTCTTCATTGATGATATCTTAGTGTATTCTGTAAATGAATAAGATATCAAATAAAATATATGATCAGAATTACAAAATTTAAGAGAACATTAGCTATATGCTAAACTCAGCAAATGTGAGTTTTACAAAGACATAATACATTATTTGAGTCATGTCATTTCTAAGGAGGGATTGTCTGTTCATCCTGAAAATGTTAGGTATATTATGAATTGGTCCATACCTAAGGATGTGTGAAAAATTCACTCATTTATAGGGATCACAAGATATTGTCAAATATTTATAGAGGGTTTCTCAAAATTGGCTTATCCCATTAATTCCTTATAGAAGAAAGGAAATAAATTTGAATGGACAGTCAAATTCCAGGAATGATTTGAAAAGTTAAAACAACTTCTCACACTAGCTCCTATACTAAAAATTTCAGAACCAAATAAGGAATTTATTGTTTGTATTAATACCTGTTTGTAAGGCCTTAGGGAATTGCTGATGCAGAAAATTGTTGTAGTATCCTATGATTCTAGGAAACTGAAGGCACATGAGAAGAATTATATTGTGTATGATTTCGAATTGGATGCAGTGATAAATGCTCTAAGGCTGCGGAGTCATTACCTTTTAGGAAAGAAATTTACTTTGGTGAGAGATAACATCGGCCTGAAATATTTTTTCAGCCAACCTGATATAAAGGCTAGATAAGCAAGGTTGTTATCTTTCCTTTGTGATTTTAAATTTGATATTAAACACATAAAAGGTAAAGAAAATAAAAATAACAGATTCCTTAAGCAGTCATGCACATGTGTTATTAGGAGTATCAGTGAGAAGTATTAGTACATATTTTGTAGAGAAGATCAAAAATTCAATACAAGAATATTATAAATATCTCGAATTTCAACATAAATTACAACAAAAAGAAATTCCAGAATATGCTGAAAATCATGAAAATTTCTAACCTATAGAAATAGATTATATATTCCCAATGTTCGATGTTTGAAACTAATGATAATAGATGAGTAGCATAACAAACCATATGTACGCCATCCTAATTATCAAAAAATGATAACAAAATTAAATAAATATTTGTTTTGGTTGGGCATGAAAAAAGTAGCAAAATACTTTACAAGCCATCTAGAATGTCAACAATTAAAAGTGGAACGTCAACACCTTTCTGGATTGCTAAACCTATTGCTTATTCCTAAAATGGAAATGGGAAGTGATTTCCTTGTATTTTATTATATGACTTCCAAGGATAAAATGACAACATGATTCCATCATGGTTGTGGTGGGCCCTTTCAGTAAACAACATATTTTATACTAGTGCAGTCTACTTATGGAACATCACAAATTGCCACTATTTTCAGGCTAGATATAGTACTGAAGATGGTAGCGTGAGACAGAGATGCTAGATTTACATGTAAGCTTTCGAAATCTCTATTTGGGGGAATGGGAAGTAAATTAAATTTTAACAATGCATATCAACCTGAAATAGATGGATAAACAGAAAGGACCAATTAGATCCTTGAGGATATCTTGCGAATGTATGCCATGGATAGTCCTACTAAATGGGAGGATTTTCTGCATTTAGCAAAATTTGCATATAACAATAGCTACCAATTTTCAATAAAAATGTGTCCTTTTGAAACTTTGTATGGCAAAAAATGTCATGTGCCACTTAGTTGAATTCAGCGAGAGGATTGAATGGTATTAGGAATGGATGCCTTATAACAAATGGAAAAAGTGGTGCGGGAGATTAGACAAAACATTAAAGCTTCATGGGATAGAGAGAAAAGCTATGGAGATAAGAAAAAAAATCATAACTAACTCAATATTGGATACCATGTTTAATTAAGAGTAAAACCAAGGAAAAGTAGATTAAGAACCTAGACTTATGAAAAATTGGGAAAACAAGTATGTGGGCCTTTTAAAATCTTGGACAAAGTTGGTCTAGTAGCATATCAACTCGATTTTCCTAGTCATATTAAAGTTGACAATGTCTTTCGTGTGTATTTATTAAAGAAATATGTTCATGATAATTCTCACGTGATTGGTTGGAATCTGATACAGGTGGAACGAGAAGGATATTTTCTGCAAGAGCCACTTTGCATCTTAGATTGAAAAGAGATCTTGCTCCGGAATAGTTCTGTTGCTTAGCTTAAAGTTTAGCAGAGGAACTTTACACCCGAGGAGGCTACTTGGGAGTGGGAAGATACAATGAAAGAAGCTTACCCAACATTGCTCAAGAATGAATAAAAAGGGCAGTAAACACCGAGGACCATATTAATTTAAAAAGAGGGGGAAGATGTAATACCCCTCTACATCTATGTAATTATTATTTTTAGATTGAACCATTTATAGATGTGAAGGATAGAATGCCATGACAGATTTGAATTAAAGTGAACAATAAATTAGGATGATGTAATAAAAATGAAAATTTTAATAGAAAATTTGGAAACTACTTGGGAAGGAAACCCTAGAGTAGATAAATTATTGCCAAGACCAGGAAACCAATGTACGTGGACGAGGTAAAACAAATCTTACCTTAAATAACTCCTAAAAATATCTAGGAGTTGATTAGAAATATTTAATATGATTGGAGAGAAAATATATTAAATCACACGGTTCCAGAAAAACACTAAGAAAGGGTTGGAATAAAGCATCATAGGAGAGAAAGGAGGGCTTAAAAAATAATCCTAGGATAGAGGGTTGGCCGACCTTGAAAAGTGGTATGCCGCTAAGAAAAAATCTTCTATGGAAGTAAGGCATAAAATACCTTATTTGGAGTGAAAATAGGTTGTTGATTCCACTAGCAAGAGGTTTTAGCTTGGGGGAAAATTGAAGGATTGGCTCAATGTTGGGAGGATAGTGTTTCCAAAGGGCTATTTCTATAGTAGATTTAGTTAGATTTTTCAGTGTTTTAAATATGAAATTAGTCTTTAATTTTGTATTTGTTCACAAATGAAATTGATGGGGAATTTTTTATTATTTTGGAATATTGTAGGAACAATTAAAGTATATTTAATGTCTACCTATGAGACATCTTGTGCATATGTTCTAATTACTTGCTAATTTATTCTGTTAATATTCGATGTAAATAATTGAGAATGGAATGCCATGAATATTTTTTTCCAAGAGTCAATGATGGGAGAACCCATTGTTTTTTGGTTTAGCATGCTAACTAAGTTATCATTTAGTATATGTATGTATGCGTGTTCTAGAAAATGAAATGAGTGTGCATTGGAGCAAGACATTCATGTTAAAAGAAGAGAATGGAGAATACTCCTTCTCTAATTTCTTCTGTCCGTGACTGTTTATTTTATAAACTCATTGTGGGATTACTAATAGTAGAGACATATTTAGACATTTCAAATGCAAATATTCACATTAATTACTGAGGAACAACGTTGGGTCCCTATAATACTAGTGATTACCCCATTATTATTGTAGTTATACCCCTTATTAATATTGTTGTGCCCCCATTGCCCCCATATTGTTATTATTGTGCCCCATAGAATCCCTTTATTGTTATTTTTGTGGCTTTATATTATTATTGTTATGTCGGTTGGGTTATACTGTGACTCCTTAGACTCCTATATATAGAAAGGAGGTTTTGTCATTTGTATCATCCGAGAATTGTTCATTTATGTAATGTAGAGGAGGTTTTCCCCTTGAAGAGGCTGAATTCTAAGGCATTGATCTATCTTTTCTATCTTTTCTTGAGCTGGTTTCATAACATTTGGTATCAGAGCTTTGGATTCTAGGGTTTCGCTACTCCAAACAGGTCATCGTGAATTTTTGGCTATAACTTTTTTTCTGTGATGTTTCAGAAGCTAAGAAAAAAACCCATTTCAGAAGACATCGCGTTGAATCTCGGTTCTAAATTTCAGAGCATTTTGCACTATATTTACAGAGATATGATCTGAGGAATTTGGTCTTCTTGTAGACTCTTGAATTACATTCCAAATAGGTCACCTGGGGAGATCATCATAACTTTTTCCCTGAGCATTGGATTGAAATTTTGTAATAAGGTGTGGACAGAGGACGGACTGTAGTTTCTTGTATATATTTTTCAGAGCCAAAGGACGAAACAGTGACTCGTGGCACATCGTACAAATTCGCTCTACTGAACTAGTCTATAATTAGGTCACTGTGGGAGATTTCGCATAACTCTTCCTTGGAGAATCCAAATTGGATCAGACTGGTGAGATTGGAAAGACGACACAGAATGCTACCACAGGTTGTAATTTCAGAACTGGATGATCTGAAAGTACAAACATAGATCAGAGGAAATATCGAGCTCCTACAAAGTGAAAAAAAGGTGTGTAGATTCTTTTAAATTTTTGCTTAAGAGTGGTTTGAAAATTTATTTTGAAGGAACTCAAAGGGCTAGTAGAGAATTATTGTCAATCACTGATTCCCCGAGGAAATAAAATGCAAACACCTAGTAAGGAACTTGAAAGCTCTAGCATTACTCATGAAGAAGAAGAAGAAACGCTATATGATATATCAAAATTATAAGAACAAGTGAAACAAGTGTCATTTGCACAAAAAGCAGCAGAATCTAAGATGGATGGTTTAAGGAAAGATGTATAAGTTAATATGGATGGTTTAAAGAAAGGTGTAGAAGCTAAGATGGTTTTTTTAAAGAAAGGCGTAGAAGCTAAGATGGATGGCATGGAAGCTAAGGTGAATGGCATGGATGCTAAAATTGATGGCATGGATGATAATATGGAAGAATTGAAGATAAATATGAATAAGTTGCTACAAGAAATGGTCACTAATGGTGAAAGGGTACTAAAGGAAACTCATGATGAGAACAAAAGAAATGTTAATCATGATTCCATAAACTCTAATGTTGGATCGAAGACTCACCATATTCCAAAAATCGATATGAGGAAGTTTGATGGAAAGGATATCGCCACATGGATATTACCAATGGAGCAATTCTTTGATCTCAATAATGTGCAAAACACACAAAAGGTACGTATGGAAAATTTATATTTGGAACCAAATCAATTTGTATGGTATCAATAGCTTTGCTCTCATAAAAAATTTATCACTTAGGCAATTTTTACGGAATAATTGATAGCACATTATGAGGATACAAAAAGCACCACTTTTTTTAGCCAATTGATAAGTCTCATACAAAAGGGTTCAATAATGGAGCACATTGAGGAGTTCCAAAAATTGAACATAACGGTAAAATATATTCCAGAGGAGCATAGGATTGATGTGTTCATAGGGTCCTTAAAGGATAATATCCAACATGATGTTTGCATTTGGGAGCCTAATTCATTAGAGAAGGCATTCAGGTTAGCAGAAAAAATGGAAAGCAAAATTATGGCAACCAGGAAGCATACCACTCACAATTATGTTCGCTAGATCTCTGCACATCGGAATCATCTATTTCTCCAGATCTCCAGAAAGTCCTGAAAAATCATTCCAAGGTATTTGAGACTCCCAAAGGTCTCCCACCTATGCGTGATCATGATCATGCTATTTATCTGATTCCAGGAAGTGTTCCTCCAAACATCAGGCCGTAGAGATATCCCTATGTTCAAAAGAGTGAAATTGAACATATGGTTGCAGAAGTGTTAGAGGCTGGTATAATTCAACCGAGTCAAATTTCTTTCTTTGCTCCAATAGTATTGGTGCACAAGAAGGATGGATCATGGTGCATGTGTCTGGATTATAGGGAGCTCAACAAGCTCACTATTAAAGAAAATTTCCCCATTCCCGTCATTGATGAATTACTAGATGAATTGTATGGATCAATTTACTTCACCAAGTTGGATCTTCGTTCAGGATATCATTAAATCAGAATGAAGACTGAAGACATTCCAAAAATATCATTTAGAACTCATGAGGGTCATTATGAATTTTTGGTGATGCCTTTTGGCCTTACCAATGCACCTTCAATATTTCAAGGTTTGATGAATTCAATTTTCAAACCATTCCTTAGAAAATTTGTGTTAGTATTTTTTGATGATATACTAATCTACAGCAAGTCTTGGAAGGATCATTTTGAACATGTTGACAAGGTGCTACAACTATTGCTGGAGAAACAATTATATGTAAAAAGATCCAAATGTTTCTTTGGAGTCCAGGAGGTGGAATATCTGGGTCATATTGTATCTCATGAAGGAGTTAAGGTAGACCATAGTAAAATTAAAGCCATTAAGGAATGGAAAATCCCCACATCCATAAAGCATCTGCGAGGATTTCTTGGGTTGACACGGTATTATCGCAAGTTTGTTAATGATTATGGGAGAATAGTAGCACCTCCAACAACATTATTGAAGAAAGATGCATTTTCATGGACTTCAGAAGCAACAACGACCTTTGAACATCTTAAAGAGGCAATGTGCCAAGCACTGGTCTTATCTACACTGGACTTCACGAAAACCTTTATTGTGGAATGTGATGCTTTAGGAAATGGAATTGGTGTTGTTCTAATGCAAGATGAAAGACCCATTGCTTTTGAAAGTAATCCAATCAAGGGAAAGTTTTTAACAAAAGCTATTTATGAGAAGGAAATGTTGGAAATACTCAATGCACTTAAGAAATGGTGACCCTACCTAATGGGACGACACTTCAAGGTAAAAATGGATCATGATAGCCTTAAATACTTTTTAGAACAAAGATTATCCTCTGAAGAGCAACACAAGTGGGTCACAAAGATGTTTGGTTATGACTTTGAAATCATCTACAAAAAAGGGAAGCAAAATGTGGTGGCAAATGCACTCTCAAGAAAGGATGAGAATGTGGAAGCATTGTTGTGCGCCATTTCTATTATCCAACCAGATTGGATAAATGAAGCAAGGGAGGAATGGAAGAATGATGAAGAAGTGTGGGCACTTATTCGAAAATTACAACAAGATTCTAGTACGTCTGATACATTTAGCTAGAAAAATGATTCGTTATGGTACAAAGATCATTTATTCCTTTGTAAGAATTCCCATCTAAAACAAAAGATTCTTATTGAATTTCACACTTCTCCCTTAGGAGGGCACTCAGGATTTTTAAAAACTTACCACAGGGTTAAGAAGGAATTTTTTTGGGATGGCCTTAAATCAGATACTCAAAAGTTTGTGGCAGAATACTTTGTTTGCCAACAAAATAAAGTTGAAACGATTAAGACAATGGGTCTATTACAACCTTTATCCATTCCAAGCCAATGTTGGGAGGAGGTTTCAATGGATTTTATCACAGGTTTATCCAAGTATGAGGGAAAGAGTGTCATAATGGTGGTAGTTGACAGACTTACCAAGTATGCAAACTTTTGTGCATTATCACATCCATTTAGGGCCAGTATAGTTTATACTACATTTATGGAAACAATTCAAAAGCTACATGGAAACCCAAAGATTATTGTAAGTGACAAAGATCCCATTTTCACTGGAAATTTTGGACGAAATTATTTTCTTGTCGTGGTACTCAGTTAGCTCGTAGCTCATCTTATCATCCTCAATCTGATGGGAAAACTGAGATAGTAAACAAATGTTTGGAAGGATATCTTCGTTGCTTTGTATTTGATAAACAGACACAATGGGTCAAATGGTTGCCTCTGGCTGAATGGTGGTATAACACTTTCTTCCATACAACAACAAAAATGACCCCATTTATGGCACTTTATGGGTATTAACCACCATCCATCACATCATACTTAAGAGAAAATTCTAAGGTTTAGGCAGTTGTACATCATATCGAACATCAATGACAAGTCCACCAACTCTTAAAGGATAACCTCGTGTTAGCACAGAATAAAATGAAACAACAGGCAGATCAACATTGCAGTGAAAGAAGTTTTGATGTAGGTGATTGGGTATTCCTACGGCTACAACCATATAAGCAAATGTCGCTCAAGAAAGCTAAGAAGGATAATAAATTATCACCAAAGCATTATGGTCCGTACAAGGTGTTGCAAAATATTGGTACTATGGCATACAAATTGGAGGTTCCTGCAACTTCTCGATTGCACACAGTTTTCCATGTTTCATGTTTAAAGAAGTTTATAGGCGACAAGCTCCCAGTTCAAACAATATTGCTAGAACTTGGTGAGGAAGGAAAATTTATATTGGAACCGGAAGCAATCATAGAAACAAGAACTTGACAGCTACGAAATCAATCAATTTCGGAGTATCTTATCAAGTGGAAGAACTTATCAGCTAAAGATTCCACATGGGAGGATGAGAATTTTATACAGAAGTATCCAGAACTACTCAAGCATTGAGGAAAAAGATTTTTTAGAGGAGAGGGGCATGTTGGGTCCCTATAATACTAGTGATTACCCCATTACTATTGTAGTTATACCCATTATTAATATTGTTGTGCCCCTATTGCCCCCATATTGTTATTACTGTGCCCCATAGAATCCCTCTATTGTTATTTTTGTGGCTTTATATTACTATTGCTAGGTCGGTTGGGTTATACTGTGACTCCTTAGACTCCTATATATAGAAATGAGGTTTTGTCATTTTTATCATCCAAGAATTTTTCATTTACGTAATGTAAAGGAGGTTGCCTCCTCGAAGAGCCTAAATTCAAAGGCGTTGATCTATCTTTTCTTGAGCTCGTTTCATAACAAACAAATGGCTAACATCATACATATTTAGCAGATTCGAGGGAGCCCTGTAGTTAGGAATAAATTAGTTACAGTAGTTGTGATCTATAGATTTAGTAAAGGAACCGAGGATGAGATAATCATTAGTTACTTGGAGGTGGTATCTATAAATTTTAACAAGTACAATTACCCACAGAAATCATGATAAGATCATTAATGTCATGCCAATCAAGAGTATTTTATGTATGTGTGTGTGTGTGTTTGTGAGAGAGAGTATGTGTGTATTTTTCCCATTATAATCTTAAAGAGAGGCCATACTCTTAGATATAGGAATGAATAATTTAACCTACATTCTATTTGTTACTATCATATAATTTAACCATGATAGACACCCAAACAGAAAGGAAACTGAGTAACATATATTCTAGATTATTAGACCATGTAGGCCACTGATTTGTAAAAATAAGAGTGTTGGGAGTTGGCCTATTAATACATATATTATGTTTTCTTTAGTTATCAAGTAAAGAAACCCTAAAGCGGGAATGAATGGCTCAGGATTTAGTTAAGAGTAAGTGCCTTAATTAAGGAAAAAATGGCTTAAGAGCAAATATAGTCTGTTAGTACATGAAATTTGGTTGAATAATATGTATAAGAAACTTGGAAATACACCATGGATGAAAATCAATATCACAATACACATACAACCCAAAGGAAAATTATTAAATTAATAATAATTACATTAACGTTCTATTCTTAAAAAGCAGAGGAATATGGTTTAACTAGTATAGTGAGAACAACCAATTAGGAAATAAATATGCAAAGTCACACCATATCTCCAATAATGGTGAAGCATGAAACAACATAATAAACAAGAGTTGTAATTTCTTAGAAAACTCTTTGTAGACAGGTCTACATTAACACAAAAGAAATTTATACATACATTCTCTGATGGTATATAGTAATTAAAATATGGGTCCCCTCTTGTACCTAGAGGATAAAAAATATCAGTGACAAACATTAAGTCGATGCTATATACAAAACAGTGATATCACTCCCTGATAGAATCATTGAATACAAAACAATAAAAGAAACACATTCTAGAGTATTCTTAAATTCAACCTAGCTAGAGATGAGAGTGGAATCCTCTCTAGGAATTAAACCAAAATACTTGTGTCATACAAGGACTCCCTCAAAAATCATGCATGCAGCACCAACATGTGGGGGGCGAGGGACTATATAGGTCGTTAGAAGTGGCACTCGCAAATTGCTGACCTGTGAACAACACAATCATGGGTTCCGACTATACCTACCATATTAAAGAACCTGAGAACATGGAATTAAGATTTAGAATGTTGAGGTGAATAGAGAAAACGAAAAAAACAAATTTTAGATTGTTAGCGCCTAAATCTACCTTAGGCTGAGAAAGGTAGGATCTTGGGTAACATCAAACCACGCTTAACATGGTAGCTAGCCCTACCAGTTCGCAAGAGGGCTCTCTCCTTGTCAATCTCAGAAAATATGGCCAATGAAAGGTTGAGATGATTGATGCAATGACTGATTTTAGGCTAGGTATGTGTACAAAGGTGTTGGATTGAATTTGATGATGTTTTGTTGGTTAAAATGTGAAAGGCAGATTTTGGGCTCAGGAATGAGGCTTAGTTTTGCAGAGATCTCTATGGGGCAAGGTAGGGAAGTGATTTTGTTCCTCAAATTGAGTGAGATGGATAGGTTTTAGACAGATGACGAGTTGAAAATGGCACGAGAAACTCAAGGATCCTCTTCAAACAGCTGAAAACATAGATAACTAAGCAAAGCCTAGGTAGAGCACTGTACTTTCAATGTATTCTACATTTACCCTTCTTTGATTTAGTTAAGATGAAATAAAGAGAGATAATGGAATACATAAAACACATGTAGACTTACAATTACAGAAGAAAACACAATACCAAAGCAAGATGCCACATGAATCCCATAAAGAGTTGCAAACCATTGGTTTATTCCTTAGCCAAACTGCAACCAAAAGCTCATCCTAGCCTCTAAGGGTCGAACTCATAATATTAGGAGCTGTTCCAACAAAATATAAACTGAGAACTAAAAAGTAGGCAGTGGAATAGCTTGCCTCTAAAAACTAGGAAATTGATTCATTTAGTTGCAAACTACCTTTCGATGGATGAATCTACCTCTATTAGTGAAAATTTAGAATAATTACATCAAAATCCACCATATCACATTAAATTACATCATGAGTTTGAAAATTAGAAGAGGAAAAGTCAAACTGTGAAGAAACTAGGCGAAAAACAGTATTTTTGGCAAAAAATGAGCAAAATTCCTTCAATGCGCTGTGCGAATTTCCCTATGCATAACACTTTTTTGCAACTAATTTTGGAGGCCTTACCGGTGTCCAAAGTCACTCCAAGTGGGCTTGTTGGAAAGGTTTTCCTGTCTACATTCTAGAAGAGGTGGAATATTTGAATTTGGCCTCCATTTACCCCTTCAAAATGGAGTTTTCCCAACACTGCTTTGTGTGTGTCAAAATGGGGGCAGAAAGGTCATTTTTGAGGTGTTTTTGACCTTTTTGGAAGCTGAAAACCTGTGAAAATTTCTTGGCCATTTGTGAGCATGCATATGTTTTCATGGAAAATCAAAATATGCTCACTTTTCCTCAAAAGGAGGTCCCCATCAAAAGTGAGCGCCAGGTGGCATGGCGCATTGGGCAGAAAAGCCTATTTTTTAAGGAAAAAATTCCAAAATTGCAAAAAATGTCCCAAATTTTTCAAATTTATGTTGAGTGTCCTCCATTAAGAGCTGTATTGGGCCAAGGAAGCCTTAGCCAAGATCTGATGTCTATCTTTCTCTTTTCGCCTCCTTGATTCCTTCTTCAACTTGGCTTTCAAATTCCCGATTCTTCTGTTGCACACCATATTTCTTGACAAGTAGTGGTATGCCATTTTTCTCAACATATTTTTCTCGTTGATGGCATTCTCTAGCATCCTTTATAGGTGCATGTTTGTTCTCTCAAGCCAAGATTCACGATTAGCTTGAATTTATTGCTCAAGTGTGGTCAATTTCATTTTCCTCCTCTTGGGAGCTTGCCGGTTTTGGCTTAATGTTTTTGAGCTCCATGGATGAGTGGGACTAATGAGGGGAGGATTTTGATGCTAGCTGCATGTTTTTAGGGAATGAAAGGGTTTATGGGATGATATTTAGGGTTTGGGATGGCAATTAAGGTTTTGGGGATATTTAAGTTGGGTTTGGGATAGTGGGATTAGGGATTTAGTGTTAGTTGATTAGGGATATGGGACATGTGGAATAGGTAGATGAGAATGTAAAGAGAGGGATAAAATGATTGAGGGATTGAAGAAGTGAGGTAGTGAGAAATGGATAGGTTTGGAATTAGCAACAGAGAATACAACTCATAAACCCTATGCAATTGTTTTTTGACAAAAAATGCAAGGAGGTAGGGTTTTAATTTTTATCCATTAAATGACCACAAGGAGCAAGAGAAATTCATTCATTGGTCATGGAGGGATATTAAATTACTTGGGAAATGAAGAATTTATCAATTTGAGAGTCTTTGGAGGAAGATTTGAATGTATTTTATGGTTTTTATCCCAATGCACTGCGCTATCTCAACGTGTAGCGCCAGTTATAAAATTACACTTAGAATGTTGCCCAATGTGCCACGCCATCTTAATGCATAGTGCCTTTTTGTAGACACGTTTTTGAGGCCTTCCCCATGTCCAAATTGTGCATAGGATAGGCCGTTGGGAAAATTATTGAGTCTAATCTCCAACACAACTATAATTTTTCAATTTGGAGTTCATTTAGCTTGCCAAAAGAAAAATCTCCCAAGACTGGTCAAAATGTGAAAAATGAGGCTGCCTCAAGGTAGAGTGCTGTTGTAGTCAACGTTTGAAGGTCTTCCTAAACTCCAAATTGATATCATGATAGCTCACAGGAAAGATACTTGTGTCTAGTTATCATTTGAATCATCAAGCAAGTCATTTGGCTAACCAAGCTAGGAGAAAGCTTGATTTTCCCAAGGTCACTTCAGAGGTGCATCAATTCTCCTGAAGAAACTATATTTTTCACATTTCTCTAAAACCATGACACCTATGTAAAAAGTGAAAGAGGTTTTTCATTATTGGACTATTTTGGAAAAAAAACGTCTCTCAGGTTTCCTAAATTCATCTTTTATTTCTTAGAAAAATCATTGAAGTAAAACCTATCCTGATGTGTGAAACATGGGATTTGTCGAAATGAAGTGAAACGAAGGGGATAAGGGGCTTATAAATTATTGAGAAAATTTTTGGAAGTAGGGAGGGATGTTAAGAAGCGGAGCAACATGGAATTTCAAATATTGAGTGAGGGGAAGGGGTCCAAAAGGGCAAAACACAGGTCTAGCCTAGAAAATTGTCAAAGTGTAGCAAGAAACAAGGGTTTGTGCAAAAATGATGAATTTGAGGAATATCAGTGATGGGAAGTATTTAATAAGGTACATTCAGGATAGGGGAAGGCGTATGAACATCAGGATACAAGTTTTTCCAATGATTTGACCATCCAAGAGAAATTACCTTCAAAACCCGAGGAGAGGAAAATGAACCTTACCTAGGCACAACTAAAGCATGAACAAGATGTAAAATGATCCATTGGAACCTAGCATGATGATGACAACCCTCTAAATGATGGTATACATAGTTGAATGGTGACATGGACTAACATTTGGACAACTTTGACAGGAGTAAAAGAAAACCCTAGACTTAATACCTAGTGACCAAATTTTACTTGAAGACTCATTGAAATGACAAAATTTAACCTTAACACCTTTAAATCACTTTGTAAGATCATGTCTGATCACTAGAGGAAGGCTACAAAGACTGAAACTAACACATATAGGTAGAGAAAATAATATATACCCAGAAATAAGAAATTGTCACCTTTATAAGGATGAGTTCAATAGACCTCTTCCTAGAATCCTGAATATGTGGGCTCCCAACTATAATGAAAAACAAAAAAAAAAATTACATGTTAATTCTTGTGATTTTGGTGTAAGGGAATTTGACTAAGAACAAATAACATGGAGTAATATTAATCACCCTGCTATTGATGGGTTAGAAATTCATTGAGAGAAAACCCAAGTATGTACTAGTTTTGTTAAGAGACATAGGTAATACATTTAACCTTGTGTTCAACATAACTACCTATAGGGAAACAATTCGTCTACGGTAAGGGAAACCCATTAACTGTAGGACCTAGAATTGTAAGATTGTACAAGAGAAAAATTTGTCTCGCTAACAAAAATTACTTGCAAGACAAAAAATGAGCCACTATGCAAATAATTTGGGATTTCTCCCCTATTACTAATTGTACGACCAGGAAAAAGACTTACCTGGTGAGGATTGTGTGAGAACCCAACTTGAACCCTGCATCTCCAACCTTGTGGCTAGCTATAGCTTGAAACTAAAACAACCACAACAAAAAGAAGAAAGAAATCATGGAGGGATAAATTTTCCAGACGTAGGTCAAAAGAACTATAAGGAATGCCATAAAAACAAAAAAGTCTTCAAACAATGACAACTATGGGTCTCAAGCTTACCTTAAAATTTTATCATCAACATTTGGCAAGATTGAGTACAGATGGGTGTTGTGTGGGCATATCGAGTTGCGACAACTCAAATGGACTTGTAGGAAGGAAAGGAGTTGTGAAGGGAAGCCAACGAAAGTGTAGGTTTTCTTTTGCGTGTTTCCACCATTAGGTTCATAACAAAGCATTCACGCCATCCATCATTCATATTATTATATCCATGTGACTTTCACGTGGTCACCATAGAACCCAAAACTCAGGGTGGACACTCCACCCAAGGTACATTGCATGGGAACTTGGAAACCTTTTTGTTTAATCATATAGCTAAGTGAACTAAACTTCCAACACATTAGATTATGGAACTTTTCTAGAGAGTTCCACATAATGTTATGCAAACACATTACGAGTGCCTAGGTATGAAAATACTCATACATATGTCAAATTAATGAAATTATATATAACCGTTAAATCAATGGTAATAAAGGGTGATCCTACTTAATATAAGGGTGATCGGATTTTTAATGTAAGGGTTCACATTCCTAGGGTATAATATTGTTCATATGGTTTATAATTTAACTCATTCGATTGATAATATCAATTTACTATGTTTATTAATTGAAGGGTTGATAATCACAAGGTATAATATTATTCATGGGGTTTATAACACTAATCATTGGGTTATACATAAATCCCTTTTCTGAAATTAATTGACAAAAATAATATAAAATATGAAAAAAAAATATCTATGATTTTAAATAAATTTATTAATAAATTGTTGTTTTACTTTATTATTATTATTATTATTATTAATATAATTATTTATATTTATTACTAATAAAAATATTAATATTAATAAAATATCGCTTTTATTATTAATAATATTTATATTATTTATTTATTTATTTTATATGGAGGAATCAATAACATAGTGATTATCGTACTCACGTTTCATGGGGTTGATAAAACATTGGCTACCACTATAACCCCTTGGTGCGACTGCCCAATCCCCAATAATAGATCACTGGTAAAGCGAGATTTGAACTTGTGACAAACGTAGTGGCATGAATGCCTTAGTGGAATGTTTGCTGGCCAACAGACCAAAGCCTTGGGGGCATTAATATTTATATTATTATTATTAATATTAATATTAATATTAATAATATAATATAATATAATATAATATAAATTATTATTAATAATAATACTATTATTATTATTAATATTATAAATTATATTATTATAAACAATATTAGTTATTAACATTGTTAATAAATAGTAAATGTAGTTAATATATGCCCATCAACATATTTCAATCACTTTATTAATGTGGTTGTGCTAGTTCTATGTGTATTCAATTTATTATATAGTTTAAATGTGTGATTTTATAAATCTCTATAGAATATTTAGAATCAATTATCATATCACTTTATGTATTAATAATTAAAATATACGTAATTTATTTTGATCTAATTGTAAATTAATAATTGATATTAGGTAAAATTATTATTGACTAATTTTAATAAATATAAACAAATTATAATTTGTTTTTGAGTTAAATTTTTTAGATTCAGAAAGGTTTCCCATGAGACGGATATCACAATAAGATATCGTATATATATATATATATATATATATATATATATATATATATATAGATATTACTTTTTAGGATTGTTTTTTTTAAATCTAATCCTAACAACTAAATGATATATCTAAAAGACGTAGTTAGACCTCGAGGGTTTTGAGAAAACTGGAACATACACAAAGTAAGACATGAAACTTAACAACATTTAACCAAAAAATATCTAAGAGGATGGATAAGAGTCAATGGCTTCTACTTAGATTGGATTCTACTTGGATGGGTTCCATCTTGTTTATAGGATAGAGTCCTAGGTTTTGAAGGATGTTCAAGTGTTTTTCAATCTATCCTAGCCTTCTATCCATGGAAACCAGTAAATTACATATGGTTAAAGGAGATTAGCATTTCGATCTAGGAGAACCCTGTAGAGTCGAAGTTTAAGATGTCACTATATGTCCAGTCTAAAAATGTACTAGATCTATCTGCCCCATGTATGTATTGCATTAGGTACTTACTTGGCCACTTCAACTAGCACTTCACAATTAGTTAGATTATTCCATTTATCAATCAAATCGATTTCCATCTAGGTGATTTCATCCTGTGCTAGCTGAGAGGTTAGTTCCTGGTACCTAGTTGTAGATATTTTAGCTCTAAGTTAGGCTCTCATTCACCCAATATCCTCGTAATATGTTGCACCTCTTGAACCCAAACCTATTGGCATGCATTGGCTTCCCTCTCAGGCTGATAAAATGAGTCTGCTACCTGGATAAGAGTGAGAGGTATGAAATCAAGAGTCAAGTGGTCCCTTGATGAGAAGGCTAATCATCTTTGCTTACAAATATGATCCCTATAGCCCAATGAGTGGGTCTAGCAACTAAAGTGACAATCAATTAGACATCTTCCTATATTATAATTGAAAAGTAGAACAATAGAGATGACTAACCTTACTCTGATCCTATTTTGATTTCCTTTGTTGAGATCCTCGAACCACTTGTGTCACAAACTTGTTCTTACTTCTTTTAGCGCTTATGTAACTTCACAAGTGATCAAGAGACAACAAAGCATGCCAAAACCAACAGAAAATCCAATAATAACGTTCTTAGCTGATAAAGGAATGCCAAGCCAATACATACATGAACATATATATTTTGGGAAGATGAACCAACAATTGTATTATTATTGAAATAATAAAGGGAATCTTACAACCATAGCCTTGATGTTGATAGACACTCCTTGATTGGTAACCCAAGTCCCAGCCAAGAAACTCTCCAAAGACTCCTTCTCCAAGTGTAATGAATAGCCTCTAAGCGTAAGCTCAGCATAGGGGTGCAAATGAACATAGATCAACCATTTGGGAAATTTGAGAGGAGGAATTTATAGGCTAGGAGAGGGAGTTAGGACTCCTCAAAAGATAGAATTAGCTCCACATATCAAGGAGGTAACTCATAGGTGTGAGACCAAGATGTCAAATTAAGAGGTTTTGACCTCATCTATGAGAAACCACCTTCAGCACACCGCTCTGGAAGCTTCTGGAGGTTTCAAGGTCCATTTCTTCAGGGAAAGCTGCAGAGATTTTCCAAGGAAAGTTAAAGGAGGGATCTGCGTTGTATGCATGAATGAGTATACTGTATAATGATCATGTTTTAGGCACTTTAGGGTATGTCATAGGGAATTGTTGAAGGCGTGATAAAATACTTTGTAACAGATATCCCCTAAAGCATGAAGGCAGAATGAGGAGTGATGGCTAAGATGCTTTAGGAGCTTTTGGCAAGGATGAGGAAACGCACTGTCAGGAGACCTGCAAATCAAGGAGACATATAAAAGCAATGAATCTACGACATGGAAGCAAACATCCGAATGATGAAGACTATTTGAAAAGATCTATGGTATGGGCGCAACCATATAGATAACAAGGATCATCATAAATATAAAGTCTCACGGTATGGTCACAGCCATCCGTGTAGTCGAAACATGTATAAAATCATGAATGACATATAAATCCATGCAGTCTGAGTCATAATAGACAAGAGTCGGGGTCTTGCTCTCTATCCTGATCCGATCAATGTATGAATTCTAACATACGAATAAAAGTGTTGAAGACAAACATGCTAGAAAACCACCTTATTACCTGCAAATGATGTGGATAATTAACACGTACGAGAGAAACCACCAATAATGACAATGGCTCTCAAGGTACAACAATAAAATCCTTGAAATTGATAATGAAGTTGAGCTCGAGCAGTCATGGAATCACTTGATCGAAAGCCAATAATGAAGACCTGTCATCAAATGTGAAGAGTTGGCTATTAGGGCATGCGAGCTCTAAGGTACTAAAAGGGATTTTCTAAGTTATCTTCATGGACAATGAGCTGAAGTCAACAGGAAGTGACCCGTCGAAGGAGGGAAATGACGATTCCCCCTTCATTGACACGAAGCAAGGAATAACGTGGAATAATATTCAGGATTGTAGTAATGAATCAAAAAAGACAGGTAAATAACTACAGATTGGGCTTCTCTTGAACATATTGGTCACATGACTCCAGAGTGTGGCAGATGTTGGTGTCCGAGTATGAATGATATGATCAAACCCTTTACCACATTAATATGTCAATTCGAAGCCATTTATTATTGCAAGGGTATCATGCACTGTATATGCAGGGTAAAATTCATAATCCAACAATTGTCTAAGAATTCAATTAATTAATTAAACACACAATATTAAATAATAAATAAACTGTAACAACAAATGGAAATGACAGAATAACTAATTTGTAACAACAATGGAAATGATAGAAATAATTAATCGATAACAACAAGCCGATTCACAGAATTCACATCAAACCATTAAAGTGAAAAGAAGAAATACATTAATTAAAAGGAAACTAAGCACACATTACTTCGACAACACCTCATTAGGAGAGCGGGCCCAACTCCCTAATCAAAGATGTGGTAGAAAGTATCAAAGGCTAGATAATCATAATATAAATATTGCATTAATAAAAATGAAAATACAGAAGTCTCATGTTACATTCTCAAAGAAAAACCTTCAATACCTAATTTGCTCCCTTACATGTGTTATGTCTAATTTGTGTCTTTTAAATATGAAAACAACAAAGGGAAATTTAAAGCAAGACTGATTAGAAAATATCAATAAGAAAAATGATATTTGAGAGATCTTTCCATCATGATTCAGTTGGAACAAGTCGAATTTAGTCATTACAATTGTAGCAATCTAGAAAATGGCTACAACATAAAATATGCGAATATATCCTTCAAAGCACCTTGATTTTCTCCCAATCTGAACCAAATTTCAGAAAACTGCTCATTTTGAAACTGATTTGGTCTGTTTTGAACAAAAGTCGTGTCTCAGGTGTTCAAGATTCTTCTTCGTTTACCTGAAATGTCCAATGCAAAACTGTCATGTTTTATTTCAGTGAAATTGTGAGTTGGAATATTTGATTATGCGTTGAAGATGAGATTTGCAATCTGCAAGAGAACTTGGAGGCTAAAATCATGAGTGATGTTATAAAATTTTTATCTACAAATGATTATTAGCAATATCACCCATAATAATCCTCAATTTATTAAAAATAAAGGAGAACAAATATTGCTTATCCACAAGAGCATGATTAATTATGAGATGGAATTATATAATAAATTATGGTCAATAATGTGATAAAAGAATAGTAGAAATGGATCTTAAGAGGTGATAAAAATAATGAAAAATTAGGTACCCAAAATCTCCCCCAAACTGAACATGATGCATGTCCTCATGCAACCCAATGCCTTTGTATTAACGAAGAAGGGGAAGTAGTGGCTGAAAAATAGGAATGAATAATGCTTAGTGGTTTTTTCATGACATTCTCATAAAATTTTAATAAATTAAAACTAATGCTTTTTTGCCTCAAGTTTTACCTCCATAAAAATGTGGAATGGCATGTATGGATTGATATTTATTGAAGTTAATGTATGTTGAGTTGATGTTGAAAGTGATGTGGAAGGTGGAAGCCATGCAAGCTGAAAGAAAGTAATCAGAAAGTGTTGAAATATTTCCTTCCCCCAAACTCATTAGCTTCCCTGTCATCAAGATTTCTACAACACATCTCATGAGTATCCTCAATCAGTAATTCATTGGGATCAGAATCAAAATTAGTCCTCTTTATCCTACCCCAAAATAATAGTAGTGTTTTTAAGCTAGGATTGAATAAAGATTGATTGGGTAAAGCAACTATATTTAGCTAAAGATATGAAGCTTGTAGAATAAAGGAATGATACACTAGATTATACAAAATGTCAAATGTCAAATATCCTAAATGTTTCATCCCGAACATGTAAAGTAAATATTTATAACTCAATAACAGATATAAACCATAACCACCATTATCTAAGAACTTATTTAAATATTACCCCATGAAACATGAATTCTAGCAAACCTTATATATGAAACAATGGGATTTACTAGAAGTAAGTTTTGATAAAACAAGGTAATCAAGTAGATCATAGTATTGAATTAACTTCTATACCATAGGCATGGCCATTGCTGCCAGCAGGCATCCATAGTCCCGAAAGTGATGCCTTTTTATCCCATTCAGATGCGAGTGTTCCATCTATTAGAAATAAGTACATAGTTACAAAGCATTTCAATTTACTTAGATGTCTATTGAGGATCATTTTTCTGGCATTGTAACCAGTTAATAACAATTCCATTCACGAGATCTAAAAAAAGTGAACAAGTCAGCTCATGATGAGACCTCTTGTCCTTCATTTTTATGACTGAATGCCATTAACCTGACTTGGTGACTAGTAGTGGTAATGTTATGAAACCAGCTCACAAAAAGATAGAAAAGATAGATCAATGCCTTAGAAATAAGCCTCTTCGAGGGGGCAACCTCCTTTACATTACACAAATGAACAATTCTTGGATGATTCAAATGACAAAACCTCCTTTCTATATATAGGAATCTAAGGGGTCACAATATAACCAAGTCGACCTAACAATAATAATACAAAGGCATAAAAATAATAATAGAGAGATTCTATGGGGCACAATAATAATAATATGGGGACAATAGGGGCACAACAATAACAATAAGGGATACAATGACAATAGTAATGGGGGAATCATTAGTATTATAGGGAACTAACATGCCCCTCTCCTTCAGAAAAGTGTTGTCTTCGATGCTTGAGTACTTTTGGATGCTTATGTTTAAATTCTCATCCTCCCATGTGGAATCTTCAACGGGTAAGTTCTTCCACTTGATGAGATACTCTGAAATTGATCGATTTCGTAGCTGTCGAGTTCTTATTTCTTTGACTTCTTTAGGTTCCAATATGATTTTTAATTCCTCATCAAGTTCTGGACATATTTTTTAAACTGGAAGCTTGTCACTTATAACCTTCTTTAAGCATGAAACATGGAAAACTAGCTACACCTCGGAAGATGCAGGAAGCTCCAATTTCTATGCCATAGTACCTACCTCTTGCAACACCCTGTACGGACCGTAATACTCTGGTGATAATTTATTATCCTTCATAGCTTGCTTGAGGGACATTTGTTTATATGGTTGTAGCCATAGGAATAAAAAATCACCTACATCAAAACTTCTTTCGTTGTGATGTTGATCAGCCTGTTCATTCATTCTATTCTGTGCTAAGGTGTGGTTATCCTTTAAGATTTGGAGAACTTGTTGTTGATGCTCGATGTGATCTTCCACTGCTTGAACCATAGAATTTTCTCTTAAATATGATTTTATGGATGGTGGATGATATCCATAAAGTGCCATAAATGGGGTCATTTTTGTTGCAATATGGAAGGAAGTGTAATACCACCATTCAGCCAGAGGAAACCATTTTACCCATTATGTCTACTTATCAGATATAAAGAAATGAAGATATCCTTCCAAAAATTTGTTTATTATCTCAGTTCGAAAATCAGATTAAAGATCATAGATGGGCTATGAGTTAACTGAGTACCAAGACAAGAAAATAATTTTGTCCAAAATTTTCTAGTGAAAATGGGATCTCTGTCACTTACAATAATCTTTGGGTTTCCATGTAGCTTTTGAATTGTTTCCATAAATGCTGTAGAAAATGTACTCGCTTTAAATGGATGAGATAATGCAGAAAAGTGTGCATACTTGGTAAGTTTGTCAACTACCACCATGATAACACTCTTTCCTTTGGACTTGGGTAAACTTGTGATAAAATCCATTGAAACCTCCTCCCAATGTTGGCTTGGAATGGATAAAGGTTGTAATAGTCTGGTGGCCTTAATTATTTCAGCTTTATTTTGTTGGAAAACCAGACATTCTGCCACAAAATTTTGCATATCTGATTTAAGGGCATCCAAAAAAAATCCTTCTTAACCCTATGGTAGGTTTTTATAAACCTTTAGTGCCCTCCTAAGGGAGAGGTGTGCAATTCCCTAAGAATCTTTTGTTTGAGTTGGGAATTATTACATAGGTATCACCAATCCTTGTACCATAACGAATCATTTTTCCAGCTAAATGTATCAGATGTACTGGGATCTTGTTATATCTTTTGAATGAGTGCCCACATTTCCTCATCATTCTTCCAGTCATCCCTTTCTTCGTTTATCCAATCTGGTTGGATAATAGAAATGGCACAAATAAATGCTTCAACATCCTTATCCTTTCTTGAGAGTGCATCTGCCACAACAATTTGCTTCCCTTTTTTATAGACGATTTCAATGTCATAACCCAAAATCTTTGTGACCCACTTTTGTTGGTATTCTGAAGATAATCTTTGTTCTAAAAAATATTTAAGACTATCATGATCTGTTTTTACCTTGAAGTGTCTTCTCATTAGGTAGGGTCGCCATTTCTTAAGTGCATGTAGTATTTCCAACATTTCCTTCTCATAAATAGCTTTGTGTAAATACTTTCCTTTGATTGGATGACTTTTCAAAGCACTGGGTCTTTCTTTTTGCATTAAAACAACACCGATTCCATTTCCTGAGGCATCACATTCCACAATAAAGGTTTTTGTGAAGTCCGGTGTAGTTAATCGTGGTGCTTGGCGCATTGCCTATTTAAGATGTTCAAAGGCCTTCTTTCCTTATGGAGTCGATGAAAATGCATCTTTCTTCAATAACATTGTTAGAGGTGCTGCTCTTCTCCCATAATTCTTAACAAACTTGTGATAATACCCTGTCAACCCGAGAAATCCTTGTAGATGTTTTATGGATGTGGGGATTTTCCATTCCTTAATGGTTTTAATTTTGTTGGGGTCTACCTTAACACCTTCATGAGATATAATATGACCTAGATATTCCACCTCTTATACTAAAAAGAAAGATTTGGAGATTTTCACATATAATTGTTTCTCCTCCAATAGTTTGAGCACCATGTCAAATTTTTGGACATGATCCTTCCAAGACTTTCTGCAGATCAATATATCATCAAAAATTACTAACACAAATTTTCTAAGGAAGGTTTTGAAAATGGAATTCATCAAACCTTGAAATGTAGAAGGTGCATTGGTAAGGCCAAAAGGCATGACCCGAATTTCATAATGACCCTGATGGGTTCTAAATGTTATTTTTGGAATATCTTCAGTCTTCATTATGATTTGATGATATCCTGAATGAAGATCCAACTTGGTGAACTAAATTGATCCATGAAATTCATCCAATAATTCATTGACGACAGGAATGGGAAATTTATCTTTAATAGTGAGCTTGTTGAGCTCCCTATAATTTGGACACATGCACCATGATCCATCCTTCTTGTGAACCAACACTACTGGAGCAGAGAAATAAATATGACTAGGTTGAATTATACCAACCTCTGGCATTTTTCAACCATATGTTTAATTTCACTATTTTTGACATAGAGTTATCTGTAAGGTCTAATGTTTGGAGGAACACTTCGTGGAATAAAATTAATAGCATGATCATGATCACGAATAGGTGGGAGGCCTGTGGGAGTCTCAAATACCTTAGAATGATCGTGCAAGACTTTTTGGAGATCTGGAGAAAGGGATGATTTCGATGTGGGAACCCCTAGTGAACATAATTGTGCAATTATGCCTCGTTGTTCTTTCTTTAGATTCTTTGCCATTCCATTAGATCTGATTATCTTTCACAGTTTCCCTGTGATACCCCTTAATTCAAGTTCCTTTCCTTCAAAAGATAATTTTCATGAAAATTTCTTGAAAATTAAACGTTATTGTACCCAAGTATTGTAGCCATTGGACTCCAAGTACTACATAAGCACCACCCATTGGAATGGAAAGCATTGGGCTATTCAATACATACTCTCCCATGGATAGCTTCATATTATGGAACTTTCTTGAGCAATTTATGGTTCCTCCACTTGAAACCATCAGTTGACACTCTAGTGCTAGATATAGGAAGCAATCCAATTCCTTGGCTATCTTACAATGAATAAAACTATGGGTGCTTCCTGAATCAATCAACAATATTACATGTTTCTTCTTGATATGCCCTTCTATCTTGATAGTTTGAGCAGTGGTAATTCCATCCAATGCATTACAAGATATGGTCAAATTCATTTCTCCTTCAAAGGTTTGTTCTTCATGTATATCCTTTTCTTTTGACATTTCTTGTTCCTCTTATTCCTCCTCTTCACTATATATGTAAAATAATTTCTTCTTGTCACACTTTTGACCTTTAGTGTATTTGTTATCACAACTGTAACAAAGCCCTTTTGCTCTTTTTCCTTCCAATTGTTGTGGTGTCAACCTTGTTGGTTTTTGATGGCTAGGGGGAAGTAAAACTTCCATCTTTATGATTGTGCGTGGTAGGCTTCCTTGTTGCCATAATTTTTCTTTCCATTTTTCTTGCCAACCTGAATGTCTTCTCCAATGAATCTCGTTCCTAAAGGTGAACTTCGTGTTGGATGTTATCTTTTAAAGTCCCTATGAATACATCAATCCTATGCTCCTCTGGGATATCTTTTACCCTTATATTCAATTTTTGGAAGTCCTCAATGTGTTCCATTATTAAACCCTTTTGTTTGAGATTTATCAATTGCCTAAAAAAAGTGTTGCTTTTTGTATCCTCATAATGTGCTATCATTTCATCTGTAAAAAGAGCCCAAGTGATAATTCGTTTACGAAAGCAAAGCCATTGATACCATACAAACTGATTTGGTTCCAAATATAAAGTTTCAATGCGTACCTTTTGTGTGTTTTCCACATTATGGAGATCAAAAATTTCCTCCATCTGTAGTATCCATGTTCCCCAATCGTTGCCATCAAACTTCCTCATATCGATCTTTGGAACATGGTGGTTCTTTGATCCAATATTAGAGTATATGAAATCATGATTAACATTTATTTTGTTCTCAGCATGAGTTTCCTTTACTACGCTTTCGCCATTAGTAAGCATTTCTTGTAGAAACTTTGTCAAATCTATCTTCAAATCTATCTTAAAATTTTCCATGCCTGTCTTCAAATCTGTCTTCAAATTGTCCATCTTAGCTTCTACACCGTTCATCTTAGCTTCTACACCTAAACCATCCATCTTAGCCTCCATGCCTCTCTTTAAACCATCCATCTTATCTTCTACGTTTTTCTTTAAAACATCCATCTTAGATTTTGTTACTTTTTGTGCGAGTGACATTTGTTGCACTTGGTCTTGTAATTTTGATATATCATGTTTCATTTCTTCCTCTTCTTCATGAGTCATGCTAGAGACTTTTGGTTGCTTACTAGGTGTTTCCATTGTCCTTCTTTGGGGCATCGATTACTGATAATAATGCTTCACTATGCCCTTTGAATTCCTTCAAACTGATTTTTCAAACCAAGCTTATGCAAAAAAAATAAAAAATAAAACTACACACCTGTTTTTCAGTTTGTAGGAGTTTGATATTAAATCTGATGTATTTATGCAATTTTAGATTTCCAAGGTCTAAAATTTCTTCCTACAGTATCCCTCTAAGTAATATTTCTAACTCTGCAAGACTGATCAAGATTGGATTCTCCAATGAAGAGTTATGCCAAATGTCCCACGATAACTTGAGTATAGACTTGTTCAATAGAGTGAACTTGTATGACATCATGTGGGTCATTGTTTCAACCTTAGGATTTGGAAATGTTACCCACAAAACTACAGTCCATCCTCTTTCTATAACTTCTTACGAAAATTAAATCTGATGCTCAAAGAGAAATTGATGATGATTTTACCAAGGTGACCTGTTTGAAATGTAATTCGGGCGTTTCCAGAGGCCCTAACTTCCTCAGATTATATCTCCGAAAATATAGCGAGACAGAATATGAAATTTGGAGCCACAGTTCAGACCGATTTCTTCTAAAATGTTTTTTTTATCTTTTGAAACTTTGTATCGAAAGACTTATAGCACAAATTCTAGGATGACCTGTTTTAGATGAAATTCTAGAGCTTGCAAAATCCCTAACTTCCTCAGATCATATCTACGAAATATAGTGAGAAAAGATATGAAATTTGGACCCGATGTTTAGAAATATTTCTTATCAAATGGGGTTTTTTTTAGCTTCTGAGATGTCACAGAAAAAATGTTATAGTAGAAAGTCCACGATGACCTGTTTGGAGCAACGTAACCCCAGAATCCAACCCTCTGATACCAAATGTTATGAAACCAGCTCATAAAAAGATAGAAAAGATAGATCAATGCCTTAAAAATAATTCTCTTTAAGGGGGAAACCTCCTTTACATTACACAAATGAGCAATTATTGGATGACTCAAATTACAAAACCTCCTTTCTATATATAGGAGTCTGAGGGGTCACAATATAACCAATTTGAACTAACAATAATAATATAAAGGCACAAAAGTAACAATAGAGGGATTCTATGGGGCACAATAATAACAATATGGGGATAATAAGGGAAAAAAATTAACAATAAGGGATACAACGACAATATTAATGGGGGAATCACTAGTATTATAGGGACCTAATAGTTAATTGTCACTCTATTAGGACCTATGATCATGGTAGGTCGACTCATCATGAGACCTCCTATGCTCCATTTGACTATTTATGTTTAAAATTAAACTATTGTTATTGTTAATCAACAAAATATTACTTAATAGATGGGGTGGCAAGCCAGCTGCTTAAGAGCTAGGGATGGCGTAAAAGGTTTTGTAGTAATTATTTTCAACTTGGGTAATTTTGCTTCTAAAAATCTAATAAGCTTCAAATGATTGTTGATAAATATATTTTGCTTTGTTAAGATTGGGGTTGAGGAATAGCTCATTAGATAGTGACGGAAAGATTTAAGTACAATTTTGTGGTCATCATCATAAATTTTACATGATTACGGACTCAAAAAATTAGGAAAGTTGATAGTTGGCATGATGAAATCATCTTTCCATAATTATTCCTTAAATATGATATTATGTTTATTGATAAGAAAGGATAAACTAGTTACCCAATCATTTTGTCAAAGAGGACCTAGACACTTAAAAGTATTTCCAATTCACCAAGTTAATGTTGTCGTGCATGATTCAAGTTCCAATGTGCATGGATAAGCAAGGGTTATAGATTTTTATGGATTATAGTAGTAATAATCGTGATATGTACGAGTTGACATGAAATTTTAATAAAAATGATGACATGACATCATTATGATATATTTTCTATTAAATGCAACACCTCCCCCTCTCCCCAAAACTCACTTATGACCATCCTCAATCATGGTTGGTCATGTCATAAGTGAAACGTGAATCAAATACATGGAATCGATTAGGGACGTACCTGGTGACTTACCTAGGCAGAGTATCAACACGGGTGGAGTAACATCACTAGGTTCTTAGAAAAATTTTCACGACGAAGTAGCAGCACCGAGGAGTAATTGCATCGGAGGAGTAACAACATCGAAGGAGTAAAAACATCAAGTACTTAGAAAACTTTTCACCACAAGGTAGCAGCATCAGAGGAGTAACATCATCCAAGGAGTAACAACGTCCAACATTTAGAAAATTTTCAAGAGTAACAAGAATGGTGGGGTAATAGCACCCAAGGAGTAACAACATCGCCGGAGTAACAACATCTAAGGAGTAACAACATCTGACACTTAGAAAATTTTGAGGAGTAACATTAGTGGCGGAGTAACAACACCCAAAGAGTAACAACATCCGATACTTAGAAAATTTTCGGTAGTAACATCATCGGTGGAGTAACAACATTAAAGGAGTAACAACATCTGACACTTAGAAAATTTTTGCGAGTAACAACAGTGGCGGAGTAACAACACCCAAGGAGTAGCAACATCCAAGGAGTAATAACATCTGATACTTAGAAAATTTTAGCAGTAACAACCTACAAGGAGTAACATCATCAAACACTTAGAAAATTTTCGGGAGTAACAACATCATCGAGGTAACAACATCCAACACTTAGAAAATTTTTGGGAGTAACAGCAGTGGCAGAATAACAATGCCCAAGGAGTAACAACATCCAAGGAGTGACAACATCTGATACTTAGAAATTTTTCAGGATTAACAACATCATCAGAGTAACAACACTCGAAACTTAGAAAATTTTTGGGAGTAACAATGGCGGTAGAGTAACATCAACCAAGGAGTAACATCATCTGATACTTCAAAATTTTTCGAGAGTAATAGCATCGGCGGAGTAGAAACATCCAACGAGCAACATCATTTGAAAGTTAGAAAATTTTCAGGAGTAACAACAATGACGGAGTAACAACACTCCCAAGATCTAAGGAAGCCATATACTAATAAGACTCAGGAACAAATGGATAAATATGGAGCAACATCATGGAAATTGAGAACATCCTTTTATTTTGAGGAAGGAAAAAAATTTATGACTTTCAACACCTGAAACATAAAAACATAAGAGGAATCAGAAAGGAAACAACAATTTTATTGAAAAACAATCATTAAATAAATAATTTAAGTTGCAATGGCTAAGATTTTGAATGAAACAATGTTGTTTCCTAAGGGAATATCAATCCGTTTCAATAAACAACAATCTATCAATGGTAAATGAATGGAAAAATGTTTTTGCGGAAATGACTTGGATCTTCAAATGGAAATCAATTCTCCATTTCTCTTGTTATGAATCCATAGGGTAATGAAAAAGTCTTCATGTTGTTGGTGAGAAATAACATGAATAATTTGTAAAAAGCTCTTATGATCAATTTCCATGGCACCTCAAACGAATGAAAATTATATGATATTAGATTTTTTAATAGATTCCTAGATGAAAATCTATTGTTTCATTATCATTGCCTTCAATTATCACTCATTCAAAAACAAATTGACCTCCTTTATTCTCTCGGGACTTGAAAAAACAAGTGTCTACCTGCAATGAAACATATAATCATGGAATAAGAGAGGTGAACGAGCTCTCTAAATCCAATAAATATGAAAAAAAATAACAAGTAGTTTAATATGTAAAAAAATCCATGGAAAACAAATGACAAAGTAGAGATAATTTATTACCTGCGGGTGAGCGGTGGCCAACCATACTAACTAGTAGTATTTTAATCGTAACTTCTTTGTTTTTCATCTGATTTGCGTGATTCCAAAGCCACAAGAAATTGAATTCATATGGATATCTCCAATTCAAACAAGTTTGAAAAAATTGCATGATATGATATGTCAAATTTACTAGAACAACCTGCATAACAAAGTCATTTTTTATTTCCCAACTTCGACCAATAGTTGATATTTTAAGCATAAATTTTTCATTTCATGACGGATTCAACCAATTCAAATTGAATATTAAATTATATTAATGTAAATATATTTGATAGGAACAATTTTTGAAATCATGAAGAATTGATGGGTCAAATGTGCGAAGGAATAGTCGGAAAAACAAAGTTTTAAAGGTGTTGATTTACGATAGACAGTTATTATTTTGGTAATAAATTTCTCATATAATACCAAAATGAAGTGATTAAAATTGAATTCTAAACTATATCAATAGGATAATATACCTCATAAACAAGTTTCAAAAATCTAGTAATTTAGGCCTCCAAAAATGGATTGTCCCAACTTTGTTCCTGAGCTGCCTACTCAACATACTGTCAATGTTTTGGTCATAAATTCTTCATTTCAAATCCAAATTGAGTGATTCAAATTGAATTAGAAAGTATAAATAAATATCTACTTAGGATAGAGACAAGTCTTGGAAATATTCCCATTTTGTCCCTCAAAACATGACTTTACTGATTGTGTTTTCAGTGGTTCTCTCAAGCTCACACGCCATAAGATATGATAATCAAACAAATTTTCTTTTTTCAAAATGATGATGAGTGTTTGTAGAAATATTATTTTCAATATAATACATCTACATACATAATTAAATTCAAATATTTACCAATGATATTGATATACTCAGCAAGTTGCAGCAAACAGATCTCTTTCTACATATAAAGAAATTTATTTATTTATGTACTTATTTATTCTATTTTCTACACTAACCTAATCTACCTTGAAATACTAACGTATAAGAGCACTTTAAATGGAACCGTTTTTGAAATAAGGCCTCAAGTGTGTATGTACCAGATTTTAAGAAATGCATGTCAAGAAATACTAGGGTATGAGAGACGAACTTCCTCTTTAAGGATGGTGCAAAGAGTCGTTGAAGTAGGGAGTGATGTTGCAAGAAAACAATAGAGTGCAACGAGTCTTAAATATAATCTTGATTTCCCATAGTTTTTAGATCATGAAGTTCTTCGACTATGTTCCAAATTATGTTGATGCTTTCTTCCTTGACTTCCACGCATGAGTTTTGAGGGCCTTCCTCTGGTCCTTTTGTTTGGATCTCTATGCATGCAACTAAAACATTTAAAAGTCACACAACTAAGGACCTAGAGTAGGGCAAGAAAACTCTTTCCCTCCCTAGGATGAGAGAGTGGGTCTTTCAAAATCAAAATAGACAAAACTGCAGGAAACTTCTAAGCTCAGGACCTAGAGCAGGGTGAGAAAAACCTTTCCCTCCCACGATGAGAGAGTGGGTCTTTTAAAATCAAAACAAAAAAAACTGCAAGAAAATTCTAAGATGAGGACCCGGAGTAGGGTGAGAAAACTCTTTCCCTCCCCAGGATAAGACATCGACTATAATGTCGATTATGTTCTTGCACCTTGATAGCCTTGTTGGCATTATGATTCAGGTGTTGTCCTTGATGGCAACCCATTCAGGTGATAGATCACTATTCTTGATTATCAGCTCTCTATTTTTAAGAAGGACGCAGGCAATCTGTTCAGAAAGTGCGTCCCCGCAGGTATACCATGCAGAACCCGCGTCCAGGGACGCAGGCCAGCCGTTCAGGGGGTGCGTCCACCCATTGCACACATTTCAAGACAGAGAAAAGCACGTGGGGGTTTCTTGTGTGGTTTCTAGCCGACGGTTTTGTGTTTCTATGGTGTCGGCTCGTGGTATTGTTCCATGTTTTGGGGAGGAGCTTGCCTATATAAAGCAAAGGTTTTGATTTGGATTTATCATGTTTTTGGTTGAACATCTTATGAGGGTAAGATCTGGTCTAGATCTAAACAAGGCGAATCTGATGGACCGAGATCTCTCCGGCTCTTGCTCGGATCTGTAGATCTGATTGTCTGGGTTACTTCTAAAGTCTTGAAATCATGTTTGCCCAGAGGGACACAGGTGCAGTAAGGGTTCAGGTGCGTCCGGGACACAGGAGCGAAGCGTTTCAGGTGCGCCGGACGCAGGTGCAGGAAGGGTTCTGGTGCGCCGGGACGCAGGCAGTTCAATAGACTCAGTGCGAGGGACGCAGGCTAGCAGTTGAGCAGGGTGCGTCCGGGACGCAGGCTAGCAGTTGAGCAGGGTGAGTCCAGGGACTCAGGCTAGCAGTTGAACAGGGTGAGTCCGGACTCAGGCTGGCAGTTGAGCAGGGTGCTTCCTTCTCTTAAAATCCTTGTTTATCATTGTTGTGTTCTGGGTTTTGGTCCTATTATTGTTGATCTGGTTACTACAGTTGATTGGGTGATTCTCTTACACTTGATGATCAATTAATGCTTATGGATCCAGTTTGAAAATTTATGAAAAGTGGTCCTTGTATGAAAAGAAGTAGGGGGTTGTAGCTCCCTTCCAGGAGACTGGAAAACGAGAGAGAGTTGTAGCTCTCTGCAGGTTGCAGCCTGCGTACTGGTAAAGGACTGCACCAGTACAAAATCATTGTAAAAGAATTTCTAAATTGAAAGAAGATAGAGACATATTGCAGCAGGTGGTTTTCTCCCACATTGGGTTTCCACCTTACATCTTGTGTTCTTTGGTGTGACTGTCTATTTTCTTTGTTCATGCTCATTATTTTATGGTACTGATATGCAAGAATAATTCAAAAGATCAAATAAGGAAGATTTGTTAAATTGCTAGATAATACTGATTCACCCCCCCTCTCAGTATTATTTCCAACAATTGGTATCAGAGCAGGTCCTTCAAAAAAGCTTGATCGCTTGAAGGTAGATCGTTCATCATGAGCAACTACGAGAGAGAAGCATCAATCAGGCCACCGGTTTTTGATGGGACAAACTTCAATTATTGGAAGGTAAGAGTTACTGCATATCTTCAATCTCTTGGTACAGAAGTTTGGGACATTGTAGAAACAGGCTATGCTTTTCCTTCAGCTACTCCTACAGATCCAGCTGAGAAAAAGAAGTATGAAACAAATGCAAAAGCAGTCAGTACTCTATTAGGAAGTATATCCCAAACAGAATTCATGAAGGTAATGCACTTCAAATCAGCAAAAGAAATATGGGACAAAATGATCACGAGCTATGAAGGAGATGAACAGGTAAAACAAGCTAAACTTCAAACTCTCAGGATTCAATATGAGACTCTCAAGATGTATAATGATGAAAGTGTGGCTAATTATTTTCTTCGGGTAGATGAGATTGTTAATTGTATGAAAAATTTGGGTGAAGAAATAAAAGAGTCTATAGTAGTTCAAAAGATTCTAAGATCATTATCCCCCAAGTTTGAATCTAAAGTATCTGCAATAGAAGAAAAAGAAAATCTCCGTGTTCTCACTATGTCTCAGCTACATGTAATTCTAACTGCTTATGAAATGAGAAAGGGAGGTCCATCAGACAGAAGGGAGGCTGCTTTTAAGGCATCAGGCAAAGAAGATCACTATGAAGCAAGCCATGTTCCAGAAGAAGAGGAAGAAGAATCAAATTTTGTCAGAAATCTTCAAAGGGGTTCTGGAAGGTTCAGAGGTAAGCTACCTTTCAAATGCTTTGCTTGTGGAAGAGTAGGTCATTATGCTTCAAAATGTCCTTATAAGGATAAAGGAAAGGAACCAGCTAGATGGAACAAGAAACAAAGTGCAAATAAGAAAAGCTACTACACCCATGAAGATAGTGATGGCTTATCAAACAGTGATGAAGATGAACAAGGTAATAAATATAGGTTGTTAATGGCATTTGAAGATGATGATTATGAGGATGCTGTAGATGTGGATAACCTTTATGATGAAATTACTAGACTCAAGAGATGTATAGAAGAAAAGAACATGATCATTGATACTCTACAATTTCAAATTGATGAAACGGAAAAACATCTTGAAAAATTAGAAGGTGAAATTGTTGGTCTTAGAAAAGAAATTGAGAAAACAAAAGCTATTAATCTCAAGTTTGTCAAAGGATCTGAAACTTTGGATGAGATTATCAGTGTGCAGCGGTCTCCACTAAATAAGACAGGTCTGGGCTATAATGGAGAAACTTCTCAAGCATCCACTTCAAAAAGTTATCTTGATGCAGCAAGAAGAAATGAGCAAAAGCACAATGAAGATCATCAGGTAAAGCAGGGACAAACTTCAAACAGAAACTATCAGGGGCAATCCAGCTTAAGGGTGAACAAAAGCCACAACCAGCCACAGGTAAAATCTTCCCAGTTTGGTTCAAAAATAGATGAAAATAGAAATTACAATCAGTTGGCTGGTAGATTCAATAACCGCAGAAACTTCTTCAATGGACAATGCTTTTCTTGTCATAACTTTGGTCACAAAGCAGCTCAATGTGTTGCGTATAAAACAATCATGACTAGGGAAGCTCAAAAACAAAGAAGTATGACAGGGATTACAAAAAAGACCTATAACAGCTTTTCGGCTCTTGAAAATGAAGTTGAATGTTCTATTTGCAATAATTTTGGTCATGAAGACTTTGAATGCAGAAGCAGGTTTCAGGAAAGAAAGGAACAAGAACGGAAAAAGGAACAAGCCTCAGGAACTAAAACATGGAGAATAAAGGAACCTCAAACAGAAAGATGTGGGATAGCATTTTATGCAGAAGGACAGGAAAATCTATGGTACATTGACAGTGGATGTTCGAAGCATATGACAGGTGATAAAGAAAAACTTGAGTCTTATTCTATTTTAGAAAAGGGAAAGAAAGTCTCTTTTGGAAATGATACTCCTGCAACTATAAAAGGAAAAGGTATTGCTCCTTTAAAAGAAGATGTTAAGGCCGGAAATGTTTTGTATGTTGATGGATTGAAGCATAATCTACTAAGTGTCAGCCAGATGTGTGATCAAAGAACCAAGGTTATATTCAAATCAAATGGATGTCTTGTTCGTGATCTTGATACAGGTAAAACAGTTCTCAAAGGGAAAAGAACTCCAAATAATCTATACATATTTGAAGAAGGACAACAACAATGCTATCTAAGCAAGGATGAAGAGCACTGGTTATGGCATCGAAGGTTGGGACATCTAAGCTTCTCACAAATAAGGAAAGCATGTAAATATCAGGCAGTTCGCGATCTTCCAGATATCAAAATTCCTGACAACACCATATGCAGATCATGTCAGTTTGGAAAACAAACCAGGACTAACTTTCCAGAGAAAGAAGGATCAGCTAGCATGCCTCTTGAGCTAGTACATACAGATGTATGTGGACCATTCAGGAAAAGAACACCTAGAGGAGAGGAATACTTGATATTATTTATTGACGATTTCTCCAGGTTTGTTTGGTTAGGACTTATGAAGCACAAAGATGAAGCATTCGAAAAATTCAAATCCTTCAAAGCCTTGGCTGAAAATGAATCAGGTCACAAAATTAAGTGCCTCAGATCCGACAGAGGTGGGGAATTTACTTCAAATGAATTTTTCGATTTCTGTGATGAACATGGGATAAGGAGAGAATTCTCTACAGCTAGAACTCCTCAGCAAAATGGAGTTGTTGAAAGAATGAACAGAACAATCCAACAAATGGCTCGTGCTATGCTTGATGAATCAGGAACTCCCGCAACTTTCTGGGGTGAGGCTGCACATACTGCGGTTATTATTCTCAACAAGACAAATGTCCGGGTGAACAGCACTCAAACTCCTCATGAGCTCTGGAGTGGTAAAACTCCTTCAGTAAAGCATTTCAAAATCTTTGGGAGCAAATGCTATATCAAGAATACTGAGGAGCAGCTTGGCAAACTTGATCCTAGAGCAGATGAAGGCATTCTTCTTGGCTATTCTCCACATAGCAAAGCATACAAATGCTACAATAAAAGACTGGGCAGAGTTGTTGACAGCATTGATGTAGTGGTTGATGAGAAGGGATACATTCCTAGGCAAATACATCGTGAAGACATCGAAGAAGATGAAAGCTACCCTCAAAGACAAAATGATGAAGAAGAAGAACCTCAAGAAGAATCTCAAGAAGAACCTCACGAAGACGCAGAAGAACGAACAAGAATAGAAGAAAAGACTCCATCTAGATATGTTCAGAAGAACCATCCAGAATCTCAGATCATGGGACAGAAAGAAGCAGGTATACAAACTAGAAGAATAGTTGCAGAAGCTTCAAGCTATTTGGCATTACTCTCCTCTACTGAACCACAAAATGTGAAAGAGGCATGCAAAGATGAATGTTGGGTGAAATCAATGGATGAAGAACTTGAGCAAATCGAAAAGAACAACACTTGGGAGCTGGTTCCTAGACCAAAGGATAAGAATGTTATCGGAACAAAATGGGTCTTCAAAAATAAATTGAATGAAAATGGAGAAGTAATTAGAAACAAAGCCAGACTTGTTTGTAAAGGGTATGCACAGCAAGAAGGAATAGACTTTGAAGAAACTTTTGCTCCTGTTGCAAGACTTGAGGCCATCCGAATGTTCCTTGCTCTCTCAAGCTTTCAGAACTTCAAAGTATTTCAAATGGACGTAAAATCAGCCTTTCTGAATGGAGACTTGGAAGAAGAAGTGTACATTGAACAACCAGATGGGTTCATTCTTGGAAATGATCCAAATCTTGTATGCCGATTGAAAAAGGCTCTCTATGGTCTCAAACAAGCCCCAAGGGCTTGGTACTACCGGTTGGACAAATATCTTCATCAACAAGGTTTTTCAAAAGGTTCAGCAGATAGCAATCTATATATAAAAGTTGAAAATGACAAATTGCTAATACTTGTTGTGTATGTAGATGACATTATTTTTGGCAGCAATGAAGAAGCTATGAGTCAAAACTTTGCCTCAGTCATGCAGAAAGAATTTGAAATGTCCTTGCTAGGAGAACTGACATACTTCCTTGGTTTGCAAATCCAACAAAAGGAAGGAGGAATCTTTTTATCTCAAACCAAGTATCTCAAGCAGATTTTGAAGAAATATGGCATGGAAGATGCAAAACCAGTATGTACACCCATGGTCACAGGATGTAGTCTCAGTGCAAATGATGAATCTGCAGCAGTACATCAACCAACCTACAGATCTATGATTGGAAGTTTACTATATTTGACAGGTACCCGACCGGACATCATGCATGCAGTTGGAATAGTTGGAAGATTTCAGGCAAATCCGAAGGAAACTCATCTTCAGGCAGTGAAGAGAATTTTCAAATATCTTCAAGGGACTCAAAATTATGGCTTATGGTATCCTAGAGATACAGATCTCACTCTTCATGCTTATACAGATGCAGATTGGGCCGGAAGCGTGGATGACAGGAAAAGCACAAGTGGTGGTGCATTCTTTATGGGTTCCAGACTGGTATCTTGGTTCAGCAAGAAACAGAGTTCAATTGCCTTGTCTACAGCTGAAGCAGAATATGTTGCTGCTGCATCTTGTTGCACCCAACTCCTTTGGATGATGCAGACTTTGCAGGATTATCAAATCACTTGTACACCTCCAATCCCTATCTTATGTGACAACACAAGTGCAATCAGCATCTCAAAGAATCCGGTTATGCATTCAAAAACCAAGCACATACCAATCAAGTACCATTTTCTCCGGGAACAAGTACTTGAACAGAAGGTCAAGTTGGAGTATGTTCCTTCTAAGGAACAAGTTGCTGATATTTTCACCAAACCGTTGCCCAGGGACACTTTTGAATACCTCAGGCAAAAGCTGGGGGTTGTTGATGCATCATCTTATTGTTGAACATCTTCTTATTGGTGGTATAGGCTTAGGGGGAGCACATAATGCATTGTTGTCATTATGGAGAAGGAGATCTTGGAAATAGCTGCAATATGTCTCTATCTCTTTCATGGTGGTACATTGCTGCAGATCAGGTTCATAGGGGGAGCATGAGCGTAGGGGGAGCATACCCTTTGCCCTTGATGTCAAAGGGGGAGAATGAAGCTGAAGATCATGAGGTTGCCATCAAGTCCAAAGGGGGAGATTGTTGGCATTATGATTCAGGTGTTGTCCTTGATGGCAACCCATTCAGGTGATAGATCACTATTCTTGATTATCAGCTCTCTATTTTTAAGAAGGACGCAGGCAATCTGTTCAGAAAGTGCGTCCCCGCAGGTATACCATGCAGAACCCGCGTCCAGGGACGCAGGCCAGCCGTTCAGGGGGTGCGTCCACCCATTGCACACATTTCAAGACAGAGAAAAGCACGTGGGGGTTTCTTGTGTGGTTTCTAGCCGACGGTTTTGTGTTTCTATGGTGTCGGCTCGTGGTATTGTTCCATGTTTTGGGGAGGAGCTTGCCTATATAAAGCAAAGGTTTTGATTTGGATTTATCATGTTTTTGGTTGAACATCTTATGAGGGTAAGATCTGGTCTAGATCTAAACAAGGCGAATCTGATGGACCGAGATCTCTCCGGCTCTTGCTCGGATCTGTAGATCTGATTGTCTGGGTTACTTCTAAAGTCTTGAAATCATGTTTGCCCAGAGGGACGCAGGTGCAGTAAGGGTTCAGGTGCGTCCGGGACACAGGAGCGAAGCGTTTCAGGTGCGCCGGACGCAGGTGCAGGAAGGGTTCTGGTGCGCCGGGACGCAGGCAGTTCAATAGACTCAGTGCGAGGGACGCAGGCTAGCAGTTGAGCAGGATGCGTCCGGGACGCAGGCTAGCAGTTGAGCAGGGTGAGTCCAGGGACTCAGGCTAGTAGTTGAACAGGGTGAGTCCGGACTCAGGCTGGCAGTTGAGCAGGGTGCTTCCTTCTCTTAAAATCCTTGTTTATCATTGTTGTGTTCTGGGTTTTGGTCCTATTATTGTTGATCTGGTTACTACAGTTGATTGGGTGATTCTCTTACACTTGATGATCAATTAATGCTTATGGATCCAGTTTGAAAATTTATGAAAAGTGGTCCTTGTATGAAAAGAAGTAGGGGGTTGTAGCTCCCTTCCAGGAGACTGGAAAATGAGAGAGAGTTGTAGCTCTCTGCAGGTTGCAGCCTGCGTACTGGTAAAGGACTGCACCAGTACAAAATCATTGTAAAAGAATTTCTAAATTGAAAGAAGATAGAGACATATTGCAGCAGGTGGTTTTCTCCCACATTGGGTTTCCACCTTACATCTTGTCTTCTTTGGTGTGACTGTCTATTTTCTTTGTTCATGCTCATTATTTTATGGTACTGATATGCAAGAATAATTCAAAAGATCAAATAAGGAAGATTTGTTAAATTGCTAGATAATACTGATTCACCCCCCCTCTCAGTATTATTTCCAACAAGCCTCGCATGAAATAGTGCTAAAATGTTGGTGTTCGAGCGTGAATGTTATTATTCAACCCTTTATCACATTAATATCGCAAGCGTATCATGCACTATATATGCAGGGGAAAATTCATAATCCAACAATTAATGAGGAATTCATTTAATTAATTAAACATGCAATTTGATATAATAAATAAAGTATAATAGCAAATGGAAATGACAACAATAAATAATCTATAAAAACAATGAAAATGATAGAAATAATTAATATGTAATAGCAAGATAATTCACAACGTTCACCTCAAACCATTACAGTAAAAAGAAGAAATACATTAATTAAAATGAAGCTAAGCACACATTACTTCAGGAACACCTGATCAGGTTTACGGGATGAACCCCCTGATCATGGTTGTTTCAGAAAGGATCGAAGGCTAGATAATCATAATATCAATATTGTGTTGATAAAAATGAAAATACAAAAGTCTCATGTTACATTCTCAAAGAAAAACCTTTAATATTTGATCTACTCTCCTACATGCGTTCTCTCTGATTTGTGTCTTTTAAATATGAAAACAACAAAGGGAAATTTACAACAAGATTGATTACAAAATATCAATAAGCAATATGATATCTGAGATATATTTCCATTATGATTCAGTTGGAACAAGTCGAATTTGGTCATTGCAATTATGGCAATCTGGAAAACGGCCGCAACAGAAAATATGTGAATATATCCTTTGAAGAACTTTTCTCTTCTCCCAATCCAAATTGAATTTCTTAAAACTGCACATTGGGAAACTGATTTATTCCATTATTGAAAAAACCCATGCCTCGTATTTTTAAGATTCTTCCTCATTTGCTTGAAATTTTCAATGCAAAACTATCACATTTTACTGCAGTGAAATTCTAAGTTGGAATATCTGATTATGAATTGAATATCAGATTTTCAATCTGCAAGAGAACTTGGAGGCTAAAATCATGAGTAAAGTTAGAACAAATCTATCTATAAACCATTATTAGCAATATCTCCCATAATAATCATTTATTAAAAATAAATGAGAACAAATATTACTTATCTGCAAGAGCATAATTAATTATGAAATGGAATTATATAATAAATTATGATAAATAATGTTATAAAAGAAAAGTAGAAATTTATGAAATGGATGTTATGAAGTAATAATAATAATGACAAATTAGGGACCTAACAGCAACATCTCACTCAACATAGGACTAAAGGTCATGATGACATTGTGTAATAGTCAAATGAGAGGCATAATGGATCACCCAAACCTGGGAAGACAACTGACTGAATGAAGATATCCCAAACTCAACCCGAGAGCAGAAGAGTGTCATGTTGAAGAGTAACATGTTGTCTATACAAATAATCTATCATCCTCAGTTTTCCCCACTGTTTCTTGTCAGTACCCCAATTATTTTTATCACAATATTGAAGGGGATAACATATTGTTGTTACGTAAGTTCATTATTCGAATGGATCTGTCCTAGTAAGTTTTACGAGCCCTAGGAAGGATAATCTCAGGCTCATCATGGTGAAAAGTATTTTGTCATAAATTTTTAACGATCTCAATGTAAGAATAGCTTGGTATATTTTTCATATTTAGAAAGTTTGAAAGAGAAATGGAAAAGTAATCTCCATCATGTCCCTTTTCTTAATTATCCCTCGACCCTGAAAAGGTAGAAAACAATATCCGAGGGAACCTCTTTAGCATGTTGACCAAGGTGTACCCTTTTCATAAATAGTCAATATTATCCCAGAAAGGGTTAAACGTATACTGAAGTGACATCGATTCATTTACTTTAACAAGTGCAAAACAACAAGTACTCGGCAATCTTTTCAATTTTCGAGAGTTAGAAAAGAGTTGAGATTATTTAATGAGTGTAAAAAAGAGATAAAATAAAACTCTGAGAATCGGTCAATAATGATTACCTTTCACATTGAAGGCACTTGTAACTACACAAGAAACACACCCATCACTGATATCGAGAGAAAATATTAAAATATTACGAAAATATTTGACAAAAAGACTTGAAAAACGTATAAATAAGTAAAAGTAATTTCATTTTTTACCATTTTACCAAACTGAGCTCTGAAAGTGTTTTTTTGCCCTAATTCTATTGATTTTCTAATGGTTACTATGAGGGATGTAGGGTACTATTTAACGATCCATCTGTGACAGGTAAGAGCCTCGTCCCTGCTCTTGCATTTCAGTACTTTTTGACTCATTTTAAACGGAAAATTTTATGCTAAAATGGAGGATTTTAAAATTTTAGGGTGTTGGCAACCAACGCGGGTATGGTCATTGGATAGGCAATGGTTACGCTCGAGCATAAAGGCTTGCATAATTCCATTACACTTTTAATAAAAACTGGCATGATGGCACCAAGAGCAATTTTTTGAGATATAAAACTATCTTTTAAAGAAAAAAATTGATTTTGATTCACGTAAAAAACATTATTAAGTGTTTAAATCTTGTTGGAGGAGATTATGGTCTTCGAGTGGAAAGAAAGAGGCAATGATGCTAAATATCGTAAAGAAGCTGAAGGCCTTGCATGCATAAACATTCTGAGGGATTGTGGACTGCTAAAATTCTTCAAGACCACAAGGTTAAGGGCTCACGTAGAATTACTACCTTATTTGATTAGCCTTTGGGATGTAGATCAAGAGATATTCATCATAAAAGGGCATGAACTAGAGCTTGAGGAAATGGACATCTATTTCATCATAGGATTATATCATTGAGGAGATGTAATTCAACTCTTTGGGTCGTTCCGAGGTGGTGAGAGTACCAGGGGTCTAGTCTAGAGATATTGTCGTGGTGCCGAAATAACCAATGAAGGTAATGTGAAGATAGAAAAAATGACCAACAACCTCATCTTGAGAAATATTTTGTTCACCATGGTGTCTGTATCTGGCACACAAGCTTTTCATGAGGCTTCAAACTCTCAGTTCCAATATGCTATCACATGTTTGAACCCCGCCGTCTTAAATTGGTGTGGAGGCCTTTTGGAAAACTTGAAACAACAACCGGCCAAGGGTGTGCATGGACGCCTCAAGAAATTCACATTTGGTCCTATACTGGTGACCTTTTTTTGGAGCGAGTGCCCTTCTTATAGTATCAGCGGGCAGAAGTACCACATCCTACCCACCGAGATCTAAGACTTGTGAGATGGAGCCAGTTTATGCCTCGAGGAGAAACGGGTCAACAAATGAATTACACACCACATTTCTTCTCTTGGCTTGAATGCCAACTACTTGTGCTAGATGACTATACTTATGCTGGGATAGATTTCAGGTGGGACCCAGATCTACCTTTTCCACTAGGCGAACATTGGACCGATGTAGGTAAAAACTTGTTTGTTTTGGATTTTTTCAAGTTTTATGACGTTTTATAAAAGTGTAAAATGAGACTCAAATTGTGATAAATATGAAGATGTGGGACAAGAGAGACCACTAGGCATGTTGCCAATATCACAGCAAATTTCTCATCCAATTGTGGGTGTAGACTATGAGGAAGGGGCTGACCCCCTCGCTGAGATGGAGTGCAATTTGGAGAAAATAACTTGAGGAGTACTAGATTATGCCATTATTGATGATGTCCCACTGTGTTGGAAGAGACACACTATGGGAGTATCTATAGGACTGCATCGGCTTCTTGGCCGAGTGATCACGACGGTTTCATGCTACAATGAGCATTGTACAGTATGATAGTTTGTCTAGTCTTTTACACATTTTGTAGGCTTTGAAAATCGAGTGTACCAAAAAAATCTATATTTTTTTAACACTCTAGTAGACGCGATATATATATGTGTGTGTATGTGTCTGTGTGTGTGTGTGTGTATGTATGTTTGTATGTATGTATGACGCAAATTTCTATCAAGAAAAATATTTTCTAATGCATCAATTAATGTATTTAAATTACATCGAATATGTTGATGTATAATGTAATCGAAATTTCTTTCCTGTGATATAACATGTAGATACATACACAATATTTTTGGATTCCTCACTAAGTAATGATTGTTTAATTGAAACTCCATGAGTTGTGAATCCAACTTGACAACTAAATCCCTAATGCCAAGAGCAACTTCTTTTGACAAGAGTTCAATAAATGCACTATATTCAACAATATTATTGCTTGTTTGACTAAGGCAGATACCTTGTATGTTAATCAGCTCGCCATTAGGGTCATAGAGTACCCATGCAACAGCAGAGAGGTTTCATGTGCTATGAAAAGCACTGTCAGCAAAACCAAAGTAATTACCTTGTGACGTCTGCAAACCGAGTGGAACACAGGGTAAGGAGAAAGACATATGTTTGCAAAGCAAATACAAATAACAAAAATAAAAAATGCACACTAATGAATTAACACACTAATGTACAAAAGTTATTACACGAGTTTCATGCATAATACTTTTCAAGATACAACCAATTACAAGGTTGTGACAATGTATTTCCATCATAATCACATAGCTCATAGGCACATTTCTGTAAGACATGCTTGAAAATGTAGGGCCATGCCACATGTGTTCGAAGTTTCCTACCCCCAATTTATTGTTGGCTTGATTGCAAAGATGGATCAATTCACCTTCAAAAAAAGTGTGAGGAGAAACGTTTTGGTAAAAATGAGCTTTGACTCACTTCTTTTGAGCTTCGATTACCATCACAGCAATGTGACGAGTCTCATCAAGTCTCTCATGATACAATAACCTCTCCTCCTCAGGCAAGGTATTCATAATAAGTTCGATAGCTAGATTAAGTGAAGGGATTTCACATTTGATTGGAAGAGTTGCCTCTAAGATCTACACCAGTTGGAATAGAGTGAATCTAATCGCTGTCTTAGTAGAAGTTATGTAAGACCAAAGAGCCAATAATAACATTAAATTCCAATCCTTTTTTTGCCTCCCAACGATGCACTGAAGCATAATAATCAAAAACTTATTGACTACTTCAACCTTGCCATTGGCCTGTGGATAATAAGGAGTTGAGATATCATGTTGAAGGCCTGACTAATCAGTCAACTCTGCCATCATGTGCTAAAGAAAATGTGATTCATGGTCAGTCGTGATAGCTTGAGAGACATCAAAACATGATATGACATGGTTAAAAAGGAACTGAGCAGCAGCAATACCGTCAACATTGTATGTAGGCATCGTATCAGCCCATTTCGTAAAATATTTGATGGCGACGATGATATAACCATAACCCCTGCCCGAGCGAGGGTTACATGTCATAAAACAATGCCCCATATGGAAAATGGGCAACCGTAATTACTAGATGTAAGTGTGCTGGTGGGGAACACTGCTGGTGATTGAAAATCTTGCATTCATGGCATTTTTGGACAGCTAGAATTTAGTCTTTAAACATATAACACCAGAAATAACAATGCAAATGATTTTATGAGCAGTGGCCTATCCAGACATATGACCACCGTAGGCACAATATTAGCAATTATTTAATACCAGCTCAGCCTCTTCTAGGGTGAGAAATATGTGAGGGATAGAGTACACACTGACCTGATACAATATATCACCAAGGATCTGATAGGGTTGGGACTGGTGTGAGATGCGGCATTGGTTGGATTAGGGCAACTCAGATAAGAAGGTTTGGATTTGGAGATAAACAATAGTTTCTCCATATCATTGGTCAAGATTGTTGATCAAAAATAGAGTTTCATTGGGTATCTACTTAGTAAAATCAGTTGGAGTGCTTATAGATGTAGGAGCACAAATTAACTCAGCAAAGATGAGCGATATCTTTAACTTGCTAGTAGTAAACTCCAAATCAAAATCTTGCAGGATCATCATCCATTTGGAGTATTTTTCCCCTAGTAATTGGCGAGTCAGTATATATGTCATGGGATTACAATAAGAAATCACATTGGTTTTCCGTAAAAGGATATAGTGTCAAAATATTTGGATGACTTGCACTGCCACCAAAAGAATCTTCTCAACATGAGCATATCGAGACTCATTATCAAAAATATTTCAGCTCAGATAATAAACCATGTTCTTATTGCCATCTTCATCGTCCTGAACTAACACTATAGCAACAGTGATATCAGTTGTAGATGAATATAGGAAATAATCACAACAGTAATTAGGCGGATGTAATAAAGAATCACTAATCAATGAATTCTTTAAAGCATTGAATGATTCTTGGGAAAATTCATCCCAAATAAAATGGATGCCCTTCTTAAGTAAGCGAGCAAAACCTTTGGAAAGTTCGGTGTAATTATCGACAAATCAACGAAGAAAATTAGCTTTTTCCTGCAAGATCTACAATTGTAGTAGTGATGTGGGGGGGGTGAGAGATTGACTATGGCCTCAACTATCAAAGGATGAATCTTGATACCTTCATGAGACACCACAAAACCTAAGAGCTAGCCAGACTCGATGCAAAACACACACTTATATGGATTGGGATGGATATTGTAATGCCGACATCATAAAAATATGACTCTTAAGTGACCTGGATGGTCATGATGTTTAGCCAAATGAGTTGGTAAGTCATTGAGGTATGGCTGAACAATGTGTTGAATTTCATGGAATGCATAAGACATTGCTTGTTGGAAGGTAGTGCCAGAATTTGTCAAACCGAAAGAAATATTTTTGTAAGAAAAGGTACCCCAGGGATAGATAAAGGTTGTTTTATGATGAGAAAAGGGTGAAATGTTAATCTGGTTATAAACAGTAAAACCATACATGAACAAGAAAATCTCACTCCCAGCACATTCGTCAATGACTTGGTTGATAAAGGGAGTAGGATAATTTTCCTTAGGACATGCACGATTGATATCGCCGTAATCAACACAAACACTTATCGTGCCCTACTTTTTGGAAACATGGAAAATATTGGATACCCAATTAGTTAATGGAATAGGATAGATGAAACCTACTTTCAAAGATTATCTACTTTTGCTTTGATGGCAACAACCTTTCAAGGGTGCATAAGGCGAAGCCATTCATGAACAAGATTAGCACCAGGATAAGTTGGAATCTCATGCACCACTATGGCTGAATTGATACCAGGAATTTCCTCATATGGCGAAGTGAAAACGTCTCAGAATTCTTTACAAAGCTGAGTATAAATCCTGATCTCATCTAGAGAATAGGAAACCCCAATATTAATGTTCGTGACCATTCCTGGTTTAACAAAAATATCAAGAGGCATTATAGCAATGGTGTTTCCCATATTAACCTCCAACAACAATTCATGCACTGAGACAGTTCTCTGAAGTGGAGGTGTAGGAAAATGAGAAACAGATGCTTCAATATAGTAAGGCATCTCATCGAGGCGAGGGAGAAAACAAGAACGATGATGTAGACCGTTCCATGGAACTTCATCTAGAGACATGACCTCCATGATACTCTCATGAGTGGGGAATGTCTTGTTCAAAGGATCAAAGGAATCCCAAGAACCCAGCCAGTGAGATGGAATGTAAGTGTCAAGGTTCATATTGAAGATAATATGACTTTCTGAAATGTCCATTGAAGCTAAGACAATTTCTTGATAATTTATCTCGAATGGACCTAAAGGCACAACATCACCAAAATAGTCAATTTGATCATCGGTAGGGATCATCCAAGGATCCGTAGAGCCTGAGATCATATTGACTGAATGGAAATTCGAGGTGGGAGGGAAACAGGTGAGAAAAAGTACCCATTAAAGCAAAGTCTTTGAAGAGACCTACTCCCTCACTCTTGTAAGGAATCTTGGTATTTCCAATGTAAGGAATGTTACCGTTTGATGAATCAGAAGAAAAGAAGGACAGATGAACAATGTGACAAGTTTCCTTCATGAGGAAAATGAAGTACAAGGAACAAAGAAGACACCACAAAAAACATGGCTTGAGTCTAGCTTCGCTCGATAAGAAGGTTGTAGTTGAGATTTGCATCTGCAACTTCTACTTATAATTCAATAGTCTTTCCTTCTAATGTAATCGGCAAGTTCGTGAGAATACCATATGGATGTGAACCTCTACCATCAAAGGCTTCCAAGGTGTTCGGAGATTAGCTAAGAGGAGGAGAGCCAATGGCTTTCCAACATGAAACTAACACGATGTAGGTGGAGGCACCCTCATCAATAACGATTTGATGGATTGTATTTCCTTTGATAAGGACTTGTATCAGAAATGCAATCTAAGGAGGAAGATGAGGCACATGATTTTATAGATTGAAAGTAATCAGAGTCGAATTAGAAATATTGATAGCACGTATAGCAAACAACAATGACTTTTGTTGTGTTGGATAGGATTGAAGAACCTCCAAGGCAGACATCATCGAAGGTGCCTGAGCTAAATCCTCAATAATATTGTAATGTTGCGAATCTCTAGCATTTTGATTAAAAGATGACCTCCAAAGAACACCTTTGGGAGGTGGTTGGATTATAGACCCATTGTTAGGGCACTTGATATGGAGTAGACCAAAAATGGAAGAGTAGAAGTATAAGGAGCATCAACGGCTTCTTTCTCCTTCGTCTGATTATATGCCGCTTGACAGTCCTTAGTTCGAGTAGGGATCGAAATAGGTGATGAACCTTGGATCATGGACACTTGGGAACTGAAAGAGGTAGAAGACAGAGGTTGGTCTACCAATTGGGTCTGCTGTGATGGGAAGGGTTCTTTTAAGATAGTCGAAGTCCCTTTCAACAACCGACTAACTTTAGTTTGTCAAGGATAATATTTAATGTAATGATCCTCCTCACATATGAGGTAAGGATATTTTCGCTTTCTTTGAGAAGCATCATCAATAAAAGATTTAGGAGGGTCCTGTTTAGGGGCATCAGATTTGGCCTTACCTTTTCCATTCCTTTTACCTTTAGAGGTCTTATGTGCTGTGGTAGGCTAGACAACATGTACCTCAGAGGTTTTACCAGCACTAAATTAATTCTTAGAGGAATTATTGGAACAAGTGTTCGAGATAGATTTCTACTTTGAATAAGCTTTCGCGGTAGTTTGAGACAAAAAACCAATCACACCATCAACAAGTGGTGTATCCGGGGACTTCGATGTTGTTAGATCTAATGATGGTCTCAGAGCATCACGTAATATCTCATACAATGTGCCAGATTGCGAATAGACAAAGTCTAAATAATTGGAATGGGCAATAGCTTGCTCTTCAGTAACACATCCACCCATGGCTATGTCCTTAGCAATTTTCTTGACGAATGATTTTTTGAACCATTCTATTAGTGTTGGTGTTTTCATGATGCCATTAGTGATCAAAAATCATCTTTTCAAATGATTTTAAGGTTCCCAGTCAGAATTTTTTTATCATTCCACTAGGTCATGCAAAAAATAAGTCACTAATGGTAGTCCTAGTCCAAGAACATCACTCTTCCCTAAATGTGATTACTTGCTCGCATAGTATCATTTATTATTGAATGTACATCATCCATAAAATTAATTTAATCAGGCCATTTGTATCAGTCATGAGGTCATCATGTCATCTTGAAATTCAGTCCTTCAAGGTCTCATTAGTTATTTAGGTTTTTTCAAGCTGTCAATAGGTCATTAGGGTTTCGAAGGTTCCAATAAAATTCCATTCCATTGCATAATACCAGCAAGTAATGGGCGATCAAATAACATCTCTTCACCATGTGAAGATGATTTTTAAAGAGAAATGATTATTTCATCTTGTAATTTTGTGTTTAAATGTAAATTTTTTATATTTTCACTATGTAATTTTATGTTATTCAATTTGTAATAAGTTCATGACTCCCAAGCTACCGACTCAGAGTTCCACATGCCAGGCATGAAAATCTCAAATTCAAATGACAACTAGACTGGAAGAGCTTTCGAATGAGATATCATGAGCTCAATTTGGAGTTAAGGATGGCCTCCAGAAGTTGTTTGCAAGAGCACACTACATTTTTACACACCCATTCTGCACTTTTTGAATATGCTCGGGAGAATTGATTTTTTTAGGTGCTATACATGATCATTTTTAGTGTTTGATAGGTCCTTTGTGTATCTAAGAGAGTGATATTTCCAATGAGTTATCATGAAATCAATTTGGACTTTGGGAAGGCACTCAAAAGTTTATTAGATGTCGATGTTGCGCACCTAGACATCTTGATGACATACATTCCCAATTTCACTTGTGATCTTCCAAACTTTGTCTAGGTCATCCAAACCATTGGAAAATGGTTTCTCCACCTTCTATAAAGTAAGTAACATCTAATTCCATATCTTAGCATTCCTAAAGGAAAATATTTAGGTAAATGGACCCAATTAGGTGTAATGAATCAATTCCCTTAAGTTAGGTATGAGTGACTTGGACCTCCCTACACTTCAACTTTTAGCTTAGTTTTTCGTATAAATTCTCCTCCTCTAATGGATGCAACCCCTGAGGCCGAGGGGAGTTTGTTTGAGTCCTATATGATGTAATTTTTTAGCCATTCCATAGATTTAGAATCAGTTGGATGTTGGCATATTGATCAGAGACTCTATTATAGTCATTTTGGCAGGAACATAATAAAGTGTTGCAGCTATTTCTTTGGGATACCTGTGGTATGGTTGTCTAGAATTGTTTTTTCTTCAATTTCATTTCTATGAATGTATTGTTGGTCCATATTGCATTTCATTTCTATTGTATGATCCCATTCAAGGTGATAAAAAAAATTCATCTCACATGCTCTGTTTTGGGGAAGTTTTCATATTGTATTCATTTTTCTTCAGTTTACGAAGAATTCATCCTTCACACTCTTCCTAGCTCATCACCTGTCTGAATCATCCCATCCCAAGAAAACCTAATGTGCTAGCCTACCTACCTAGCTTGCCCCATTGAATGTACTGTAAACCTAATCTTATTTTCCCTGGACTAGCCTTTTTGACCTAATATCATCATCTAGCAAAAACCAAATAAAATCAAATCTAGCCTAAAACCCTAATTCATCCTTCCCTCTTGGCTTTGATTTTGTGGATAGAGCCCTCTCTGACTTCTTAGGGCTATATACCAAGTCAAAAGGCTGGTCTATGGTTACCTCAGTTAGACTCTTCCTTAGCCTTGGAGATATGGAGGAGTGATAACATACCAACATCGTTGTGATGGAATGAAAGATTCATTTTCCCTGGGTGTATGAAAAATTTTATATCTAATTGTTGATGGTGGATAGTGATGAGGCACACAAAGTATGAAATCATTCACATGGTGACTCCAATTTAGTTTCGAAATCAAATCCAAAGACTCCACTGGAGGATGAACCTTGCAAAGAAATATGAAAGGACAACATGAGAAGATCAGGTATTCAACTTGTACTTTTATTCAAGACATCATGTTGTTTATCATGAAATATCTCTTCTCTTTTCCTCAGAATTTCGAGAAATTTTTCCAAGGTATATTATGTTTGTGAAAAGATCACGAAATGCCATTAGATTCCTTTCCTTTGAAGGTTATAAATACAAATTTCCCATGTTCCTTTGATCTTGATCCAAACCTTTTTTTTGAATCTTATGATGACCATCTTAAAATTGATGAACCTCAAGAGATCAAGACTGATCCTACAACTTCTATACATACCCCTACACCTTGTAAAATTCCAGATAGATACAAACCACTCATCCTACCTCCTATACTACTTGCTTTCCCTGAAAGTAATTACCTATATCTATCAAGGTTTGATGGTGATTGTGACAAAATCACTATTAAGAGACATATGAATAATTTTGAGACTCTCCTAGAACTTTTTGAAGTTGATGAAGATGATGTGAGTATTAGGCTATTTTCTCTTTCCTTGCAAGGCAAAGTTAAGAGTTGGTTCAAAAACTTACCTACTACAAGCATCTCAGATTTCCCGCAGTTTATCAAAGTTATCCTTGACAAGTGGGTGGTCAAAGAAAACCTTTTCCTAATTCTAGAATAGGATGACCAGCTGAAAATATGGCTAGCGTAGGCAATACAACAATTTTCTGCGAAATTCAATTAACTCTATTGTTTGATACCTACCAATATAAGACCTCCTCCTAGCTTAGATCTCTTACATTATCCGGATGCCTTTGATCCAGAAATGGAGTTTCAGCTAAGATAAAGGAACCTTGCAACACTTGAAGAGATGTAAAATAGTGAATTAGATGTAGAGGCTAAACTACTGATGAGAAGGGAAAAGTTGAAGGAAGAAAAGAGGGAGAACATAGATGCGGAGAACCTGATATCTTCAGAGGTAAAACTCGACATTTTTGTGAGTGCATTGGAGGAAATAATGCAAAATATCGCCGTGAGAGATGAATTTTCCATTCAAGATCACCGTGACCCACTTATCCTAGAAAAATAAGAGGTTGCTGGCCTTAAACACTTTCCTGCTAATCCCAACTACCATATATCAAAAAATGGATTTATAGATCAATCTGAATAGAAACAATCTGTTGATCTAATGTATATGTTTGATGAAATTACTTTAGATGATTTCTGAAAGTTTTATTAGTATGACGATGATTATGTTCTCCAAATCGAAGCTAATCTTGTAGACCAATCAACAGCTAGTTTGTGGGAGGCGGAAGTTTAGTTTTAGCGGCTCTAATATAGTGATGATTCGATGCATATCAGCTATGGCAGTGAGGAGGAAAGTGTAGAAAATTTGGAAGTAAGTGAAGCATCTTTGCCTCTTTTTTTTACTTCATTTTAGTTCATAAGGGACAACTTTGATGCAATCAGAAATCAGAAGTCATTAAGTTTTTATCTTAACAATCAAGAGGATAATGAAATTCTTGATCAGAGCTCCTTACCCTTGTGTTTCTCCTCATTTGCAAAAATAAGAGAAAACTATAAGAAAGGAGATAAGCAAGTGGTCAACAATATAAATGTTGAGGAAAGAATTTGCGATGTAGAATCCTCCTTAGCCCTAGAGTTGTAGGCACAAATTTCCATTGAATTTCAAATTGAAGATGAAGGCTTGGAAGCTAAAACATGTGATCAAATAATGCAAGATGATTTTTACCGTTATGTTTTGAAGCATTTCATTTTTTAAAGGAAAATTTTCATAATATCTCTAAAGAAAAAGATGAGCAGCCTATAGAAAGTCATACAGTCTCATTAGAACCAATGGAAAATAGGTTGTAGTAGTATTTTCAAGTTTCTCATGATCGTATAGCTAATGTGTTGGATGATGTCTACAATAAAGGTCCTTCTCTATTAGCTAACGGTGAGCATGAAAAGTGTGTTGATATAAACTTGATCCGACAGTCAGTTTCATTGTCATGTTCAACAGGAGTCTCATTACAAAGCTCATCAAAACATTTGCATTCATATCATGATGGTAATGATGAATATTCTTATTTTTTTGTTGGTCATCAAGAAAAATTAGTCATTCACGACTTTCAAGATCCTTTTGGTCAACTTACTACAGTCATCAAGGGAAGAAAGAATAGATGTTGGGAAAATTTTAAAATGAAGGTACGAAGACTGCCTAGAGTAGAACAGTAATGTATTATATGGGCTGGAAATCAATATGTATCCCTATGAAGATCCTTTTGCAGCATTCTTCAGGTCAGTTGGTGGGCTCATGCTTTGCAATTTCATTAAGATTCAATCTAATTACAAGTTTTCATGGGAGTTTCCTTTCAGTAATTCTCTCTTCTTTCTCATAAGAAATCACTTGCAGAGAATTCAAATAGGAACCAAAATCCTTACATGGCTGCATTGGTTGTTCCATTTCACCTGATTAGGTGATGAATGGATCAGTTAGAGTAGGTTTTGTTGAATAAGATTAATTTTGAGCATCTCTTTTCAGTTAGATTTCATTCAGTCTCGAGTTAGTTTATTGAGTCAAGTTTTCAGTATTCAGTTAGTCTTTCGCTTTTGACTCCATGCCTAATGCATAGGCACTTGGTCTATGATGTTCTTGGCACCTCCAAGGAGCTACCATCCCTAGTTGGAGCCAATGTTAGTGTCATTATTCGCATCCTACCATCAGTGATCAAAAATCATCTTTTCATATCATTTTAAGGGTCCCACCAGTTTTTTTTTATCATTCCACTAGGTCATGCAAAAGATTAGTCACTGATGGTAGTCCTAGTCCAAAAACATCAATATTCCCTAAATGTGACTACTTGTTGGCATAGTTCAATATATTGTTGACTGTACAATAGGCATAAAGTTAATTTTATCATGCCATTTGTATCAGTCATGAGGTCATCATGTCATCTTGAAATTCACTCCCTCAAGGTCTCATTAGGTATTTTAGGGTATTTCAAGGTTTCATTAGGTCATTAGGGTTTCCAAGGTTCCAATAAAACTCCATTCCATTGCAGAAGACCAAAAATTAAAGGGTGATCAAATAACATCTCTTCACCATGTGAAGATCATTTGTAAAGAGAAATGCTTATTTCACTATGTAATTTTATGTTATTCAATTTGTAATAAGTTCATGACTCTAAAGCTACCAACTCAAAGTTCCAGAATAGAAGCATCAAAATTTCAAATTCAAATGATAGCTAGACTGGAAGAGCTTTGTAATGAGCTATCATGAGCTCAATTGGGAGTTGAGGAAGGTCTCCAAAAGTTTCCTACAAGAGCACACTGCACTTTTGCGCCCCCATTCTGAACTTTTTGACCACTCTTGGGAGAATTGATATTTTAGGGGATATACTTCATATTTTTCATTTTCTGATAGGTCAATTGTGTATGCAAGAAAGATACATTTCCAATGAGCTATCATGAGCTCAATTTGGACTTCGCGAAGGCACTCAAAAGTTGATTAGACGTCGGTGCTGCGCACTTGGACATATTGAGGGTGCGCCTACCAAATTTCACTTGCAATCTTTCAAAATTTGTGTAGGTCCTCCAAACCCTCAAAAAAGTGGTTTCTCCACCTCCAAGAAATTAAGTAACATCTAATTCGACCTCTTATAATTCCTAAAGGAAAACTTTAGTTGTGTTTGAATCTTTTATAAAAATTTGGTGTCTTCCTTGCTAAAAACCATTGTTTCATTCCCAGTTTCGAAATATACTTCCTAATACTTTCACTACCCTTCCTACATATCTAAAAACCCTATCCCTATTGCTACACTACCATTCCATTTCCCCATATGCCTTTTACCATAAAATCCTAAGACCTAGGTTTCCAAAATTCCTAGGCAGCCTCTACCATAAACCTATAATTTAATTATCATTCCCAACTCCCTTGACATCTCCACCTCCTATCACATCCCTCAATTTGATAATAAATTCCCCCATATCCATATTTTTTTCCATCCCATTCCATATGCCCTAAACCTACATTTCACTCCCAATCCATCTCCCTAGGGTTTCTAGCCAAGACACCATGGAAGGAGAGAAACATAGATTTCATGGGGGAATAAGAGAGGGAAGAGAGAAGGACACATAAGGGAGCAAGGATTAACCAGAATTTGGAGAAGCTCGTGGACAAGGCCAAAAAATATAATGACATTCAAAGAAATATGGAAAAGCATTATGTCGTGAGGAACAAAATTGCAAGGTCAAAGCTTAAGAGGGAAAATGGCAAAATGGAAACCCTAACCATGAAAGAAGAGAAAAGGAGGCTTTATATACTCGTTGATGCCTCACTCCATGCCTAAGCCATGTCATAAGTCATCATTCACTAATGTTTTTCAAATTTTCATCATTTTTTCGAATATTGGAAATTTTGTACATTTCTAGATAGATTTGTGAGAGCTGGAATGCTAGGCGCGCAACGCCCTAGGCACTTTGATTCTGTTTGAGGCATATTTTTGCCAAAAGGAGACCACCATGAGATTTAGAATGATGAATACATTCCAGAAAATAACCTCTATAGGCTTTCTTTGCACAAATTGCAGGTGAAAAGGTGAACAAACATGAAAAAAATCAATGTTCTACATCCTTTTTCACCTTTGCGTTGTGCGTTGAGTAGTCTTGGAAGAAACAACTTTTTAGTGGTAAAATTAAGTCCACTATAAAAAATAAATACATATATGGAAAGTATAGTAGATAGGCTTTCCAGCAAGCGATCTTGAGCCCATTTTGGACACTGAGAAGGCAATCAAAGCTTGGTTGCAAGATAGAGGGCACTCCTGGCACCAAAATGGCACGTTTGACAAAGGTCTGGTTTTTTTCAATTTTCAATGCATTTTTTACTTTTGTCTTGGGAAATGATGATTTCACTTATGTAATTAATGTAGTAAATCTAATTATCATGATTTTACTATTACTTAGGGTAAATACATTAGGTAAATGGAGTCAATGACGTGTAATTAATTAGTTCACTTAAGTTAGGGATGAGTCACTTGGACCTCCCTACACTTCAAATTTTAGCTCAATTTTTTATGGAACGGCTCTTCCTCTAATGGATTCGACCCCTGAGGCTAGGGAAATTTTGTTTGAGGCCTATATCATGTAATTTTTCATCAATTCCATAGGTTGGAAATCAGTTGGATGTTGGCATATTTATCAGAGACTCTATTGTAATCGTTTTGGCAGGAACTTAATAAAGTGTTGTAGCTATTTTTTTGGGATAGTTGTGGTATGGTTATCTAGCATTATTTTTTCTTCAGTTTAATTTGAATGAGTGTATTGTTGGTCCATACTCCTTTTCATGTCTATTATATGATCTATTTCAAGTTGATAAACATAATTCTTCTCACATGCTTTGTTTTGGGGAAGTTTTCATAATCTGTTCATTTTTCCAAATCATCACATCCCAAGAAACCCTAATGTGCTAACCTACCTACCTACCTATCCCCATTGAAGGAACTGTAAACCTAAGCTTATTTTCCCTAACCTAGCCTCTTTGACCTAATATCCTCATCCAACAAAATCCCAATGAAATCAAATAAAAACAACCTATGCACTCATACCTAGCCTAAACCCCTAATTCATCCAACCCTCTTGGCTATGATTTTGTGGAGAGATCCCTCTCCAGCTTTGTAGTGCTAGATACTGAGTCAAAAGGTTCATTTGTGGTTACCTCATCTGGACACATCTTCAGCGTTGGACATCTAGAGTAGTGATAACACATTCTGTAAACAACTCATTAGCAATATCTAACTTGATGAGGTGACAGCGACGTCTCCATTCATGGATATGATGGGAAATGTGGTTCATGGTGCCTTGCTTAAGTGACGTAAGAAAATGAGTGCCAATTTCATACTGAACTATCAATGGAAAATGAGTGAGGAATGATGTAGCAAGAAAGTTGAAGTCACCGTAGGTACCTCAAGGAAATTTGATGTACCATTTATCAGTGAAACCTATGAGATTTCATTGAAAGAGTTGAAGATGGGTAGACTCATCGACATACGAATTGGAGGACCACCAAAGGTGATATGTCATCACGTGGGCTTATGGATCCTCCTTTTCTTTTCCCTTGAATTAGGGGCAATCTCTTGGAATTTTCATCAGAACTGGAGGCCAGTAAGGCAAATGAAGAACATGATCATTCATTAGCCTCGAGACATTAAGCAGCTCCAATGTAGACAAGAAAAGCAATTGTGTGTTAAACGACATATAGTGATTTTGAGGAAACCCAAACTGTGGAGTCCACCCTTGTTGGCAAGGATATTTCCCCCAGAGTGGAGGATTTTTTCCATATGTAATTTGGTTTATCCCCACTAAGGGTTACCTTGCTCGTAAGGCAAATTCAGTCGAGGATAGGTTTGATACCTCACTCCCATAGGCTATTGATAAGAATTGTATGTGTCATATGGGTTATAAGCCTGCTGAACCTATTGACCCTAGATGCAAGGAGATTGACCTTGGTGATGCAGGGTTGACCTTGACCTTGCAAATGTTGACCTTGTTGATAAGCATATAAAGCTTCCTACTACCAAGGCTAACCTTATTACTACAAAGGTTTGATTTGCTGTCGGAAAGCTTGACTTTGCTGCTGCAAAGATTGGCCTGGCATGGACAAAGGTTTTGAGGACTGTTAAGCATAATGAGTCTGAGACTACAAAGGTTGATGTGACTACAACAAAGTTTTCCCCTACTGTTGTAGCAGTTGCCCTTGCTGCTGTAATGATTTCCCTTTCTGCTGTGAACGTGGCCCTTGCTGCTGCAAAGTTTGTCCTTGTTGCTGCAAGGGTAATTGGATAGTTCTTGGGTTATACCATGAGGGTATTGATAGTTCCCAAATTGAATTTGGCCATATCCACCAGGAATAGCGAATTGACCAGGCTGAACATATGGTCCAGCCTGAAGAATGTAATGCGAATTAACCAAGGCTTGCGAACCATATGGGACATAAGAATATTGAAATGGGACCTGAGCCATATACGGCTGCTAATATTGAATGTTACCTGAACCGAGAAAACCAGTAGGGTTAGGAATAGTGCCATAAAATGGTTGATTCATTCCAACCATGTGATTTTGCAATCCACTCACACTGCTTTCTCTTGACATAAGGGGAATATTCAGATCTTTCCCCTCAATCGATCACAGAATCTGTCCACTCGATGGAGGGATAGAAGAATTTATTGAGACCTAAATTGAGACAGTCAATTGAACCAGAAGTGTTGGTTGAAATAATGAAACAGGTTGTGACAGAATCGTAGGTTGAACCCGAACTAAAGTGACTATAGTTAGTACAGTGGTTCGAGAGGTCATGTTCTGAACAAAAGGACTTGATGTAGTCATAGCATTGGAAGAATGTGTTTCTAATACAATGATGTAGGCATAGCATTAGAGGACCATATGGTGTTACAAGGTCGTAGACTCGGCTTCCTATGGATAGAGGATTGCAACCTATGGGGTTCTCCCTTTATACACACGATGGTATGGGGAGTTAAAATCCATGCTAGTGTTGTCTAATGCCAAAGAGAATGACGACAACTAAGTTTGTAAGATTCCATAACACATTTCTAACCTAGACCACTAGATATGATCATTAATGTTTCAAATTCCACTTAGATTAAATGATAGATTTTAAATTTGATCTTCCAATTATGTTTAAATTTCAAGGCCTTAACGATGTTACCTATTCCTGAAATACAAACTAGTTGATGAAATGAAATCCTTTAATTCAATGAAATCTATCTATGTAGGGAAGAAGGTCGCTCAAATCACGCATCAAACCAAATGAAAAAATACATCCATGACAATATCCAAATGCTAAATGCAATACACGAAATATAATCCTTCATATGATAAGAAAATGCAATGGAAAAACAAATCTTAAGGCAAAATTTCCTTAAGATATTATGATGATTTTTTCTCTTTTTCAAAATGCAACTAATATAATCTAGTGCAAAGTAAAAGAGAATGCAAGAAAGTCAACAAATATGAAAATATCTTTCACATCAATGATCTGAATGCAACTCAGAATTCTTTAGAAACTATGAAGATAATATCACTTCGAATTTTACTTTGAAACACGAAAACTTCAAATAAAACACTTACTTTCGATTCTAATGGGACAATCGATTTGTAATCTATCATTCATCAATTGAAGCTTAAGCACTAATGAAAGAAACTTAAGGCAAAAGAGCCAAAAGGTTATCTCTAAAGTATGTCTTAATGCACCAATACTTTTTAACATAGGTAATGGATCTCTAATCATTGATGGCAAGACCGACCAGTGGACGAAGGTTGACCTAGAAGACCTAAAACCCTAAAAGGCTAATCAAACTTCAATGACAGTCAAGCCAAGTTAAAAGACCATCATAATCAAATAATGAGAGAGTCAATGAAGAACACACTAAACCACAGGAAGAAAGAAAATAGAACTAGAAATAAGAGACAAAACCCTAAATTTCTTAATTTTTTGCAATCATCGTACCTATCAAGAGGAAAGTAGCAAACGTTGCTACTGTAACAAGAAAACCCATGATATCATCACAATTGTGAGAGTCAAAATTGCGATAGTTAAGAAAAATAAAAAGGAAATCCAAAACCATAAAAAACAGCTCAAGTTAACAATCTTTAGGCATCTACCAGAAAGTGAAACTAACTAAAGACAAACAATGAAGTCTAAAAATCAATGGTTGAGCAAACTCATCAAAAGACAAGGTGAGGGAAGGGAAGGAAAGGGTCATAGGTTCCCTAGTGGAGTCACCATTTTCTTTACAAGGTTAATCCTCTTTGTGGATAGAGACAATTCATGTAGACCAATGAGTGGGTCTAGCAACTGAAATGACAATCAACTAGACATCTTCCTAGATTATAATTGAAAAGTAGAACAAGAGAGATGACCTACCTTGCTCTGATGCTATTCCGATTTCCTTTGTTGAGATCCTCAAAATGCTTGTGTCACAGACTTGTTCCTGCCTCTTTCAATGCTTATGTACCTACACATGTGATCAAGAAACAACAAATCATGCCAAAACCAATAGAAAATCCAATAATAACCTACTAAGCTGATCAATGAATGCAAAGCCAATACATACATGAACATATATATTTTGGGAAGATGAAACAACAGTTGTATTATTATTTAAAGAATAAAGGAGAGCTTACAACTATAGCCTTGATGTTGAAAGGCTCTCCTTGAGTGGTAACCCAAGTCCAAGCCAATAAACTCTCCAAAACCCCTTCTCCAAGTCTAATGAATAGCCTCTAAGCACAAGCTCAACATAGGGGTGCAAACAGAAATAGATCAACCATTTGGGAATGGGAGAGGAGGAATTTATAGGGTAGGTGAGGGAGTTAGGACTCCTCCAAACATAGGATTAGGTCCATATCTCAAGGAGGTAGCTCATAGAGGTGAGACCATGAGGTCAAATTAAGAGGATTCTACCTCATCTATGAGAAGCCACCTCTAGCTCGCTGCTCTAGAAGCTTCCAGATCATGAAGCATCTCATCCTCTTTGGGAAAACTCCCTTTCTGAGACCATCACAAGTATGAAAGGGAACATAGTGATGCCATGACTAGCTTAGCATGGGGCAATAGGAGATCATCATGGTTTTGAGCTTCATAAGGGTGATGACCCTCATTTTAGGATTTCAAGAGCCATTTATTTGGGGAAACCTCAAGAGACTTTTGAAGCAAATTTAAGGGAGGGATCTGAGCTATACACATGGATCAATATACTATATAATGATCATGTTTTATGCACTTCAGGGTATGTCATAGGGAAGGGTAGGAGATGTGACAAAATACTGTGTAACTAGATGCACTGTGAAAATGTACTAGATGTATCTACACCAAGTATGGACTGCATTAGGTACCTACTTGGCCACTTCAACTAGCACTTCACAATTAGTTAGATTATGTCATTTATCAATCAAATGTATTTCCATCTAAGTGATTTCATCCTGTATTGTCTGAGATGTTTGTTCCTAGTATCTAGTTGTAGATATTTTAGCTTGAAGTTAGGCTATCATTCACCCACTATCCTCGTAATATGTTGCACCTCTTGAACACAAACCTATTGGCATGCATTGGCTTGCTTCTTAGGTTGATAAAATGAGTTCACTATCTTGAAAAGAGTGAGAGGTATGAAATCAAGAGCCAAGTGGTCCCTACATAAAGGAAATGGAAGAGAAAATGAAAATGACTAGGAGTTGAGATACCTCGCTTCAACAATGATGTCTGAGAGTGGAAAAGGACATGTGAATCACTAGAGTGTTGAGAGCTCGATGCTAGTAGTGGAAGAGAGAAATATGAAGCACCCAAAAAGGAAACTGAATGAGCAAGGAAGTAGATAAAGGGAATGAAAAATGAGATTGCAAGGACGAAATTGGAGCTAGAGATATTTCCCTACCTAGACCATGACCGAAAATTTGGAGGAAATATGTTTCCCCATGAAATTTATATATATCATCATCATAGATCTTATTATTTTGATCCATTTTTTTATGACAAGGCTGTTGAGTTTGTATCAAAAAAATAATGTTGCTTGCGATATCATAAAAACTCTAATTCCAAGTCAACTTATGGGTTGTAATCACCATGATATTTTTCTTGGGTAAGATATCTCTATTTATTATATGTTTTGTAGTCCCCTTTGCACTCTTATATGATATGCAATAGTTCCAAACCTTGGGATACTAGTTGCTCTTATTTTAATAAGTTAAGTAATTCATTTAAGACTACATCCCTAATGTCATTTTCATCATTTTTCCATTCATATGAGTTTTTATTTTCTACCGCTTCCTTTTGGTTGAAGAGCGTAGGAGCTTGTTTTATAATCCATCTTTCATTTCTAGGATCTGAGTGCAAAATATCCTTGTCAAAATTGATTTTGTTGAAGTTTTTCTATACTCTCATTTGTGTGACCCCATATTTTGTGATAACATTCAAGTTTTAGGAAACAAGGACTGTGTGTGTATATAGTCTAAAGAACATCTAGAATTCTCATATTCCATAATTTTTTATGGATTTTTGGGCATTCCTCATGTGATTTATTTCCAACTCCACAAATGTTACAAAATTTTAAGTCAATTAAATCTTTTATGTAATAGTCAAGACACATGTCATCATCTTTTATGTGAATAGAATAATACTCTTTGTTGAACCTTCCTCAATCATGATGATGCCTTCCATACTAGCCATGGTATACCCATTTTCAACTGCCTCTATTATGGTCATGTCACCCTCATCATTTATAATAGCTTCCTCAAACATCACAATAATGTCCTTTATTTCCCTAGACCCGACTCTAGTTCCTTGGTTGTGATTCATAAATAATGTGAAAAATGTCTTTTTTTTTACCATTATGTTAGCACTCTTCTGTGTTATGTTTTCTTCTTCCCAAATAGTGCCCCACTTTAGCCTTCTGTTTTTAAATTATTCGGAAAGTATTTTTTGGTGTGTTGGTAATAGTTTTTTACGTTTCATAGAATTATTTTTCCTAGATCCTTCTAAGCTCTTTTATATTCATTTTTTTATGTTTAGAAAAATTATTCGCATTTCCATCATTCATAAAATATGGACACCAAAGATCACTTCTTCATAGATTTAAGTTCTTGAATTATTTTTGGAGTATTTTTAATTTTTATTTAACTTTTTTATATGATGATGGGGGAATCCAATCCAATTATCATCTAAGTCTATTTTCTACACCATTTTAGGCCATATTCATAAATTTGTATCTTGTCCATTGAAAGTAGTTCCTAATTTTTTGATAGAAGTCGTTCCATGAACCATTGTACTAGTAGGTTCTAACACATTACGGAGGAAATATAATTGTGTATATCTTTAAATATTTTGTCATAGTGCCTCATATATTCTCTTGGAATTTCCTTCAATTATTTTCAATTTTATGAAATAAAATGCTTAATACCTTGATTTTTAAAAAATGAAAATAATTTTTTCTTGAATTGTACATTTAGATTTGACTAATTTAATATACGAAATCCATGAACCATTGTAATGTTATTTTTTCTAATTTCTATGGCATATTTATCTATTTCTTCACCTCACTGATTATGTTAATCACGTCCTAAAATTTCTTACAAATGAACCAGTGTCATTCAAGGTCTCCCTTGTAGCGAAGTAACTAATGGTGGAACATGTATTTTGTAAACAGGGGCTTTATATTTGACCAAATTATAACTAGAGGAGTTTATTATGTTACATGTTTCATATTCATCATTAATTGCTTACTTCTTGGTTTGTCAACTTTTGTTGTTTTTACTAGAAAATTTATTTCATGCATTTAGAAAACTTTGTATATATACTATATGAACTATGGACATTTCTATTTCTCCAATATTATAACATAAAATATATGGTCTTATTAACGTGTAAATCTAGCCAAGAGGTGTGGTACAATCATGAGATTTGTTATATGAAATAGGATATTTTCATCACTTTTAGTGCTCACCTGGTTTCCTTGTTTGTGAGATGTTTCAATGAAAAGTTCTAATACTATATTTCTATGGTCATCTAGTAAAAACCAATTTGAAGAGTAGCTAGAATGTACTTGCTAATATTGGTGTAGTAGGAACTTCGGGGCTTGTTTCATATGAGTTTATATGACTACATAAAGCAATTCCTTAACCATCAACATCTATGTTTCCAACATTGTGTGCTAATGGAAGGCAAGAAATCCAAACCTTTACAAGTTACAATTGTATATCTAATTTTTGAACCATCAAACCTATTTCTTTTTATGAAACCAACTCACAAGAAGATAGAAAATATAGATAAACGCCTTCAAAATAAGCCTCTTCGAGGTGGAAACCTCCTTTACATTACCCAAATAAAAAATTCTTCGATGATACCAATGATAAGACCTCCTTTCTATATATAGCAGTCTAAGAGGTCATAATATAATTAGTGTTGACATAACAATGATAATGTAAGGGCACAACAATATTAATAGTGGGCTTCTATGGGGTAAAATAATAACAATATGGGGACTACATGGGCACAACAATATAATAAGGCAGTTGCAGTAATAACAATAAGGGGTTACACTAGTAGTATAGCGACCTAGGATGCCCCTCTCCTTCAAAAAGTGTTGTCCTCAATGCTTGAGTAGTTTTGGATGCTTTCGTATAAAATTCTCATCCTCCCATGTGGAATCTTCAACAGGTAATTTCTTCCACTTGATGAGATACTCTGAATTTGATCGATTTTGTAGCTGTTGATTTCTTGTTTCTGTGACTACTTCAGTTTCCAATATGATTTTTCCTTCCTCGTCAAGTTCTAGCAATATTAATTGAATTGGGATCCTTTGCAACTTTTGAATGGATTCCCACCCTGCTTCATCATTCTTCCATTCATCCTTTGCTTCGTTTATCAAATTTTGTTGGATAATTATACCAACCTCTAGCATTTCTGCAGCCATATGTTCAATTTTACTCCTTTGGGCATATGAATATCTATAAGGCCTGATGTTTGGAGGAACACTTCCTGGAATCAAATGAATAGCGTGATCATGATCACGAATAGGTGGGATACCTTTGGGAGTCTCAAATACCTTGGAATGATTGTCCAAAACTTTTTGGAGATATGGATAAATAGATGATTTCGGTGTGGGAACCTTTAGCGAACATAAGTATGCAATTACACCTCATTGGTATTTATTTAGAAGATTTTTCATTCAGTTAGAGATAATTATCTTTCTCAATTTCCTTGTGATACCCTTTAATTCAACTTTCTTTCCTTCCAAATAAAATTTCATGAAAAGCTATTGAAAATTAAAAGAAATTGTACCCAAGGATTGTAGCCTTTGGACTCCTAGTACAACATCAACACCACCCATTGGAATGGAAAGAATTGGGCTATTCAATACATATTCTCCCATGGATATCTTGATATTATGGTACTTTCCATAGAAATTTATGGTTCCTCCACTTGCAGCCATCACTTGAAACTCTGGTGCAACTTGTTCATCCACTGGTTCCTTCGATACACGTTCACCGCTTATCTGAAATACACGTTGGCTTTTGTCAGGTTCTTATTTCCGTGACTGATTCAGGTTCCAATATGATTTTTCCTTCCTCTTCATGTTCCAACCATATTGATTTAATTTGGATATTGTCACTTATAAACTTCTTTAAGAATGAAACATCGAGAATTGGTGGCACTAGGGAGGATGCAGGAAGCTCCAATTTGTATGCCATAGTACCAATATTTTGCAATGCCTTGTAAGGAGCATAGTACTTTGGTGATAATTTATTATCCTTCTTATCTTGTTTGAGGGGCATTTGTGTGTAGGTTTGTATTCCTAAAAATACCTAGTCACCTATATCAAAACTTCTTTCACTACGATGTTGATCTCCTTGTTGTTTCATTTGATTATGTGCCAAAGTGAGGTTACCCTTTAAGAGTTGGATAAATTTTTGTTGTTGAGGGTCTACGTTAAAACCTTCATGAGATACAATATGACCCAAGTATTCCACCACTTGTACTCCAAAGAAAGATTTGGAGGTTTTTGCATATAATTATTTCTCATCCAATAGTCTGAGCACTATATCAACATGTTGAACATGATCCTTCCAAAACTTTCTATAAATTAGTATATCATCAGAAAATACTAACATAAATTTTCCAAGGAAGGGTTTGAAAATGGAATTCATCAAACCTTGGAATGTAGAAGGTGCATTGGTAAGGCCAAAAGGCATGACCAATAATTCATAATGATCCTCATGAGTTCTAAATGTTATTTTTGGAATGCCTTCAGTCTTCATTCTGATTTGATGATATCCTACATGAAGGTCCAACTTGCTCAAGTAAATTTCTCCATGAAGTTCATCAAATAATTCATCAATCAAAGGAATGGCAAATTTATCTTTAATAGTGACCTTCTTGAGCTCTCTATAATCGAGACACATGTGCCAGGATACGTCCTTCTTGTGCACCAATACTACTAGAGTAGAGAAAGAACTTTGACTAGGTTGAATTATAGCAACCTCTAGTATTTATGCAACCAAATGTTCAATTTCACTCTTTTGTGCAAAAGGATATCTTTAAGGCCTAATGATTGGAGGAAAACTTACAGGAAAATGAATAGCATGAACATGATCAAAAATAGGTGGTAGACCTTTGGGAGTCTCAAATACCTCAAAATTATTGTCCAAGACATTTTGTAGATCTGGATAAATAGATGTTTTCGACGTGGGAACCCCTAGCAAATATAATTGTGAAATTACACCACTTTGTTCTTCCTCTAGAAGCTTTTTCATGCTATTATAGTTGATTATATTTCATGGTTTCCCTGCGATACCCCTTAATTGAACTTCCTTTCCTTCTGAAAAAAGAATCAAGAAGAGATCTTGAAATTAAAAGTTATCATACCCAAACATTGTAGCCATTGGACTCCTAGTACAACATCAACACAACCCATTGGAATGGAAAGAATTGGAATATTAAAAACATATTCTCCCATGTATAGCTTCATATTATGGCACTTTCTAGAGAAATTTATGGTTCTTCCATTTGTAATCATCACTTGACACTTTAGTGTTGGATATAGGAAGCAATTCAATTCCTTCATTATATTACAATGAATAAAACTATGGGTATTGGCCGAATAAATCGTTATGAAACTAGCTCACAAAAATATAGAAAAGATTGATCAATGCCTTAGAAATAAGCCTCTTTGAGGGGGGAACCTCCTTTACATTACACAAATGAAAAAATATGAGATGATTCAAATGTCAAAAGCTCCTTTATATATATAGGAGTCTAAGGGGTCACAATATAACCAAAGCTAACCTAACAACAATAATATAAAGGAAGGGCTCATAAGTATATCTTCGTTTCTTATCTATTAAACAAACTCAATGGTTAAAATGGTTGCCTTTACTTGAATGGTGGTATAATAGGGCTCTTTTTTGTTGTAGTATGGAAGGAACTGTTATACCACCATTCAAGTAAAGGCAACCATTTGACCCATTGAGTTTGTTTAATAGATAAGAAATGAAGATATACTTCCAAACATTTGTTTACTATCTCAGTTTTCCCATCAGATTGAGGATGATAAGATGAGCTATGAGCTAATTGAGTACCAACATAAGGAAATAAATTTGTCTTAAAATTTCCAATGAAAATGGGATCTTTGTCACTTATAATAACCTTTGGGTTCTCATGTAGCTTTTGAATTGTTTCCATAAATGTAGTAGAAATTGTACTCACATTAAATGGATAGATAATGCACAAAAGTGTGCATACTTAGTAAGTCTATCAACTACCGCCATGATAACACACTTTCCTTCAGACTTGGGTAAATCTATGATAAAATCCAATAAACCCTCCTCCCAATGTTGGCTTGGAATGGATAAATATTGTAATTGTACCAGGGTATTAATTATTTCAACTTTATTTTGTTGGAAAACCACACATTCTACCACGAACTTTTGAATATCCCATTTAAGACCATCCCAAAAAAAATTCTTCTTAACCCTGCGGTAGGTTTTTTGAAATCTTGAGTGCCCTCCTAAGTGAGAGTTGTGCAATTCCATAATAATCTTTTGTTTGAGATGGAAATTCTTTGCAAGGTATAACTGATCCTTGTACCATAACAAATCATTTTTCTAGCTAAATGTATCAGATTTACTGTGATTTTGTTGTATATTTTGAATGAGTGCCCACACTTCCTCGTCATTCTCCCATTCATCCCTTCATTTATCCAATCTGGTTGGATAATAGAAATGACGCAAAGAAATGCTTCCGCATCCTCCTCCTTTCTTGAGAGTGTATCTACCACAACATTTTGCTTCCATTTTTTGTAGATAATTTTGAAGTCATAACCCAACATCTTTGTCGCCCATTTTTGCTACTCTTCTGAAGGTAATATTTTCTATAAAAAGTATTCAAGACTACCATGATCTGTTTTTACCTTGAAGTGTCTTCCCATTAGGTAGGGTCACCATTCCTTAAGTGCATGTAGTATTGCCAACACTTCCTTCTCATAAGTAGCTTTGTGTAAATACTTTTCTTTGATTGGATGACTTTTTAAATCAATGGGTCTTTCATCTTGCATTAAAACAGCACCAATTCCATTTCCTAAGGCATCACATTCCACGATAAAGGTTTTTGTGAAGTCCGGTGTAACTAAGACTAGTGCTTGGCACATTGACTCTTTAAGTTGTTGAAAGGCCTTTGTTGCTTTTGGAGTCCATGAAAATGAATCTTTCTTCAATAATGTTGTTAGAGGTGCTTCTATTCTCCCTTAATTCTTAACAAAATTGCCATAATACCTTGTCAACCTGAGAAATGCTCGTGGATTCTTTATGGATGTAGGGATTTTCCATTACTTAATGGTTTTAATTTTGCTAGGGTCTACCTTAGCACCTTCATGAGATACAATATGACCTAGATATTCCACTTCTTGTACTCTAAAGAAACATTTGGAGGTTTTTGCATATAATAGTTTCTCCTCCAATAGTTTGAGCACCATGTCAACATGTTGGACATGAACCTTCCAAGACATGCTATAGATTAGTATATAATAAAAAATACTAGCACACATTTTCTAAGGAGGGTTTTGAAAATGGAATTCATCAAACCTTGAAATGTAGAAGGTGCATTAGTAAGGCCAAAAGGCATGACCACAAATTCATAATGAACCTAATGAGTTCTAAATGTTGTTTTTGGAATGTCTTCAGTCTTCATTTTGATTTGATGATATCCTCAATGGAGATCCAACATGGTGAAGTAAATTGATCCATGCAATTCATCCAATAATTCATCAATGATAGGAATGGGAAATTTATCTTCAATAGTGAGCTTCTTGAGCTCCCTATAATCTAGACACATGTGCCATGATCCATCCATCTTGTCAGCCAATACTACTGGAGCATAGAAAGAACTTTGACTGGAATGGAAAGTGTTGGGCTATTGAATACATATTATCCCATGGATAGCTTGATATTCTGACACTCTCCTGAGCAATTTACGGTTCCTCCACTTGTGACCATCACTTGACACTTTGGTGCTGGATATAGGAAGCAATTCAATTCCTTTGCTATCTTACAATGAATATAATTATGGGTACTTCCCAAATCAATCAACACTATTCACATTTTCTTCTTGATATTCCCTTCTATCTTGATAGTTTGAGGAGTGTTAATTCCAGCCAATGCATTACAATATATGGTCGGATTAATTTCTTCCTTTTTCTAGGGTTTGTTCCTCGTGTATATCATCTTCTTTTGACATTTCTTGTTCCTTTTCTTCCTCCTCTTCACAATCTATGTAAAATAATTTCTTCTCGGCACACTTGTGACCTTTAGTGTATTTTCTATCACAACTATAACAAAGACCTTTTACTCCTTTTTCTTCCAATTGTTGTGGTGTCAACCTTGTAGGTTTTGGATGCTAGGGGTAGAAACACTTCTGTCTTTACCATTGTCAGTGGTAGGCATCCTTGCTGCCATAATTTTGCTTTCCATTTTTCTTGCTAGCCTGAATGCCTTCTCCAATGAATCTGGTTCCCAAAGGCGAACCTCATGTTGGATGTTATCTTTTAAAGTCCCTATGAACACATAAATCGTATGCTCCTCTGGAATATATTTTATCCTTATATTCAATTTTTGGAAGTCCTCAGTGTGCACCATCATTTAACCCTTTTGTTTGAGATTCATCATTTGGCTAAAAAAAGTGTTTATTTTTGTATCCTCATAATGTGCTATCATTTCATCCATGAAAATAGCCCAAGTGACAATTTCTTTACAAGAGAAAAGCCATCGATATCATACAAACTAATTTCATTCCAAATAGAAAGTAGCAATGGGTATCTTTTGTGTGTTTTGCTCATTATGGAGATCGAAAAATTACTCCATCTGTAGTATCCATGTTCTGGGGTCCTTGCCATCAAACTTCCTCATATCAATCTTTGTAACATGGTGGTTCTTCGATCCAACGTTAGAGTCTACGAAAGCATGATTAACATTTATTTTTTTCTCATCATGAGTTTCCTTTACTACCCTTTCGCCATTAGTAAGCAGTTATTGTAGAAACTTTGTCAAATATGTCTTCAAATCTATCTTCAAATCTTGCATGCCTTTCTTTAAATCATCCATCTTATCTTCCACGCCATCCATATTTTTTCCATGCCATCCATCTTATTTTCCACATCATTCATCCTAGCTTCTACGTCTTTCTTTAAACCATCCATCTTAACTTACACGCCGTACATCTTAGCTTCTATGCGTTTCTTTAAACTATCCATATTAGCTTTTGTTACATTTTGTGCTTTTGTTACCTTTTCTTTAAACTATCCATCTTCACTATGCCCTTTGAATTCCTTCAAACTAATTTTTCAAACCAATCTTATGCAAAAATTTAAAAATAACTACACACCTTTTTTCACTTTGTAGGAGCTCGATATTAGATTTAATGTATCTTCGTAATTTTTGGTCTCCAAGGTCTTAAATTTCTTCTTGCGGTAACCCTCTGAGCAATATTTTTAACTCCATAAGTTTGATCAAGATTGGATTCTCCAATGAAGAGTTATGAAAAATCTCGCACGATGACCTGAGTATAGACTCGTTTAGTAGAGAGAACTTGTACAATGTGTTGCGGGTCACTGTTTCAACCTTAGGTTCTGAAAATGATGCTAAAGAGTGACTCCATAAAGGTTGGTTGATTTCAAAATATTCATGGAAAATCATGTTAAAGAGTGACTCCATACAGGTTGCTTAATTTCAAAATATTTGGGGTTGCCATGGGCTCTCCTTTATCTACAATAATTGCCAACTTATATATGGAACACTTTGAAAAAATTACCCTTAATTCTTTCCCATTCACCTATAATGAATGGAAAATATATGTAGATGACATATTTGCTAAATGGAGACATGGCTTGGATAAACTTAATATTTCTTAGCTCACATAAAAAATCTCTCTAAACACATTAAATTCACAGTTGAAAATGAAAATGACAACCAAATCCCTTCCGTAGATGTCCTCCTCACCAAGGTAAATAGTAAAGTAAGCCACCAAGTCATTATAAAACAAACTCACACTAACAAATATCTGCACTCAAATTCCCACCACCATCCAAAACAAAAGGTGGGCATCATTAAAAGCCTAGCTACTAGAGCTTCTAGAATCTGTGACCCGGATCACTTAGAGGAAGAACTTAACTATCTCTTCAAAGTATTAAAAAATAATGGTTATGAGGAAAACATAATCCATAAAACTATTAAAAACTCCACAACCAAAACTCAAAAAAGAAAACTTGTCTAAAACCCTAAAATCTCCTTACCCTATATAAAATGAACCACCGACAAAATTTCTAGAATTCTCAACAAGCATAACATTATGGTGCATTCATTCCCCCTAACACCATAAAAAACATGCTTGATTCTGCCAAATATTTAATTGACCCTAAAAATCACAAAGGAGTATACTCGATTCCCTGTTCATGTGGGAAAGTATATATAGGTGAAATAGGGAGATCTATGGCCATAAGGATAGAAGAACACATAAATGACATTGCAAAGAATAAGTTGGAAAAATCAGCCCTGGCGAAACATGCATATTCGTCCTCACACTACATTTGCAAGGAGCATGCTAAATTAATTCACATCAATAACATTAATTTAAAATAATAATAAGTTATTAATCTTTTATAACTTTTAATTCTTTATATATGCTTTTAATTTAATCATTAAACAACAACAAACACTTATATATAATATTAATAATAATCTAGGCATTTATTTATAATAGTCCTAATAAACAAGAAAAAAGTACATTAATAAACCTTCATTAATATTATTAATTTTAAAATAGCTATTAATATTTTAACACTATTAAAAATGAATGATGAAAAAAGACATTTATAGGTAATATTAACGACAAACATTCATATAAAAATATTTATATTGTCCGAAGCATAATTAATAGTTCTCTCGCTTTAATACAATTACATAAAATACTACATAAATAAACCAACATTAATAACATTAATTTTAAATAATAATAAGTTATTAATATATGGTATATTTTTAATTTTTGAGTTAAGTTAATCATTATACAACAAAAAAAAATATTTATATATAATATTAATACTAAAGTAGACATTAAAATTTAGACAAAAACAAACAAGAAAAAACAAAACTAAATATCAAAATGAAGCATCTCAAATCAATCATTAAATGATAATCAATTAAAATTAAAATACTACAATAAAAATCATTAAACTATCAACTATTAACTCTTAATTACTCCAGGCATTCATGCTTTCTCCTCTCAAAATGCAGATTACAGCCCTGATGATGGACTCACTTAATTAGTCTGGAAGGTAGGTTATTATCTAAAAATGATACCCAAAAAACTACATTTCGTCCTCTTTCCGTAACTTCTTACAGAAATTCAATCTGAAGCTCAGAGCGAAAGTTATGATGATCTTCCGAGGGTCACTTCTTTGGAATTCGGGGCTCTGCAAAAACCCTAACTTTGTGAGATTATATCTCCAAAAATATAGCGAGACAAGATCTGAAATTCAAGGCTAAGGTTCAGATTGATTCTGTATCAAATGGTTTTCCTTTTTTATCTTCTGAAACTCTGTAGCAAAAAAGTAATAGTGAAAATGCCACGATGACCTGATTGGAGCAACGAAACCCTAGAATCCAAAGATCTGATACTAAATGTTATGAAACCAACTCAAAAAAGAGAGAAAACATAGATGAAGGCCTTAGAAATAATCCTATTCAAGGGAAAAACCTCCTTTACATTACACAAATGAACAATTCTTAGATGATTCAAATGACAAAACCTCCTTTCTATATAGGGGACCCTAAGGGGTCACAATATAACCAAAGCCGACTTAACAATAATAATATAAAGGCACAGAAATAACAATAGTGGGACTCTATGGAGCACAATAATAGCAATATGGGGACAATAGGGGCACAACAATAACAATAAGAGATACAATGACAATAGTAATGGGGGAATCACTAGTATTATAGGAGCCTAACATAAATGACACTATTACCTTTTTCTTCTTGATATGTCCTTTTATCTTAATAGTTTGAAGAGTGGTAATTCCTACCAATGGATTATAGTATATGGTTGCATTCATTTCTTGATACTCAATGTGATATTTCACTTCTTGAATCTTTTTCTTCTTGATATGTCCTTCTATATTGAGAGTTTTAGGAGTGGTAATTCCTACCAATGCTTTACAAGATATGATTGGATTCATTTCTTCTTTCTCTAGGGTTGGTACCTAGTGTATATTCTCTTCTTTTGATGTTTCTTGATCATTTTCTTCCTCTTCTTCAAAATCTATGTAAAATGACTTCTTCTCAGCATACTTATGACCTTTAGTGTATTTTCTATCACAAATGTAACAAAACACCTTTTCTCTTTTTTCTTCCAATTGTTGTGGTGTAAACCATTGTGGAAGGCTAGGAGCAAAAACACTTACATATTTATAGTTGTGAGTGGTAGGATTCCTTGATTCCATAATTCCGATTTCAATTTTTGTTGCTAATCTGAATGCCTTCTCCAATGAATTAGGTTCCCAAAAACGAACCTCATCTGGAATCTTATCCTTTAAAGTCCCAATGAAGACATCAATTGTTTTCTTTTCTGGAATGTCATTTACCCTTATATTCAATTTTTGGAAATCCTCAATGTGCTCTCCCATTGAACCTTTTTGTTTTATATTTATCACTTGGCTAATGAAGGTGTTTCTCTTTATATCCTCATAATTTTCTATAATTTCATTCATGAAAATTGACCAAGTGACAAGTGGCTTATGAGAACAAAGCCCTTTATACCATAAAAAATAACTTTATTCTAAATATAAAGATGCAATACATACCTTTTGTAACAGTTGTACATCATGTATATCAAAATATCATTCAATCTGTAGCATCCAATTTACCGGATCCATGCCATCAAACTTCAGCATATCGCCTTTTCTTGATTTTAGGAGATCGATCTTGAAACGACTGTAGCTATGTAATTTTGGATCTTTGAGGTCTGAAATTACAACTTGCAATAATCCTCTATGTGTTATAGCTCCAAATCTCACTCTTATGGTTTGTGATGCTGCACTTATGGCCTAGGGCAACCCCTCCTTCCAGACCTGGTCCAAAAATTTAAAAAACAGTGTTTTATTCCCTGTACGCGACTTTGCCCTGTGTTAAACGCGTGTACACGCGGGTCTGTCATACCCAACCCGCGTGTATCTATTAAAACACTTAAAAAAATATAATTTCCTCTTTTTCGGGCGGTGATCGCGGGTTTACCTGCTGGATCACCTGTTAGTGCCCGTGGCCCAACTGTTCCCAACCAACTCCTAACTAAAAAACTACTTTGGAGAGGGTATAAAAAGACATCAAAGGGAAGGCCAAGGGGAGAGAGAAAGGAGAGCAAGATTATTATGCTGAGATTTTTCCCTTAGACCAGGTCTGAAGTCCTTGGTGCATCCAGCACTTCCCCCATTTTGCATAGGAAACCCTTGTTTCCATGTGTATTGGTGATCATTCATCCTTGACATCATCATTGAGTAAGACTTGGAAGGAGCTCTCGAGCAGACGCACATTTGCTTTCATATTCGGCAACTTAAAGAATTTTAACAATCCGCATCCCCGTAAGGCATCTAATGCCTCATCATTCTCCATAACTTCATTATCTACAGCTGAGTGCTCTCTTTCACGCCATGTGAGAGTCATCCTGGAAGAAAAAATCAATTTCATCCATTAGTTTTTTATATAAAAATTTTTCGCTGCGCACACGCGGTTTACCCTATACACAGTCGCGTGTAGGGCCGTCGTATACGCGATTTATATACATCCAACCCGCGTGTACGCCGCAGAGCAATTTTTTGCAAAAATCTAACGGTGAAACATTAATCAAACTTCCTAAAAACTATCACAATTGATTGCAAGACAAGTTTAGTGCTTACCTGGAAGTTTTCAGCAAGTTTGAACGGTTGAATAAGTCACGGGGAAAGTTTGCTCCTTTTGCTCCACAATTTGCTCTCCAAGTCAAACGGTGAAAATGGTAAGTCCAAAATTTCTTTTTATAAGTTTTGAAAATGCAAAATTTTTTCAAAATTTTATTTTGTTTGGTTTCATGTCACTTTTAACTTGGGAGCTTGGAATGTCGAGATTGAGTTGTTTTTCAGGACATTTTGGACATTTTTCGACGGTTCGAGGCGGTTCCATGACTGCTGACCCGTCATGGCAGGTATCGTGTTCTCACTGGCATATAGGTTAGGGACACCATTTTTCCGTTGCATTATGCATACTAGCCTCCATTTGACCGATACATCTGTCGTAGGGTCGACCCCATCATGTTATGGTTTGCAAGCCATTTTCACTCGCCGATTCTTTAAATCATGACCTGTGTGGTAGAGCCTACCTTATCATGGGTGCCCTAGTTAGTACCTGATTGTCACTTGGCACTCATGCTGATTTTTTGTCACTAGGCTCGGGAGTCCTCTGTAGTCCCGCCATGACTTGTGCGTTGAAGACTCATTCCTCTTTGCTTCCTCGCCTCGTTCTGGCCTTATACCCTAGAGGCTCCTATGTGTGTTGAGTTGTACTTCTGCATTGCATGTTGGCCATTTGCACCTTTTGGCCTATAGCCGGCTTCACTTGGACTCGTGTTTAAGCCCACTTTTGACCATGACGTCTGCAAAAAATCAACCTTGCATACCCTTGACCTCTGCAGCTTGACATACCCAGATCCGTGGAAGGGACATACCTCTGAGTGTCACTGACCAGTTTTTCACCTCCCTGCATTGAGCATAGGAACATTCCTTTCCCAGGAACTAGAGCATCTGTTTCACCGACACTCGTTCTTTCCACTGTACCATAGCATTCTTTTATTCTTTTTCCAGCTTATCAGAAAAAGACAAAAAAATTAAATATTCCAAAAAGAGCGGGAACAGGGACATTATTTCCATTTATTGTTGGCAGCTAGAGTCAGTCGTGTCGCCCTTGAACAAAGCACTCAAAACAAAGTCTCCTCCGTATGGGTGGGATTTAGTTTGACTTAGGTAAGCCATAACCTTGTTATCGAGTCAGTTCTCCCCCGATTGGTTATCTCTTCCAATCATATGGAGGGTTCGTTCGTGCCTCCTGCATGACGAACTTATACAGATTCATTATATGCTGCCACATAGTCACATTGAGTCGTGCTTTTGTTCAAGGGAAGTTAGCCTGAGTCGGCCTTTCTGCGGTGTCTCTTGACTCATTTTTCAGTCGGCCATCCCTGGTTGTCAGTGTCATGTCTATCATCACATCAGTTATATTGGTCCTTCACTCGTGCCGGTTTGAGAAGGTCCCCATTGACTTCTTGCTGGCGGGTCTTGTCCTTATCGACGACGACACATTGCTCTGAGGGCAGACCTAGAGACCGCACCCTGGCCCTATTTTCATTATTGATAGGTCACCTTGTGCTCAGCATCGATCAGTATCATGGGTCTTTGACTGAGTGGTTTCCCTTGTGTTCGACATCAGCATACATTATCACACATTGGGATTCGTGCAGTACCTTGGTTTCCATTTGACCCTATTGGTGGATACCTCGCCTCTGTGTCAGCTTTCATTATTGGTTGGTTCAGAGGGTTTCTGCCGTGCGCTAGCCACATCTTGTGTACGCCGGAAACGTACTTTCGGTTGGGTTACTACATCTTTTTCGTCCGATTCCTTCCACATTATTGGCCTACGGGTTACAATCGCGCTAGATTGATGGAGGATGCCTTAATGCCTTCCTTCTAGCGGATCTTTCCCTATCGACTCCGACTCATTGCTCTGGGGCAAAGATCTAGAGTCCATTTGGCAGTACCTTGGGGTTTGCAGTCATTAGTGGCAGATTCCTCGCTATCGACAGTGGGAAACCATCATTGTCTCCTGATTGATAGATTCTTACAGGTGTTCGACTTCAGCTCATCTATTCACACTTGTTAGATTGTACTGGGTACCTTGACGCTCATTATCATTATCGGTGAGTAGTCTCGCGTTTGTTAACGGTATACATCAATGACCGGTAATCAAACGATTTCTCACATGGTCGACTTCAGATCATTTATTCCCATGGTGTAGAAATGTACCACGGCGGTCGGTGAAGACCTCAGGTTGTATCAGCATTCATTGGTTCACTTGACAGTTGCTCCTGTTACTGCTAGTTGATACCATTCCACCTTATATGTTGCAGTCAGTCATGGCGACATTCTATATGCTGGCACCTGAGTTTGCAGTGTAGTACCATCCTATTCCATCATGTTCAGTTGGTACCTTATGGGATCAGTCTTTGATTTCAGTGATCCGTTGCATCTTTCAGCATCATTGACAGTTTTATATGTGATATTCAGACATGTACTTACTCATTATGATCAGATGATCCATTATGTATTTTTACAGTCATTTATACTTGTATACTTAGTGGATCCGCTTGTACTTGATATGCGGACATGCTTTACTTTTCCTGAGCATGGGTATGCCCGCCTCAGACAGTGTTTCTTTCTGATCTCCTTTCGGTGGCTTGGCAGGCTGAATTCCGGTGAAGTCCTCCTCGGTTTTTCGGCAGAGTTCCTTTCCTTGTACTTACTTAATGTATTTCGGCCATCATGTTCCCCTTCTGACCTCATACATTAGGGGGCATCTGTTATAGCTCCAAATCTCACTCTTATGGTTTGTGATGCTGCACTTATGGCCTAGGGCAACCCCTCCTTCCAGACCTGGTCCAAAAATTTAAAAAACAGTGTTTTATTCCCTGTACGCGACTTTGCCCTGTGTTAAACGCGTGTACACGCGGGTCTGTCATACCCAACCCGCGTGTATCTATTAAAACACTTTAAAAAATATAATTTCCTCTTTTTCGGGCGGTGATCGCGGGTTTACCTGCTGGATCACCTGTTAGTGCCCGTGGCCCAACTGTTCCCAACCAACTCCTAACTAAAAAACTACTTTGGAGAGGGTATAAAAAGACATCAAAGGGAAGGCCAAGGGGAGAGAGAAAGGAGAGCAAGATTATTATGCTGAGATTTTTCCCTTAGACCAGGTCTGAAGTCCTTGGTGCATCCAGCACTTCCCCCATTTTGCATAGGAAACCCTTGTTTCCATGTGTATTGGTGATCATTCATCCTTGACATCATCATTGAGTAAGACTTGGAAGGAGCTCTTGTTGAAGGCTGGAGGCTGGAACGAATCCGGGAGGAAGCTTGCTTGGAGCTTGCTGAAGGTGTTCAGGTGATATCTTTCCGATATATGTACTTTATTTGCCTTTATATATAAAGAAACACGTCTTTGTTCCCGAATAATCTTTCTTTATGCTTATGAGATTCTTGTGTTGAGTTCTTATGAAAGTAGTTACTTAAAGATTATTTATAACTAACTTTATAGCATAAAGATGATTTATACATAAACTTCTATACATGTACTGTTGAGTTCTTTGATTTGTTTGTCTTGCAGGTCAGAGAAAGAAGAAGGGAACTCCAAGAAGGGTTTGCACCCTAAGGGTCTTCTCGGACGTAGGACCTTAGGTATGTACCCTAAACATTAGGATTTGCTTAAAAGTAAAAAAGATGGCTGTGTGTGTGTGTTTCTTTGTATAAGCAATTTTCAGTCTGGTAGAGTCTCAGCCCAAAGGACTCTAGGGGTACTTTCCCTTCAACCACTATGTCCTTCTTCCAATCCTAGCAGTCTAATCTAAATTGGATTCTACAAGAATGAGTTATGTCCAATCTCCTACGATGGCCTACTTATATACGTTTTCACTAGAGAAAAATTGTACGAAGTGCCACACGTTATGGTTTCGACCTTCAGACTTGAAAAAAATTCACAGAAAAGTAAATTCCATCCTATGTCTTTAGATTCTTATGAAATTTCAATTTCATGCTTAGAGAGAAAGTTATGACGATTTTCCCTAGGTCACTTGTTTGGGATGTAATTCAGGAGCCTGCCGAAACCCTAAATTTCTTTCACCGTATCAACGAAAATATAAAGAAACAACATTTGCAAATTGGGCTGAGTGTCACATGATTTTGGCTCAACTGGATTTTAATTTCAATGTTTGAACCTTCGTAGAAAACAACTTATAACTATAATCCCACGATGACCTATTTGAGATGGAATTATGGAGCTTGCGAAAACCCTAACTTCGTCATATCATGTCTCTTTGAATATAGCGGGACAAGATCTAAAATTTGGACCGAAGGTTCTGAAAAATTTCATATAAAATGGGTTTGTTTGTTATCTTCTGAAACATCGCAGAACAAAGTTATAGAAAAAATTTCACGAAGGCATATTTGGAGCAGCAAAACCCTAGAATAAATGCTCTGATACCAAATGTTATGAAACCAGCTCACAAAAAGATAGAAAAGATAGATAAACGCCTTCAAAATAAGCCTCTTCAATGGGAAACCTCCTTTACATTACACAAATGAAAAATTCTTCGATAATACACATGATAAGACCTCCTTTCTATATATAGGAGTCTAAGGTGTCATAATATAATCAGAGCTGACAAACAATAATAATGTAAGGGAAAAACTATAACAATAGTGAGCTGCTATGGGGCACAATAATAACAATATGGGGAATACATGGGCACAAAAATATAATAAGGGGATTGCACTAATAACAATAAGGGGTTACACTAGTAGTATAGGGACCTAACATTTCCCCTACTACTAGCATATTTTATAAGGATTAAAATATTATATTTATGTATAGTATTTTAGACGATTATTTTTATTTGTAATATCACACATATCAATACATAAGAAAATATTCAATAAACAATATTTAAATTAGTATTAAAAATTGTAAAATTTTGGCAGATATTATCATCTTAATCATACTTATTTAAAATATAGGTGAATTTTTTAAGAAAAGTGGTCAATACCCTTTTTATAAAAACTCTGAAAATTAGCCACTTAGAAAAAAAATATTGGTAAAAAAATGTTTTTTCTTGTTGAATCTATTTGAATGCTACCAATATTATATGACCTTACTGTTGCAAGGATGTGCCACTCCTAAGGACACTTTCTATTGGATTGATGGTGGTATATTGCATCAAGTAGCTTGAGTCTTTTCTCCAAACGTTTTCCATGGTTGATTTTAAAAAATTTACCATTGACTTATAGGTGTACATCGTTTTAGTATTTATTTTCTTTAATTGTTCAATCAATGTACTCCTTTTCTCATGTATTTTCCATCCTTCATTTTCTTGGCATGGTGACTTCTTTGTCTATATCAACTAATGTTCCTTCATTTTCTTCGCATCACATACAAGTAGGTACCGAACATTACCAACCTCAACTTATTCATGGTGAATTATGGTGACACAACTAGCCATTTTTATTGTTGTAGGAAATAGTCCCACACTTATTGGGTCTTTTAATAGTCAAAACCCGAAAAACAGTATCCCTTGGCTTGTCATTTCTTCGTGTTAGTGTTGGATGTCATTTTTAGGGGAGTTTGAGTTTTGACAATGTGATGAAAACCCTTTCCACAAAACAATTATATAAAAAAATTGTTACTATGTTAAGGAAAGCATCATGGAGATTATTCTTTATATTAAATGTGTTACACGGTGATTTTCCCCTATTATATATTAACATTGTCTCTAGTATTTACTACCCACTATACAAGTCCATTTAACTATCATTTATCAACTTGGATATCAATTATTTCTCCTTTCTAACTTTATTCTTGAGTAGCACAATCCATATATTTCTTAATTTCTTTTAGCATTGATTTGATGATTTTCCTTTTGTCTTTGAAAAAAACTATGGTTTTACCTATGCATGACTTAATCGATTTCTTCAGACATTCATTTTATATTAGTTGTCCAATTTTCTCTACCAACACACTCAAATCTCATTTCAACATAGTGCTTATGCATGTATGAAATTACAATACATGTCTTAGATTGTGTGCCATTGGAAAAAAAAAACAACATTTTAATATAGGGGTTTACATGAGATAGTTACCAACTACCAAAAAAGAACACATACAAAGTATAATGTATAGATGAAATATACAAAAATATAAATACAAATATAAATACAGACACACATTGAAAATTTTGGATGAGAAAAGTAGTAGTGGAACCACCAATATGTATCTTTATATTACACTATAAGAATTACCACTAAGATCATATTTATTTATTCTTTAATTTAGTTGGTAGCTAGTTACAACATTTCTCAACTACCTTGTTTAGTTAAACTCGCCTAATGATCCATAGACAAATGTACATATTTCATCCATTTGCATGTCAATTGACAATTATATTGGTCCCATTTTTGACCTAATAAACTAATCACTCCAACATATATTGAAACACTACTACCCTATGCAATGTAGAAGAACTAATACTCGAACAAAGATTCCATTCCACAAATTTTTGATGAGATATTTTTTTTCTTCAAAAATTAAAATGACTCTCATAATAATAATAATAACAAAGTGAGGTTTCACGAGATTGAAGCTCGAAGAGCGGAGCACAACCTGGTGAAAACAGGGGTTTATAGTTCACGAACTCTTCAGATCTAGGGTTCGAAACTGGAAAAGAACAGGGTGAGAGTGGTAGAGCTATACAGAAGAGGATAGATCCTGACCCGACAGATGGTAATCTAGGGGTTCATAGGGACCCCATCGTACAAACATATAATGATGCACAAACAGACAACACAGGAAGGTGTGCAAATAGTTGGGTATGAAAGGTCACAGAAAGAGGATGGGACCAGCAAGGGAAGGAAAATATATGAGGGCAAGGAGGAACACAATACTCAAAAGCTGAAAGGAAATGAGGGCGGTGGTCGAACAGAAAATAGAGGTAGGGAGAAGGCTACGAAAACACATCCCGCCCATGAAAACAAACAAGAAAAGAAGCAAACAAACGAAGAAGAAGGGGCTCTGAATAGAGAGAATGAGGAACAAGGAGACAAAACAGAAACATTCAATGGCAAAACGACTCAAGGCCCATGCAAACCTAAGGCGGCAGAAACCCTAAGGTTGGTGATAATAGACCCAGAAATTCAAGCCTACTTGGATCATATGAGTGCACATGCAGTGATCTGAACGTTCATGGGACTCTGGCCAACAGAAAGGGCGTTGTACCAATGGATAAAGCAGCAATGGAAACCCAAAGGTGATGTTACACTACACTTAGGAGCCAAAGGTTTTTTCACTGTTGTTTTTTCAAATCTAGAGGATAAGGACAGAATATTTGATGGTGGACCTTACTTCTTCACTTCAGCGGGCCTATACATTAGGCCTTGGAAGCCCAATTTCGTGCTAGAAGAAGAAACCTTCAAGTAGGTGACAATATGGATACGCCTCTTCTCTCTCCCAATAGACTATTGGGGATATGCAGCTCTAAAACAAATAGGTGACAAATTAGGAACCTTCGTCAAAGCTTCAAAAGCCACTCTGCAGAGAAGATACACATCTTGTGCCCAAGTCTGTGTGGAAATGGATGTGTCCGGGGCATTGCATGAGGGACTGTGGCTAGAATATAGGGATGAGGACTATTTCCAAGCCATTGATTATGAGAAAATCCCGTTTCGATGCAGAAAATGTCATGAGCATGGACATTTAGTCAGAGAATGTCCATTAAATAAAATAGCGGAAGACCTTAAGGTAGATAAGGCAGAAAAGAACAGGGAAACCTTCATTCGACCAAGAGCGAGACAAAGAGAAAAAAGGAAACACCCAACCAAAGCAAGCACATCACAAGGTAATACTAGTAATGATTTCGAAGCTCTGAAACCTGAGACTGAATCAAAGGACAATAATAAGGAACAAAACACCTCTGAAGCAAATAAAACCACAACAGAGCCTGAAACTAAAACAATGGAGAAAAATACTCCAAGCATTATACTACAGAATTAAGAGGTAATAGAAGGGGTAGATGAAGACTCAGAAATTCTCATAAGTGACATCAGAAGTGATGAGATGGAGCTTAATGACATACTAGAGCAAGAAGGAGTTAATCTACCAGTTATGGTGGAAAACTAGAAAAAGAAGGGGATGGAACACATATCAGAAGAGGAAGTTAGGAGAATTAATGATATACTAATAGTACGACACAGAGTAGAAATCGATATGCAAAGCAAGAACCTAGGCGTAGCCAAAGGAATGGGACTTTGAACAAAAGGTCTACTTCAAACCACCACTAGCTCCAAACAAAGGAAAAAGAGAGGGCGCAGATCCATTAATGAGGCACTGTAGGAACTGGGACAAATGCTCTTAAACTCTGGTAAGATGAAAGCTCTAGAAGCTTTTTCTCTAAACTACTAATTATTGTTTTAAAACGAAAGTCATCTCTTGGAATGCTAGAGGGCTTAATAGCCAAATAAAACAACGACTTTTAAGCAAGAAGGTCCAAAAGGAAAAACCAGACATTATATTTGTGCAAGAAACCAAATGTGCAAGTAGTACTATTCATAATGTAAGAAAAAAATTAGGCAAACATATGGAATACCTGGAAACCACCAACCTTGGATGGGAGGGAGGTTTAATCACCCTGTGGGATCCACAAGTAATCAAAATCCTCTCCTCTGAAGCAACCAGATCTCTCATAGCTATAGAAGCTCAGGTGGTAGGAAATTCAGAAACCTATTTGTGTACCAATGTCTACAGGCCTGAGAAGTTAGAAGAGATATTTATTTTTCTGAGAACTCTGCTAAATCTAAAGCTAAGATATCCTAGAGTGAAGGCAGTCATAGGAGGGGATTTCAATATGATAACTACCCTAATGGAAAAGAAAGCAGGGACAAGGAAACTCAACAAAGATTCTGAAGCCTTCTTAGATGTCATCAATACAGCTAAACTAGTGGATGTTCACCCCAAGAGTGGGGCTTTCACTTGGAATAACAAAATGGGAGGTGAAAGACAAATTTCTTCTTGACTTGACAGATTTACAATCTCCGAAAGTATTCTGTTGGAGGGAGTTATAGTAGAATCAGATATACTCCCTAGTGGAGGGTCATACCATTGGCCCATTTCTCTGGTTGCTGCTATCCAGGGCACTCCTAGAAACAAGCTGTTTAGATTTGATAAATTTTGGCTCACCCATCCGGACTTCATTCAACTTATTGAAAAATGGTGGCATGAACCGGTGGACATCAGAGGAACCAAAATGTACAGATTACAAGGCAAACTGAGATACATCAAAAACAAGATCAAAATATGGAACAATACAATCTTTGGGAACATATTAAAAGAAAAAGCCAAATTAGAGGAGAAATTAGAGCAGATACACAAAGGTTGGATCACTGGAGACATTAACCCAGAAACAATAAACAAAGAAAAAATGTTGATGCAGCAATGGCAGTTTCGTTGCCAACAAGAGGAGACCCTTTGGAAACAAAAGTCATGGATTCAGTGGCTTAAGGAAGGGGAACAGAATACAAAATTCTTCCCCAGATTAGCAATGGACCACAAGGGAGCTGATAAAATCGTCAGTCTCAAAAATAAATAGGGAGCCATTCTACAGACACATCAAGAAGTTTTAACCCTGCTTACTACGCATTTCAACAGCATAACTCAAGAGCCAGAGGTTGATAGGACAGAAGCAATTGATGAACTCATCAAGTTCATTCCCAATACAATCACTAATGAGCAAAACCTAACACTAACTCGAGAAATTTCTTTGGAAGAGGTGGAAGAAGCGGTGAAGGATATGCCAAATGATAAAGTGCCTGGGCCTGATGGTTTTACCATCAAATTCTACAAGGCTTGCTGGGACATTGTTAAAGCAGAGGTCTGGGAAATGGTGGAAGACTCTCGGCGTTCTACTTCAGCCAAAACCCTAGCAAAATTTCGGCCTTTCGCTTTGTGCAATGTTATATATAAAATTATCTCTAAAGTCATTGCTAATAGAATGAAACCTATTCTTCCAAGCCTCATCTCTGAAGAGCAATCGGGATATGTTGAGGGGAGACAAATTCTGGACAATGTTTTACTAACTCAAGAAATTATTGATATGCTTCACTCCAGGAAAATTGCAGGTATGACGATGCAACTTGACTTATCAAAGGCTTATGATAAATTCAACTGGAATTACCTGGAAGCAATTTTAAAATATTTTGGTTTTTCCAATCAATGGATAGTGTGGATTTTAGCTCTGATCAAATCTACTAAATTTTCTATTCTCGTAAAGGATGCCCCTGCCGACGAATTCTCCCCCTCACGAGGGCTTAGGCAAGGAGACCGATTATCACCTTTCCTTTTTGTTATCCTGATGGAAGGTTTAAGCAGACTGATACGCAACGCTAAAGAGGAAGGAAGTATCAAAGGGCTGTAGCCCCTGCCTTCTATTTTAGCGACTACTAACCAACAATTTGTTGATGATACTATGTTACATGGCACTCCCACAGTCAAAGAAGCCTTGGGCTATAAAAGGATCCTCAACCTTTTCAGCAAAGCTTTAGGTATGGAAGTTAATCTATCTAAATCCACCATCTACTTTTTCAATACGCATTAAACAGTGCAAAAAAATCCCTCTACCATTCTAGGCTTCCGGAGAAGCAACCTGCCTCCAGGTACCTAGGAGCTCCTCTAATGGATAAACCCTGGCAAAAAGCTCATTGGGAGAAGATCCTAGCTAGCCTGGAGAAAATATGCTATCATTGGACCCACAGGGCCCTCAATTTTGCTGGTAGGCTAGTCTTAACCAAAGCAGTCCTGCAAGCTATTCCTTAACATATGCTCTCCATAATTCTTGCTCCCAAAGGAGTCCATCAGCAGATGAGGGTGATCGAGAGAACTTTCTTATTGTCAGGAAATGTAGAGAAAAAAAAGTGTGCACTAGTGGCATGGAATAAAATGTGTAAGCCCAAACAACTGGGAGGGTTAAACCTACTAGACCCATCCACCATCAATAGGGCTTGTAGGGCTAAGCTATGGTGGAAATGGCTGAAGGAACCCTGTTGGGTCCCTATAATACTTGTGATTACCCCATTACTATTGTAGTAATACCCCTTATTTATATTGTTGTGCCCCTATTACCCCCATATTGTTATTTCTGTACCCCATAGAATCCCTCTATTGTTATATTTGTGGCTTTATATTATTATTGTTAGGTCGGCTGGATTATATTGTGACTCCTTAGACTCCTATATATAGAAAGGAGGTTTTGTCATTTGTATCATCCAAGAATTGTTCATTTATGTAATGTAAAGGAGGTTGCCCCCTCGAAGAGGCTGAATTATAAGGCATTGATCTATCTTTTCTATCATTTCTTGAGCTGGTTTCATAACATTTGGTATCAGAGCTTTGGATTCTAGGGTTTCGCTGCTCCAAACAGGTCATCGTGGCATTTTCACTATAACTTTTTTTCTGTGACGTTTCAGAAGTTGCAAAAAAAACCCGTTTGAGAAGCATTGGCGCTGAACCGTGGGTCTGAATTTCAGAGCTTTTCACACGATATATTCAGACATATGATCTGAGGAAGTTGACCTTTTTGCAGACTCCTGAATTACATTCAAAACAGGTGATCTGGGAAAAATCGTCATAAATCTCTCTCTGAGGATCGGATTGAAATTTCGTAAAACGGAACATAAAGAGGAGGGCCTGTAGCTTCTTTTGTGTGTGTTTTAGATTCAAAGGTTGAAATAGTGACTTGTGGCACGTCGTACAAGTTCTCTCTATTGAACCAGTCTAAAAGCAAGTCACTGTGGGAGATTTCACATAACTCTTCCTTGGAGAATCCAATTTGGCTCAGACTTGTGGCATTGGAAAGAGGACACAAAAGGCTACTACAGGTAGCAATTTTAGAACTGGATGATCTGAAATTACAGAGATACATCAGATTCAATATCAGGCTTCTATAAAGTGAAAAAAGGTGTGTAGTTTTTTTTTTTTTAATTTTTGTGTAATCTTGGTTTAACAGAATTCAAAGGGCATAGTAAAGCATTATTATCGGTAACTGATGCCCCGAGGAAAGAAAATGCAAACACCTAGTAAGGAACCTGAAAGCTCTAGCATGACTCATGAAGAAGAGGAAGAAATGCTACATGATATATCAAAATTACAAGAACAAGTGCAACAAATGTCACGCTCACAAAAGCTAACAGAAGCTAAGATAAGTGGCGTGGAATCTAAGATAAATGGCATGGAATCTAAGATAAAGGGCATGGAAGCTAAGATGGATGATTCGAAGACAGACTCGAAGAGAGACATGGCAGATTTGAAGATAGATATGAAGACAGACATGGAAGAATTGAAGAAGTTGCTACAAGAAAGGGTCACTAATGGTGAAAAGGTAGTAAAGGAAACTCATGATGAAAACAAAAGAAATGTTAATCATGATACCATAGATGCTAATGTTGGATCGAAGAATCACCATATTCCAAAAATCGATATGAGGAAGTTTGATGGCAAGGATCCCGCCACATGGATATTACAGATGGAGCAATTCTTCGATCTCAATAATGTGCAAAACGCACAAAAGGTACGTATGGCAACTGTATATTTGGAACCAAATCAGTTTGTATGGTATCAATGGCTTTGCTCTCGTAAACAATTTATCACTTGGGCAATTTTTACGGAAGAATTGATAGCACATTATGAAGATACAAAAAGCAACACTTTTTTTAGCCAATTGATAAGTCTCAAACAAAAGGGTTCAATAATGGAGCACATTGAGGAGTTCCAAAAATTGAACATAAGGGTAAAAGATATTCCAGAGGAGCATAGGATTGATGTGTTCATAGGGTCTTTAAAGGATAATATCCAACATGATGTTCGCCTTTGGGAACCTGATTCATTAGAGAAGGCATTCAGGTTAGCAAGAAAAATGGAAAGCAAAATTATGGCAACCAGGAAGCATACCACTCACAACTATAAAGACGGAAGTGTTGTTGCCCCTAGTCTTCCACAACCTATAAGGTTGACACCACAACAATTGGAAGAAAAAAGAGCAAAAGGGCTTTGTTACAGTTGTGATAGCAAATACACTAAAGGTCATAAGTGTGCTGAGAAGAAATTATTCTACATAGATTGTGAAGAGGAAGAAGAAAAGGAGCAAGAAAGGTCAAAAGAAGAAGATATACTCCAGGAACAAAGCCTAGATGAAGAACAAATAAATCCGACCATATCTTGTAATGCATTGGCGGGAATTACCACTCCTCAAACCATCAAGATAGAAGGACAAATCAAGAAGAAAAAGGTAATAGTGTTGATTGATTCAGGAAGCACCCACAATTTTATTCATTGTAGGGTAGCAAAAGAATTGAATTGCTTCCTATATCCAGCACCAGAGTGTCAAGTGATGATTGCAAATGGAGGAACAATAAATTGCTCTGGAAAGTGCCATAATATCAAGCTATCCATGGGAGAATATGTATTGACTAGCCCAATGCTTTCCATTCCAATGGGAGGTGCTGATGTTGTACTAGGAGTCCAATGGCTACAATCCTTGGGTACAATAGCTTTTAATTTTCAAGAACTTTTCATCAAATTTTCTGCGGAAGGAAAGGAAGTTGAATTAAGGGGTATTGCAGGGAAACCAGGAAAGATAATCAGCTCTAATGGTATGACAAAGCTTCTAAAAAAGGAGCAAAGAGGTGTAATTGCACAATTATGTTGCTAGATGTTTCCACATTGGAATCATCTATTTCTCCAGATCTCCAAAAAGTCTTGGACAATCATTCCAAGGTATTTGAGACTCCCAAGGGTCTCCCACCTATGCGTGATCATGATCATGCTATTCATCTGATTCCAGGAAGTGTTCCTCCAAACATCAGGCCGTACAGATATCCCTATGTCCAAAAAAGTGAAATTGAACGTATGGTTGCAGAAATGCTAGAGGCTGGTATAATTCAACCGAGTCAAAGTTCTTTCTCAGCTCCAGTAGTATTGGTGCACAAGAAGGATGGATCATGGCGCATGTGTCCAGATTATAGGGAGCTCAACAAGCTCACTATTAAAGATAAGTTCCCCATTCCTGTTATTGATGAATTACTGGATGAATTGCATGGATCAATTTACTTCACCAAGTTGGATCTTCGTTCGGGATATCATCAAATCAGAATGAAGATTGAAGACATTCCAAAAACGGCATTTAGAACTCATGAGGGTCATTATGAATTTTTGGTCATGCCTTTTGGCCTTACCAATGCACCTTCAACATTTCAAGGTTTGATGAATTCAATTTTCAAACCATTCCTTAGAAAATTTGTGTTAGTATTTTTTGATGATATACTAATCTACAGCAAGTCTTGGAAGGATCATGTTGAACATGTTGACAGGGTGCTACAACTATTGGAGGAGAAACAATTATATGCAAAAAGATCCAAATGTTTCTTTGGAGTCCAGGAGGTGGAATATTTGGGTCATATTGTATCTCATGAAGGAGTTAAGGTAGACCCTAGCAAAATTAAAGCCATTAAGGAATGGAAAATCCCCACATCCATAAAGCATCTGCGAGGATTTCTTGGGTTGACAGGGTATTATCGCAAGTTTGTTAAGAATTATGGGAGAATAGCAGCACCTCTAACAACATTATTGAAGAAAGATTCATTTTCATGGACTCCGGAAGCAACAAAGGCCTTTGAACATCTTAAAGAGGCAATGTGCCAAGCACCGGTCTTAGCTACACCGGACTTCACAAAAACCTTTATTGTGGAATGTGATGCTTCAGGAAATGGAATTGGTGTTGTTCTAATGCAAGATGAAAGACCCATTGCTTTTGAAAGTCGTCCAATCAAGGGAAAGTTTTTAAGCAAAGCTATTTATGAGAAGGAAATGTTGGCAATACTCCATGCACTTAAGAAATGGCGACCCTACCTAATGGGAAGACACTTCAAGGTAAAAACGGATCATGATAGCCTTAAATACTTTTTAGAACAAAGATTATCCTCTGAAGAGCAACAAAAGTGGGTCACAAAGATGTTGGGTTATGACTTTGAAATCATCTACAAAAAAGGGAAGCAAAATGTGGTGGCAGATGCACTCTCAAGAAAGGATGAGGATGTGGAAGCATTGTTGTGTGCCATTTCTATTATCCAACCAGATTGGATAAACGAAGCAAGGGAGGAATGGAAGAATGACGAAGAAGTGTGGGCACTTATTCGAAAGCTACAACAAGATTCCAGTACTTCTGATACATTTAGCTGGAAAAATGATTCGTTATGGTACAAAGATCGCTTATACCTCTGTAAGAATTCCCAGCTAAAACAAAAGATTCTTATGGAATTGCACACTTCTCCCTTAGGAGGGCACTCAGGATTTTTAAAAACTTACCACAGGGTTAAGAAGGAATTTTTTTGGGATGGCCTTAAATCAGATATTCAAAAGTTTGTGGCGGAATGTTTGGTTTGCCAGCAAAATAAAGTTGAAACAATTAAGACACCGGGTCTATTACAACCTTTATCCATTCCAAGCCAACGTTGGGAGGAGGTTTCAATGGATTTTATCACAGGTTTACCCAAGTCTGAGGGAAAGAGTGTCATCATGGTGGTAGTTGACAGACTTACCAAGTATGCACACTTTTGTGCATTATCACATCCATTTAAAGCCAGTACAGTTTCTACTGCATTTATGGAAACAGTTCAAAAGCTACATGGAAACCCAAAGATTATTGTAAGTGACAGAGATCCCATTTTCACTGGAAATTTTTGGACAGAATTATTTTCTTGTCTTGGTACTCAGTTAGCTCATAGCTCATCTTATCATCCTCAATCTGATGGGCAAACTGAGATAGTAAACAAATGTTTGGAAGGATATCTTCGTTGCTTTGTATCTGATAAACAGACACAATGGGTCAAATGGTTGCCTCTGGCTGAATGGTGGTATAACACTTCCTTCCATACAGCAACAAAAATGACCCCATTTATGGCACTTTATGGGTATCAACCACCATCCATCACATCATATTTAAGAGAAAATTCTAAGGTTCAGGCAGTGGAACATCACATCGAACATCAACAACAAGTCCTCCAACTCTTAAAGGATAACCTCGTGTTGGCACAAAATAGAATGAAACAACAGGCAGATCAACATCGCAGTGAAAGAAGTTTTGATGTAGGTGATTGGGTATTCCTACGGCTACAACCATATAAGCAAATGTCCCTAAAGCAAGCTAAGAAGGATAATAAATTATCACCAAAGTATTATGGTCCGTACAAGGTGTTGCAAAAGATTGGTACTATGGCATACAAATTGGAGCTTCCTGCAGCTTCTCGATTGCACCCAGTTTTCCATGTTTCATGTTTAAAGAAGGTTATAGGTGACAAGCTCCCAATTCAAACAATATTGCCAGAACTTGACGAGGAAGGAAAAATTATATTGGAACCGGAAGCAGTCACAGAAACAAGAACTCGACAGCTACGAAATCGATCAATTTCAGAGTATCTTATCAAGTGGAAGAACTTATCCGCTGAAGATTCCACATGGGAGGATGAGAATTTTATGCAGAAGTATCCAGAACTACTCAAGCGTTGAGGACAACACTTTTTTGAAGGAGAGGGGCATGTTGGGTCCCTATAATACTAGTGATTACCCCATTACTATTGTAGTTATACCCCTTATTTATATTGTTGTGCCCCTATTACCCCCATATTGTTATTTTTGTGCCCCATAGAATCCCTCTATTGTTATTTTTGTGGCTTTATATTATTATTGTTAGGTCGGCTGGATTATATTGTGACTCCTTAGACTCCTATATATAGAAAGGAGGTTTTGTCATTTGTATCATCAAAGAATTGTTCATTTATGTAATGTAAAGGAGGTTGCCCCCTCGAAGAGGCTGAATTCTAAGGCGTTGATCTATCTTTTCTATCTTTTCTTGAGCTGGTTTCATAACAAACCTAATCTTCCTTGGGCTAGACATTGGAAGGAAAAATACGCTCCAATGCATAGTATTCAAAACCTGATCAGAATGCAAGAGAATCCAGAAGGCTCACCAATCTAGAACCTAGCAAGGAAAAATTGATACATTATACAGGAGAATAGCTTTTGGGAAATTCGCAATGGAAAAACTGCCTTTTCTTGGGAGGATGCTTGGCAACAACTCCCCAAGTTAGAAAGTCTTGAGTTTGTAGGTCTTCAAAGAAATTACCAGGAGCTTGGGAGAACAACAGTGAATCACTATTGGACTCCTAATAATAGGGACCCAGAGTGGAGAACTTGTGCAGTCAATGAAACAGAGAACATGACCAAAGCGAACAATGACATTAGAGACTTGCAAACACTATTAAACAAAAGAAGAATTAGAATGGCAGAAGACAACGACCAACTAAGATGGGGAAAGAAAGGAGGGGGCAATTTCACACTCAAAGTAGCCAGAAACTGTATCGAAGATTTGGAGCAAGAAGAAAAGGTGAAATGGAGCAACGAGGTCTAGGATTCTCAATTCTGGTCGAAAATTAAAACCTTACTCTGGCTCCTAATGCACAGGAAAACTCTCCCTTGGGAGAATCTCTAAAAGAAAGGGTTCTATGGCCCATCTAGATGCCCCATTTGCGAAAAGGAAGAAAAAACAATGAATCATCTATTCAACACATGTGAATTGGAAAACCTTGTGTGGAATTGGGCGGAAACCACTTTGTAGCAAACAGACAGAATAAGAGATTCCATTCAAGAAACCATCAAAAATTGGCGAGGCAATTTCTCCAGTAATCAATTGGTCAACATCATTTGGAAAACCATGCCAGGGTTTATTACATGGTCAATCTGGAAAGAAAGGAATAGGAGAGTATTCTTTAACAAAACGAGAAATATAAATCACTCTATAGAAATTATCATACAAAATATCAGGCAATTGGTTCTTGTCAAAGGCAGACCATAAAAAGATAATAAAGTATCAAATGGGGACTTAAAAATCTTGCAATCTTTCAACCTGGATAAAGGAACCTTCACAGCTACTGTGAATCGCCAACCGGAGATAGACACCACTTTAAGAATCTCGAAATGACCACCTTCAGGCTTCCTTAAGCTAAATTTCGATGGTGCGTCACGGGGTAATCCGGGTCTGGCCAGCATCAGAGGCATTCTCAGGAATAGCGAAGGAGAAATTCAGTACATCTATAGCAGAGCCTTAGGGGAAGGAACCAATAATGAGAGGGAGTTCGCAGCGACGGAACAGGTTCTGAGAATTCTTAGGAAATTACAGGCGGGCACGGCAGTAGTAGAAGGGAACTCCCAGCTCACAATTACAGTAGCTAGAAGGATGTATGCGGGAGCTAAAGCAAACAAAGTACATAGCATTGGCGATTGGCCAAAGTAACAGAGAGTATAGCCGAACATCTTGGGCATTTGAAAGGTTTAATATTTCAAGTTGTTCGCCACAAAGCCAATACAGTTGCAGACCATCTGGAAAATTATGGTATAGAGAACCCCACCAGCATCATGGACAATTGTTGGCAGGACGTCACCTGCCCGGAAGTAAGAAACAAGTGTACCCTGCTCGCGAGGGAGGATATGGTAAATGAAAGATAAGGACAAAGGGACGACACTCTATACAAGTATTGAGATATGATTGTGATCAATCGTACTGCGGGGTGAATTAAGGGTCGGCTGAAGAATGAAGGACAGGCAGGAAATGGGCATTCAATGCACAAGCAGGCGGGAGTCACTCCCATCAGCTTCATGAACGAAAAGTATGAGCACTGCCGACGCTCATATAGAAGTATGGACACTTGGCATGCTTCGGAAAAGTTCAAGAGAGGCAAACTTAAGAGCAAAAATCCGAGACATCATCGAAAGTATGAACCACGAAGCAAGGATAATTATGAAGGGGTTTGAGGTCAGCAGGTGACAAGATGGAATGCAGCAAGTGACTCACCCACTCTCCCCTCTATATCTTCAATCCCCAGTAACGGTAGCGCCACTGTGTATTCGGTTAACCGGCAGAAACACTTTTACTTGACCCTTAGAATACGGTGATGTTTGGTGCTGAAGGTTGAGATAATGGCGGGTGAGGGAGACAGAAATGCGTCTGCCAACCAAGATCTTAAGCAGGCTCGGGAAGCCTATGAAACAAGGACCTCTCTAAGGGAAAAACGCAAGATTGAGGAGGTGGAGGTTATCGTGACTAGGGAAGAGGAGAACTTGGAGGCGCATGATTTGGAGAAGGATATGGAATGGGTACAGGACCCTGACACATCTATAATGCGAGCCACCCAATATGTCCGTACGCAAGCGGAAAAGTGGAGGATGAAAACGATGTTGGCAAAAGCCATAAGCATGCAAGGTGACTATATCAGCCAGGCTCGACACGCTCAACATGCAATTGTTGTAACTTCTGCGAAGCATGCGGCGATCTTGGAAGGCCTGGACATCAAAATTAGCGGTCTGGAGCAGTAATTCGACAACATTTCCAAGAAACTAATAGTCTTGATCAGTCTTCTACGTCACTCCAAATGTTAGGAAGCCAGGAGTGCTGGGGAAAGGGCGGAGGGGAACACGGGCGATAGTCAGAGCACACCTTCAGCGCCACCTCAGGAGGGCAAAGCCAAGGCTCCGACCGGTCAGGAATCCTCCAAGAATTATGTGGTTCTCCAGATGTAACGGGTCTTTCCTGCAAGCACTGGATGAGCTCCTGAGGCATGGGTCTGTATATGCGATCGCTGACCTTGGAATTCATCCGTTTTGTCAGTTTTTTCTATTTTCTTCTCTAGCTGTCCAAGGCTCTATGTGGGTCTTAGTTTGGTCACTGTTGTTTTTTTGTCAACCCGTGACTGTCTCTGCCACCTTGCCTGGTGTGCCCTGGGGTTCTGTAGGAGTTCATTTTGGTCATGACGAGGTGTATGCAGATTAGGAACGCAGTCTTCTCTCTGCATGAGCAGACCTTTTGTAAATATGTATTATTGTCTTAATATAAAATGCTGATTTACACAAAAAAATAATAATAATAAAGTCATAACCGACCTAGGCACCAAATTAATGTATAATAATCCATTACTTATAGTACGATGGATCCACCTATACATATCAATCTGAGTAGTGATGTGGACATGTATGCACATACTGTACCATTTACATTTGAACATGTAACCTCTTAAACCTATAACCTTTTTAAAAAAAACCATGTTTAACTTTTAAAAAATCTCCAGTCTTAAAAAGGGAAAACTCTCTTTTACTCCCATGTACTCATGTACTCGTGAGAAATTATGTAAGAGATCACGAAATTACGATTTTATAAAATGGCTTCACTAACAAAATGGCATAATATATAAAAAGGGATCGTGAATCTGAGTAATCATCTGATTGTTTAACTATATTGATAAATCATTATATATCATTCGTAAAAATTACTCAAAGTCTCATCCCGATAATGTAATATTGTGTTCTCACTCTCTTATTGAAGCATGCCAAGTTTAGATATGTCAAAGGGATTGTGATTGCTCATAATCATTCCACTATAAACATATATTTAAAAGCATTGGATATCATCTCTAAAATGTTATGAGAACATTTCCCAATAATATGGGATGGTGTATTCATATGGTAGGGTGTTTTCACTAGCCCAAGTTGAGATAGTATTCTGGAAAAAGGAGTACTTTTCAAGCCGTTATTAACATGATATTAGTAAAAATGAATTTTATTAGAGGAAGGTAATAAAATTTTATTATAATTTATGAATGGAAAAGAAATTAAGACAATATTCTTGATTATTACACATGGAAAGAAATAAAATTATAACTCTTGAATTATCAATGCTCGTTCAATAAAAATAATTATAAAACATATCCTGTTATTATTGATAAAATAATATCTTCATATTTTTTATTTTTATATTTTTAATTTAATTTCTAACCTTTTTAATTAAAAAAATATCAAATAATATAACTTATTATTTTTTAATAAATAATGTGAATGTGAGAAAAATATTTGTTAATGATAATAACTTACATATAGTTGTTATTTGTAAAGTTGCATTTATTTTTTATTTTATGGAAAATGAAAAATTAGAAAATTAATGACTAAATGTTGCAGTTTTTTTTTGAAATTACTATTATCTATCGCATTTGCGCATGTTTTACGGCTACTTGACACGCTCAAGCTGAGGTTCCAAAGGCTGTGTGGACCTTAGAAATCCTCTGAAAGGATGCGTAAGCAGGCACTTATTGGGTGGGGGGGCTTTTGGTCGAGCCTGCTGTAGCATCCTTGAAACACGTTCGGAGCATGAGCTATGAATCACCAAATCCAGAGAGTCACTTCAACCCGCAATAATCACTTTCGCTTCCCTATTCTCTTTGGCAGGGGGAAGGCCAGTTGTCTTTCTCTCATGCCTCACTCCTAGCTCTTGCCTAACGAATGACAAGACCTTCCCACCAAGACCTATTCGTATAAGTCCGACGCATTTAATATGTGTTATTAGATTTAATTTATAGATTTTTATATTAGTCAATTAAATGTTTTCTAGAAGATAGGAAGTTTTTTTTTTTGTAAGCTTGGTAGGACCCTCTCATTTTTGAGTTTTAAGATGTTTGTTATTCATCCCATTTTGGGGGAGGGTAGCACAAGAATCAAACCCAAGATCTCTGGTTTGGTGAGACTTCATTTCCACAGCCATCACCACTTGAGCTACCCTATGCAGACGACACGAAGATGTTTTTAAAATTGGGAAAAAAAAGCTCATAAATGAACAGTTAACTACTCACCTCTTGGAGAGGTGGAGATAGCCAAAAACCACCTAAAGTGTGATAGATAGACATTATTTGAGAACTATTTTGTTTTTTTATCAATAATTCTAAAGACCAAATATGAGAGATTGAAGAGAAGCAAGGAGAATAGACCTATAAAATTTTGCAAGCCTAATTTGCTCGGAGGACAAACAGTATTTGTTGCATCAAAATTTGGAGAAGCCAAGTAACGAGCCGTATATTTCTCATAAAATTTTCAATTTAGTAACTCTCATTGTGTTTTAACATCTACATTAAAAATAGCAAGTTGGCTTTGTTTTTTTGTTCTAAAACTTCAGTACCTATTATGTGAATGAAAATTCTTATTTTAACTTGTAAAGTTTTTATATATCAGTTATAGGAAAGGAAAATTACTATTTTAAGTATATGGTACGGAGTCGATAATTGTTAAAAACTATGTATTTCACTGCATAAACCATGAATGGGCATTGATATTCAATGCGAAAAACTACTTTCGTATCTTCTCTGAAATGTTTGTGTTTCTAAGTAAAATAGTGAAGAAAAATTCAGAAGACGAAATAACGAAACTATTACAAGGACACATTATGTATCATTCACTATATTTATGATTAGAGATAATGATTTTGAAAGTGAACATGAAGAATAATACCGTAGAAAATATTTTATAGTTATTTTCATTACAAAGTTAAGAAGAAAATATCTTCGTAGCTTTATGAAAATTATGTTAAAGATGGAGTTAGAAGAAAATACTTCTCTATAAATAATCATCAATAATAAAATCCTAATCCTAAGTGAAAAATGAAATTCATTCGTTTACAAAGAGTTTGTAAGCCTGTAGTCTTATCGTCGAATTAATTAAGGAAATAAAACGAAAAACATTAAAAGTAAATATTCTATGCTACAAATAAATAGATTTTTTTTAAAGAACTAAGGACAATGCCGTAGTGGAATTCTAGTAGAATAGACAAAAAGAGTAAGTGACCCTTTAGAGATAGTCAAGAAACATGCTTTCTCTGGTTAATAAGTTAATGATGGCTGGTATAGGAAAAAAAAGAAAGGTAAAATATAAAAATGAATCAAAGAGTTGATATTAAACAAAGGAAACTATAAAAGGACCAAAGAAACATTAATATAAAAGAATCCATACATATCACAAACAAGTAAAGAGTTCTGGCAATGAACTGCAACAAATAAAAATAAAATTTCTATAAGTTTCCTATTTACATAGATGAGCGACATAGCTTACAAACAACAGAGATAATATACACAACCAAGTTATAATTCTCTGAAAAAATACCATATTGAAAGTAGAGTATCTGTAGGATTGCATAAAAATGAAAATGTAACCATATTCAAACATTAAACAGGTCTAGACAATTAAAGACCCATTAGTAATGATCTTTGTATACATTTCAAAAAATAATAATAATTGCTTAGGTCTAGTAGCCTTTCATTAAATAAAAAAAAGCCAAAGAGGGTTTCGCCCAGAAATGTTAATTTCCATGATAAACGACATAACAAATTTTGAGGAAAAGTTCATTTGTAAAATTCATCAAAATAAATCTCGCCTTATATATGGAAAAATATGGAGTTTGAAGAGTTCTCTCAACCATGGAGAGGAAAAATCAAAATATATGTTAACATTAAAAGAATCCATTATAATTTTCTAAACCTCTAAGGGATACGAAATAGAGCAATCTCGAAATGAAGAATACATCTAGTAAATAACAATAACGCTTTAGCAATTATTAGAAATATAGATGAAAAAATATAATAATGAATTAATATCCTTAATTCGGAATAGAATATGAATAAATTTACCTCAAATAGCAAAACAGGTTGCTTCGGGTCCCTTTCTGGTACGAAACTAGCAAGCAATGTTACGAAGGAGTTTAATTGCCCAGTAATTAATACAAGAGGTTTTCACATACACATAAATTTTATTAATAAGGAAAAGAAAGTTTACATAAAAATACGTAAGAGCTTACACATGATCACTCAACACTCTTGCAAGTAGAGAGAAACAAGCTTTAAATAATATTGTGTCTTAAACTAATTTTGTTATAGATCAATTATGTCATTTACAAGTGTCCATTTACATTTAATTATCCCATAACAATACTGCTAACTATTTTTCTAAAATAGTTTCTAACAAACTAGACCTTTGTAGATGTCATATCTTTTAGAAAAACTAGCTATTATAAATGTCTTGAATATCTAATTAAATATTCTAGATAATTGAATATTAAACTCCAAATAATTAAACTATATTTTATGTATTTTGGATCATTTAACATTCCCCCCTATGATCCAAAATTACATTACAATGGATACCAAACTCTTCATTGCCAAGTGGTTTTATGAAAATATGTGAGATCTGATCTTCTAAAGGATAATATATTGGTTTGATGACATCCTTTACAATGAGTGTCCTCATGTAATGATGATTTTTCTCCACATGCTTTATTTTGGAATGGAAAAATAGATTTTTGGAAAGATTTATGGTTGAGTGCATATCGATGAATAAATATGTGGCTTATGCTTTAGGAATGCCTAAATCCTACAAAAATATGCACAAGTAAACATTTTCACATGTTTTGTCCCATGCTACTATATATTATCCTTTTGCCGAAGAAGTGGCCCCTGTAGCTTGCTTCTCGCAATTCCAAGCAACTGTAACTGACCCCATGTTCATCAAATAAGCTCATGCCGATGATCGATCATAAATACTTCCAACAAAATTTGTATTTGAATATCCACAAAGTGCAAAGTTGTTAGTATTTTTGTAAATAAGACCAAAATATTTTGTCCCTTGGATATATCTAAGGACCATTTTTGTTGCATTCCAGTGGCTTTCACTTGGTACATGCATAAAGAGCGATAGAATACTAATTGTATAAGATAATTTTGAATGAGTGATTGTTAGATAAATAAAGATTCCAATCAACTATCTATAAGTAGTATTGTTCAACAATTCACCACCTTAAAATTTTGAAAGCTTTAAGTTTTATTCCATGGGGGTGAGGATAGGGTTGTAATCTTGCATTCTAAATATTTGACGAAGTTCAAATGCATACTTTCTTTGAAAAATGAAAATATTATCTAGATGTTGGAATAATTTAACTCCAAGATAGTAGTGAAGTAATCCCAAATCAGTCATCTTAAATTCAGCCCAGAACTCCTTTACTTGCAAAATATGATCATTATTCTTTGCAGCAATGATCGTCATTCACATACATAAATAGAATCACTAGATTTGTACCATGTTGGTGCACATATAAAGTATCATCATACTCACTTCACTTAAAGCCAATATTGTGAAGGTATTCATCCTTTTTTTCATTCCAAGCTTGTGTAGCTTGTTTCAATCTGTATAAAGCCTTGATCAGTTTGGATACTTTGTGTTCCTACCCTTCAATCTCAAAACCTGGAGGTTAAGTCATATATACTTCTTCCTATAATTTCCCATTGAGGAAGACACTTTTAACATCCATCTGATGGAATTTCCATCATTTTTTAGTTGCTACTGAAAGTGTTAATCTGATGATTTTCGATTTTGTATTAGGTGCAAAAATTTCCTCATAGTCAATTCCTTCTTGATGTGAAAATCCTTTAGCAACAAGTCTCTCCTTGTACTTTTCAACGTCTCCATCTAGCTTATATTTAGCGTTGTAAACCCATTTTCATCTTATGGGCTTCACATTGTTGGAATAGTCAACAAGTTTCCAAGTGTTGTTTTCCATCATTTCCTTGTATTCTTCAATCATTTCCTTTTTCCATTCTATATGTTTTACTACCTCTTTATATGTGGAGGGATTAGTAAAATAATTTGTTATTAAGCCAAAATTTCCTTCATTTCTTAGTGAATTTCATGTTCCTATTTTGTTTTTTCATCTGGCCTTACATCCTTCAAAACTTGAAAGACCCATTTTGGGAGTCGATGTACACTTGTTTGTGGATCTGAATAAGCAACATCATTATAAAGAGGATTGATATAAATAAATTTTCTTGAATCATAGGAAGGTTCAGGGGTTCTAGAGTCACTGACAGATCAATTGCTATTAGGATATTCAGATGAACTTCTAGAAGTTCCTAATGTTGTAGGTGAAGTAGGTGAGTTGGATGAACCATCTTGTGATGAAGGAAATTCAATATCATACCAATGTTGTGTACTTGATTGATTCTACATCGTACTTTTATTTTTATCTCCCTTAGTTTCCAATTTCTGTAGAATACTTTCTATCTCTATGACACTCTTTCTTTATGTTTCATCAAATATAATGTCCCTATTGACAATAAAATTCCCATTGGACAGAAGATGCTATCCATTTTTTTCATCGGAATGCACAATCAATGTACACTTGAAACTTCACGAATCAAGCTTAGTTCACTTTTATTTTGGAGCTAAGGCATAATAAAATGAACCAAAAACTCGAACATGTTTGACTCGAGGTTTGAAACCAAACCATGCTTCATATGGTGTAATTCCATCCAAAGAAGCAGTGGGAGACATGTTCCTTAAGTAGATTATTGTATCTATTGCTTCTTACCAATATAAAGGACATAAATTTTTTAAAGTTAGCATGGATCTTACCATCTCTAACAAGGTGTGATTCATTACCACTTCTACTCCATTTTTATATGGGGTGTAGACATTTGTAAATTTTATTTTGATACCATTGGCCCTGTAATAATTTTGGAATTCATTGGAAGTGAATTCCCCTCCATTGTTGGTCGCACGAGTGCCAATTTTTTCTGTAAATTCATTGCCAACGATTTGGCTAAAAGTATTAATATTTTCAAACATTTTTGACTTCTATTTCAATAAATAAACTAAATTCATTCTGTTAGAGTCATCAATGAAGAGTAAAAAATATCTACAGCCTCCTATGGAAACCTGTAGAGGTCCACAATTGTCAATGTGAACCAACTACAAATGCATGCTTTAACATCATGAACGTGTTGGAGAAGTCTCTCAACTTTGTTTTCATAAAGGAAAGATTCATATCTTGCCTTTCATTCCATAAAAGTTGGAATTACTTTAACCATGCCCTACTTTTGAAGCTGAGGGAGACTTTCAAATTTTAAATTCCCATATCTAACATGTCACATTCTTATTGGTGAAATATTTTTACTTGCTTCTCCTACAAAATCAAAATTTCTTGGAATGACTATTCCTTTCATCCTTAAAAGTTTTCCATATTCATATCATGTCTTAACTATCTTCATATTTTGTTTAATGGAGTTTATTTTTACTAAGTCATTATCCATAACAACATGATTTCTTGCTTGTCAAATCGTGACTAATGACAAAACAAAATCTTGAATGTTCGTACATACCAAACATTTGAAATTAGTTTTTCTCCAATTCAAGGAAGATAAATTTTTACTATACCTTTTTCCAGGATTTGTGTATTTTATCATCTAAAAGAAAGATTGAAATGAGTTGGAATTGTTGAAAATTCAAAAAGAAATCACGTTGAACAGTCATATGTTGATGTTGCCTTTGTATCTAAGATCCAAATATCTTCATAATCAATTTTAGGACATTTAGAGACATGTAATGTTGTTGATTCTAAACTTTGAAGTGTAGTGAAGACGCATTCTGAGTGATGATCTTGTTGATCATTAGAAAACTATGCCAAGTGTTGTTGAAAATTTGGAATATCTTCAATAGAAGTTCGACAATCTTCAGCATAATGACCAACTATGTTACATCTTCTATAAACAATTTGATTGAAATATTTGCCTCTCCCTTGTCTTTTTCCTCTGCCTCTATTTTTTCATATGGCTTGCTTTCGTCATATTCTTTGATTTTTTCCTTTACCTTAAATATTTCGTATCCCTTGAATGTTGCCTTTGCCTTAACTATTGCCTCTCCCTTGAATTTCACCTCTACCTTGAATGTTCCCCTTGCCATAATTATTGCCACCACTAAATTTGTTCCCTTTGCCTTGATTTCTACAACAACCTTGTCCTCTATGTGATCCTTCATTTTTATTTATTTTACCCCTTCCTCAACCTACAAAACATTTAGTTGAAGATTTACTAGTACTAGCTTCAGTAAAAAAGACATCTTCTCCATCATGTTTCTTCTTTCCAAAAGCTTTTTCATGTTGAGCTATAATTTCTCGTAGTTCTTTAAATTTTGACTTCTCTATCATTCTAGTTACTTGTAAAGTTTCCAACAAATTTGTGTATGAAGAAGGAAAACCAGCAATCAAAATGGTATTCATGAAACTATCATCCACTCATTGAAAGCAAACCTTTACTATTTCCTACTTAATGTTCTTATGACTAGAAATGTATCCAAGTACATCTCCCTCTTCTACTAATTTTTGTTGAAGAAACGTCAATTGAAGATCAAATTTCTTAGATCAAGTTGTGTATCAAATAAATCTTTAAATGTTCTCTAGGAAGACCATGCATCAGAATCATTTTCAATGTGAACATACATTTCTTTTTTTTGTTGATAAGTGGGTGAATCCTGAAAATCACGCTTACCTTGTGGCTGATAGGCCATGACTCGGGGGCATCTAAGCCGTCAAAGTCACCTGGGGATCGCACCTAGCCTGAGTGGCACCAGCGGAAACCACATTGGATTTTTGGTATCGACGAGACTAGAACCGGTGGCCTTTGCTTACAGAGCACCTTAACGACCTGCTCCTTCACCAACTATTCTATATCTCTTTGGTAATGTGAACATACATTTCATCATTAACTGAAAATTTGATTAATGCTACTTCTTTGTAATATTTTCTCCCATTTAGCTATTGAGTCAACATCTATAGGTTTCTTTGGTTTAACCTTAAAATCACATACATATTTCCAAAGTTCATTGTAAATCAAAGTGCTTTCTATGTGCCTTCAAGTTTGATAGATTGAGAAAATAAATATACCATCTTGGACAATCTAAAAGTAAATGTATTCACTAATATGCATCATGTACCAAACAAATATGGACAACACACCACACACAAAAAAAATAATATATCGGGGCTTGACCTTGACCCTCGTATAGTTGTTTTGGAAGGAAAAGTGGTTGATATTTTCACTTGGATCTGGTTAACTTTTCTTAACTTTTACAATGAAACTTCCAAAATTTGTCATTTTAAAATGCTCTTGCAATTTGAATTCTTTGACTCTAACCCACCCTTCAAATCAAAATTTACATTGAGTTCCAATTTGTTTCCCTCAAAAGAAAAAAATATTACACCTTATTTCTCAAAAATTACACAATCAATCCTTCTCACTCCATTAGCTAAAGAATTACAAACACTCCTTATATTAAAATTACAAAGTACACCTTCTCATGTTACTTTTTAACTCCCTTTTTAAACTATCCTTAAAATCCCTTTATGAGGTCACTTAAAAACGTGAAGTAGTGATTTATGAAGTCTTGAAAAGGTGTATAAATCATTGATTTCAAAATATGTACCATAAAACAAATAATTTGTTGGATACTTTTCAATGACCTCAACACGATTCTTCCAATGCAAAAATGTTTTAATGCTGGTACTCCATGAAAATGTTGGATCCATTTTTTACGTTGGTTCATTCATGTTGGTTAAACACTTTCACGAGATTGGTGTTCATACAAGGTCGTTGATCTTGATTTAAGGCCTTACACAATTGATGCATGCGTCAAATCTCAAGCTTCAGTACCGCTCATCATGAAGCGCGACCACTCTCACTATTAATAGTGCTCGATTGTTGAGTTATTTAATGCTAAGCTTCTACTTATTTCTTCATTGCTAAAAAATATATCCATGCCTGTTATCTTTACATTATAGTCAATAAGAATATATATAAAAGTTTAAATTACAATACAACCATGATAATGACCATAATAATGAAGTAGAGAAAATGCAGAGGTCAGATAAATGTTGATTTATAAATGTTGTTGGCTCGTCCACTATACCCAAGAGCTGATACCACAACCACTGCTCCACCAATCGATACCAAAACCATTTCTCTAATTCGACACCACAATTATTTCCCTCTACAAGTGCTTGAATCCTCCCTCCACACTGATTTTCTATCTCTACTAGTCTTTATGTTGTTTCTTCTCTATCGAGGATTTAAAAGAGATCTACTCCCCTTGGTATTCCACGTTGCAGGTGTTTTGCATGCACAGTGTTCGAGTTCTCTAGCATTAACATGGTTTTAGATTGCCAAGTTTCATAAAAATTTAAAAAAAATTGGAGGCGATTCCAAGGATAACAAAATATTTTATGATTGAAATTTAATTTCCAAATCTCAAACCTCAAATCAACAACTAATGATATAATAGATAAATTTATTTTCCTTATTAAAATTTCAACTACTAGCATACCGATTAACCGCATGGTGGAGTTTTCCAAAATCCTCCAAAGATGGAATCCCCTCTTCACATACCTTGCATATAACTAATTCCTCTGAAGCCATAATAATAGCATAAGTGTCCTCAGACACACAAATTTTATTAATAAGGAAAACAAATATTACATAAAAATTTGCAAGAGCTTATACACGATCACTCAACACTCTTGCACGTAGAGAGAAATAAGCTTTAATTAAGAGTGCATCCTAAACCAATTTTTTTATGAATCAATTATTTCATTTACGAGTGTCCACTTACATTTAATGTTCTCATAACAACACTACTATCTATATTCCTAAAATTGTTCCTAAGAAACAACACCTTTCTAGAGTTCATATCTCTTACAACAATTAGCTATTCTAAAATGTCTCCAATATCTAATTAGTTAATATAGATAATTGAATACTAGAATCTAAATAATTAAACTATAGTTTATATATTTTGGATCATCTAACAATAATAGAATAAAGTAAGAAGAAGTATACAAGTTATGAGAGTATATAACTACAATGACAATTTTTAAATTTTAATGGGAATGATAAGACAATTCCTTAAAAATACAAATAGAAAAGAGTAATTTTGTAAGAAATTATCTTACAAATACATTGACTTATCCAAATCCAATAATAATGCTAATTATTACCATTGATTAAATGAAAATAGTTTTATGGTAAATAAAAAACCCTAGGGTTTGATTGACGCGAGGAAACCTTCTTGTAAAACCTAACACGTATCGAAAGAAAAAAATGGTGTGGCATAAAACATCCATATAGAAGAAATATCAAAAGGAAATGTAGAATAGGACTTCCATAAACTCATACTTCCATAAATTTTATTGAGGAAGAAGGTGTAATTGTTGCTAATATTATTGTTAAAAACATTGTAATACGTCTCCATTGCTATCATTTTGGGCAAAGTTTAAACTCAGTTATAACAGGAAAGCTAGGACTGTGAGTAAAAATGTGAATAAATATTTTATTACCAAATAGATAAAGGAAATTTAAGTTCTTGGAAATGAGAAAACCTAGAGATGAGACTCTTGGAAAATAAAATCCCATTGGTAAATGGGAATGAAATATTCTTTCATGATAAAAATTATGGATCAAATTCTAGATAAGCTTAATGGATAAGAGATAAATATCCATTAAGCTACTTAGGTGGAGAAAGATGCTAAGCTTTGAAAAAAAAACATAAAAGCATCGTGAGAAAAATAGGTGAGATTTTATGGGAAAATCCTAGGTAGGTGGATAAAAAGATCCACAATAGTGGGACGTTGCTAAAGGAAACCTTTTCATGAAAGAAGGGAATTAAATACCCATTGAAGAGATTAACAAGAGGTTCTTGATCCATGGGCATGTATATCTGGCTTGGGGGTGAAGTGGAGGAAGTGAGTTCTAGGTTGGGTGGTGGTATTCGTTTTTCCAAGTGACACCCTATCAACTATTCTAGCTTTGTTAAATGGACATCGGTGTGAATAGGATGGGACCAGAAAATATATATATTAATTGGTGATTTCATTTCATGTGGAGAAGTAGGTTCCATTTTTCTATCGTGGTTGGATTCAACTAATAATAGGAACTGGGTCTCTAATAGTTGTATCATTTGAAGCTTTACATGTGCCAATTATTTAAAATATTTTGTGCGCCTCTCCGAGAATTATATATGTGATGGTTGTACAATTTAGTCAAATATTTTGATCCCATCTCTAGAATCCTTTGTGGGAAATTGGGTGTTGTTGGTTTGTACATTCTACTCAAATCTAGTTCTGATAGACAACATTGAGCTCTTTTCCAAGGGAATAATTGTATCAGTGCAAGAATTTTCTCCCATGTACAAAGAAGATGCACACTAAAGAGGGATCTAATAAAGATATTTCAAAATTTAAGTTGGAAGAGATGGTTGGAGCAAAATATGGCAGATGGGTTTTTCATCTTGCAGTCAACCAAATCATCTAGTTTATGAAGTTGGAAGATATGTGCATTAGGAAGGCTGATGATGGGGATGTTTATGTCTTAAGAATATAGAGTCATGTGAATGATGCCAAGACATGTGAAATTACTTACAACAGGGGAGGTAAATAATTGAATGTAATCTTTTGAGCATGGTATTGAAGAGGCTGCATATGATTTTGCAAGGCATAACTTCTAAAGAATAATGAAAAACGAAGATGTGTTTGGGCTTGGGAATAGGCATTGTAATGTTCCTAAATAGGAAAGACAAGTCACAATAATAATTATCCTATGTAGGAAAATACAAAAACGAAATATTCATTAAGCACCCAAAGAGAAACTTCAAATGAAGAACTCCTGAGTCATTTTATTATAATTATGCAAGACAAATACAATATATAGTGGAATGGTTCTCCAGGTCTTGTCTCAATGGAAAAGAAGGGCCAAACCCAGAGAGGAAAATGGTTGGACTAAAGGCTACACAGCTACTGCACCAATCTGCATTATACTACTAACAAAACTATTTCACTATTAAACTTCGACTGGCTAGAAAGTGCACTAAAAATGACTAGAAAATTGTGTTCTTTTAACATTGGACTCTTTGGCCAAAACCCATAAAAACCTAGAAGGGAATTTAGCTAGTTTTGACTTCTGATTTTTTTAACCCCTTGGAGCCTCAGCCTATCTATGGCAATGATCTAGGTGGATATTTGTGGCCACCCACCAATTCCACTTGGACTCCCACCACTGTTTCGTTCATTTTTTCAGTTTCCTTAATTGTACTACGCATTACTATTTTTGGCAATTTTTCGGGTCCTAAACTTCCAGAGTTGTTTTGAGGCCCTAAACGATGTTTTTTCGCAATCCACCGCTAATGATTTTTTGGTAAAAGACATCGTTTCCATCATATTCCTCGAAGAAATATTTCCAACGGGTTATGATGTGCATCAAACGGAGATAATATAACCAAGTCGTGACCCCGAAAGTTGGTTGTCCAACTCACCCCAACGGGGCCCATACACTCTTGGTGTTACATCTCCTGAGTTAGGGTTTTGGTTGTTTAGGGTTTTCTCTTATTGATCAATAATAGAAAGGCCCTTGAGCCTCATTGTAATGTAGTTCAGAGGCATGTAGCCACCACATCTCTTCTGAGAGATAAGCTGCCATTGCCCTAGCTAGTCTATTTCCATTTCTATTTATAAGCATATTTCAATATTTTACATTAATGAAATGAAGTGTTATTTCTGTTGCAACCATGTGTTTATGGTTATCTCCGTAATTTTTTTCATTCCTGTTTAAGTCTAGATCAGTGGTGTCAGAACGATTTTCTCTTTCTTTGTTTTTGTTTGCATGTCCCTAATGATGTCGGGATATAAGGAGTTAGGGCTTGAACTGGTCGAACCTTTGCAAGAGCAGCCTCACAAATCCCTACAGCCTCCCATGGCAGATGAAAACAAAGACAAAGGGGGAGGACATCCTATGAAAATCTTGCTTGGAGAAGCCCTTGAGCAACAAAGGAACGCGATGATGGACAACTTTGCCCAAATCCTTCAACAGCTGCCTAGGGGTGACACATCTACTTCTAGCAGCTACTCTGGAAGTGTCACACCCTTTAAGGTACAAGTTAACTTTGACATTCCCATACTTGAGGGTTAGATAGACGCAGATTCTATAGATAAATGGTTAAATCTGCTAGAAGGGTATTTTTTTGTTCATGATTTCTTCGACCCGGAAAAGATTACTTTCACTCTTTTGAAAGTCGCCCCACATGTCCAAGACTGGTGGGAAACCTATTGTGAGGAGAAGGATGAAAGCATGGCCTCTTTATTTTTAACCACACCCACTTGGAATTCATTCTGGGCTACCATCAAGGAGAAATACTACCCATTCGTAGGTTATGAGGATCAATACAGAAAGTGGACCATGCTGTAGCAGGGAAGAGAGAAGACATGCCAGAGTTTACCAATATTTTCCATACCCTTTGCAAAAAGTTGGGTATCAAGGATTCAAAGCAGCATTTGGTACTCAAATACTTTGGCTTCCTGCATAGGTACATCTAGGACGAAATAGAATTCATGAACATCTCCTCATCTGGAACAACATACCGATATGCTGTCAAGATCGAGCAAAAGTTTAACCAGAAGAAGCGAGAATTTGGATCTATGAATCTGAAGCAAGGGAAAGGCACCCCCAAACCACTGAAAAAAGGACGAAGCCAAAGTGGTGAGGGCTAGGAAAACCTGCAAAAGACACAAGCAAATAACAACACCACAAATTTGAAGAAGGACACAGATAAGTGGTGTTAGTTCCATAAGAGCTCCACTCACAACACAATTCAGCGTCGGGCCAAGAAGTCACTGGTGGCAGAGCTAAAGCCTTCAGAATGGAATTCATGTTCCAACATTGAGTTAGAACCCAATAAGGGGAATGACAAAGGGAAGTAGATTATCAATACAAAGCCTAATGCCACCATTTCCACCATGAAGATCCATAAGGAGGAACCCAAAGATCCAGAAGAGGAGGAGTGACTCTTCAACTCCCAGATGTGGGTAAAGGGCTCCCCGCTACAGTTCATTTTTGACAACCGGAGACAAAAGAACCTCATTTCGATAGAGGTCATCAAGCAGCTGGGCTTACCAACCACAACACATCGCCAACCCTACACCATTCGGTGGCTTCACCAAGGATGGGATCTTCATGTGAGCCAGTAGTGTCACCTTCCATACAACATCAAGCCCTTCAGAGATGGGGTATTATATGACATTGCTCCCCTTGATGTTTGTGAGGTATTATTGGGCCAACCGTACTTGTGGAATCAACATGTTATTTATGATTCAAGGCCTTGTGGTGTTATTGTTACTTTGGGAAATAAGTTGTACAGGATACTAGAGGTAGCACCACCTACCACCATCTCTTTGGTTACTACAAAACAATGCAGGTAAGATCATTTCCAAAACTGGGAAATTTGTTTTCCTGATGATACGCACTCAAGGAGAGGAGAAGATGGTGGCCATGACCTCCAGAAAGGGCTCCTCGGCATGACAACTATAAATGGACAAGGTCATGGAGAAGTACGATGACATCCTCACGTCCCCCGTAGGGGTTCCTCTACACTGTCAAGTCATGCACTCCATCTATCTAACCCCAGGTGTGACACTGCTCAATGGACAAATCTATCAGCACTCTGTTCTAGAGAATGATGAAATCAAGAGGCAAATTCAGGAGCTACCACAAAAAGGTCACATTCGCCCAAGTTCATCACCTTATGGGAGCCTGATTATGTTGGTACAAAAGAAGGATGGGACTTGGAGGCTATGTATTAACTATCAGGCACTGAACAAGATCACTGTCTCAAATAGGTACCTGATCCCATGGATTAATGACCTTCTGGATCAATTAAAGGGGGAAAATGTTTGACCAAGATTGATTTGAAGTTAGGTTATCACTAGGTACCAATCGAACCCTCTAATGTGTGGAAGACTACCTTCAAAGCCAAGGAGGCCCTTTTCGAATGGTTGGTTATGCCATTCGGGTTGACGAATGCTCTTAGAACATTCATGAGGCTAATGGATGACATATTGTGGTCATTCACCAACTCATTTGTAGTGTTATACTTGGATGACATCCCGATCTTAATCCAGAGTGTGGAAGAGCACCTCCACCACATCCACAGGTTCTCTAAACACTGTGGCAACACAAGTTATGTGCCAATTTAGATTAATACACTTTTGGAATAACCCATATTCAGTATCTTGGATATATTATTGATGAACTGGGGTTGCATGTGGATCTAGCAAAGATCTAATTCATTCAATATTGGTTGTCACCAACCACTCTTATAGAGCTCCCCAACTTTCTAGGTCTTGCGAAATTCTACTCCAGGTTCATGTTGGGATTTTATGATATCACTTGGACCTTGAGTCAAGTCACCAAGGGAGGAGTGAAGGAAAAATTATTTTGGTCAAAATCTCAGCAAAAGGCATTCGCAAAGTTGAAATATTGCCTCTTCTCGGCACCAGTGAATGCATTACCAAACTTGCAACAACCACTTGAGATCGAGACAGATGCCTCTGACTATGCTATTGGGGCAATCCTTAACATGGGCATCTAGTGGCATATCACAGTGAGACATTTATAGGGACAGTCCAAAAGTATCCCAGTTATGACAAAGATATGTATTCCATTGTGTAGGCATCTCGACAATGGAAGCATTACATTTTGGGGAAGGAAACAGTCATCCACACAGACCATCGGCCCCTACAGTTTATACAAACCCGGTAATTTGCAGAATGATCACCTTTAGAAGTGATCCACATACCTACAAAAGTTCCATTTGAATATCAAGTATAAGAAGGGCAGCACCAATAATGTTTCAAATTGCCTCATTTGACCACTGATAATGGCATTAACCACTGTCATCAACTATTGTGGACACGAGAATTCTGATTGGACACATCTCTACAAAAGCGACCCAGAATTCAGCCACACATACCAAACAGTCTTAGAGGGTCAGCATGTTCTAGATTTTTGCCTCTAGGATACCATATTATGCCACCTGGGTCACCTTTGTGTTCAAGTGACTGTGACAAGATGATTTGTGAATCACGCTATAGTCAGGTTGTTGGGTATTTTGGGGTCGAAAAATTAGTGGCAGTATTGCAAAAGTATTTCTATTGGTAGAATTTTCCATAGGATGTCAAGAAGTACATTAAATCCTGCACTGCCTACGCCATTGCCAAACTGACCATCATGAAGAAAGGCCTCTATACTCCACTGCCTAGCCCTAGTCAATGATGGGAATCCATCTCCATGGATTAAATGTCAGGCTTTACTTCTACTGAGCATGGAAACGACTATGTTTTTTTGGTCATTGACAGGTTCTCGAAGATGGCCATTATGACGGCCTACAAGAAGAATATCACAGCAAAAGCCATTGTTAAACTCTTCTTTGAGCAAGTGTGGGCACACTTTTGGATCCCACATTCTATCATCTCAGATCGATACAGCAGGTTCTGCAATACATCTTGGTCCAGCCTCTTGTCAATGCTCGACACTAAACTCACTAAGTCGACAACCTTCCATCCCCAAACTGATGGCTAGACAGAGCTTGTCAACGAGATGATCGTACACATTCTGCGCATGTAAAACTCAAAGAATCCACACACATGGGATGAGAGCTTCGCCTATGTTCAGCATAGCTATAACCATGCTCTCCACAACTCGACTGGACACAACCCGTTCCAGGTGGGCTTGGGATTCCAACCACTATTTCCCATTGATGTGGCCATGCCATTTGCAGCTACTCAAGAAGATTCAGCTCATGTCCAGTCCAAAATAGATAATTAAAATAGCTTCATTGAACAAATCCAACATATTCGCGAGTAGGTCCACGACATTGTGGAGAAATCAAATGCCAAGTATAAGCAGCAAGATGATCAACATCGGGTGCCACATAAGTTTCAAGTGGGTGACAAAGTCAGGTTGCATTTGTAGAAGGAATGCCTTACTAAAGCCTATCATAAACTCAGACCACTTCGATATAGTCCTTACACCATTACCAAGGTTGTGGGCAACAATGCATTTGAGCTCAAAATTCTCCCATTCCTTGGCCTACTCCCAGTGTTGAATGTGGACCACCTAAGACCATACTTTCCACCATTGTTGATCACATCAGACATTGCAGAACTACTCACACCTATAGAGTTAAATCCAGATTGCATGGAGCAAGCCACAACTAAACGAATCATGGACAATCAAATCAAGAACACTTGCCATCAGAAGATCAAACTATATCGAGTTGTCAAAGAAAGCCAACTCCTTTAGGAGAGCAAGTGGCTCACTAGGGACAAAGTTTAGTAGAAGTTTCCTCATCTCATGGACGAACTCAAGGCAATGGGGACCATTTCTTCCTAAGCAGGGAAGAATGATCTAGGTGGATATTGGTGGCTAACCACCAATTCTACTTGGACCCCCACCATTGTTTCTTTTAGTTTTTTAGTTTCCTTAATTCTAGCACGATTTACTATTTATAGTAGTTCTTCAGGTCCTAAACATCCAGAGCCATTTTGAGGCCCTAACCGCCAACAATTTTCTATCTAAAATCATCTTTCTTGTCCTAGTCCACAGAGAAATCTTTGCAATGGGTTATCATGTGCATCAAACGGAGATAATATGACCAAGTCATGACCCCGGGAAGTTGGTTATCCAACTCACCCCAACGAGGCCCATAAAATCTTGGTGTTACATCTCCTCGTGTTAGGGTTTTGGTTGTTTAGTTTTTTCTCTTATCATTCAATAATAAAAAGGCCCTTAAGCCTCATTGTAATGTAGTTCAGAGGCATGTAGCAATGACATCTCTTCTCAGAGATAAGCTACCATCGCCCTAGCTATTTTATTTCCATTTCTATCTGTAAGCATATTTAGTATTTTACATTAACTAAATGAAGTATTATTTCTGCTGCATCTCTGTGTTTATGGTTATCTTTGTAATTTTTTGTGTTCCTGTTTAAATCTAGATCAGGCTGCCAGATTCAACCTCCTGTAAAATGCCTACAATTCCCTCTACAAACTCCTACAAAATGTTTGATTTACACCTACTATCCAACTCCTCACTACCCGGATGACACTTAACCAAGATCAACTGCACCCCAAACACCACGAATTTCTATTGGATGGCCTCTACACTATCTATTTTCTTGGAAATGTGAATTGCTCATAGCTATCTCATCTAGCTGCAAACTCCAACAAAAATTCTTGTTCTATGCTGCCTCCTTAGATCCCAGATCTCCCAACAAGCAATGAGTCCCCTACTAATTTTGGGTTCCCTATACGTGTTTTCTGGTTGCCAAGAAATACACACTTCCCTCTCTCTGCGTTAGTGACTGATGTGTGTTACTACCCCTAACTCCTTGAAATCTCTTGTATAACAGTCTCCCTAGGGTGGGCACGGATGTTCCCTCGAAGTAGAAATTGAATCTCCCACGTGAGAGATTCGTGGCTAAATAGCCGGTAGACTTGCTAAGAAGCAAGGCGTACAAGTGATTGTTTTTTTGGAAATTTAGAAGATAATCCACAAAATGAGTCCATCCTCCTTTTATATTTTCTGCTTATTCATGTAGACTATTTTTTTAATTTTATTCTATTGGTGGGGGCCATTTTATACTAAGTCACTTTTGCCACCATTTAATAAAATAATAATGTTTCACTATTCTCTAATAAAGTAATACTAACCACCTTTCTCCAATAATATTTTCCCCTTTTTAATAAATATTACTAAAATTGGGTAAAGTTCCTTAGTGACTCCTATTCTAACAAAATTGGGGATATTACAATCCTTCCAAACAAAAATTGGTTGTCCTCAACCAATGCTCTACAAGCGCTCTCTCTCTCTACTAACCAAACTGCCACTGCAAATAATATCGGGGTCCCAAATGTGCCACTAAGTCACCTTGAATCCGTGCACCATCTTATCATAAATGGATCCCTCGATACCTGAGTCCCATCATAATCGCAAAATGATGCCACCATGTCAATGCTATGCCACTCTAATTATAACTGACTACTGATCATGCACATACCATATCCTCCTCTCCTAAAACCCAATGGTGAAATACTGACAAATGTCAAAAAATTCCCACCGAGGCATCTCCATGATGCCAAAGCCTACCCATCCAAAGGTAACCCCGAACTTTTGAAACAACAGGGAAAACCTACATCCCCATATGATGAAGGCCTCCATGAACCCCCATGTGTCAACCGAAGAGTGAACTAGATCACTCCTTTCAATGACTCTGCTCATCATGAGACAGACTGATATATCAACCAAGTAAATCCCTAAATCCCATAGGCAAACCTGCGAAATAGCTACCCCTTGAATGTAGCCAGTGGATGGGGTTCTCATAATCACAATCGACTCAATGTATGTGGATCCATTCTTATCCTGCCAACCATAACCACTAATTTTGCCACCTACCCTCTGAATAATGTGCCAATACAATGTCTGGAGCCAAAACACCCACTAGAAAATTTCCTCAACCATACATCGTATCCTCTGGTCATGCACGATCCTAACATGCACTTTGGAAAGAGTGGCACATGTCTCCCCCATGAATATCTCTCGAGGTGTAATGTTATTGAGGAATGATATGCAACCCCTACAAAATATCACCTCATCTCCTAACCTATGGCTGTCAACTCGCACACCGACCTTTCTCCTCCACTGTAGAATATCTATCATTACCCTGAGGCACTGAATCTCATAGCACCATCTCAGGAAAATCACAAAAGTCTTGTTATACACACTATGGTCCTGGATTGAAGACAACAAGGCTCCCCTCAACTAGACGTGGTGCCAATGAGTGGAGGTTTTTTAGTTTCTGATAAGTATGATTAAGAACCAATGTGGAAAACCCTGATCCATCTTGTGACCAATTCACTCTCCCAATCTGGGTATATCCACCCCAATCACATGCCTAACACCCTCGTCAAGGAATCTCCCTTATAGTAGCACTCCCTTTGTCTAAAATTCAACCTCACACACTACTGCAAATAACCATTTATTGCCATGTCTCCTGGAATACAACTTCACCCAAGCACATATATCTACACACCACTGGACCCTGCTACATGCTTCTACATCATTTCGGATCAAGTGGTCTCCCTCCTGTATCAATATGTATGTTACTCTATGAGGGAATGCATTAATATGTGAACTGCTCCTCCTACACCACAATACAACTCTACAAACAACTACACACCACTGTAAACCTTTGTGATCCTCCACATATTCTTGTTCACCGCTGCATACCCCTATATATCCCTAGAGATCAAGGTCTAATACTGAGTCCATAGGAATCCTCTGACATCCTGTCAAGGTCACCATCTCTACCACCATTCTACTGGTAAGCCCTCCATGATGTGAGCTATATATCCTCATATGCCTAGATAGACCTTGTTATTGGGAAAACTAGTGTCTATTCAGAGCTGCTAGTCCCACTAAGATGGGTAGCTATCTTAAAAACAAACAAACTAAAGTCACTTGTGTTTTCCTTTACAAGAGATAGATGATAAAGAAGCAGAGAGTACCAACCTCAGTCTTTCGCTTGGCTCCTTGCTTGTTTCCTTTCCCCTTTGACAAAACCTCACCACTCCTTCCTTACTTGTCCCACATCAAAGAGCACATGTAGAGTCAAAGCAGCATAATACCATCAAAGCAATAGAGATATATCATTGTAAATAATATAGGATCAGATATACATTGACCATACAAATGCATATATCAACACAATATTCAGAGATACACAAGAATATGAAGGAAAACTCAAATAGATTTATTTATAGAAGTAGTAGAAGATAGAATTACAAGAAATTGGTCTAACCCAGCGCCATCCTCCCAGCATGAAAGCCCTCTTCACCTCATACAAAGCAAGGTCACCCAACAATGTCTTCAAAGAGAAACCAATAGCACTTCATTGCAAATTACAAAATTCCAGACTCTAGATCTGAGATGGGGGATCCATATATAGATGTTTGCAGGGGGTTGAGTCATCTTTTGGGATTTTGATTAGTGTCATATCTCTGGTATTTCTTGGTTCCACATGGATATTTCATGATCTCTTACTCATCCTTGGGAAAATTCAGAGATGCAAGTGTCAAATGTGAAACTTCTAGAAGATTCTTAGGGTCTCCACCTAGAAAACTACTTGTGCCATTTGTCTTCTTTCACTCATCACACCCTACAGAAGGGCTTTCCAGAATGCAACGCATTTTTTGCATGTGGCAGGTGAGATGCATCACACCCTTAGGACTAGGTAGTTTGTATGGTCCTGCTTTGACTAGATCTAAGTAGTTTTTCATGGAGAACTTCTAGGAGATGATGTAATCAACTGACCTTGCTCCTTTAGGGTATGAAACAACACCTTTAGGGACTTAGAAGACCTTTGTTTATGGAAATATGTGATTAGGGCTGCAGTGCCCAAATATGTCTATAACAATTGCCCCCTAAAGCATGAGGTCATAAATCTTTTTGATGTCAGGTGAAATTCTTTATTATGAGGATCTGAGGTTTTTCAAAATGGAAGGTGAGTTGTAATAAGATATAATACAATACATTTTCTCCGTAATATTTTCATGATCTAGCTAAGGCAGGCATTCCCATGCTCAGCTTTATAAATTCATTTTCATGTACATACGATAGACAATCGTCTCTGTAGCAGACGGATGATTCTGGTAGAGCCATCATCCTTTGGTTTAGATGTTTATCTGTGCAGCAATGATGTACATTTGATGTCTTTATTTTCCTAAATATATCGCAGCCTGGATGGATGAAACTAGATCCGGGGTCTTCAAAACTCATTCAATCTTCGCCTGAAAGTATAAGTTGGTCCATGTGAAAAGATGTTCTGATGTCGAACATGGAAGGACATCGCCTGATTACTAGCCAATGATGTAAGTTGTTAACAAGCGCGAGAGGAATCACCGATGATGATGATGACCCTCAATGTACTGCAGTACAATCCATGTGGTGCGAATACATGAGTCGATGTCGAACACCACACGAAATTTTTCGGTCAAAGGCCATTAATGTAAACCTGTTGCTGGAAGTGAGAAACTTTCCATTAAGGCATGTAAGCTTCAAAGTACTGAAAGGTTTGTTCCTAGGTCGACTTCTTGGATAATGAGCTGATGTCGACAGGAAGTGACTCGTCGTAGGATGGAATTAATGAATCCCACTTCTACAACATAGAATGGAGCAAATGATTTTGTGGAGGTGAAAACGATCTGATGATACAAGGTTCAGGGTGACGGTCATGAAAGAATGAAGCGTGAAGGTATTGCAATGGATGAGGCACAAGCTAGGTAGGTGAATTCACTAAGTGACTTCTGTTGAACATATCAGCAACACTGAAATGGATTGGTAGCGTTAACCCCAAAAGTGGATGGTACGGTGGACCAATGGTGATATGATCGGTGAATGGCATAAACAAACCTAACTCAATCATGGTGTTTGAGTGAAAGTGTCATGTTCAATTGCGACCTGCTACCAATAAAGTTTCTTCAAGTTTTCTTCCCAATTTTCCCCAGTAATTTTTGACCAGTACCTCTTTATTTTTGTCAAGATTGAGGAGGATAACATATGCTTGTTCTACAATTTTCCAATCGAGCAAATTCGTCGCTATGTTTTAATGACCCTAATGACAGTGAAACTCACTCTTGTCGGAATGGACAAGTTTGTCGCTATTGTTTTAACGACTTTAATGACAAGGATAACTTGGTTCTTTTCAATTTTAGAGATTCTGAAAAGAGACAGAAAGGAAACTCCAATATTCCTTTTTCGTAATATAATCCCTTAAGTCTGAAAAAGTATAAAACAATGCGAAAGGGATGACTTTTCGATAGTTTTAATGAGCCAAACAAGACAAACACTTGATATTTTTGTGTAATAATCCCTCAGGTCCAGAAAGATTAAAATATAGAGGAGGGATGGCACTTCCAATCACCTTAACGAGCTGGAGAGGCCAGTCGCTCGGCAATCTTTTCGTATTTCACGGTTAGATGAAAAGATCTTAAAGGAGACTCGTTTTTTGAGGAATGAGTGATGTTTTCGGATAGCAGATGGTTCCAGGTAATGTTTGGAACTTTTCAATCATGGCAGTGTAAAGAAGGTGGCTAATAGGATCACTCATCATAGTTGTTCCTCAAAAGGGGTAAACAATCAAACGAAGGCATATGATTGGCTAAAAAAAGAGTGGAGGTGATGGTAAGAACATGACCAAGGCTCAAAAGCTGATAATAATGCAATCACACTGGTTATTTACCAAAGGTGGGTTCATTTTTCAACAAGCTTAAACTCTGGTGGAACATATTCTCATTGCTAGGTTTATTTTTTAACGACCTTGAACTTCGCGTAAAACTACTCGTGCCAGTGATATAATAAGGATGTCTCATCGATAGGTTCATTTTTGAGGGATCTTGCACCATTCAAAATTTTACTCCGAATCCTTTTATTATGTAAGCTAGGAGCGACCAATCCTACATGTTTAAAGGGTTAAGAATCTACAAACTAAGAAAATAAATGGTCGTTTTTCACTTTCATGTGAAAAGGTTTGCATGCCCCTAGGTATAGCGAAGTAGAGCTTCCAGGTTACCCTTAAATTTGTAGAAAAAACATGTGTTTTGTTAGGAAAGGAATACCTTATGACGGAGGTATCTTATTCTAGCCTAATCCCATTTTCCTAAATGGATGGGTGTGTCAGATCAGTCATATATCCTCCACGGAAAACTACCCTATACCGGAGGGTGCATGCCCCATGGGTTTCAATCACAACAATTGAATCACTCGTGCTCATCAGGCAAACGGATTGGAGATTGATGAGACATTCCTTAGGCAAAAGGACTTGTTAGGGATGGCATTTGACTATTAGCTATGTCTGTACTGGGGAATGAAAGTTGGTCTACGAACTGGACCACTCTACCTTCATGTGGAAAACACATCACTTGAAATGGTGAGGAAACAATAGCTCCCATGCTATAAAAGTAGTTCTGTCGAAGGAGTAGATTGTAATTTAAAGGTCCTTGGACTACCATTACATTTAGATAAATGATTTTCCTTCTCAAATTTTTAGGAAAATTTGGAAGGATTCCGAACAGCCGACTGGTTCCTTTGTCAAAGCGTGTCAGGTTTCGCATCTCAGGAAAAAGCGATGGCGAACAAAGCACTTTCCAAGTAGTCGAGGAAAGGATACTCATAGAAGACCCTTCATCTATGATGGTACCAAACATGACCATTCTGTAAGTTTGCACTATGATTCCATATGGTACATTAGATGGTAGATGGGGTCTTCCTAGTAGATTCCAATCGAAGGAGACGACTAGGTTGCTTGGAGGTGGGACCGAATAAACAGCCAAATACATCTCTGACGAACTTGCTTCCTAGGGTAAAGGAACGAGTAGATTTCCCCCACATTCATCAAAGTCTGTGTTTACGAAAAGAATTTGAACAGTGTCATTCTCATTCTCTTTGGTGATTGTATCAGCTGAAGGTAAATCCTTTGAAGACAAGATGGTGTCGACTACTATCTCGACCTGTTGACTTTGGTCCAATGTGGACTCGGAGTGTTTATCTTCAATGATAGGTGTTTCAACTAACAACAATGGTGTGTTAGTCATATTTTCAACTAGCAACGAACTCAGCAAGAGTTTATTGTATCCAGGGGGAAGTCACTGCAGTGATGCAGGATGGTTATCCAAGACTCTTTTAGCTTCATCCAGGAAGAGACAACGATGGAGGGCATGATTGCCTTCACACAGTCTACAAGGAAATTTATATTTTCCTTTCTGTCCGGTGACTTCATTTGATGTGCTCTCAAAATGATCGTCAGAGGTTGATGACACTGGATTGTGTAAGTTGGGAGACCAATCTATTAAGATCCATGGGATGCAAGGACAATCTCTATGATTGTGGTACGCTTTCTAGATGACACATGGAGATTTAGGTTTGGATGGTGCAGTGTGTGGATTTTTGCTAGATGATATACGGTTGCCCCTTCTTGTCGTTGGCTCCTTCTTCTTCTTCTCCTTCCCTTTCTTCTTCTTCTTAGTTACTTGGCTTTTAGTTTTACTAGCTTCACCAATTGAAGAGGAAGAAGGAGAGGGAGAAACAAATGAAGTATAAGATTGGGGGGTGACTCTAATATCATCTAGTCACTGATTTGATTGCTTAGGAATCACGATGCTTTGAATGAAAGAGGTTGAGAAAAGCCATACTAGCAAGCCAATTGTAAATCCTGGAAGGGACAATGTGGCCATACGAGGTGCACCAACATCTCCCTAAGAGGGGAAAGGACTAGGATCTCCCCCAAGGGGAAATCCTTGATTGGTAGACTCCATTTTCTCAACGTAAGATCAATGAGGGAACAATGACATTATTCCATTTAACATAAATTATACATGCTTTGACACAACTTTCTTTTTCAATTTTTAAGAGTCCAGAAAAAGCTAAAGATGACTCTAATCACCTTCGGTTTTTAATGAGCCTAAAGTGACAAGTGCTCACATGGAGCGTTTCCTTTAAGGAGTTTGAAAAGGGATGAAAGAGACTACTCTGGAAATCCAGACAAAGGGATTACCAAACCAATCATAAAACTAAAGAATACTTTTTACGGTACGACAATCAATCTTCCCGAATGTTGTGTTTAGTGCATTGCGATCGATAGGCCAACAGACACAGCTTCCTAAGGATAAAGGATATAGCCTATCGTGGTCTCCAAATATATACTCGACAGTACATGGGAGCAGAAGTCTGTACAGGCACTTGTTATCTCAAAGAGGAGGAATCACCCAACCTATGATGAAAGCGACAGTTACCAGGCTTTACGATGCCAGAATACGTCTCTAGCCTAGACTTCTAGATGTTGTGTGTTAGGTTCCAAAGCGTTTTTATGTTCATTGAATTTATTTTACAGTTGATCTTTCTTAAGAAGTTTTCCTTTAAGGTTCATCGCATGATGTAGATATAAAACTCCTAAATATGCAATCTAAGATGATAAATAGTCGTTTACTCTTATTTTTGCAATGAAAATCCTAGCTACTAGGGAAAGAGAAGCGAAGTCCTTTCAACATAGAGCAGAGAGCACACACTAGATGCACTATCCTAAATCAAAATCAACAAGCATTCTAAATGCAAATGCACATGCATGTATTTTTTTTCCGCTATCTTAATGTGTGAATGACAAAAGGAATGCTCAATACAAATCTGAATTATTTCTTCTTTCTAAATGACAATACTAACGATTTTATTTTCAAAAAAAAATGAAAGGGAGACAAGACGACACTTTGTGATTTTGAATTGAAAACTGCTTTCGACACTTGAAATACTAAAAATTCAGATCAAACATAAGATTAACAGTGTAATTGACTATCAAAAAGAGAAGGATTCTTTTCTTTGACTGACAACGACACTTGCAACACTTTCAAATCAAAAGACGAAAGTTTGATTAAGTTACTATTTTGTAACGGAGAACTGTAAATGGTGAAAAATACATAAAAAATATTTACAATTATTTCTACAATAGAGGCTGAACAATGCAAAGGAAGGGGGTTTCCACAGTGGTCTACTGATCACAGACAAAAAAACTCCTGAATAAAGCTGAAGACAGTGAAGAAAAAACCAAAATCTGGAGGCAGAAAGAGTCTTACCTAATCATCACACCTGTAACACAGGGAAATAGGGATGTATCCCACCTACTACAAACGGGAGGTGCGATGCATCCATTCTGCCAAGAAGAGACAGTGCAATGGTCCGGAGATGTGACTTTAACTTGGTTTTTGGTCACAGTTTGCAGCTTAGTTTAGGGATTTACGTCGAGCTAATGATAGTCAGTAAATACAAAGTATAAGGGATAATCTAATGAGGTTACTTGAGCTACCTCCAGGGCACTTAGGATATTTGCAAGTCAGTTGTTTAGTTCATAAACAAACCCGAAGATTGACTGAAGTAGCATTGATCTACTTTGCACTTGCATAGAAAATTCAGTTCGAAGGCTAGTTGGCTTAACTTCAGGCTCCATCCGTAGTTTATGAAGCAAACAAATAGAGACAAGGAATCAAACTATTCGCTCCCCACCGATGTCGCCATTTTTTTACTTGGGGGAGTAGTGTTTATTTAGAGTTGCTAGTACCACTAAGATGGGTAGCTATCTTAGAAACAAATAAACTAAAGTCACTTATGTTTTCCCTTACGAGAGATAGATGAAAAAGAAGCAGAGAGTACCAACCTCAGTCTCTCACGTGGCTCCTTTCTTGTTTCCTTTCCCCTTTGATAGAATCTCGCATTCCTTCCTTACTTGTACGACTTCAAAGAGCACCTATAGAGTCAAAGAAACATAATACCATCAAAGCATAGAGATCTATCACTGTAAACAATATAGGATGAGATATATATTGACCATACAAATCCATATATCAACACAATATTCAGAGATACACAAGAATATGGAGGAAAACTCAAATAGCTTTATTGATAGAAGTAGTACAAGAGAGAATTACAACCACTTGGTCTGACCCAGTGCCATCCTCCCAGCATGAAAGCCCTCTTCACCTCATACAAAGCAAGATCACCCAACAATGTTTTCAAAGAGAAACCAACAACACTTCCTTGAAAATTACAAAATTCCAGCCTCTCGATCTCTGGGATGAGGGATCCATATATAGATGTTTGCAGGGGGGTGAGTCAGCTTCTGGTATTTTGATTAGTGTCATCTCTCTAATAGTTCTTGATTCAACTTGGAGATTTCATGTCTCTTACTCATCCTTGGGCAAATTCAGAGAGGCAAGTGTCAAATGACCAGCTTCTAGAATATTCTCAAGGTCTCCACCTAGCAAACTGCTTGTGCATTTGTCTGCTCTCGCTCATCATACCCTACAGAAGGGCTTTCCAGTATGCATCACACTTTTTACATGTGGCAGGTGAGATGCATCGCACCCTTAGCACTCGGCAGTCTGTATGGTTCTGCTTTGACCAACTTTCAGTAGTTTTTCATGGAGAACTTTTGGGAGATGATGTAATTAGTTGACCATGTTCCTTTAGGGTATGAAAAAACACTTTTAGGGACATAGAAGCCCTTGGTTTATTGACATATGTTATTGGATTTGTAGTGCCAAAATATGTCTATAAGAGACCTAAGCGGCCTAACTCTTTACATGCTAATATGAATAACACTACTGAGCCTATCCTCGATAGCTTTGGTGTCAAATATACTAATGAGAGAGCATCTTCTCCATACAGTACCCCTTCTAGTGGCCTGTCAATGTGACCTCCTCCTACCAACTCCTGCCAAACAAGGCTAATCATCCTACAATTCCATGTATGCCTAACATGCCATAATAACTCATGAAATCTGCATGTTCCCTGAAAATCGATCATCTCACTAGTGTAATTAGGAACTCTGCAGGGGACTTTAGATGATGTGTGTGCCCAACCACCAAGTCCATCATGTGACTACTACCATCACCTACTCACTCCATGATGTGAAAGAGAATCCCACCTGCATCCCAATAATAGTGTGACTGTCTATCCACTTTGGTAATCCATAGCCTTTATTGAACTGTGACCATGGGTGTATCTACCTTCCTAACCAGCTCCACCAGATACCAACTCAATATCTCTCGCCATCCAATCCCGAGAGAGGGATTTAATGCATAAACAAACATACACGAAACCAGTCACCCATCCTACCAATGTTACTCCATGTGTATCTCATGTCGTGTCAGCACACTAACCTCACCGGTACATAAAATCTATCGAGGTAATTTTGTAACTCCCTCTCTGCAGTGTAGAGGCAGCCTAGAAATGTTGCAAGTCATGTATATATAGGCCTGGAGAGAGATATTGTCTGGAAGTATTATGGGTTTGGTGATGGTCTTTGAATTTGTATTCTCTAAATCAGTGGGAAGCCCAAAATATGATTGCTCGTCCTCCTCCACCATGGGCTCTACATGGGTCACAACCTAACCCTCCATGACTATCTCATGTCCCTTTATGTGTTCTCCATGCTGCTACAGGTGGATGCTGTTAGGGAACTCAGCCATGGCTTCGGGTACCTATGTGTCTCCTAGCACCTCACCTAGTGACAAAACTTCATCAACATATGGCTTTAGATGTGTAGGCTCTACTATCTCCACCAAGCTGTCAACATGTGTTATCAAAGAGGTCTCCAACAATGGTGAATCTTGCACCACACTGGGTATATCAACACATCCCTCGCCATCCTGCATGTCCCCATGGTCAATCTCCTACTCAGGCTCCTAACTGCATATAAAGCCTGGTCTCCACTAGCAGAAACCCGCATAATATTAGTCTTTAACTACCCTCCTCTATAGGATGATCTCGTCCTTGACCCATGCTTCTCCTTTGGCTCATCCAGAAAATGAGGCATGGAAGGATAAACTAATTGGCGATACATATGTGTGTTGTACTGCTGGGTTGTGCGTGCATGCACATGGCTTCTCTGTTGGGTATGAATCAACATCCCCAACATTTGTTGCAACATCTCTAAGACTTGTTTGTTTTGTCTCCTCAACTGTTGGTTCTTCCTCATCAACTCCTCCATTATCACCTGTGTACTCTTCTCTTTCTATGTCATTGGAGTGCCCATGAATTCACCAGTCACTATGCATGCATGGCCAAAACCTCCATGATCTTGTTAGACCCCCCACAACTTGCCAAGATCATTCTTTAATACCATTGTAATGTTCCTAAATAGGAAATAAAATCAATAATAAAAATTATCCTATGCAACAAAATACAAAAATGAAATATTCATTAAGCACCCACAAAAGAAATTTCAAATGCAGGACTTCTGTGCCATTTTATTATAACTTTGCAAGCGAAATACAATCTATAGTGGACTGGTTCACCAGGGCTTGTCTCAATGGACAAGAAAGACCAAACTCAAGTAGAAAAATGGTTGAGCTTAAGGATGCCCAACTACTCCACCAATCTGCACTACGTTTCCCACAAAACTACTACAATACTAAACTATGACTAGCTGGAAAGTGAACTAGAACTTCCCAAACAATTGTGTTCTTTTAACCGAGGACTCCTTGGCCAAAACCTAAAAAACCCATAAGGCAATTTGGCTAGTTTTGACTTCTGATTTTTGCCCCCCTTGGAGTCTCACCCTAGCTATGGCTGCCAAATTCGACCTGCTGCAAACTGCCTGCAATCCCTCTATAAGCTACCCGGATGTATCTTAGCCAAGATGAGCTGCTCCCCAAACTCCATGAATTTCTGTTGGATGGCCTTTGCCCTTTCCCTCTACTGGGAAATGTGTATTATTGGTAGCTAGCTCAGCTAGCTGCAAACTCCAGCCAAAATGTCTACTCTATGCTGTCTCCTCAGCTCCTGGATATCATGACAAGCAATTAGTCCCCTGCTGATATTTAGTTCTCTCTACGTGTTTTCTCACTACCCAAAAATATGCACTGCGCTCTCTTTGCGCTAGTGACTGATGTTTGTTGCTACCCCTAAATCCGTGAAATCTATTGTAGAACAGTGTCCCTAGGGTGGGCATGGATGGTCCCCCAAAGTAGAGGTTGAATCTCCTGTGCGAGAGATTCGTGGCTAAATAGCTAGTAGACTTGTTAAACATCAAAGTGTGCAAGTGTGTGTTTGTTTGAAATGTAGAAGATAATCCAAAAAATGAGTAAATCCTCCTTTTATAATTTCTCCTTATTCCTCTAGACTTCTTTTTTTAATATTATTTTATTGGTGGGGGCCATTTTCTACTAAGCCACTTTTTCCACCATTTAATAAAATAATAAATTGCCACTATTCTCAGATAAAGTAAAACTGGCCACCTTTCTCCAATAATATTTCCCCTTTTTAGTTAATATTACTAAAATTTATTAGAATTTCTTAGTGACTCCAACACTCACAAAATTGGGGATATTACAGGCCCCACCCGTGTTAGAAGAAATGCTCATGGACTAAGAAAACACATTACTTTGTGAAAGGGTCTAGATATGCCTTTGACAAAAAATTCCAACATTGTAAAGGATTTGGACTTGAGTACTTTTGACGATAGTGAAGGGGATGTGATGGAACAAAATAAATATAAGTGTATTGATATTTTTAATGATATAAAAATCCTTGAGGATGTATCTAATCAAAAGGGGGATAAATTTATCCTCACTAAGTTTTTGCATTATAGATGCTAGTCTAGATGTTTTGTTCGACATGGTCTTCAGTCTTGACAAGTCACAGAGATAGAATGGGATATATTGACTAGTGACCTAGTGTATATTGAGTGAATGGATGGATGTATAGATATTGATTATGGAGAATATGATCCAAATTATTTGACAAGGTGGCACTTAAAATTATATTTTTTCTTACTCTACAGTGGCAACGTACTGAAGATGGCACCTATACTATTTCTCAATATCTAACTATGGTCAAGTTATGGCCTCTAAGGCCTGGTTATCGACATACTACGCTAAATATAGAGCCATCGTTTTGGATCACCTGACAACTCTCACTGATTACTATTTCACATCCATAGACGAGATCTGAAAGTCTTGCTTATGCCTCACACACCAAGATTCTTATAACATCAGTTTGTGACTCGTTTGGGAGATTCTATTTATCACACCCGACTTTCTTCATTCACTCCATCCAACTGCATGAGCCATGCAAATTAGTTCCTTTCACTTTTGGGATTCTCCTTTGTTTAGCACTATGGAAACCATTGGAGGAGTTCAAAGACTCACGTGATTATATTGTGTGTCATGGCTCTGATATCACTGAACCAACAAACAAAATACAATATTCTAACATTCAATCATCATGAAAGGAAAACTTATTGAAATGAGATGCCAACTCTTCTTATCAAACCAGTCCAAGCTTGTCTTCAAACTAATAAACCTATGTCAATCCAAACCTATACTCTATTTCAAAGCAATAGAAATTTGAGTTAAAAGTAATCTTCTACTTGATCCAATCAATCAAAGAGAGAAGCAATCCTCTAGTACCTAACTATTCTTAAACTCTATTCTGGAAATCAATTTTTAATGCATAACACATGCTCAACTTATTTGCAAGTTATGAATGGAAAATGGAGAGTGGAATTAACTATCTCAGCAAATCAATCATCCCAATCATTATAACTGTCCAATTGACAATTCTGGGATTTTTATGTTAAGTTTCAATGATCTTATGAGATCGATTAGTCGAGACTCCACACTCTGAAGTCTAATTCTCTTGCTGCATAAACCTCACACACAACATTCATTCAGTATTTCTCAAGTTTAGATAAGTATTTGTAATTAGACTTTTATGGAGAAATTGAGATGATTGTTGTGTAAGTCACTTAGAAAGGCATGCATATAGGCTTGTGTTTTGGGTTGTGCCTACGATTGGGTAATGTTGTTTCGTAACAAGATATGGAACAATCCCACAGAGGATATAAAAGGTGTTTTGGATTAAAAGAAAATAATTGAAGCCATCAACATGTTTGGTCGAAGGCGAGGTGAACAGAGGTCATTAGATTCACCATTAATTCAGCTTAAAAATAGAGAGTGCCAAAAAATAAATGAAAGGAATGCGTTGTTGTTGAGATCAACTTGTAATGAATGCGCAATACAATCAACTATAAATACTAATTAATCTACTCATTCACCATATAACCAAATCAAACCTTATGAAAACTAGCTCACTGATAGAGGAAAGAAAGATATCCCATAATGAAAGAACGCTGTTATGTAAAAAAAATGAATTCAAGAGCTTTGGAAACAAATTAACAAAATCAATAAAACGATGGAAACTAGATTTAAATTCTTTTGCGAACAATTCAGAGAAATGAATTAAAACTTAATGAGATCAAATCAACTACTAGCTATGGGATTAAATTGCCTAGTGGTGGTACGTTGTTGCCTCTACTGGGTATGAAACATACAATAAAATGAAGGGTATTAGATAAATATATCAAACATTTACAACTCTTGCAATCACAATTTCTTCTTCAACGCAAAACCAAGGAGAAGATAATTTCTATTGATAAATCTTAGTAGGAAAATAGTAAAAAATAAAGTTTATATTCTTCAGTCTGTATGTGTGTCTATCCCATTCTACATTGTTTCTACAGGATTTATAAACCAATTTACATATTACAATTATTAAAAATCAAATCATGGAGCTGTCAATCGGATTTCCATTCTAATCAAGGCTTAGCAACCAACAACTTGTTGTACAAGATCTAAATGATAAGACAAAATTCTGTTTTGGAAGCTGAAAGCTGGCTATACACAAGAAGTGTCGATCTTCCTCGTTTAATTTGATGAGGTCACATTGACCATCTTACTCATCCTTAAGTGCAAATCTTCAAGTGTATTTCCTAGATTGCAATTCTAGATTGTTGGCTTAAGTGCAGTTCCTTCTTTGAGTGCAAAATTCTCTTTTCATACAAAAGTCTTGGGTCCCTGTGAGAGTAGTCTTCATATATATCACCCTTAATGATTAGTAAACAAACAAGCACACATTAAAGTACCTAATATTGATCATCAAAATAGCTAAAACAACAACACTTCTAATGCTTTTACATTGGATGGGAATTAGGTATAGTCCAAGCACAAGGAGGTCAAAATGACATGAAAAGAGTTCAATTGCAAGTTAAAACGGGGAAAAAATTAGTATGAAAAGTGTATGATCATAGAAAAAAAACAGGATCCAACATCTCCCCCACACTTGAGGTGATGCATGTCCTCATGCATCTCAAACAAAAAAGAGATTGAATCACCTAAGTGTCTGGTCAAAGGCCAGCCACCTTGACCAAGACTTCAAGTCCTCTTTTCACTGGAACTGCACATTTGGTGAACTACTTGGCTAAGTTTTAAGCATTGATCCTTTTTGCAAGATGAGTCCTGGCTTCCTTCCATGTCAAAAGATGTCTATTCTTTCTCTTCAAAGCATCATTTTGAACAAAGAGGATCAAGTTACTATCACGTAGTTGATAATTCACTCCTCAAACATAGTGAAACAATACCTTGAATTTATGAGCCCGATCTTGGAGTTTACAAGTCCTTTTCTAGAGTCTGATGAACTTAATTCATAGGTTCTCTTATTCTTAAAAAATAGGTGCCCTTGGTGGAGATGTTGGAGCTCTGGATTCTTGGGAATGACTTCCACCAGGATTTTGACTTACACTATGTTTAGGTGAAGAGAATTGATGTTGTTGATTGGCCAAAGGCTGAGTGGAAGTATGCAAATCATGGGAAATGTCATCAGTAACTTGGGAGTACAATGGAGGTGAAGGAGACTGAGGGAGAGATAATGGAGATTGAGAAACAAACTCCAGAGATGAGGTTACAATCACCTGTTGAGGACTGGCAGCTCGAAATGCAAATGTGGTGTGAGGAGGTTTGTTCATGCTTTGACTCCTTCTTCTACCTTGTATATGAGTTTCTCTAGTAGGAGCTGAAGTTTTGTGAGAAAGAAACAAGGTTATCCAAATGTTGTTCTTGGGCGATTGACATTGTTGATCTTCTGAGGGAATTTCAGCTGGCTCATATGTTGAGGTTAAGGTATCCCCTCCCCTTTTCTCCTTTTTCTTCTTTTCTAACTATATCTTTGAGGGCTCAACTGCTTGGCTAGAAGAGGGATCAGGATTTTTAAAATTCTTGGGAGGAGGAAACACAAAATGGGCAATAGAAGTGGGGGAAGTAGGGGTACTTTGTGAGTTATGTGCATGGGTTTTCCCTCCTAGAATTTAAGGTTCTATGAATAAGCCTCTATCTCCACTTGAACTGTGTCATCCGGGAAGGTTCTCGAAGAGAAATTTTTCCCAAAACTTCTTTCTCTTACTCAGTTTAACCACAATCAAAATTGTAATCAAACTATGATGGTAGAGGGATGCCTCTAGTTTCTTACCCTCAGATTGCACTCCCTTGGCCATCTTATGGAGGCTTAATTTCAAGAAATGGGGAATGTTTATGGAGCATCCCTCTGTAAAATGCATCAAGAGCCTTATATGATATAGAAAAATGATGTCATTCCTTCCTTCATAGGTTAAGAAATGATGGATCATAGTTAACAAGGGATGCCATTGATCGTGAATGCAGGTATGCAAGAATCCTTTGGCCTAACTTAGTGACTAAGAAGCCGTTTTTAGTAACATTACACAATTGGGAATGCGTAACTAATTGCCCTTGAAGAAATGCTCCTCACTTGAATATATCCCTATTGAATCACTGAGAGACTGCTTTGTGATCTTGAGTTGCAAGTTTCTAACTTTGGCTCTCTTCCCATCAAACATTTGGGAAAAGGCCAAAGCAACTGCATCATTGTACCCATGAAACTTTTGGAGAAAAACTATCCATCCTTTCTCTTTGATGACCTCCTTACAAGACCGATATTCAAGGGTCAATGAAAACTAACCAAATGTTGGCTTATGCTTATCCACTGCCATGGTGAAATTCTGAGTGCACCTATAGAATTCACTAGAACAGACAAGTGATCAACGAAACCAACAAACTAACTCTCTTATAGAAAATATCACTCCATAATTAGCACCCAATAAAAATTACAAAACACATTTGCGATGTGAAAAAATCGTATGGAGCGACTGCGAATAAATAGAAACGTACAACAATTGAAAATTCAGGAATGTAACTAAAGGTAATGAACTCAGAAAGAAATGTGTATTTTGTGCTAGAGTCATGAACATCGAGAGCAATAATGTCATGGCTGCCTTCTAGAGCGAGAGGTATCAATAGTTCATCATTACCTCATCATAGCTATGATCAAAAGCTGGCAAAAGGACCGTTGATATGGAATAGACTTAGCATTTCTCTCAACCAAATATTGCTTGTCTCATCATACTAAGACCTCTGCGTACTCTAGGGAATTGTTGGCCGGATAAATCGATCTTGAGAACAAGACTGATCTCCCCAGTATCAGCAGATAGTCTAGCAACAAGCAGACAAACAAATCTCTCTTTCTCTAGACATATGTGATCTATAAATGAATACTATAGAGGTGTTACGATCCTACCTTAGATCCAACACTTGTTCGTAGTAGCCATCCTCCAATCGTTCGAAAAAGTTACCTTTGAGAACCTGTAATCATAAACAAGCAAACATCAAATAGCACCTGCATAGAAAATATCATAAATCATGTCTATTATGGTGATCAAGGAATCCTTAAAATAAACCATGAATTAATAGGTTATTGAGAAAAACAAACTTATTTGTATTAACTTTGAAGTAGAAGAACCTTACAACTTTTTCAGCCTTGATGTTGAACAAGTTCTTCTTGGGGTCCAAAATAGGAATTTTCTTTATGTTGACAAGCCTTGCACTCCTCCAAATGAGATCTTAGAGGTATGTAATCTCTCCTCATAAAAACTCAACTAAGAAGAATAAGTTCCATCAGCATTTCGCCTCAAAAATATTCAGCTTTTAACCTCCCGAGTAACCAGCCTAATGCTTCATTTTATAGTGCAAAGGACGAGGTTACAAGCCCACCCATGAAGGCATAGAGTCCTACTACAGAGGGATAAGCTCCTCAAATCAAGGGGCTATCTCCTTAAGGTATGGGATGCATGAACCTTAAGAGAGCAAACTTGCCACCTCAAGATTCCTTCCAGAAGCTTCTAGAAATGACTGAAAGTGAGGTTTTTAGAATATACTCGCACCTTTTAACTTTTATAGGGGTCTACACTGATAACACAGACATAGAGTGGTCAGGTGCATAGGAGACATGACCATTAGGTGCGGGACCATAGGTAAGAGAAAGTGCGGAACTAGAGTTTTAGAGACTTTTGAGGGCTTTCTCTTATTTTTAAGGATTGATATGAGGAACTGAGGCTTAAGACATGAGAAGGAGGAAAGTATGAGTGATAATGGACTCACGTAGATTGCAGAATACCAAGGTGAAAATTTTTAGTGCAACAGATTTTCCCCTAAAGTGTGAAGTCTGTAATAGATGAAGATAGAGTTTTTCATCTATGAAGAGTGAAGTATTTTATCATGTCAAGTATCATCCTGTGGACACCCCAATCGAAACCTGTAAAAACCTTCAATGAAAAATATATATATGTAGACATATCATTGCTCAGGTAGGCATTCCCACACTGAGATCAAAACTGACTAGAAAACTAACCAAATTTTTCTGATACAGGAATGATTTTGTAATACATTAAGAGTATAGACATGTGTAGACACAGTATGGATGCAACCATCTATTTATGAATAGTCCACTATATAATGAATAACAAAATTCCTCACAACCTGAATGGTAGAAACTAGATCTGAGGTCTTGATTTCCACTTCTCGGACTAGTACGATTCTATCCATGTGAACGAATGTGTTGAAGTCGAACATGGTAGAAACCACTTGATTACCAGTCAATGATGTGAACTATTAACAAGTGTGAGTGAAACCACTAATAATTTTAATGGCTCTCAAAGTACCCAGTACAATCCATGAAATGTGATAAATGAGCTGAGGTCGAACATGTCATAGAATCATTCGATTGAAGGTTAATGATGCAACCTATCATCAAAGGCAAGAAAATTGCCATTAGGGCATGCAGTTTTCAAGGTACTGATGATTTCTAGATCAGCTGCCTAGATAATGAGTTGATGTCAATAGAAAGCGATCCATTGTAGGCAAGCCCACAACACGAAATCGTAGATCAACTTTTGAACGAATATATTAGCAAGGACTGGCTCAGGGAGGGTCAAAAATGGATGATAGATAATTTCCAAATGAATGGTTTATTTGAACTCACCTCTTGAACACATAACAAGACTGCAAAGGTTTGGTGACAATTGACCCAAAGCTAATACCGAAAAACTAATTGAAGACTTTCAATATGTTTTGATTAACTGTTAGGCAAACGATTTCCCAACCCAGGTGAACAAAAGTGACATGTTCAAGAGTGGTTAACGGCTTTTCTAAAACACACAGTGTAATAAAAAGGTTCATTTTTCTCTTTTTTCCCCCACCATTTCTGGCAAGTAACTCTTTATTTTTGATAATCTTGAGGAGAATAAGATTTGCCTGTTTATAAGCTCATCCTTTGGATGAGTCCAACATAGTTTAAAATTTGAACGCTAAGAAGGAGTGGTTTGTTCCTGTTTAAAACTGAATAGGTCCTTGAATGTTAAATTTTAATGAGTCTAGTATAGGAAAAACTCAGTGTTTTTCAATTTTAGGGAGTTAGAAGAAAAACTTAAGAAAACTCCATGGGTGTCATTTTTCATAAATTTGTGTCCCTCAAGCCCAAAAAAGTATAAAATAATACTTGAGAGAACTGCTTGATCATTACGATCAAGGAGTACTTTTCATAATTAGTGACTCTGATCCGCAAAAGTAAAAAAGTGATTGAAGACACGTCGTTTCATAACCAGTATCGAACTTGAAATGAAAAAAGTCTGGCAATCTTTTCATGTTTACATGGTCAGAAAAGAGCTGTAAGTGGAACAACCTTTTAATTCTATTTAATGAGTTAAAAGGGGAAAAACTCACCAATCTTTTCATATTTTACGAGTCAGAAAAGAGCTTAAAAATAACTCCAATGTTTCTCTTTTTAGTAAATTTTTTAAAGAGTCTGAAAAAAGTGATAAAAATATACTCTTCGTTGAAAAATGATTCGTTTTCCCCAAAAAATCAAATATTCTACACAAGTACTCAAAAATTTACTCATACCCATTTAAGATAAGTAAAAATGTATTTAAAAAGTTACCTTTTTAAAGTGAAAAATAAATAAACTAAAAATTCATTTATTCAAAAAATCCTATAAAAAGGGATTTTCTAAGTTCATTTTTACCATTTGATTTCAGAGTGAGAAGTGAGAACTTTTGGGTAAAAAAGTTCCTCTGAAGATTCTGGAAAACCCATCTATCGGAATGGAAAACCATTAGCTCCAGGTAATCCATGTCCTCCTTATCTTTCATTTCATTCATTTTACATTTTGATTTTAGGTTTTAGATTTAATTTTTAGGAGAAAAATTAGTTTAGAAATTGGCTCACGGGGGTCTGCAGGTGCACACGCGGCCCCTGCGGACCCCGACTCTTTTCTAGAAAGAAAAAGGGCGTGGGTCCACACCTGTTTCTTACAGCCTGTGAACCTACGCACTATCTGTAACTGGCAGGTGCAGAGCCCGCGAATATGAATTTTGAAATTTATTTTTCTCCATATTTTCCCAAAATTTTCCAAACAAAATTGTTCTAATATGTCTTTTTTGCATTATAGTACACTCAAAATGCTTATTTGGCAGGAACATGAGCATTAGGATGTGGATCTTGCCGCAGTAAATCATCCACCCACATTGAATGCATTGAGAGCATGTAGACTGTTCTTGCAATGGTTTGGTAGACAAGTGGAACATACGGGACTAGTGTTTCATGATTGGTGGCCACTGGCCCGAGATCAAGCTAGAGGACATATATTTTTTGACTGGTTTGCCCAAGAGAGGAAAACGATTATCTCTTTTCGGGACTAGGCCAGGTGGCTAATCTATCGCTAGTCTCCGATTGGAGTTTTACAATGATCAAAAAAAGGACAAGTGGATTGATATTAAAATGATCGACTGTCCTAAACTTAAGGTTATTGCATTCACTATTACCAAGCTCTGCGGCAGTGTAGCACCGCATGTGGCTACTGGATCCCAGATGCAAATGGCTATAAATTGTTATCGAGGCACCATATTCAACTGGCGCGAGGCTGTGTTGGCAAATATGAAAGGCCAACTTACTAGAGCAAAGAACAAACAATTGAAAAACTTTGGATACGGTTTTCTCATTGTCATGTTTTCTCTAGAGAGGATCCCTATTCTAACCCCGCAACATTTTCCTGTTGATGCTGGTGTTCCTCAAGACCCTAGGATAATGCATTGGGTTGCTTTGATGGCCCGCCACCCTGAGGAGGGTTCAAAGGTTGTTCAATTTCCACCTGAGTATTTTCGTTGGTTGAACAACCAAGTTTTTGTGATTCAGGATTTTCCATATGCCGGGATGGATTATCACGGTGACCCAGACATGATTCTTCCACCAGGAGAGCAGTGGGATGATTCAGGTAAAGTCATTTTCAACACTTTCTAAATTTAATTTTTTTTTAATTTTTTTTCTTTTTTAAATCATCCAAAAGTTTTGACAATTAAAAGTTTTAAATGCAAATGTGGGTCTATGATGACCAGCCACTCTCCAGCCTTATGAGAGGAGACACCCAGCTACAGGAGCACCAACCCCACAAGACTAATCAGCAAAGATCCTGTTTGAATTGGAGAATCATCTAGAGCGCTTGACAGTAGATATTCCAGAGACTGGCATAGATGATATTCCACTTAGGTTACAACGATATGTGATTGGGGTCCAAGACATTTTAGGAGGTTCCTTTGTAGGGTGGCTTGAGCAGTGGTTTCTTATTGTGGTCATCACTAGGGATAGGATGACCACTTTTGTAGACTTACACGACATTTTTGTCTTTTTGTATTATCTTTTTTGCCGATCATAAGGTGTTTTCAACCTATGATCAAAGAGGATGTATATTTTGATGCTCTTCTTCTATGCTATGATATATCATTATTACTGTCTTATCTTGTGTAACATGTTATTGAATGTTTTTTAAATTTACTATTTTGATTATTGCAAATGTCTATTTATCATACCCGAAGCAACTAAATCTGCTAATGTATTTAAATGTCTTGGAATATGCTGATATTCAATGTAATCAAATTCACATTCCAAGAGATGAACTCTCAAAAATATTCTTAATAACATTAGATTTCTAATGGCATAAACCTTATTAAGCTATAATACAACGAGTTCATAATCTAACCTAACAATCAAACTCTGAATACCAAATGTGATGGATTCAGATAATAACTCAATCACTACACTATACTCTGCAATGTTATTCGTTGTTTGACTGAGGCTTACCCCATGCATAGATACAAACTCATCAGAGGGAGAATAGTTAACCTAAGATGCGGAAGAAATGTTCCATGTACTACGACAAGCACCATTAGCAAATCAATATACGTTTGAAGAGACATCGACATCTGCAATATGAAGAGTAAAATAAAGATAAGAAAGAATAGTGATAAAAGCACTCTCTAAACTAGGCACACTTTTCTAATCTAAAACACAATAGCTATAAAGAAACTAATCTAACAAAAAATATCCACCCAGAATTTAAGCATAATATCTCTTTAGAAAAAGCCCATTTTTTGGTTTACCTAAAGAGACACCGTCAAAATCTACCAATTCATAGGCCCCTTTGCTAGTTTTCGGTTAACAATATAAGGACCATGCCAAATAGGTACAAAATTTTCCATCCCCTAGCTTTTCATGTGCTTGATCATATAGTAAAATTGGGTCTCCTTCTGAAAAATTACGAGGTGTAACATTTCGATCATACTGAGATTTTATCTATTTTGCATGAGTCTCATTTGCTATTGCAATAGTGCGTCGATTCTCATCTAGCTGAGCTAAGTACAAGAAACGTTTCTCCTCTTTAGAAGTGGCTGGGAGTGATTCTATGGCTAATTGTAATGACAAGATTTCAGATTTAATAGGTAACACTCCTTCCAAACTGTAGACGAGTTGAAAAGGAGTAAAACTAGTTGATGTTTTTACTAAGGTCTGATATGTCCAAAGGGCTGAAAATAACATATTATGCCAATTCGATTTATGAATACCAATTATTCCTTGAATCATAGTGACTAAAACTTTATTGATAGCTTCAACTAGACCATTAGCCTATGGGTATACACAGTAGAACTATCGTGACGCAGGCCAAGTTGATCTGTCAGTTAAGTCATCATGATGTTTGGAAAATGACTTCAATGATCAGTAATAATAATTTGAGGAACACCAAATCTAGCAATTATATGATTGAATAAAAAAATTGTAGCAGTCTTGCCATCTGCCGAAAATGTAGGCATCGCCTCGGCCCACTTAGTAAAATAATCTACCGCAAGGATAATATACACATGCCCCCTGACTGAGTGAGGGTTACATGTAATAAATTCAATATCCCACTTTGAAAAAGGACCGACAACAATTATAGGGTGGAGAGGAGCGGGTGGAGCATGCATCTTACGATAAAAAAATTGACAATTGTGGCATTTTCGGACTGCATAGATGTTGTTGGGAAAAGTATCCAATACGGAATGACCCTATCCCACTCTAAGGGTGATAGTACCTCAGCAACAATCAAAGCAAAGCTATCTAAGATTTCTTCTTTATGAAAGTAAAATAGGAGAGAAAGAGATCCACTAACCGATGTCTTTCGCTAATGGTTGATCCAATCTTCTCTCCTTGCTACTTGCTCTCAGCTCCTTGATCTTTCACTGGCCCAGCTACACCAAGATCCTGCAAAATGGCAAGAGAGGGAAACTACAAGAAGCATACATTCATGATTGATTCAAGGATTAGAATAAATCAAATACACAAGTATAACAATACATCGTTGAGACACATGCATATAGAAGAACCTCAAATGCTTTATTAATGGAAGAAGTAAAGTTCAGGAAGTGATACAACCATAAGAGGCCCAATCCAGCATCACCTTCCTAGCAGAAAGAAATCTCCTCTTCACCTCCTTCAAAGAAAATCACCCAATAGTTCTAAACTCAAACCAACAGCAATTCTTTACATTCACAAGATTCCCGCCTCCCTAGACCTCATGAGAGAGATCTATATATAGGAGTTTTGGAGAAAGGATGAGTCAGCTTGAGGCTGGCATGAAGTTGACTAGTGTCCTCTCCCACTTCAGTTATTCTTCAGTTCTTGAGTCCACTTGGAGGTTCTTGCTTCCACTTGGAGATCTAGACCCTCTTACTCATCATCAGTCGAATTCCCTGATCCAAGTGTCATTTTGGAAGCTTCCTGGGCATTGACACCTTGAGGAATGACTGTGCCACATGTCCCAACTCGCCCAGCGCAGGTAGCCTTCTTTGCAGCTGACATTCAGCACAGGTAGATAGTGGAGCAGTTGGCATTCAGCGCAGATGCTCAGTGGAGCAGTTGACATGATCCAGAATTGCCTTGTTTTTGAGTGTTTTCAGGTGGAGAACTGTTATTCAGTGCTGTGGCTTGCTGACCTTGTTCCTCTAGGGGCATGAACAACATGTTTAGGGACATTGGATCCCTTAGATTATGGACATTTCATGCTTCATGCTGTAAGGCACAAAAATGTCTATAACAGTTGCCCCCTAAAGTATGAGGTCGTTTATCGGTTGAAATGCTTTATCAGGAGGATCCGAAGTTCATTCAATCGCTGAGAGGTGACCTGTAATAAGATACAATACAATACATTATTTTTAATACTGCTTTCATGATCTAGCTGAGGCGGGCATTCCCATGCTCAGCTTTATAAATACATTTTTCTGTACATAGAACAGATAATCGTCTGATGGTAGACTGATAATTCTCTGCTGAAATTATCATCCTTTGAGTAGGATGATCATCTGCTGCACATGTCAATGTCTTTATTTCCTGAATATATATCGCAGCTCGAATGGATGAAACTAGATCCGGGGTCTTCAAACTCGTTCGATCTTCACTCTAAGTACAAGTCGATCCATGTGAGAATTGCGCTGAAGTCGAACATGGAAAGAGATCGCTTGATTACCGGTCAATGACGTAAACCGTTAACAAGCGCGAGAGGAATCACTGATAATGATAATGACCCTCAAGGTACTGCAGTACAATTCACATGGTGTGAATATAGGACTTGGCGTCAAACACCATGCAAAATCTTCTGGTCGAAGGTCATTGATGTATACCTGTCGCCGGAAGTGAGAAACTTGCCATTGAGGCATGCAAGCTTCAAAGTACTAAGGGGGTTGTTCCTAGATCAACTTCTTGGATAATGAGCTAAAGTCGACAAGAAGTGATCCATCAAAGGAGGGCCTTAATGAATCCCATGTCAGTGACGCAGAACGGAGCTAATGATTTTAATGGAGGAGAAAACAATCTGTGAAATATGATTCAGGGTGGCGGTCATGAAAGGATGAAAGATGATGTATGGTAGTGGATGGGACACGGTTGACTCTTTCTGAATGACATCTCTTGAACATATAACGACACTGATGCGATGGATCGGTAGCATTACCCCAAATGTGGATGGTTTGGCTAGACCATGGTGATGAGACCGGTGAATGAAACAACCCAACCCGATGTGATACGGAGGAAAAGTGTCATGTTCAAGAGCGACTTGCTACCATTAAAGCTTTGAGGTTCTCCCAATTTTTCCCCAGTCATTTATAACCAATACCTCTTTATTTTTGTCAAGCTTGAGGAGGATAACATATGCTTGTTCTATAACCTGCCCTTCGGGCAAGCCCATCGCTATGTTTTAACGAGCCTAGCGATAGGGAAACTCGTTCTCGTCTAAAGACAAGTTTGTCGCTATTTAATCATTTTAACGAGTCTAACGACAAAGAAAACTCGGTCCTTTTCATTTTTAGAGAGTCTGAAAAGCTACATAAAGCCAACTCCAAAATTCCTTTTTCGTCATCTAATCCCTTAAGTCCGAAAAAGTATAAAACAATACAGAAGGGATGAGTTTTCGATAACTTTAACGAGCCGAATAAAACAAGCGCTCGACTTTTTTGTGCAATAATCCCTCAGGTCCAAAAAGATTAAAATCTAGAGGAGGGATAGCTCTTCCGGTCCTTTTAACGACCTGGAAGGCCAAAACTCGGCAAACTTTTCATATTTTACGAGTCAGTTGAAAAGAGCTTAAAGAAGACTCGTCTTTTGAGGAACGAGTGATAAACAGGGATAGCAACAGATTCCAGGTACAGGTTGGAATTTTCCAATCACGGCAATGTCACAAGGATGGCTAGGTGAAATCACTCTTCGCAGCTGTTCCCCAAAATGGGTAAACAATCATATGGAGGTGAATGATCGGCCAAATGAAAGTGGAGGTGGCAGGTGCAAAACACGACCAATGGCTTTTTATGGCTGATAAATTTACGATCATAGTGGTTATTTACCGGGATAGCTTCATTTTTTAACGAGCTCGAATGCACCAAAACACTGCTCAATCTTATGTTTATTTTTTAACGAGCATGAACTATGTGCTAAAACTGCTCGGATCTCGCTTTTCTATTTTTTAACGAGCATAAATTCCGCGGTAAAACTGCTCGATCTTATGTTTATTTTTTAACGAGCATGAACTATGTGCTAAAACTACACGATTGATAAGTTTGCATGCCCCCAGCATAATAACGCAAATCGAGGTGCATGCCCCCCAAGCTTCATTGCATTCAACTCGGTGGCTGGAATGAATGTTTACCTTTGAGAAAGGGGATTTGTTTCATTTTTTAATGAGGTTGACACAAGGTAAGAACCGTCCTCAGCGTCCAAATCCATTAGATGTAGAAGGTTTCATATTCCATTGTGGCGACTTCCGCCAGATTACTCGGAGGCAGTAGGGCAAAAGTACCCATTAAGGCAGGGTCCTTTAGGAGACCTACTCCGATATTTTGGAGCGAATGATTTCTTCCATGGATCATTGGAATGCTTCCCATAACTTGCGAACTATTGGGGAGAAAAGTTTGTTGGTCGACGATTGTAATTCCTCCTTGGAAGGGAAATGCAATCTTCCTAAAATAGGTTGACACAACAGCTGCCATGGCATATATCCATGGTCTTCCTAGTAGGATGTTGTAATCAAGATTCCCATCGATGACTTCAACATCTATTTCTACCGTTTTTCCTTCTAGTTCAACTTTCAAGTTATTTCGTATACCATATGGGGTATATGTCCTTCCGTCGAATGCTTTTAACGTCGTCGTAGACCTCGACAAGGTTGGAGATCCTAAAGTTTTCCAGCAACTCATCGACATAATGCATGTAGATGCCCCCTCATCAATAATCGTTCGATGAACAGTTTTGTTGAGGGCTTTCACTTGAATAAGGAAAGCTAGTTGAGCTGGTAACTGAGGGTCATATCCTTTATGATCAAAGGCCACAAGATTGGAATCCATTGGGTCAATTCCACCTATTACTGATAATAAAGCTTGCTCTTTGGAGAAGCAATTTTGCGGTACCTCAAGTGTCGACATAACGGACGGCGATTGGGCCAGGTCCTCTATCTGTGCTATTTTCGCACAAGGATTAAATGTCGATCTGTGTACGGCTCCGTTTTGCGACTTTGTCATTGGCTCAGGGACGATGGGTGGCACAACTTTGGTCAAAGTTGTTGTCGAACTACTAGGTTGTTCATTAGCCTTGTTTTTCGACAGCTTTGGATTCCTGTAATCCTTATTTCTCGTCAAAGCATCATTTTGCTGCTTTGATACAGACAACATAAGCACTTGGGATCGGGAGGTATTTTGATTAGCAACCAGCTCGGTTCTCGGGCTTGGAAACGGATCAGTCAACACAGCTGAGGTTTTCGAACTCTTAAAGAATCTTTTAAGCTTAGCTTTGTATGGACAATTTGTTTTCCAATGATCCTCATCGCATATATGACACCCCGTAGGGGGTTTCCTTTTTCTCCCTTTCTTTTTCTTCTTTCCCCCTGGTTGCTTCAGTCATTTGCCCTTGTCGTTCGACACGACACTTACTTCCGAGGCAAGAAGTTCCTCATTTTCATTTTGACCGGAAATCATACGGGCCTTTTTAGATATAGCCTTTGTCGATTTCATGTCTGTTGCGCCAATCACGCCATCGTCGGCATGAGAGTCACTATTTGATTTAGGAGGAGGAGGAATTGAAAATTCCGGTCTAGGGGCGTCAGGTATTTTATCATAGAGCGTGCCGGACTGAGTATATACTAAGTCTAGATATTGTGCACGAGCAATAACTTGCTCCTCCGTTACGACTCCCCCCTTGGCCACATCTTCCGTTATGGCAGGAAGTAATGACTTTATAAACCATTCAGCTAACAGCTGATCTGGAACGTAAGTCTTTACCATCCTGCGACGACGACACCACTCATGTGTATGATCGGATATATGTGTGGCCGTCGTCTGCTTGAAGTTGGTTAAGATTTCCGTTCCAGTTTCATACCTTATCGGTAATTGAAAATGGGTTAAGAAAGTCGTGGCTAGGGAACTGAAATTGTTGAAAAAGGCTCTAGGTAATTCAATATACCATTTAGCCGCTGGACCCATCAATGTCCTCTGAAAAAGGCGAAGCCTTATCGAATCATCGTTCAGGGTGTTCGACGAACACCACAGATGAAAAGTCATGACATGATTCAATGGGTCTTCACCTGGATTTCCATTGAATTTAGGAATGTCTGATGGAAGTTTATGAGGAATCGCTGGCCACCAAGGGGCATAAGTAATTGGATCATTCGTCAGCCGGTTTAGATCTGGTAATTCTAGAGTTGCTACAAAGGGCAACTATTGATTCACGTTAGGCGAAGAATACCCAGGATAAGATGGAATCGCCTGAGCAGTGGGTCTTTGCATACCAGCATAATGTATTTGATGCTGGCAACTTTGACAAGTTTGATGGGCATAACCGTTATTATACGGTTGCCCATTACTTACAAAGACTTGTTGCTCGGGTCCTTGATATGATTGCTGGAATTGCGGTTGTTGAGTTTGAACCAACTCTTGTTGTTGGACCATTTGCTGTTGTCCAATACAGGATGATTGACCAAGATGAGGAGTCATAGTACTTGTTTGAGCCTGAGTCGCTCCAGATAAGGAGGCACTAACTGGAGGTTGTGATTGAGTTGTCGAGACAATAGGCTGTTGTATGGAAACCTGAGAAACTTGGGGTTGACATACAACAGGTAGCGCTTGTACTTGCGACGCAATCAGCATACCAGGTATAGTGGCAACATTCGACACAGGGTGGACTGGTTGCATTGAATATGCAACCCTTGGTTGTTGAGGCAGTATTGGTACCCATCCGCTGGATGTAATTCCAGTTTGACATGAACTTTGTTGTAAATTCCCATATGGTTGTTCTCCGGGGGGGAACAATGAGAAGGGATACTGCCCTCCATATGGTGGCAATCCAGTGCTTAAAGGGTAGATTGGCCTTTGAAGACACATTGGATCAAGTTGTTGAGTTTCAACATAAGAAATACCAGATGATAATCCAGACGAAGAAATAGGAACTAACCACGTCGTCGAAACAGTCTGTGATTGGACTCCAGCTTGTTGTTGACAATTTGCCGGGACAGATGGTATACCAGCGAACATCGTTGGAGTAGCAGCAGGAGGCTCTGCCGCTGCTGTGTCGGATGACACAGTCCTGGATGTCGACGGTTGTTCAGACATATTTAGTCTATCCAGAATATTTCCTAGCGATTCTACAAGAACTTTGTGATGAAGGTAGACTAACTTCGAAGATCAACGTGGGAATAAAGGGTGATTGTTCCGTTTAAAATAAATTGTTAACGATGCTTTAGACACAACTTGCTTTTTCAGTTTTAAAGAGTTGAGAAAAAGCTAAAGATGACTCTAGTCTCCTTCGATGTTTTAATGAGCCCGAAGTGACAAATGCTCAGATGGACTTTTTCAGTTATAGAGTTTGAAAAAGGCCAAAAGAAACTACTCTGGAGATCTAGGCAGAGGGTGTGCCAAACTTTTCGTAAAACCACAGAATACGTTTTACGGTACGGGTGGTCGATCTTCGTGAGTGCTGTGTTCACTGCATTGCGATCAGTAGGGCGGCCGACACAGCTTCCTAAGGATAAAAGATATATGCCTATAGGGGTCTCCCAATATATACGCGACGGTACGTGGGAGCACAAGTCCGTATTAGTGCCACCGTCTCTCAGGAGGAATCACCCACCTTCTTCGAGATCGACAGTCACTACGTTTAACGACGCCGGAACACGTCTCTAGCTTAGACCTCTATGTGTTTGCGTTATGTTTCAAAGCGTTATTAGGTTCATTCAATATATTTTAAGTTGATCTTTTTAAAGTTTGCCTTTCAAGGTTCACCACGAGACGTATGATACAAATTCCTAAATGCAGTCTAAAGATGAGAAGCAAGCTTTTTCAATCTTTTCAACTTATGAAAATTTTAGCTACTGAGGGAAAAGAAAGACATCATCTTTTCACACAGATCATAGAGCACACACTAATGCACTTTTTCCTAAATCAACATGCAAACTTATCAAACGAAAAATGCACAATGCAGGTATTTCTTTTCTCTTTCTTAATGTTGATGTACTACAAAAAGAAAGCTGTTGTATAACTTTGAATTCAATTTCAAGTGAAAGAAAACAAGCTTTTGTCCAAAATCAAAAGACACCTTAAGATTTACTTGTTTCAACACTAGAAATACATAAATTCAAACCATATGACGAAAGCAAAAGCTCAATCAGCTATGAACAACAAACAAACTAACTCTTAAGATCAAAACGACACTTATCACAGGTCTAGATCTAAGAGGCCACAGCAAGACTAGTTCACTTTCGTTATGGGAAACTGCAAATGATATAAGAAATACAAAGAACAAACAAAGTTTCTTTATACAACCGAGGTGGAATAGTGGCAAAGAAAAGTGGTTTCAGATAGGTACATTGACTGATAACAGGCTGCAAAAACAGGGATGAAAACAGGGCAACAGAAAGCAGAGAACCCCAGTTGCACAAGGCCTAACTGGTTCAGCGCAGGTAGTACACTATCAGTTTGACATTCAGCGCAGGTGGCCCCTTCGGGACCTGCGATGAAATGCAGACTACCTTCACAGTGCCTACAATGAAGAGAGAAACTCTCGTTTTTCTCAGTTTCCGGGTTACAGATTGCTCAAAAATCAACAGTTTTTGGCGAAATAAAAAGCTATCAATCAAGTACAGACTAAAGGATGAAAAGGAGGATGAAAAGCTATCACTAAGAGTTATTCAAAGTCTTTGTGGATCAGCTCTTCAAATCATAAACATGCCCAGAAACTGAGCTAGAGTAGCTACCCTCTACTTTGCCTTTGAAAGATCCAAATGCAGTTCGATTCGGTACTCCCTGTGTTTAGGAAATGAATAGCAAAAAACACAAACAACCAACAAGATACGATCCCCAGCGGAGTCGCCAATTTGTTGTTTGGAAAATTATCCAATACGGAATGACCCTATCCCACTCTAAGGGTGATAGTACCTCAACAACAATCAAAGCAAAGCTATCTAAGATTTCTTCTTTATGAAAGTAAAATAGGAGAGAAAGAGATCCACTAACCGATGTCTTTCGCTAATGGTTGATCCAATCTTCTCTCCTTGCTGCTTGCTCTCAGCTCCTTGATCTTTCACTGGCCCAGCTACACCAAGATCCTGCAAAATGGCAAGAGAGGGAAACTACAAGAAGCATGCATTCATAATTGATTCAAGGATTAGAATAAATCAAATACACAAGTATAACAATACATCATTGAGACACATGCATATAGAAGAACCTCAAATGCTTTATTAATGGAAGAAGTAAAGTTCAGGAAGTGATACAACCATAAGAGGCCCAATCCAGCATCACCTTCCCAGCAGAAAGAAATCTCCTCTTCACCTCCTTCAAAGCAAATCACCCAATAGTTCTAAACTCAAACCAACAGCAATTCTTTACATTCACAAGATTCCCGCCTCCCTAGACCTCATGAGAGAGATCTATATATAGGAGTTTTGGAGAAAGGATGAGTCAGCTTGAGGCTGGCATGAAGCTGACTAGTGTCCTCTCCCACTTCAGTTATTCTTCAGCTCTTGAGTCCACTTGGAGGTTCTTGCTTCCACTTGGAGATCTAGACCCTCTTACTCATCATCAGTCAAATTCCCTGATCCAAGTGTCATTTTGGAAGCTTCCTGGGCATTGACACCTTGAGGAATGACTGTGCCACATGTCCCAACTCGCCCAGCGCGCGTAGCCTTCTTTGCTGTTGACATTCAGCGTAGGTAGACAGTGGAGCAGTTGACATTCAGCGCAGATGCTCAGTGGAGCAGTTGACATGATCCAGAATTGCCTTGTTTTTGAGTGTTTTCAGGTGGAGAACTGTTATTCAGTGCTGTGGTTTGCTGACCTTGTTCCTCTAGGGGTAGGAACAACATGTTTAGGGACTTTGGATCCCTTAGATTATGGACATTTCATGCTTCATGCTGTAAGGCACAAAAATGTCTATAACAATAGATACAATATTTGAATGAGAATGGCCAGAAATAACGAGTGCGCAATATCTTTTGGGTTGTGGCATACCTAGACATGTGACCACCACATGCTCCAGAGTGACAGTCATTCAGAACCTTTTCAGCTTCTTCATGAGTTAGACAACGTGGGAAAATAGAATCTGCCCCACGAAGATAGAGTGTATCACCAATAATATTGTATTGTTGGGATTGGAAACATATTTTCCAACGCTGAGATCATGAGATTTCATGTAAAAAAGATTGGGTTTGGAGATAAATAATAATATCTCCATACCAGGGATGAAAGGTACTAATAAGGAACAAGGATTCATCCACAATGGGCTCTTCTGCCATAGTTTCAGTATTAGTACACAGGAAATCGCACATCAGTTCGACAAAAGCCAAAGATTTCTTTGCCTTGGATTTTTTAAATTCGAGGTCAAATTCCTCCAAGATAACTATCCATTTGGAATACTTGCCCCCTAGAAAATTTTTGGTCAAGATATACATCATAGGGTTACAGTCAGAAATTATCATTGTTTTGTGTAATAAGATATAGTGACGAAATCTTTGGATAGCTTGGATAGCTACCAATGTCAATTTCTCCACATGTGAATATTTAATCTTAGTCAGATACAGAGTTCAACTAAGATAGTAAATCACATGTTCATTGTTGAATTCATCTTCTTGAACTAAAACCATTCCAATAGTGGAATGAGAAGCGACGAGATATAAAAAGTAATCTTGGTTGTAATAGGGAGGATGTAGTAATGATGCATGGGTTAACACTTGTTTAAGTGCATCAAAAGATTTGTCAGTGATCTCATCCCAAAAGAATGGAGTATTCTTTTTCAACAACCTGGTAAAACCTTTTGTTATCTCGGCGTAGTTAGGAATGAAATGACGTAAAAGTTTGCTTTCCCTTGCAAACTTTGGAGTTGGCGAAGAGTTGAAGGAGGAGGTAGATTAATGATAGCTTCAACCTTCGAGGGATCGACACGAATGCCAAATTTTGAAATGACAAATCACAGCAAACGACCTGTTTCTACACAGAATACACATTTGTGTGGATTTAGCCTAATTCAATACTACCTACATCTCATAAAGATAGCTCGTAAATGAGTGAGATGTTCGGCTCTATGCAATGAATGGGAAGGTAAATCATCGAGATAAGGCTGCATAATGTGCTTGATTTCATGAAATGCGTAAGACATAGCCCTTTGAAGAGTTCCTCTAGTGTTCTTCAATCCAAAAGGTAATTTGTAATAAGCAAATGTCCCCCATGGATCACACCTTAAAATTCAGCCTCTTCGATGGGGAAACCTCCTTTACATTACATAAATGAACAATTCTTGGATGATTCAAATGAAAAAACCTCCTTTCTATATATAGGAGTCTAAGGAGTCACAATATAACCCATCTGACCTAACAATAATAATATAAAGCCACAAAAATAATAATAGAGCAATTCTATGGGGCACAGTAATAACAATATGGGGATAATAGGGGCACAACAATATTAATAAGGGATGCAACTACAATAGTAATGGGGCAATCACTACTATTATAGGGACTCAACATGCCCCTCTCCTTCAAAAGTGTGTTGTCCTCAATGCTTGAGTAGTTTTGGATGCTTCTGTATAAAATTCTCATCCTCCCATGTGGAAACACCAGCGGATAAGTTCTTCCACTTGATAAGATACTCTGAAATTGATCGATTTCGTAAATGTCGAGTTCTTGTTTATGTGACTGCTTCCAGTTCCAATATAATGTTTCCTTCCTCGTCAGGTTCTGGAAATATTGTTTGAACTGGGAGCTTGTCACCCATAACCTTTTTTAAACATGAAACATGGAAAACTGTGTGCAATCGATAAGTTGCAGGAAGCTCCAATTTGTATTGCAGAGTACCAATCTTTTGCAACACCTTGTATAAACCATAACACTTTGGTGATAATTCATTATCCTTCTTAGCTTTCTTGAGGGACATTTGCTTATATGGTTGTAGCCATAGGAATACCCAATCACCTACATCAAAACTTCTTTCTCTGTGATGTTGATCTGCCAGTTGTTTCGTTATATTCTGTGCCAACATGAGGTTATCCTTTAAGAGTTGGAGGACTTGTTGTTGATGTTTGATGTGATGTTCCACTGCTTGAACGTTAGAATTTTCTCTTAAATATTATGTGATGGATGGTGGCTGATACCCATAAAGTGCCATAAATGGGGTCATTTTTGTTGTTGTATGGAATGAAGTGTTATACCACCATTCAGCTAGAGGCAACCATTTGACCCATTGTGTCTGTTTATCAGATACAAAGCAACGAAGATATCCTTCCAAACATTTGTTTACTATCTCAGTTTGCCCATCAGATTGAGGATGATAAGATGAGCTATGAGCTAACTTAGTAACAAGACAAGAAAATAATTTTGTCCAAAAATTTCCAGTGAAAATGGGATCTCTGTCACTTACAATAATCTTTGGATTTCCATGTAGCTTTTGAATTGTTTCCATAAATACAATAGAAACTGTACTGGCTTTAAATGGATGTGATAATGCAAAAAAGTGTGCATACTTGGTAAGTCTATCAACTACCACCATGATGACACTCTTTCCCTCAGACTTGCGTAAACTTGTGATAAAATCCATTAAAACCTCCTCCCAACATTGGCTTGGAATGGATAAAGGTTGTAATAGACTCAGTGTCTTAATTGTTTTAGATTTATTTTGTGGGAAAACTAAACATTCTGCCATAAATTTTTCAATATCCGATTTAAGGACATCCCAAAAAAATTCCTTCTTAACCCTGTGGTAAGTTTTAAAAAATCCTGAGTGCCCTCCTAATGGAGAAGTGTGAAATTCCATAAGAATATTTTGTTTTAGTTGGGAATTTTTATAGAGGCATAAACTATATTTGTACCATAAAGAATCATTTTGCCAGCTAAATGTACCAGACGTTCTGGAAACTTTTTGTAACTTTTGAATAACTGCCCACACTTCTTCGTCATTCTCCTATTCTTCTCTTTCTTTGTTTATCCAATCTGGTTGAATAATAGAAATGGCACACAAAAATGCTTCCACATCCTCATCGTTTCTTGAGAGTGCATCTACCGCCACATTTTGATTCCCCTTTTTGTAGATGATTTCAAAGTCATAACCCATCATCTTTGTGACCCACGTTTCTTGCTCTTCAAAGGATAATCATTGTTCTAAAAAGTATTTAAGGATATAATGATCCATTATTACCTTGAAGTGTCTTCCCATTAGGTAGGGTCGCCATTTCTTAAGTGCATCCAGAGTATTTCAAACATTTCCTTCTCATAAATAGCTTTGTGTAAAAACTTTCCCTTGATTGGACGACTTTCAAAAGCAATGGGTCTTTCATCTTTCATTAAAACAACACCAATTCCATTTCTTGAAGCATCACATTCCACAATAAAGGATTTTGTGAAGTCTGGTGCAGCTATGGCCGGTGCTTGGCACATTGCCTCTTTAATATGTTTGAATGCCTTTGTTGCTTCTGAAGTCCATGAAAATGCATATTTCTTCAATAATGTTGTTAGAGATGTTGCTATTCTCGCATAATTTTTAACAAACTTGTGATCATACCTTGTCAACCCAAGAAATCCTCGCAGATGCTTTATGGATGTGGGGATTTTCCACTCCTTAATGGCTTTAATTTTTCTAGGTTCTACCTTAACTCCTGCATGAGATACAATATGACCCAGATATTCCACCTCTTGTACTCCAAAGAAACATTTGAATCTTTTTCCATATAATTGTTTCTCCTCCAATAGTTGTAGCACCCTGTCAACATGTTCAACATGATCGTTCCAAGACTTGTTGTAGATTAGTATATCATCAAAAAATACTAACACAAATTTTCTAAGGAATGGTTTGAAAATGGAATTCATCAAACCTTGAAATGTCGAAGGTGCATTGGTAAGGCCAAAAGGCATGACCAAAAATTCATAATAACCCTCATGAGTTCTAAATGTTGTTTTTGGAATATCTTCAGTCTTCATTATGGTTTGATGATATCCTGAACGAAGATCCAACTTGGTGAAGTAAATTCATCCATGCAATTCATCCATTAATTCATCAATGACGGGAATGGGAAACTTATCTTCAATAGTGAGCTTGTTGAGCTCCCTATAATCCGGACACATGCACCATGATCCATCCCTCTTGTGCACTAATACTACTGGAGCAGAGAAAGAACTTTGACTCGGTTTAATTATACCAGCCTCTAGCATTTCTTCAACCATTCGTTCAATTTCACTCTTTTGGGCATAGGGATATATGTACGGCCTGGTGTTTGGAGGAACACTTCCTGGAATCAAATGAATAGCATGATCATGATCATGAATAGGTGGGAGACCTTTGGGACTCTCAAATTCCTTGGAATGATTGTCCAAGAATTTTTGGAGATCTAGAGAAATAGATGATTGCAATGTGGAAACGTCTAGCGAACATAATTGTGCAATTACACCCCTATGTTCCTTTTTTAGAAGCTTTGTCATACCGTTAGAGCTGATTATCTTTCCCAATTTCCCTGCAATACCTCTTAATTCAACTTCCTTTCCTTCCATAGAAAATTTTATGAAAATCTCTTGAAAATTAAAAGCTATTGTACCCAAAGATTGTAGCCATTGGACTCCTAGTACAACATCATCACCTCCCATTTGAATGGAAAGCATTGGGCTAGTCAATACATATTCTCCCATCGATAGCTTGATATTATGGCACTTTCCAGAGCAATTTATTGTTCCTCCATTTGCAACCATCACTTGACACTCTAGTGCTGGATATAAGAAGCCATTCAATTCTTTTGCTACCTTACAATGAATAAAATTGTGGTTACTTCCTGAATAAATCAACACTATTACCTTTTTATTCTTGATTTGTCCTTCTATCTTGATGGTTTGAGGAGTGGTAATTCCTGCCAATGCATTACAAGATATGGTCGGATTCATTTCTTCTTTATCTAGGCTTTCTTCCTAGAGTATATCCTCTTCTTTTGACCTTTCTTGCTCCTTTTCTTCTTCCTCTTCACAATCTATGTATAATAATTTCTTCTCAGCACACTTATGACCTTTAGTGTATTTGCTATCACAAATATAACAAAGCCCTTTTGCTCTTTTTTCTTCCAATTGTAATGGTATCAACCTTATAGGTTATGGAAGACTATGGGCAACAACACCTCCATATTTATAGTTGTGAGTGGTATGCTTCTTGGTTGCCCTAATTTTGCTTTCCATTTTTCTTGCTAACATGAATGCCTTCTCTAATGAATCAGGTTCCCAAAGGCGAACATCGTGTTGGATATTATCCTTTAAAGTCCCTATGAACACATCAATCCTATGCTCCTCTGGAATACTTTTTACCCTTATGTTCAATTTTTGGAACTCCTCAATGTGCTCCATTATTGAACCCTTTTGTTTGAGGCTTATCAATTGACAAAAGAAAGTGTTTCTTTTTGTATCCTCATAATGTGTTGTCAATTCTTCCATAAAAATTGCCCAAGTGATAATTTGTTTACGAGAGAAAAGCCATTGATACCATACAAACTGATTTGGTTCCAAATATAACGTTGCCATACGTACCTTTTGTCTGTTTTTCACATTATTGAGATTAGAAAATTGCTCCGTCTGTAATATCCATGTTGTGGGATCCTTGCAATCAAACTTCCTCATATTGATTTTTGGAATATGGTGGGTATTTGATCCCACATTAGAGTTTAAGAAATCATGATTAACATTTCTTTTGTTCGCATCATGAGTTTCCTTTACTACCATTTCACCATTAGTAAGTATTTCTTGTAGAAAATTTGTCAAATATGTCTTCAAATCTACCATGTCTGTCTTCAAATCTGCCATGTCTCTCCTCAAATTTGTCTTCAAATCTATCTTCAAATTGTCCATCTTAGCTTCCACACCCTTTATCTTAGATTCCATGCTATTTATCTTAGCTTCTCTTAGCTTTTGTAAGAGTGACATTTGTTGCACTTCTTCTTGTAATTTTTATATATCATGTAGCATTTCTTCCTCTTCTTCATGAGTCATGCTATAGCTTTCAGGTTTCTTACTAGGTGTTTACATTTTCTTTCCTTGGGGCATCAGTTACCGATAATAATTCTCTATTCTACCCTTTGAATTCCTTCAAAATAAAATTTCAAACCAAGCTTAAGCAAAAATTTAAAAAACTCTACACACCTTTTTTCATTTTGTAGGAGCTCGATATTGCCTCTAATGTATCTCTGTACTTTCTGGTCATCCAGTTGTGGAATTGTTACCTGAGGTATCCCTCTGTGTCCTCTTTCCAATGCCACCAATCTTACCCAAATTGGATTCTCCAAGGAAGAGTTATGTGAAATCTCCCACAATGACTTGATTATAGACTAGTTCAGTAGAGTGAACTTGTATGATGTGCCACGAGTCACTGTTTTGACCTTTGGCTCTGAAAAATATCTACAAGAAATGACAATTTGTCCTCTTTCCGTAACTTCTTATGAAATTTCAATCTGATGCTGAGAGAGAAAGTTATGTCGATTCTCCCCAGGTCACGTGTTTGTAATGTAATTCAGGAGTCTGCAAAAAGACCAACTTCCTCAGATCATATCTTCGCAAATATAGTGAAAAAAGCTCTGAAATTTGGACCCAAGGTTTAGAGCGATGTCTTCTCAAATCTTTTTTTTCTTTAGCTTATAAAACGTTGCAGAGAAAAAGTTATAGCGAAAATTCCACGATGACCTATTTGGAGCAGCAAAATCCTGGAATCCAAAGCTCTAATACCAGATGTTATGAAACTAGCTCAAGAAAAGATAGAAAAGATAGATCAATGCCTTAGAATTTAGCCTCTTCAGGGGGGAAACCTCCTTTACATTACATAAAGGAACATTTATCGGATGATTGAAATGACATAACCTCCTTTCTATATATAGGAGTCTAAGGAGTCATAATATAACCTAGCTGACCTAACAATAATAATATAAAGCTACAAAAATAACAATAGAGGGATTCTATGGGGCACAATAATAACAATATGGGGATAATAGGGGCACAAAATTATTAATAAGGGATGCGACTACAATAGTAATGGGGTAATCATTAGTATTATAGTGACCCAACACAAATGAAAGCTATTTTAGGTTGATCATCAGGGAGTATGTTGATTTGATTGTAACAAGAAAAGCCATCCATAAAGGATAACATTTCACTGCTAGCACAATCATCAATAATTTGATCGATATAGGGGGTTGGATAATTGTCTTTAGGACAAGTTCGCTTAATATCCCTATAATCAAGAGATATTCTTTTCGTTCCTTACTTTTTTTTAACAGGAACAATATTTGATACCCAATCAATTAAAGGAATTGGATAAATGAAACCTGCACGAAGTAATTTCTCAACTTTAGCTTTGTTAGCAGCAGCATTTCTTAGATGTATCTGACACAAACGTCGTCGGATGGGTTTACAATCTGGATAAGTTTTAATTTCATGAACAACTATTTATGGATGGATTCCTGGCATTTCTTTGTATGACCAGGCAAACACATTGCGGAATTCTTGAATTAGGGCTTTATAAGTTTGGATTTCATCGTTTGTACATGAAGCACTTATATGAATGTTTTCAATAATTCCGGGTTTAACTGAAATGTCAATGAGAACCATTCCAATGATATTTCCCAAATTTAAATTAGAATTAGGATGTTTCAATGGATTTTGTGGTTCTTTGACATAGTCAGTAGTAAAAATAGATGAAAAATCATTTTCAAAATTATGAAGCTCAAGTAAAAATAAATATCGATGATGAAGATCTTCCCATGGTAAATCATCAACAGACAAAAGTTCACGAATCTGCTCATCAGTATGAATAGGATCAGAAAATGTTGTTGAAGCTGAGGTTGATATCAAACGTGATTCCCCATGGACCACATTCATTAGATCAATTTTGGTTGAATAAGAGTCCGAAAACGACTGTATGACCTGATATGCAATTTCAAATGGACTCAAAGGCATCGCATCACCAAATGAATCCATCTCATAATCAGAAGGTATGATCCAAGAATCATCGAAAGCAATAATGTTCGATGAAGTCATATGAATAGTTGCAATAGAAGGCGATACGTTAGGAGGAGGGAAGGAAAAATTTCCTAGTAAACCAAAATCTTTAATCAAACCTACTCCAACATCCTTGTAAGGGATAGTTGTTTTACCGATGTATTGAATACTATCCGTAGAGGCTGGTTCGGATAAGAAATAAGTCAGTTGGTCTATCGTAACGATCTTTCCATTATGAGGAAACTTGATAAGCCGAAGGATCGATGAAATAATAACAGTCATAGCATAAGACCAACTGCGACCCAGGAAAAGGTTGTAATCTAGAGGGGCATCAACCATTTCCACATCTATATTTATGGTTTTTCCTTCAACCCATATGGTAAGTCCTGCAAAATACCAAAACGATGGAACCCTCGGCCATCAAAAGCCTTTAGAATTGTTAGAGAATGATTGAGTGTGAGAGAAACAAGCGATCTCCAACATTGGATTGACGTAATAGAGATAGAAGCTCCTTCAACAATTACATTCCAAAAGAAAGGTTTGTTTTTGACTAACACTGGAATCGGGAAAGCCATTTGATGAGGTAGGCGAGGTATACTATTCTCTAAATCAAATATTATTAGGTTTGAATCCTAAATATCGACAACTCCTACAGAAAATAATAGTACTTTAAGTTGTGTTGGGCACGATTGCAGCACTTCCAAAGCCGACATTATTGAAGGGGAAATAGCTAAGTCTTCAACAATGTTATAATTCTGAGCAGCTCTCGCATGTGGATTTAAAGGTGATTCTGAAGTATACCTTTAGCGGGCGGTTTGATTACTAATTCAGGGTTGGGTTTCTCGATCTGTAGTAGACCAGAACTAGGAGGATTTGTAGTTGATGTGTTTGAATTAGAAGATTCTACTTCTTTACCACCAAAAGGATTTTTACTGCCATAATCTTGCGATTGCGTCGCAATCCTGACATGAGACATCATCATAATGGGTTCTTCTAAGGCATTTGAGGAATAACCAATCATCTTATAATCTTGATTGGGAATGGGATCCTTCAAGACAACAAGCATTTGAGAACCTTTGATGATTTTTGAAACCTCTGCTCGATGTGGACAGTCTTTGGTAAAACGATCCTCGTCGCAAATGAAACAAGGATAGTGAGGTTTACGTTTTTCGTCAGTAGATTCATTTTTATCTGTTTTCTACTTTTAGTTTTGTTTGTTCTTATTCTTCTATTTCTTTTTATTTTCATTTTTTGATTTGGTCGTAGATGATTCTATGACATGAATATTGGCAGGAATTTCAGTAGAAGAATTTCGTGTCGGGGAATCAGGTAAATTTATAATAGGGGAAGAATTATTTGAAGATTTATTCTTAATTTTAGTACTAACTAAACCTATTGTACCGTCAATGGCATGAGATCCTGAAAGAGCTATAGTTATTTGACTGTGTTTTTGAAGATCAGGGAATTTTTCATGTAAAGTACCTCGCTGTGTATAAACAAGGTCAAGGTACTGAGCCTGAGTAATGACTTGCTCTTCAGTAACAACTCTTGCCTTAGCTACATCTTCAGTGATTTTAGGTAACAATGATTTAATGAACCATTATACTAAAATTTGATTCGGAATAAAAGCTTTCACCAAACGGGTTCTACGTCGCCATTCATGAATATGATCAAAAATATATGTGGACATGGATTGTTCCAGTGAAGTTAACAATTCCGTGCCATTTTCATATCTAACATGCAACTGAAAATGAGTTAAGAAAGAAGTGGCTAACTGACTGAAATTATAAAAAGAGCCTCGTGGTAACTCAATGTACCATTTGGCAGCAAGACCAATCAGAGTTCGTTGAAAATGACATAATCGAATTGAATCATCCATGATGGAATTAGATGCAGACCAGAGGTGATAAGTCATAACATGATTTGATGGATCCTCTCCTAACTTACCCTCAAATTTCAAGATATCATTGGGCAACTGACTAGGAATTGGTGGCCAATACAGAAGATATTAAATCAAATCATTCGTAACGCGCAACAAATCAGGTAAATCCAAAGTTCCAATAAACGGTAATTAACGGCTAGGGTTACAAAAACCTTGGGTAACAAGACTAGCCCCAGGAGGAGGATATCCAAGATAACTTGGAATTGGATTTGCATTACGAGTGTTATAACCTCCTAGGAAACCAGGTGTTATAGACATTTTTGTGCCTTACAACATTGAGTATGAAATGTCCATAATTCAAGCGATCCAAAGTCCCTAAATGAGTTGTTCTTACCCCTAAAAGAACAAGGTCAGCCAATGACAGCTTCTACCAGAAGTTCTCCACCAAAAACCACTCAGAAACAATCAATTCAAGATCAATTCAGAGGCTCCACTAGCTGTCTGTGCTGAAATGCACAGGTTACACTGGCTACTTGCACTGCAACGTGGGTAGAAGCACTACCAGGGTGCGCTGAGCGGGAAGTGACAAATGGCAAGTTCATTCAACGAGGTGTAAAGACCCTGGAAGCTTCCAGAATCTTCCTCAATGACACTTGCCTCAATGAATTCGACTAGTGATGAGTAAGATGTTCTCAACCTCCAAGTGGAAGCAAGAACTGACAGAGAGAAGCCACAAGTCAAAACATGAGCTGGCTCATCCTCTCTACTCACATATATATATGGATCTCTCACCCAGAGGTTCAGGAGGCTGGAATTTTGTACTTTGCAGAGAATTGCTGTTGGTTTGAGATTGAGATTAGGACATTGGGTGATTTATGCTTTGTTGGAGGAGAGGAAGGGATTCTTTTGCTGGGAGGTAGATGCTGGATCGGGACTCACTTGGTTGTATCTCCTCTTGAACCTTGTTTATCATATCAATAAAGCTACTTGAGTTTCTCCTATATGCTTGTATTTCAATGGTGTTTTGTTATATTTACATATTTAGTTTATATCTGATCCTAAACTAGTTTATATGTGAATCTATATCTTTCGTGTAGTCTTCTACTCTTGTGATCTTGTAGGAACCGTGTGAAGCTGGGCGAGTGAAAGAGCAGGCAGCAGGAAGCGAACGAAAGAGAAAGAGTGATTGGATCGACAAACTAGCGGAAGACACTGGTTAGTTACATCCTTCTTTCTCTATTTGCATATCATAAAGAAGAATACTCATATAGCTTTCCTTGTTTGTTGCTAAGGCACTATCACCTCTTAGAGTGGGATAGGGGCATTCCGAATTGGATACTTTTCCCAACAACAAATTGGCGACTCCGCTGGGGAGAGTATCTTGTTAGTTTATTTGTGTTTCTATTGCTATTCATTTCATAAACTCAAGAGTGTCGAATCGAACTGCATTTGCTATTTACAAATGCAAAGTAGAGATCAACTACTCTATCCCTCTCACTGGGCCTGTTTATGATCTGAGAAGCTGATCCAAAAGTGCTCTAACAGCCCTTTGTGATAGATCTTAGTCCTCCTATAAATCATCCTCCTAATTGTACCTAATTGATAGCTTTTATCCGGCCAAAAATTGTACAAAAAACTGCAAACCGTAACCCAGAACCCAGAAACAACTCTTGTTTTTGCTTCAGCGCAGACTCTGTGAAGAGGTTCTGCATTTCAATGCAGGTCCCGTGAAGGCTACCTGCATTGAATGTCAAAACCTCTGTGTTAGGAGTGTGCTGATCAGTCTTTGCATTGTGCAGCTGTGGTTCCCTGCTTCCTTTTGCTCAATGTTCATCTCTGTTTTTGCAGCCTGTTATCAGTCAGTGTACCTATTTGAAACCCCTTTTATTTGCCTCAATTCTGCCTCGGTTATATAAATAAATTGTATTTGTTCTTTGTGTATTTGTTACATCATTTACAGTTTCCCATTACAAAAGTAAACTAGACATATTGTCGCCCCTAGATCTAGACCTGTTGTACATGTCGTTTTGATCTTAGGAGTGAGTTTGTTTGTTTTTCACAGTTGATTTAGCTTTTACTTTTGTCTTTTAGTTTGAATTTATGCATTTCAAAGTGTCAAAACAAGTAAATCATAAAGTGTCGTAATCATCTTTTTGATTTAGGAAAAGGAACTTGTTTGTGTTTTCACTTGAAATCGAATTCAAATTTATATAACAACTTTCTTTTTAGGCATCAATATTAAGAAAGCGAAAACAAATACATGCATATGTGCATTTGCATTTGACAGTTTGTATGTTGATTTAGGAAAAAGTGCATTACTGTGTGCTCTATGCTCTTTGAGAAAACATGGTGTCTTTCTTTTCCCCTTGTAGCTAGGATTTTCAGTGTTGAAAAGATATAAAAGCTTGCTTATCATCTTTAGACTGCATTTAGGAATTGTATCAAGCATCTCGTGGTGATCCAAAAAGGAAAACTTCTAAAAACGATCAACCTAAAATAGATTGAATGAACTTAACAACGCTTTGTAACATAACGCACAACATAGAGGTCTAGGCTAGAGACGTGTTCTGGCGTCGTAAAACCTGGTCACTGGTCGCCTCACTGATGGTTGGGTGATTCCTCCTGAGAGACGATTAGTACCAGTACGGATTGTGCTCCCACGTACCATCGCGTATATATTGGGAGACCCCTATAGGAATATAACCTTTATCCATAGGAAGCCGTGTCGGCCGCCCTACTGATCGTAATGCACTCAACACAGCATTCAGGAAGATCGACCGCCCGTACCCAAAAAAGTATTCTGCGGTTTTGCGAAAAGTTTGGCACACCCTCTGCCTAGAACTCCAGAGCAGTTCCTTTTGGCCTTTTTCAAACTCTATAACAAAAAAAGTCCATCCGAGAATTTGTCACTTCGGGCTCGTTAATACATCGAAGGAGACTAGAGTCATCTTTAGCTTTTTCTCGACTCTTTAAAATTGAAAAAGCAAGTTGTGTCTAAGCGTAGTTAAAAATTTATTTGAAACGGAACAATCACCCCTTTTTCCTGCGTTGATCTTTAGGTTGAGAAAATGGAGCCCACCAACCAAGGAATTCCCCTTGGTGGAAATCCTAGTCCCTTCTCCTCTTGGGGAGATGTTGGCGCGCCCCATATGGCCACATTGTCACTTCTAGGACTTACAATTGGCCTGCCGGTCTGGCTCTTCTCAACCAATGTCGTTCAGAACACCACTATTCCTGAATAGTCGAATCAACAATTAGACGAGTCAAGAATTTCCCACCAACCTTTTACTTCCTATAATTCTTCCTCTCTTCCTTCCTCTTCGCGTGACAGAACTGGTAAGACTAAAAACCAAGTTCCTAAGGAGAAGAAGGAAAAGAAGAAGAAAGAGAAAAAGAAGAAGGAGCCAAAGGCAAATAAGGGAAAACAAGTGTCGTCTGATGAAAATCCGCACAGAGCACTGACCAGGCCTAGATCGCCATGTGTCATCTGTAAGGGAGACCACTTTCATAGAGATTGTCCCTGCATCCCTCGGATACTAAGGGATTGGTCTCCCCGTTTACACAATCCGGTGTCATCAACCTCTGATAGCCATGTTGAAAGTACACTGTCAACTAGCGAAAGTGAAGTTCCAGGATAGAAAGGGAGAGCTAGACCTCCCTGTAGACTGTGTGAAGGCAACCATGCCCTCCACCATTGTCCCTCCTTAGACGAGGCTAAAAGAGTCTTGGAAGATCGTCTGGTTTCACCGTTACGACTTCCTCCAGGATATCAAAAACTCTTGCCAAGTCCTTCGTTAGTTGAGAATCCAGCTGGCCTGCTCAAGTGGTCAGCTGAAGCATCTATGATTGAGGATAAACCGACTGAATCCATACCAGACGAAAGTCAAAAGGTCGAGGCAGAAGTTGACCCGGTATTACGTTCAGAGGATTTATCTTCGAATGATACAGTCACTGAAGAGGATAAGGATGACACCATCCAGATTCTTTTCATCAACATAGACTCCGACGAACACGGGGGCAATGCACCCATTCCTTTATCGCAGGAAGGAAGTTCGTCAGAGCGATATTCGGCTCTCTATTCGGTCCCACCACCAAGCAACCTAGTTGTATCCTTTGACTGGAACCAACTAGGCAGACCCCAGTTGCCAGCCAGTATAACATTCAGAATTATCGTTCAAATATACATAATGGTAATGGTTGGCACCATCATTGATGAAGGGGCATCTGTGAGTATCCTTTCCTCCATTGCTTGGAAAGCGCTTGGTTTGCCAGCGCTTTTGCCTGAAATGAGAAATCTGACAGGCTCCGATAAAGGAACCAGTCGACCTTTAGGGATCCTCCCCAATGTGCCCATAACATTGAAAGGGAAGACCATTCAAATGAACGTGATGGTCGTTCAAGGACCCTTGGATTATAACCTACTCCTTGGACGAGACTATATATATTGCATGGGAGCCATCGTCTCCTCACTCTTTAGAGTAATGTGTTTTCCGCACGAAGGAAGAGTGGTCAAGCTCGTGGACCAGCTTTCATTTCCCGGATCAGGCATCGCAAATAGTCACATACCATCCCTAAACGGTCTCTTCACGCAAGAAATGTCTCAACCCACGGTCTGTCCTCCCGATGAGCGCGAGTGATTCGAAAGGATATGACTGGAACCCAGGGGGCATGCATCATGGTCTGCTTCGGCAGGAAACCTTTGGGTATAGGGTAGGTTTCCGCGGGAGAATATGACTAGTCCGTACCCTATCCGTCATGGAAGAGGGGTTGTTATAGAATAAGATTCTTTTGTCAAATTTATGTGTTTGGAGCTCATTGTCACTCACCTTTGTCTATCTCGGTAGACATCGCCGAAGAAGTGTTTTGTTTGCTGCGCGAATGAGACAATCTTTGGTAACCTGAAAGAGGTAGGCCTCTCCCGGTTAAACAAATGTTTTTCCTGCAAATTGAGGGGTAACCTTGAAACTCTATTTTATACCTGGGGGCATGCAAACCTTTTGGAGTGCAAGCAAGGGGCGGCTATTTATTTTTTAAATTTTTAGGTCCTCCCTTTAAACCCGTAGGTCTAACCCTTTAAACTCGTAGGATTAGTCGTTTCCGAGCTTGCATAAAGAAAGGATTCCGGGGAAAAGTTTTATGAGGTACAAGCCCCATAAAAAATGGCATCTTAAATGAGACATTCTTATCATATGACTGGAATCGAGCATTTTTAGCACATAGTTCATGCTCGTTAAAAAATAAACATAAGATCGAGCAGTTTTAGCACATAGTTCATGCTCGTTAAAAAATAAACATAAGATCGAGCAAGTGTTTCAATCAGCGTTTAAGCTCGTTAAAAAATGAACTACCCGGTAAATAACCACTGCGAATGTAAATTATCAGCCATTAAAGCCTTGGTCGTGTTTGCACCATCACCTCCACTTTTCCATTGGCCGATCATTCACCTCCATTTGATTGTTTACCCGTTTTGAGGAACAGTTGCGAAGAGTGATTTCACTATCCATCCTTGTGACACTGTCGTGATTGGAAAATTACAAACCTTACCTGGAATCAGTTGCTAACCCGTTTCATCACTCGTCCCTCAAAAGACGAGTCTTCTTTAAGCTCTTTTCATCTGACTCGTAAAATATGAAAAGATTGCCGAGTTTTGGCCTTCCAGCTCGTTAAAGCGACCGGAAGTGCTATCCCTCTTCTAGATTTTAATCTTTTTGGACCTGAGGGATTATTGCACAAAAAGATCGAGCGCTTGTTTTGTTCGACTCGTTAAAACTATCGAAAATCCATCCCTTCTGTATTGGTTTATACTTTTTTGGACTTAAGGGATTAGATGACGAAAAAAGAACTTTGGAGTTACCTTTACGTACCTTTTCAGACTCTCTAAAATTGAAAAGGACCGAGTTATCTTTCTCGTTAGACTCGTTAAAAAGCATTAATAGCGACAAACTTGTCTTTAGACAAGAACGAGTTTCACTATTGCTGGCTCGTTAAAACATAGCGATGGGTTTGCCCGAAGGGAAAATTATAGAACAAGCATATGTTATCCTCCTCAAGCTTGACAAAAATAAAGAGGTACTGGTCAGAAATGACTGGGGAAAAATTGGGAAGAAACTCAAAGAACTTTTATTGGTAGCAAGTCGCTCTTGAACATGACACTTCCACTCCGTGCCTGAGTCGGGTTGGGTTGTTTCATTCACCGGTCACATCGCCATGGTCTCGCCATACCATCCACCTTTGGGGTAAATGCTACCGATCCATCACACAAGTGTCGCCGATATGTTCAAGAGAAGTCATTCAGAGAAGTCAACCGTATCCCATCCACTACCATACATTATCCTTCATCCTTTCGTGACCGCCACCCTGAACCATATATCATCAGATCTTTTTTGCCTCCATCAAAATCATTTGCTCCGTTCCGTGTCACTAATGTGGGATACATTAAGGCCCTCCTTTGACGGATCGCTTCTTGTCGACATCAGCTCATTATCCAAGAAGTTGATCTAGGAACACACCCTTCAGTACTTTGAAGCTTGCATGCCTCAGTGGCAAGTTTCTCACATCCGGCGACAGGTATACATCAATGACCTTCGACCGAAAGATTTTGCGTGGTGTTCAACGCCAAGTCCTTTATTCACACCACGTGAATTGTACTGCAGTACCTTGAGGGTCATTATCATTATCGGTGATTCCTCTCGCGCTTGTTAACAATTTACATCATTGACTGGTAATTAAGTGATGTCTTTCCATGTTCGACTTTAGAACATTTCTCACATGGATCGAATTGTACTTAGAGTGAAGATCGAACGAGATTGAAGATCCCGGATCTAGTTTCATCCATCCGGGCTACGATATATATTCAAGAAAGATAAAGACATTGACATGTACATCATTGCAGCAGATAATCATCCTACCAAAAAGGATGATGATTTCATCAAAATCATCACTCTACCATCAGACGATTGTCTGTTCTATGCACAGAAAAATGAATTTATAAAGCTGAGCATGGGAATGTCCACCTCAGCTAGATCATGAAAGCAGTATGAAAAACAATGTATTGTATTGTATCTTATTACAGGTCTCCTCCGAGCATTAGAAGAACTTCGGATCCTCCTAATAAAGCATTTCACCCGATAAACGGCCTCATACTTTAGGGGGCAACTGTTATAGACATTTTTGTGCCTTACAGAATTGAGCATGAAATGTCCATAATTCAAGGGATCCAAAGTCCCTAAATGAGTTGTTCTTACCCTTAAAAGAACAAGGTGAACCAATTACAGCTTCTCCCAGAAGTTCTCCACCAAAAACCACTCAGAAACAGTCAATTCAAGATCAATTCAAAGGCTCCACTAGCTGTCTGCGCTGAAATGCAGAGGTTACACTGGCTACTTGCACTACAACGCAGGTAGAAGCACTACCAGGGTGCGTTGAGCGGGAACTGACAAATGGCAAGTTCATTCAACGAGGTGTAAAGACCCTGGAAGCTTCCAGAATCTTCCTCAATGACACTTGCCTCAATGAATTCGACTAGTGATGAGTAAGAGGTTTTCAACCTCCAAGTGGAAGCAAGAACTGACAGAGAGAAGCCGCAAGTCAAAACATGAGCTGAATCATCCTCTATGCTCACATCTATATATGGATCTCTCACCCAGAGGTTCATGAGGCTGGAATTTTGTACTTTGCAGAGAATTTTTGTTGGTTTGAGATTGAGATTAGGACATTGGGTGATTTATGCTTAGTTGGAGGAGAGGAAGGGATTCTTTTGCTGGGAGGTAGATGCTGGATCGAGACTCACTTGGTTGTATCTCCTCTTGAACCTTGTTTATCATATCAATAAAGCTACTTGAGTTTCTCCTATATGGTTGTATTTCAATGGTGTTTTGTTATATTGGCATATTTAGTTTATATCTGATCCTAAACTAGTTATGAATGTGAATCTATATCTTTCGTGTAGTCTTCTGCTCTTGTGATCTTGCAGGAACCGTGTGAATCTGGGCTAGTGAAAGAGCAGGCAGCGGGAAGCGAACGAAAGAGAAAGAGTGATTGGATCGACAAACTAGAGGAAGACACTGGTTATTTACATCCTTCTTTCTCTATTTGCATATCATAAAGAAGAATACTCAGATAGCTTTCCTTGTTTGTTGCTAAGGCACTATCACCTCTTAGAGTGGGATAGGGGCATTCCGAATTGGATACTTTTCCCAACAACACCAGGATTAACCAGACCAAACTGGGGTTGTTGTGGGTATTGATAAGGATATTGTTGATACTGATAAACTGGATTTTGTATAGTAGGACCGAATTGATAATGTCCCTGGTATGGTTGATAAGTAAATTGCAGTTGACTTGTGACAACCGTATTTGGACCAGCTTGTCTAGTATGCATCTCGATCGAAGTTTAAACTGTAGGTCCTGACTGTGGTAAAGAGGCTTGAGGAGTTTGCACTGATGCCGGAACAATAGAAACGAGAGCTATAGATACTCTAGAAATAGGTGTGGTTGGTTGAACAGAAGCTGCAGTAGTTGTAGCAGCAGTTTGAGGTGGAGTTTGAGGTGAGCTAGGCCCAGGCTGCTGAACTAAACTAGGTGTAGAGATTTGAATAGTAGGTGGGACAGGTTGCTGGGTTGGACTAGAAACCAAAGGTTGTCTAGGATGACTTGATAATTTCACATTAGGTTACATAGTCTGTTGAGTTTGACATGGATCCCACAACATATTCATTCTGGGGTATAGACCGATAAAAGGTTTTGCATATGGAGGACCATAACCTGCTTGAACATAGGGCTGGTAATTAAGTCGTACATTTCAAGCTCCTTGTAAAAATGACTAAACAGAAGGTGGTTGGAAACCTTGAGTTGGGTACTGATATTGAGGTTGATAACCTTGAGGCACGTACTGAAACTGGGGTTGACCTTGAGGTATATATTGAAACTGGGGTTGACCTTGAGGTATGTACTAAGTCTGGGGTTGACCTTGAGGTATGTACTATCTTGACGGTATGTACTGTCCTTGAGGTTTCCCCCCAGGCGGTAACTGACTACCTTGACATTGCCCCCCAAGCAGTAACTTACTACATTGAGGTTGCCCCCCAGGCGGTAACCGACTACCTTGAGGTTGCCCTCCTGGTGGTAACTGACTACCTTGGGGTTGCCCCCAGCCGGTAACTGACTACCTTGAGGTTGAGGATTTGGAATACTACTAGACATCATAAGTATTTCTTCTGCATTCAACACTCGAGTTACATTCTTACTAGTTGATAATTCATGTTTGATTGCTTGAGGAGATGCTCCTGAAAATGTACCAGTGAGTGACTGGTACCCCGAAGGAATAGAATGATCGCCATATAAAAATGTTTCTGGTGTTTGGGAAAACATAGATGATTCTCTTGACATATTCATTGGAGGATAATAACCTATTGGTGTAGGATGAAAAGGAATTCGAGGTGGTGAAAAACTAAGACCCAGGTTTTCTAAAAAAAAAATTAATGATATGTATGAAGCATCACTCGTAAAAGGACTGTAGAATATTGATTCACGCTCCCTAAGCTCTAATGTTGCTTGATTTTTGGGAAGAATTATGTCTTTGTCTGGACTAACAAGTTCTTCAATAGAAATGAGACCAGAAGGATGATTTTGGGAAATGATATTTCTTACGCTGGGTGAACCAGGACCACTAGAAGTTGGTGAAGTGAATCCTGAAGTTGTAGTAGCAGGTTCAGTTTCAGGCTCAGAAATTTTAGCTTCTTCTGCTAATTCACTGGTAGGAGAAATACTACAAGTAACTTCAGAAAATGAAATTGGCTCTTGAATGTACTCTGTTGTTTGTATTTGATAATCAGGGTGAACAATTAAAGATGACTCTCCGGCTTCTGGTGATCCAAATCTACTGTCACTAGGTGATACAAGAGCTCGTATCCCTTCAAGATGACTTGGTGTGTACTCAGGAGGTTTCCGCTGAAGTCCATGAGATTGTCTTGATAATTCAGCCACGATTAAATATTTAATTAATCACACACAAACAAATAAAATTTCAATAAATCCACCTAAAGTATCTAAAGAAACAAACAATCTTAGTCACACGCCTAAAAAATCTAGGAGTTCAAACAACACACAAACAGTAACTTCCCATACTAAAAACACTAGTTGCTGATGAAATACAACATCGTAGAATTTTAATACAGAAAGGGTGGTTGGAACAGTTACTTCTTCAAAAAACCATCTCGAGTGAAGAGAACCCCCCAGATAGTCCAAGTGAGTCTAGTTGATGTCTGCTCTAGGTACAGTGAGATCCATCCTTCACCGTCACCTTAGGAAATAATCTTAAGTTTATGGACACTACGGTTACCAACAATGAGAAATACAACTGGGGGAGTAGTGTATGATCCGATCTACGTGCAAGGGTAGAGTAACAATGCTCAATCCCCTTTAAGGTTCCTCGACATGATCAATCTGAGGTTTACCAACAAGTGACCCCAGGCTCCTTGACAATGGTTAATCTGAGGTTTACTATTTATAATACGAGAAAATATTCTATCTTTCCCAATGAAACAGACTTGAATGTCTCAAAGGTTCAGACATGATCTTGTGATTGACTCCTTTAAGAGAAGCTTCCCAGAACGTATCAATTACAATTGGACTTATTTCCTACCGCAAGATATAGCTACTTTTTTGTTTTAACTATCTTCGGGAGTTAATTACTCCCTACTCCAAGATACTAGCCTAAGCTATATTGGTGATAAGAGCCCTAGAAATAAAAAGATTGCTAGATCAATTTTAATTAAACATTGTTTTTATGGGTTGTTCTTTAATTCAATAGGTATGGAAATGAAACTTTGATCGTGTGAAGACTTGATTCCAAAAACACTAAAAAATGCACCTAAAATGATAAGCAATTCATTTGTCTTTCAATGAAAATCTAGCTAAAAGAAAGACTGTGGGAATGCAATTCTTTGAAAAACAATTCTTTCTTTCAACATGTAAAGGAAAAAAAAATAAAAAATTGTCTTTTTCATTAAGAACTCAAAATGAGACTACTAATTAATGCTCAGAATAAATCCATTTCCTTTTTCAAAACTCGAAACTACAAAAAACAATTTTCTTCAAAAGAGATCTACAAGTTCTAAAAAACACTCAAAACTAAAAAAACTAATCTTGAGATCTAAAAACTTTTAAAACCTAATTGAATAAAAACATCAAATCTTTTTGAGGATGTTTTACTTAGTTGTTCAGTAAACTAAGGATTCATTCGTTCAGAGTAACAAATTAAACAAAAACATCCAAATATGTTTTCTTTTTTAAAAATGAAATTCAAAACTTATAATAAAGCTTGATCAAAGATTTTCAAGGAGAAAACTAAATCTATTTCTCACAAAGGATAGATATCACAACCAAGTTAGACTCATCAAGAAGACAAAAGGACACCAGGGAAATCAAAGGTTTCTCAAGATTCTGATCTTTGAGCCACTACAGAGGCCAAGTGAAAGCCACTGCAGGCATGCAAAACTTCTAGAAAGTCATTTAAAACAAAAATACCGTTGGAACTCACTCACAAGAGATTTTTGACAGGACAAATGAAGATCTAGGTCGACACTAAAGACCTTAAATGAAACCTAAACTTAACTTGAAGAAAACATTTTATGATTTTCAAAAACATTTACAAGGTTTGTAGGCTTCCAGTAGAGCAAGGTGGGGTATCGCTCTGTTCACTGAAGAAAATGTGTGGAGATGCCCGCACTATCTGTAAAGAGAAAGTGTGGTCCCCTAAAAATTTCGAAAAGAACAAAAAATAATCCAGATTCTAAAAACTACCCAAGCTAACATACATCAACGAAAACCTAGAAACAAAAACAAGTTTCTCAAGTCAAAGACAAAGGAAAACCAAAAACCAAATTCAGTTCCCCAGTGGAGTCGCCAATTCGTTGGCCAGATAAATCATTCTTATGGACAAGAACGATCTCCCTAACATCAGAAGATAGTCTAGAAAAACGCAGACAAACAAATATATCTTTCTCTAGACATATGTGTTTTATAAATGACTACTATAGAGGTGTTAAGATTCTACCTTAGATCCATTGCTTGTTCATAGTAGCCATCCTCCAATTGTTCGAAAGAGTTACCTTTGAGAATCTGCAATCAAAAAAAAGAAAACATCAAAAGGCACCTGCATAGAAAATATCATAAATCATGTCTATTATGGTGATCAAGGAATCCATAAATTAAACCATGAATCAAGAGCTTATTGAGAAAAACAAACTTATTTGTATTAACTTTGAAGTAGAAGAACCTTACAACCTTTTCAGCCTTGATGTTGAACAAGCTCTTCCTGGGGTCTGAAACAAGAATTTCCTTTACTTTGACAAGCCTTGCACTCCTCCAAATGAGATCTTATAGGTATGCGATCTCTCCTCATAAAAACTAAACTAAGAAGACTAAGTTCCAGCAGCATTTCACCTCAAAAATATTCAGCTTTTAACCTCCCAAGTAAGCAGCCCAATGCTTCATTTTATAGTGTAGAGGAGGAGGTTACAGGTCCACCTATGAAGGGACAGAGTCCTCCTTCAAAGGGATAAGCTCCTCACATCAAGGGGTTATCTCCTTAAGGTATGGGATGCGTGAACCTTAAGGGAGCGAACTTGCCACCTCAAGATTCCTTCCAGAAGCTTCCAGAAGTGACTGAAAGTGAGTTTTTTAGAATATTGTCATGGATTTTAACTTTTACAGGGGTTTGAACCCATAACACAGGGACATAGAGGTCAGGTGCGCAGGAGACATGACCATTAGGTGCAGGACCGCTGGTAATGCAAAGAGAAACTGTGGAACCAGAGTTTTAGAGACTTTTGAGGGTTTTCTCTTATTTTCAAGGATTGATATGAGGCACTGAGGCTTAAGACTTACAAAGGAGGAAATTATGAGTGATAATGGACTCACACATATTGCAAAATGCCAAGGTGACAATTTTTAGTTCAGCAGGAATAATACCCTGCATCCAAACCATGGATCAGTGCATGTCATCCATATCAAGGGAAATCATACCCGAATAATGAACATACATGAGGAAAGGATAGGGATCATAATCATGAGGAAACCAAAATGGAAAGTGGTTTAATCAAATCTAGGAATACATTGAGAAGTGGGGGTGAAAATAAGAATAAAGCAAAGATTTTTATGAAATTAGGTAAAATACAATTACATTTGGTGAGCATTAAAACTATCTAACACCAAATTCGGTAATTTAAGTGCCATACCCATGTCATTATAACGATATTGGGTATAGAATATAGTATGAATGCCTTCTAGATCCATTGGTTGAAACATGTTCCCTCATTGTGCAGTGAACAATGATTTTTGCAGTGAATTGAGAGATCCAACATATGAGGAGACTTCTTGGTTCTTTAGCAGAATAGTTTACATATCTTTGAGAAAATGATATGTTTTAAGAGACTGATGGTGTTGTTGTCAAGATTAGAACTTGAACCTTCATATTATTACAAATATTGTAGAATCTTGAAACAAACTCATTCTCAGGAAAACTCTAGCCCAACATTAAGTACTTGAGAACAAAACTAGTTAAACATAGGAGATAAAACATAGATCTGTAATTATTTTGACAAATTGGCATCAAATTTGTTATGGGATAGCACTAAAACCCAGTCTACCATCTCATGATTTTTTGACCAGGCCAAAGATGACAACAGCCTGGGGAATTTCTTATTTAGTGAGTTGGAAATATCTGAAAAGAAAGCACCAAGGGGGCTTATTTTCCGTAATTATTCCCTTGGGCCTAGAAAATAATAATTCAATGGACAAAGGATCCCTAAACTACCACTACTTTATTGTTTTAGCGAGCCTAAAGTGGTTTTTGCTCGAGGCATTCATGCTTAGAGAGTCTAAATTCCCATAGTAGACTCCAGGGGGTTTCCTTTCCATAAACATTTCCTTCAGCCCAGAAAAGAACAATTCTATACTCAAGGAATCCCTAGACTAATAGTGCTCCGTACCATTTTGCGAGCTTGGATCAGTCAATGCTCGGGAGCCTCATGTTTAGAGAGTCTGAAGGCCTCCAAAAAAGACTACATAGGTTCCTTTGCCATAGGTAATCCACCAAGCCTCGATAAAGGAATAAACTTGCTCCTCGTGAATTCCCACTTTATTCTACATGAGCTGTGGGGAGAACCACCTATAAATATGAAAAGTAATAGCCCACTGGTTTATATATATATATATATATATATATATCTCTCTCTCTCTCTCTATATATATATATATATATGCGTAAATAAATATAATTAAATTAATCAAGTGTACCGGCAAGGGGCTGGTCATTTGCATGAATCACCTCCAACCGAGGATGCTTTTGTACTTCCTGCAAAAACTGATCATGTGAAAGTGGTTTGTGATAAAATTTAAGCCGATGACAATTTAATACAAAAGAAGTCTTATCATTATCAATAATAAAAATATGAATTGAACTGTTATCCAAGAGTTCATCTAATTCATATGGTCCTAAACATCTGTTAGAAAATTTACCTTTAAAATGCTTAAACTTACTATCATATAAAAAGGCCCAGTCACCTAGGTAAACTAATTTCTTCTTGATAAGTTTGTCGTGCCATTGACCTCTTTGGATCTGCACCGACGCAGTTGTATTGTAGGCATCTTGTCGAATTTCTTCAAGTTCATTCCATTGGGTTAGCCTCTTCTCTTGAGCTTCATTTAGATTCATGCCCAATTGGGTAGCAGTCCTGAATGTTTTTACTTGGAATTCAATGGGTAAGAGGACGTGTTTACCATAGGCTGACTCATAAAGTGTGTGTCTTGTCACATTTCTCCAAGTGATCCGGTAAGCCCATAGTGCCTCCAGTAACTTATCCGTCCAATCCATATGATGCAGTTGAATAGTTTTTGTGAGGATGGATTCCAAAACATTGTTTGTGGACTCCACTTACCCATTAGCTTGGGGGTGGTAAGGAGTTGATTTGCGATGCTTAATTTGGTACTTCTCTGTGAGTGCCTTGACTAAATTTGATGTAAATTATGTACCCTATTCAGTAACAATTTCAAGAGTCACACTGAATCTCGTAAAGATGTCCTAAAACAAAAATTCTATTAATGCCTTCTCAGTGGCATCATATAATGTTGTAGCCTCCATCCACTTGGTGATGTAGTCAGTGCACACCAATATATATTTTATCGTCTTTGACGTTGGGGGGATGGGCCCTACAAAGTCTAATTCCCACTTCTTAAAAGGTTCAATGGTGATTTGTGTTTAAAGAGGCATATCATTGGAGGAAACTGGTCTCCCCATCCGTTTGGAAGCATCACAACTCAAAACAAACATCTTGGGATCTTTAAAAAGTGTAGGCCAATAGTATACATTATGGAGAACTTTGTATGCAGTGCCTTTATGTTATAGACAATTTTGTGCCTTACAGCAACAGACATGAATTGTCAATAATCCAAGGGATCCAAAGTTCCCTAAACATGATGTTCCTGTTAACACCCAGGTTGTTCCCTATGACTCCCAAGGGAATACGGCCGGGGTAACCACTAACCAATCTTTTAATCACTGTTTCTAGCCAAACTGTGATCAGAGAGGGCTCTCTCTTTATGATTTGTATCTGTAATGATAATGTTTTAGGCTAGGTATTGAGCACAGGTTTTGTTTATACTTTGGTTGGAGAATTTCTTTCAGATCTCTTGTGATGTAATATTCAGAGAGTCAAGTATCATTGGGCAATGGAGTCTGTGGCTGTAGGTGTCTAGAAACTTTGAGATGAACCGGTGAAACTTACAGGGCCATTTGGATGCTTCATAGAACAAATTTTGATTAATAACAGGAAACAGGTAAGACAAACAATGAAAGCATTCAAGAATTTTCACTCATTTTTTAAATGTTTCCACCAAACTGGTTATGAGAAAAGACAGATGTCACAGGGGCAAACTTGAATCCCTGGGAATGTCTATCACAGCGAAAGATATAGTTTCAAAGTGCAGCAACTAAGAATTACACTTCTATTACTGTATCTGAGGAAAACATGGATACTAGCTCAGTTTGAGTTCAGGGTAATCATGGATTAAGTCCTGGAACCATTCTTCTACTTTGCTATTAAGTGTAAAACATCTGAACAATAAAAGAGAACAAAAGACTCGAAAACATGTAATACAAAGATTTGAGAAAACTTATTATTTTATGAAAACAGTCTGGAATCCTGCAACATTCACCATTCACCACAACGCATCAAAGTACACCAAGCTTTGGAAATTCCATTCTCCCTTCGTATTATTTCTCTGAGAATCTTACAGCAAGCGAGAGCTCTTCAAAGGAAAATTACAACAACCCCTGCTCATACCTTTGTTTTGCCACTTCATCGGTCTGTGGATGGATAGTGGCTGGAAGTTTAACCTTCTTCCTTAGTGCAGCCATATCAGCATCTCTGATTTTTAAGATCTCTTGTATCCCTTTAATATCATTGGGATTGTGCCCAATCTCTATGATGATTTCTTCCAGGGTTTTGATCCTGTTGTCTTTGGCCTGAGAAGAGGCTCTCTCTAGCTCCAGCTGGGAAGCCGTAGCATTCAGACTGCTTGTTAACTTGTAGTTGTCCAAGGTCTTATCGGCCAATGAAGCATACACCATTTCCCCTGTTTGTTTATGCAACTCAATTTTGTCCATGGGGTGTATATCTTTGGCAAGGACCTCTAAATTGGTCCTGAGATAATTAGCAGAAGACTGTGGCTTGAGTGCCGTAGGCATAAAATGACTCAATGTCAGTTTGCCCTCACCTACATCAAAAGCAGACATGAGTCTCTGCTGATTGGAAGGAGCCATGTTAAGTAGGTGATTGTATAATTGAACTTTGATTGGGTCACTCCTTCTCTTAATGTCTATGAACTGCTGCTTTATGCTCACTCTTTCCTCTTTCTGCTGGCTGGAGGAGGTGACTTCCCCTCCCATTGTCCTGTCTAGTTCCTGCTGGGAGGAACTTGCTGAAATTTCTTGACTTGGTGGGCCCATGCCCAATGCTTCTCGGATGGCTATATCCTCTTCTGGAAAATCGTTGAGTCTTTGCCTTTTCTCTCCTTGATTGATAGAGGATGTCAAGGGAGTTTCTCTTTCCCTTTTCCTAAAGAGAAATGTGTCCTCCTTTTGAGGGGTTTGGAGGACCGAGGCATCCAATGTAGAGTCTTGCCTTGTAGGCATGACTTGTTCAGTGGTCTGAGGAGTATCCACTGTTTCCTTTTGCTGGGCAGGCGGCTCCTGCCCTTGTTTTTCTTGCTGCTGTTCCTCTTGCTGTCCTATGTCTTCCTGCTGCCCTTGCTGTAGTCCTTCTACTTGTTCTTGTGTTTGCTGATTTTGATTTTGCTGGTGTTCCTGCTGTTGCTCTTGCTCTGCCTCCATTTGCTTTTCCTTTCCTTTTTCTGATACTTTTCCAGCGACTTTTGTAGTTTGCTGTGGAGTAGTTGAAGAGGAGGCTGCTGCTCCAATTTGTGTGCTTGGCAGTGAGGGGACCTGTGCATAAAACTCAAGGTCAGCCATCTTCTTTTGATTGTTCAGAGCTCTTTGATCAAGCTCTTTTTCAGTTATATCTTCTTCTAGAGTTCCCCTTTTCCACTTGCTTTGATTGGCATATTTTTCAATTTTGGGGAGGCTATGATGACCGTAAGCAGACAGTTTATATTTGAGTCTCCTCATTGTGATGAAGTTGTTGGGGTCATAGGGTTTCCATATAAAACTGTACTTCAAACCAAGTCCCACCAGTATTCTATCTGCCTCCTTCCACCCTTCATCCCTTTCATTGTAGACTAAATGGCCAAGTTGGCTCTTGATTTTCAGCTGTGCTTTCTTGCCTCTGCCTGAGAAGTGGAACATATCCACATAGCCAAACTGCCTGAAGTATTCTAAGGCAAATAGCCTCATGGGCACAAATTTGGGTAGTCTAAATGGGGGTAACTCACACCCATATATTCTGATGACGGTGTGGTGTTGGTAAAGATACCAGTCCCCAATACTGTATACTTTTGACAAATGTAGGCACCTTTTCATGTCCTCTGTCAGTCTAGGAGGAGGTGAACCAATCAGTAGAGTCAAGGCTGGATGGATGAAGAGATCAATAAACTCACAGTAGGTATATGGAGAGTAGCATGATACGTGGAAAACAGATGTCCAATATACTACTGATCTCAGATTGCCCTGTGCATCTACTCTCTTCTTTGGGAAGGAGAATTTATCATGCTGGAAGTATATGAGCAGATGATATAGGTAGGAGGTGTACCTAAACACTCTTTCTCTTGGCAAATTCATCAACTGTTCATGCATTTTGTCTGATATGTATGTTGCATAATCATAGTGGATTGGTTTCCTTCCTGGGGAGAACATAAGCATCATTTGTATAACTGTTTCATCAATATGTTCTATTGAATCATATCCCAGGATGGGACTGATCATGTCAACCAGGTCTTGGCCCAATTGATTGAGGTAAACGCAGTTGATGGGAGGAATCTGCAAAGTGTCAGCCTTGACGAAGAGCTGGTTGACCTTAGTGATTTGGGCCTCTGTGGTTCTGGCTCCCTGTACTATTAAATCAGCTAGTGACAGAGGGACCAACTTATGCTTTGTCTGGAATTGCAACATCTCCCTGATGGCTTCAGGGGTAATGAGGAACAGGATTGAACCTTCAGCATCTAGCACTGCTCTCTGGGATGCATCATAGTGTTCAGCAACTATGTGCACAAGCTCAGGGAATTGATTAACCTGAGGAAGTTTGAATATTGGGAGGAATGACTCCCAAATTCCCAGGATGTCTGTCCCCCTCTCATGTTTGATCTTTATCTCGTTTAATATTTGCAGATGGAACCTGCTTCTGCTCATCATTTCCTCTGCTATCTTGTAGTCCAGGTCTGCCAATGCTCTGGTGTCAAATGTTCTATTAGGAACATTCAGGGGAGCCACATTGAGGGCTATGGGAGCTACAGGGGGGTCCATGATTTTCCTTTGCAAATTTTACTCTTACTCAGGGGCTGTGTTACTATGCAGAGTAACAACAGCAAAGTTTCTTTGTAGAGGGATGGAAATGCAAGTGGGAGGTAAATGCAGGGTGTGCAGCAGTTGAAATGCTGCTTTATGGTAATTAAGAGCGAAACTTAGCCCTTTTTTGGCACCTTTCAATGTTAAAAATTGGTTTCAAATGCGTCTGTCACGATTGCGCAGACAGGGCCTGGTTTCCTAGCAGAATGCCACTGGGAAAAGGCTCGGCTGGTGTTTTTCGAAGTGATAATTGGAACTTCAAGGCTTTGCTGAGGAATTCAGTGGTGAATTTCTGATTTTTGGCTTTCTTTAAGCTCTCTAAGGCGTTAAATAGATAATTGCAGGCGCACAGAGGATGAATGATGAGGAATACCTGGTAAAACAACGCGCAGAGGTCGTGACCGCAGGTTGAACTGGTGCGCTGGAGCTCTTCTGGTCAGTTTAGCAGGTTGGTAGACAATTTGGACGTTGTTTGCATGCAGAGCAGAATAACGATGAACACACAAAATGACCAAAAAACGCGAAATTTTGGGTGAAATAGACCTTTTTACGCTTTTGGCGCGAATATGTGCTGACGTCAGCATGACGTCATAGGGTGGGGTCAAGGTCGGATGACGTCATACTGACGTCATCGGGTGACGTGGCGCTGTCTGGTTGGTACACGGTGGCGGTGACATGGCAGGACAGGTGGACCAATGGCAGGGACAGGGAGGTCGACGGGGCAGCGTACCTGGGTGACGGGGCGGTGACGCGTTGCTGACGCGTTGCTGATGCGGTGATGACGTGGGTGGGCGGGATAAGGAAATCCGGAAACCAGCAGTGGTTTCATATCGCACCGCCTCCTGTACGGGGCGGTATCGGTCAGTAGTACCTCCGACGTATGGTGGTGAGGGCACGTCGCAGTGGAATGACGTCCTCCAGATACGGACGTCGGGAGATATCTATCGGTCATCGGATGGGCTCCGACGTCACGATGATCGTTAGATCTACGGACTTTGATCGGACGGCGGACGCGAGGCAGATGTGACGGGAGGTTAGTACAGGTATCGGTCAGACGTCGGAAGGGGTCCAACGCGATCAGGGCCGTCGGATCTGTAGGCCCTTGATCTAATGGTGGTCGGGGAGGTGACATGTGTGGAATATACGGATGAGGGCGGAGGCAAATAAACCTGCTTTTGAGCGCTTTTCTAATGTATTTTGATAAAAACAATTATATGCGCCAACCTTGGCTAACAGGCGGAAAGTGGGTTTTATGCTCTTTTGGCTCTTTGAAGCGGGTAAGGTGGGGTTTAGGGCCCTTTTTAAAGGTTTTATGTGCAAAAGGGGGTAGAGATAGAGGAACTGGCTTATGAGGAAAAGGGGTATTTGGCATAGGTTTATCAACATGACCTGATGTCATTTGATCCCTGACTTGTAACTTTATTGGCTATAATGCCAAGGGGGTGGGTATTTATAAGAGTTTGGGATTTATACACCTTGGTGTTAGTAATATTAGGGGAATAGGCGATATGAGGATTTATACAATAGAATTAGTGTTAATATGAATGAAGGGAGCAAATGAAGGGGATCTCACTGAGTTTATATGAAAGTGATTCAATTTTGAGAGTAGATCAAAATGAAAAGATTTTAGACAAGAAATGTGGCTTCTGAATGAACCAGAACCACCTAAAAACCATGATCTTTCTCCATAAATCTCAGCTAAAAAGAGAGGGAATGTTAGTGATGAAATGAAGGGGGAGAGGGAGGTTAGTCATGCTCCTGCTGTAGTCTTTTACTTTGCTGCCCATCATCACCATTCTTGCAATGATAGGACTCACTTTCTGCGACCCCAACTACCTACCCAGCTGCTTACCTAGCATTTTTTGTTTCTCCTTGGAGGGTGCACTTGGACTTGCAAACCCTTACTTGCCTTTTCTTTTCTTTGGCTTTTTCTTTATTCTTTTCTCTATCTATTTCTACCCTTATCTCTTCCAAGGTCCCAGATTAAACTGTTGGGATCCTTTTCTTCTCTACCTAAACTAGTTGTCTGCCAAGATTAGGCTGTTTGGACAGACTTCTTTCTCTATTCTATAACACAAAATTGAAATATGGCATGATCCAGGTTAAACTGTTGGATCATCCATCAAAATTTGTAATAGGGTCATCAACGTTTGAAACACTTTACACACCTCCTTGCTCTTTAGGAAATATGGGATCTTTGTGAACTCAAAGCAGAGCATATTTGGACTTTCTCTTGCCAATCATGAAATATGAAACCTATTGGTATAGGTATCCAACAGTGGCTCCACATGGGGATGGTTTTTCTTTTGAAAAACCAAGAACAGCAGGTCAGATTGCCTTGCTCCTTAGCTGCCCATACCAATCTTTGAAACTAGCTGCCTCAATGTGTCACAATGGTGTGCTTCTTTCTTGGAAGGCCTCTGATTCTATCAGCCTCTTGCTGCTTGGTGAATTACTTGGGAAAACTGCTCTTTACAATCTAAAACAGAAGATAATATGTACATCTGTATATATACAATGAATCTTTAGGTTCCGCTCATGGGGTATAATCAAAGTAGTGCTTCAGCATCCTGCCATTGACAGGACCTTCATCCAAGTCAGTTTCGGTCAAACTTTTGAGGAAGTAGGTGTTATTACCTTGCACTGCTTGGACAGCAAATGGTCCTATCCATAAAGAATCAAACTTTCCATGCTTCCCTTTCTCTTCTCTTCTTGCATCCCACTTTAGAACTTTGTCCCCTACATTGAAATCTTCTGCTTTGGTTCTTCTATCAAAGGCCTTTTTCAGTTTCTCTTGTAGTATCTGCACTCTGCTGAAAACTTGTTCTCTGGTCTGCTGTAAACAAATTATCTGGTTGATCCTTCTTTGCATGTCATTTGGCTCTGCTTGGCTTTCTTGTAGAAGTTTCATAACCGGCACTCCTAGTGATGAAGGAAATCTGGCCTCTAATCCATAGACTAACTCATATGGGCTGGTCCCAATTGATCTTTTAGTTGTTAGTCTGTCTGCCCATAAAGCGTTTACTAGTTTCTTGTGCCAGTTCTTTTTGTTCTCTTCTAGCACTTTCTTTATGATATTTATCAAACTTTTGTTTGATGATTCAGCAAGGCCATTTCCTTGAGGATAGTAAGCTGTAGAGTGGCCCAAAGTAATGTGAAATTTATGGCAGAAGTTCACCATCTTCTTAGATCTGAAGGCAGCAACATTGTCTGTTATTATCTTGTCTGGGCAGCCAAATCTAGCCAGTATATTGTTTTCCAAAAATTGAATGATTACTGAATCATTTGCTTGTCTGCATGGGGCAGCTTCAATCCACTTGGTGAAGTAGTCTGTTGCTGTTAGAATCCATCTGTGTTGCCCTGAAGATGAGGGATGAATTTCCCCAATGAAATCCAAGCCCCATTGTTGAAAAGGTCTCTTTGTTGCAATGGGCTTCAAAGGAAGTGGCAGCAGCTGTCTTTTGCCTTCAAACAGTTGGCATTTGTGGCATGAGGCTGTGAATTTCTTCACATCAGAGAACATAGTAGGCCAGTAATAACCAGCCCTCAATATCTTGTCCACGGTGGACTTCCAGTACAAATGTCCACCACAGTCTCCAGCATGGAATTCTTGCATGATATGGTTAGTTTCATTCTCTATTAGACAGTGCAGCAATATACCTTCATGGTTTTTCCAAAGTAGATTTCCATCCATCACACAAAATCTAGCTGTTTTCATTTTTAGGAATCTACACTTAGTTCTGGACAGTCCTGAGGGAGCACACAGGTTTTGTAACACATAACAGATATCAGAGTACCAAGGAGATTGTTCAAAGGCTACATTGATCTTTGGAGTCGCCAGCTCTGTTTCACTGTCCAGTTGGTTAATGTCTAAGGCTTGGAAATTTGCTTCTGTCATTAACTTGGCCAAACCTTGTCCTTTTATCAGCTTTGTAGGCTTTATTTCAATGTCAAATTCTAGTATATTGGCAATCCATTTTCCTCTCCTACCCTCTAAGTTTTCTTGGGTGAGAATGTCTTTGACAATAGGACTTGGTACATAAGCCACGACATGGGAGTAAAGGATGTAAATCCTAAAGTCTTTAATAGCCTTGATCAAAGCATAGGTTTGTTTTTCCATTATTTGATACTTTAGGGGGGCATCTCTAAGAGCTCTGCTAAAAAAAGCAATGGGTTTCTCATTCCCTTGGTCATCTTTCTGTAATAAAACAGCAGCAATAGTATGTTGGGAGGCAAAGGAGAAAATGATGAAGTCTCTGTCAAACTGAGGATTAGTTAACACTGGGGTTTGAGTCAAGGCCAATTTTATACTTTCGAAAGCTTGTTTTGTTTCAACAGTCCATTTGACCTTTGAATCTTTCTTTAGCATATTGTTTAGTAATCTGATTAATTCTGCTAAATTTGGGATAAACCTTCTTAAAAAGTTGATTTTTCCTAAGAATCCTTGCAGCTCCTTGACATTCCTTGGGTGAGGCATTTGTAGGATAGCTTGTATCCTATCTGGATCAATTCTTATGCCATTTTTTGAAATAATATGCCCTAGAAGTTTCCCTTCTTCCAAGCCAAATAATGACTTCTTGGGGTTTAAGGAAATACCATATTTCCTGCATGTTATGAAGATCTGTCTTAAATGTTTCAAGTGTTCTTGGTCAGATTTTGAAAAGGGTGTTAGATCATCTAAGTAAATGACCAAGAAGTCATGAATCTCTTTTGCAAAAGCAATGTCCATTGCTCTCTGAAATGTTGCCCCTGCATTTTTCAATCCAAATGGCATTTTCACATACTTGAAAGTTCCCCATGGGGTTGTAAATGTTGTTTTCTCTTGATCATCAGGGTGTACTAGGATTTGATTGAAGCCTGAGAATCCATCAAGCAATGATATCCTTGAAGCCCCTACTACTCTTTGAAGAATGTGATCCATTTTGGGTAAGGGGTAGTTGTCTTTGAGTGACACTTGATTTAAATTTCTTAAGTCTACACAAAGTCTAATCTCACCAGTTTTCTTTCTTGTAGGGACCAAATTTGAAATCCATTCAGAGAACCTAATTGGTGCTATGATACCAGCTTTGAACATTTTATGCAACTCTTTTTCAATGGAAGGAAGGAGCACAGGATTGATTCTTCTTAGTTTCTGTTTGAATGGTTTTTGATTAGGCTTGAGGGGAATGGTATGCTGGATGACAGAGGTATCATAAGACTTCAAGTCCTCATAACCCCAAGCAAAAACATCTTGAAATTCTTTAAAGAGATCAATGTATTTGGGCTTTTGATCAGGGGGCAAAGAGGCAGATAGCTTTATTATTTTAGGCTTGTCAACAGTACCAATGTTGCATTCTTCAACTCTTGCATCCAATGGCTGCATCTTTGGCTTTCTAGGGATGTCATTCGAGTCAAAAATATCCTCTAGTGGGGTAAGGCCTGCTGGAAGGAGATTGTCTTTGAGTTGTATGATTTCATCTTCGGCGTTGCTCACCTCTTCACAGTCAATTTGGTGAATTTGCTGAATGTTTTCTTTGTTGAAAATGGTTGGACTGAGTAATTGTTTGGCTGTTCTAGGTGACATTGGGTGGGCAGACTGTTGAAACTGTAATTGTGATGGACTTGCTCCATCAAATATTTGTGATTGACTTGCTGTCTCAAGCATTTGTGATTGACTTGCTGTCTCAAGGTCAATATTTAATCCTGTGAACTCTTGTTGCAAGGTTAAAAAGTTGTTTATTTGCATGTCATTCTCAAATACTTGCCACTCTTTGACATTGTTTGGAATAGAAGGCCTATATTTGACCTCTGCCGTGAAACAATTGTTGGGTTCTAATGGGAATTTGAAGGTGCTGGCAAATGTTGCCAAGCTGTGTGCATGGAGATTGTGGCCCCTTGGAATTTTTGTCATAACAAACTCGGAGAAAGTCTCTAATATTTCAATTACAGCAGACCTATAGGACCTCAATCTTTTGTCATTGGTAACAAAATTTCCTTTCACATGTTGAATTACTAGATCAGAGTCTCCCATGATGGAGAGTTTAGGAGCCTGTAGTGATTTTGCTAGCTTTAGGCCCAACAGCAGAGCTTCATATTCTGCCATGTTGTTAGTGCATCTAAACTTCAATCTGTAAGCCCTACCTTCTGCATAATCTTTCTCTTTATTATGTATCCATACTCCAACCCCTGCCCCTAACTTGTTGACTGAGCCATCAAACTCTAGAACCCACAGAATATTTTGCTGAATAGGAGATTTAACATTCTGTTCATGGGATGGCAATGTGAGCATGAGTTGGGGTTTCTTTTCCCATTTGTTTTCTGGGATAATTTCATCACTTGTTTGACAGTTTTTGACAACTAGAGGAGGGTTAATGTGTATTGTTGGGCTAATTGAAGTTCGGCAGGTGCTACTTGTTTGATCAATGTTTTGTTCTTGTATGAGTGTTTCGGTCTTAATGTCATTGTTTGAGAGGCTTGCGCTGTCATTGAAGAGGATGAAGGAGTCTATGTCCGAATGGACAGCATATATTGGAAAATTTTGAGGCTTTTCTTCACTGCTGACCATATACTTCATGAGTGTTCCCCTATAAAGTCTTTTTGGTTGCCCAAATACAGAGATGGTTGCATATGACATATCTAATTGCAGGGAGCCTTGGAGTTTGGCTCCCCATGATCTTGATAAGAGCATCCCGTATTTGGGTGGGATATCAGCAACTACAACATCCATTAATATGGTTTTGTTGGGAAATTGAACCAGGGACACACATAAATCTTTTATTAGGCCCAAACATTTGACTTGACTAGAATCAAAAGAAAACAGGTCTTTGTATGGTCTTGTTATATCCAAGTTTAATCTTTCCATGACAGCTTTTGGCATAAGGTTGTGAGAGGCACCTGAGTCAAACATTGCATTATGCAGTATTTTATCATGAACATGCAGGCTGACATAAAAAGGTAAAACCCCTGTGACTACTGTTTTTCCATCTACCTCTGGGCCAAACAGTAATTCTGGAGTGTCATCTAGCACATTTACATCATCTTTGCTGTTGGTGAGCTGAAGGGATTTTTTGATCTGTTGCTTATATATGTCATGCTTGGCTAGCTCTGAAAGGGGAATTGCTATCTTTAACTTGCCAATCTCTGCTCCTAGGTCAAAGGGTTTGTCAACTTGGATTTTAGAGTCACGGATAGCAGTCCTTTCTCTGTTCATTAAATCTTCTTGTTGGATTTCATCTTGATTTTGGAACCTGCCCCTCATACCCATGTCTTGAGGGGTAATGTTCGGATTTGGGTGGGAGGATGAGGTTGCCGTGGGCTGTTGTAGTGGGGAGAGTAATTCAGTGACTTCTTCAACCACTACTTCTTTTGTAGGCAAGTTAGTTTTGTCATTAGGTTCAGTGACTAAGGTTTCTTTAGATTGCTGTTTCTCCTTTACCTTTTCAGGCTGATTTACATTTACAGTCCGACTCCTTAGTTTGTATTGTTTATGGACTTCATAGACAGCAGTGTCATACCCTTGTTTAAAGTCAAAGGATTCTCCTGATTTTGTTTGGAATGTTTTGCTTTCATCCTCCTCATGGTCTTCTTGTGTTAAGAAAACATGGCTTTTACCATCCAGACCCATTAAGTTGATTTCAGGATCTTCATTGAGCTGATTGGCTGAGGAAGTTTCTGCATAGTTTTCTTGAAAAGGGGGTCTAATGTCTTGGTCAGCACTTGTTTTTCCTATGTTTGGGTTCTGCGTTCTCCTAAAATTTGGGTTTCTAGGAGGATTGCTTTGTGATGCCTCCCATGATGACTTTCTTTCAACTGATTCCACTCTTTCACCCAGTCTCTTCATGCTGTTTAGTATTGCATCCAACTTTTGATCAAGGCCCGAGGGCTCTTCTCTGAAGCCAGCCTTCTTTTCCAGCTTTGCCCTGTTTCTCTTGGCAATTAGGTTGGCTTCTACAGTGACTGCAACTCTTTGAGCTTCTGCAAGGGTTGGAGGATCTCTTTCTTTCAGCTGATAGGCCATATCAGAGTCAAAACCGTCAGGGAAGTTATACAGGGCCAAATCAGGAGGGGGCCTTAAGTTCTGGGGGATAGCATTATATACATTGTTAAACCTAGCACAATATTCCAAGACTGTTTCTTGGGGACCTCTTTTGATAGTGTTATATTCACCGAGTATGTGTAGAGGATCTTTCTTCTTCTCCCATCTGTTGGTAAACTCTTGGTACAGGACCTCAGGGGTTGCAATGGAATTTGCGTTCAGGGATCTAAACCAAGTTCTGACATCCCCGGTTAAGCTTTGAACAAAAATTCTCATCCTGACACTGTCATCATCTATTTCATAGGTCTCAAAGTGGTCTTGCATCTTCTTAGCATGCTGGACAGCTGTCAAAGGGCCATGGGAGTCAAAAAATGAGATTTTGGTTTGGTAGTCTTGAGGTAGAGCCGGTGCATTGGCTGGTATCTGCAGAGGTGCATATCTGTTAGCCATGTTTATGGGGTTTATAGGGTTAATAGGAACAAATGGGACAACTAGGATTACAGGTGTAACAGGGTTAATAGGATGGGTAACAAGCGGGAAACTGGTTGAAAGAGTATGTGCAGATGGTGAAGATGGGAGAGGAGGGCTTTGAGGCGTTGATGATGAACTAGGGGAACTAGGGGTGGACCGAAAAAGGACTTTGCAAGGAGTAGGAATGAGGATAGGTTGGTCTGAACTTATATCTGAATCAGCAGGCTTCTCCTGCTTTTGCTGTCTCCTTATGTTCTTTGGAATGATATTTGGGTTATCAACAATGATGGGTTGATCAGGGTCAGGGTTTGCCCTAGTGTGCCTTGGGTTTCTTTTGGGAGCCAGCTTCTAAGTGTTCTTTTAGAACTTTATACAGGAGGTTATATATGTACAAGGACTAGGTAAGGATTCTGGAATGACTATATATGTTTCAAAGCTAGGATGAAGATTCCCTAGTTAGCTCTTCCCTAAAGCTGTCCCTGTGTTTGCAGAAACAGTCCTAAGGCCTCTTGGCTAGTTTCAGGCTTGATGGCAGCTTTTGAAGATAGATAGTAATTGAAAAAATCTTAAGTCCCCAGTGGAGTCGCCAATTATGTTAACACCCAGGTTGTTCCCTATGACTCCCAAGGGAATACGGCCGGGGTAACCACTAACCAATCTTTTAATCACTGTTTCTAGCCAAACTGTGATCAGAGAGGGCTCTCTCTTTATGATTTGTATCTGTAATGATAATGTTTTAGGCTAGGTATTGAGCACAGGTTTTGTTTATACTTTGGTTGGAGAATTTCTTTCAGATCTCTTGTGATGTAATATTCAGAGAGTCAAGTATCATTGGGCAATGGAGTCTGTGGCTGTAGGTGTCTAGAAACTTTGAGATGAACCGGTGAAACTTACAGGGCCATTTGGATGCTTCATAGAACAAATTTTGATTAATAACAGGAAACAGGTAAGACAAACAATGAAAGCATTCAAGAATTTTCACTCATTTTTTAAATGTTTCCACCAAACTGGTTATGAGAAAAGACAGATGTCACAGGGGCAAACTTGAATCCCTGGGAATGTCTATCATAGCGAAAGATATAGTTTCAAAGTGCAGCAACTAAGAATTACACTTCTGTTACTGTATCTGAGGAAAACATGGATAATAGCTCAGTTTGAGTTCAGGGTAATCATGGATTAAGTCCTGGAACCATTCTTCTACTTTGCTATTAAGTGTAAAACATCTGAACAATAAAAGAGAACAAAAGACTCGAAAACATGTAATACAAAGATTTGAGAAAACTTATTGTTTTATGAAAACAGTCTGGAATCCTGCAACATTCACCATTCACCACAACGCATCAAAGTACACCAAGCTTTGGAAATTCCATTCTCCCTTCGTATTATTTCTCTGAGAATCTTACAGCAAGCGAGAGCTCTTCAAAGGAAAATTACAACAACCCCTGCTCTATCATGCGCAGGGGTTTTTATAGAAATAAGTATACAAAATATCTCAGGCATTGAGTCATCTGAGAGAGAGAAAATATCTTCAGTAGTGTTCAGAAAGTAGGCAGGGAGTTATTATAACGTTAAATGCAGAGTAAATGCCCTTTATGTCTGTCAGATGATTGTTTTGACTTTAAGGAGTCACTGAGTCGGTTACATTACTATGTATCGATCCTGTAGGTACGCATTTACTTTTGCCTGCGCAATGAATTTCTCGGCTTTGCCAGCTGCGTTTGTCTTTCCTTCTTTGTTGGCTGCTCCATCTGCTGAGTTGGCTCAGCTTTGACTTTATGATGCCTGCTGATTTTGCTGACTGTTCTTTCCATCAAAATTTATAGAAAAAACAGAAATTGATGCATGGCTTAATGTTTACAAAATTCTCTGGATGGCATCTGTCCACCATTCCTGTGTAGGGAGCTGATGCTTGAGGATGGCCTGCATTGTTTCTTCAGCTTCTGTATACTTGAAAAAGTTGGGGGCTACATCAAATAGATGATTCATTTCATTCATTATAAAAAGTAGATTTTCTATCTTACCATAGAAAATCTGTCCTGTGATAGGCCCTGTATCTTCTGAGGTGCTGGCTTTCTCATTTACCTGTGATGAGGCGAAAACATTCACTCTCTTGGCATATTCTTCATGGGTGAATAATCTCCCTCCATTGTTCAGCAAGCTAGGGAGTCCTTTACTTTCCAATACCTGAAACCTCTCAAAGAACCTGTTTACCTCAGTTTGCATATCCTGGGTTCTTCTGTCTAAGGTTTGCATCAGACTTCTAAGAGTAAGAACCCTCTTGATCATTTGGATAGTATCAGTTCTGTTTGCGATTCCCATGATGGTCAACTGAGAACTGGTCTTATGATTGAGCACATTGATCATTTTTGTTGCAATTTCAGGCATGTTCCCCAACAAGGCCCTTGATGTTCTGATTTCCCTCTGTGCTTTTGGAATGAGCTCCAGTTGCTCATGGATTGTCTCAATGTATGGCCACTGGTTATTGATGGACTTACCAATATTGGACCATATCATTGCTCTGATTTCGGCTATGATTTTATCTAGCTTTAGCTCTTTCTCAAGCTCCTTGATTTTGTCTTTAAGAGCTTTGATTTCTTTGGCCTTCTCTCCTACTTCTCTTTTTGTTTTGTCATGCCTTTCATTCACCTTGGCCAGCTGCTCCTTAGTTTCATTCAGCTGCATCATTTGTGCTTCTAAAGCTTGTATTTCGCTTTTTAGCTTTTGCATGTCTAAGCTCTGATCTGTGCTTGTGGGTGCTGCTGAAGTAGATGTGGCTGGTTGTTCAACCTGCTGAGGTGGAGGTGCAGTAGTAGGAGCAGTCTCCTCAAGATTAATGACCTGTGGAGGGGGCTGAGATGTTTGCCCCTCTTGCGCTTGTGTTGATGATCCTTTCAGAGGTGCTTGTGTGGCCTCATATTGCCCCAATTTTTCTTGTGCCTTCAGAAGTTCTTTGTAAACAGAAATTAACAGAGCAGTGGAATCCTGCTCATACCTTTGTTTTGCCACTTCATCGGTCTGTGGATGGATAGTGGCTGGAAGTTTAACCTTCTTCCTTAGTGCAGCCATATCAGCATCTCTGATTTTTAAGATCTCTTGTATCCCTTTAATATCATTGGGATTGTGCCCAATCTCTATGATGATTTCTTCCAGGGTTTTGATCCTGTTGTCTTTGGCCTGAGAAGAGGCTCTCTCTAGCTCCAGCTGGGAAGCCGTAGCATTCAGACTGCTTGTTAACTTGTAGTTGTCCAAGGTCTTATCGGCCAATGAAGCATACACCATTTCCCCTGTTTGTTTATGCAACTCAATTTTGTCCATGGGGTGTATATCTTTGGCAAGGACCTCTAAATTGGTCCTGAGATAATCAGCAGAAGACTGTGGCTTGAGTGCCGTAGGCATAAAATGACTCAATGTCAGTTTGCCCTCACCTACATCAAAAGCAGACATGAGTCTCTGCTGATTGGAAGGAGCCATGTTAAGTAGGTGATTGTATAATTGAACTTTGATTGGGTCACTCCTTCTCTTAATGTCTATGAACTGCTGCTTTATGCTCACTCTTTCCTCTTTCTGCTGGCTGGAGGAGGTGACTTCCCCTCCCATTGTCCTGTCTAGTTCCTGCTGGGAGGAACTTGCTGAAATTTCTTGACTTGGTGGGCCCATGCCCAATGCTTCTCGGATGGCTATATCCTCTTCTGGAAAATCGTTGAGTCTTTGCCTTTTCTCTCCTTGATTGATAGAGGATGTCAAGGGAGTTTCTCTTTCCCTTTTCCTAAAGAGAAATGTGTCCTCCTTTTGAGGGGTTTGGAGGACCGAGGCATCCAATGTAGAGTCTTGCCTTGTAGGCATGACTTGTTCAGTGGTCTGAGGAGTATCCACTGTTTCCTTTTGCTGGGCAGGCGGCTCCTGCCCTTGTTTTTCTTGCTGCTGTTCCTCTTGCTGTCCTATGTCTTCCTGCTGCCCTTGCTGTAGTCCTTCTACTTGTTCTTGTGTTTGCTGATTTTGATTTTGCTGGTGTTCCTGCTGTTGCTCTTGCTCTGCCTCCATTTCCTTTTCCTTTCCTTTTTCTGATACTTTTCCAGCGACTTCTGTAGTTTGCTGTGGAGTAGTTGAAGAGGAGGCTGCTGCTCCAATTTGTGTGCTTGGCAGTGAGGGGACCTGTGCATAAAACTCAAGGTCAGCCATCTTCTTTTGATTGTTCAGAGCTCTTTGATCAAGCTCTTTTTCAGTTATATCTTCTTCTAGAGTTCCCCTTTTCCACTTGCTTTGATTGGCATATTTTTCAATTTTGGGGAGGCTATGATGACCGTAAGCAGACAGTTTATATTTGAGTCTCCTCATTGTGATGAAGTTGTTGGGGTCATAGGGTTTCCATATAAAACTGTACTTCAAACCATGTCCCACCAGTATTCTATCTGCCTCCTTCCACCCTTCATCCCTTTCATTGTAGACTAAATGGCCAAGTTGGCTCTTGATTTTCAGCTGTGCTTTCTTACCTCTGCCTGAGAAGTGGAACATATCCACATAGCCAAACTGCCTGAAGTATTCTAAAGCAAATAGCCTCATGGGCACAAATTTGGGTAGTCTAAATGGGGGTAACTCACACCCATATATTCTGATGACGGTGTGGTGTTGGTAAAGATACCAGTCCCCAATACTGTATACTTTTGACAAATGTAGGCACCTTTTCATGTCCTCTGTCAGTCTAGGAGGAGGTGAACCAATCAGTAGAGTCAAGGCTGGATGGATGAAGAGATCAATAAACTCACAGTAGGTATATGGAGAGTAGCATGATACGTGGAAAACAGATGTCCAATATACTACTGATCTCAGATTGCCCTGTGCATCTACTCTCTTCTTTGGGATGGAGAATTTATCATGCTGGAAGTATATGAGCAGATGATATAGGTAGGAGGTGTACCTAAACACTCTTTCTCTTGGCAAATTCATCAACTGTTCATGCATTTTGTCTGATATGTATGTTGCATAATCATAGTGGATTGGTTTCCTTCCTGGGGAGAACATAAGCATCATTTGTATAACTGTTTCATCAATATGTTCTATTGAATCATATCCCAGGATGGGACTGATCATGTCAACCAGGTCTTGGCCCAATTGATTGAGGTAAACGCAGTTGATGGGAGGAATCTGCAAAGTGTCAGCCTTGACGAAGAGCTGGTTGACCTTAGTGATTTGGGCCTCTGTGGTTCTGGCTCCCTGTACTATTAAATCAGCTAGTGACAGAGGGACCAACTTATGCTCTGTCTGGAATTGCAACATCTCCCTGATGGCTTCAGGGGTAATGAGGAACAGGATTGAACCTTCAGCATCTAGCACTGCTCTCTGGGATGCATCATAGTGTTCAGCAACTATGTGCACAAGCTCAGGGAATTGATTAACCTGAGGAAGTTTGAATATTGGGAGGAATGACTCCCAAATTCCCAGGATGTCTGTCCCCCTCTCATGTTTGATCTTTATCTCGTTTAATATTTGCAGATGGAACCTGCTTCTGCTCATCATTTCCTCTGCTATCTTGTAGTCCAGGTCTGCCAATGCTCTGGTGTCAAATGTTCTATTAGGAACATTCAGGGGAGCCACATTGAGGGCTATGGGAGCTACAGGGGGGTCCATGATTTTCCTTTGCAAATTTTACTCTTACTCAGGGGCTGTGTTACTATGCAGAGTAACAACAGCAAAGTTTCTTTGTAGAGGGATGGAAATGCAAGTGGGAGGTAAATGCAGGGTGTGCAGCAGTTGAAATGCTGCTTTATGGTAATTAAGAGCGAAGCTTAGCCCTTTTTTGGCACCTTTCAATGTTAAAAATTGGTTTCAAATGCGCCTGTCACGATTGCGCAGACAGGGCCTGGTTTCTTAGCAGAATGCCACTGGGAAAAGGCTCGGCTGGTGTTTTTCGAAGTGATAATTGGAACTTCAAGGCTTTGCTGAGGAATTCAGTGGTGAATTTCTGATTTTTGGCTTTCTTTAAGCTCTCTAAGGCGTTAAATAGATAATTGCAGGCGCACAGAGGATGAATGATGAGGAATACCTGGTAAAACAACGCGCAGAGGTCGTGACCGCAGGTTGAACTGGTGCGCTGGAGCTCTTCTGGTCAGTTTAGCAGGTTGGTAGACAATTTGGACGTTGTTTGCATGCAGAGCAGAATAACGATGAACACACAAAATGACCAAAAAACGCGAAATTTTGGGTGAAATAGACCTTTTTACGCTTTTGGCGCGAATATGTGCTGACGTCAGCATGACGTCATAGGGTGGGGTCAAGGTCGGATGACGTCATACTGACGTCATCGGGTGACGTGGCGCTGTCTGGTTGGTACACGGTGGCGGTGACATGGCAGGACAGGTGGACCAATGGCAGGGACAGGGAGGTCGACGGGGCAGCGTACCTGGGTGACGGGGCGGTGACGCGTTGCTGATGCGGTGATGACGTGGGTGGGCGGGATAAGGAAATCTGGAAACCAGCAGTGGTTTCATATCGCACCGCCTCCTGTACGGGGCGGTATCGGTCAGTAGTACCTCCGACGTATGGTGGTGAGGGCACGTCGCAGTGGAATGACGTCCTCCAGATACGGACGTCGAGAGATATCTATCGGTCATCGGATGGGCTCCGACGTCACGATGATCGTTAGATCTACGGACTTTGATCGGACGGCGGACGCGAGGCAGATGTGACGGGAGGTTAGTACAGGTATCGGTCAGACGTCGGAAGGGGTCCAACGCGATCAGGGCCGTCGGATCTGTAGGCCCTTGATCTAATGGTGGTCGGGGAGGTGACATGTGTGGAATATACGGATGAGGGCGGAGGCAAATAAACCTGCTTTTGAGCGCTTTTCTAATGTATTTTGATAAAAACAATTATATGCGCCAACCTTGGCTAACAGGCGGAAAGTGGGTTTTATGCTCTTTTGGCTCTTTGAAGCGGGTAAGGTGGGGTTTAGGGCCCTTTTTAAAGGTTTTATGTGCAAAAGGGGGTAGAGATAGAGGAACTGGCTTATGAGGAAAAGGGGTATTTGGCATAGGTTTATCAACATGACCTGATGTCATTTGATCCCTGACTTGTAACTTTATTGGCTATAATGCCAAGGGGGTGGGTATTTATAAGAGTTTGGGATTTATACACCTTGGTGTTAGTAATATTAGGGGAATAGGCGATATGAGGATTTATACAATAGAATTAGTGTTAATATGAATGAAGGGAGCAAATGAAGGGGATCTCACTGAGTTTATATGAAAGTGATTCAATTTTGAGAGTAGATCAAAATGAAAAGATTTTAGACAAGAAATGTGGCTTCTGAATGAACCAGAACCACCTAAAAACCATGATCTTTCTCCATAAATCTCAGCTAAAAAGAGAGGGAATGTTAGTGATGAAATGAAGGGGGAGAGGGAGGTTAGTCATGCTCCTGCTGTAGTCTTTTACTTTGCTGCCCATCATCACCATTCTTGCAATGATAGGACTCACTTTCTGCGACCCCAACTACCTACCCAGCTGCTTACCTAGCATTTTTTGTTTCTCCTTGGAGGGTGCACTTGGACTTGCAAACCCTTACTTGCCTTTTCTTTTCTTTGGCTTTTTCTTTATTCTTTTCTCTATCTATTTCTACCCTTATCTCTTCCAAGGTCCCAGATTAAACTGTTGGGATCCTTTTCTTCTCTACCTAAACTAGTTGTCTGCCAAGATTAGGCTGTTTGGACAGACTTCTTTCTCTATTCTATAACACAAAATTGAAATATGGCATGATCCAGGTTAAACTGTTGGATCATCCATCAAAATTTGTAATAGGGTCATCAACGTTTGAAACACTTTACACACCTCCTTGCTCTTTAGGAAATATGGGATCTTTGTGAACTCAAAGCAGAGCATATTTGGACTTTCTCTTGCCAATCATGAAATATGAAACCTATTGGTATAGGTATCCAACAGTTCCTACCCCTAGAGGAACAAGGTCAGCAAACCAACAGCTCTCAGATCAGTTCTCCACCTGAAAATACTCAAAAACAAGCAATCCTGAAATCAAAGCAGGTGCTCCACTAGGTTTCTGCGCTGAAACTCAGTTGCTCCATGGTGTACCTGCGTTGCAAAGCAAGTGGGACAAAGGCCACCTGCGCTGAACGAGATGGGACAAGTGGCACACTGAGTCATTGCTCTGGAATCTTCCAAAAATGACACTTGGATCAGGTATTTCGCCTTGTGATGAGTCAGAGGCTCTGTTTCTCCAAGTGGAAGCAAGGTTCTCCAAGTGGACTCAAGAACTGAAGATCAACTAAAGATTAACTGAAGAGAGAGAGGACACAAGGCAGCTACACATCAGTTGCAAGCTGACTCATCCTTTCTCAATTCATCTATATATTGAGCTCTCTCCTATGAGCTCAGGAGGCTGGAATTTGGTGCAAAGTAATGCTATGCTGTTGGTTTCACTATAGAGCTATTGGGTGATTGCTTGAGGGAGGTGAAGAGGAGAAATTCTTTCTGCTGGGAGGTGTTGCTGGATTAGGACCTTCAATGGTTGTAACACTCTCAGAACCTTTACTTCTTCATTAATAAAAGCTATTGAGGTTCTTCTATATGCATTTGTTCCAATGATGTTTTGTGATAATTGTATATTTGGTTTATGCTAATCCGTGAATCAGTTATGATTGCATGCCTCTTGTAGTCTCCTTCTTTGTCATTTTGCAGGATCTCATTGTAGCTGGGCCGGCAAAAGAGCAAAGAGCTGGGACCGAGTGGCCATAGAGAAGAGTTTGGATTCGACATTAAGCGCAAGGCAATGGTTAGTGCATTTATCCACTCTCTTTTGCTTTCATAAAGAAGTAAACCTTAAGTAGTTTTCTTTACAGTTGTTGCTGAGGTACTATCACCCTTAGAGTGGGATAGGGTCATCCGAGTCGGATACTTTTCCCTACAACAAACTGGCGACTCCACTGGGGATCGTATCCGTTTGATTGTGTTTGTAGTATTTTGCTATTCATTTCCTGAACAAAAGAGTACCAAATCGAAAAGCTTTTGACTATATCAAAAGCGAGGTAGAGGGCAGCTACTCTAGCTCATTTCTGAGCAAGTTCATGATTTGAAGAGCTGATCTACAAGGATCCTTGTAAGCTCTTAGTGATATTTTTTCACCTTCCTAATCATCCCTTTGAGTGTGCTTGACTGATTGTCTCTGATTTGAGCAAAAACTGTGCATTTTTGAGAAAATTATGACCCGGAAACTGTGAAAACGCAATTCTCGTTTTCCAAAGCAGGTAGTACACAGGCTACCTGCTTTGCAACGCAGGTCCCAAAGGGGCTACCTGCGCTGAGAGCCAGACTGGCTGTGTAGCACCTGCGTTGGCCCAATTTTGCCTAGTGCTGTTGGGGTTTCCTCCTTTTCTCTTGCCTGTTTTCACCATTGATTTGGCTGCCAGTTACCAGTCTTGCATCTGTTCTGAAACCAATATTACTTGCCATCATTCTGCCTCTGTTATATAACGAAATTGTACTTGTTCTTTGTATTTCTTATTCATTTACAATTTCCCATAACGAAGAGTAAACTAGTCTTGCTTTGGCCTTTTAGATCTGAACCTGTGTTAGGCATTTTGCTGGTCTAAAGAGTTAGCTTGTTTGCTGTCCACAGCTGATTAGTCTTTTTACTTTCATCATTATGTTTTGATTTCATGTATTTCTAGTGATTAAACAAGTGAATCTTAAGGCGTCTTTTGATTTTGGAAAAGCTTGTTTGTTTTCACTTGAAATTGATCTCAAAGTTATATAACAACTTTCTTTTTGTAATACATCAACATTAAGAAAGGGAAAAGAAAATACATGCATTGTGCATTTTGCATTTGAAAACGTTTGCATGATGATTTAGGAGAAAGTGCATTAGTTTGTGCTGTATGATCTGTGTGAAAAGATATGTCTTTCTTTTCCCTCAGTAGTTAAGATTTTCATCAGTCAAAAATATTTGAAAAAACTTGCTTCTCATCTTAGGCTGCATTTAGGAATTTGTCATATACATCTCGTGGTGAACCTTGAAAGGCAAACTTTAAAAAGATCAACTTAAAATATACTGAATGAACCTAACAACGCTTTGAAACATAACGCAAACACATAGAGGTCTAAGCTAGAGACGTGTTCCGGCGTCGTTAAACGTAGTGACTGTCGATCTCGAAGAAGGTGGGTGATTCCTCCTGAGAGTCGGTGGCACTAATACGGACTTGTGCTCCCACGTACCGTCGAGTATATATTGGGAGACCCCTATAGGCATATATCTTTTATCCTTAGGAAGCCGTGTCGGCCGCCCTACTGATCGCAATGCAGTGAACAAAGCATTCACGAAGATTGACCACCCGTACCGTAAAACGTATTCCGTGGTTTTGCGAAAGGTTTGGCACACCCTCTGCCTAGATCTCCAGAGCAGTTTCTTTTGGCCTTTTTCAAACTCTATAACTGAAAAAAGTCCAACCGAGCATTTGTCACTTCGGGCTCGTTAATACATCGAAGGAGACTAGAGTCATCTTTAGCTTTTTCTCGACTCTTTAAAACTGAAAAAGCAAGTTATGTCTAAAGCATCGTTATAAAATTTATTTTAAGCAGAATAATCATCACCCTTCCCTCGTTGATCTTCGAAGTTAGTCCACCACAAGTGGAAGTTCCTGTAGAATCGCTAAGAAATCTTTTGGATAGACTAGATATGTCTGAACAACCGTCGACATCTAGGACTGTGTCGTCCGACACAGCTGCAGCAGAGCCTCCTGTTGCTACTCCAACGATGTTCACTGGTATACCATCTGTCACGGCAAATTGTCAACGACAAGCCGGAGTCCAATCAGGGACAACGACATGGTTAGTTCCTATTTCTTCATCTGGATTATCATCTAGTATTTCTTATGTTGAAACTCGCCAAATTGATCCATTTGGAGGATGCCCATACGTGAGTTCACAACAAAGTTCAGGTCAAACTGGAATTACATCCAGCGGTTGGTTACCAATACTGCCTCAACAACCAGGAGTTGTATATTCGATGCAACTAGTACACCTTGTGTCGAATATTCCCACCATACCTGCTATAGTGAATGTGTCGCAAGTACAAGCTCCACCTGTTGTATGTCAACCCCAATCTCAGGTTGCAATACAACAACCACTTGTCTCAACGACTCAATCGCAATCTCAGGGTAGTGCCTCCTTGTCTGGAGCGACTCAGGCTCAAACAGCTACTGTGACTCCTCATCCTGGTCAATCATCCAGTATTAGTCAACAACCGCCATTCCAGCAATCATATCAAGGACCTGAGCAACAAGTCTTTGTAAGTAATGGGCAACCATACTATAATGGTTACGCCCATCAACCTTGTCAAAGTTGCCAGCATTATGCTGGTCTGCAAAGACCCATTGCTCAGGCAATCCCATCTTATCCTGGATATGCTTCGACTAACCTGAAGAAACAGTTGCCCTTTGTAGCAACTCTAGAATTACCAGATCTAAACCGGCTGACGAATGATCCAATTGCTTATGCCCCTTGGTGGCCAGCGATTCCACATAAACTTCCGTCAGATATTCCTAAATTTGATGGAAATCCGGGTGAAGACCCGTCGAATCATGTGATGACATTCCACCTATGGTGTTCATCAAACACCCTGAATGATGATTCGATAAGACTTCGCCTCTTCCAGAGGACATTGACAGGTCCAGCGGCTAAATGGTATATTGAATTGCCAAGAGCCTCTTTCGACAATTTCAGCTCCTTAGCCACGACTTTCTTAACCCATTTTCAATTACCGATAAGGTATGAAACGGGAACAGAACTCCTTACCAACTTCAAACAGACAACGGCCACTCACATATCTGATCATATACATGAGTGGCGTCGTCGTCGTAGGATGGTGAAAACTTACGTTCCCGATCAGCTGTTAGCTGAATGGTTTATAAAGTCGTTACTTCCGGCTATAACGGAAGATGTGGCCAAGGGAGGAGTCGTAACAGAGGAGCAAGTCGTTGCTCGTGCTCAATACTTAGACTTAGTATATACTCAGTCAGGCACGCTCTACGACAAAATACCTGACGCCCATAGACCTGAATTTTCAATTCCTCCCCCTCCTGAATCGAATACTAACTCTCACGCCAATAATGGCGTGACTGGCAAACGCAAAATTTCTAGTCAAAATGCAAATGAGGAACTTCTTGCCTCAGAAGTAAATGCCATGTCGACCGACAAGGGAAAACAACTGAAGCAACCAGGGGACAAGAAGATAAAGAAAAGGAAAGGGAGACCCCCGACAGGGTGCCATATATGCGATGAGGATCATTGCACGAAAGATTGTCCACATATAGCTGAAGTTAAGAAGCTCTTTAAGAGTTCGAAAACCCCAGCAATATTGACTGATCCCCTTCCTGATCCAAGACAGAATCTGGTTGCTAATCAAAATGCTTCCCGATCCCAAGTGCTTATGTTGTCCACCTCAAAGCAGCAAAATAATGCTTTGACAAGGAATAAAGATTACCAGAATCCAAAGCAGTTGAACAACAAGACAAATAAACAACCTAGTAGTTCAACAACAACGTTGACCAAAGTTATGCCACCCGTCGTTCCTAAACCAATGATAAAGTCGCCAAAGGGAGTAGTACACCAATCGACATTTAATCCTCGTGAAAGAATAACACAGGATTATAATATAATAGAGGACCTGGCCCAATCATCGTCCGCTATGTCGACACTTGAGGTAGCACAAAATTGCACCTCCCAAGAGCAAGCTTTATTATCAGCTATAGGTGGGATTGGCCCAATGGATTCCAATCTTGTGGCCTTTGATCATAAAGGATATGACCCTAAGTTACCAGCTCAACAAGCTTTCCTTATTAAAGTGAAAGCCCTCAACAAAACTGTTCATCGAACAATTATTGATGAGGGGGCATCTACATGTCTTATGTCGATGAGTTGCTGGAAAAATTTAGGCTCACCACCCTTGTCGAAATCATCAACGACGTTAAAAGCATTTGATGGACGATCATACACTCCATACGGGATTTTAAGTAACTTGCAAGTTGAACTGGGGGGCAAAACAGTAGAAGTTGATGTGGAAGTAATCGACGGAAACCTCGATTACAACATCCTACTGGGAAGGCCTTGGATATATGCCATGGCTGCAGTTGTGTCGACCTACTACAGGAGAATTGTATTTCCTTTTCAAGGAAAAATTACAATCGTCGACCAACAAACATTTCTCCCCAACAGTTCTCAAGTTACGGGAAGCAGCACAATGATCCATGAAAGTAATCAATCACTCCAAAATATCGGAGTAGGTCTCCTAAAAGACCCTGCCTTAATGGGTACTTTTGCCTTACCGCCGGTAAGTAATCTGGCGGAAGTAGCCACAGCGGAAACCTACAATATGAAATCTTCTATATCCAACGGATTCAGAAGATTCCTAAATATTTTGTCAGCATGGATCGTAGCCCTAATGGAAATACTGTAAATACAGTGGGCCCCGAGGACGGTTCTTATCTCGTGTCAACCTCGTTAAAAAATGAAACAAGGAGTCATGAGGATAGTTCTTTTACTATGTCAATCTCATTAAAAAATGAAACAAATCCCCTTTTCAAAATTCAAAGGTAAACCTTCATTCCAACCACCAAGTTGAATGCAATGAAGCTTGGGGGGCACCCTCCTTTGACATGCGTTATTATGATGATGGGGGCATGCAAAATAACCGAGCAGTTTTAATACATAGTTCATGCTCGTTAAAAAATAAACATAAGTTGTGAGCAATCTTCCCCTAGAGTTCAAGCTCACCCAGAAAAAATGAACCGGTAAATAAACCTGAGAAATGTAACCTTTGACTGCCATATTAAAGCCCTTGGTCGTGTTCTTGCAGTCTCACCTCCATCCGTTCATTTGGCCAATCGTTCATCTCCATATGTTTGTTTACCCATTTTGAGGAATAGCTGCGAAGAGTGATTTCACTTAGCCATCCTTGTGACACTGCCGTGATTGGAAAATTCCAACCTGTACCTGGAATCTGCTGCTATCCCTGTTTATCACTCGTTCCTCAAAAGACGAGTCTTCTTTGAGCTCTTTTCACTGACTCGTAAAATATGAAAAGTTTGCCGAGTTTTGGCCTTCCAGCTCGTTGAAAGGACCGGAAGAGCTATCCCTCCTCTAGATTTTAATCTTTTTGGACCTGAGGGATTATTGCACAAAAAGATCGAGCGCTTGTTTTGTTCGGCTTGTTAAAGAAATCGAAAATTCATCCCTTCTGTATGGTTTTATACTTTTTCGGACTTAAGGGATTAGAAGACGAAAAAGGAATTTTGGAGTTAACTTTCCGTACCTTTTCAGACTCTCTAAAAATGAAAAGGACCGAGTTTTCCTTGTCGTTAGACTCGTTAAAATGATTAAATAGCGACAAACTTGTCTTTAGACGAGAACGAGTTTCCCTATCGCTAGGCTCGTTAAAACATAGCGATGGGCTTGCCCGAAGGGCAGGTTATAGAACAAGCATATGTTATCCTCCTCAAGCTTGACAAAAATAAAGAGGTACTGGTCAGCAATGACTGGGGAAAAATTGGGAGAACCTCACAACATTAATGGTAGCAAGTCGCTCTTGAACATGACACTTTGTCCTCCGTATCACATCGGGTTGGGTTGTTTCATTCACCGGTCTCATAACCATGGTCCTCGCCATACCATCCACAATTGGGGTAATGCTACCAATCCATCACATCAATGTCGTTATATGTTCAAGAGATGTGGTTATGCAAAGAGTCAACCGTGTCCCATCCACTGCCATACATTATCCTTCATCCACTTCATGACCGCCACCCTAAATCATACATCACAGTTTGTTTTCACCTCATCACAATCACTAGCTCCGTTCCGTGTCACTGATGTGGGATTCATTAAGGCCCTCCTTTGACGGATCGCTCCTTGTCGACATCAGCTCATTATCCAAGGAGTTGATCTAGGAACACCCCCTTCAGTACTTTGAAGCTTGCATGCCTCAATGGCAAGTTTCTCACTTCCGGCGACAGGTATACATCAATGACCTTCGACCAGAAGATTTTGCATGGTGGTCGACGCCAAGTCCTTTATTCCCGCCATGTGAATTGTACTGCCGTACCTTGAGGGTCATCATCCTTATCGGTGATTCCTCTCGCGCTTGTTAACGGTTTACATCATTGACCGGTAATCAGGCGATGTCTTTCCATGTTCGACTTCAAAAAATTCTCACATGGATCGACTTGTACATCGAGTGAAGATTGGAAGAGATTGAAGACCCCGGATCTAGTTTCATCCATCCGGGCTGCGATATATATTCAGGACATAAAGACATTTGATATGTACATCATTACAGCAGATGATCATCCTTCTCAAAGGATGATAATTTCAGCAGAGAATTATCAGTCTACAATCAGACGATCGTCTGTTCTATGTACCAAAATGTATTTATAAAGCTGAGCATGGGAATGCCCGCCTCAGCTAGATCATGAAAATGTATGAAAAATAATGTATTGTATTGTATCTTATTACAGGACACTTCTCAGCAGATTGAATGAACTTCGGATCCTCTCAATAAAGCATTTCACCCGATAAACGACCTCATACTTTAGGGGGCATCTGTTATAGACAATTTTGTGCCTTACAGCAACAAACATGAATTGTCAATAATCCAAGGGATCCAAAGTTCCCTAAACATGATGTTCCTACCCCTAGAGGAACAAGGTCAGCAAACCAACAGCTCTCAGATCAGTTCTCCACCTGAAAATACTAAAAAACAAGCAATCCTGAAATCAAAGCAGGTGCTCCACTAGGTTTCTGCGCTGAAACTCAGTTGCTCCATGGTGTACCTGCGTTGCAAAGCAAGTGGGACAAAGGCCACCTGCACTGAGCGAGATGGGACAAGTGGCACACTGAGTCATTGCTCTGGAATCTTCCAAAAATGACACTTGGATCAGGTATTTCGCCTTGTGATGAGTCAGAGACTCTGTTTCTCCAAGTGGAAGCAAGGTTCTCCAAGTGGACTCAAGAACTGAAGATCAACTAAAGATTAACTGAAGAGAGAGAGGACACAAGGCAGCTACACATCAGTTGCAAGCTGACTCATCCTTTCTCAATTCATCTATATATTGAGCTCTCTCCTATGAGCTCAGGAGGCTGGAATTTGGTGCAAAGTAATGCTATGCTGTTGGTTTCACTATAGAGCTATTGGGTGATTGCTTGAGGGAGGTGAAGAGGAGAAATTCTTTCTGCTGGGAGGTGTTGCTGGATTAGGACCTTCAATGGTTGTAACACTCTCAGAACCTTTACTTCTTCATTAATAAAAGCTATTGAGGTTCTTCTATATGCATTTGTTCCAATGATGTTTTGTGATAATTGTATATTTGGTTTATGCTAATCCGTGAATCAGTTATGATTGCATGCCTCTTGTAGTCTCCTTCTTTGTCATTTTGCAGGATCTCATTGTAGCTGGGCCGGCAAAAGAGCAAAGAGCTGGGACCAAGCGGCCATAGAGAAGAGTTTGGATTCGACATTAAGCGCAAGGCAACGGTTAGTGCATTTATCCACTCTCTTTTGCTTTCATAAAGAAGTAAACCTTAAGTAGTTTTCTTTATAGTTGTTGCTGAGGTACTATCACCCTTAGAGTGGGATAGGGTCATCCGAGTCGGATACTTTTCCCTACAACACTTTAATGGAAAAATGGCCACCACAAGGCTCATTGTGACTAGCTCTCGGCACATCATACATTTCAACTTCCCGCACATATTTCCTCATAGTCAAGTCTAGCCCAATATAAAATAGATCCCCTTCGATCCAAGAGAAATCAACACTACAGTACACCCACCTACTATCAAAAATTGGGTAAATGAAATCTACAACCAAAAGTTTCTGGAGCTCATATTTGACAATGTCTTTTAATGTTGGGTTCATACGCCTTTATGGTTTCCGAAAAGGTCTCATTTCTTCATTTGTATAGATATGGTGGATGTAGGTGTCTGGATGTATGCCCCTCATGTCAAAGTAATCCTAGGCGAAACCTCCTATTTGTTTGTGAATCATACTCAACAACAACTGCCCTTGTTGTGCAGTCAAACCTGTACCGATATGTAAGATTTTTCCTTCAGAAATTTCTACAGGTTCTGTGGTGGGTCATGGATTCCCTCCATCGTTTCAAAAGAGGCAAAGACAACTGGATGGAAAGTTTCCGGAAATTCATCACTAAACACATGCTGACAACCATTAAGAGATATAGGATAATCGATACAACAACTATCAACTAAAAACTATTGCAAAACATGTTCATCAGAATTCTCTTAGAGACCTCTTGAATGATCTAATGACAACAAAGGAAACATATAGTCTTCATGTCCATATGGGTTTTCGAGCATGTTTACACGACAACTTTTTCCTATGCCAACAAGGGGAACTAACCCAATCATAGGAGCCAATTAGTTCTGCTTTCGTTTCGAATGCCTAGTTCTAACGGGTTTTAAAGGACCCCGTGAACTATTATAGTTGTTCAGCGATTGCTTCCTGGAGGAAGACATCAATTAAATAAACAAAAAAAACATCTAATCTATATGCATCAAATCCTATCTACACTACTTATAACTACACTAATCTAGTCCTAACTATCCTAATCTATCCTGTAGGAGCATAACAAAACAGGTTAAACATCATACATAAATTCCATGTCCAAATGAATCGATTAATGGTTCACATCAGAACAAGGCTGCATCAAATCTTAATTTCAATCCAATCACTCATAGAGGTATACACATTCCTTTTAGACAAATAAAGCTTGCAACTGATGTCTAACATAGTTTCAAATCGGGGATTGCCTATGAATTAACTATGATGAAGAATTACTTTCAAATAGCCAAGGCTAATAGTAAGCTCTATTGTTTTCAATATGCATAAAAACAAAACACATTTGTATTAATTCCACCAACAACACCCTGTTTCAAAACACATAAAAGAAAACAACCTTAAATCTGAAACAAAAGGCTCCTCCTTGAACCAAACAGTCTTCTTTATTCATAATAAATCAAAGATGTTCTCTCCAAACAAAAATCCCTCCCCTCATCTTCGGAGGTAATACTTATGCACCCGAGAATGACTTTTAGTCTTCCCCCTCATATTTTCGATATACAGATCAGGATATATAGATGTAGAACAATTGGTGTCACTGCTCACACGTAGAAGGCATTGCCTGTCACTGGAGCGCTTCATTTCCTGGGTAAATAAATAGATGTTGATTACAAGAGGATGATTGTGTGTCATATTTTCATGATGAAACATGGGGCAATTTCTCTTTCGGAATACACAAGTGACACGTGGAACTCGACCAAAAATGTGTAAGGTTGCCTCTTTAAATGGCACATCCACATATATGGATTCTCTAGATCCACTTATGTGTCTTTTACTCCTGACCTGCAAAGAAAATTTGTATTAGCTATGATTATGAGAAACATGCCAAACATGCTTCTAAACAAACCTTGCATTCAGCCACCATTTCTATTAATCTCACAATGCAGAGAAATCATGATTATTAGGCCATTGAACCTGTTATAACCTCTATTCATGTTGCCCATAATATTCATTATCATTCAAGAATCCATTTGCGATATGCGATGGGGCTCCAGACTGAAATATATATATGCTGTCCTTAATAGTCCCACCAGGTCCGCAATATATGAATTTCCTTTGAAAAACCTTGACCACACCATATTATTGAAAAACATGGAAAAACAAGGGAAAGCCCCGTGGCTGATCTGTAGTGCTGAACTTCAAATATTATACCCCTCCCTCTATAATCATCATCGTGTCTGGTATATAATGGTGTACCTTATATATAAGCCTCGGGACCCTGCCGATTGCAATATGCGATGGGGAAGCAGACCCGATAATGTATATATTTTACTTTATAGTCCTATCAGGTCAGCTATATTGCATCGGCCTTATCTATAGGCTTTGAATCCTGGCGATTGTGATATGGTTGTAGACTCTATATGTATATGTATATATATATATATATATATATATATATATAATATGGTTAATAATGCCCTCATATCTAGAGTATAGCAGTGAACATCACGCCTTAGTGTTGATTGCGATAGGTGAAAAGGGGTGATTTATGCATGTTTGTGAAGGATTTCCGTTGTAAAGAGTTGTAATGGAAATAAGGTGTGATAGAGGGTTTTTGAGGGTTGAAAAGGTCCCGATGAGGATATGAATGAAGGGCTTAGAGAGGGTTATAGATGAATCATGCGGCAGGAATTTATTAATGGGGCCTTAACCACTTAAAAATTGAAGATTTGACTTGGTAAAGAGTTAAAATCCCTGGAAAAAACAAATCATATGGAGGGGTGCAATATCAAATTCTAGGGGATGCATTCGAAATTGTTACAAGGGAAAATTTTAATAGGGTGGTTGTTGTGGCCACAACAAATGGCGAACCACTGGGTGAACTAGTCATCTTTGTTTCTAAATAAACCTTGGATCAATATAAAATCAAGGTGTTAAGATAAACTTGAAATGACAGTTTTATAGATGAATAGGCATGGGTTCCACTTCAACATTAATTGCTTCAGGTGGGATAAAGACAAATAGATTCTACTTACTGATAGGGTTTTGACATGTGTTCTCCAATGGTAGTATTATGGGATTTATTGACCCTTCTTTACCTATTTTCTACCTTCAAGAACCCTTTCGGCGCCATCACTGTTTTGTCAATACCTATTTAGATGTGTACCTCAACTCTTTATTTCTCATCAAACTTCATGTAGATATGTTTATCTGCACTTTATATAAGAATTTCAATGCTATATTTTCATATGATGGAATGGGGGGCAGTCATGGACCATGCCATATTTTTAAACCACTTAAGCAAGGTTGGGCTTCCTGTATCAACTGGTAGTCTGAGCCCAACAATATTCCCTACTCTTACCGGCTTCCCAAACAACCTGTCCTTCTAGATTGGCATAAGGACTTGAAATTTCATTTTCTTTTAAATAAGTCCTTCCAGTTTCAGTAACAGGGACTAGATCACGATTAGATTTGCCACAGGGTATATGACAGTGAGCTTAGCCCATGAAAGTATGTATACTTGTAGATGATAGGTATTGGAGTATTTAGTGTGGTGAATGGGACCACTGGAGAATAATTGCAAACCTTACAGGCAAGTATAGCCTAGGTTTGAGTGTGATTTATTTAAAATGCAACATTCCTCCATGCCAGTCCAGCTGTAGTTACACATTTCTTTGTTTTATAAAGATGCCCCTACATGCTCCAGATATCCAAGTTATCAACAGATCTCACCTGTTCCCAATAGATGCTAATGAGTGGCTTCGGTTTGAATTCCACCTCCGATTTTCTAGTTCTCATGAGCTCATTGAAAATTTGTTTCATTTGCAAAGTAATGATGGATTTAGGATCAAAAAATTCATCATCAAGTTAATGAAGGAGGAAAAATCTAAAGGTGGCGAATTGGGGCAATCTGAGAAATGTAAAAACGAGATTAGAGGACCAAAATTATTTAGTTGAAAAGCACTGCAATTCAAAACAGAAGGGAAAACAAAATTTACAGAAAAACCATAAAGGAAAAGACGGAAATGTCACTAAACTAACAACAAAAATAAAATTAATTCTAACCTAATTAGGAGGGAACCACCATGTGTTGGCTACTGGAATTATCTCTTAAGATGTTGGTCATTAACAGGGAGTTTCTCAGTGTCTCCCTGTAAGGTTTTCGATCTGTAAGTTCCCTGACCAATTTTTTCCTCAACTTGGAATGCGCCAAGCCATAAGTGTTGAAGTTTCGTGTGCTTACCCTTTGGGGTGAACCTATAAGCCCAAATAGCATTTGTTAGAGCATTGTGCCACTTCCTATGGTTGTCGGCAACTGACGCATGGATTACGGGGATGAGGGTTTTATTTGAGGACTCTTCAACTCCACTTCCCTGGGGGTAATAGCTTGATGCATGTCTGATGCGAATTGATTTATCGATAGAAAATTTGGTCAAATTTAGTGATGAGCAATAAGAAGCGTTATCAAACATGAGAACATCAGTGATGCCAAATCTGTTGACAATAAATTTCTCCATGAAAGATATTACCTCCTTTTCACTCTCATTCACAAGCCTGTCATGCTCCTTTTCATCAATGAGTGCATTTTTGAATGTCTTCTTGCATTGCAGGAGCTCAAGGATCTGGTCATCACCTTTGAATGCCTACCAATTTGAGATATTATCAAGTACAAAAGGTTTGAAAATCAATTGAACATAACATTTATTCTTCTTTAATCTAAAATTAGGAAAAAAATTTGCAACCATACCAACCATGAGTTTGGCATCTTGGTTTTTCTCTCGTGGTATATATGTGATATTAAAAGAATAAAAACTTATCAATTAAGCTCCATACCTCATGATGGTACCTTACCAGGTGTGGTGCATTGTTGTGTATCCTTTCCCTTACCTGGTCCACAATTATCTATGAATCACCAAAAACTTTAAGATTTTTTACCTTCAGATCAATGGATTTTTTCAGGCCCTGCAGCAAGCCTTCATATTCTACTGTGTTGTTGGTGCACGCGAGCTCCAACTAGCTGGCTATCAGATTTTGGTTCCCTTGTGGGTCAATAAGAATGCTCCCAGCACCTACACCTTCAAGGGGGTTAGAGCCATCAAAATAGAGTCTGAAACTAGTTCTATCATCTACGATATTACAGTGTGGTTCATCAGTTGGACTACCGGGAAGAGATTCCACCCATGTGTTTATTGCAGTCTCTTCAATTTTTTCTGCATGGAATTCTCCAAAATAGATTTTTGTGGCACAAACATTGAAACTATAGTTCCCAAGGATAGAGTTGGTGAACATTACAGGTTCATTGGGGCCATTTAATTTCATCACCACATACCTCATGTATCTTTCACGATCAACTCTCAACATATCACCCTTTCCCTTCTCATGTAGCAAGAGATGTGACCAATCAGTTGAGAAATATCCATTGAGTTTTGTTGACCAGTCCCTACTAAGAAGCATTCCATAAGCCTTAGGTATATCAACTACCACTATATCAATGACTTGTGTGTATTTTTGTATAGCAACCATTAAAATCAACACATCTTTCAATTCCCCAATTACTTTCATATTTGCCCTGTCGAATTGCATAATTCGAGTCCAAATTTTCTCGAGTATTGCATGCGGTCTTTTAGCAACAACGTAAGGCATCACAATGGATGAGGCACCAAAATCTACCAAGCAATTGTGTACATTCATGTTGAGGATTTCAAATGTGATAAGGAAAGGTGGAGTTATGGATTTTGATTTCCTCGCTATCATGGTTGCACTGACATCTTGGGTTTTTCGATTCATTTTAGACAGAGTGGCTTCCACAATTGATGGTGTTTGGGCTGTACTGGGGGCACTAACATGTCTGGACACTGACTTCTTGGTTTGTCTACTTGGGATGGTGGGAGTCTTGCAATTCTGCTTGTTCATAGCTTTCAAGAGTAAATCTATTTGCTGCGTTAATTTTAGCAAATCAAAATATGTGATATTAGCCCTAGATTTCTTAAGATCATCTACAATGTTGTAAATAGGGTAGGGTAGGGTAAACATACTAATTTTTCCATCCTTAGGTGGGAGTTTTCCATTTGAGTCGCCTTCGTTTCAGTCGAAAATGTATTCTCTTTCTCTGGATATTTTGCAACTGGAGTGTTTTTGGGCTCACCATTAGGTCTACCCTTCTCAAAAGAAATTTTGGGAGCAGATGCCTTCACGGGGTGAACATCTTTCCTTATTTGGTCTATAAGGTTCATCATGCCTACAAGTGGCCCCTTACTTCATGTGTGGATTTCATTAGTGTGGATTTATGTTGTGCTATCTTATTTATCATCATCATTCTCATTTGTGTAGAAATCCCATAGTATGTTGATTGGAGATTCTTCGTCCAAGGGCTCTTCTACTTGGTATTATTCCTCAATTTCTTGTTCTGCCTCCAACTCCACCATGGGTTCTTCTTTGTTAAGGACCGATCCGATAAGAGGTAGCTCATCCATATTTAGGTTCCCTTCTTTGGGTGGAGTAGGCAACGCAAGTTGACCATGGCCACCTTCTGTCTTCTTGCGATAGAAAGGTTTGTAGGGTTTTATGTTGTTATACTCTCCTCCACTCTCTCCAGAATTCCTTTTCATATCAATGAATATGTTTTTCAGTTTCTTAATGATCCGATGCAAACCCTCCACATTTATAGTGTCACTTTCATTTCCCTTAGTCACTTTGTTATCACTCCCATTATTATTCTTGGATTACTGGGAGGATTTCTTCCCTTTGGTTGTATGATGACATGTTGTGAGACTGCTCATTTCATTCTTGACTTTTATTGCTTCATCGATAGCACCCTGTAAGGTTTTTGTGTTACTTTTCTTGACCCACATTGTAGTAGGGATAGGGAGAGCACTGATGTAAAATTCCATGAGCACCTCATCAATAGGTCTAGCGTTAGCTAGAATTCTATTGAACAAGTTGTTGAACTGGATGTTGAAATCTTTGAGCTTTTATTTGGCTTCCATTTTTAGATGGGATAGTTCTGAAACAAAGGCCACAGGTGTTTTGTCATCACAAACTTGTCTAAAAAGGCCTGCTAAAAGGCACCCCATGAGGTGATCAATCCTATTCTCAAGCTAAAGTACCATGTGGAGGCTGCACCAATCAGAGTAAAATGGAAAAATTGACATACCACATCCTCATCGACTACACCTAACATGCACACGGCTAGGAAGAAAGAGTGAATATGGTTATTAGGAGTATCTCCCTGCTCAGGGTCGAACTTAGGCAACACTCTTTCTGTGTTCTTGGGTAAGGGATGGCGTCTTGTGCAAGCTAGGGAGGGAGTGCTCCTAGAGGAGATGGAGGTTGATTCCCACATGGAGGAGGTGGTCGAGGTTGTTTCTCACCCAGAGGGGGAAGTATAGATTTATTCCCACCTAGAGGGTTAAAATTAGCCGTGTTATGGATATGAATGTTCTAGCTGAGCATTTCTTTGTTAAGATTTTCCAAATCAGAATAGGGATTTCCTTCACAAAGGGGATCCTTAGGAAATCCTCCCCAAGGAGAGTCAATACTTTGTAAATAATCTAACACAATATCTTCAAGAGAAGGGGTTGCTGATGTCTCTTCGTTTATGTGATAGACCCTCGATTTTCTTTTTGCTGTTGGAGGTAAAGACTAAAATATAGGGAGCTATGATAGGGAACGAGCATTATCCTCGGTAAGTCTTCCAATTGGTTGTTCCTAAGTAGCAGGGTACTCCCACAGTCTCTCTTCCTTGGGTGACCCAGGCACGGGGCTAAGAGGGATCTCTATTTCTTCAAAATGAGGCTCTTTGCAAGGGGCAAAATGATCTTTTAGACCTTTACAATCCATACATTAACCTTTTTGAATCCATGTTTGCCATTTATAGATGAAATATTGAAAGGTTGTGGACAACGATTTAGGCCCTCCTTTTAGCGCCAATTTGTTGACATGGCGAATTTTCGCTATGCCAACAAGGGGAAATAACCTGATCACAAGCACCAATTAGATCTGCTTTCATTTAGAATGGCTAGTTCCAATGGGTTTTAAGGGACCCTCTGAACTGTTATAGGTTTTGAGAGATTGCTTCTTAAAGGAAAACTTCAATTAAATCAACAAAGGAAACAACTAATATATATGCATCAATTCCTATCTACACTACTTCAAACTACTCTAATCTAGTCCTAGCTATCTTAATCTATCATGCAGGAGCATAAAAAAAGGGGCTAAACATCATACATAAATTCAAAGTCCAAACGAATCAATTAATGGTTCACATAAGAACAAGGCTGCATCAAATCTTAATTGCAATCCAATCACCCATACAGGAATACACATTCCTTTTATAAAAATAAAGCTTGCAACTGATGTCTAACACAATTTCAAATCAGGGACTGCCTATGAATTAGCGATGATGAAGAATTACATTCAAACAACCAAGGGTAGTCATAAGTTGTATTGTTTTTAATATGTGTAAAAATAAAACACATTTGTATTTACGCGAGCAACAACACCCTGTTTCAAAACACATAAAAGAAAAGAACCTTAAATATGAAACAAAAGGCTACTCCTTGAACCAAACAGTCTTCTTTATTCATAATAAATCAAAGTTGTTCTCTCCAAACAAAAGCCCTCCTCTCATTTTCGGAGGCAATACTTATGCAGATGGGAATGACTTTTAGTCTTCCCCCTCTTATTTTTAATATACAGATAAAAATACATAGATGTAGAACAATTGGTGTCACTGCTGACACATAGAAGGCATTTCCTGTCACTGGAGCACTTAATTTCTTGGGTAAATGAATAGATGTTGATTAGAACAACATGATTGTGTCTCATCCTTTCATGATGAAACCTGGGGCAATTTCACTTTCGGAATGCAAAGGAAACACATGGAACTTGATTGAAAACGCCTAAGGCTACCTCTTTAAATGACACATCCACATATATGGATTCTTCAGATCTACTTATAAGTCTTTTACTCCTCGCCTGCAAAGAAAATTTGTATTAGCTATGATTATGAGAAATATTCCAAACATGCCTCTAAACAAACCTTGCATTCAGCCACCATTTCTATTAATCTCACAATGCAGAGCAATAATGATTATTAAGCCATTGAACCTCTTATAATCTCTATTCATGTTGGCCATAATATTCATTATCATTCAAGAATCCATTTACAATGCTTCTATAGGTAGACCATTGACTTTACCTGATTTTCTTCTAAAAGTCGGGACTGCAAAATTTTATTGAATACATAGGAAAACACAGGGAAACCCACAGTCGAGCCGTAGGGCCGGACTTCAAATCTTATATACGTGAGCCTATAATTATTGGTGGGTCTGCCATATCGCAAATCGTTTTATGTATAAACAATGATCTCTCCCGACTGCGATAAGCGATTCGGAAGGCGGACCAGAAATATATATATATATATATATATAAATATATATATATATCTGTGTCTGTGTGTTTGTGTGTGTGTGTGTGTGTGTGTGTATGTATATGTATATGTATATGTATATATATATATATATGTATATCTATATATATATATATATATATATATATATATATATATATATATGTTAATACTGACGGCGGGTGCGCCCGATTGCGATATGCGATGGGGCTCTGAACTCGAAATATATATATGCTGCACTTAATAGTCCCGGTGGGTTGGCAACGTATGAATTTTCTTTGAAAAACCTAGACCCCAGCGTATTATCAAAAAACATGGAAAAACACGGGAAAACACTGTGGCTAAGCCGTAGGGCCGTACTTCAAATATAATGCCCCTCCCTCTATAATCATCGTCAGGTCCGGTATATAATGGTGTGCCTTATATATAAGCCCCGAGACCCCACTGGTTGTGATCTGCGATGGGGAAGCAGACCCGATAATGTATATATTTTACACTATTGTCCTATCAGGTCCACTATATCGCATCGTCCTTACGTATAGGCTTTGACTCCCAACGATTGTGATATGGTTCCAGGCCAGATATATATATAAGATATGGTTAATAATGTCATTGGGTTCGAGGTATAGCGGTTAACATGATGCCTTAGTGTTGATTGCAATAGGAAAAAAGTGGTGATTTTTACATGTTTGTGAAGGATTTCCATTGTAAAGAGTTATAATGGAAATAAGGTGCGATAGAGGGTTTTTGAGTGTTGAAAAGGTCCCAATGAGGATATGAATGAACAGATTAGAAAGGGTTATAGATGAATCATGCGATAGGGATTTATTAAGGGGTCCGTAAACATTTAAAAATTGTAGATTTGACTTGGCAAAGAGTTAAAATCCTTGGAAAAGCCAGATCATTCGGAGCGCTGCAAGATCAACTTCTAAGGGACCCAGTCAAAATTGCTACCAATGAAAATTTTAATAGGGTGGTTATTGTAGCCACATTAGAGCCATAATGGTACTTCAACAACTATCTGAGTAGGGGGGAAAATAGACAGAGTTTCATTATGGGGACCAATAGAAATAGTCATCTCTCTATTTCTACATCCTATGATGGCATCAAAAGTTACCAGCCATGGTCATCCCAGAACCACAGGGTGTCGAGGCCTAGAGGTTTTTGGAGAAATGACAACGAAATATATGGGATATTACGAAGAGGAAATAGTGACCACTATGTCCTCTAGCGTTCTCATTGGTTTGATGACAGATTTGTTTTCCATTTCTAGAAGGATAGGGGTGGATTTAAGTCTAGGTATGTGTAAATATGTCATTATTTCATAGGTCATTGCATTTATTGTTGCTCCTAAATCCACAAGGCTATTTTGCAGAAGTACATTGTTTATCTCAATGGTGATAATGGGATTCGCAGGGTCATTGTACTTCGCAGGCATGTCATAAATCATAGTGGACATTTGGCTTATGATTTTGACATTCTGGTTCTTACGCCCCTTTCTTCCCAATTTCTTAATTCAAATATCTTTGAAAATTTTGGTGTAAATAGGAATGTCGCTAATTGCTTGTAAAAGTGGAATTTTAATGCAGATATTCCTTAGTTTGTTTTCCAAATAATATTCAAGTAGGATCTCTTCTTTCTTTACAATCAACCTTTCCTAGTATGGTGGTTCATTTGATTCTTCTTTCTGTGGTTGTTATTGTATTTCATTTTTCCATTTCTTTTCAAATGATGTAGAGGGAACCTCTTCTTAGATAACAACAGCTAATTTTCATTTGTTAACTATCTTTCCTTATTGTAATTGGATTTCATTCATAGGAATGGTGGTGATCATATATGTAGGAAAAGGTTGAATATCAATGTTTTGCATAGGTTGAGGTAGCCTATTATGACTTGGGTTAGGTATGGGTTGCGAGGCAAGAATGTAGGTTGGGGTGGGTTCAAGGTAGCATGTGCCTGCAAGGATGAGGGGTTAGATGGTGCAACTAACAATTGATGAAAAGGAGGTGGTGGCATCATGGGTTTTTGATATATGTTAGGGTTATTCCATGGTTGGATTATACGAGGTACTTGGCATGCTTTGGTAAAGCGCATAGAATTGGGTTTGGGGTTGATAGGCATTGGTATATGGGTTTTCCCTCCAATTCTGGTTCCAGGGAGTGTTTTGTGGTTGCAGAGTAGCCCAAGGAGGGTAAGATGTTTGGAAGGTCCAAGGTTGAGTCTTACCATAACCTTGGACATTTGGATCTAGAAACACATCCTGACTCTGGCCTCTCTAGATGGGCCTTTTGATGGCTTGAGATTGTTCAATAATTTCAACGTTCAATTTGTAATAGCCTGTAAGCTGGGAAGTTATGGGAACTTATTAGTTGGGTGTTAAAGAGTACAAATTCCACAAATCTCAATGGAATTTAAAGGAAATTCCCTATCTAGATGATTGCACCTACACTTAGGACAAAAGGCTGCCATGGCTGCTTTTTCAACCTCTTGTTTTTCTTTGATTTTCATAGTGTCTAGCTTGTCACTGATTGTTTTGAGTATATTAGTTTTAAATTTTTCTAATAAGTTTCCCAGCTTGACTCTCACAACAACATTAGCCACAGTTTTCTTTAGCACATAGTGTTTGGAATTATCTTTAAGTTCATGAAGCTTTTTGCCTACTTTAGCTTGGCTCCTAGAATAAGTACGACAAAGCTCGACCACTTCAGTAAATGGCTTCTTATAGATGTCCCCACCGCTAAGAAGGTTTAATGTTTCAATGCAGTCATCCCTCAACCCTTTTAGGAACACAGTTTTGATAATCTTTTCATCTAAGTTTGTCCCATGAGATTTGTGAGAATTATATAGGAATCGTTCAAGATACTCCTATAGGTTTCTATCCTCTGTTTATTGCATCCTAAGGATATCATTGATGTCCCTACTGTTACAAAAATCTTGATATCTTTTAAGGAAGACTGATTTCATTTCATCCCATCAGTATATAGTGTGTTCCCCTAGACTCATGAACCATCTAAGGGCTACATGTTTTAAAGTGGCAAGAACCAATTAAAGTTAATGTGCATCCTCATAGTAATTATAATTGTGACATAAAATATCAAATTCGAAAAGAAATACATCAAGATCTTGGTTGATGTTGGTTGGTTGCACGCCCACGTTTTCTTGCAACTCTATTGGTTCTTCTACCTCAATCCCTTCAGTGTTGTCAAAGGCAACGTGTTGAATAGTCTTTTCTCCTTAATCTAAGAATTCTATATTTGAAACTAGGTTGGTATTAACACTTCCTCCTTCTTGTCTCAGTCCTACATATCGATTAGCAACATTAATAAGAGGTATATTAATTGATCCAAAGTTTGCAAGAAATTTAGAACTAGAAATAAATATATCCTTACTATCTCTGGGTCTACCTATACTCCTACGCAGAAAGATAAATGAAATAGAAACTCAAGATCAAGCAGTAATTCGTCAAACTTTAGAGGAACGCCACAAAAGTGGATGTGTGGATCTTCACTCACATATTACTATACACTCTCTGCCCTCTGACAGTCTTGGAAGATCCTGAAACTATGATAATAATAGTTACCTGAATAAGAAATTACAACTTCCCAAGCAACGACGTTAATATGTTGAGAGTTTTAATGTGTGTACTGATTCCCCTACATCTATATGTCAATCCAGGCTTGTAGAAAAGAGTGGTACTGCTCTTTCTAAATTCATTTCTCATTCAAAGTTGTAATGGTTTCATTTATAAAATGATTTAGCTAAATCTAGCACACAATTCATCCAATTCTAGCAAGGAGAATCAATAATTAAATTTTAACTTTGAAACCCTTAATGCATCTGTACATTAAAACTATTATACTTAAATGAAATCGCACTCTAAATCACAAGCTATATGCTAAGAAAAAACTTATTATTAAAATACTTTATCAAATAACTCAAATCATATGAAAACCCTAAGAAACCCTAATTCTGTTACCTATGCTACTCTTGAATGAAAAGTGGACTTGAAACTAAAATTTTCAAGGGTAACTTCAAATCTTTAGGACTCTGTGAGAAGCTGCACTCTTGGGTGCAACTCAGAAGAATTTCCAACTAAAAACCTATTTCAATCATATTTCTTTTTTGACTAAGTAGAAATCTAAATCCTATGCCTAAAATTAAGAGGAGACAATAACTTTCAATATGTTATCAAACACTCGCTTAACAAAATACAATATTATAGCATTCAATCATCATGAAAGGAAAACTTAACTAAATGAGATGCCAACACTTCGTATCAAACCATTGAAAGTTTGTCTTCAAACTGATAAACCTATGTCACTCCAAACCTATACTCTGTTTCAAACCAATAGAAATTTGAGTTAAAAGTAATCTTCTGCCTGATCCAATCAATCAAGGAGAGAAGCGATCCTCTAGTAACGAACTATTCTTCAACTTTATTCTGGAAATCAATTTTTAATGCTTAACACATGCTCTGCTTGTTTTGAAGTTATGAATGGAAAATAGAGAGTGGAATTCACTATTTCAACAACTTGAAATCATCCCAATCATTATAAAACAAATTTCAATTGACAGTTCTGGGATTCCTATGTTAGGTTTCAATGATCTTATGAGATCGATCAGTTGAAACTCCACACTTTCAATTCTAATTCTCTTGCTGCATAAACCTCACACACAACATTCATTCAGTATTTCTTGAGTTTTGATAAGTATTTGTAATCAGACTTTTATGGAGGAATTGAGATGATCGTTGTGTAATTCACTCATAAAGGCATGCGTAGAGTCTTGTGGTTTGGGTTGTGTGTACGATTGGGCAACACTGTTGTGTGACAAGAGATGGAACAATCATGTATAGGCTATGAAAGGTGTTTTGGATTAGAAGCAAAGGATCAAAGCTATCAACATGCTGGATGGAAGGCAAGGTGAATAGGGGTCATTACATTCACCGTTAATTCATTTTAAAAACAAACAATGCCTAAAAAGAAATAAAATGAATGGTTTTTGTTGAGATCAACTTCTAGTGAATGCAAAATTGAATCAATTATAAATACTAATTAATATACTCATTCGCCATATAACCAAATCCAACCTTATGAAAACTAGCTCACTTAGAGACCAAAGAAAGATATGCTAGAATGCCAGAAAATTGTTATGCAAACAAAATGAATTCAGAAGATCTGGATACAAATTAACACAATCAATCAGATGATGAAAACTAGATTTAAATTATTTTCAAAACAATTTAGAGAAATGAATTAAAACTTAAAGAAATAAAATAAACTACTAGCTACGTGATTAAATTGCCCAGTGATGGTGGGCCCTTTCCACTACCAACTATGAAATTTGCAGTAAAACGAAGGGGATCAGGTAACTATATTAAACATTTACAGTTATTTTAATCACGATTTCTTCTTCAATGCAAAACCAAGGCAAATATTATTTCCATTGATAAATATTAGTAGAACAATAGTAAAACAACAGAGTTTAGATTCCTCAGCCTGTATGCATGTGTCTACCCCATTCTACATTGTTTCTACATGATTTATAATCGAGTTTACATATTACAATAGGAGAAATCAAATCACAAAGATGCCAATCGGATTTCCATTCTAATCAAGGCTTAGCAATGAACAATTTGATATACAAGATATAAATGATAAGACCAAATTTTTTTGTGGAAGTTGAAAGCTGGCTATTCATAATAAACATCAATCTTCCTCATTTAATTCAGTGAGGTAACATTGACCATGTTGCTCATCCTTAATTGAAAACCTTCAAGTGTAATTTCCTAGAGTGAAATTCCAGATTGCTGCCTTAAGTGTAGTTCCTTCTTTGAGTGCAAAATTCTCTTTTGATGCAGAAGTCCTAGGTCACCATGAGAGCAAAATAAGCACAAATTCATCTGCCTAATATTGATCATCAAAATAGCTAAAACAACACCATTTGTAATGCCTTTACCATGGATGGGAATTAGGTATAGTCCATGCACAATGACGTCAAAATGACATGAAAACAATTCAACTCTAGGTTAAAATAGGGAAAAAGTAGTATGAAAAGTGTATGAAAAGAGACAAAAAATGGGGTCCAACAAGGATTTTGAGGATGAGTTGGGAAGATTTTTCTCAAGCTTTTGCTCAAGCTTGGTTAGTGTAAACTTTGTTTAGTTCAGTTTTGGAACTCTCATTCTATTTTCTCTCTCTTATACTCTTGGACACTTAGAGTTTCCTTGCAGCACTCTTGGACAATGTGGCATACCTGGATGTTTGGAGCAAGACGGAAAAGGAAAACTAGGAAATCACAAGAGGATATTGGGGTCAATAACTATAAAGATTTTTACTTGCAAGTAATGAGTTGCATATATGTTTTCTTCACTAGTTTTGACATGCACGCCACATGTACTCGGTTTATTGGTCATGATATGTCATTGGGTTGGAGAATTTCTTCGATTCATAGTGGATTTTCCTAGCCTCTTCATTTCCTAGATAGTTAAGGTGTTGTAGGTTTTACTTTTGTTTTGTATTTGGTTCTTATGTTCCTTTCGTTGTGGGTTGAGTTATTAGTTCCTAGAACCTTGGCTGGACAAACACTCTGGAGGCCCTATAACAAATTAGGTTGACTTAATAGTCCTAGAAGCCTTGGTTGGACAAACACTCTAGAGCCCTTGCGGGGTTTAGTTACTAGTCATGGAAGACCAGTTAGAACAAACACTCCCGAGCCTCCGACAACATGGTTAGAGATCAATATGGGGATGGTAACGATGTCAAATCGTGAGATGGAATCACTCGTTGAGGGTTGAGGTGGTTTGGCCTCTAGAAGCCCTAGATGGTTTCAATTTATGTTTTTTATGACATCCCACATTGATGTTTAGCATATCACACGAGGGTGAATTGTTGAATGTAGATTTGTCTTAGATATGTCTATGGTTGGGTGGTTTGTGGAAGTCCCAAACTTGGTTGGCCTTTCCATCATTAATATGAGGTTATTTCTCCTTCTTAATTCATGAGTATTATACTCATTTTTATGTGGATTACATGGTTGTTATATAGTTGATATTTCTGTTGTCATTATGCTACTTATGAACATGTACTATGATTGTGGCTATGTATGGATCTCATCATGTTTTTACTTGTAAATGAATGAGCTATGTATCTACGACCTAAACTATGAAATTCAATTGTGTTGAGGCATCAATGTTTCTTAGTGATTCTCAAATAAGTATGAGACCTCGATGTTGAATTCTATTGCTAAGACCTGTAGCATTCATGTTTGTGACATGTTTGAAAAAATACTTTTCATGGCTAGAATGTGTCTAGTGTAGTCCTTATTCATGTTTTGTCCAATGTATCTTTGTTCCACTGTGAAATTTTATCTATGAAGGTGTCATTGATTTCGTGGCTCCCACCTGGGCTTTCGGCATGGAAAAGTGGCACACATTGTGAAGCCACAAACACAACATTGGGGAAACAATTTCACAAAATATCACTTTCCCTTGTTGCAGGAGCTCCTCGAGCCTCGTAGATGTGTTGTTGTCCATATCATTGGAGTGTCCAGGTGGTTGATAGAATTAAACTTCAATTGGTATTAGAGGTTGGTTACATGAGTTGTTGGGATGGCACCTAGGAGTTATGTTGTTGATGTTGATGGTTTGTGTGATGTGTTTCCCTCGATTCCATTACCTTAACTGACACATAGGTAGTCAAATCATATCATAGTAACTTCTCATCACATGTTTACCCCAGTTATTGAGTTATTTGGGTAGATGTGGGAAGAGGGTGTTACGTGGGGTACCTCCATTACCCAATTTTACATATAGTTCCTCTTTGACTATTATGGCTAGAGTGGAATTATTTTTCATCAAATGGCACTTGCTTCACACTATTTACCTTATAAAACATCATAACTAACTATTAATCTTTGAAATTGTTACTTGTGTACTTATTTTATATTACCATGATGGCACCTTGCAAGCCTAATGTTGACGGTGGGATCTCATACCATCTATAACAAATCATTGTTTCCTGAAAAAAATAAAAAAATTGGAAACTAATGACAAATATGCAACAATAATTCTTGTCGAAACTGACGACAAGAATTAGCAGCAACAATAAAATGAATTGGAATGGACAACAATATGTTGGTAAAGTATTCAAGATAGGGCCATTGTGCGACAGTGGTACCCAATAACGTCCATTGATTTCCATGAGAATGCTATGGTCGGTATGATGGTTTTAAGGTAGGGATTTGGCTTGGATTTTGGACCTTTTGGTACGCGAAAACCTTATCGAGGGATGGAATGCCTGGGATGCAGGTGCCAACAGAACGAGGAAGTTGTGTGACTACACAAAAGGTTGTAAATGGAATGCCCAACTGACTATGTAGCAGAGAAGGGAAGGTTGGGGATATTTTTTTTTTTGGTCATCAACATTGTGAGATTGAATCAAATGCACATTGGGAGCATGCCCTTGAATAATGAGTCGATAACTATTCACTAATAGGACAAGTGGTGCAGGATTATAAAATTGGACATTAGATGCAGATTTTACCTTGCAGTGGATTATGGACTTCTTCGGGAGGAGGTGAATCATGGTGTTACTTTTAGGGTGGAAGTTTGAGCCTCTAGATTCCCTTGTTACAGATGAAGGCATCATGTCCTTTCATTTGCTTGTTGAGAAAATTTTTATATGTGTGTATTAGTGTAAATACTATATTGAGCTATATTTATAATGCTCCATAGATAGTATGATTATTTGTTGGGTTAAGAAAATATTTATGTGTGTATATGTGGTTATAATTATAAATATCGTAATGAAATTTGTTATAAAGCTCCAGTAAATGGTATGTATGCCATGTTTTAGCTGATGGTCATTGTAAATACTCCAATGAGTTATGTTATAAAGCTCCATGTAAGTATGTTCTATTTTTAGAGATCTTTCTTGTTATAGGTGTCATTTAACACTGAGGATGGTGTTCCCCCAAGGGGGGGGTTTTTTACCAACCCTGGTTAAAATCCATGTAAATATAGAAATATAAGACCATGGTCAAGGGGAATGTAGTACAAGTTTAGTGGTGGGAAAAATATCCTAGAGAGGTATCACTTCCATTTATTATGGCTAAGGAAATTGGGAAAGAGAGTGAAAAAGGCTTTGGAAAGGAGAAGTGGCATTAATTGGCATCTTATTTATTAAAATAATGGAAATTAGGATAAAAGGAAGGTGAAAGTTCACGAGTTGCATGTGAGGAGGAAATTGAAGGAAAATAATTAAGAATGAAGAAAATATAGGCCTAATTGATAAAGAGGATTCTGAGGATCAGTTGGGAAGATGTTTCTCAAGATTTTTCTTAGGCTTCATGAGTGTAAACCTTTTTTAGTTTAGTTTTGGAACTCTCATTCTCTTTTGTCTCTCTTATACTCTTGGACACTTAGAGTTTTCTTGGAACACTGTTGGAGAGTGTGCATTACTTGAATGTTTGGAGCAAGAAGGAAAAGGAAGAACAGGAAATCACAAGAGGACATCTGGATCAACAAATAAAAATATTTATTATTGCAGGTAATGAGTTGCATATATATTTTCTTCACTAGTTTTGGCATGCATGACACATGCATGCGGTTTATTGTTCATGATATGTCATTGGCATTGAGAATTTCTTGCATTCATAGTGGATTTCCTACCTTTTTCATTTCCTAGATAGTGATGGTTTTGTAGGTTTTAATTTTGTTTTCTGGTTGGTTCTCATGTTCCTTTGGTTGTGTTTTGAGTTATTAGTTCCTGGAACCTTGGTTGGACAAACACTCTAGAAGCCCTGTAACGACATGAGTTGAGTTACTAGTCTTAAAGTCTTGGTTGAAAAAATTCCATGGAAGCCGTATAATAGCTTGGGTTGAGTTACTAGACCTAGAAGCTTTGGTTGGAAAAACACTCTAGAGTCCATGGTGGGTTGAGTTACTGGTCATGGATCCTTGGTTGGAAAAACACTCTAGAGTCCTTGGTGTGTTGAGTTACTGGTCATGGAGCCTTGGTTGGATAAACGCTCTCGAGCCTGACAACATCCATGGGTTGAGTTACTATTCGTGGAAGAATTGTTGGAACAAGCACTCTAGATCCCTCAAGAGCTTGGGCAGAGACCAATATGGTGATGGTTAGCGATGTCAAATCTTGAGGTGGAATCACTGGTTGAGGGTTGAGATGGTTTGGCCTCTAGAAGCTGTGGATGGTTCCGCTTTATGTTTTTTATGAGATCCCACATTGATGTTTGGCATATCGCATGAGGGCGAATTATTGAAGAGAGATTGGGCATAGGTACGTCTATGGTTGGGTGGTTTTTGCAAGTCCCAAACTCGGTCGGAATTTGCATTATTAATATGAGGTTATTTCTCCTTGTTAATTCATGAGTATTGTACTTTTTTTTATGTGGATCATATGGTTGTTATTTCCTTGATATTTCTGTTGTTATTATGCTAGTTATCGACATGTATTATGATACTGGCTATGTATGGCTCTCATCATGTTTTTACCTGTAAATGAATGAGCAATGTATCTATGGCCTAAAATATCAAATTCCAATGTGTTGAGACATCAATGTTTCTTAGTGATTCTCAGATAAGTATAGTACCTCGATGCCGAATTCTACTACTAATACCTGTAGTTTTCATGTTTGTGACATGTTTGACAAAATACATCTCATGGATAGAAGGGGTCCAGTGTAAGCCTTGTTGATGTTTTTTCCAATGTATCTTTGTTTCGCAGTGAAATTTGATTTCTAATGTTGTCACTGAGTTCTCGGCTCTAACATGGGCTCTAGGGATGGAAAAGTTGCACAAATATCAGAGCCACAAGCACATCAATGGGGACAAAATATCCCAAAATATCCCTCTCCCTTGTTGTGAGAGCTTCTGGAGACTCCTAGATGCATAGATTTCAATATCAAGGGAGCGTCTGAGGGTTTGATGCACTAAAATTTTAGTTGGTATCAGCAGTTGGTTACTTGAGTGGTTGAGATAGCACCTAGGAGTTATGTTGCTGATGTGGATGGTTTGTGTGGTGTGTTCCCATCAATTTCATTACCTTAACTAACACATAGGGAGTCAAATCATATGATAGTATCTTCTCGGCACATGTTTACCCGAGTTGTCCTAATATTTGGGTAGATGTGGGAGGAGGGTGTTACCCTGACTGTTATGGATAGAGGGGAATTATTTTTCATCTTATGGCATTTCCTTCACACTATGTACCTTATAAAGCATCATAAATAACTATTAGTATTTGAATTTGATACTTGCATACTTATTTTATATTACGATGATGGCACCTTGCAGGCCCAATGTTGAAGCTGGGATATCATACCATCTATAACAAATTGTTGTTTCCTCAAAACAAAAAGAAATATTGTCCTCATATATATATATATATATATATATATATCCTTTTTACATACTAACCCTCTTTATTTACAATACTTCCTTAACCACTCCTTACATGTATGATGTTGTGATATAATCTTTGGGTACACACTATATTTATTTAATTCTAACTTTGTTGTGGTATAGCTCTGTGCCTTGAATTATAATATATAGCATAACCGTATGCTATTACCTTATGTTATTTATGCTATGGAGCATTTTTAATGTTTTGGGTTGACGAACCTAGTATCTATGATTGAGATAAGTATGATTTTTGGAGTGTTTGGAACTCTTTCTGGGCAGATAAAATATGTGGTAAGGTTCAGCTATACATCTGTTTACATTCACAAGTTATATTATTATAACGTTTTGGCGGAGTTTTATTTATTTAATTCATATATATTTACACGACCTCCACCTTTTTATTGTTTTTAATGTTTTTGGATTCAAATCACCCTCATCTATTAGCACATTTGAGCACTGCATTGAAACTTATGCTAAATAAATGAATGCCACATACCATAGTTCCATCTGAAAATCACATGGCCTACAGGAATTTTGCCTCGTCAACGATGCGTTTGGTTTGCAAATAATCCAATGATAAATATGCATTATACCACTCTTAGCCTAGCGATGAAGTGGAACGTATGTTTCACTTGGCGACCGTCTCCTTTGTTGCCGTTATGTGCTCGATTGTTGTAGTACCTCACTGAGAGGGTAAGAACACCAAAAACTAGTTCTTTTTACCCATCGTGGTGGTATTCACTTCATCGACTTACCTTCTATATCACATCGGTCACAAAGAGGTTCTTATACTCCAACTGTTCTCACATTATTTGTAAGTTGGGTTAACTCTTGACTTTCATGTATGGAGTAGGAAAAAACTTAGAGTACTATTCCTTCACAAATTTCATTTAACTAAGACTATCTTGGCCTAGATTCCGAGTTCCAATAGGTAATATTTATATCAACAAGGCTACATGAAGTACTCCTATTTTTTGGTTCTCTGGTTTTCCCTATATATATATATTTTTAAACAACATTCTTCCTTTATTCTTGATGTTTCTTTAATAGGTAAACTCCACACCACCACTCCCAGCAAGTGGTTTCTGCTTCGATTTTTCTGGGGTGACTTTGACCTTTAGCTAGTGTTCGCTACTTTGCTTCATAGTATTCCTACTTACATTTCAACCATACTTTGATATAACGAGGTGATAAATTTTACATCCTTTAAATGTGTTTGCGCTATTTCTCAAAGGATCAAGTGGCTTGGCTTCAGGGTTTCTTACTGCATGTCTCTTATGGATATGAATACAAATTTTGGGAATTTTTGAATATAATCCTTTCACCCAATAATTATAATTATTTTTGGTTTGGTTTCTTTCATAGGTAGCCCCCCATACTCTGTACACTACCTAATTTTCCCATTCTCTTCTTTCACAACCGTAACAATGAAACGTTTAGCTTCCTCTGACTTCTGACACCTTCTTATGCCTAGTGTTGAAGATAATGGAGGATATCCTAAAATATGTAGAATTGGTTCATGTAACGTCAGGATAGGAATTAGTTTCTATTTCTTAGGATGCTGTTCTACCTTCCCTAAAACCATGTTTTCTACTGAATGTGTAATGTGCATGAACAATGTAGAGCATTCTGCATAGCTAGACTCTCCTGGTTAAGACTCTTTTTTGTAGACCTGACAATGCCATTTTTATCATGGTATCAGATTGTTAGGGCTCAGGAACCTGTAGGCTATTTGGTGGGTGTGACTAAACTAAAATCGTCATAGGTTTTGAGTGGATAGGTTTTTATTTTTTGACCGTCGCAGATTTTTAGTGTACATCTGGGACAGTCTAGATATTCGATGTATATCTGTGACAGTCTTGGATACTAGGCATACATCCGAGATGACATCTCGAATATTAGGTGTACATTGGTGAAATGTCTCAGAAAATTGATGTACATTTGCGTCGATCGTGTAAACAGCAAAAGTCTCCGAGAGAAGGCTACATCTTGGAGAAGGCTACAGAGGCTAACAACAGAAGGTTGTCTGGAGGATATGAAGGAATCGATAGTTATCTATAGCTGTGTTGCGAGATCAAACAAGATTGAAGATCAATGGTCTGTCTTTGTCATAGATCTACGGTAAATCTAACATCTTCTTTTACCTCTAGATTTTTATTTTTCTTATAAATTGCCAAGATGAATAAAAATATGTTTGAAGCATGCTTGAATGAGCATAACAAGCTTGATGGTTCCAATTATGAAAATTGGAAATTTAAGATGAAGACTCTATTAGACGCATAGAGTACTCAAACAATTGCGAATGGGGATGAGCAAAAGCCCGTAGCTAGATCAACGTCGATCCCCGATTGGGAGAAGCGAGAAGGTAATGCAAGGACATTGTTGAAGATGTCAGTGAAAGACTGCATTATACCACACATTAGAGAATTCAAATCATCTTCTATTCCTCATGAGTAAGATCTTATCCCTAAAGGTGGAGGAGAATGAAACAATTGCTTCATTCGTAGCAAGGATCAAAGATCTAAAGAACAAATTCGTAGACATTGGTCATATAGTTTACGATACAAATCTTGTAACAATTACCATGAATGGTGTCACTAATGATTACCAAATTTTCATCACTGGGATAAATGCGAGAGAGAAGTTGCCGAAATTTGAAGAGCTGACTGGAATATTGATGCTGAAAGAAGAAAGAAGATCGACTCTGAATCCCCAGAGTGTCGATCTTACATTGACGGTGAAGAAAAACTTCTTCAAAGGGAAAGGAAGTCTACAACAGTAAAACGGAGCAAACTCACACAAAAGACCGAATCAGACACACGGTATGCATCTGAATAGAATATACTCTGAAACTAATTTTTTTTTGCGGAAAACTAGCTCATATTTCCAGGGAGTGAAGGAAGAAGAAATACCATGAAGAACAACAGAAGTAGAAAATACATGTAGGTCATCTAGTGAATGACAATCATGTGTAGAATTTTATATTGTTCATGGCAGATAGTGATGATAATGTTGATGCAGACATTTGGTATGTAGATTCAGGAGCGTCAACACACATGACAGGGAACAAGCATTGGTTGGAATATTTTAAAGAAATCAATGAAGGGGCACAGATTTACCTAGGTGATGATAGAAGTCATAAAATCAAAGGGTGTGGGAAAGTTTATGTCATTCTACCTAATGGTAATATCAAACAAATTCATAATGTTATGTATGTGCCTGGTGTAACAAAGAACTTGATTTTTGTATACATGATTATAGATCAAGATATAAAAGTTGAATTCTTTAAATCTCACTATTATATTAAAGATTGGCTAGATGTCATGAAGACAATTGCTACATGAATCTGAACGGGAGGACTATACGAGTTGGATGTAAGACTTGCACCAGTTCCACCATTGACAGCAGTGAACCTGACTACAGAAGAGCCTTGGCATCATAGATTCGGCCACATCAACTACAATGATTTGATGTTACTACAAAAGAAGGAAATGGTAGGAGATCTTCCTATGCTAAAGTAAGTACATAATGGTTGTGATGCCTGTACATTAGGAAAAATGCATAAAGAAGAATTCCCTATTCAAATAGAAAAGAAATAGAGGGATATATTTGAATTAGTGCATAAAGACCTCTGTGGACCCATGCAAACAAATTCGTTAGGAGGTACACTATATTTTCTACTGTTTATTGATGACTGTACGAAGTTTTCTTGGGTGTATTTCTTAAGTAAGAAGAGCCATACATTCGAATACTTTAAGCAGTTTAGAGATATGATTGAAAGACAAACACGAAGATAGATAAAAAGTATTTGTTCTTATCAAGGGGGAGAACATAGGAACGTTGAGCTTATCAGGTACCCCATACTCCACAGGAGAATGGAGTAATAGAAAGAAAGAGCAGAACATTGGTGGAATGTGCTAGAAGTATGTTGAAAGGTAAGAATCTTTTGAATGGTTTTTGGGTTGAAGTAGTGAATACTACTGTTTATTTGAAAAATAGGAGTCCTACAAAGAGTCTTGAGTCTAAAACAATCGATGAAACATTATGTGTATTTAATCCTGTAGTTAATAACTTAAGAATATTTGGATCTAAAGCATTTCCCCACATTCCAAAGCAAGATAGAAGAAAATTAGATTCGAAAGCCATCAAATGTACCTTTATAGGGTATTTTTCATATTATAAAGCTTACATATTATTTAATCCCTCTACTCACCAGATTTTTGTTAGTAGATATGTCAAATTCAATGAGAAGGATCGTGAAGAATCTATTGAGCACAATGAGGAATGGGACATTCCATACTTGGTGGAAGAAGAAGCAGAGAACAATCAAGGTCAGCAACAGACAAAGGCAGAGGATGAACAACAACAACAATAGTGATAACAATGATAGCAACAACAACAAAAACAATAGCAGCAACGACAACAACAGGAAGAAAAATAAAATGATGATAAACTAAGGTTTGAAGCCACCCCACCACTCAGGAGATCAGGCAGGAAAGCTCAAATGCCTGCAAGACATAGGGAAAGTCCTTTTATAACTAGTATGATGAATGTGGTTGAACCGTCTAGTTATAAAGAAGAAAATGAATGTAGTGAATGGAAAACAACCATGGAATAGGAATATGATTCAATAATCAGAAATAACACTTGGGAATTGGTTGAAATTCTTAGAGGAAAACAAACCATAGGTTGTAAATTGTTATATAAACCGAATATTAATGCAGATGGAACCATAGAAAAACTAAAATCTAGGTTGGCAGCAAAGGGGTACTCAAAAAAATAAGGCATAGACTGTCAAGAAACCTTCACCCCTATAGCTAAATTAAACACTATCAGAATGTTAATTACATTAGCTACTAAGAAACATTGGATGATGCACCAACTAGATGAAAAGTCTGCATTTTTGAATGGAGAACTAAAATAATAGGTTTATCTAAAGCAACCATAAGGGTTTGTCGAGAAAGGAAAATAACATTTATTCTGTAGATTGGAGAAAGCACTTTATGGACTAAAACAAGCTCCCAAGTCTTGGTATGAAAAGATTGATTCATTTTTTCTGCAAGTTGGATATAATAGAAGTAAAAATGACCCTAGTCGTTACACCATGAAATATGAACAAAGGCACGTAGTGTTGATTTTTTTGTATGTACATGATTTGATCATTACAGGTGATGCTACATATCTAATCGATAAAATAAAGCAACAGATGTCACAGGTATTCAAAATGAAACACCTCGGTGAACTCAAATATTGTTTAGGTCTTGAGATCTGGAGAGATTCAGGTCAAACATTTATGTCCCAGGCAAAGTATGTCAAAGGTCTGTTAGAAAATTTTAGGATGGATCAGTGTAAGCCTGCAGTGGTACCATTGCAGCATAACATCAAATTGCAGTGTGATAATGCCTCAAAATTGGCAGATGAAACACTTTAGAGAGAGCTGGTTGGGAGTCTAATCTACCTATCCACCACTAGACCTAATTTCTCTTATGCAATCAATATGCTAAGTCAATTTATGTCGAAGCCACTTGAAAGCCATTGGAATGCAGTGAAAAGTGTTTTGAGGTATCTGCAAGGTACTGTAGATTATGGTACTATTTACACTGAATCCTCTGATGTTAGATTGGCAGGATTTGAAGTTTCAGATTGGGCTAGAAATGTAGATGATTGTAGATGCATTCAACATTGGAGCCGGGGTGCTCACATGGAGAAGCAAGCAGTAGAACACAGTTTCCTTGTCCTCAGCAGAAGCAAAGTATCAAGCCATGTGTGAGGCAGTTTTATTGCAGAGACTTCTCCATGATGTTGGGGAAAAATAGATAGATGCAACAACAATGAGATGCGACAATCAGAGTTCAATCAAACTTGCCAATAATATGGTGTTTCACAAAAGCACTAAACATATTGATACACAATTCCACATTGTCAGGGAGAAAGTGAAATCCAAAGAAATCCATTTGGAATATTGTAATACATTTGATAATGTTGCAGACATTTTCACTAAGCCTCTTTGAAAAGTTATGTTTCAAATGTTTAGGGAGCCGTTAGGCATATTTTTGAACCCATTCTACATTAAGAGGGAGTGTTGAAGATAATGGAGAATATCCGAGAATAGGTAGTGTTGGTTCATGTAACATCAGGATAGGAATTAATTTCCATTTCTTAGGATTTTGTTCTAACTTCCATAAAACCATGTTTTCTATTTACTGTGTAATGTGCATGAACAATGTAGAGCATTCTGCAGAGTCGGACTCTCTTTCCTAGAGCTGACCAGTGGGTTTTATTTCATTTAATACAAGCATTGCCCTCTTTATCACCTAGGTCGATTATCTTGTGCACCCTACTAACTTGAAGGAGAAAATGTGTGCCATGTACGTGCACCAACTCCTTTTCATTAGGGCTATAACGAAGTATTCTTTATTTCTAGTTGATTTTCTTCTGGTTTGACCTCGCTTAGAGCCATGGAAATATGGATGTTAAATTAACGTCTTGAAATAAATGTATATAAATACTTGAGAAAAAGGTTATTAAGTGTCTAATTTTTTTATTTTTATTTTCATTTCTCCAGGAAGAAATTGGGTAGAGTCCTCTAAAGGGCTCATTTGCCATAATGTTTCTACGTAGAATGTATTCTCGTTTTGATAATTTGGTTATATAAATTCTTAAGTTAATAATTTCTTGTGCGTTTGATGACTAAGGGTTTTCCTAAGATTATTGCGTCTATGTTAATAAGTTTATCTTGCTCATACCATTTTGATGAGAACCACCATAGAAGGTTAAAGTGTAATTTTTATAGATTTTGATTCAGTTGAATAAAAGAAATCTGGCTTGCTGCTGGTATTGTGGAGTGAAATCATTTTGGCTTTTTTTTGTTTTTTTTTGGTTTTTTTTCCTCTTATTTATTCATGTGTAGTGAACCTAACACTCTATCAAGGTTTAATAAAATTTCAATAAGGAATATGAAATCTGCTTTTCTAGAATTTGGTTGTGTTTATTCTTTTACTTTTCAAACACAACGCTTCTTTTCCTTATTATGTTATGATATGCGGTGATATTTAATGACTGGAAAATGAGAAACAATGTTAAATCTCTTTCAAGATATGTGTATGTTATGGTTACACAATTAATTCGTTATGCTACTTACTTCTGTAATTTTTACTTGTTTCACTGTATATCTTGCTATTAGATAAACTCAAGAATGTTTTGAACTTAATTAGCTTGACTAGTCATGTTCTACTAGACCTTTTTTTAATACTAACTCATCCTCTCATATAATATCTACCTAGATTGGCTATAATTTATTCTCTGCATGGTGTTTATTTCTAGTATTTTGTTAATAGTACAATGTATGATGTTGTGCATGATGGAAAATACTTCTTCCAACAAATTAAAACAATATTATAATTTGATATGTATCCTCCAACCCCCCATTATATTTAATTCCGTAGTTGCACTAGTACTGCTCCCAGGCATTGGAGAGCACGTACCCGAATCTCTGCACTCCTAGGAGCTTGGGAGCTTCATTAGATGAATAAGTGAAAACTTAGGTTTATTTGACATTGCCAGGTTGGATGTTGCTTAAATTAATGGAACTATACAAAGGGGAAGGTATGTCGTTGGGTTTAGATTTGGATATGGGTCTCGAACTAAGAGAAACAACTTGTTTATGGAAATCCCTTCTATCCAAATGAAGATGAGGCGTCTGGCCAATCCTGATCATTGTCATTGGAAACCTATTCATTCTTCTCATATACATGGATGGCGGATGGCAAATGGATATAAAATAATTTAGGAAGATTGTTGGCCACTGGAAAAACCATCCCCAGCTGAATGGACAAAGAAATACTAAAGAAAAAAATTAGTTGAAATTATGAAACATAAATATTATGAAAAAAACAATTTTTAATTTAATTAGCATATTTATTTAAATATAAAATATATATTAACTTGGAAATTTATAATTTTATTATACAAACTCATTTTAAAATAACATTGGATTTAACCTCTATTGTTTTTTTTTAATTATTATTAATATATATTTTATTTTTTGTTGTCTCTATTATAATTAGATGTAATATATATAATATTGGTGAGGTTACATCAAGGGGGAAGAATTGAACCAATGACTTAACATATAGCATTGCATGAAAACACCTAATAATCGAGTAATAATTTTCTAGTTTGGGAGTTCTACAAGGAATTTGATTGACAAATTGTTGATGGATTAATATTTTGATTTTTTTGGCAATGTTTCAAAGTTCAATATTTTACATGTTTCTTTGCAAGATGGAATTTGATTGGCAAGTTTTGGATGGAAATAAATAAATTTTTTATTTTTATCTTTTAATAATATTAAGTTTTAATATATTATATTATTGTCGCTCCCAAAATGATGTTTCCTGTAAATTTTGTCATTACTTCTAGCTCTGTCAGATACTCGTTCCCGCATATCAGAAGTACCCACATACTAGAAACTTGTGCAACATAGCTTAATTTGCTACACTAACATGGTCTTCCTAGAAATCACTCTCAATTTCATTTCCTTCGAATTAGTCAACTATATAATATTCAAAAAGAATTATGGGTTCTCTAGTGTGAACTCCTCCTCTATTTCTAGATCTTTCTAATTATTGATGGTACAGATTCTAGTTGTAGTATTTGGAATTATTACCACTATCTCGTTTGATAGTTTATCAATGATCATGCCATTCTTATTCATAGAAAATATGCATGCCTACCCAAATCGGTACCTCAAATATTAGGGCCAACCAACCTCTTGTTCACTACCGCTTACTGAGGTTTATTTTCTTTCTTAATACACATAATATTACTAAATATTATAATAATAAGTACAATAGAAACATGGGTATTCTCATCAATTCTAGATACTGAATACAGTCATTCTACTATAAGAATATAGTGTTGGTCAGGCCTAAATAATAACAACAAATTATATCTGGAAACTAGAAAGAAAATATCTTAAATGAAACCAACAATCGAACAAATGTTAGTTAAATACATTTATGAAACCAAATCGGATATCACCATATTACAACCATTAAATTCATAAAAAAAATAAAATTCTAAGAACAAATTCCCAGAGACATAACATAGTTATAGTTAATATAATCTAACCATAAAAATTCTGCTAGAAACAAACTTGAGAAACTCACTTTTCCACCCAACCATGAACCATCACCACTAGTTCTCCCCTGAGCTGAGATCTCATTGTCCTTGAACCAATAACCTCTTATGATTCTCGTCAAGGTGTTTTATGTCGTATTTCCTTAACAAATTTTTCCTTAAGCAACATCCCACTTTCTAGGCTCTGTCAGCCCGAATAGCCTTGACTTGTTTCTATATTTCGAAAAAGGTATTTTCCCCTTTTTCTATAAAGTCCAACTTTTTCTTATGTGGTGATTTATTCACCCTTACATAATGATTTTTCCTACATTGAGTGATTTATTATATCTTTTTTCCAACCCATTACATTTTATTAAGAAACCACAAGGAATTTTTAGGAGTGATTTTAGGGAAGTTTGTCATAATATTATTCGTCTATAGTGGTTTCCAAATCATGACAATAATATCTAAAACTCAAGTGTCTTTTTCCCAAGAGTATTCCTTTTCCATTCATCTAATTTACTTATTATATCATTAGATTTTATTTCCAATTGAGTTCAGTATGACTTTCTAGGCATCACAACTAAAATAGTTTTTTTATTTTATTTTTATTTTTGATATTTGCATGGAAACAGAGGGGTATGGAACACATAAGTGTCTATTCTATTATACCATGTGTGTGGTTCTTTCTTCAACCCATAAATAACTTTCTTTAGTAAATACACCTTGTATTCTTGGACTTGAACCTCATAACTAGGTGGTTTTACCACATACACATCCTATTTCACCACTCCATTTAAAAACATTGATTTCAAATCCATTTGATATACCTTCAATATATGTTAACCGAATATTTCTAATACTATCACATTGTCTCCATCCTTAGGACTCGCACAAATGTCTCTGCATAATCTCTTGCACATTGGTGGTTGTATCCTTTGACAACTAGACTTAATTCATGTATTTCAATCCTTCCTTCTGCATTGATTTTGGTCTTCTAGACCCACCTCACACTTGCAACCTCTTTTCCTAGTGGGAGATTTAGTGACTCCCACGTGTGATTCCATTTTATTGCATCCACATCTTCATTCATTACTGCTATCCATTTTTCCTCTTTAATTGCATCTTCAAAATGAATTAGATCATCTACATGCAAAAATAAGGCAAATAGAGAATTTAGACCCATGTTGCTATTGTCTCCATTTTTCTCATAAATCTCACTCAAATTTATGAATTTTTTTCTTCTTGTTCTTTCCAATGGTGGACATGATCTGTCACTTTATTTTTAACTAGGAGAACGTGTAGGTGTTGATCTTTTCTACACACTTTGAGGGGTACTTTCTTTAATGTGAAGAAATGTCCTATTTCTCGTTGATGGTGTCACTTGGGGACTACTTTGTTGATATTAAGTAGTTGTAGGAGGATTCACCATTGAAGAATTACTTTTTTTGTCAATTACTCTTTATCTTCTTTGGTAGTCTTGGTTTTACATTGATTTCATTTAAATAAAATTCCATCCCATTCTTATTATTCTATGAACTCTACATCTCTATGATTATGACCTCTTTGTCTATTGCATTCTATATTTATATGCCTTGGATTCATCACTATAACCAACAAATGTTAATTTCGCCACCCTCTTGTGCAACTTCTTTCTTAATTCACCTGTGACATGTGCATAAGCCACACATCCAAATACTCTTATGTGAGTGACACTATGTTTTCTTCAAATTCATGCTTCTCCAGGAACCATATTCCTCAAACTTTTCATTGGATATCTATTTATGATGTATATTGTATTAGAAATAAATTTAGCCTAACAGTCATTCGAAAAATTATTTTCCTTCAACAGACTACTTTCCATTTGCATAATTTTCCTATTTTTCCTTTCTAGAACACCATTTTGTTGAGGTGTATACATTTTCATAAATTCTCGTGAATTCCATCTTCCGTGCAAAAAGGGAGAAAATCATTTTAGTTATTTTCACCACCTCTATTAGTTCTCGAAACTTTGATGTAGTGTCTACATTTTCTTCAACAATAGTTTTGTATTGATGGAACAACTGCAACACTTCACTTTTATATCTCAGTAAGTAGTTCCTTGTCTTCCTTGTGTAATCCTCTTTGAATGCCAAGAAATAAAAACTTCTTGCAATTGATAGTGTTTTGCATTGGTCCACACAAATCTCAATAGACAATTTCCAAAGGTTCCTTTGCCCTTATTGACTTTCCTGTTGGAAATGATTCTCTATGTTGTTTGAAAAAAATGCATCCTTCACATACATTGTCTTGTTTTTCTATTCATGGAAACCCGTTAAAAATACATTTATTGTGTAGAAAATTTAGATATCGAAAGTTAAGGTTCCAAAATCTTAGATTCCATAGCTAATTTTCATCTTTTACCTCTGCTTGAAAGTTTATTTTTGTGACAATTGAAATTTTCTTTTCATCCTCTTGTAATCTCATTGACAGTTGCGCATGTGCATCCTCTTCGTTCAAATATGGTTTTATATTTCAAGGAAAATTTTTATTTCTTGTTATTTGGACATTTTCTATAATCTATTTCCTCGAAACTTTATCCAAAATCATATAGTCTTCATTTTGAGATTGTGTTGTCCAATGCTTATTATATTGTGTTGTCTAAAACTTATTAGATTGCATTTCAAACAAGGAAAAACATACACATCAGAAACATACTTATTCTCCTTTTTCTCCTTTAGAATATTGACTCTTCCTTTACATATCACTAACACGTTGTATTCAGTTCCAAATGTAACTTCTAATTTTACACTTTCATCGAAATTTGAAAACATATCTATGATCCTTGTCATATGATTGCTACATCTTGAGTTTAGAAACCATATATCATTTTGTTTTTCTTTTGCTACATTTCATGTTAGAAACATATTATCTTATTTTTTATTCTCTTTTGTAAAATCTTAATTTGGTATATTACTAATGCCATATTTTTTCGTTCTACATCCACTTTCAAAATTCCCACACTTCTTGCAATAATGACATTTAGCTTGAGATTTATCATAACTCTAACCTTGTGCCCGATTTTCGCTTTAATTTTGACTTTGAATTTGGTTGTTTATTCTTGTACTTGATCTTGAAGGGATGCTTCTTCCATATCTATGTGTATTTATTCATATACCTCCATTATTTGATCTTTGTCTGACTTTAACTTTACCAATTTACATTGCTTGCTTTTTGAAGGCATTCTCCATTGAATTTTTTTTTGTTTTTTTGAAACTATGTTCATGAGAGATAATTGATGCATGAATCTCACCCAATAAAAATTATGAGATATCCTTTGTCTCCTCTATGGCCACAACAACTGGATCAAACCTTGAAGCTGGTGAACTTCTTAAAACATGTGCCATGATCCATCCTTCTTATGTACCAATAGTACTTGAGTAGAGAAAGAACTTTGACAAGGTTGAATTATACCCGCCTCTAGCATTTCTGCAACCATATGTTCAATTTCACTTTTTTTTTAGCATAGGGATATCTATAAGGCCTGATGTTTGGATTTACACTTATTGGAATCAAATTAATGGAATTATCATGATCACAAATAGGTTGGAGGCCTTTGGGAGTCTCAAACACACTAGAATGATTGTTGAAGCTTTTTAATAGACGTGGAGAAATAGATGATTTCAATGTTTGAATCTCTAGTGAGCATAATTGTGCAATTTCGCCCCATTTTACTTTGTTTAGAAGCTTTTTCATTCCATTAGAGCTGATTATCTTTCATGGGTTCTATGTGATACACCATAATTCAACTTCCTTTCCTTCCCAAAAAAATTTCAATAAATGTTCTTGAAAATTAAAAGATATCGTGCCCAAAGATTGTAACTGTTTGACTCGTAGTACAACATCAAAACCAACCATTGGAATGGAAAGAATTGGATTGTTCAATACATATTTTCTGATGGTTAGCCTGATATTATGGAACTTTCCTGAGAAATTTATAGTTCCTCCATTTGCAACCATCGCTTGACACTCTGGTGCTAGATATAGGAATAAATTTCATTCCTTGGCTATCTTACAATGAATAAAATTATGGCTACTACGTGAATGAATCAACACTATTACCCTTTTTTCTTGAAATGTACTTCTATCTTGAGATTTTGAGGAGTGGTTATTCCTACCAATGCATTACAAGATATGGCCAGATTCATTTATTCTTTCTCTAGGTTTGGTTCTTGGTGTATATCCTATTATTTTGACATTTCTTGTTCCTTTTCTTCCTCCTCTTCATAATCTATGTAAAATAATTTATTCTTAGCAGACTTATGACCTTTATTTTGTTTTCTATTGCAACTGTAACAAAGCCCTTTTTCTACCTTTTCTTCCAAATGTTGTGGTGTCAACCTTGTAGGTTGTGGAAGGCTAGGAGGAGCAAGACTTCCATATTTATAGTTGTGAATGGTAGACTTCCTTATTTCCATAATTTTTCTTTGAACTTTTCTTGCCACCCTGAATGCATTCTCCAATAAATTGGGTTCCAAAGGTGAACCTCATGTTGGATGTTATACTTTAAATTCCCTATGTATACATCAATTCTATGTTCCTTTGGAATATCATTTACCCTTATATTCAATTTTTGGAAGTTCTAAATGTGCGATGCCATTGAACCCTTTTATTTGAGATTTATCAATTGGGCGAATACGATGTTTCTCTATGTATCCTCATAATGTGCTATCGTTTCCTCATAAAAATTGACCAAGTGACAAGTTGTTTACGATAACAAAGCCATTGATACCATATAAACTGATTGGGTTCTAAATATAAAGTTGCAATGCGTACCTTTTGTGTGTGTTGCACATTATGGAGATCAAAATATTGCCCCATATGTAGTATCCATGTTACTAGATCCTTGCCATGAAACTTCCTCATATCAATCTTCAGAAAATGGTGGGTCTTCAATCATACATTAATGTCTATGAAATCATGATTAAAATTTCTTTTTGTCTCATCACCAGTTTCATCTAATTTCTTTTCACTATTAGGAAACATTTCCTATAGCAACTTTGTCAAACCTTCTATTAAACCTTCCATGTCTACTCTTAAACCATCCTTCAAACCTTCCATGTCTGCTTTTAAACCATCCTTCAAACCTTACATGTATGCTTTTAATCCATCCTTCAAACCTTCAATTTATTATTTTAAACCATTATTCAAACCATCCATATTAGTCACATTTCATCTTTGGTTACTCTTTGTGAGATCGAAATTTGTTGCACTTGGTCTCGTAATTTTGATATATCATGTTGCATTTCTTCCTCTTCTTCGTGTGTCATATAAGATCCTTTTGGTTGCTTACAAGGTGTGTCCAATTTTTTTTCAAGGTATTTCTAAATCAAACAATGCTATCTATGCTTCATTATGCCCTTTGAATCACTTCAAACTAATTTTTCAAACAAAAGTTATGCAAACTTTAAACTTTACACACCTTTTTCTTTCTTTTTACGAGGTATATATTGAAGCTATTGTATATCTGTAATTGTGAATCTCTAAGACCTCAAATTATGTGTTGTAGTATCCCTATGCATCTTCTTTCCAACCCAATAAGTCAGACCGATATTGGATTCATCAATGAATAGTTATGCCCAATTTCCCATGATGGCCTAATTAGACTAGTTCACTAGAGCGAACTTGTATGTAGTGCCACGTGTCACTATTTCGATCTTCGTCCCTGTAAATGATACCCAAAACACCAAATTTTGTCCTAATTTTTTCCCATTTTATGAAATTCCAATCCAATGCTCAGAGAGAAATTTATGATGCTTTTCCCTAGGTGACACATTTCAAAAGGAATTCTAAAGCCTACAAAAACCCTAAATTGCTCGTATCATATCTCCAAAAATATACCAAGACAAGATCTGAAATTTGTACACGAAGTTCACCACGATTTCAGCTCCACATTGTTGCAATTTTAGCTTCTGAAGCTTCATACAAAAAAGGTTATAGTGAAAATCAAAGGATGACCTATTTGAAGCATTGAGACCCTAGAATCCAAACATCTAATATCAAATGTTATGTAACCAGATCCAAAAAGATATAGATCAATGACTTCAAATTTAGTCTCTTCGAGGGGAAACCATCATTTAGATCACATAAATGAATAATTATTGAATGATAAAAATGACAAGAGCTGATTTCTATATATAGGAGTCTATGGGGTCACAATATAATTAGAGCCTACATAACAATAATAATGTAGGGGCCCAACAATAACAATAATGTGTTTCTATGGGGAGACATAATAACAATATGCGGACTTCATGGGAAAAAAATAACAATAAGGAGGTTACACTAACAATAAAAATAAGGGTATACACTAGTACTATAAGGACCTAACAATGTGACAATAAAAAAATAGAGTTTAAATTAAAGAAAAATGGACAATCCTGAATATAGTAAAACAATATAATGTGCAGTAAGAAAAAATTTAAACTTCCAAAATGAGGGCACAACATAATATTTTTAAATTATGATTTTGAATATAACGATATACATTTACATTAATATGTAGGCTATTGCTCCATTTAATTGTTTTTTCATGCCCACATACTTAATGACCATATAATACTACATTTTTATTTGACTTCCACTTTTTGTTTAGATAAAGATATGTTCCTTATTGCTAAGGATAATTCACACTTGTAAAAATCAAGAATTTTCTCTGAATATCTTCATAATTGTCTTTATATATAATCCATCTTATTATGTATTATAGAGATTGTGTTTCTAAGTGCTAAACTAAAAATGTTTATCAGTAAAAACTTGATTATATAAATATAAATAGGCATAACTGGTACCTATATCTATATATACAGTAGAAAATCTTCTTTTTTCTCTAATCTTCTTTTTTCTCTAAATATACGCAAGTAAGTTTCTCTGTAGATGCAATAATTCCCTTATAAAACATATTCTTATTTTAAACATTGTTATCCTTCAACCGATGAAAGACTTATCTAACAGTTTTAGCTTAGCTTATCTTTCAGAGCTATTAGTTAAATTATTATAGTTATGGATACCAATCAATTGTAAGAATGAATCTATATATATATATATATATATCAGAGTGGTTGTTTGGCGACCTCAATGATTATACAACATTTACGACTAGAGCATATTAGCCATTTAGTTTCGACACCCAAAAGAAAAAGTTATAATAGTGCGTTTTCATAACTTTAAATTCTGATATGGGACTAATTGTTACATCTTCAATATTTGTATATATTTCTGGTGGATTTATAAAGTGTTCCATTCATGGAAAAGCAGACTTTTTTTTGGCCACGTGTATTACTTTCTATACTGGCTATGCTGCTGATTCAGAGCATTTTCTACCAAATCAATGGGTTTCGATTGAATTAGGGTTTTCCTGATAGTTTAATGACCTTTCAAAAATTTAGTATTCACAATGTTAACACGGAAAATTTCTAAAATTTAGTATTCACAATGTTAACACGGAAAACTTCTAGACACATTTCTACAATTCAGATGACGCTCAACGTCATCCAATCGAATATACAGGTGAAGGCTTTCGAGCTGAAAACATCGTGAAGTATAAATATCAGTAATTCTATAAAGGTTTTAATTATAAAATTTACCCACACAGCTCATCCAAACGCAGAAATGACCAACGTTGTTTCCTCGATAGCCACGTGGTCATATAGAAGTTTGAGTCAACACTCTGGGAGCACTTCACACACATGGAAGATGGGATTACCTAACATGTACCAGTCATGTATAGTCAATTTCACATTGACCTCTAGATATGTCGCCCCCAAGGGATCTTCTTGTCTTACTCATAAGTTATTTTGTCATTAATGAACTAAGGGAGGAAAAAGAATTCAAAATTCTATATAAACATGTCATTGGAGAATGAAAAACAAAGAAGAAGTAAAACATTGTTATGCTGGAATAATTCCTCCTCAATAATTGAACATTTTAGGTGGAAGAGTATTTCACCACTCAGAGAGTCTTCATACTTATTTGAGAGAGAAGGAGCTTGCAAAGAGACTTAAGAAAGGAACCTCCTTGTTGAATATTTTTTTAGCACCATCGCTCAAATAATTCTCTCCAACTGTTTTAGTATTCAGCTATTGTATCTCTTCTACATTCAACAGTCAATAAATGAATCCCTTTTCCATTACTTTTCTTACATGTTTTCTACATCAAGCATTGTTTGTGTGTTTCTTTCTTACTTTTATTTTAAGCTTATATGCATTTGGTTTACAATTTGATGTGCTCCATTTACTCATGTTTGTCCACTAAGCCAAACAAGGTGTCATTGGTACCCCATAACAACAAACACACCCCCACAACCAATTTTCATTTCACTCCTCAACTTCTCTCGGCGTGTGGCTTCCAGCGGTCAGGGTTCTAAACTGAACCCTCGACAACACATGCTACTTTCCTTGATGGCTTCTTAACAGGTGTTTGAAAATTCATTTTTCTTGGAATATGATTCCATCTGTCATATAATGAAAACATGTCTTTTCCTCTTGTCAAAATGAAATGCCTTCGAACCTAACTAACCATAATTTACTTAGACCATTTAGAGAGATCACAGTAAACAATGTCATTTCAATTGCATTCTTCTCGTATTATTTGTTATACACCACTTTATTCCATTTACTAAAATATTTTGAATGTTTTTCATTCCATGTTCACAAACTACATTGGGCTTATGGCTTGTATCTGCATGCTTCTCGTATTATTTGTTATACACCACTTTATTCCACTTACTAAAATATTTTGAATGTTTTTCATTCCATGTTCACAAACTACATTGGGCTTATGGCTTGTATCTCCATCTGCATGCTTCTCGTATTATTTGTTATACACCACTTTATTCCACTTACTAAAATATTTTGAATGTTTTTCATTCCATGTTCACAAACTACATTGGGCTTATGGCTTGTATCTCCATTTTTTAATAGGTTCGGTTACTTTTACTATACTTGACTGTAAAGACTCACTCCGTAAACACTGGAAACTAGTTAAAAAATATTGTTACTTCCTTATAATATGTTCTTGTTTGAGATTCGTACTCATACTTCCTTATAATATGTTCTTGTTATTTGAGAGTATTAGTCTCTCTTGGCTTCTCATTTATTTTCTCTTACGACCTCTCTATGACATAGTGTTTTCAACAATAATCTTGGCAACAGTTACAACTTCTTCCTTCATATTTGCTGTATGCCAATATGAGCTTATGGAATTATTATTCTAATTTTTGTTTTGGATTTCCCTTCTATATGGATGTTTTATGTCGTATAATTGTTTTTCTTTCCATACCCGTTAGGGTTTATAGGAATATTTCCTCATATCCTTCAAACCCTAGGGTTTTCTAATTTACCATTAAATTCTTGTCATTTAATCAATGGGATTTGTAGAATTCATTCCGTTCGTAAGATAATTACTCACTGAATTACTCTATTATATCTGTACTTTTAAGGAATTGTTTCATAATTCCCATTTAAATTTAAAAATTGTAACTAGAGTTATATACTCTCATAACGTGTAAAGTTATTATTGCTCTGTTTTATTATTGATGAATTAAGCTCCTTCATAACACCATTTGTTATTTTCTCACCAGACAGGGACCCAGAGCAACCCGTCTGTTATTCGAGGTAAATTTCTTTACATTCCATTCCTAAGTAAGGTTATTAATTCATTATTATATTTTTTCGTGTACATTTAGAATAACCATTGAAGGGTTATTGGTATTTACTAAAAGTATTCTTAAGTTCGGGTCTACTCTGTTTTGTATCCGTTATGGGTTCATAAAATTATCTTGGATTCTTCCAATGGTTAACATATATTTAGCTTTTTCTTCTCTAGGTTCGAAATATCTCTTCAAATTTGTGGCTTTTCAATATACAAGGTAAATTCTATTTTGATGAAGACTACAATTGATTCTCTATGAGATTTTCCTCTAAATTTGTTAAGTTGTTTATATGGAAATTACCATTTCTTGGGGAAACCCTTTTATCTTTATTTAATTAAAGGTTCCTATGCATAAACAATTATTGTATACAAGGACAATTTCTAACAATTATTGTATACAAGGACAATTTCTAAGAGGTATTTAATTAACTATTCCTTGTTAATATTTGAATATGGTCTTATTGTATAGAAGGACAATATCTAATAGGTATTTAATTAACTATTCCTTTTTAATATTTGAATAGGGTCCAATTTTTGTTTTTATGCAATCCTATAGCTACTCATATTTTCCATATAAGAGATTTTCACAGAATTATAGATTTGTTGTGTATATTATCTATGTTGCCTATAATATATGTCAGTTATATATGTACATAGGAAACTTATTGAAAGTTTCTTCTTATTTCCTATAGTTCATAGCTAGAACCCTTTACGTATTTATGATATTTATATGCAATTTTATAGTAACATTTCTCTCGTCCTTGTGCAATTTCGTTGGTTTAATATCAACTCATGATTCCTCTTTATATATTTCTTCTCTTTTGTTTCTATATTAGCCATCATGAACTTATTAACAAGAGTAGGCATGTTGTTTAACTATCTCTCAAGTCTTAGATACTCTTTTTGTCTATTCTACTTAAATTCCACTTTGGAAATCTCTCTGAGTCTTCAAAAAATAATATCTTTATTTGTAGCATATAGTATTTTCTTTTAATGTTTTTGTTTTCATCTCCCTAATTAATGTGATGATAAACATATATGCTTACAAACACTTTGTAAATGAATGAGTTTCATTTTTCAGTCACAATTAGGTTCTTGTTATTGACGACTATTTATAGAGAAGTATTTTCTTCTAACTCCATATTGGACATAATTTTCAATATTCATAGTGTATTTCGTTTATACATTATTCAAAGATAATATCATAAAATTGTGAATATCTTTTCTTCTTACCTTTGTAAACGAAATAATTATAAAATATTTCCTATAGTATTATTCTTCATCTTCACTTTAAAAGTCATAAATTCTAATAAAAAGTATAATTAACGATATACACTTTATTCTTATAATAGTTTCCAAATAATAAATATTCTTATTTCATCCTCTGAATTTCTCTTAAGATATTTCACTTACAAGCACTATTTCATAAAATATTGGAAACTAGTTGTTCACACTAATATCAATGCATATTCATGCTTTATGTAGTGAAATACATAGTTTTTAACATTTATCCTCTTCTTACTATATAGGTAAAACAATAAGTTTTATTTCCTATAACTAATATCCAAAACTTCACAGCTAAAAAAAGATTTTTCATTCATTTAATACATAATGCAATTTTAGAACAAAAAAATAGAACTATTTTTTTTTTTTTTTTAACATGGATGAAAAAATAGATTTTGAACCATCAACTTGAAACAATTCTACGAAATATATGGCTAGTTACTTGGCTCCTCATAACCTTGACAATTTTTTTTTTTTGGGCTCCCCAACAAAATTTCTATATGTCTATTCTCCTTGTTTCTCTGAAGTCTCTCCTATTATGTTCTCATAATTATTGAGATAAATCCATCAAATTTCTAAAATAATACCCATATAATCTTTACATGGTTATTAACTACATGCACCTCAGCAGCAAGTGGTAGCTAGTTAATTGTGCATTTGTGGGATTTTGTTTCCCACTTCTAAAGACAACTTCCTGTCTTCTAGGAAAAATTTAATTAGTCATTAATGATGTTAAAATTAAATTTCATCACCTAGATTATGTGTTTAGGGCTTATTTATGAATAATAATAATTTCTGAAAGAAAATTGCAACCTTTTACCTACTTCAACCATTTGTATTGAGCCATTAATTTCCTAGTTTGTTATTTTCCATAAAATAAAACATAAATGCAACTTTACGAATAACAACTATACATCAATTGTTATCAGTAAAAATTACTAATAATTAATAATCTACTTGTTTACTAATTCAACATAATAAATTAAAATTAACTTATGTACATATAAATACAATGAAGTTATTAAGTTGAGGGATATCTCATCATTTCCCGCTTAACTTTGACATTTTCACCATGTCCCAATCAATTATTTCTTTTGGAAACAATTTAAAAGTTTAAACCATTGAATGATAAACTTATTTAAAAGAATAATCCAATTCCAAGGTTGCTTCTTCTGGAGTGAAATGTTTCCATTGAACCTTGAATTGCGCAACTTCTCTATCCATAAGTGTAACCATCATCTGGTGTAGAATACAAAGTGCTTTTTGTTGTAACTCTTCCTCTCATTGCACCTCTACAACATATCAGTCAATTACATGATAAGGATCATGTGCATGTCCTTTCAATTAGGAAACATGAAACACATTACGAATCTTAATGTTGGTTGGTAGGGTTAATTGGTAAGAAATAGTTCCAATTATGACTAACACTTCAAAGGGTCAACAATATCTAGGAGATAGCTTAGCATAAATTCTAAGTCTAAGTGCAATTTTCTTAGGTTTGACTTTCATGTGTACGTGATCTCCAACATTGAATTCTTTCTGAGTTCTCTTAAAATATGCAAAACTCTTCTGATGACCTGGGATTTTTTTAAATTATGTTTGATTTTCCTAATTATATCCTCCATTTCTCTTAACATATCAATTCCTAGTATCAATTTGTCTTCAGGGTGATCACAACTTAATGGTACCTTATATCTTCTCCCATACATGACTTCAAATGGACTCATTTTTAGATAAGTTTGATATCCACTGTTATAGGAAAATTCAACTAAACATAAGTAATCCTCCCATTTGGTATGTTTATCCTTCACGTACATCCTTAGCATATCCTCTAATATCTCGTTGGTCCTTTCTATTTGACCATGAATCTAAGGATGATAGGATATGCTAAAATTTAATTTGATTCCCATGTTTTCAAATAATCCTTTACATAATTTGCAGGTGAATTTAAAATCCCTATAAAAAATACAACTTTAGGAACCCCGTGAAGTTTGAAAATTTCCCTCATAAATATTTCAACAATGTTTATGGATTTAAAAGTGGATTTAACTGGAATGATGTGCCTTGCTGATTTTGTCAACCACAACCATTGTAGTCCAATAATAACATCCATTCAAATATTCTTTGATTTCCATTCAGGAATGGGAAATGGTTTTAGAAAACCAACAGGATGTTGATGAGACACCTTAAATTGTTGGCATTGAAGACATCTTTCCACATGTTCAACTATTTCATTTTTTATACATGGCCAATAGAGATCCCTCCTAAACATTGTAATCAACTTTTTATAGGCATGATGACTAGTTGCCGGTCTTTTATGCAACTCATATAATAGAAAAAATTCATATTTACTTCAGTTGGTATGTAAGTTTTACCTCTAAGTAGCAATAAATGTTGGTTTTCAATTAAAAAACAACATCTTCTCCTTCAATTTTTTCATTTTTTTCTGATTTCTCTTTAATTTTTACATACTGTAAATATGAATTTGCTATTGTTTTGGGCTTTTCAGCTAGATTTTTTGACCAACTAGTTTTGGTGCAATACAAATATGCTTAAAATTTCTACTTAAAGCATCACCTATCCTGTTTTCCTCCCATTTGATGTGTAAAATATCAAAATCATATTCACTAATGAATGCTAACCATCTAGGTTTTCTTGCATTCAAGTTAGGTTCACCAAACAAATATTTTAGACTCACATTATGTGTCCTTAGATGAAATTTTCTCCTTATCAAATAATGTCTCCACATTTTAAATGAATGAATTATTGCTTATAATTTGAAATCATGTGTAACATAGTTTTCCTCATGTTCTTTCATTTTTATGGATTCATAGCAAATATCATGGTTTTGTTGCATTAGAACTCCTCCAAATCCTTCCTTACTTGCATATGTGTATGTCATGGATTCCTTATTGGGATCTACCTTAAGATGAAGGTTGTTATTAAGAGTTGTTTAAGGTTCTCAAAACTTGCTTGATATTTTGAACTCCATTCAAACTTAATCCCCTTGTTTTCTAAACTAGTGACTAGATAAGCAAGCTTCTAGAATGATTTTATATATCTCCTATAATATCAAGTGATTACCATAAAGGATCTTTCTTACACATTCTTCGGTTCTGGCAACTCCAAAATTTCTTTTACCTTTTCACGGTCTACAACAATTCCTTCTTTTGATATTACATGTCCCAAATAAGTTTTTTTTCTGGTGGAATGAACATTTGCTAAACTTAACATAAAGTTTATTGTCTCTTATAATTCAGAGAACCTTTTCTAGATGTTGATCATGTTCTTCCTTACTCTTTTAATATACTAAAATAGCATCTATGAAGACAATAACAATTTTGTCTAGGAATGTCCTTAGCACACTATTCATGAGATACATGAATGTGGTAGGTGCATTAGTTAACCGAAATGGAAGAATCAAAAACTCATAATGCCCATAGTAGATACGCAAATTTGTCTTGTATATATCTTCATATTTGATCCTAATATGATGGTATCCTAACCTAAATCAATCTTTTAAATATAGAAGCTCATCTAACTTGACAAAACATATGATTTCTTTTTCACAAAAAATACATGTGCCCCCAAAGGAGACACACTTTTCCTTACATAATTTTTGTTTAATAATTTTTGCAGTTGTATCTTTAGTTCCATTAGTTCAAGTACACATTTCGTATGGGGCATTAGAAACTATAACAACTCTTGGCATAAGATCGATTATGAATTCAATGTCCATTCTTTGTGGAAGTGTTGGTATTTATTCTTAAAACACATATTTAAATTATCCTAATATAGCATATTTAACTAATGATGGTTGTTATTCATTTTTAGCCAATTATTGCACTTGAACATTGAATTGTTGGCACCATTTTAATGCACATTTCTTCATTTGTATAGCAGAAATTTGCATGACAAAGATTTTTCTTGGAATGCCTTGAACCATGCAAGTTTTTCCTCCATCATCCACACAGGTAAAGGACTTGTCCAGATAGTTTAATATCACTTTGGGTTCTTCTAACTAGTCCATTCCTATGGCTACACCATAGTATCCTAATGGTAAAATGTTTAAATTGAGGAAACTTTGCATTTTGTTTAGGTATATAGAGCAGTTCTTACTAATTTCAAAAATTTTTAAATTCATACTAGTAGCTAATTGTACTAACCAAGGTTAAGAGTATTTTTCCTTTCTAATTTTACATTTTTCATCTACAGCATGTGAGACATATCTTAGGTTAGATCATGGATATATAAGTATAGATACATTATTGACACAGTCTTAACTTGTACTTCTACCACAATTGACTCATGATCTGCCTCCCTTCAATCTAATATAGTGCTGATCCTTGCTATATTATAAGTTACATAATTTATTGTTGATTCCTCCTAGATTTGATTTAACATTGTTTTATTTTTTAGTGGATTTTATAGAGAGTCTCTCCATTGCCCCAACAATTTATGGGAGGTCTCTTATATTCACTAAAGTTTTTATTATTTGCAAAAATTCCTCCCTTCTGTCTAAGAATTTTCTGTTAATTAAAATTTCTTTTATAAATTCCAGCATGCATACTTTTTGTAAAAATGGAATTTTTAAACCCCTTTTTCTTGCTGTTGATTTTTTTTTGGTTTCTCAGGCACCCATATTTTATAGCTTCCCCCTTTTTGTTTCCTTTGGTGGAAACACATTTTTATTTTCAGATAGTTTCATCCATTCTTTTCTCTGTATGAGAAAGAAAAATTACTCACAAATCTTTGGATTTTTTCTTTCTCTTCCTTTAAGTAAGGAACATACCTCAACATAATCATAAATTTATTGAAAAAATCATCAATGGTGAGTTTCCATAACTTCAAATCATGAAATTCGCTATACTGTTTCATTAAAATATATTTTCATTAAAAATTTTATTCTTAAATTCATTCTTGAACAACCTCCAAGTTAGATTCTTCCTTCTCATTCTCTTAAAAAATTTAATTTCTTCCCAAGATAAAGTTGCCTTACGAATCAATTGGTATGTGGTCAACCTTTCCTTAAGATTACTTGGATAGTTGTGAACTTCAAAGAATTTGGATATATTGTGGAGGTGCGCCTCTGCTTCTTCTTCAGTTTCACCATCAAAATTAGGAGGCTTGATTTTGTTAAATCCTCCCCATAATTGAGAGGATGATTTCCTTTTTCTAGATGAAGAAATGATATTGTTTGATTTTTGTTCATCTTGATCACTAGACTCATTAGATTCATTATTAGGACAAATTTCTCATTTATTTTTGCTTGTGGTATTAACATATTTACTTCTAAGTCTCTTCATGTTATTCTTTTTACTAGCTTCCTCCTTCTCCAATTTTCTTAATAGAGGCAAGTGAAGGTTTTCGACGTAAGAAAGGCCCATTTCTGTAACTAAAACTATGATACCACTTGAAATGACCCTGTTATCACTCCTCGAGATCTCCAAGGCTTAGGAAGAGTCCAGATGAGGTAACCACAGACCAATCTTTTGACTTGGTAGCTATCCTTAACAAGCCAGAGATGTCTCTCTCCAAAGGATCACAACCAAGAGGGTTGGATTGATTATGGTTTTAGGCCAGATATAGTAGCTAAGTGTTCTGATTTCATTTGATTGGGGTTGTCACTAGGTGAGTGAATTAGGTTAGAGAGTGAACTAGGTTAGGGCAAAAGAAAATCAGAATTGCAGACATCTGATGGGGAAAGGTAGGAAAGTACCTTAACACTTTGTAGAATATTGATGGAACTGTTTAGAATGTTTAGGTGCTAAAAAGAGCATGGAAATCATGAATTCTTTTTAAACTGAAGAAATGAAAGAAATTATGATGATTTTCCCAAAATAGAGCATTGAAAATGAATTCTGGTTATCACCCTTTGAAAAAAAACATATTTAGAAGTGGAATGGATCGTGGAAAATAAAAAAAATTCACACACATGTAACTGAAGAAGAAACATTGTCAAAATACATTGCCACAGGAATTACATCGAAATAGCTGCAACTCATCCAATACATTACATGCAAAGGTTTGAATACAAGAATGTCTCTGATCACTAGTACAACATCCAACTGCATCCACCCTCTGAAAAACTGAAAAATACAATATATAGTCCTGAAAAAAAACTCCTCTCGGCCTCAGAGGTTGAAAGCATGAGAGGAGTAGTAGTTCGACCAAAATCTGTACTCATAGCTAGAGTGTAGGTTGGTCAAAGTGACTCATCCCTAATTACAATGAAATTGATTCATTACACCTCATAGAGTCTATTTAGCTAATGTATTTACCCTAGGTAATATTAAAAGAACCATAATTACATTTACAACATCAAATAAAACAGTAAAAAATTGATTTCCAAGGATGAAAATCAAATCCGGAGAAAAGCAGCGAAAATCAGGAAAATTGTTCTATGTGCAGCACCACTGGTCTATGCACAATGCCTTTGGTCTCTTTGAAATGCCATCTTCCAGCCAAGTTTTGAAGGGGCTCTCGATGTCCAAATTGAGCTCAGGATGGCTCATTCGGAAGCATGTCCTATCTAGTTTCCAGAAATGTAATTGGTTCCGAAAAATGATAATAGTTGACCCTCCATAAATTCAATCTCCCAAGACTGTCTCTGTGCGCATCGCCTATTGTAAAAAGATGCTAGAAAGGTGCTTTTTGAGGTGCTTTTGGCCATTTCTCTGTGTCAAATTGTCCAATTTTGGTGTGCCAATAGTCAAAACTGTATGCTCATTGCCTTCTAAATCCAGTGGTGGTCTTGGTTTTTCATTTGGAGATGTCTAAAATTTGTGCAACGCCTAAGGCACTGTGCATAGGATAGATCAACTATGCCACAATCTATCCAAGTTGCACAAAAAACACAAAAATTCCAAAAAGTGCACATAATCTTGTCAAAATTGTTGTATGAGCCACTAATGAAGTATGGTAAGCATGGAAAGAAGCCTTAGTAAGGATATCCAGTTTCTCTTTCTTCTCTTTCATATTTAGGGTTTCAGGGTTTGACTTCAATTCCTTGAGTTTTGACTGTGCTATTTGGCTTCTACGGCAATAAATTTTGCAATCCTCCTATGTATGTCATCGTCTGTTTTGGCCTTCTCTAGGAGATTTTCGAGATGGTTTTTAACCCTCTCTAGCCAATGCTCCTTTTTTTCGTTTATCATTACAGAAAATTGCTCATTCAAGCAAAGCTCATTGGCTAGTTCAACCTATTTCTGTTTCTCTATTTCTAATTCTCTTTTTAGGCCTTTGGTTCTTGGTCTTCTTATTGACACTTATTCTTATAGCTCATCAGGATCACCATATTTTCCATATGCTTCATCAAGTAAGGCCTTAGCCTTGGTCTCTTTTAATTTGGATTTAAGAAGGTCCACCTCCATGATCAATTGTTTTGTTTTCAATTGTTGGTTTTCCTTCTCAAGAAATGAAATGACATATTTAGCTCTATCCAATTGAGTTTGAAATTGTTTGATTTGGGATTCTTTCTTTGAAAAATCCATGTCTTCTTCCTGCATGATGTGTTTTTGTTGTTTTTTCTCGAAACCCTAGGGATTAGGAAATGGGAGTGGTAATGGCGTAAGAAGAAGTTAGGGAGTGGGGGAATAGATTAGGGAACTTAAGGAGGTGATATGTGATTGAATTATTTATGGGATTTAGGAATTGGTATTTTATTACACGTATGAAGTATGGTTGTCTAGGAATTTGTAGCCTAGGACTTAGGGTTTAAGGGAGAACAATTTTGGGATAGGGATTTAGAAATATAGGGGTAGGGATAGGATTTACTGTGACATGAGAAGGATAGTAGGGTCTTAGGAATATTTTTGAAGGTGTGGGAATGAAACTAGGGTTTTCAAGTTTTGACAACTCTAGGTTTTACACATGAAACTTAATAACATAAATTGATGAATTGTGAAATGTAAGGAGGGTATAGACAAGGCCTTAATTACTTGCAAGGAGGTTAAGAAACTGTCTATTCAAGGTTTGGACAAATTTCACTAAATTTGAGAGCTTACAGATGATGTTTGAAAGGTGCGTAGCACCTTTGATGCATGCGTAGTGCCTCATTGCCTTATGCGCAACACCTTTGATGCATGCACATCACCATATTCAAAACAACCTTTGAGTGCCTTCTCAAAGTCCACATTGAGTCCATGATATCGCATTGGAAATATCTCTCTCTTGGGTACACAATGGACCTATCAAGCAGTGAAATGATCAATTATAACCCCTCGAAAAAAAATTGTCCCAAGACTAGTCAGAATGTGTAGAATGATGGTGCAAAAATGAAGTTTTCTCTTAAAGGAAACTTTTGGAGGTCTTCCTCAACTCCAAATTGAGATCATGATAGATCATTTTAAATATATTTATTTCTACGTAGCATTTGACTCATCAGAAAAGTCATATGGAGACTCTATGTAGTATAAAATTTGATTTTCTCAAGGTCGCTCCATACGTGCAACAACTCTCTTGTAGAAATTGTATTCTAGACATTTATTGAAAACCATAACACTAGTGTAAACAATGAAGGAGGTGTTTCATCCTTAGAATATAATGGACATCAACCTCTCACTTTTTTAAAATTCATCTCGGTTTTTTTGGAAACATACTTTGAATCAAAACTAACCGTATGTGTGGCAAATTATTTGTCCCTTCGAATGACTTCTTGAAAAATGATGGAGACATGATGTTTATGAGTTGGAATGGCCTCATACTTGCTGAAATTACCTCCCTTAGCCCTCCTCTGCTTAGATGTGTCTGATTCCATAGGCAACCATAGCTTAGTGGGAGAGGAAATTAAGGTTTAGGGCTTGTCAAAAATGATTATTTGGAAACCCTTTGAAAAAGACAACTCCCTTTGGCATTCACTTAACTTTTTGAAAAATTATCCTCTCACTTGGCTATTTCCATAGATAAATTAATTTGTTGATGGTCTTTGATAACTCTTTGGATTTTACTTTTCTTTAATGAAGTTAGCATATAGATATTGAGTTGGCATCTTAGGAACATTACTTATTACATATAGTGAAGATAAAATTACGTGAAGAAATAAGCATTTATCCTTACAAATCATCTTCACATGGTGAAGAGATGTTATTTGATCATCCTTTACTTGCTAGTCTTAGGCAATAGAATGAAGTTTTATTAGATCCTTTGAAACCCTAATGACCTAACGGAACATTTAAAAACACTAAAAGACCTAATGAGACCTTGAAGGACTGAATTTCAAGGTGACATGACCGATGTGATGGAATGATGTCATTAACTTTATGGACAATGTATACTCATGAAGGTTGAAATGATCCAGAAATGGGTAAATTTCTAAAAGGAGTAAAGGAAACCCTAATAAAAGCTTCAGTGACCAAATTTTTGTGTGACGACCTAGTGGAATGACAAAAATTTCAGAATGGGACCCTAATATGATATGGAAAGAGGATTCTTGATCACTGATGGCAGTATGAAAATACTGACACTAAATTCGGCCTTATTGGGGATGATAGCTCCTTGGAAGTGTCAAGAACATCATAGACCAATTTCCTACACATTTGGACCAATACGGTCGAAAACTCAAAGTGAAATCCATGACTAAATGCTGACAACTCAAATGACACAAACAAACTTGTGACGAACTGAAAATTGACTGAAAAATGACTCAATACCGACTTACTTAACTGACATAAGAACTAAAAAAACTTATTAATGGCAGCATACCAACAAGATTTTAGGGTTTCAAATCTTGATAACAACCAGCTTCCGACTAAAGTAATATGTGCAATCATGTGAAGTGATACTTCCAATGTAACCAATCCAGTGGATGGTTACTTGCTTAAATTTTGCTCTCACTTTCCTCGAGCAGGCAAAATGATGTACATGTAGGGAACTCACAACAACAATTGAAACCAAGTCTTATGCTAACTAACATGACAACATCATCTTCTCCAATGCTTGCAAAAGACTGTCGTGGGGACCTTCAAAATCTTGAAGCATTACCTTGTCCTCAGATCTAGCAGAAAAAACAGAAACTGTCCGTTCATCTTGATCTGAAGGAACAGTTGGTGGTTGATTGATAGGAAGGCATAGGGAGGTATAACCTTTTGTTGTCTGAGTGTTCGCTGTAAATTCCTCGAGAATGAGAAATTCTGACTTGATTTCCGGCATACTACTATTAGGCTCATATTCCTCAAATTCATTGTCTAAGTCATCCTTAAATAGAAAACATCCTTCAATATTATCAAACATGATAGCCCTATGATCTTCATAAAAGAAAACAATATTTGTTAGTTGATCTATATTCCTAATTTCAAGATTGTCCTCCTTTAAACTTAAATTTTCATTTTCAAATGTGGAAGAAGTTTCACTAACACCTCCTCCACTATGTGAGCACTGCAAACCTACATTAGCTTGGTCTGTGACATCATTTTTTAGGAGTTTATCTATCTCATCTTCACATAGAAGAGAAAGTACTCTTTGTTTTCTTTTGCTAAAACAATAATTGTCTTCTTTCTCTCCTAAGAATTCACAAGGATGGTGAATATGGTCTTGTGTATCAAAGTGACTAGCTTCTTCAGATTGTTCTTGAAACTCAAAAATGAAATTTCTATCATTTACCATAGAGTCATGCACAAAATATTTTTCACTTACTTGAACGAAGATCTCATCTTGTTTTTCATAAAGGGATTGGATTATCTCCTCCTGAAAACTTTGTTTTGATGGGGTGAGAACACTTGGTTTGATAACATCATTTTTTCAATTCAAGGTGGTTTTAAACAATAGAGCTCTCCTTCATGTGATCCAGAAGAATATACTCTTCATCATCACAATCTGAATCTAGATCTAGAATAACCAGCGTCACCTTGTCACAATCTGAAATTGGAACTTGATTTTCCTTCATACCATCTTCTGCTACAAGAAGATCTGAAATAAGACCTTGTCTTCCATCATTTTCAACTATACAAATATCTTCAGCCTACTGCAATTTTTCCTGAGCATCTTTCCATGTATCCTCTAAGTTTACTTTATGCTACTAAAATGGATTTTCATGCAGGGCTTCCATGATCCCATCGTCCATGAATTCATCATCTCCATAAAAATTCTCAAGATTTCTAATAAAAATATTAACATGTTTACAACATTTTTGAACTAATATTAAGGATGGACAATATTCTTTATACCTTTCAAAGAACATGGTATGAAATTCATTTAAACAATAAATAGAAGGAGGCGGTAAACTTTCATACCAAGATTCGGCTTCACCTTCCAGAGCGGCCATGAATATCTTCATCAAGCAGTCTTTAGGAAAATCAATCTTTAATCTGCGCACATGCATGTGAAATCTCACCACATGAAGAGAAGCATCATAACCTTTCACATCTCTGAACATAGTCAAATTGCTTTGCGAATTTACCCTAGGCATTTTATTTGGGAAACCTTGAATCTGATCTCTTTTCAATGGAGAATACCTTCTTGCAACATATCCCATCTTGAAAGTTCTTCAAGCTACTAATCTTAATACAATAGAGTCACCATGAAGTGTTGATTTTAGGGATCTTCCAATCAATGGAGTCACCAGGTTAATGGTACAACCTTCCTATGTTTCCAGCTATTGTTCACCATCAACATTTAGATCTAAATCATTACCGTTATTTCCCAAGGAGAATAGATATTTCGCTCCCCAGCAACAGTGCAAATATGTTATCACTCCTCCACATCTCCAAGGCCGAGGAAGAGTCCAGCTGAGGTAACCACATACCAACCTTTTGACTTGGTATCTAGCCCTACCAATCTAGAGAGGGATCTTTGCAAAGAATCACAACCTAGAGGGCTGGAGGGATTAGTGTTTTAAGCTACTTATAAAGTGAAAAGGGTTGTCTGATTTGATTTGGTGGGGTTATTATTGGATGAGGGTATTAGGTCAAAAAATGTTAGGTTAGGGGAAATTAGATATGATTGTAGCCAATCAAAGGGGCAAGGTAGGTAGAAGTTTTAACACATAAAATGTGATTTGGTGAGATGGTTTAGGAATGCTGATGATTTAGGAAGAGCATATGAGATGTCTTCTTCCTAAACTGAAGAAAAATAGACAAATTATGATAACTTTCCCAAAAGAGAGCATGAGAAAACATGTATTCTGCCTATCAACTTGAAAATTACCATATAATAGACATGAAATGGTTTATGAGATTTCAAAACATTCATACAAATGATAACAAAGAAGAAACAATGCTAAACATCCATACCACATGTATCCCAAAGAAATAGCTACAACTCATCCAATATATTCCATGCCAAAGTTTGAATACAAGAATGTCTTTGATCACTAGTACAACATCCAACTGAGTCCAACCTTTGAAAATACTAAAAAATATAATATATAGGCCTCAAAACAAACTCCTCCCGGCCTCAAGGGTCAAATCCATGAGAGGAGGAGCAGTTCCACAAAAATTTGAACTGATAGCTAGAGTGTAGGGTGGTCAAAGTGATTCATCCATAATTACAATGAAACTGATACATTCCATCTGATAGAGTCTATTTACCTAATGTATTTACTCTAGGTAATAGTATAAAGACCATAACTACATTTACAACATCAATTACATCAGCAAAATTTGATTTCCAAGGATGAAAATAAAACCTGGAGAAAAACAGTGAAAAATTAGGCAAACTGTCTTATGCACAATGCGAGTGCTCTATGCACAACGTGAGTAGTCTATGCATAGTGCCTTTGGTCTATGTGCAACACCATCTTCCAACTAACTTTTGAAGGGGTTCCCAATGTCCAAATTTAGCTCAGGATAGCTGGTTAGAAAGCTTGTCTTGTATAGTTTCCAGAAATGCACTTGGTTCGAAAAAATGATAAGGTTGGGCCCTCCAAAAAGTGAATCTCCCAAGAGATACTAATGAATTATGCTAAGGATGGAAAGAGGCCTTAGGAAGGATATCCAATTTATCTTTCTCCTCTTTCACATTGAGGGTTTTAGGATTTGACTTCAATTCATTGAGTTTTTACCTTGCTATTGGCTTCCTTGGTAATAATACTTTTCCATTGTCCTCTGTATGTGATTGTATCTTTTAGCCTTCTCTAGGAGCATTTCAAGATGGTTGTTAACCCTCTCTAGCCAATGCTCCCTATTTTGATATATCATTATGGAAAATTTCTCATTCAAGGAAACTTCATTGGCTAGTTCAACCTCTTTCTCTTTCTCTAGTTATAATGCTCCTTTTTGGCCTTTGGTTCTTCACCTTTTTCTTGACACTTGTTCTTCTAGCTCATCAGGATCACCATATTTTCTATATGCTTCCCCAAGTAAGGCCTTAGCCTAGGTCTCTTTTCTTTTGGCTTTGAGAAGGTCCGCCTCCATGTTCAACTGTTTTGTTTTCAATTGTTGGTTTTCCTCCTCAAGAAACGAAATGACATATTTAGCCCTATCCAATTGAGTTTGCAATTGTTTGGTTTGGGCTTCTTTCTCTGAAAAATCTTTATTTTCTTCCTCCATGATGTGTTTTTATTCTCTTTTCTCGAAACCCTAGGGATTAGGAAATGGGAGTGGGAATGGGGTAGGAAAAATTTTAGGGAGTGGGGGAAGGGAGTAGGGAACTTAGGGAGGTGATACAAGATTGAAATATTTATGGGATTTAGGAATTGGTATTTTATTAGAGGTATGAAATATGGCTACCTAGGAACTTGTTGCCTAGGACTTAGGGGTTAAGGGAGAATAAATTTGGGATAGGGATTTAGAAATACAGGGGTAGGGATATGGTTTACTGTTATGTGGGAAGGATAGTAGGGTCTTAGGAACAATTTTGGAGGTGTGGGAATGAAACTAGTGTTTGCAAGTTTTGAGAACTCCAAATTTCACACAAGAAACTTAATAGCATGAATTGATGACTTGTGAAATGTAAGGAGGGTATAGATAAGGCCTTACTTACTTGCTAGGAGGTTAAGAAACCATGTGTTGAAGGTTTGGATCACTTTCATGAAATTTGAGAGCTTATAGATGAATTTTGACAGGTGCATAGAGCCTTTGATACATGTGCAACACTTTATTGCTCTATGTGCAATGCCTTTGATGCGTGCACAATGCCGTATTCAAATCAACCTTTGCATGCCTTCCCAAAGTCCAAATTGAGCCCATGATAGCTTGTTGGAAACATCTCTCTCTTGGGTAGACAATGGACCTATCAAATACTAAAAAGGATTAGGTATAGCCCTTAAAAAGCAATTCTCCCACGACTGGTCAAAATGAAGAATGAGGGTGTAAAAATGTCATTTGATCTTGTAGGAAATGTTTGATGGTATTTCTCAACTCCAAATTGAGCTCATTATAGCTCATTGGAAATATATTTCTATCTAATTATCATTTGAATCATCAATAATGTCAATTGGATAATACAACTATGAGAAAATTTGATTTTCCCAAGGTCACTCAAGAAGTGCATCAACTCTCTTGTAGCAATTGTTTTATTTACATTTCTCGAAAACCATAACACTTGTGTAAAAATTGAAGGAGGTTTTTCATCGATGGAATGGAACGGACAAAACCCTCTCTCACCTCTTTAAAATTCATCTCTTTTTGGTTGGAAACATACTTTGAAGAAAAATGGCCTCATAATTACTGAAACTACCTCCCTTAGGCCTCCTCTTCTTAGATGTCTTTGATTCCATAGACAACCCTAACTCAGTTGGAGAGGAAACTAAGGTTTAGTGCTTGTGGAAAATGATGATTTGGACATCCTTGGGAAAATACAACTCTTTTTGGCATTCACTTAACATTTTGAAACATCACCCCTTCACTTGACTGTTTCCTTTGACATGTTGATCTTTTGATGGTATTTGAGAACCCTTTGAATTTTACTTTTCTTTAATTAGGTTGGCATATAGAGATTGAGTTGGCATCTTAAGAAAAATATTTATTACATGTAGTGAACATAAAATTACATGATCAAATAAGCATTTCTCTTTACAAATCATCTTCACATGGTGAAGAGATGTTATTTGATCATCCTTTACTTGCTGGTCTTATGCAATGGAATGGAGTTTTATTGGAACCTTGGAAGCCCTAATGACATAATGAAAGCTTGAGAAACCCTAAAAGACCTAATGAGGCCTTTAAGAACTAAGTTTCAAGATGACATGATTGACGTGATGGTATGATGGCATTAGCTTTATGGACAATGGATACTCAACAAGGTTAAAATGATCTACCAAGGGGTGAATTTCTAAAAGGAGTAAATAACCCTAATTCAACCTTCAGTGACAAAATTTTTTCATGACGACCTAGTGGAATGACAAAAAAATTAGAATGGGACCCTAATATGATATGAAAATAGGATTTTTTTATCACTGACGGTAGTATACAAATACTAACTCTAACAAACCCGATAATACTATATATATTTTTTTTCACGTAAGTATATGTAGAAGACAAATTCCTCTTTCTGTGTAGATAAACACGTGATTTATTACTAAAGATACTTAAAAATTGTAAAATTCAAGAATTTTCTCTAAATTTCTTCGTCATTTCCTTTTTAAAAAAAAAACAAATCCATTTTATTCTCTTTTATAGAGATTGTGTTTCTCATTCCTAATAGAAAAATGTTTATCATGACAAACTTGATTATATCCATATAGGTATAATATTACACAACATTCACGACTAATAAATATTAGCCATTTACTGTCTACACATTGAACACAAGTTATAATATTGCACTTTCATAACTTTATATTGTAATGTGGGATTAGTCATTACATGTTTAGTCTTTGTATATATTTATAGTGGATTTCTGAGTGTTTTATTCATGGGCGGGAATACTTATTCGTTGCCCATGTGTATTCCCTTTTGGTACTTGTTATGTTGAAATTTGAAATCATTTTCTCCCAGATCAATGATATTTTATTGAATTATGGTTTTCCTGAGAGTTGAATGACTTTTAAAAAATTTGGTATTGGCAATTTTCATTTCATCGCTTGACTTCTCTCGGCATGTTGCTTTTAGCAATTATGGTTTTGACTTGAACCCTTAACAACACATGTTTCTTTTGTTGATAGTTTGTTAATAGGTGTATGAAAACCTTTTTCTTGGTATATGGTTCCCATCTATCATATACTGACAACATGACTTCACGTCTTGTCAAAAAGAAATGGATCCAAATCATAGTATACCATAATTTACTCCAAGGCATCATTCCTTTTTAAAGAGGTCATGGTCAACAATGTCATTTAAATTTTCATTCTTCTTGTATTATATGTTATACACCTATTTATTCTGTTTACTAGAACATTTTGAATGTTGTGCATTTGAGGCTCACAAAGTACTTGGGACCGTTGGCTTGTACCTTTATTTTTTAATAGGTCTAGTTACTATTTCCATACTTAATTGAAAAGCCTCACTACTTAAGCATTGGAACCTCATTAAAACAAGTTTTTGCTTCCCTATAGGAAGTTTGTGTTTTAGACTCATACTAATACTTCCTTTCCACTTCCAATATTGCAGGGTTATTTGAGAGTATTAGTTTCTCCTAGCATCTCTTTCATTTTCTCTTATGGTCTCTCTATCACATAGTGTTTCTCATGTCTCCCATTAAAGACCCTATTACAAATATAAATTACTTAAAATAAAATGAATATAAATAATGTAATTAATAAATAATTATATATTGATTATGTTAAATAGTCATTTATTTAAGTGAAAAGTCGTGTCTAAAATACATGCCCACTCACGAAATGACACCTTCTTAGGCATATATATGCAGGTTCTCATTCTAACATTCATTACTTGTACATTTTTATATCTAATAAATTATTATTAAAAAATACCTCTTGTGTATATTTACATTCAATTCAACAAGCTATCCATTTTTTTTGCTTCAATGGTATCAGAGGCATGGCGCACAACATAATCATGGTAGTCCTTAAACGTGGTTCCTCGCTCAATATTCCATCGTGTTTATGTCCTAAATGCGTTGATCAGTTTAGTAAAATTTAAGAAGTGTTTTAGTGCTTAGAAAAATCATATGCATAAGTTAAATAATGTTGAAAGGAAATTGATAATAGGGAAGATGATAATGGCGGTGAAGAAGCAAAAAAGGACAAGCTGATGATCCAGAGGAAGTTGATGCTGAAAGTAAAGGAGAAGGAGCAAATACCGAGCCAGTTAGAGAACTAAGTGATCAAGGTGATGGTCACCATGTAACTCGTTCAACAGTAGATATGCATGATGATTTTGGTTATTTGGGCGAGGAATAAGAACCTGAATATGCTTCTCGGCATAGTCCAAAGAAAAGTACGGGTAGGGTTGGTTCAAAGGAGGGAGGAAGTGAACAAAGGCGATTACATCTGAAAGATATAGTACATGATGAAGTGGATCGATATGAATCAGAGGAAGAGCAACAATATGAGCAAAGGAAAAAGGAGAAACCAGTATCCCCTCCCTTAGAGATGGAGTTTCAATTATGCTCACCTCTAGGTTAGCAAGAACTAATAGATAATCTAGATGAGGAGCAAGAGAAGGAGGCTCGGAAGGCATAGGCATAAAAGGAAAAGGAACTTAGAAATGCAACTTATAATAAGGAAGATTTTTAGGTTGTCATTAAGAAACACTAGAAAGGAATGGATCTCGATGATGAAGATATATCCTTCTTAACAAACATAGCAACTGTCTATTTCGGAATGGGGAAGTATGAAGATTTCATGGAAGACTGTGACAAGGATATTGAAAGAGGGAGGGAGATTCATTCATATTTTAAAATGATTGCATAGGCTTTGAATAAAACGGAATTTCATATGTTAAGATGGCTAAATGTTCTAAGGACTATGAGCCAACAATTGAAACTTTCTAGAAAGTACTTACATAACATTGTAATCCACCTACATTGAAGAAACTTAATGAAGCTAAGAAATTAGGGAAAGACTTGGAACAACAGGAAGATTTTGATCCAAAGTTTGGAGATGAAGAGTGGGAGAAAGTAAATGAATTCTTAAGCGATAGCAGTATCCGAAGACTATCAAGCATTATAATGAAGCTCTTAGAAGAAACCCCAGTGATCCAACTGTATACAGTAACATAGAAACTTTCTATACAAAGCTTGCAACTTTTCCATAAGGTCTCAAGGAAGAAAACAAATATTTTGAGGTGGATTCATAATTTACAAAAGGTTATTCAAGGATATATGCTATTTAGTGCATGAAAGAATATGACAAAGCCTTGGAAACCTATCAGGAAGGTGTCAAACATGATGAAAACAAAATGGAATTGTTAGAAGGTGTTAGGAGATGTATTGAGCAATCAACAAATAGTTAGGGTAGTGATACATTTGGAGGGGTTATTGTAGATCAAGATGGAAACATTTATTGTGAGATTAGATCAAAGATGCACTTACGTGGAGGCAATTCGTTCCACCATGTGGCACCAACTGGAGTCACTGTTTCCACTTACATATTTTTAATCGAGATAGATTTACATCATGCAACATACTTTCTTGAAAATGGGTTTGGATGCTATAACATTTTTAATAATAATTTTGAAGGTTTTGCAATTTACTGTAAGACTAGTTTACCTAGGATTGATATGAATACTATTAGAAGAAGTCGTCAAGAAATAATGATCCTAGGTGCTCCAATTGATGTTATATTTTCATTCGCTTTGTGGTTTCAGATGATTGATATAACTGGAATGACAATAGTTACAGTTCAAATGTACTATTTGATTAGTTATGTCGTTGATTTTTGGATTTGCAGGGTTGTGCCAAAAAGGATCTCTGTTCTACACTCAAAGATCTATTTCACTAGAAAACCAATTCCCTTCGTCACCAATCACTTCTGCACCACCCTGGAAGCCTCGAACCACAAGCTCAACGTTGTTCTCTAGTTGTCCCACTTTTTGACACTGGAGCTCCTCCTCAAGAAATTCAAGGGCATCAATGCTCAGAGAACAGAGATCATGCTCTACAACTTGTACAATGGCAGTGACGTCCCGGATCTCAAATTTTGATACAACTCCAGCACCCTCACACTATAACAATATAAATATCAAAATTTTCTAGTATGCCACATATCGTATCTCCTAAAATTCCCCATCCATGCCTATGCCTCCATTCTGTACCTCAACACTTTGCCCAATAATTTCCTCATAATTCTGAGTTGGTAGCTTGTTAAACCCTCCTCAATCCCAAAATTGTGATGTACAATCCCGCAAAAGTTGTGCAGAGGGTTTACGTGAGCACATCCCTAGGGTTTATTGAAAACACGTGCCACTTGAACATCCATGGCTTTAATATTTATCACAAGAATCACCTAATTCTGCCCTTCTAGAAAGTATTTCAAAAAGGAAGTTGTAGAGGTAGATTCGTATTCGGTGTTCTTGAAGTCAATTACACAAGTTTACTCACGATAAATAGAATTTCGAGGGTACAAATGTTTTCACGTGCCTGGAAAATAAACTGAAGCAGACGTTAAACTTGTCCCGCTTCTCGAATCAATAGTAGAGTTGTCGAATTGGTCCTCCCCACTACAATATTTACAAAGGGAGATACAACAAAAAAGAAATTGTCCGCACAAACTCGGTATGTTATAGAAGGAACGTTGTCCGAAAGCCGCTACCCGACAAACCAGTACATAGTTTAAAACAAAAATCGTCGTCGTTCACCCAGGTTCAACATGTGTGAAGTGTGACCCCAGGCAGTGATCCGTATGGGCTCAATGTACATAAAGGGTTGGTCATTATATATATTACCATGCACTGTAATTAATATACAACCAGGCAATGATTCATACATGGAGCGGTGTGTATAATTAGTAATCGATATGTAGATTACATGAACGGTATGTAGTCGAGTTATGGTGATATGGTCGATATATATATATACTACAACCGGTATATAATCCAGTTTTCACACTATAGTTATATTACAACTAAATTTAATTAATTAAAATTATTTAATTATTAAGTTATAAATATATTATAATAATAATAATAATAATAATTTAATTAGTTTTTTTATATATATAGATGTAAAAAAGGTTAGTAGAAAAAATATTAGAGTTATTTAAAAAAAATATTATTATTAAAGTAAAATAAAAAAATATTCGATAACCCTAGATTCAAGACAATGTTACCAAATGAATTATACCAAAAGAGGTGCCAATTGCAACGAGATACATATGCTGAGATGACAAACACAAATTGAGAGAAGCTTCTGACAATAAGCTTTGAGGACAAAGCTTTTGAAGGAAGGGGTAATGTTACAAATATAAATTACCTAAAATAAAATGAATATAGATATTGTAAATAATAACTAATCAAATATTGATTACGTTAAATAGTCATTAATTATGTGAAAAGGAACGTCTAAAAGACATGCCTATTCATGAAAGGACACATGTTAGGTATATATATGTAGGTCCTCATTGTAACGTTTATCACTTGTACATTTTTATATATAATAAAAATAAATTACTACAAAAACATCTTGTTTATTTTTACATTTAAGTCAACAATATATCAGTATTGAAAGTTGTTGTCTCCTCTAAATTTCAGGCATAGGATTTAGGTTTCTACTTAGTCAAACAAGCAAGATGATTGAAATAGGTTTTTATTTGGAAATTCTTCTGAGTTGCGCCCAAGAGTGAATCTTATCACAAATTCCTACGGATTTGAAGTTACCTTTGAAAAGTTTAGATTCAAGTCTACCTGCATTTCTAACATGCTTGAAGTAGATTAGAATTTGCAACTTTTCATTCAAGAGTAGAATAGGTAACAAAACTAGGGTTTATTAGGGTTTTCATGGGACTTGAGTTATTTGATAAAGTTTTTTCATGAGAAGTTTTTTCTTAGAATATACCTCATGATTCAAAGTTTGATTTCATTTAAGTGTAATAGTTTTGAAGTACAGAATCATTAAGAGTTTCAAAGTTAAAATTTGATTATTGATTCTCCTTGCTAGAATTGGATGAATTGTGTGCTAGATTCAACTAAATGATTTTATAAAGGAAAGCATTAGAACTTTGACCAAGTACTGAATTTGGAAAGCGCAATACAACTTTTGTCTACAATCCCGAATTGACATATAGATGCAGTAGAATTAATACACCCATTAAAACTCTCAACAATCCTTTTTGTCAATTAGGCCTATATTTTCTTCATTTTCCATTATCTTCCTTCAATTTCCTCCTCACATGCAACTCATGACCTATCACCTTCCTTTTCTCCTAGTTTCCATTATTTTCAAAAATAAAATGCGAATTAATGTTGTTTCTCCTTTACAAAGCCTTTGTCATTGCCTTTCCCAATTTGCTTAGCCATAAAAAATGGAAGCAATACCACTCTAGGACGTTTTTCCCACCATTGAACTTGGACTACATTCCCCTTGACCATGGTCTTATATTTTTATATTTACATGGATTTTTAACCAGGGTTGGTACAAAATCCTCCCCCTTAGGGGAACACCATCCTCAGTGTTAAATCAGACCTATAGCAAGAAATACGTCTGAAAACCAAACATTCTTCCCATGGAACTTTATAACATAGGTCGTTGTAGTATTTACAGTTTCCATCTGCTAAAACATGACAAACATACCATTTACTGGACCTTTATAACAAGTCTCATTACGATATTTAGAATATATCTGCTTATACATAGATACACATTTTCTTCACCGAAAAAATAATCATATTGGATATGGTGCATTATAAATCTAGCTCGATATAGTATTTACAATAGTACACACATATACACATTTTCTTAGTGAGAAAATAAAAGGATATGGTGCCTTCATCTGCACCAAGGGAATACAAAGGCTCAAACTTTGACCCTAAAAGTAATACCAAGATTCACCCCCTCCCCAAGAACTCCATAATCCACTACATGGTAAAATTTGCATCTAATGTCCATTGTTATAATCCTGCGGCACTTGTCTTCTTAGTGAACAGTTACAAGCTCAGTGTTCTACGACACACTCCCGATGTGCATTTGATTCAAAATGGCAATGCTAATGACCAAAAAAATATATCCCCAACCTTCCCTTCTTTGCTACACAGGCCATTAGGCAATCTAGTTACACGCTTTCATGTAGTCACACACCTTCCATGCTGTCTTGGCACCCCCATCCCAAGCATTCCATCCCTTGGCAATGTTTCCTTGCATCAGAAGGTCCAATATCCAAGGCATATCCATGCCTTAAAACCCTCATACTGGTCGTAGAATTCTCATGGAAATCAATGGACACTATTGGGTATCAGTGTCCCACAATGACCCTATCCTGAGTACTTTACCAACATATTTTTTTCTACTTCAATTCCTTTTATTTTTTCTACTAATTCTTGTTATCAGTTTTGACTTCCCAACCATGAATTTCATTCTTTCCTATACCAAGCACATAATTTCCATTAGATTCAAAATAAATTCAACTCATACCTCATCGGTGGCCTATTAGTGAGTTACACATGCAATTCCATTCGCTTCATGTGACAACAAGTCAAACTAGCATATTTGACAAAACCTTCACGTATAAACATATCACATCAGGTTAGCTAGAAACGCAACCATCATAGATCAAAATCATAAATCACATGTAACCATAAAAAACCAAAATCATGGATCACATGTAATCATCATAAACTAGCATAATAAATCACATGCATAATAAAATTGAATTAAAACATTGATACTTATCCTTTAATCAATCCTTGGCTTCTACCTTTTCCCTTATTGTGTAAGCACACCGGATAATTTTCCACGACAGACAAACACCTAGTGCCTTCTTCTCAACCATGTGAACATACACATGCAACCACATATGACATACAACACCATGCAATACATGCACCTACACCAAGTGTACAACACACCACAATACATAATCCTACATCTAGTGTATACCACAACACAATACATACACCTACACCCGGTGTACAACACAATGAATACATATGTCATGATAACACAACTACACAATGCACATGCATAGTACCGCATTCCCACAACACAACATCTATGACACACACACAATACCACATGTACACAAGTACCATATGTACCACATGTCCTCATTACCACGTCTACACAACACCACCTACACAACACGTATACAATACCACATGTACATAGTACTACATGCACAACCTGTACACAACATCACATGCATGGCATGTACACAACACCCCCTGCATAGAGTACCACATGTAAAACATGTACACCTCACCACGTGCACACAACACCACATTTATAATCATGGAAACAATAGCATATGTAGATAGTATGACTTATACAACATGCACAAAACACCATACGTACATACCACTGGATATACAACATGTACATATCATCATCTGTAAAAAGCACTGCATATCCAACATGCAGAAAACACCATATTCACATAACATCACATATCCATCATGCGCACAGTATGATATGTACATAACACCATCTATACCACAAACTACTTATGGAATATGCACATAACACCATAGGTATAGTCATTGAATATTAAATATGCACAAACTATACACAACAATAACACTGCACCTCTAAGATAACACTGCCTCTACTAAGAAACCTTGTTTCCATTGTCTCTTTTCCATCCATGCTTATGCTAGGATGTTGTAGATCATACTAATTTCATTTCGTTAATGTATCCCTCAATATAGTCTATCCATAAAATAGAAATAATATAATCACATAATATAAACTCATAACAACATGATACTAACCTCGTAGATTTGTGAGGATTACTCTTCCCACTTTATTCCTCATAAACTAGGAATGATTCTCTTCATGTCATTCACCTACGTAAGTAATCCTTCCTCCTCAACAATAATTCCTAACAACCTTGTTACATACATACATACATACATACATGCATACATACATACATATCTATCTATCTATCTATCTATATATATATATATATATATATCTATCTATATATATATAACTATATAAACACCATGTAAAACCATCATGGTCCTGTCACACAACTACATACATACATATATACATGCATATCTATAAACATTAGCATAAAAGTGATCACAAAATAACTACCAAATATCATAAGGTCGAGGTTAAGAGAACTCAATTTATTTATGCACAACATACATAACATTGAGAAAACCCTTCTAAACATAGCCAAGGAATCAAATTACTCACATCCATTCACTTTACCATTCGTATTACCTTTCTCATGATTATCTTGCCACCATCGATTTACACTAATGGACCCAACCAAGTTAGCTGAATGTCATATTGTTACCATTATATTCCCTTACACATGTTCCAGATTCTTCTTAGTCTTTCATTACCTGTTGGGTTCCAAATACCTCTCCTAGATTTTCATCAAATTTCTTCTTTCCCAACCAATTTCTAAGACCATCAAAACATAAAAGGAAAGAACAACAAACAAACAAGAAGAAAATCAAGAAAACCAATATTAATACGAAACTATAAACGATGTGGCAAAGCCTCGCACTAGACACAAACAAAACTAAAAATCAAGCTCAAAAAATCAGAAAGGCCCAAAAGCAGAAGACTCTCAACATGCACCATGACTCAATCCCCATGGGTTCCCAGTGTTTCCAAGGGAGTGCTCAACCTCAGCCTTATTCAAGATTCCATGGCAATTTCTTTTCCATCCAATTGTATGTATCATACTTTAGTAACACAAAACTTTCAGTGCATAAATAAATGTAACAATATACCAATTATCTTACCTTGGTGTGCCAATCATGCTACCTTGTAACTGAACACACATGTCAACCACATGTTCCAAAGATGAAGACAACATATCTAATATTTTGAAATCAACCCTTCCCAATACTAATAATCATGTCATAATCCATAGTCAACTCGTAGTCATTAGACATAATGCTACAACTATCACCTACTTACACTCAAGTACATATCAATTATCTCAAGACATACGTGTAGTAAAACCATCTTAAACAATATCATTACTTTGATCAATCTTACATACACATAGTCATATTATGAAATTCATCAAATATTCAACCAACCTGCAAACATACCATATTAAATATATCAACTAGTTGACATAATCAAACACTCAAACATCAAATAGATGACATAGTCAAATCCATACCTTAATGTCATAACCCTAACCATCTGCATAGGCCAGTCCAATTTAGCATGATACAGATAACATCAAGATCTTAATGCAATAACCCTAATCATTAACTAACATATAACAACAAAACGTTAACATATAATATGGTCATCAACAACATATAACATAATCATCAGGTTAACTATCATAAAACAACAATAGAAATGCATACAAACACAAGTTACTATCATTCATGACTACCTAATACATGTGCATATGACTACACTAATCAACTAGCATTTATCATACATGTAACCATAACAGTAATAGAATTACAAGCATATCAGTAACCCTACTTCTTATAACAAACATTAACCAACATACTTTCATCCTCATCATAAGAACATTTATGATGATCTACTCTTACCCTGAAGTCCATTGTTGCAACTTCACTTTATTGATTTTCATCTCCTACACTATCTCAGCCAACATATTAGCATCATAACATACCCATATCATCATGATTACCTAATTGCATACAATGACTTCATGCACAACAACCACGCCCATAATAATGCATGCATAACAACATATAGACATTGACATTCATAAAACATACATATACAAGTGACATGAATTCATTACTAACATATACCAACAACAACATCAACAACTTCTTGATGGTGACAAAACAACAAAAATGACCACCACCATGTATACACAACAAGCACATAGCCGACCATAAAGAAAACATATGCAACTGGCATGCATGAATGAAAAACGCAGTCCACCCATCTAGTCTAAGGGTTAAACCGTGCTCTGATACCGATATGTGGTATCAGATATGACACAAAGAGACCAAAAACCAGACACTACCCAAAGAGAAAGAAATCATGCTCTGATACCACTGTATGGTATCAGATATCACACAAGGATAATGGAAACCAAACACCACCCAAAGATATTGGAACCCACTCTGATACCACTCGTATGGTATGAAATATGACCCAAATATAGCGGAACCCAATTTGATACCACTTTGTAGTATCAGAGAACACTTAAGAGAACATAAACCAAACATTCCCTAAAGATAATGGAATTACCTCTAATACCACTCTCTTCTATTAGATATGACCCAAAGAGAGTGCAACATGCTCTGATACCATTTTATGGTATTAGATATCAACCAAAGAGAACAAAACCTACCTCTAATTCTCTGTAACACCCTCCTCCCACATCTACCCAAGTAACTGGCCAGCTGGGGGAAACATGTGATGACAAGTTACTATGATATGATTTGAATCCATATGTTTTAGGTGAGGAATTGGAATTGATAGAAACATAACACACAAACCTTCCACATCAGCAACAGAACTCCCAGGAGCCATCCCAACTACTTAGGTAACCTGCACTGTGACCAACTAATTATTTAGTGTATCAATCCCCTGGATACTCCCTTGATATAGATAAGTGTACGTCTTAGAGGCTCTAGAATATCCGACAACAAGGGAAAGGGAGCTTCCGAGATATTTTTTCCCTAGTGATGTTCCTGTGACTCTAGGATTTGTGCCACCTTTTCAAGACAAAAGCCCAGGTCACTTCCCAGAACTCAATGAAACGTTCAAAAATATAATTTCAAAGCATAACAAAGACACACTTACAAAAACATCAACAAGGACTATATTGGACCCCTTCTAGCCATCACAAGAAGTTCGCCAAACACGTCACAAATAGGAAGCTACAATTATTAATAGCATAACTGACCATAGGGGTCTTATCTCCAGCCCAAGCAATGAAGATTTCAAAAGAGTTGCAGGCTTTGGAAGACAAGTTAGAGTGGAAAATGAGAATCTTTAGAGGGTTTGGGCCATCCCCATAATGTACAAAAATTTGCAGGGAATCGAAAAAGCTATCCACACCCGTGAATGGAGAGAAGCGGTCATCCGCTTTACTCAAAACATTCCAATGCCTGTTCTTATTGAAGAATTTAAATGTTATTATTACACATCTCCAAAATGTAAAAGGGTTTCGAGAGGCACACCAGATCAAGATTCCAGGCCCTTTTGTGCAAGCGATTTGCCTCTCATTCAAGAGCTTCGAAATTATATACTGGAGAACATTTTTTCAAGAATCTCACTGGCTGATTTGATAACTATAATATCAGATTCTAATGATTGGGCTACTGCTTATGCTTCCAGATGTTTCCAATCGGTCTATGACAGAAAATATAGATGAATTTTGATTAGTAACAATAACCTTCACAAATGGGCTCTCAACATTGCCTCAACTCGTTGGATTGAGCTGAAGGTTCCCTGCAACCGGAATAGGTGGGGCATGAAAACCCTAGGTCTCAAGGCTGCCTGTGATGGTTTATTTTTGGTGGCTCGGTCTTACTTCACTTTATTTGTTTTCGATCCTCTCACTGCCAAGTTCAAACATTTGCCAAGGATACGTCCTCATAATAGAGCCTGTGATAAATTTTTGAAGCGTCTCATTGTTCATGGAAAAGCTGAGTTGTAAGTTAATAGAGATTTAGGGGATTATACAGTTTATTTGTTTAGTAATTGGCAGGACAGAAGGGAAAGTCTTGTGCATGTTGCTAGGTATACCTCCACTACAAAGTTGTGGACAATGCAGCCAATCTCCATGCTTGGAAATGGTATACCTCTCTTCTCCACAATTTTTCCCTCTCTTCTGTGAAGTTTTTGCCATGATAATGTGATTACTTGTGTCTCAAGCACCATGAATACATTCATTATTCATGTGATAATAATAATAATAACAACCAACCCTATGCCATGGTCAATGGAAATTTGTTATTGAATGGGCTGGCAATGATGGACTTCAAATATCGTCATGGCAAGATATGTTACTTTAATGTTTCACTACCCACTTTCATTACCTGTGGTGGACGAATGATACTGGTTTGGTTTTGTTAGGGTTTTTGAAGGCTTTCAGTGGATTTTATTTTTGTTTATTTGCTTCTTTGGATTCTTCAAAGACCATGTAATAATCCTATTGATGGTAGAGCTATATGCTGGTAACTGTCCCTGGGCTTGGTATTTGATGTTCTGTAAACTTGTCTGCTTTTTGATCTGGATCTCTGTTGCTCTCAATGAGCTCTCTGTTGATCTCTGTAATTGCAATCTGAATATGCACTATATGGTTTTACTATCTCATCGTTATGGTTTCTTTCGTAAGTGTTTTTAAAAATGACATGTTTCACGAAATAGTTTTGGTTTCTGATGTCACATACACACTTTTTTTGGTTCAACTATTCTGTAATGGTACCCTACATAAGGGGGTTGGGTTTTATGTCAGGTCTCTATATCATAGGGTTTGTGAGAGATTTTTCGGCGAAAAATGGTATTTCATGTGATTTTCACCGAAAAATCTCTCATAAACTTGATATGGGTCACAGAAGCCTCAACTCTATAATCATAGGGTTTGTTCTACGACTGCCATACTTGTAATTAATGTTGTGTAATGGGTTTCTGCATGTTCTATTTCGAACTGATACTTCTGTAACATTGGGCTGGTTCTTCTGTTTGAGCACTAAATGCTATCACATAAGGCACATGTCAAACCATGTCAATGTCGTCGTACACTCAATTGGCTAATTAGTTGCCTAACGATAGATAGGTCGGTTCTATTATGTGTTGTAATTTAGGCTAGACCAGTGGTTTTTTTATGGTTGAGAGTAGGTTTAAATGTGGAAATATTGCAGGACTGCATCGATTAATGGGTCTCCTTCACATATCCACCATTCTCTGTAGTGACTGTATTATCTGTAAAGTTCGCAAGTCTGACATTCTCTGTGCTCAGCAGCCCTGTTATTCTGCTTTTAGTTACATTCAGCAGAGAATAAATTTCATTTTGATTTGTGTAAAATATACCTTTTTTCACAGGCATTATATTGTTTTTTATTTCAGGATGTGTTACTCTAGACTCATGAATTTTCTAAATGTATGGAAATGAGGCCTTCCCTTATTGCTTATAGGTATGTCATTCTTGTGTTTACTACTTCATTTTACATTCCCGTGGTGTGGGCATTACCGTCTTGTCTAATTTTCATGGATTTGGATGTGCCAGAGGATGTGTGCTGGTATCGTTGAGCTGGTTCAAGAATTCATGGGACAAGAGAACAATGGATTCCATTACCATCGTGGTGGAAACTCCCAGGTCTGCATTTATCGTTTTTCCTTCAATTCCTTGTTATTGTCGTTTTGTGTTCCTCAAAGGAATGTGTTTGTTTATCATGCAAACTATTTTTCTCTAGCTGTTTAGGGTATCCATAGTGGAATGGAATTCACCAAACTATACCAAGGGAACCAAGAGCAACTTCTCTTCAAGTGTGCTATGTATCTATAGGTATGGATTATTAACCCTTGTCTCAGAAAAATAACTCCCCTATTTACTTTTTTTCATTTATGCTACCTGTAGCCGTGGTGTAAGCCTCGACTGGTTGTGCCTCTGTGACCTCAACCAATTACTTAGTTTATCAATGCGTATTTCAGGGCACCATTAATGGCCGCTACAATGCTAATGCTTCCCCTCGTACATTTAATTAGGAGTGTTATGCATATCTCGTTGCCTGTTGCGACCGAATGTCGTAGTTTCTTAGTCTATGTATCCTTATTCTGGTGTGTGCCTGGCCTTCCAGGTGGAATCAGGTGGCTCAGATTTCTGGTGCATTCGGTCTTTCATGATTAGACCCATCTCTAGTATCTCATGGAAAATCAAGCTCAGGCCTCAACAGGCAACCATCAAGAGCATTCTGAGTCTTTCTCCACCACCAGTTAAAATGCCACTCAGTTCCTGTTGCGTTATCTCTTTCAAGTCATTCTCTTTCCTCTCCATTTTCAATTACAAACCCACCTTCAATCGCATAAAACACTCATTCTTTGTCAATGAATGTAAACCTGATTCAATAACCCACAACTTCAACCCCTTTCAGATCACCTTCAAAAACCTGGGTATTTCTCAATTCTTATATGCACAGCACAAAAACAACATTCTCAAGGATGTGGTTAATCAAACTCTATCAATGGCATCCATGCTCTTGTTCACCTTTCTGATTCAGCAAGTGCAGTTGAGACCATCTTTAGCAATTACCCAAATCATGAACTCAGACTTTGAATCCAACATGGCCTCAAAAGAGCCAAAAGCAATAAAATTCCCAAACCTTCAGCTACCCAACAACTTCACCAATGTTATTTACATAGCCAGGGTCTTATCTCCAGTGCAAGCAATGAATATTTCACAAGAGTTGCAGGCTTTGGAAGACAAGTTAGAGTGGAAAATGAGAATCCTTACAAGGTCTAGGCCATCCCCATCTCCTTCATATAAATCCTTCAGGGACCTGTGGCACCTTGATGACAAGACTGTGATTATAGTAGAGGACATCTCTTCCCCAAACATTTTGAATTTCGGCATAGGATTAACAGTGGGTTCCAGGCTTTCTTGTCAATTCTTCGGTGAGCTGCAGTCCAGGTATGGGAATCAGTTTTTTATACCGGAAGAGGGCTACCAGGCAACCCTTTTGAATACAATGTATGGCATCAAGCAATGAATTGTTAGGGAAGAGGGATGCAATAACGTGCCTGGTTTGACACTTGACCTGTACTTTTTAACTCTTGCGACGCCCATTGCTGGGGGTTGTGTGTTTCGGTTTGCTGCCCGGCTTAGCCCTCAGGGAAAAGTGGAGGGTTCATGGCAGTGGGTTGTTCTTCTTTCTCTAACTCTGATATAAAAGTCTGGGAATTTTTTATTTTGCAGAAGTTCAGGGCTCAAATGCAACTCATGTTTATTAGTATCCTCAGGAGGGTTGTCGACCAGATTTCTTAACGCTTGGGATTTCTGTACCCACGTTTTGTTTAATTAATTAAGTTATTATGTTTTGGATACCAATCAATATTGAAATCTTTCAAATTGTTTAATTAATAAGTTATCATGTTTGGATACCAATCAATGATTTCTTAACACTTGGGATTTATGTACCCACGTTTTGTTTAATTAATTAAGTTCTTATGTTTTGGATACCAATCAATCTTGAAATCTTTCAAATTGTTTAATTAATTATCATGTTTGAATAACAATCAATCTTGAAATATTTCAAATCACTGTAAGACGATATTTCTGATTATTGTTACGCTACATCGTTTTTATAGTTTTTATATGATTGCGAAATTTAGCTCAATATGGTGCGACTATTAAACATTTTACATTTTCAACTTTCATGAAACAATGAATGGATTTTTGCAAATGGGGTACCAGAGTACATTTTTGTGATAAGGTGACATATTTTGTTTTTTTAAATATTTTATTTAATCAAGTTTTTGGGTTAAATATGTTTAAATGATGAATGCAGTATGATTGACATGTAATTCTCTAGTAAATAATTGATTATTTTAACTTAATTACATGATGGAGGTGGTTATCATTAAAGAGAATTAGTTTAGAAATTTAATACTTTAGTAAATAATTCATTATTTTACCTTAATCAAATTATGGAGGTGGTTAACATTAAAGAGGATTACTACATTATTTACAAACAGTCTCTCCCAACAAAATATGAAGAATTTAATTTTGATTATCAGCCTAATTACATTAAGAAAATAGTTTTCCCTTCAAAATGTCAATTGTTTTGATCCTCGGTAACAACGTGTATAAAATTTATCTTTTCTATTAAAATTCAAAAACCATCGCACTCTGTAAAATTCCACCAAAAATATCCTTGTTTATCAAATATTCAGTCGGATGTCATAGATTATTTGCAATGAACATGACACTTTGAATCCTCATTGATTTTGGTATGGACATGAATTCAAATGATTTATCAGGAAGCATTCATCCATATTTGAGTTGTTATTCTGTTATTCTGGTTTTAGTTACATTCAACAGAGAATAAATTTCGTTTTGATTTGTGTAAAATAAATCTTTTATTGCAGGCATTATTGGAATAAAGAAAATATTTATTTTTGCATGAGGTGCCAAGTGTCACTATTGAAAATTTCTATAAAAGAGGGAGAAAGTTAGTGAGAAAGGGACTTTTTGAACACCCTACTATTGGATTAATATCCTAATGACATTGTGTACTTAGAGTAACTATCAATATTTGTGGTGATTTTAGTAAAAATGGAGGTCATGTTCTTCTGTTCATCTCCTCAATGGGTATTGAATTTCCTTCTTCGTCATAATGTTTCTAAGATTTATTTCTTTCTTTCATAGGCTTTGGCGTCCTTCTTTTGTAATATGTATTTCTTTATTTTGTAGGCTTTTGCTTTTAATTCCTGCCTTTCTGAGCTACGGTGCTTTAAAGGAAACTAGTCTTAGCCTTTTTCTCGATCTAGGTGGTTTGTAAGGAATAAAAAATAAGATGTGACATGCCCTAGTAGATGTTGTTACCTTTTTCTCCAGCTAGGCATACTTATATTTGTTCCTTAAAGTTATTGCATCTAGGTTTAAATTATAAAAGAACTTACTAATATTTCAAATTTTAAATGCATACAATTAAGGTTGTGAAAGCATAGTAGTTGAAAAGGGCTCTAGATACAAACATTAAGACCTTAAATTATTTACAAAATGTAGGCCACCATTATACCATTTAATGGGAGAATAATGAGTACCCATCAACATCGTTACCATAGGTTTCTCCCATAAAATGGTTTTGGGGTCAATGTCAATAATGAAAATATCATCTACATAATAGTCAACATTTTTTATATCCGCTTCTCGTGGGATTGAATTTGAAGAGCCACACTTGATTCTTCTTTACCTTCACTATGTTAAGACAATTTAAGTACATATAGGTTATAGTTTTAATGTTACAGTAAACGTGTTAGGTATTAAAGGTTATGTCTTGTAACATTTTAGGAGCTACAATGTGTTTATGATGAGAGTGTACTAGGGGTCATAATTTTTAGAATTCATTGTGTTAAAAATCATATTGCACTATGGTTTACTTAATAATAGAGTTATTCCCTTAAGGATTATAAGGTAATAAATGCCATTTTTTCTTAATGGTAACAGTGGTTAGAAGTTGCATTTTGGAAGGGTTTGCAATTCTCCAAGAGTGATCAAAGTATATTATGGTTTATATGGGATAGGGGACATATAAGTATTTTTACTTTCATAATGGTTTTTGGTTAAGACACATTGTATTTGATATTATAGTGACCATAGTGGTGAAAGGTTACATTAAGAAATGGAAACAGTTAGTGGGGCTGATATATAGTGCAATATATATGAATATCTAATAATAAATTCATTATAAGTATTTTTATTCTTTATGAAAGTATTTTTTGGTTGTATTTGCATTCTTCAATTTATGTCTTACGACGTTTCCTTTGCAACATCTGGTGCAAATGCTAGTTTTAATAAATTACATTTCTACATTGAGTTGATCAGGCTCAACGTATCTATCTTTCCAAACTCCAAAAAAAAACAAAAAAAAATTGAAATAACCCTCACACCATCATCATGAGATTTGTGCTCTAGCCACAATGGAACATCACAGAGGCAACAAACTCGATCCCACAAAATCTAGGTGCTCGGGTACTAGGACCACGTTGTCGATCGTCATGGCGAACTCAAGCCAGGCGAACTTCTTATAGTTGTTGTAATAAAGAAATGACAGAAGGTTCTCCGTAGGGTCCGGGAACTAGCCAAGAATGATTGAGTAGTGGCTCTCCAGGAGCCCCAAGGCTTCCTTGTACATGCATATGAGCTTTCACTTCATCTCCTGCTCCACCTCATTCAGTGCCTCGATGTAAATGGTGCTCAGCTGCATGTAGAGGAGCATCAACTCAGTGGAAAGATTGGTCACAACTTTCGAAGGGTGGAGGCTGATTGAAAATCTGTGAAAACCCTTCGTTTAAGGCCCCACAGCAGAGTCACAACTACCAATTCTTTCGTGACTCTTTATTGAGACTATTGCAAAAATGTTTACTTCCTGCTACGAAAATCCAAATACATGAGCTGCGAAATACCTACCTTCGTGGCCTAGGGGTTGTAATTCTTCTCTCGGACCTCATGCATCATGGCAAAGGGATTTAGTGGAGAGGCCAAACAACATAAATGGTAAGATGAAGATCAACATGAATAGGGCCAAGCGTAAGTCCATTCTAGTCTCTTGGCTTGCCATTGAAAAAAAAAATTAACACTGAAAATATTTTAGAGATCATGACAGAGTTAATAGTCTCAATGCCCAATGAGAGCTACAATACCATGAATCTAGACTAGGCCTTCAATACACTCCATGCAAAGTCACAAAGTTAAAAACTCCAAACCAGACGTAGGAATAAAGATGTCTACACTTTCCCTGAAATGGGGCACCAATGCTCACAATGGTAACTGCTTCTCTTCACAAGCAGTATGGTCTACAGGTCACAAACACAGATAAATTGTTGCCACAAAAAAAAACTCGGTGGTCAGATTTTTCATTCTCTCTTCAACAATTGTAGGATTCCCTCACACCATTCCAATCAACACTTTATGCATCCGACATCGATCACTGCCTCTGGTGAAAGTTCGCCTCCTTGCCAACGCTTAGCCTAGAAGCAATCAGGACTAGCAGCTACAACAACTCTTCCAAGAGCGTTTCCACTTGATCTTACGACACTTCCAACACCTTCCACAATAATCTAATGTATACTTCTCTCAAATCTCGGAACCCTGCTCGATGGAAAAACAAAAAACTAAAACAAAATATACTCTCTCTCTTAATTCCCATAGCCTAGGAGGGGTTGAGGTCGAGGCCCATATGTGCTCTCATTTCAAGATGAAATTTGACATGGGATACTAGATTATGTATTCACATCAAATAATGTTAGATAAATATATCTAGTGTTGCTTCAAGATAGGAAAACTAGCTCGGACACACAATCACTTGTTTGAGAGAATATCTCAACCACACTCAAATCAAGGAATCAACTAGATCTAAACACCTCCTACTTAATAGGAACCAATTCTTCTACATACTAAGAGTAAAAAAAAAGACAAGTAGAAATTAAATTTCCAAGTAAATTGTGGAGTAACATCAATGTATTAGTGACACAAAAATACACAGGTGACACTCAGGGTAACTATAATCACTACATCTATATTAGAAAATGCTCTTAAAGGCAAAAAGACACATTCAAGGAATAGAAGGGGCATGTGGATTTGTTCTCATACCATGTAGGTGTACAAGAAGACACCCAAGGATTACATTTCATAATCAAAGGCATTTCTATTAAGAGGGGAAATTCAAGAAATCAACAAAGATTCTTTGTGGATTGAAACATAAGTTATTATCTAATAGTAGAATTTGTACTAAAAACATTTCTCACATGTTTTTATTTCTTTAAATAGTTGATTCCTTAACATGTATAAATTCTTTTTAATTTAGTGTAAAAAAAATAGAAATGAGAGAGATCTTTATTTTAGTGTCAAAAAGTCAGAACATTTTTTAGGAAATTTTAGTAGGTCAAACCACTTTTTAAGCATTTTTCCATGTAATTTCATTCATTTGAAATAGGGGAATGTCATTATCTATATACATATATAGACTTATTTTAAGTTTACTTGTTCATCCTAATTTTAGAGAGGAAAATCATCAAAACATACACACAAGTCTCTCTGTAGAAACCATTAAAACAAAACACAACAAATTTCAACACAGATCAGAGAGATTTTAAAGCATTGTAAATTCTTGTCTTTCCAAGTAAGACGGATCGGAAATGGATAGGACCAGCGAAAAAAAATCTCAATCCTTACCATAACACACAGGCAGACACATATGGATTAATTGTCACATTATTTGATTTGGAATTAGTTACATGACCTAATCGCTAGTCGCCACTATAGAAACATGGGAATAATGGTTCAGTTTGGAAAGTGGTAAGGGTTTCAAAATTTACTAAAGTCTATGGGTTTGTGTATAATGACAAAGCCCAACCTGGTATCTCAGCTTTTGCCCAAGTTTTCACTTACTTCATTGGAATACTTAAGCTAACTCCCACCTTCGAAACATAAAAATAATAAAATTTTATAGGTTTGAAAACTTCAATATATATAATATTTTCAACAGTAGTTTACTCAGAGATATATAAAAAAAGTATTGTTATATTCAGTGTGAGTCCAAATCCTAAATGGGTTGTGTGAATTGGTTTTTATACACATCGATAATGAAATATTAATTATGGTTTAGAAGTCATATTTTATTTAATAGTTATAACACACACATATATCCTAGGGTGGCCAGTGCAGAAGATGAGGGTCCTCTTTTTTTGAAACCAACTTAAGAGGAGAAGCATGATAATTCCTCATAGGTTTTGTGGCATGATCACTTTTTCACTAAGAAAAAGGCATGGGTGTTATCGGGAAATCTAGTGTCTATGAAGAGCTGCTAGTCCCACTAAGGCTGGTAGCTACCTTAGAAACAAAATAACTAAAACTACTTTCATTTTCCTTTATGAGAAATAGATAAGAGGGGAATAAAGGAGACCAACCTATGTCTTGCGCTTGGTTCCTTACTTGATTCCTCTCCCTTCTGATAGATATTTGCCACTCGCTTCCTCGTCTACGCAGTTTCAAATATCACCAGTAGAATCAAAGAAACATAACAATATCCAAGAACATAGATCTACTATCATAAACAATATAGGACCAGATATATATTGACCACATAAATGCATATATCATCAATCGTACAAGAATGTGGAGGAAAACATTTATAGCTTTATTAATAATCAAGAATAGCAAAGAGGATTGCAACCTATTGTTCTAACCCAGCATCATCCTCTCAGCAAGAAAGCCCTTCTTCACCTCATGAAAATCTTAGATCACCCAACACTATGATGGTGCACCAAGAAACCAGCAGCACTTCGTTACAAGATACAAAATTCGAGCCTCTGGATCTCTGGGATGAGGGATCCATATATAGATGTTTGCAAGGGGGGTGAGTCAGCTTTTGAGATTTGATTAGTTTCCTCTCTCTGATATTTCTTGATTCCACTTGGAGATTGATGATCTCTTACTCATCCCTGGGCGAATGTAGACAGGCAAGTGTCACAGGAGAAGTTTCTGGAAGATTCCATGATCCACCTTGCATATTGACCCTGCCATTTGTCCACTCTCGCCCATCGCACCCCATAGAAGGTCTTTTCAATATGCATCGCATCTCCCGTGTGTATTTAGGTGGGATGCAGTGCACTTTGACCATGGAGCAGGTAAGATGGTCCGGTTTTGGCCAGTTCTGAGTAGTTTTTCATGGAGAACTTCTGGGAGAAGATGTAATCAGTTGACCTTGTTCTTTAAGAGGCTGGAACAACACTTTTAGGGACCTAAGAGCCCTTGTTTTATGGAAATTTATGATTGGGGTTGCAGTGCCCAAAAATGTCTATAACGGTTTTCCCCTAAAGCATGAGGTTGTTAATCTATTGATGCCGGGTGAAATGCTTTGTCATGAGGATCTGAAGTTCTTTTGAGCTGGAAGGCGACCTGTAATAAGATACAATACAATACATTATCTTCATAATATTTTCATGATCTAGCTGAGGCGGGCATTCCCATGCTCAGCTTTATAAATTCATTTTCATGTACATAAGATAGACAATCGTCTGAGTGTAGACTGATGATTCTGGTAGAGCCATCATCCCTTCGATTGGATGATTATCTGTGCAGTAATGATGTACATTTGATGTATTTATTTTCCTGAATATATATCGCAGCCCGGATGGATGAAACTAGATCCGGGGTCTTCAATCTCATTCGATCCTCACTCGAAGTATAAGTCGATCCATATGAGAGATGTTTTGGAGTCAAACATGGAAAGACATTGCCTGATTACCAGCCAATGATGTAAGCTATTAACAGGCGCGAGAGGAATCACCGATAATGATGATGACCCTCAAGGTACTACAGTACAATTCACGTGGCGTGAATAAGAGACTTGGCATCGAACACCACACAAAATATTTCGGTCAAAGGCCATTGATATAAACCTATCACTGGAAATGAGAAACTTGCCATTGAGGCATGCAAGCTTCAAAGTACTGAAAGTGTTGTTCCTAGATCGACTTCTTGGATAATGAGATGATGTCGAAAAGAAGTAATCCATCATAGGAGGGCCTTAGTGAATCCCACATCAATGACACGAAACAGAGCAAATGATTTTAATGGAGGTGAAAACGATTTGGTGATATAAGGTTCAGGGTGGCGGTCATGAACAAATGGAGCGTAAATGTATTGCAATGGGTGAGACACGGGTGAATTCTTTGAGCGACTTCTATTGAACATATCGGTGACACTGACATGATGGATTGGTAGCGTTAACCCCAAATGTGGATGGTCTGATGGACCCATGGTGATAAGACCAGTGAAAGGAAAATCCCAACCCGACTTGGATGCGGAGTGAAAGTGTCATGTTCAAGAGCAACTTGCTACCAATAAGGCTTCTTCAAGTTTTCTTCCCAATTTTTCCCCAATCATTGCTGACCAGTACCTCTTTATTTTTTTCAAGCTTGAGGAGGATAACATATGCTTGTTCTATAATTTTCCCTTCAGGCAAACCCATCGCTATGTTTTAACGAGCCTAGCGATAGCGAATCACGTTCTTGTCTGTATGGACAAGTTTTCACTATTCGGTTTTAACGAGTTTAACGATAAGGATAACTCAGTCCATTTCAATTTTAGAAAGTCTGAAAAAGGGACATAAAGAAAACTCCAATAATCCTTTTTCATCATATAATCCCTTGAGTTCGAAAAAGTATAAAACAATACAAAAGGGATGAAGTTTTGGTAGTTTTAACGAGCCGAACAAAACAAGCGCTCGATATTTTTGTGTAATAATCCCTCAAGTCCAAAAAGATTAAAATATAAAGGAGGGATAACACTTCTAGTCCCTTTAACGAGCTAGAGAGGCCAATTGCTCGGTAATCATTTCATATTTTACGAGTCAGTTGAAAAGAGCTTAAAGGAGACTCATTTTTTGAGGAACGAGTGATAAATTTGGGTAGAAGTTAATTCCAGGTAAGGTTTGGAATTTTCCAATCATGGCAGTGTCACAAGGATGGCTAATAGGATCACTGTTCGTAGCTGTTCCTCAAAAAGGGTAAACAATGAAATGGTGGTGAATGATCGGCCAATACAAAGTGGAGATGATGATGAGAACACGACCAAGGCTTCAAACACTGATGATAATACATCCACAATGGTTATTTACCAGAAAATGGTTCATTTTTTAATGAGCTTAAACTCTGGGGGAACATTTGCTCATTTCTTATGTTTATTTTTTAACAAGCTTGAATTCCGCGTTAAAACTGCTTGATAAAATGGTCATTGATTATCTTGATTTTACGATTGACAACATTTTTCTTTCAAAGGTTGTACTGCCTGCTCAATTGCTTCATCAAACCGGTTAGAGATGAACAATATATGTTTTAAAAATGAGTTAAAACACTAATATTTTACTTGAATTACGTGAAAATTAATTTAAAAGTGCTTTTGACCTCTCATTTTACCATTTCATTTGAACTTTGGTTTGTTGGAGCTTTGGAGGTGCTTTCTCCCCTGATTTTCACTAGCTGATTCCAGGAGATTCTGTGGACGATTCTCGGCACCGTCTAGACCAGGTAGGAGCTAAACCTAAGCTCTTTAGTTTCATCCTTTCCTTTTTTAATTCTTAGCATGTTTTGTAGTTTTCCTGAGCCTCTTGGTTTGAAAGACTTGCCCTGGCTCCATCGCACCTCTTCTACATTGAAAGGTGTGAAGCATGCTGGCTTGGCCACTGGCCAGTCAGCACGCATCCCACCTAGAACACTATTGTGGTGCGATGGGTGCAAAGAGGGCAATTTATGCACAACTTTTCATGGAAATGTTTGCCTGTTTTTCACCAAATCAGGATATTGACTCTTCTCTTGTTTGTTTGAGAGATTCATTGGAGCAAGATGCATGTTACATGGAATGTGAGCATGAAGAAGAGGACATGCTTGCTTTACATGATCCGGTTACGGTAAATGCACTGCGAAACTGTGGCCTGTTCAAGTTTTTCTGCATCTCTTACATGAGGCAACAAATCAACCTATTGCAATATTTTATCGATGCATGGGATCCTACCACCCAGGTGTTCCAGATTAGGGGCAAGTCCATCCCCTTGACTATCGTGGACATCTATTTTCTAACTGGCTTATTGAGTTGGGGTGCCCCTATCTCATTATCAGGTTCAACTCGTGGGGGTGAATCTGTGAGAGATTACATTCACAGGTATTGCAGAGAGGGATCTCAACCGAGTAAGGACGACAAGATCAATATCTGAGATGTCACTGACAGGTCCCTAAGGACCATTCTGTTCACTTTTTCTAGACTGGCTGGTAGTGCGACACTTCACGTGGCCAACAGGTCTTATATGCAGTACGCCTTGGAATACCTTGAACCAAAGGTGTTCAACTGGTGTGATGCGGTACTCTCTGTGATGAAAGAACAACTGACCAAGGTGAAAAATGGAATATTGAAGAACTTTGGATATGGTTCTATCTTCACAGCTTTCGCCTTGGAAAAGATCCCGCTGATGCAGCCATAGTATGTTTCACTTGGTTTACCTCCACCGACTAATCCACGGAAGCAGAGATGGGTCAACCTTGTGGCCAAACATGCTGGTCAGTCCCAGGTTTCCTTTTCTGATACCTTTTTCGACTGGTTCAACCGTGAGGAGATGGTTTTTTCTGAGTATCCATATGCTGGAATGGATTTCCAGGGTGATCAGGATTTGGTACTGCTGGCTGGCGAGCAGTGGGGTGTCATCGGTAAATTCTCTGACCATATCTTTGTTTATCGTTTCTCTTTATAATGGTCTTGTGCTTTCTTCTATCAGGACTAATCAAAACGCATGTGCTCATGCAGATTTTGGACCAGTGCAGCCAGTAGTACGCTTAAGAGTGCCAGCTGTCGCTCCAGCAGGAGATGGTGTGGGAAGGACTATCCTTCGCGACGTTGATGTGGTCGAGACTCTTTCAGCATTACAGGATCAGTTCGAAGGCCTCACTCTTGGTATTACGGACGTGAGGACTGATGAGCTACCTGTGAGGTTGCAACAACATACTACTGGCGTGCCGAGTCGGTGGACTAGGCTTTTACGCACGATTGCACAAGCGGTGACTTGTTATCACCAACATCCTTAGACTAGGATTCCCCCTAGCATTTTGAGTTTTGGATCATTTGACCAATTTTGTCTTGGTTACAGAACATTATGTGTAAACCATAAACATTTATATATATATTTTTGATTTTCAAAGTTTTATTTTGGTTAAGTTATATCATCCTGATGCAAATACTAATTAAATGCTTCTTTTTATAAATGTTGTAAATGTCTATATAACACATAATTTGCCAATGAGTCTATTAATGTGTTTAAGTTTCTCGAAATATGTTGATATTAAATAAAATCAAATTGTATTTCCAAATCTTGACCCTTAGGAACATGCGATAGATAGTTGGATTTCGGACGGAGTAGATACCAGTGAGTTGTAGTACGATGAGCTGTGAGTCTAGCCTGACGACAAGTCGGCTTATGCCATGTCTGGTGGCATCAGAGAGAATTTCTGTCAACGTGCTATATTCAGCGATGTTATTTGTTGACCGACCAATACATACCCCTCTGAAACTTACTAACTTGCCGCATGGATCAAAAATGGTCTAGGCCGCAGAAGATAGGTTCCGCGAACTACAACTCGCTCTGTCAACATATCCAACAAAAGATTCCAATAGGTTTGACATCTGCGACAAATGTAAAAAGTGGATTACTTGATCAAAACAATTACTCTTAGCGAAAACAAAAATATAACAAAAGCATATGGGTTACCACACTGAATCATGCGTAGTAACGCTTAAGGTACAGCCTGTTATGGGGTTGCACCAGTGGAATCTCGTCATATTACATTAACTCGTAGGCTCCTTTTGCTAACACATGTTTAACAATATAGGGGCCCATCCACAAAGACTTGAACTTTCCAGCTCCCAATTTATCGGATTCCTGGTCATAAAGTAAGACTAAGTCACCGTCTGAGAAGACACAGGGTTTGACATTCTTGTCAAACTGCGCTTTGAATCGTTTCTTATGGGCTTCGTTAGCCAAAGTGGCATCACGACGAGTTTAATCAAATTGGATTAGTTCCAAGAAATGAGCCTCCACTTCTGAAGTTCCGAGGAGAAGGTTGACTGCGAGTTTGAGGGACGATATTTCACACTGAACTCGTAAGATTGCTTCTAGGCCATACACCAGTTGAAAAGATGTAAACCTGGTTGAATTTCTTACTGATGTTCGGTATGCCCACAAGGCCGAGTATAGGATCAGGTGCCAACTCCATTTGTGGACTCCAATCATCCTTTGCAGCATCCGCTTCAGGACTTTGTTGATTGCTTCAACTTGTCCATTGTCTTGCGAGTAATATGGAGTAGAGATGTCATGGGACAACCCTAATTTGGCAGCCAATTCAACCATCATGTGATTGCGAAAATGCGATCCATGATCTGTGACTATAGCCTGTGGAACGCCGAATCTGGCGACTACATGATTGAAAAGGAAAAGAGCAGTTGTTTCACCAGTGTTATCTAATGTAGGCATCGCATCGGCCCATTTGGTAAAATAGTCTACCGTGACTATGATATACCCATGCCCCCCGGTAGAGGTGGGGTTACATGTCATGAAATCAATGCCCCATTTGGCGAATGGCCCAACAACAACTATCGGTTGTACAGGTGCGGTTGGTTTTCTGGTTTTGCTATCGAAAATTTGACATGCATGGCAAATTCTGACTGCGATTATAAAATCTTTGAACATTGTTGGCCAGAAGTATCCTGCTCACAAAAAATTTTGGGCCGTAGTGTAACCAGATTGATGCCCCCCACACACACCTGAATGGCAATCATTGAGGACTTTTTTGGCCTCCCCATGGGTGAGACACCTCCTCAGAACTATATCGACACCACGACGATAAAGTGTATCAACAACTATCATGTAGTCTTTTGATTGGTATCGAATACGTTTTTTTTATGAGTGAGAGGTATTAGACCTATATTTTTGCGTTTGGAGATAGAGGATTATATCTCCATACCACGTATTGCTTGAAGATATCAGAAAAAAAGATTCACCCATGATGGTTTCTTCGGATGTTTCATCTTTGCACGACGATGGGAGATCGCATAGTAATTGCGCGAAAACTGGGGATTTCTTTGATCTGGATTTTACGAATTCCAGATCAAACTCATGAAGAATTTCTATCCATTTTGAATATTTGCCCCCCAGCAACTGTCGCGACAATATATAAGTCATGGGGTTGGAATCTGACAAAATGGTAGTTTTTCGAAAGAGGGCATAGTGTCGAAATCTCTGTATCACTTGAACAGCTGCGAGAGTCAACTTTTCAACATAGGAATACTTGCTTTCTGTATCATTTAAGTTCTTACTCAAATAGTATATAGGATGTGCAATTCCATTGTCTTCTTGAACTAAAACCATTGCAATGGTTGTATTTGTTGTAGGTAGATACAGGTTAAAGTCTTTTTGACATTCAGGAGTGTACATTAATGATGCTTTCATTAGGGATTATTTTAAAGCACCAAAGGAAGCTTGCGCGACCTGATGCCATATGAAGGGTACTTGTTTTTTCAGTAGACATGTATAACCTTTAGCAAGTTCGGCGTAATTTGGAATGAACCTCCTCATAAAGTTTGCTTCCCCTTGGAGTTTATGCATCTGAAGCAAATTTGAAGGTGGAGGAAAACTTATGATTGGCTGAACCTTACATGGGTCGAGACAAATCCCATCCTTTGAGACTACAAAGCCAAGCAAACAACCAAAACTGACACAGAACACGCATTTGTGTGGATTGAGTCATATCTTGTAGTGTCGACAACATAGAAATATTGCTCTCGAATGCTGCGGATGATTTGTCTGCTTTCACGAATGAGTCGGAAGGCCGTTGAGATATGGTTGAACGATGTTTTTGATGTCATGGAAGGCATAATTAATTACCCTTTGAAATGTTTCCCCTGCGTTCTTTAAACCAAAGGGTAATTTTCGATATGAAAATGTGCCCCACGGACAAATAAATGTAGTCTTTGACTGGTCCTATGGGCAGATATTTATTTGATTATACCCGGAGAATCCATCCATAAATGAAAAGATTTCACATCCTGCGCATTCATCAATTATCTAGTCAATAAAGGGTGTAGGGTAGTTGTCTTTCGGACAAGCTTGATTTACATCCCTATAATCGACGCCCACTCTAATCGTTCCTTGCTTTTTCATCACAAGAACAATGTTTGATACCCAATCGGTTAGAGGAACCGGGTAAATAAAACCAGCATGGAGAAGTTTTTCAACTTCTGCCTTGATGGCAGCGGCTTTCTTGGGGTGCACCTACCGTAGCCGTTGTCGTACTAGTTTGACATCTGGATACATCTTTATTTCGTGTTCAACTATACTCGAGTCAATGCCTAGCATTTCATCATATGACTAGGCAAAGGCATCTCTGAACTCACAAAAAAGAGCGTTATATATTTCCAGTTCTGAAGGAGAACAACATTTGCCAACATAAATATTCTCTACAACATCCGTTTTGGTCGAGATATTTATGGCGATAGTCTCTTGAATATTGGACAAGTTTCGCTCAGAATCCACTTTGTTTACAGTATTTGGTAGGAAATCAAAAACTGAAGGACGATGAAGGTCATCAGGAGTATCTTCTTGAAAATCCGGAAGATGGGAACGATGGTTGTAATCTTCGCATGGCACCCTTTCAATTATCATTGACTAAACAATTCCTTCATCAATGTAATGCACTTGTGACCAAGGATCTGAAGGGGTGCCATATTCCTTAGACCTATCTATCCAAATGCTTGATGAGCGTTGATTCGGGTCTGCCTCCCATGCCGAAAACATTGATTGCTACAATATTTCTATTGGGTTTGGAGGAAATACCTGCAGATGATCCATGTTAATATCATTTTCTGAGATCTTTTGAATCGAAGATATCATATTGTAGGTTCCTACCGTTGCCACTTCCGCCAGATTGATTGGAGGTGGGAGGGAAAAAGTCCCCATTAATTTAGGGTATTTTAGTAGGCCTACTCCAATATTTTGAAGTGAATTGGGGCTTCCATGGATCATCGGAATGCTTCCTGTAACTTGGGAACTATTGGGGAGAAATGTTTGTTGGTCGACGATTGTAATTCCTCCTTGGAAAGGAAATGCAATCTTCCTAAAGTATTTCGACACGACCACAACCATAGCATATATCTAGGGCCTTCCCAGTAGGATGTTGTAATCGAGGTTTCCATCGATTACTACAACATCTATTTCTACTGTTCTGCCCCCCAGTACAACTTGCAAGTTACTTAGAATCCCATATGGGGTATATGTTCATCCATCAAATGCTTTTGATGTCGTCGAAGATCGTGATCAGGATGGAGATCCTTAAGTTTTCCAGCAACTCATTGACATAATACATGTAGATGCCCCCTCATCAATAATTGTTCGATGAACAGTTTTGTTGAGGGCTTTCACTTCAATGAGGAAAGCTAATTGAGCTGGTAACTGAGGATCATATCCTTTTTGATTAAAGGACACAAGATTAGAATCCTTTGGGTTTCTCCCACCTATTGCTGACAATAAAGCCTGCTTTTGGGAGGGGCAATTTTGCAGTACCTAAAGTGTCAACATAGCGGATGGCGATTGGGCCAGATTTTCCACTATATTATATTGTTGTGCTTCTCTGGCATGAGGATTAAATGTCGACTTGTGTACTACTCCATTTGGCGGTTTTATTGTTAGCTCTGGAATGATGGGTGGCGCAACTTCTGTCAAAGTTGCTATCAAACTACTAGGTTGGTCTTTATTCTTGTTGTTCGACAGCTGTGGATTCCCGTAATCTTTGTTGCTTGTCAATATCAAAGCATCATTTTGTTGTTTCGAAACCGAAAACATCAGCACTTGGGACGAGGAAGCATTTTCACTAGCAACCAGATTTGTTCCTGGATTTGGAAACGGATCAGTCAATACCGCCGAGGTTTTTGAATTCTTGAAGAATTTCCTAACCTCAACTTTATATGGACAATCTCTTGTCCAATGATCCTCATCACATATAAGACGTGGACAACTTGGTTTCTTATCTCCAGAAGGGTTTGCAGAAGATTTTTCAGGTGATGATTCCTCCTGTTTCTTCTTCTTCCCTTTGTTTTTCTTCTTGCCTCCTGGTTTCTTGGTTTCTTTTCCTTTATCAGTCGAGACGACATTTACTTCCGAGGCGAGAAGTTATTCTTTTTCATTTTGACTAGAAACCTTACTTTCCCTTTTAGATGTAGCATTTGTTGATTTCGTGTCTGTCGTACCAATCACGCCATCGCCGACATGAGAGTCATTGTTCGATTTAGGAGGAGGAGGGACAGAAAATTCTGGTCTGGGAGCGTCAGGGATTTCATCGTAGATCATGCTAGACTAAGTATAAATCAAGTCTAAATATTGCGCACGAGCAATAACTTGCTCTTCAGTGATGACTCCTCCTTTTGCCACATCTTCTTTAATGGAAGGTAATAATGACTTAATAAACCATTCAGCTAAAACATGATCAGGAACATACGTTTTTACCATTCTACGATGACATTGCCACTCATGAATATGATCGGATATGTGAGTGGCCATTGTTTTCTTGAAATTGGTAAGAAGTTTTGTTCCCGTTTCGTACCTTATCAGTAACTGAAATGGGTTAAAAATTTTGTGGCTAGGGCACTGAAGTTGTCAAATGAAGCTCTGGGTAACTCAATATACCATTTTGCTTCCGAACCAGTTAACGTCCTCTGAAAAAGGTGAAGCCTAATCGAATCATCGTTTAAGGTGTTTGATGAACACCATAGATGAAATGTCATCACATGATTCGACGGGTCTTCACCCGGATTTCCATTAAATTTAGGAATATCTGAGGGAAGTTTATGCAGAATCGCTCGCCACCAAGTGGTGTAAGCAATTAGATCGTTCATTAGCCGATTTAGATCTGTTAACTCTAAATTTGCCACGAAGGGTAACTGTTGATTCAGGTTGGGCGAAGCATACCTAGGATAGGGTGGAATGTCCTAAGCAGTTGGTCTTTGCATACCAGCATAATGCATTTGATGCTGGTAACTTTGGTAAGGTTGATGGGCATAACCATTGTAGAATGGTTGATTTTGATTGTTTTGAATATATGGATTCCCATTATCTGCAAATATTTGTTGCTCAGATCCTTGGTATACTTGTTGAAATTGCAATTGTTGGCATTGCACCAGCCATGGTTGTGAAGCCATGTGCTATTGTCCAATACTGGTCGTTTGACCAAGATGAGGGGTAATTGTACCCATTTGGGCCTGTGTCATTCCACTAGTTGGCGATTGTGGTTGACTCGTAGGGACAAGAGGCTATTGCATTACAACCTGAGAATCCTGAGGTTCGCATACAACATGCAACGCTTGTGTTTGCGATACCGTCACAATAGCCAGCGTAGTTGGTATATTTGACATAGGTAAACATTGTTGCATCGAATATACAACTCTTGGTTGTTAAGGCAGTATTGGCACCCAACCGTTAGATGTAATTCCAGCATAACCTGAATTTTGTTTGAATTCTCGTATGCTTGAGATAATGAAAGGGTATATTTCCCCCCATACGGCGGTAATCCGGTACTCAAAGGAAATGTTTTTCCTTAAGGATTGGACTGCCCAAATGGACAGCCTGAAGGATCAATTTGCTGAGACTCAACATAAGAGTTCCCGGATACTATTCCAGATGAACAAACAGGAACGGACCATACTGTCGAAATAGCCCCTGAGTGGGCCCCTTCTAGTGACTGAGAGCTAGTGGGGACAGATGGTATGCCGACAAACATTGTTGGAGTGATAGAAGGAAGTTCTGCCATTGCTGTGTCGGATGACACAGTCCTAGATGTCGACAGTTGTTCAAACATTTCTAGTCTATCCAAAAGATTGCCTAGCAATTCTACAGGAGCTTCTGATGACGGTAGAATAATTTCTAATGAAGAAGGATATAGAGTGGTCCCGACTCCGAATCGCGATGGAGTACTAGATTGAGGATCCTCCACAATCTCTTTTATAGCAATCAGACCAGGTGCAAGAGGTAGACCGTCAGGTCCATAAAATATTTCTGGTGCCGAAGAAGGTATAGAATCTACAGCGACAGATGTTTGGGGAATAACACCTTTTGAATCAGCTGTAGATGGAGTTGGTTCAGTAATACAAGTGTTTACCTTCACACTAGTATCAGTTCTACTGTCCTTTGGTGGCTTTTGAACTTGTTCTATAAAGGCAGGGATACCAGAAATTTTTGGAGTAACCGGAGCCTGCGATGGTGTGGGAACACTTGTTCTAACATTACGAGGGGATTTGGAACCGGTCAAACGAGTTCGCTTTGTCCGTAACAATTTTGGTTTTGGAGATAAAGACGGTTGACTCGTAAGCCTCTGCGAACGATGGGGTTTCAATTAAATTTCTTCCACGATTGTGGATTACTCGATCAACTAAAAATCAAGGGGAAATATGTTTTTGAATTAAATGAATTTTAGACGCTTAGACACAACTTGTTTTTTCAATTTTTAAGTGTCGAGAAAAAACAAAAGATGACTCTAGTCACCTTCGATTTTTAATGAGCCTGTGCTCAGATGGACCTTTTCCTTTAAGGAGTCTGGAAAGGAACAAAAGGGACTGCTCTGGAAATCTAGACAGAGTGATTACCAAACCAATTGAAAAACTCCAGAATACTTTTTACGGTACATCAGTCAATCTTCCCGAATGCTGTGTTCAGTGCATTGCGATCGATAGGGCGGCAGACACGGCTTCCTATGGATAATGGATAAAGCCTATAGGGGTCTCCCAATATATACTCGACGGTACGTGGGAGCACAAGTCCGTACTGGCATTTGTTGTCTCAAAGTGGAGGAATCACCCAACCAGCAATGAAAACAATAGTTACTAGGCTTTACGACGCCATAATACGTCTCTGGCCTAGACTTCTAAATGTTGTGCATTAGGTTCCAAAGCATTTTTAGGTTCATTAAATTTACTTTACATTTGATCTTGCTTAAGAAATTTTCCTTTGAGGTTCACTGCATGATGTAGATGTACAATTCCTAAAATGCAATCTAAGATGATAAACAATCGTTTAACCTTCTTTTTGCAATGAAAATCCTAGCTACTAAGGAAAGAGAGATGATATTCTTTCAACATAGAGCAGAGAGCACACACTATATGCACTGTCCTTAATCAAACCAACAAACAGTCTAAATGCAAATGCACATGCATGTATTTGTTTTCAACCTTCTTAATGTGTGAATGATAAAAAGAAAGCTAAGCGCAAATCTGAATTATTTTTCAAAGTGACATTACTAACAAGTTTCTTTTCAAGACAAAATGAAGACAATGACGACACTTGAAAAACTAATAATTCAAATCAAATACAAGAGTAATAGTGTAATCGACTATCAAGAACAATTAGATTCTCTTCTATGACTGAAAACAACACTTCCAACACATTCAAATCAAGAAATGAAAGTCCAGTTACGCTACTTCTTTGTAAATAGAACTGAAAATGGATCAAAATAAATAAAAACATTTACAGTTCATTGAAAAATGGAGGTGGAGTAATGGCAAGGAAGGGGGTTTCAATAGAAGTATACTGACTATAGACAACAAAAATCCTGAATAGAGCTGAAAAGAGTGAACGCAGAAACCAAAATCTAAGAGCAGAAGAGGCTTTGTCTGATCAACGCACCTGTAACACAGGGAAAGTGAGATGCAACACACCTACTACACTCAGGAAGTGCGATGCATCCAGAATCTGAAGAAGAGACCGTGCGATGGTCCAGGGACGAGACTTCAACTGGGTTCTGGGTCACAGTTTACAGCTGAGTTTAGGGATTTAGGCCGAGCAAGTGGTAATCAGTAAATCAATCACACGGGTAGATCTAAGGAGGTTACTAGAGCCACCACAAGCGCAATTAGAGCATTTGTATATCAATTTTTCAGTTCATAAACAAAACTCGAAGCTAGATTGAAGCAACATTGATCTACTTTGCACTTGCATAGCAAATGCAGTTCGAAGGCTAGCTGGCTTGACTTCAGGCTCTGTCTGTAAGTTTATAAAGCAAACAAATGTAGACAAAAAAACAATATATTCGCTCCCCAGTGGAGTCGCCATTTTGTTATCGGGAAATCTAGTGTATGCAGAGCTGCTAGTCCCACTAACGCTGGTAACTACTTTAGAAACAAACAAACTAAAACTACTTTCATTTTCCTTTATGAGAAATAGATAAGAGGGGAATAAAGGAGACCAACCTCTGTCTTGCACTTGGTTCCTTTCTTGATTCCTCTCCCTTCTGATAGATCTTTGCCACTTGCTTCCTCGTCTACCCAGCTTCAAAGAGCACCTGTAGAATCAAAGCATCATAACATTATCCAAGAACATAGATCTACTATCATAAACAATATAGGACCAAATATATATTGACCACACAAATGCATATATCATCAATCATACAAGAATGTGGAGGAAAACTTGAATAGCTTTATTAATAATCAAGAATAGAAAAGAGGATTACAACCAATTGTTCTGACCCGACATCATCCTCTCAGAAAGAAATCCCTTCTTCACCTCATGAAAAGCTTAGATCACCCAACACTATGATGTTGCACCAAGAAACCAACAACACTTCCTTACAAGATACAAAATTCTAGCCTTCAGATCTCTCGGACGAGGGATCCATATATAGATGTTTGCAAGGGGGTGAGCGAACTTTTCAGATTTGATTAGTGCCCTCTCTCTGATAGTTCTTGATTCCACTTGGAGATTGATGATCTCTTACTCATCCCTGGGCCAATGTAGAGAGGCAAGTGTCACAGGAGAAGTTTCTGGAAGATTCGATGATCCTCCACCTTGCAGATTGACTGTGCCATTTGTTCACTCTCACCCATTGCACCCCAAGGGCTTTCCAATATGCATCGCACCTCCAGTGTGTATTTAGGTGGGATGCAGCGCACTTTGACCATGGAGCAGGTGAGATGGTCCAATTTTGACCAATTCTGAGCAATTTTTCATGGAGAACTTCTCGGAGAAGATGTAATGAGTTGACCTTGTTCTTTTAGAGGTTGGAACAACACTTTTAGGGACTTAAGAGCCCTTGTTTTATGGACATTTATGATTGGGGTTATAGTGCCCAAAAATGTCTATAACAATGGGTCACCTAGATACCACTTTCCACCACAGGCAAACAAAAAAGTAGAGTTGAAAATTAATTAAAATATAGTAAATTTCATATATATATATATATACATATATATATAGATATATCAAATTTTTTGTTATTATTAAAATTAATTCCAATGTTCATATAAAACAAAATGTTTTATATATATATATATTTCTTTATTGTTACTTAATAATAAAGGAATAATTCGTTGAACACACTAAATCTCATAATGATGAATCTCCTAACCATTATAAATTTAATGAGAATTTTATATAATTTTAAACTTCAAATTTCTATAATATTTTAAATTGTAAACATCTATAAAAAAAAATTAATGGTCCAAAATTTTATCATTTTAAATAGATATAAATTATAAAATATTTAACCAAAATTTTTAATTCATAAATTAAAATAAATAAAACATAAATAATTAAAATAATTCTATCAAAATTTCTGATTATTAAACAAAATTAACAACTTCAATTAAATTTAAATGAAATAAAATTAACAGTCATTTAAACTAAATTAAACTAAATTAGTCTAAACTTTTTTGCGTCTCTTCTAGAATGTGGCAATATTATCAGACTTCTGTACTTTTTTGGGACAGCAATACAATTTTAAATTATTTTATTTTTAAATAAACATATATATTATATTAGAAAGAAACAAAATAAAATTATAAATTTTTTAATTAATACTATAATTATAATTATAATTATAATTATAATTATAATAATAAATTCAAAGTTTAGTGTGCGTACTAAAACTCATTATTATCAGGCCCGTCCGTACCAGTGACTATGGGTAGCATGGAATCACCCAAGTACTTTTTCCGGTTTGGTATTTTACTTGATTTGAACAAAAAGACACATTCACTCTTTAAAAGATAGATGAAATGAAATTATTTTTCTTATGAGAATATATTTTTATCATTATCCGGTATAACGCATTTCTTGATGTGTTCACCATCCATTATCTCTTATTTGATTTAAAAATCAAATGACCATCCATAATGTTAATTTATAAAATCAAATTACTTTTTTTTTTAAATCAATTTTTTAATTTTATTTATTTTAAATTTGATTGGTTGGGCTTAACTCTTATTAGTCCCTACCTGGACTATAGTGATCGATAGATCGTTGACCGCCCATTAATCCATTCGTTGACCATGTTTTTTTTTTGCGTTATCATGGTTTAACCAATGTTTTAAAATGACAATTTTCGTCTATCAAAATTTTAACCAAAGTTTTTGGCTGGGCAAAAAAGGACCTCTTATTGCACACTTCGCTTATCCCAATGTAGATTGAAGTGATCAGAGCATTTACTTTGCCATTTTACCCTAAGTTCGAGCTTTAAATTCATTATATAAATTTTTGAAGATCGTATACTAAGTTTTATTTTGCAACCTCGTTTTAGATTTAAGTGATCAATGCATTTACTTTGTCGTTTTAACCTAAGTTCGACCTTTAAACTCGTTATATAATTTTTTGAAGATCATATCCTAGGTTTTATTTTGAGGACAACTGTGCTTCTGCATGCAGGTTTGAGGCCAGGTGTGTTTTTGCATGTAGGCACATTGATAAAGGTGTCCAACTGTGGCTTGCAGCGGATTGTGTATAATATCATAAACTAACCCAACCCTATGAGGTAAATAGTGGATGTCTATGAGTTATAGCTCCAGTCTGTTCAATTCCGATGAGAGATAGAAGTACGTTCCATTGGTGTCAAGGGAATACACTGTCAACACTCTACCTTCGGGTTTGATTCATCGCCTGAACGAATACCTCTAATCTATTTGTCTTTGTTTGCAGCCATGTTCTCCAACTAGTACCTTGTTTCCTCCAACAGAGTCACAACGATAAGAGGATGGCCCTCCCACATAGGTAAGGGTTTTTTCAGAGTTTCGAAATGGGTATTCCTTTGTTTCTCCCAGCCTCAGTAGATGCACAGGCACTAACTTTTGCATGGTTCTTCCAGGTATTCGATTCTCACTTGTCCGGTGCGGCTCCTTCACAGGTAAGAAGGGGCTTGTAGCATTCGGTTTTTCTTCCGGTTTAATATTGTTTAAGAATCTCAGATGGCTTTAACTTCTAACTTGCCATTGCAGTTTGTCATGCGTTTTTCCAAAAGTGCGGATTCAGATGGGTGGGTTGTTAACAGGGAAATTCATCTTCTGTCCTCAGGTTGGTTCTGCCATGAAATCCTCCGGCGGTTTGCGAATTGAAGAGTTTTCCTTCGGTCTTGTTTAATGTCATAAGTATTTTAGTTGTTTTGGTAGCTTAGCTGTTCGGGTTGGTTGCCGGCTTTATACCGAAGCACGGCCAGCTCTTAAGTTCTTATACTGTAATTGTACCGCATTATTAAATTTTCGTTTTCGTAGACAGGGTGCATTGGCACTCTATTGGGATATTTCCTTTGTTTGTTATGTTAAGGGTTTTCCCATATATGGTTAATGTAATTATAATTTCGAACGGTCTTGTAAATTTTGGTGTTATGCTTGGGATTACTGTTCTCAGATATCAGATAGTATTTTTTTCTTATAATTCTTAAACTATTTTTGTTGCTATTATCTCAGAATTGATGGTAAAAGAATTATCTTAAGGGGTTTTGAAATCATTTTCCCTGTTATCGCTTGGAACTGTTTAGAGCTATGTATATTACGGAACGTATGAGTAAGCAGGTTAGACTAGTAATAAAATTAACAGTATTTATATTCCCGCGCATTTGTTTAACAATATAATATCAATACTTTGCCTTAATCATGAAAACTTAACCATAATAAACAATAGAATCTACTTAACTACAGAATATACTTGATAATATGGTTATGATGATAATCGTGTGTTCTTGGTTATGTAATGTTTTTCTAGGAATGAATAATAAGCATGGAGTTTGTCACTTATCTGCTTCTGCCTATTTAGAATTATATAGATACTTTGTATTTTCTTGAAAGTCTCACCACCCAGGGACGGACCTGGCAATTACATCTAGAGTCCCCCGCTGAGCACTTCTCGCTCCTGACAGTTATTGGGCCAGTTATTGGGTGAATACAGTCTGGTATCAAGCAGTTATTGGGCCAGTTATTGGGTGAATACAGTCTGGTATCTTGGGCTTGATGACTACAGTCTGGTATCTTGGGCTTGATGACTACAGTGTAGCCTTGACTAAGTCTTGCATAATATAGTCTGGTACCTTGGGCTTCAGGACTACAGTCCAGCTTTGCATACCAGCCTTGCATACCAGTTCAACTGTTAGCCAAGGATTTCTTTCCCACCCCAGCATTGAGCAACCTCTCCTACTAACAGTTATTGGGCCAGTTATTGGGTGAATACAGTCTGGTATCTGGTATCTTGGGCTTGATGACTACAGTGTAGCCTTGACTAAGTCTTGCATAATATAGTCTGGTACCTTGGGCTTCAGGACTACAGTCCAGCCTTGCATACCAGTTCAACTGTTAGCCAAAGATTTCTTTCCCACCCCAGCGTTGAGCAACCTCTCCTACTTTTGTGTGTCGCCTCTTTCCTTTTCTTTATTCTTTTCCCTCGCCTCCTTCCTATTCTTTTCCCTTTTTTGAGGGGGAAAGATGGGCCACTGTCTCTAACTGTCTAAAGAGTTTTGTAACTATTTCATTTCTTTTAACAAACTATTTAAATTCCTTAATAAAAAAATAACAATAAGTTCTGGGTTTCCAGCCTTAATCCTTTAACAAACTGGGTTTCCAGCCTTAATCCTTTAACAAACTGTATTAAACAGAGTAAATTTTTTTAAACTAATACATAAAACTTGGTACGAAAAATAAATGTTTGTGCAGCGTAGGTATTACAATATCCCTCAACTACAACATAAAAAATATTACATAAAACATAAGTATATTTCATTTTCCATATCTCTTCTTTGAATGAACTTTTCTTTATCTTTACAATCATACAATCTAATTAAAAAAATCTTTCAAATCCATTTAAATGTAATCAACTCCTAAATATTAAAAACAAATTCTTAAAATAAACACTATACCTATAATATTATAAGGAATAATCCCATTCCAATATACATAACAATGACAAATCACACCACTAGTTGATCCCTGGATCACACACAGAATGAAAGCATCAAAATATATGCGTTGATATGTTATGCTTTATAGTAAAACTAGGATAATTAAGAATTTAATTTAATTTAATTTCTAGAATATTTTGAAATCGATTAAATAGAATTGAGGAAAGAAAAATTGACCTCATTCCTGTCGGTCCCAATTTAATTTCAAAATATTTTCAATGTTTGCAATCGACATAAAGATGGAATTGAGAAGGATCGTGTTTAAGAAAGCAATAAGAGATCCGCGAAGAATTCTGACCAACTGTTAGCAACTCGGAAAAAGGATGGACAATGTAATTGAACAATCAATTTTCACAAAATACTAGCATTAGGTTCTTTATTTGTACTAGATCTTTTCTGCTGCTTCGTACGTTGTTCTTTCTTTTCCGAAAACCTATTATTTCTAATACTAGATGTTTTTCAGAGCTGGTTTCTATTAATTAGCGGTGCCAGTTGCATGTCAAATTGTGCCAGTTTCATAACTTCCAACAATGGAGTTGAGCCATGCCAGGTGCATGTCGAGCTATTCCAGTCGTATAACTTCCAACAGCCTCACTGAGTACTCTGCACTTGGCAAGACTAGCACTTCTGAACAAATTCTAAACTTCTGGTTCTCAAAATGTATCTCAGACAGAGTGAAGCGTATGGTTTACTAATTTGACAAACTTGGTTCATGCAGTTGATAACGTGTCTGTGGTAAAAAGCACGTGTCAAACTTTTTCATCCATTCCCTGATTATTTATTGAAGTGCTAAGTTCGTTTGGTGAAGTTCGCTGGTATTGACGCTGACGCCGCATGGTTATTTTTGAAGGTGGAAAGCATGGCGCCTCAAACATGAGGCTGCCTCGCATGGTTATTCGCATGGTTATTTTTGAAGGTGGAAAGCATGGCGCCTCAAACATGAGGCTGCCTCGAACATTACTTAGCTTTCAAGTATTTCTCTTAAATATTTTTTTCCATCGTCGAGAATATACTAAAGATATATATAAAATTGGTATTCCACAATATTCTTTATCTTATCTCTTTGCTTAATATATGCACGCAAATAATTGATAAATCTTATCTGTTTTCTTAATATATGCACGCAAATAATTGAATTTAAAAATGGTGAAGGCATTTTCTCTATCTATATTTAAAATAGAAAAAAACCCAATCAATTTGAAATTGGTATTAGGATTTATAATAATTAATTTAAATTTTAATCGTTATGAATTACATTTGGGCTTTATTGGAGACTATTTTATGTGATATGTTTTATTCATTATAAGAATTTTTTTTTTTTTTTTTTTTTAATTCCATCTTCATATCTAAATTTACTTATAATAACTTAAAATAAAACATATAATTCATTTCACATTCCTAACCTTAAAATAACAAATTCTTTTGACATTCCAAACTTTTAAATAACAAAATCCAAAATCCAACTTTTAAATAAACATATAATTCATTTCACATTCCTAACCTTAAAATAACAAATTCTTTTGACATTCCTAACTTTTAAATAACAAAATCCAAAATCCAACTTTTAAATAACAAAATCCAAAATCTAGGCAACGTGAGAAACATAAATTATATCTATATATGCGTTCATTTAATATTCTGAAAAGTTAATTCCCAACCATAATTGCACAGGAATATATGTTAATATCTTTGATTGAGATTATTAGACATTGATCTCATTTTGTGTACGTGCATCACCAAAAGAAGCCTATGTAGGGACATCAACATCTACATTCTCTCTTCTTTTCCATATAACAAAAATATTGATAACATTTATGAATATTTAACCGCAGGTTTTGCACTGGAGATTGTGCTGCTATTAACTATTTTTTTCTTTTAACCTTTTTTAACTTTTTTGGATTACTTTTCACTTTTATGATTAGAACAGTTCTAGTATTGACATTAACATTCCCAAGATATACCTCAAAGGAAAAATTCTGTTACAAAAACTTATGTTTCTCTCATTAATTTCTCACTCTAAAATGTATTTCATACCCACACTTAGCCTTTCTTGGCACACTCTTAATCCCCATGGCCTCCGATTCCTACAACAAGAGGTTGCAATATGCGTGTACTAAATACAAATACAGGAAGCAACATATTTATGCATCCCAATGGTATTATACAACTAATTTTCATGTTAAAAGTTGGCCACCTTCTGTGGAAGTAATTGGCTGGTCGAAACGAGAAGTCTTTAAATAGTCTACTGACATGTTGACTGTTTTCACAACGTGTTGAGCTGACTTAAATAGATTTGTATTGTTGTTGTGGCAGACCCCTGAATTTTTTAACAAATTACACATTGAATTCGGCATGTTGCAGAAAGCGTTTGTATTGTTGTTGTAGCAGACCCGGGCTTGGGCTTGTTGTGGCAGACCCCGGCAAGGACTACCGGCTGCATGCAGCACTTGTTTTACAATGATGTGGTTTACTGTTAGGGCAGTTCTGCGAGGTCGTAGCAGTATCGAGAATTGAGATGCGTCATATGGTTGATGTAGTCAACTGTTCCGTGGAGATTTTCTATATTAATCGCATGTAATATAAGATGTAATCTCTCAAATATATTATTATTGACAATAACACTCCTCATGCCTGTGGGTAAGATTTATTCACCATTATAATTGACTTTGATTTGACTACTAAAAATTACATTACATTATACGATATCAATGCAGCATAAAAGTTGTGATTTTAGAAATAAGCATTTAATTATTACATTTCTTAACAAATTTCCGACTTGTAAAAACACTTCCACATTGTTCACATATTTGACGCAAGCGAATCGCTGGCCCGAAATTAAATGTTATTAATTTTATTTTTTTTAATACCTATGCATATGTAATACATCTCACTCAAATAGTAAGCTATTTTTCCTACAAGCTAATTGTGTATCTTTATTTAGGAATAGTGTTAGAGATAATAGAAGCTAATTGTGTATATTTATTTAGAGGTAGTGTTAGAGATAATAGAGAAATGTAAACTTAGATCATTGTTATAGTGATGATAAGATTGAGACTCTAATTTTAAATCTCAAATCTTAATATCAGAGGAGTTGTTTAAACCATCATGATTGTGAGAAAGCCTATATATACTAGGTTGTCCTCATGACAGCGTTGATTGTAGACAGGGTTTATGTATGAAGTGCTTGGGAACTCTCCATTTGTCTTACCCGGAGAGCCATTTAATTAATAGAACATCCATTTTTATCATGGCATCGAAGCACAACACTGGGAATCCTGTAAGTAGAAGTTGTGCGTGACTTTGGAAGGCTGCAAAGATGTGGTCGACTAGACCTAATTTGAGAGGGACGCTGGATCATGCGTGGAATCCTAGGGCCTGCGTGGAGAAGGAGGCTGGACAACCATAAGGAGTGAATTTCCAACTGGAGTGTGAGGGGCTACATGGTAGCTGTGTGGTGACGGGCTGCCTCGTAGACTCACCAGTAGTGCTACGTGGAAAAACGCTGCAGACTGCCACCACATGAATACCTGGAGAGAGGGCAAGCCTATCGTTTGATTTTTAATACATCCTCTATTTGGCTAGGTGTCACACTAAAGAGTGAAGACAAGAACTAGGTTCGAAACGTGGTGTGGAAGAAAATGGGATTTCTTGGCTGAAAAATAATCGTCTTCCTGCTACGGAACACTGTTGCAGGATTTGTGCCATGAGGAGGCGGCCGAGGAGGCCGGATCTCTATTTTTATATCATCCAGAAAACTATTCATAATGAAACCTCTGTGATATCTGTTTAGTGCATCTGAACATATGACCGTATCTAATAATACACTGACGTCAGTCTCCCAATACACAACTGTGTAATGCTCGATTGCATGCAGGGAAAATAAAATAGAGCATTGGTGTTTGTATACAATGTGGCCCTCTCGCTCCTGCTCGATCCTCATTTAAACTCTGTTCAGCGATTGGAATTTACCATGCTCGCTACTTGTTCCTGCTTGTTGGAAGTAGATTGCAGGACGTCGGACTTGCCTGGAGGCCGCCAGGAGATCCTGTGATTGGGAAACTAGCCGATCTTGTTAAGACTGAAGTGGTACAGAGGAAAAATCAAAGAAATGTACCTTGATTGGATATGGTGTTAATGATTTTGGTTATCACTTATATGATTATGAAAATAGCAAAATCATTAGGAAAGGATATGTCATATTCAATGGAAAGGTTTTGTGTAATGATCACATGTAGGAAAATAAACAGGAAAAAGAAAATAGAGAATACACAGTGCTTGATCAGATTACATGAAAAGTAAAGGTGCTCAAAAATCATAATGATCAATAGCCAGAACAATAAGAACAACAAGCACCTCAAACACCTGAAAGTGTTGTTTGAAGATCTACCAGAATAAGTATACCCCCTAAATGATACTCTCCTTCATTATATTATGTATTATTGATTGATTCTGGTGAACTAGAATGTTATGACGAATCAGTGCAGTTAGAAACTAGGAAGATGTGGGAGCTAGCCATGAAAGAAGAGATGGACTCCTTGGTACATAACCAGACTTGGGACTTCGTTAGGTTGACTGCAAGTAGAACAAAATTGAAAAATAAATGGGTTTACAGGTTGGAGGAAGAATATGAAGGTAGAAAAAGGTATAAATCCAAACTCATGGTGAAGGGGTTTGGAAAGAAAAAGCTATAGAATTTGATGATATATTTTCTCCTATTCTTATAATGAATTCACTTACAACTATTTTAAGTCTAGTAGAAGATGAATATTTACATCTTGAGCAGTGACATCTAAAGATGAACTTTCTCCATGGGGATTTGGAGGAAGAGATCTATATGCAACAACCACACAAGTATGAGGTCGAAGGAAAGGAGAAACTAATGTGAAGGTTGAATAAGAGGTTGTATGGATTAAAATAGGATCCAAGGTAGCATTATCTAAAATTTGATAGGTTTATGTCTAAACAAGGTTATACTAGATGTCACTCTCATCATTATGTTTATTTCAAAAGGAAAAATGATAGCAACTATATTATATTATTATTGTATGTAGATGGCATGCTTACTGTAGGGTCCATAATTTAGGAAATAAATGTGCTCAAAGGAAAATTGGCAAATACATTTTCAATGAAATATTTGGGTGTTGAAAAACAAATCCTTGGTATGAGAATAACTAGAGATAGAAAAAATTTCAAATTAACATTGTTTCAGAGTGACTACATATAAAGGTGTTGGAAAGATTTAATATGCAGAACACAAAACTCGTTACTACACCTTTGTTTAGCCATTTCAAACTAATTAAGGAGATGTGTCCCAAGACTTGGGACGAGATGGATTATATGTCTAATGTTCCAAAAGAATAAGATATTGGCAGCATAATGTATGAAATGGTACACACAAGGCTTGATAATGCACATGCAGTGGGAGTTGTAAGAAGGTACAAGAAAAATTGAGGAAAAGAACATTGGATGGCAGTGAAGTGGATTCTTAGGTATTTGAGAGGTACGACATATCAAGCACTATGCTTTGGTGGTTCAAACATTTCTCTATATGGATATGTTGATGCAGATATGATAGGTGACAAACATATCAAGAGGAGCACCACAGAGTATGTATTTACTGTAGATGGAACAACTGTTCTTTGAGTTTCAAAATTGCACAGTGTCGATGCACTCTCGATGACAAAAGCAGTGTATGACACTACTACAAAGGCTAGTAAAGAAATGATTCAGTTACAAAGGTTTATGGATGAATTGGGTAAGAAGCAGGAGTTGGGCAAGTTATATAGTTACAGCCCGAGTGCCATTCATCTTGCAAAAAAATGAACATTTCATTCTAATACTAAACATATACAATTCCTATACCATTTGATATGGTCGGTGTTGGAAGATGGACAATTGAAGTTGGAAAAGATACAAACTGGCCAAAATCCTGCAAATATGTTAACAAAAGTTGTAACCAAGGAGAAACTGAGATTCTACTCAATATCAATTGGTCTTCAACTGTGATGATGAATATGAAAAAAAAACATTTCCGAAGTGGATTCATTGTCCAACAAATGAAGCAACAGTGGAGTTGCTATAATCACACTCCAAGTGGGAGATTTTTTGGTGTGGAGCCTGATTATCTCGTTTATTCAGAGGTATTGTCACATTGGACCCCAATTGGTAATGTGGCAGCAATGCTGCTTGGCGTTCCCCCACCAAGTGGGGGGACGATGACTTTTAGAGCCCCTCTTGGTGGGGGTTCAGGGGAAGTGCCCCCGAAGGAAAAAATAGATGTAAAATTTCCGTGAAGAATGTTGTAATTTCGTACTCAATCTGAGTTGTTCATTAGGCATATGATATAATGGTAGAAGTTATGTTTAATTTAGGGTTTTTTCCCCTTAGAATGCAACCCCTCACTATATATGAGGGAATTACATTGTGGTTATGTAGATGTGTATTCTAAGGGAGAAAGAGAGAGGAGATTGTGTGAGAGGAAGAGGAAATTACAGTTGATCATTTGTAGGTTGTATCTCTTCATTTTTCTTGATAATATCAATAAAGGGCCAATTGTTTGTCCATGGACACAACCCAAACTAGGTGAACCATGTTTTTGTGTCTCTCTTGTTTTATGCATTTTCTGTGTTTATATTTCTACAATATTTTATGTGTTCCATTTATTTGTAATATATAACTTTCTAACACAACTGGGGCTGATGTAAAAAAAAAAAGGGCTCATGGACCCTTCCCACGTTGATATTTTCATTGTACATAGGAGGATGAAAAACGAGAGATGCGATTGGATGGGAGAGATGCGATTGGTAGATATGTAGTGAGAGAGTGTGTGTATTTGGGGGGGTGTGAGATAGAGAGATAAAGGAGAGACAGAGGGATATATGTGTGTGTGTGTGTGTCTGTGTGTGTGGAGGGGGGAGAGGGGGAATAATATTTATTACACTAGATGCATTAATTCCAGTGTAGATGGTGATTTATTATATTATTTGATTGCTTTCACTGAATGCTTTGATTTTAGTGTATATGTTTGTTTCTAATCCTATTTCCTTACTTGCACTGGATTCATTGATTTGAGTGTAGATGTTGATTTCTAATACTATTTTATTTCTTGCATTAGATGCATTGTTTTTAGTGTAGATTTTGATTTCTAATTGGATGTAATTGGATGTATGATGGTACATTAATTTTAAAGTGATTGGATTAACAATGTGCATTGACTTCAGTGTAACAACAAAAAATTATTGGCAATGTACATTGATTTTTGTGTTATAGTAATTCAAGCTATTAATATTGGAGAGCAAGAGAGACAAGGTATGATGTTTACTACAAAAGATAGAGCTAAAGATTTAAATCGTTTACAATTTTAGCTGTCCTTTTCATATAATCGATATGAAAAGATGACAAAAATAACAAGGGTGACCATAAGAATAGTAGAAGAAAATAGTTTGAGATTTATCACAATGAAAGCTAGTTATAATTTAATACATTTTTATTATTTACATTTTCTATCATTTAACACTATTACATTGTCACTTTGCATTCAAAATTTTTAGTTCATCATTTTTCATAATTAAATTTATTAATGAAATATTTATCTTCTCAACAAATTGAGATAACTAAGAAAATTTAAAATTAAAATGACCATATTAATCTCATACATATTTAACATATTTAAAATGATTATATTATTATTATATCTATTTACATATTATTGATAAAATTAATCATATCTTCGATAGATTTTCCTTGGTCGTACATAAATGAAACCAACCTAGATACATATTAAATCGGATCTATAAAGAACTAAAAGGGATCAAATATCTCGAGGTGAAAGCCTTTCCTCAATTGTTTCACTAAAAAAATAGGTCTGCACCTAGATAGATTTGATCGAAAAACACGAGCAGAACCAACAGAACACTAGTGACCATGCTCAATCGTAAGAAGTGATTGAAGTTGGATTGTCTATCTTAGTCACAAGAGAGGGAGGGGGACAATACATACACTGCACATGTTTCTGTAAGTGTGTCAACCATGTTTCAATATTCTCCAGCTTTTCATTTAGCATATTTTGACCTTGCCACACCACCTCCACCTCTTTTTATAGTGCAAAATGTGAGAAAGGTTTACACCTCAAGATACTTGATACCTCTCGGTACTTGATAGACCTAGAGTGAAGGTGGATCTAGGCTAGTTTTATAATAGTTAAATATATATAATTACATTTATAATTATATATTATGAATTATAGTTATGGTACATGCTATGTTATATATGTGTTATGTTAGATAACTTTATGTTATATATATATATATATATATATATAACTTATAATTTAATTAAATATATATAATTGTATAGTAATTATTTTATGAACTAATTATGATTATGTTGTAACATCATATATATATATATATATATATATATATATATATATATATATATATATATATATATTTATGTTAATTATGTTATATTATATATATATATATATATATATAGAACTATAATATATAGTTATGTGATGTGATAGTTAAATAATTGTTAAATATAGTTATATGTTATGTCATATAATTACATATATGTTACGTTAAATGTTGTAATTATATATACTTTAATGTTATATATACCTAATTTGAACATATATATAAAACCCAATTTTATTTTGTCTTTAGATTTTTAACTTTAAGGATAAAATTATAATCTATTTATTATTAAAAAAATACTTGAAATACAAATTAATTTAAATTTAAAATTATAAAATAAAATAAGACCTCTTATTTTATAAATAGATTTTTACTATGAGAAAACATATTCATCATGTCAATCTAAAACTTCTAATTTACTTATTTATTGGTTATAGTTTGGTTGTTTTGTGTTTTGGAGTCTTTTGGCATATAGTTTCAATAAAATTTATTATAAATTTAAAATGAATTTTAAATAAAAAATAAAAAATAAACAAAATGGGAAATTCATTTCACAAAATTCCTAAAGAAAAACTTTAAAACCTAAAATAATTAGAAAATGAAATGTTTTTACCATTCAAAATTAGAAAATATGCTTTTAATAAACAAAGTATTGGAAGTAAGAAACAAATTTAAAACCTAAATTATAAGTTTTTGGTGGTTTGTGTTTACAAGGTTGTTTTGAATGTCTTTCCTTTGTTTTTGTGGTTTCTGTATGGTTGTTTTTTTTTTTAAATTACTTTCTTTTCATGGTTTTTGTACATGTTTTCTTTTTTAATTAATTGTTACATTTAAAAAAGAAAAATAAGAAATACAAAGGATATAATACCTACCTTAATTTGAGTCTCTAGGATGTTGGCGACGTGGTTGGCGAGATTGATTTGAATGCTCCATTGCTCGATTGAGCCCCAAAAGTCTAGGTCGAGCTCCGATGGTCTATGCAAATGGAAAGTGCAGACTGAGGGAGAAATCTCTCTCTCTATCTATATATATATATATATATATATATATATATATATATATATATATATATATATATATATATATATATATATATATATATATATATATAAGGGTTAGATCGATCGTTATATATTGGTCAAGGGCTCGTTTTTAACCCTCGATCAAACTATTTCTTAGCGCCCAAGGAGATCGATCGAGCCCTTAAAAAAGGCTCAATAGAGGGCTCAAATCGCTTGATCGAGCCATTGCTTTTTCACACAAACATGCCCTCTTTTGCCAAAAAATATAACCCAACTCGATGCATTCACCTCTCCTTTTCCCGAACCAGCTCTATAGAAGAACTAACGCAAATATAATTATAAATATATATTACAATCTCAAATTATTATTAAGTAAGGTCTTAGTAAATAGACAAGCAGCTGAAGATGAGATTTTACTAATATTGGATGACATATAGTCCTGTTGTCCTATACAACAAACCCCCCATTTCTATAAAATTTTACACAAAACATTCAGTAAGAAAGGAGTCCCTTTTTAAATAAAGTTAGTTAGATTTGTAAGTTGATGAATAAAACTGGTATTGACCTCATTAAAAGAAAAATATTTATTAAAAGGCTTGATGCAAACAAATCATTTTATAAAGCATTTTGATTAAAGACAAAGTGTTCCTTTAAAATATTATAAATAATCCTACATTGCGATAAAATGATCGGAGATCACATATCGCAATGACAAAGGGACATACACAAAACAAACCATCCTCAAATACTACGATCTGATCGCAATCATATCAAAAAGGTACTCACACAAGGCCCCATCAAATACTCTGATCCGTTAAAGGAAATCACAATCGACATTTGGAGATGTTCGTTAACAAAGGAATAAAAGCTCAAGCCAAACCCCGATTGTGATCGATCGATTGGGCACACATCTCAGAGAGGGAAACATATCATATCACAAAGGTACTCACACAAGGCCCATCAAATAATCCAATCCGATAAAGGAAATCGCAATCGACATTCGGAGATGTTCGTTAACAAAGGAATAAAAGCTCAAGCCAAAACCCGATTGTGAGCGATCAATTGGGCATACATCTCAAAGAGGGAAACATATGTTAAAGTAATTTGCATGCATAATATTTCACTCCATTATAATATCACTTTTTGGCAATCAGAGATATTCATTGCCAATGCTAAAACCTTTCCCTTTGAAACTCCCAATTGAGATTTGTGATTTATTGCCGATCACCGTCAAAAGAATCTGAAGGAACGATTCAAATAATCATTTATACAATCAATAAGATGGGTATTTATGGTCTTAATTCACCATGATTGGCAGTTGAAATGGCTATTAAATTTGACAGTTGATAATAAGTCGTTTAAAGATTTTATTCGTGTTAATTCTTAACTGCATTTGATTTATCGTATGACAATCACCATAGTTCTATTCATTTTCATATTGGCTTTCAGTGGAAATATCTCTATGTTACAGTTTTCAGTTATCTGTGCAGAGTCTCTCTGAACCCATAAATCCAAGGGAAATGGGGAAGAAATCAAAGAAGCCCATAGCAACTCTTGCAGCCAATGAAACAAGACCGAGCAAGAGAGGACTAATATCAGATACAACATGCCTCGGCGTGGGAAATACTAGCTAGGAAAGCATTTATAATCTTGTAGAAAGGGAGGAGCTCAAAGAATTATCAGAGGAATCCACGGTCGATTCAACCAACAAGTCAGAAGGAACTCTCAAAGAATTGGTTTGTTCTTATCTTCTCAGGATAGCAGTGCCGGACAAAATTTTACCATACGCTGATGTGGTTAGATGGATGGTTGAGAAAATCCCAACATCAGATACAAAATTTTCTACAGCAGATGGAAGGATATTTGGGTGATTCAAACCTGAAGATCTCAGGCAAATGTACCATCTACCGAAGCTAGAGAAGTGCTACAATAAGGCATTCCTAGAAGCATTTGCAAAGGAAAATGACTTAGAGTCAGACCTGATCAAGAAATGGAGGCGTTTCCTAGAGAAACACAAGCACGCGTCATCGGGTAAGTACTCCGTCGACTCATTAGATTCTCCTTACTGCTATGCTGGAGCTATGATGTGTAGATTGTGGGGACAACATGATTCTACCAAATTCACTATAGAGATGGTCCCATTAATGGAAGCAACAATTAATGGTTATGTTATGGATTGGGAAAATATTTTTTCTAATATACTAGCCACAGAGATATTAGTCTAGAGAAGGAATGCATATACAACTTCCTAGACCATTCCTCCTTTTTACTACAGTGTATATATTCTGGATATTATTTGTTTTAATTCTAAATACCTGGTACTCAGATGGAAGTGGACTTCCCAAGATCCGAACCCGATTCATATTTATCATAAGCAGTTGTGGAAGGCACACTATAAAAATCACCTACACAAAATTTGCAATGGTTTTGTTTTACATATATATTATTCTATTTTCTATAAGCCTACGCCCAGGATATCCCAGGAAGAAGAAATTGACTTGACAGTAGTAGGTAGGTGGTTCGGAGAAGAGAAATTTACCTATGTGAGGCTTTTTGGCAGTCTCACTAAACCCCATGTTCTCCATCTATATGTGCCTGATAAATTGTTAGCACGGGAATTGGCATATCAGATAACTATTGAAGAGACATCAAGAACCCTTAGGGATTCTCAAAAATAGATGTGGCCTATATTCCCACTACGATGTGGTATTTTCACCTTACCTGACTACAAGCATGCAAAAAAAGAGGTAGAAAATATTCAACTGTTGAATCTTGCCACCATTCCTAATAGGAAATATGACCCAAAAAAGGTTGCTCATAATGTCACCACCCAAGCTAATCTTGCCAAATCCAATCATGAAGTGGATTACTTTGATGATTTATTTGCTTCGGCCGATATGTTTTTTCAAGTTAAAAAATTGGCTAGAATAAGGTATGAAGAAGAAGGGTTAGAAATCTTTAAATGGCTCAGAGCCCAGAGGTTGCAAACTCTACCTTTTTACCTATTAGCTACAACCCCTACATTTCAGCCATCAAGTCAAACTAAATAGAAATTAGCTGACAAGACTCCTATAGTGGAGAAGATCTCGAAAAAGAAAATTTGCTAGAGCAGGAGCAAGGACAAGGAAAAAGCAGTGAACTCATTAATTCAAACATTTATGTTGATCCCAAAGAGCTCAAAGAATGACAACAATTTGATTCTATCATTAGTAATACTGAAATTCTACAAGGGTTCAGCACACCTGAGGTGACAAATGGTCAGAAATAAACAATTAATATAGTTTCGAATGAGGGAACTAGTGGCCCACACATAACTCAAAACGACGTAGAAATAATCCCTGAGAATCCATCCGATGAAATTGTGTTACATATGGAAGAAATACCACCCTTGGATGTCTTCTACAACCCTAAGAATAGGGTTGTAATCAAGAGACAACGAAAAAAAGAGGAAAATCTATCAATCTCCTCTTTTAACCTCACAAATGGAGATAAAAAACATGGTATGGAGAGACGAAGTCAACCCTTCTAAAGATCTCACTAAACTCTCTCAGTATGTTGGAGCATACACAATAGCTACAATGGATAAAGCATCGGAGGTAAACTTTCTCAAAGAAATGAACCAAGAAATAATTTTACTAGAAGCACAGGTATGAGAGAAACAATAGAAGATAGAGCAGTTGGAACAACAATAAGTAGCCTAGAATAAGTCAAATGATCAATTGAATGAGCAATTGATCAAAGAAAAGCAAAGAATTGATCAACATGCAGTTCAGAAACAATAGGAACTATCCTAAGCATTGAGAAAGTTGTGATCGTTAAGTGAATAGTTGAGAAAATCAAAGGAAGAACAGATCACTCAACTGTCACTACAAATAGAAAAATTCGAAGAATATCTCCCAGTGGGAGAATTTAGATCGGAAGCTCTCCAAATTACCAAAGAATTGTCTAATCAGTTGAGCTTATTATGTCATAATATCTCTCTCGTTCTTCCCCTATGTGAAATTTCATCATCTATAATTGATAAGTCAGTTGTTGCGAGACAGAAATTGGAGCAAGCAAATGAAAGATTAACAGAGTTTCTCTCTTGGTAAGAAACCAAAGAAGGAAAAGCTATAAATGTACCCCAAATTTTGGATTCGCATAAAGAAATCCTATTCCTTGAATGAAAATCTCAACTAATGAAAGCAAAAAGGGCGACATCAAGATGCAGATCGGCAACAAGTAATCTAGTTGAATTGATTAATGATACTCTTTACTCATCAAATTTAATCTCAAAGTGTTATCCAGGGAAACTTCCATCGATGAAAGAATTAGAACAGACATGGAAATAGGGGCTGGAGTAGAGGAAATATTAATCACAGGCATTCAAACTTTAACATGGGAAACCTTTTGGTTCTTGCTTCTTAAACCACATACTCAGCGAACAGTGATGAAATGCCTCACTGATGCAATCGGTTATATGATTCCCAAAATTTTTGATGCCACATATACTGTCCAGTTAAATTTGCGCATGAGTCATCCGCCAGAACTTCAGCCGATGCTTGTCATTTGCCACCTCAAGTCAAAAAATAGTCAGCCAATATAGTGAACCATCCTGACTGACCGCAACATGGATATTTTGAGAATATTGTCACAATTTTTGCTATTTGGTTATACCAGCACATAGCATTTATATTTCATAGTTTGTTATTTTATATAGTATTTATAGACCCTGTCACGTTTATAAAAAGGGTCCTCAAATTTTTATATTAAGACTTGGATCAGAAGTTGCACTACTATACTTCCGATATATTTATTTTTATAAAAACTGGACCTAAATTCTGAGTTCTAATAAAGAATACTTTTATGTGATATGCACTATTGCTTCCTGTAAAAGAATTTCCAAGTTGAAAGGCGGGATTTGAATGCAATTCATATTGGAGAAGACTCAAATACATATGGTACTACTATCTATGTTTTTTCTTCATTCTTTTATGTGAATGAGCATTTATTCATTTTGCTATTATTGATATATGTATATGTTTTCACAGCAATTCTTTGACTTATCACTATTGAAAGTTTAAGAGTTGTTCTTTTTCATACATATGTATGTCAATGATATATAAAGATTAGTGTGATAATGTTTTAATTATTACTTTGTAAAACTACTTGAACAGTGTAATTATCATATGAATTAATATTTTTGTTTATAAGTAGAGTCATCTATATGCGTACTTGTCAATAAGAACCATAAAACATTGCAGTAAGAGAAAGACTTCCCGGGATAGATTAGTTATTTATATTGTTGCATATTAGAATAAATCATTGATCATTCCCATTAGATATTAGAAAATCAATCACTTATCTATCCCATTTATAAATCATTGGGAAACTGGTCCCATTATATTCAGTCAGAGCCACCGTACCAAATGGAAAAGGAGTTTCTTTTAAGGCCCAGACTGGGTGGTTTTCCCTGATGTTGATGGAGCAATTTTCAATGCTTCAACATTTTTTTGCGGTAGAAGGAGGGTGTGAACTGTGAATGGAAAGCAAATCCAAATCTATAATCCAATCTAAGAGTAAATCTCCCTCCACCTCACCTCCGACTTCTCTCTTGCATGCTAAAACTCCAGTGTTCAAGCGAGAATTTGAGGAAACAACAACCTTTGCTCAACCCCAAATCATCTCAGATAAATCAGCCTTAGAATCTCCTAAAGTATAGTCTCTAATCCACAAACTTTAAGGATTCTCCATATCACCAGAGAAATCTGAGTTATCTCAAGGCAGTGTGACTTCGCAATTTGTTCCTTCTCACCCCCTCACTAGACTTCAAAAGCAAAAAGTTTGGTATTGAACCTACCGAGTTATCTTTTCCTAAAAGGAAAAGAGAAAGGAAAACTACTGATGGATCTGATAGTGTAAATTTCTCATCATCATCATCTATTTCATTTTATCCATTACAAAGTCAACCATCCACTCCACTCCAGATTGTCATTCAATAGGGAACTACAACTTCAACATCTATTTCCAAACCATCTGGAACTTCATATGCACTATCATCTATTAGTAGCTCAACAATGGCACAGAACCCATGCATTAGTTTTGGTGGAGTCACCATACGTGCACCTTTAAACCCATTGCCAACTCATCCTGAAAAATTGTTGCCAAAATTCAATCCAAGTGCAGGCATATAGGCAGATGAACACATAAACAACTTCATGTTTTCAGTCAACTTAAAAGGAGTTACTAAGGAAGATTTCTTTGTCAGACTTTTCCCTTATACCCTAGAAGGATCAGCTGGGTCTTGGAATTTTTCCTTACCATCAAGATCCATTACTATTTGGAATATTTTTCAAGAATAGTTCTTGACTAAGTACGGTGATGACAGATCTATAGCAACGTTAATCAATGATCATTCAAATCTTAGAATAGAGTCTAGAGATCCCATTAAAGAGTTTAATTCACGATTTAATAAACTCCTAAATAATATCCCTATTGCCTCTAAACCTACTGAGCAAGTTAGAAGTGAATGGTATATAAGAGCTTTACCTTCAAACATAACTATCTTTGTAGATAGAGCTGGAAAACCTACCCTAGCAGAAAATATGAAAGATGCAATTGTTGTTGAAAAATGTATCATTGCCCTAGAAAAGAAAGTTACTCTTGGAGATAGAAAATCTAAAAAATTCTCCTTGAAAGATAGTTCAAAGAAGAAAATGGCTAGATCTATATGATATGGAAGGTCTCCAAAAAGTTCTAAAGACTATGTCAAATGAAATGATAGAAATCAAGAAAAAAGTAGCTGAGACTTCAACTAAAAATCCATTTAGAAACATTAAGAAGCCAGAATCAAAACCCCCTATTGCTATATCCATTGTAGAGTCAGACCCCGAGAATGATAAAGAAGAAGATACAGTCTTATGATCTGAAAAGATTAAAGAAGAGGTAGTTGTAGAATGTCATGGGATGTGGGACTTCATTTTGCATGATTCCGATATTGAAAATGAATAGGAAGCTTTCCCAGTAAGTACCAGGAGTAAAGGCACTCAAGAACCTATTTAAGCAACTCAGAAGAAAAAGAACACGGGTACTACTACTAAAGAAAAGGCTCCCACAAAGAAGTCTACAGTGATGCCTACTCAAAATCAGCCATCAGCTTCCAATCCACCTTCAACATCTAAAACATTAGTAGTTGCAGACTCTATGGATTACAACATCATTGAAGAAATGAAGAAAATGAAAGAAAATATCACTATGTTTGAGCCGAGTAAACTCAAACATCAACAAAAAATTGCTACTCAATGAATTAGATGTAGTACCGTCTTCTTCGCTTCCAAATGTTGTATTGTCGGAAGCTGCTAATGAGGCAGGTAAACCACCACCTGGTAGAGTATAAGCTACTAATGTTGTTCTAATCGGAGATAGATCAAATTCCCATACTCCTCCTTTTCTCTTGACCTTAGAGATTTATAATAGAAATCTGCACAATCGCTTGATAGACTCAGGGGCCTCATCGAATATAATGTTGGCATCGGTTTGTTCTAAACTAACTATTGAACCCCAAAAGTCTGCAGTGCATATTGTCCAATTTGATAGAACTGAGGTCCAAGTATTAGGAGAGATGAACTCGGTTACCATCAGGTTATCATATGTTCCTAGAGTGGTTCAAAGAATTGACATATTAATTGTTGATATTCCTGAGTTCTATGGTTTGATTTTAAGTAGATACTGGTCTGAGAAACTTCATGGTTACATTTCTACTAATTGGTCTCACATGTGGCTGCCCTATAAAGGAAAGCCAATCAGATTAAGATTGATCAGGAGAAGCATATGACTCATACTGTAACATAGTTTCAACAAGAAAACCATCCTATAGCATTCAACAATAACGTTCTGGGTAACTACTCATCTGAATCATTCTTTGGTAATTTTACTCCTCAATCATCACCTTTCTCAGTCAATAATTTCACATCTCAAATTGAAAACTTTTCCCAAATAGATACATCAGGGTGTGTTCAAATTGTTGATGAAATTGTAAATAAAACTATAGATAAACCTCTGTTTTGGTCATTTTACTTTGATGGGTCTAAATCTAATGACGATGGAGGAGGAGGATGTATTTTAGTTATTCCTAAGGGAGAAAATACCATGCTATCGTGTAGATTAGAATGTGAGTGAACAAACAATACTGCTGAATATGAAGCCTTGTTTCAAGGACTTTATAAAGCAATTGGTCTTAACGTACAATATTTGAAAGTCTTTGGTGACTCTGAATTTGTCATTAAACAAGTCAGAAATACTATACATTGTCTTTCTAGTCACCTTAAACATTATCAATCTTTGACACAAGACCTTGTATCTCATTTTCTAGCGTTTAATATTTCTCTCGTTCCTAGATCTTAGAATGTAGAAGCATATTTACTAGCCAATGTTGCTTCTAAGCTCCTTCCATCTGAAGATTACAGTCCCGACAGATTTTCAGTAGAGTTAATTTCCAAACCATCGATCCCCGATAATGTCACTAACTGGCGAGTATTCAATCATGATGGTGACATTTTAAATTTCTTAACTTCTGATAAGTCCTATGATGATCAAATTACTGATGGAAGTGAGCATGATCTTCAAAGGAAGAAAAAATTTGAAAAAGATTCAATACCTAAACCAACGGTCAAACTTGAAGATCTTTATGACATTAAAGATAGTTTTAAATAGGTTACTAATTCAAAACTCCAAATTTCTACTTTGAGATTTGAATTAATAAACCTTGGTACAGAGGACAAGGCACAAAACATCAATTTGAGATTAGGACTTATTTCAGAAGAAAGAATTGCATTTATTACATTATTGAGTAAATATAAAAATGTCTTCACTTGGAATTATGATGATTTGAAAACATATGATACTTCTATCATACAACATACAATTCCAATGATATCTGAAGAAAAGTTAGTACAACAAGAATTAAGGAAAATTCATCCCAAGCTCGAAAGTCAAATAAAAGCCAAGTTAAACAAACTCTTGAAAGCTAGGATAATTCTTCCTATTAGACATTCAAATTGGTCTCCAACTTGATGCTAGTAAGAAATAAAAATGGTGACATTAAAATCTATATTGATTTTAGAAATCTTAATAAATCAAGTCAAAAGGATAATTTTCCTCTACTAACAATGGAGCAAACTCTTCATTCAGTAGCTGGTTATGAACTAATGTCTTTCTTAGATGGTTTTTCAGGGTGTAACCAAATTTTGGTGCACCCCGATGATAGACTTAACACTACTTTCAGAACTAAGTGGGGACCTTATGCCTATCAAAAAATCCCTTTCGGATTAATCAATGCTGGAGCTACATTCCAAAGAGCAATGGACATAGCATTCAAAAGTCTAATAAATAAATCAATAGTTGTCTAGTTAGATGACATTACTGTCTTCTCTAAGAAAATTTCAAGTCATTTACATGATTTGAAAGAAATCTTTGAACGTTGTAAAAGGTATGGCATTTCACTCAATCCTAGGAAGTCCTTTTTTGCTCTCGACCAAGGTAAACTCTTGGGATTCATTGTTTTGAAAGACGGTATTTATATTGATCCAGATAGAATCAAATGGATTTCTAACATTCCATTTCCACACAATAAAAAATCAATGTAATTATTATTAGGTAAAATTAATTTTGTAAAAAGACTTGTTCTAGATCTTTCACAGACTATTTTAGAATTACAAACCATGATCAAGAAAAAATTAGTGTTTAAATGGGGGCATATAGAAAAGGAGGCTTTTGATACAATCAAACAGTCAATCATAAATTCCCCTGCTTTAAACACTACCATTTTTTCAAACAATTTTATCTTATATACTCCTGCATCTGATTCATCTTACATAGCAGTGCTAACACAAATCAATGATCAAAACTTGGAAGCAGCAATTTCATTTTATAGTTCAAATCTTCAAGGTGCTAAACTTAAATACTCCTGAAGTTGAAAAGCAAGCCTTTGCTGTATACAAAGCCATTAAACACTTTAGGCCCTTTCTCTTAAAGGCCCACACAAAAGTTATAGTCCCCTTTTCAACAGTAAGACAGTTACTAGTTCAAAGGGAATTGGGAAAAAAAAGGGCAAACTAGGTCACAACATTACAAGAGTATCATTTAGACATTAGACCAGCAAAGATTATCAAAGGCCAAGGTTTTTGTAGGTCGTTAGCAGGAGCTTCTAATATTCAGGAACATGAAGGTACAAACAATATTGAAGAAATCAATGATATAAGTACCATTAATCCTGAATCCCAATATGCAGATTTGATATTCTATTTGAAAAATGGATATGCTCCTTCTAATAAATCCTATAAAAATAAACATTCCATAAGACTGAAGGAAAAAAAATTCATGATTGTTGATAATGTGTTGTTTAAACAGAATTATGATTCAATTTCATTAAGATGCTTAGAAGAACCTGAAGTGCAAAGTCTTGCAGGAATTACATGATGGATTGACAGGAGGACATTTTGGAGCTAATACAACAGCCCACAAAATTATTCATGTAGGTTATTACTGGCCCACCTTATTTAGAGATACTCATGAGTATGCAATAAAATGCAGGACATGTCAAACTACTAGTGGAAGGCAAAGGAAGCCAACGTTTCCTTTGAAACCAGTCAACATTGAACAACCTTTTGAACAATTGGATTGTATATTATTGGAGAAATTATTCCACATTCCTCCAAACAGCATAGGTATATCCTTATAGCTACCAATTACTTTAATAAGTGGGTAAAAGCAATTCCTTTGAAGACAACAAACTTTGAAGCGATCATTGAATTCATAGAACAGTTCATCATTGCCATGTTCGGTGTTCCAAACGCTCTTTTTTATAATAATGCATCTTATTTCTCTTGGTAATTGTATACTTGAATTTGCTATAAAAAGAGGATTCAAATTGAAATATTTTGCAAACTACTACCCTCAGGGTAATGGTTTAGCAGAATGCACCAATAAAAATCTTATCAAAATCATTAAGAGAAGTATTGATCAGAACCATAAGAATTGGTAGAAGTCTTTAATATTTGCATTATGGGCAGACCATATAACATAGAGGGCCTCAATAGGCATTTCTCCATTTAATCTAGTATATGGAAAGGAGGTTGTCATACAAGAAAACTTATTACTTCCATCACTAGCCTTAGTGCAGTTCATTGAATAAAATCCCTCATCTTCTATTCAATTGAGACATAATCGGTTCCTGAAACTAGAGGAAGAAAGGGAGAAAGCCTGAATTACACATGCGAAGCATCAACAAATTATTAAGTCTTCATTTTATACAACTTCAAGTGGCTCAAAACATTTACAAGTTGGTGATCTTGTTTTAAAATGGAACAAAGCCCACAAGGATAAAGGAAAACACACTAAATTTCAGAAAATGTGGCTTGGACCATTTCAAATCAGTGAGAAAATAGGCCAATCAACATTCATATTGCAGGATCTATCAGGAAAGAGAGATTCTCTTCCTGTCGATGGGCTTATTCTGAAAAAATTATTCAATTTAGGAGGTAACCCCTTCTCACTTTGTAAATATTCAATTTTCGGCTATATTTGTGTGAATAATTAGTTATTTTCTTTCTTAGAAAATAAGGTTGTGAATAGTCTTCTATTGGCCTTTACTATTTTGAAAAGATTACATAAAAGAGAATAGTTTTAATATTTACTTTTGATATATGGAAGCCTTGAAGGAAAATAAAAAGTTCTAGGAAATTATGTATAAGTAAACTCTGAAAACCCTTTTTATTTTTTTGAAAAAATTTTCAAAACTTGAAAATAATGTAAATTGTTTTAAGTTTTAGAAACCTAAAAAAGGTTATCAATACAAAGCAAAGACTGATCCAATCTTAGCATCTTCAACTCTTGAAATTGTCATCCATGTTCTCTTAAGAAGAAAATTATTCACCCCATCCATCAAAGTTTATAATTTCTCAAAGTGTAATTCTAAAATATATTTGATATAAAAGATAAGAGGTCTTATCACAAGCCTGCTTACCATGATCATACGGGACTAGTTCAACTGACATTACCAACACTGCATACCAAAATAGGGTAATGGATTATAATTATAAGACAAGTGGTCTCATCACGAGCCAACTTGTTTAATTAAATTACAACCGGTGAATGGCATTGTCAACAACTGGCCACCAAACCTGGACAATGGATTTTTATCTTAAAAATAAACAAATAAGGAAAAAATAAAATGCAATACAAAAAATGTGGAAACATATCTTTTGGATTCACTATTTTAACTTATATTTTGAAATAGATGGGACAATGAATGATCAAATGGCTAATAGGTAACCCTGCTAAGATTATGAACATTTGCTAGTAGCAGTGGCTCTGTCTATGACAAAGGAGTCATTCTAAAAGCTATGTTGGAAATGTCTCTCATTTTATCATTATCGACCAATTAAGGTTTACTTAAACTAGAATGTATTTAACTTTGAAATGAGAAAGAGATAGCAATGATAGTTTTCATTATATTTATGGTTTATGATTACCTAGTTATATTAGATTTTCTTAATCGATTAAGGTTTTTGGATTAAGAAGGTTAAAATATTATATTATTTTCTCAGAGATAACTATTTCTCCTAGTGAATCGCCAATTGTTGTGTTGTATAACAACCCCCTCATTTCTATAAAATTTTACACAAAACTTTCAATAAGAAATGGGTCCCTTTTTAAATAAACTTAGTTAGATTTGTAAGTTGATGAATAAAACTGTTATTGACCTCATTAAAAGAAAAATATTTATTAAAAGGCTCAATGTAAATAAATCATTTTATAAAGCCTTTTGATAAAAAACAAAGTGTTCCTTTAAAATATTATAAACAATCCTACATTGCAATAAAGTGACCAGAGATCACATATTGCAATGACAAAGGGACATACACTAAACAAACCATCCTCAAATCCTCTGATCCGATCACAATCGGTAATTGGTGATTTCTTATCACAAAGGCACTCACACAAGGCACCATCAAATACTCCAATCCGATAAAGGAAATCACAATTCGCATTCAGAGATGTTCGTTAACAAAGGAATAAAAGCTCAAGCCAAACCCTGATTGCGATCGATCAATTGGGCGCGCATCTCAAAGAGGGAAACATACGTTAAAAAATTTTGCACGCATAATACTCCACTCCATTATAATATCGATTTTCGGTAATCAGAGATATTCATTGCCAATGCTAAAACCTCTCCCTTTGAAACTCTCGATTGTGATTTGTGATTTATCTCTAATCGCCGATCAAAAGAATCCAAAGCCACGCTTCAAATAATCATTTATACAATCGATAAGATGGGTATTTATGGTCTTAATTCACCATGATTGGTGGTTTGAATGGCTATTAAATTTGACAGTTAAGAATAATTCCTTTAAAAGATTTTATTCGTGCTAATTCTTAACTGCATTTGATTTATCATATGACAATCATCGTAGTTCTATCCATTTTCAAATTGGCTCTCCGCGGCAATATCTCTGTGTTACGGTTTGAAATTGTCTGTGCAGAGTCTCTCCAAACCCATAAATCCAAAGAAAATGGGGAAGAAATCAAAGAAGCCCACAATGACTCCTGCAGCCAAAGAAACAAGATCGAGCAAGAAAGGACTAATGCCAGATACAACATGCCTTGGTCTGGGAAATACTAGCTAGGAAAGCAGTTATAATCTGATAGAAGTAGAGGAGCTCAAATAATTATCAAAGGAAGCCACAGTTGATTCAACCAACAAGTCAGAAGGAACTCTCAAAGAATTGGCTTGTTCTTATCTTCACAGGATAGTAGTGTGGGCCAAAATTTTACCATACTCTGATGTGGTTAGATTGGTGGTTGAGAAAATCCCAAATTCAGATGGAACATTTTCCACAGTAGATGGAAGGATATTTAGGTCATTCAAACCTAAATATCTTAGGCAAATGTACCATCTACCGGAGCCAGAGAAGCGCTACAACAAGGCATTCCTAGAAGCATTTGCAAAGGAAAATGACTTGGAGTCGGACTCAATCAAGCAATGGAGGCATTTTCCAGAGAAACACAAGCACCAGTCATTGGGTAAGTACTCTATCGACTCATTAGCTTCTCCTTATTGTTATGTTGGAGCTATGATGTGTAGATTGTGGGGACAACATGATTCTACCAAATTCACTATAGAGATGGTCCTGTTAATGGAAGCAGCAATTAATGATTATCTTATGGATTGGGAAAATATTTTTTCTGATAGACTAGCCACAGAGATATTAGCATATAGAAGGAATGCATATACAACTTCCCAGATAATTCCTCCTTTCTGCTATCGTGCATATATTTTGGATAATATTTGTCTTAATTCTGAATACCTGGTACTCGGATTGAAGTTGACTTCCCAAGATCCGGACCTGAATCATATCTATCATAAGCAGTTGTGGAAGGCACACTATAAAAATCACCTATACAAAATTTGCAGTGGTTTTTTTTTACCTGTATATTATTCTATTTTCAATAATCTCGCCCCTAGGATATCCCAGGAAGCAGAAATTGACCTGACAGTAGTAGCTAGCTGGATCAAAGAGGAGAAATTTACCTATGTGAGGCCTTTTGGCAGTCTAATTAAACCCCATGTTCTCCCTCTGTGTGTGCCTGATAAATTGTTAGGATGGGAATTGGCATATCAAATAACTATTGATGGGACATCAAGAGCCCTTAGGGATTCTGAGAAACAGAAGTGGCCTATATTCCCCCTATGATGTGGCATTTTAACCTTACATGACTACAAGCATGCAGAAAAAGAGGCAGAAAAGATTCAAATGTTGAATCTTGCCACCATTCCTAACGGGCAATATGACTCAAACAAGGTTTCTCATAATGTCACCGCTCAAGCTAAACATTCCAAATTTGATCATGAAGCAGATGACTTTGATGATTTATTTGCTAAGGCTGATACATTTTTTCAGGTTAAAGGATTGGCTAGAATAAGGTATGAAGAAGAAAGGTTAGAAACATTCAATAGGATCAAAGCCTAGGGGTTGAAAACTCTGCCTTTGGAACTATTAGCTACAACATGTATAGTTTAGTCATCAAGTCAAACTGAACATAAAGTAGACGTCAAGACTCCTATAGTGGAGAAGATTCCCAAAAAAGAAAATTGTCCAAAGGAGGAGAAAAGAAAAGGAAAAAGTAGTGAACTCATTTATTGAAACATTTATGTTGATGCCAAACTGCTCAAAGAATGGCAAAAATTTGATTCTATCATCAGTAATATTGGAAGTCTACAAGGATTCAGCACACCTGAGGTGACAACTGGTCAGAAATTAGCAATCAATATAGTTCTGACCGAGGGAGCTAGTAGCCCACCCATAACTCAATAGGATGTAGAAATAATCCCCGAGAATGCATCCAATAAATTTGTTTTACATGTAGAAGAAATACCACCTTTGGATGTCTTCTACAGCCCTAAGCATAGGGCTGTAATCAAGAGACAAAGGAAAAAGAGGAAAATTGATCAATCTCCTCTTTTAACTTCACAAATGGAGATAACAAACGTGGTATGGAGAGAGGAAGTCAACCCTTCTGAAGATCTCACTAAACTCTCTCAATATGCTGGAGCATACACAACAGCTAGAATGGACAAAGCATCGGAGGTAAGTAACTTGCTCAAGGAAAGGGACCAAGCAATCATTTTACTGGAAGCACAGGTACAAGAGAAGCAGCAGAAGATAGAGCAGTTGGAACAACAGTTAGCAACCCATATACAATCAAATGATCAATTGAATGAACAATTTCTGAAAGAAAAACAAAGAATTGATCAACATGCAATTCAGAAACAAAAGAAACTATCCCAAGCATTGAGCAACCTGTGATCATTAAATGAACAGTTGAGAAAATCAAAGGAAGAACATATTGCTCAACTATCACTACAAATAGAAAAATTCAAAGAATATCCCCAAGTGGGAAAATTCAGATTGGAAGCACTCCAAATTACCAAAGCATTGTCTAATTAGTTGAGCTTATTATGTAATAATATCTCTCTCATTCTCCCCTATGTGAAATTTCGTCATCTATGATTGATAAGTTAGTTGATAAGAGACAGAAATTGGAGCAAGCAGATGAAAGATTAATAGAGTTTCTCTTTTGACAAGAAACCAAAGAAGGAAAAGCTACAAACCTACCCCAAATTCTGGAATCATATAAAGAAATCCTATTCCTTGAATGGAAATCTCAACTAATGCAAGCAGAAAGGATGACATCAAGATGTAGATTGGTAACATGTAATCTGGTTGAATTCATTAATGATACTATTTAATTATCAAATTTAATTTCAGAGTGTTATCCAGGGAAGCTTCCATTGGTGAAAGCATCAGAACAAACATGGAAACAGGAGCTGGAGTAGAGTGAAATATTAATCACTGGAATTCAAACTTTAACATGGGAAACCTTTTGGTTCTTCCTTTTTAAACCACATACTCAGTGAACAATGATGAAATGCCTCACCGATGCAATCGGTTATATGATTCCTGAAATTATTGGTGCCACATACACTGCCCAGTTATATTCGCGCATGAGTCATTCACTAGAACTACAATCGATGCTTTCCATTTGCCATCTCAAGTCACAAAATAGTTAGCCAATATAGTGAAACATCATGACCGACTGCAACATGCATATTTCGAGAAGATTGTCACAATTTCTGTGATTTGGTTATACCAACACATAACATTTTTATTTCATAGTTTGTTAGTTTAGATAGTATTTATAGACCCTTTCATGTTTTTAGAAAGGGTCCTCAAATTTTTGTTTTAAGACTTTGATTGGAAGTTGCACTACTGTACTTCCGATATATTTATTTTTATAAAAACTGGACCTGAATTCTTAGTTTTGATGAAGAATACTTTTATGTGATATGCACTATTGCTTCCTGTAAAAGAATTTCCAAGTTCAAAGGAGGGATTTGAATGCAATTCATATTGAAGAAGAGTCAAATACATATTGTACTACTATCTATGTTTTTTCTTCATGCTTTTATGTGAATTGGCATTTATTCATTTTGCTATTATTGATATATGTATATGTTTTCACAACAATTCTTTGGCTTATCATTATTGAATGTTTAAGAGTTGTTATTTTTCATACATATGTATGTCAATGATATATAAAGATTAGTGTGATAATGTTTTAATTATTACTTTGTTCAACTTCTTGAACAAAGTAATTATCGTATGAATTAATATTTTTCTTTATAAGTAGAGTCATCTATATGCCTACTTGTCAATAAGAACCGTAAAAAATTGCACTAAGAGAAAGACTTCTCGGGATAGATTAGTTATTTATATTGTTGCATATTAGAATATATCATCCATCATTCCCATTAGATATTAGAAAATCAATCACTTATCCATCCCATTTATAAATCATTGGGAAACTAGTCCCATTATATCCATTCCGAGCCACCATACCAAACGAAAAAGGAGATTCTTTTAAGGTTTGGACCAGGTGGTTTTCCGAAATGTTGATGCAATGATTTTCAAGGCTTCAACAAGTCCCTGGATAGAAGAGTAGCATTAGAAGCTCATTCCTTGCTTTCTCTCTTGGTAGCAATAAAGAATATATATTCGTTGAGGCTACATAATTTATTCAACTTTTTGGTTTTGTATTTAAAATATGGGCTTCCATGTATAGATTGATAAACATGAAGCATTTACTTAAAATGATGGTTTATAAACTTCAATTTTGCATATGTTCTAGTTTACCTAGTGGCTTGTGCATTACTGTCAATACTCCTTTGTGTTGTTTTCATTTGTTTTATAATTGATGATGATGATGATGATGGTTAACATCCACTGAGACCAAACTTTGGTTTACCGGACCTAAAGAAAAGACTTATTTAGTTTGACTTAATATTTTATTCCTATGTTGAAAAAGCTTGCAGAGAAGCCTCCCGAGCTCACTATAATTTTGACATCATAAAAGGCTAAGAAGGTCAATATTCCAACAAAGATTATGAAACTGAGATCTAATGTGGTTGTATGCGAGGCACTCTAAGAGGAAGTTATTTTCATCCTCAATGTTCATATTCTCACAGAGATCACAGATCCTTTCCATCCATGATGTTTTAGGAATTGCCCAATGACCCATTTCACTATGGAGCTCATGAGAGTTCGTTCTAATCTCGGCGATATTAATTTTCTTCTTTGAAATAATTAACATAGAGAGATACTTTTGATCTTCTAGGGTGGGGTTGATGACCTCCCTATAATATCTTAATTTTCTTTTAGCTGTTAAATCTTTCTCACACCACATTGTTTCTTTGAACTTAGAGGTAACAATATTTTTAATGTTATTAATGTTTTGCAATGCAAAATTCTCCCTGATCTCCAAATGGTTTAACCAGGGCCTCACAACTTTATACCAACCTCGTTTGAGCCTTAGGTGGTTTGGTTAGAATTTAAAACTAGCTTAGGAAGTTTATGGCCTCTTATGTTATTGAGCGTGTGCTTGTACAATAGAAGCCTAGTCATAGCTAGGCTCTCTATAGGGGAAAGACCCACTTCTATAAGGAGAATAGGATATGGTGTATTGCATTTAATTCTGAGGTTATACATTATAAAATGCTTCTGGATTTGCTCAATCTTTCTCCAAGATTCTCTAGAGATGTTGCAACCCCAAACCCCACATCCATATAAGGTAACAGGAGTGACTAAAGTTTCAAAAAGCAACTTCTTTCTATCCCACAATACGAGGTTTTATGTTTTACAATTATTTTCAAGACCAAAATAATTTTTCCACCCCCATTAATCCTTTTCTGAATGATATAGTTCGAATTGAGCTTGTGATGAATATCAATTCCTAAGTACTTGTAAGAAAACACTTCCTCCAATTTACTATTATCAATATTTCTTTTATAAAAAAACATTAATTTTAACTTAAAATTATTTAAAAAAATTAATAGAATTATAGTATATGTGTGTGTGTGTGTGTGTGTGTGTGTGTGTATAATTAAAATTAATAAAATTATAATATTTTTTTTCAAATATATAAATCTTAATAATGAAGCGATATTCTAATCACTTTCATTAATATCCAAAATCTATTATTGGCATGACAATTGTTTCATTATTTAAATTGTAAACATGTGTTTGACATTTTAAAACATTAGTAGAACATTTAATTCTTATAAAATCAAGAGCTTAAAATGAAGATTGTTACATCGATAAAACATACTAGAAAATCTACTGATAAAACATCACAAAATATAAAACCCTTATAAGAAGAATTTCAGCATAAATCACATGTAGAAAACCTTTGTCGACGCGTTTCGAACCAACTAATATATAACCTTTTATTTTAATCATCTAAAATAAATAAATATTTGTTTTTCTTTAAATAAAAAAATAAGTAGGGTTTGGAGTATGTCGTAAAATTGTTTGTGTTTGGTTAAGATCCTTTTTTTTTGTTTAGGATACAAGGAAATAGATTGATGACCCTAAAAATCAAAGGTATCTAGCATGAATGAAAGTATGCCTCTTTAAATGTCATTATCTGTACTTCGAGGTAGTGTGGTGTTCCTGAAATAACTATAATGATTTAATCTACATTTGCAGACTAGCTTCACAACTAAGTTATGTCAGATTTTCCCAATATATTAAATAATAATAATAAAAAGAAAATACCTATTTTTAATCTAAATTATATGAATTTTTAAATTAAAAGATAATTATAAGATATCATTTTAAATTGTTTTCAATTATATATATATATATAGTTTAATAAATAACAAATATTTGTAAAAATAGTAATTTATTTGCATTTTATGTAAATAAATTATTTTAATAATCAGATTTTATATATATAGTAAATTTAACATTATATTATAATGTTAATAAAAAGTAATGCTAAAAAACTATATTCATTGAGAAATGGTAAACTACAATAAATTTATGATTTTTCTAAATAAGCCACAAAATTCTTTTTTAAATAAGCCAACTAACATAAGAATAGCATGAAACACAATGGATTGTGGAAACCTAAACTACCGATGGTAAATTAACTTTATGATTAAGTAATGTTTACCTAATCTCATAATGAATTTGTACCATTCATTCAAGTTGTTATCTTCTGATTTATTTTTATTAATAGATTATTATTTATTAATTCATATTCATATTCATGTAATTAATAAACTTATAAAAAAATCATAAATTTAACTCATATTTATATGATTATAACTAAAAATATTTTATATAAAAAAAATATAAATAGATCTATTTTAATATATAACTTAAAATTATGATTTATATTCAAAGAAAATATATTGCATAATCATTAAAATGATTGTAAAAGTTTAATATTTAGAATAAAATTCTTTTTCTAAACATTGCATAATAAATTTATGCATATCACATTAAAGATATTTAAATCATTAAAAATATAAACACATATGCATCTATTATATGTAATTGTTTAAAAAAAAAGATTTCAATTTATATGTGATAAGTTATGGAATAGTAGGCATTATTCAATATATGAAACGGGGTGAGTGCTCTACATTAAAATCAATAATGTTACAAATATAAATTCTTCATCCTCTATATCGAGATAGGAAAACCATCTTGAAAATGCAGCCAATTCGTTGACCGAATAATTCAACCATATTCCCATATCAAAAGATACATAAATGGAGAGAATGTCTCAACCAGGTAAGCTGCAACAACCTCCTAATTGAAAGTAATAGAATCCTACTTGTAGAGCCTATAAATATAGCAATAATGACCAATGACCTTATTGAGAATTGAATATATGATCACATACACATATAAGAGAGGTACTGGTTACAAATTCTAACACTCTGCCTTAAGGAATACATATTTTTATCTTGATCAACTGAGGTATTCACCAATATTTTCCCTATTTCAACACATGATCTATTTTTAACCAAAGAAACTCCTAATTAGAAAAGTATACGAGTGAATGGACCTACAACTTATAAATATTATCAAAAAATGTGTTGACTTCCATATAAAGGAGCACCCATCCACTAGAATGCATGGGTCGCAAGTTGCCAAAGCTACTGGTCTACTAGGATGTCTCTTCATGTATATGCTTCACTCAACCATCCTCATCTTCATACATGTACTTTTAAGTACCCTTGCACCACGATCATCTTCATCTTACGTTTTTTGGATTACTTGTAACAATGCTCCATATTTTCTCATCTAACCCTTAACCATGCTTTCGGTTTGCTCAGTTGACCGTCAAACATACTATATATGCTCATGCATCAAACAAACTCGACATGAATCTGTATCCACCTCCCTCTAACACGTGCTTTCTAGATTACCACAAACATCTTGGGGGTACAAATTATCATTTGTCTTAGTTACAATTATAAACTTCATTCATGGAGATACTAAGTACTACATCAACTCAAACATAACATTATGGAATTTCTTACAAACAAATGTATGACACACATTGCAGGTCTACTTTATTCCACATAACTTACATGATTGTAGCTTCCTTTTTCCATCATCAATAAATCTCCTTTATTACTACTACAACCAACTAATATGCACTATCATCATCATGCTTTAGTAAACACTATCTCTACCAGAAATTTTATTTCCAACATCCTGAGGACCAAATTCTAAATATCTCTCTACTTTAAGCAAGAACTCTTTGTCCACCCTTTTGGAAACACATATTTCTGCATTTTTTTTTTTTGAAACTAAAACATAGTTATCTGAAGTGAGAAAAATAAAATGTGCTTCAACCTCAAAAGGTGTCCACGCTCCTTTAATTTGAGAATTGTCATCATGTACTAGCTAGAAACCAAACTTATTGCTTATACTTTAGATAAACATGGAATCTATTGTAATCAAAGTATTAACATCAATTTTGATCTGTAATTGAATCTGAATGTGATATAGAAAATTGTGAATGAAAATTTATGTCTTTTGTGCAATGGATCAATTTACTAAACACATGAACAAGTGATTTTCAACCAAATTTTATAACCAAATAGAGACAAATAATCATATTTGAAACGCATAACACAAAACATGATAAAGGAGTTCACCCCTCACCTGGGCTACATCTCCTAGTCTGGCTTCCAATGTAGGGCCTCTTTCATTATGTACTCAAAAGTGTGTTTTCATGACTTTAAAATCATCATAATGCAAAAATGTTGTCTCCAATGGCTACGAAATAGTAAAAAACCTCTAGTTGGTCTTTTGTTGCACTCAGAAAGGTTAAAAAAAGACTCAGTTATGCTCTAGAATAATTTTCTCGCTAATTGTCCTCCAATTCACCCCCACCTGCAATCCATTGTACAAGTTTTTCTTTTTCGGCCATGTGGAGCAACAAATTTGCCCCTTGTTGGTGAGATTCACATCAGTTCGGGTGCACATTTTTGCTAGATATATTTTCCCAATGACCCCTCCAGTTGCAAAATTCTTAGTCGCATGGGGCCATGTGCCTAAGGGACAGGGCTAACCACCCATACCTATCGGCTGGGCCACCAAATTCTTGACACACAGTCATATAACAACGCATAGAACTTGGAGATGGTGCTTAAATTCTGGGTTCGGTGCATATTTGTTGGGTTCTCCTTTCCACTGGTCATGTGGTCATGTGACGGGCCATGTGGCCCAGGGTCAACCCCCTCTGTTCTCCATGCAATCGGTCGTGTGAAGGTTCATATGACCCCGGGACTGGCCCCTTTACCGATTCCATGCATAGGGTCTTATGTTGGTCCCTTGTGACCTGGGGCTGGCACCCCAATATTTTCATCTCTGCCATCAGTTCTGCTTTCGGCTCCTGTTGTGGTATTATGATGTAGTGTCGAGATTTGTGGATTGGGCTAAGCCCTAGACCTAGGTCCCCTCGACCAGAATATCATGGGTGAGTGGTGTGGCTAAGGGCTAAGGGTTAGCTTGGCCCTTCCCCCAAATGTGCCTTTCAATAAAGTTTATATATGATCTAAAAACCATAGGGGTTAAGCAACACTTGTGGTTGAGTGGTAAAACACTGTGCTGCCTGATGACAGGTCTTGTGTTCGATTCCTGTCAATCCTGTTTTAGCCCAAACAAAAATTTATATCAGTCTGAAGAGGTCACGTGGCAGCCAACCTTCGGCCCACGTATCCCTCCACCATTGGTCCAAATAAAAAACACCAACAACCAATCGAAAGCCATGAAGTTTTGACCAATCAACAGAATACACTTGGCAAGAAACCACTAGTCTGAAATGCAGAGTCAACCTATCCAGTCACCTAACTAGTCAGCGTACAGACTACTGACCAGGAATTCCTACAACCTAACTTTTTAAAATTTAGGTTGTTTTTAAATTCGACCAGAACATGATATCAGGAGCATACAATATCAATTTTGAGTGAAATGAGTTCAATTGGATTCAAATCATCAATATCCAATCATTCAGGTTTCAAGTTTTGTCACACACTTCGAATTTTGAGCACTAGATTGATCACCTAGATCACGCCTCCCCATTAGAAGGTTTTGGACCTCTAATATGTCATTTTCAGTCAAAAATTAGATGAGGGTACAATTCCCTCACCCTTCCAACCTCAACTCATTTGATTTTTTATTTTTATTTTTCGCTTTGAGCTTCTCATGAAGGTACTTCTCTTTTGATGTCTTTGTCTTTCTATCAATGATAGGAATTTTCTTCACTTCTTCAAGATTTTTAGTAGACGAAATTTATGTTAAATAAAGCTGAACATTCTCTCCTCAACCTTCAATCAAAGTAGACTTATTCAATTTCAAGTTAACTTCCTCTTGGGCAATGTAGTCAAAACAATTCTTTGCATGTTTAGCCTTATTTTTGGCTTGACTCTTCACCAAATGTGATTGCCATCACCATGCACTATCCCCCTTTAAAGCCAATACATTATGAAACCCACAAGAAGATAATTTGAAACCAATGTCATATTTTTCAACAAACATTTGCATTTTCCTTTTGACCCTTACATTATTTAACACTCTCTTCTTGTTCATACCAATGTTTACCAATGATGCATTTTGCTGCAAGTGAACTTCACATTGTTTTCCTCTTTCAGGAGGAAACATGTTAGACTCTTGAAACATCTTATGACATGGATTAGAAACCTCAATGAAATCAGATTTCATCATTGATTCATTTCCTTGAAATACTTTAGATTCATCAACATTTTTATGTTTAAACATCAACAATATAAAATTTTGAGTCACATTTACAAGCCTCTTCATTTTTCCATCATTCACAGGAGATAAATTCATCTTCTTGTTATGTGATTTAACAATGCACTCAATTACATATTTAAACAAGTGATACTTCTCATGGCGATGAAACATGGTGTTCCTATCATATAGATATGGGCTTGCCAAAAAATCCCATAAATGTCAAGTAGTACGAGATCAAGTTCTACCTCATAAATAAAATTTGCAGTGATGGAAAATTTAAGTATGCATTTTCTTGTCACTTGCAACTTGGCATTGTCACATACCCAACACAAAGGATAAGGTTTAGGGTGAGGGTGGTTCCAAAATTTAGTTTCTTGACAATGTCTTTAGAAATGAGGATTGCTTGTGAACCACTATCAAACAAAGTATCTATCTTGTTATGTTTTGTGATGATTCTAATATGGAACAACTCTATTATTTCTCTTTAATTTTGAGTTTCAATGGGTTTTCTACAAGAAATAGTGCTTGTAATTTAATCCTGACCTTTCAATCCCATGGCCATGATTTTTGTTTCATCTCTAGAATCAAATCCTAGATTTTGTAGTGTAGTTGGAACAATCTTTTCTTTCTCCTTGTTATTAAACTTTATGGGTTTCATCTCAAGATGAAGTTTCCAATGACGGTCTTCATTATGGACTTCTTTACAACATAGTTTACATGTGAGATTTTCTCCTTCTTTGTTAACTCCGACATTCTTTTTATACGTTCCTTTAAATATCCTTTTTCTTGTTTCTCGATAATTGAATGACTTTTCACTAGTTTCTTCCGAAACATTTTTCCCTCTTGCCTCTAAATGGGTTTCCTATACACAAACTTCATCTAATTTCTTAGGGTTGAACATGAGAGTGGTTTGTCTCAAGTAGCTATGTAATCCTCCAATGTATTTGAGCAAATTATCTTGAGAGGATAATATATACCCAAAATGAAAGCTTTTTTCCTAAACACTTGAGTATAACTTTGAAAGTTTTGACATTTAGCTTGCCTAAAGTTTTTCCAAACCATGATATATTTTTTCATGTATGCTAATGCATAAATTTCCTTGTTATTGAAAAAGAAAAATCATTCTAAGAGGATGAAACCTTAACATGTTCCTTCATGTCATCTTGAGTTTTGGATTCCCACCAAATAAGTGTTGGACCTTCCAATATAAGAGAAGCAAGTTTAATTTTTGTCTCATCATCTTTGATTCTTTGTATCCTGTAATACACTTCAACCTCAATAATTAAATTATGTTATATCTCAACATCTACCTCTCCATTGTACATAGGAAATTCAAACTTGATATCAAGCTTTAGGAAATGATTTTTACGATGTGCTTTTGGAGAATTTGGAGGTGTTGGTTTTTGTGAAAGGGTATAAGAAGTGGAAGAAGATGAGGAGGAAGATGAGGATGAGGATGATGGAGGTGAAGGTGGTGTTTTGTCATCATTTCCTCCTTTCAATTTTGGAGGTTTTTCTCCTTTTCCTCCATCTCCTTTTGGAGGGTTTCAGCTCTCTCCATACAACCTTGCATTACTATTTTCATAAAGAACCTCAACCATTCTAGACATCTCAAACAATGATTTTATGAAAGTTATTGCGTCTTCAAACATCCCTTCAGGACCTTCTTAACATACCATGATTATTGAAGCTTGATGTGTGTTTATTCTCCTTAAAACAATTTTAAATCTTGGCTTCACAAGTTCTCCTTCTACTTTTTTAAGGTTCAACCTTGTAAACATTAGAAAAACACTTGTAAACAAATCAAACCTTCACAGTAAACTAATACTCTAATACCAAAATGATATTTAATTGAAAGTAAACGTGATATAAAAAAATGCAAGTGAAATTTTATATGTTTTTTGTGCAATGGAACAATTTATTAAACACATAGAAATTTGATTTTTAACCAAATTTTACAACCAAATAGAGACAAATAACAATATCTGAAACACATAACAAAACCATGATAAAGGATTTCACCCATCTCCTGGGATACATTTGGTCCAGCTTCCAATGCACAATGTGTTTCACTAATTCTCAAAAGTGTGCTTTCATGGCTCACTGCTCAGAATGAAAAAATATTGTTTGCAATGGCTCTAGAACAGTAAAAAACCCCTAGATGGGCTCTTGTTGCATTAAAAAAGGTTAAAAATGTCTATGTTCTAATCTGGAATAATTCTCCTGCTAAGTTTCCTCCAATTCACACCCGCTTGCAATCCATTCTACAACTTCTACCTATTTCATCCATGTCCAACAACAAATTTTCCACGCGTCAGTGACATTCATGTTGTTTTGGTTGCAAATTCTCACTATATTTAATTGCCCAATGACCACCCTAGTTCTCAAATTCGTGGTTGCATGGGATAAATGCCTGCCCCTGTCGGCCAGTCCCACACCTACTTGAAACAGTGTTATATAAATGCCCACAGAACCCAGAGGTTGCACTTAAATTTTGGGTTGGGTGTAAATCCATTGGCCGCTCCTTTCCGCTAGTTGTGTGGTCATATGATGGGAAATGTTGCCAAGGGCTCGCCCCCCATGGGCTATCTGTTAGGCCCCTATACTACTAGTTTAACCCCTTATTTTTTTTAGTACAACCCACTTATTATATTGATGTACCCATGTAGTGCCCATATTGTTACTATTGTGCCCCATAGAAGCCCACTATTGTTATTATTGTGCCCTTACATTATTATTGTTATGTCGGCTCTGATTATGTTATGACCCCTTAGACTCCTATATATAAAAAGGAGGTCTTTTCATTTGTATCATCCAAGAATTGTTCTTTTATGTAATGTAAAGGAGGTTTCCCCGTTGAAGAGGCTGAATTATAAGGCGTTGATCTATCTTTTCTATCTTTTCTTGAGCTGGTTTCATAACATTTGGTATCAGAGCTTTGGATTCTAGGGTTTCGCTGCTCCAAATAGGTCATCATGGAATTTTCGCTATAACTTTTTTTCTATGATGTTTCAGAAGCTAAAAAAAAACCCATTTCATAAGAAATCACGCTAAATATTGGGTCCAAATTGCAGAGCTTTTCGCGCTATATTTGCGGAGATATGATTTGAGGAATTTGGTCTTTTTGCAAACTCCATAATTACATTCCAAACATGTAACCTGGGGAAAATCGTCATAACTTTCTCTCTAAGCATCGGATTGAAATCTCGTCAGAACGTATAGAAAGAGGACGGAATTTAGTTTCTTTTGTATATTTTTCAGCGCCAAAGGTCAAACCAGTGACTCGTGGCACGTCGTACAAGTTCACTCTACTGAACTAGTCTATAATTAGGTCATCTTGGGAGATTGTACATAACTATTACTTGGAGAATCCAATTTGGATCAGATTGCTAGAATTCGAAAGAGGACACAGAGGGCTACTACAGATCGCAATTTTAGAACATAAAGATCTGAAAGTACAGAGTTACAGTCGTTTCAAGATCGAGCGCCTAAAATCAAGAAAAAGCAAGATGAAGAAGTTTGATGGCAAGGATCCGTTAAATTGGATACTTCAGATGGAGCAATATTTTGATCTACATGGTGTACCACTATTACAAAAGCTATGTATTGCATCTTCATATTTAGAACCAGATCAATTTTTATGGTATGAAGGGCCTTTTTCCCATACACAACTTGTTACGTGGTCAATTTTCACGGAGGAAATGATAACCCATTATGAGGATACAAAGAGCAACACCTTCTTTAGAGTAACACCACAACAATTGGAAAGAGTAAAAGAGCTTTGTGATATAGTGGAAAGCAAAATTATGGAAACCAAGAAACATACCACTCACAACTATAAAGATGGAAGCATTGTTTCTCCTAGCCTTCCACAACCTACAAGGGTTACACCACAACAATTGGAAGAAAAAAGAAAAAAAGGGCTTTGTTACAATTGTGATATAAAATGCTCTAAAGGTCATAAGTGTGCTGAGAAGAAATTATCTTACATAGAATATGAAGAGGAGGAAGAAAAGGATTAAGAAACATCAAAATAATAAGATATATGACAGGACCCCACCCCAGAGAAAGAAGAAATGAATCAGACCATATCTTGTAAAGCATTGGCAAGAATTACCACTCCTCAAACTCTCAAGATAGAAGGACATATCAAGAAAAAAGGTGAAAGAAGTGAAAGATCACATCAAGAAAGAAGAAATGAAGCCAACCATATCTTGTAATTCATTGGTTGAAATTACCACTCCTCAAACTATCAAGATAGAAGGACATATCAAGAAGAAAAATGTTCAAGAAGTGAAAGATCACATCGAGCATCAAGAAATGAATCCGACCATATCTTGTAAAGGATTGGAAGAAATTACCACTCGTCAAACTCTAGAGATAGAAGGACATATCAAGAAGAAAAAGGTTCAAGCAGTGAAAGATCACATCGAGCATCAACAACAAGTTCTCCAACTTTTAAAGGATAATGCCACTTTGGTGCAAAATCAAATGAAACAACATGTAGATCAACATCATAGCGAAAAATGTTTTTATGTAGGTGATTGGGTATTTTTACTGCTACATCTCAAGCAAGTTATTTATGAGAAGGAAATGTTGGCAGTACTACATGCACTTAAAAAATCTTGACCTTACCAAATGGGAAGTCTCTTCAAGGATGAGGATGTGGAAGCATTGTTTTGTGCTATTTCTATTATCCAACCAGATTGGATAAATGAAGCAAGGGATGAATGGAAGAAGGATGAAGAAGTATGTCCACTTATTAAAAAGTTGCAAAAGATCCCAATTCAAACAATATTTCCAGAAATTTAAGGGGAAGGAAAAATCATATTGGAACTTGGATCAGTCACAGAAACAAGAACCCAAAAGCTACAAAATCGATCAATTTCAGAGTATCTCATCAAGTGGAAGAACTTACCCGCTGAAGATTCCAGATGGGAGGACAAGAATTTTATACAGAAGCATCAAGAACTATTCAAGCGTTGAGGACAATGCTTTTTGAAGGAGAGGGGCATGTTAGGCCCCTACCCTACTAGTGTAACCCCTTATTGTTATTAGTACAACCCACTTATTATATTGATGTACCCATGTAGTGCCCATATTGTTACTATTGTGCCCCATAGAAGCCCACTATTGTTATTATTGTGCCCTTACATTATTATTGTTATGTCGGGTCTGATTATGTTATGACCCCTTAGACTCCTATATATACAAAGGAGGACTTTTCATTTGTATCATCCAAGATTTGTTCATTTATCTAATGTAAAGGAGGTTGCCCCCTCGAAGAGGCTCAATTATAAGGCGTTGATCTATCTTTCCTATCTTTCATTGAGCTAGTTTCATAACACTATCCCCTTCTATTTTCCATGAAATTGGTCATGTGAAGTGTCATATGGCCCCTGTTATGGTGCCTTTACCTTTTCCATGTGCATAGTCATATGTTGTTCCTTTGTGACCTCGGACTGCCCCCCCAATCTTTCTGGCTCCACCATGAGTTATGCTTAGGGTTCCCAGTGGGGTCATATGATGTGGTGTCAAGACCTATTTGTGATGCTAAGTCCTAGCCACATGCCCCTCCACCATGGTATCGTGCATTTGGGGTGTGGCCAAGGGCGAAGGTTTAGGCTGACCGTTCCCACAAACGTGCCTTGCAATAAAGTTTAAATATGATATGTACACTATATGGGGTAAGAAACACCCATGGTGGAGTGGTTAAACCCCATGCTCCTTAATGACACGTATTTTGTTTAATCCCTGTCAAGCCCTTTCTTTCCCAAACAAAATTTTACACTAGTCTGTAGTGGCCACGGGGTAGCCAACCATTGGCCCACGTGACCCCCCACCATTGGTCCAAATCAAAAACACAAACAACTAATCGAAAAACATGAAATGTTGATCAATCAATGGAGGAAACATGATCAGAAACCAATAGCCCAAAATGAAAACTCAGCCTATCCAAACACTTGCCTATTCAATGTATGGACTGCTCACTGGGCATACCTGCAACCCAACATTTTAAAATTTTAGTTGTTTGGAAATTCGGTCATAACACGATATCAAGAGAATATGATATCGTTTTTGAGTGAAACGACTTGTGCTATATTCAAATCGTTGAGATCTGTCCATTCGCTCATGTTTTGAGCTCTGTCACACACTTTGAATTTTGAGCACTAAATTGATCCCCTAGATGAAATTCAACCATGAAGATTGGCTCATTGAGCATCATATTCACCTGCTTCTATCTACCGAGATACATGGGTGCCATCAATTGTACCTGCAAATTTTCTAAATAAGTATTCTAGGTATAGTATGTGTCAATCTTAGTATTATATTCTATGTACCTTCCAGAAAACTCCATATGCCAATTTACAAATAATCAACTCAATGAATTGCTAGTTAGAACTCCCTTTCCACTACAATAGTGCTTCACTATAACGACGAAATATTACTTTGCATTATAACATATTGCAGCATTACATGCATTAGATATAGATAATACAACAACTAACACAATCACGGGAACCTTATTTTCTTATGTAACCATTTCATACAACTCAGTATCTTGATGTTTAATTTTGGGATCTTGATTATGTATTTGTCTTGCATACCCTTGCAAAAATTATTATTTATTGAGTCACAAATTATAGAAAAATAACCACATCTACATATTGATTTACATATGATCAATATGTAAATTTAATATAATATTACTAAGATAGAAAATCACCTCCATGTCGCTTTACACAAATGGTAAGTTTCATTTATACAAATTGTGCCCCAATAAAATCCTTACACTATGGCGTAACTCTACAATAGAATTCATCCTAGTCATCACATGGCTTCACTCACACTATCAATTTTATCAACATCTAAATACTCATTCCTACTCTCCTTGCAAGGTTCACCTCTGTTTGTTGCAATGCTACAACACTCCTTGGAGTCAAACTTTGATATATTGATTCAAACATGTAGTAGTGCCACTACACGTTCCACATATCTTGACACTTCTTAATAATGCATACACATTACATAAATCCTATACAACTCATTCATGAACAACCACTAATGGACCCTAATACACAACCATGCAACGTTGAAAAATTCAAGCACTTGGACATTAAATATTGCAATTACATTCTTGACCATTTCTTTCAAAATCAAAACATATGAAAACTAACAATACTCTACTCATTTATTATCCACATAAATGATAATGAAATTCCTCATTTACATTGACCAGACTTTGTTCCTCGTTTACTAACCCATCAAATTTCTTTATGATACTCTGCTACTCATGTCACATCCATAACACGCTGAAACATCTATGTGCATTTCTCTTCAAACTCATCTAATGTCACAACCTACAACCAATAAATTACCATGGCCATGAGAAATATGCAAATATTTTAAAGGATTCCTTCTCCCCAAGCATAAACCAAAAAATGAAATATTTATGTCTCCATCATGTACTTTTCAAATGATGAACTCACATCCACACAACACATGCTCTTTAGGATGGAAAAAATATGCATTGTGCTCCAGTGGTTCTCTGCATACAAATATTGATATGGGGCCATAGTTGGTATAAATAACTTCCTGTCCCATCCAAGGATTATTTTAATTTCCACCAATGCGTGGTTGAGTTTCTGATGTTAAGAAAAATTATCATAGAATTAGTTGTTAGTTGTGAAGCCAAACAATGATGTTGATGTCGAACTTCTCCAGGTCAACAAACCATAACTAACCATGCCAACAATCAACTATCCATCGACATCTAGAAATTATATGGTGCACAAATGTAGAAAACTTGCAAAAAACTATAGAGTCGCAGATGAGTCCATATATATGTGATTTTGCCTCAGTGTGAGTAATCCACGAAAAGGAAAAGCTTGTAATGTAATGTCAAGCCTATGATTTTTATTGTCTATTTGTGAATTATGTAAGTGAGTTGTATATTTCTCTCTCATTCCCATTAATTGGTATCAGATCTTGCTTCAACAGATTGGTGAGCCAAGCATTGAAGCTCCCCCAATATATAAAAAATCCAATGATTACTTCTTGGAGATTCAGATCATTGAAAAGATTTCTCTTCCCAGTGAGCTTGCAAAGTATGCCATTTCAGAAACCAATGTCATAATCAATTTTACAAGTGCATGTGTTCAATACTTTATTTGAATTAATGTTAATTGTGTGTTCTGACACCACCTCCATTATGGAACTTCGAATATAACCTCTTGAGTTGTATGATTTCTATTTTTCTCAAGTTGGATTGGAAGGTAATTTATTTATTTGTTGTTTTGTGGATTATTTAAACCATTTTAGAACTATGTTATTGTCGTTAGGGTGTATGGGAGGAAGGGCTTTGAGCATTTTTGTTTTCTTTGGTTGAATCATTGTAGCAAGATTCATTTTAGCGGGTACATCCTTCGAAATATTAAAATAAAATAGAGAGGATATTGAAATCGAAGAATAATTATTCTACGCTTTGAGATGATCATTTGTTCGAATCATTTTGATATTTTTTTTATAAGAAGCTTTTATATATATATATAAACACCCATCTCCTTTAATAAAAAATTTCATCATATAACAAACGATAATATATATATATATATATATATATATCTATATATCTATATATATATATATATATATATATATATATATATATATATATATATATATATATATATATATATTATCGTTTGTTATATGATGAAATTTTTTATTAAAGGAGATGGGTGTTTAACTTTCATTTTGAAAGTTGGTAAGCTCTAAAAATTAAAGTCTGACCTCTGTCGTTATTTTTTATGGTGTGAACTTTATTGAGAATGGAGAAAAAAACATTAAGTGACACAGAGATGTTGGATGGGGCTAGAGAATATACAAATTTTAAAATATTAATATTTTATGTTAGAGGGTATGGCAAAGAAAACCTCATTGATGACATATGGATAATGGATTAATCTGGATAGAAATATGATTACGAAAATCCACCAATATCTTGAAAAGAACGTGTATTTCAATGTGGCAAAAGAAAATATTACAAAAGGATTATGGAAGAAGCTCCATGATATATATGAATAGAACATGACATCAAAATGGTGTTTGTAATGAAAAGTTTTGTAATATTAAGATGAAGGAGGGTGCTACAGTTGTTGAGCATTCGAAATAATTCAATATCACTACTCGTCAAATTGTCCCTATTATAATCGTTCTTGATGATGAAATTAGAGCTATCATGTTAATATTTTCTACAACCAAAAGTTGAGAAAATTTAATTGTAGCTATGAGAACTTTAGCACCTGCAGGGACCCTAAATTTTCATGATTTTAGTAGCATTATAATGAATGAGGGGTTTCGATGTAAGTCAATTGAGGAAAACAAAGGAGGAAAATATCTAGCTCTCACTAATCATGGTACGCAAATTGATCGAGGCCGACAAGGGAATTCAATATCTAGAGGCCAATCGAAATCGAGGAGAGTCAAGATCCTTTCCATTCATTATGCTAAACTAGGACACATGAAAAACGATTGTTCAAAAGAAGCAAGCACAAAAGATTCAGAAACTGGCTAGTACAAATCACAAACCATCCAACATAATTTAGGGTGAGACTATTACTAGAGTCACCAATGTTGATCTGTTACTAAATGTTTCTGTAGAATATGCATGTTTATATACATCTATTAGTATATTTGATTGTATCCTTTAAATAGGGGCATCTCACCATGAAACCCCATACAAATATAGTTTTGTTGCATATAATCTTGGTGATTATGGGAGAGTACATTCAGGGAACAATCATTTTGTAGTATTGTTACAGTTGGAGATATCTAGTTCAAGGGGTAGAATGGACAAGATATATTGTTGAAATAGGTTAGGCATGTACCAGAAATGTGCATGAGGTTTATCTATGTGGGATGACTATATGATGAAGGCTATTGCACAAGATTTCAAAAAGGAGGCTAGAAAGTTATCAAATTAGCATTGATCATGGCAAAACGACCAAAGACAATAACATCATATACATTAAGGCAAGTGATGGTAAAATCATATTTGGCTATTATCACCAAAGAAGTAAATTCAAAAAAAAATTGACATAAGCACTTAGGTCACATGAGCGAGAAGGACTTAAAAGTCCTCATTGGTCAAAATTTACAACAATTTTTCAGATACTATAATATTTATATTTGTGAGAATTGTATATATGGTAAAAAATAAGGGTTTCATTCCATAGAGGTGAGCATGATAAAAATAAATCTGACGTAAAAAATGGCAGAACTTGATCTTTACCATTCACGAAACATTCAACAAAGACTTGTCACCATATTTGCGTGGAATACACTAAAGTCATCGCTAATGAAAACCATAGGTATAAAATCAAAATTCATGAGGCCCTAGATATCACTAAGCATCCTCACAATCTCCACAGAGATGGGGGTTTGGATGTAAGTAGAAATTGGATTCCCTTACTCTCTTGTGCTGCCAAGTATGATCCTTTTCCTCTATCCCTCCTTACATTAGACCCTACCCCCCTGCTTTCTCTACATTAATCCCTTCCCTTCCCCCTCACAGTTTGATTCATCTCCATTTTTTTATCCTTCACCCTCTATGATGCCTCCTTTCCTCCTATTTATTAAGACATTTCTGTAGAAATTTACAGGGTAAGTTCCTCAGAAAGAACACCAAAAGGACACCGCTCACAACCAGATCTCAAATCAATACACCAGTATTTTTGACGTGGTTAAAACCCTCAAAGTGCAAGGAGGGAAACAGTCCACGGCCTGTCCCAACGTGGGTACTACAGGCAATTTATTAATCAAAGAATGAAAATTTACATAAGCTTCTCTCATGCACGGATTACCCGAACAATGACCCTCCATGCGCTTTAAATAGAACTCATGGACCAATCGGGTGTCAAGCCACGGATCAAGTGTCGGTAATACCGAGGTGAGAGTGAACCGTCGGATCACTACATATCGTGACCGTCGGATTGTAAGTTACAAAATGTACAACGGTAAAGAAACACACTTTACCTAACTCTAACCTAACTCTATACTAGACCAAGTTGAACTTAACTATATCCTATGTGTCGGAATATCCTAACATCCCCCCTTAAGAACAACTTGGGATAGGATTGAAGGATTTACAAATATGACACAATAGGAGAAGGAAGGAGGCACTAGAGCCTATCCCCCCTTAGTGACAACTTCCTGAACTCCAAGCATATATCGAAGTTTAGTGAACTTCGCCTCTGTGAGAGCCTTTGTGAAGATGTCTGCAACCTGATCATCTGTTGGACAATATTGCACTTCAAGAACATGGTCATGAATGAGCTTTCTGATGAAGTGCATGTGTAGTTCAATGTGTTTGCTGCGCTGATGCTGGACTGGATCTTTGCATAGCTGAATGGCACTTTGATTATCACACCAAAGTGTGGTTGGATGCTGCTGCTCAAAGCCAAACTCTGATAGGATCTGACGAAGCCACAAGGCTTCCTTACTAGCTTCCACGGCGCCATGATACTCTGCTTTTGCTGACGAAAGAGAAATGGCAACCTGTTTCTTACAAGCCCATGTAATAGGTCCTGAACCAAGAGTGAAGACATAACCGACAGTAGACTTCCGATCATCAGGGTCACCAGCCCAATCAGAATCAGTGAAACCAACTAACAGAGGAGCTGCTTTGGCACTGTAATGAATCCCAAACTGTACTGTACCTCGAACATAACGAAGTATTCTTTTAGCTGCTTTCCAATGACTTTCACGGGGGTTTTGCATAAAACGAGCAACAAGGCCAACAGCAAAGGAAAGATCAGGACGAGTATGGGTTAAATACAAGAGTTTTCCGACAAGTTGACGGTATAAGGTAGCATCAACTTCAGGAGAAGTACAAGAGACTGAAAGTTTGACTCCAGACTGAAAGGGAGAAGGGGCTGGCTTACAGTCTTCCATGTGAAAATGACGAAGAATATCACAAGCATACTTGGACTGGGAAAGGAAAATACCCTCCTGGGATTGCAAGACTTGAAGACCGAGAAAATAGTGTAAGTGTCCTAAGTCTGTCATTTCAAATTTCTTTTTAAGGCTGGACTTCACATGGTTTATAAGGTTGGGATCACTACCAGTAAGAATAAGATCATCAACATAAAGAACAAGGATGATAAGAGAGTTGCCCACTTTCTTGGTGTAGACAGTATTGTCAGAATGACACCTAGAAAAGCCAGATTCTAAAAGAAAGCTATCCATTTTGGCATACCAAGCCCGAGGAGCTTGCTTGAGGCCATAAAGGGATTTCTTAAGTCGACAAACAAGGCTGGAGTCTGTTTGTATGAAGCCAATGGGTTGTTCCATATAGATTTCTTCCTGCAAGTCCCCATGCAAGAAGGCAGATTTAACATCCATCTGATGGACTTCCCATTTTAAAGAGGCAGCAAGGGAAAGAACAAGGCGGATAGAGTTCATTTTGGCAACAGGGGAGAAGGTTTCAGTGTAGTCAATGCCTTCAACCTGTGAAAAGCCCTTAGCAACGAGACGAGCTTTATGTTTATCAACTTTCCCATCTGGTCCATACTTGGTTCTGTAAACCCATTTACATCTAACAAGTTTGCGTCCCTTTGGTAGAGGAACAAGATCCCATGTATCATTTGTCATCAATGAATGATATTCTTCATTCATAGCTGCTTCCCAATGTGGATGGCCTGAAGCTTCTGCAAAAGTGTCAGGATCATGATTTACTGGAGCTTGAGCCAGTAAAGAAGAGGCTCTTTCAAACTGAGAACGTGTACGTCGCTGATCTGTAGGATCACCGGCAAGATCACCTGCTGCATCCCGAGTAGCACGGACCCATCTTGGAAGTTGAGGATCCTGAGAAGGTGGGGGAGGATTATCATCCTCGCTTTCATCATCTGAAGAAGAAATGTTTTCAAAAGTAGAAGAGATAGGAAGAGGTGGCACATCCGCCGGACTAGGCTCGCAGGCCGATTTATTTTCATCAAATTTTACATCTCTTCTAATGATAACATTTTTGGACTTAAATGGAATAAGTCTATAACCTTTTACATCTTCAGAATATCCAACAAAAGTACATTTCTCACTCTTAGGTTCTAAAGCTTTATGCTTTTCATCTGGAATATGGGCCCATGCTTCACTTCCAAACACACGAAAGTGACTTACATCTGGTTTAATGGAACTCCAAGCTTCTTCTGGAGTGATATTCTCTAGAACCTTAGTAGGAGTGCGATTGATTATATAATTTGCACAATTAATTGCTTCGGCCCAAAAACTAAGACTGAGTCCTTTAGATTGCAGCATACAATTAGCCATTTCCTTTAAGGTGCGATTTTTCCTTTCAGCTACACCATTTTGTTGTGGAGTGTATGGAACAGTATGTTGCATTTGAATTCCATTTTCGGTGCAAAAGTTGATGAATGTGTTTTTAACATATTCTCCACCATTATCAGTTCTTAGCTTAAGAATTTGATGTCCAGATTGTTTTTCAACAAAGGCTTTGAAGGCCAAAAAGGTGTTAAATACTTCGCTCTTGAGTTTTAAGAAGTATACCCAAGTGCGTCTGGAGAAATCATCAATAAAAGTTAAGAAGTACTTGCAGCCAGAGAATGAAGCAACAGGAAGAGGACCACATAAATCACTGTGCACAAGCTGTAAAGGGGCTGAGGCGTGCCAAGAGGCACGTTTGTCAAAACTGTCCCGATGATGTTTTCCGAGTACACATCCGGAACAAACACCATCTCTGCAAGATACCATAGGAAGACCTGTCACCATATTTTCTTTACATAGATGCTGAAGGGAGCGATAGTTTAAGTGACCAAATCGCTCATGCCAAAGTTTGCTCACTTCATCATTATGAGCAACAAATACTGAGGGAAGATTTGATGACCCAAAGTTGTGAAACTTATACAACCTTTTGGAATCATCAGCAAGACCAGTAGCTAGAATCTGTTTAGGATCTTTTAGATCCTTGATTACAACATCATGAGGTGAAAATTCAACAATTTTACCTTCACCTGAATGAGTTATCTGATAGACAGATAGAAGGTTGCAGGATAAGGTTTGAACACATAATACATCATTAAACTGACCATTGTCTAGATGAACAGTTCCAGTCCCTACAACATTAAGAGATCTATCATCACCAACATATATATTTTTGGTGTTACAATCATTTAAAGAAGAAAACATGGCTTGGTTTTTGGCCATGTGAAAAGAGGCTCCAGAATCAATGAGCCACTCATGAGAATGAGAAGAGGAAGAAGATACATTTAATGCATAACCAAACTGAGATGATTGACAATGACATGCAGAAAGTGCCATTCCGGAAGTTGAAGTTGAAATAGGCTCCACATGGATGTTATGTTTCTTCATTGCGGCTTCCAAGGCTTCCATCTTCTTAAAGCATTTAGATTCTAAGTGGCCATCTCGATTACAAAAGTTACAATGTCTATCAGTCTTCTTCCATTTGTTTTTATTGGTCTTATCATTTTGCTGAAATGATCTTTCATTTTGAGGCTGAGATGGTTTAGGACCATTCTTTTGAGGATATGACTTCTTAGGATTCTTTGAATTTGGTTGTTGCTGGGCGGCTAACCAAGGAAAATTTTAAGGACGGAAAATTTTCTTGAAGTTTAAAATATTAGCGAATCTCACTAATCCCTAATATGCAAATTATAAATGTTTATTGATATATTTGTAAAATTAATCAAATTTATAATTATTTTATATATAGTCTCTATATAATGTTGGCGATTTTTAAGGTAAAATAATTTTATATTCTAAGATTTTGGCGAATCGTATTTTATAAAATTGGAAATTGGCGAATCTTTTTTGTGGAAAAATCATGGAAAATTAGCCCACTGGGCGAACATTAGCCCCTAAAATTTTCCATGCGGCTAACGCTTTCGTGGAAGAGTTTCCAAGATTAAGAAGACCAAGGTGTAAGAGTTTTTCTTGTTCTCTTATTAAGGAATCACAAAAGAAGTCAAAGGAAGGGGCCTTGTAGTCTTTTCCTTGACAAATGAAAGCTTCCCTTGTAGAATGGAAAGTGGAAACAAATACAGAGTAGGCTGGTCCCAACTTAGTAAGGATGGAATAAATAAGGTTACCATCTTCTTTCTTAACTTTAACACCTTCCAAGAGATATCTAAGGGTCTTGAATTTGGACAAGAAATCTTCAATGCAAGAAAAATTATTAGGATCCAAAGTAAGCAGCTCATTTTCAAGTTGATGGGCTCTAATTTCATTTTTAATCCCAAAAACTTTAGCGAATTTTTCTAATGCTTCATGAGGAGTCTCAAGTTCTGCAATGTGGAATCTAAGATCAGGAGAAATAGACATCCCTATCAAACCACGTGCTTGATCTTGTCTATTTTCCCATTTTGCAGCCTTGTCTTCATCTTTTGGTTTCTTCTCTTGGTCTGTGGCTATTCTGAAGAGACCTTTACTTCTAAGTAAATCTTCCATGTAGGCTACCCATTGGAAGTAGTTAGTGTTGTCAAGAATGACTTGGCATGGACTTTCCATTTTAAAAAAAACTGAAGCTGAAGATGTTGAAAGTAAGTGTTCCAATGGATAGATCTCGAAAAAATGGGCGGTTTTAAAAAAAACGGCTCTAATAAAGGCTTCCGGATGAAGAAGATATGGCTTTTTGAAAAAAAATTGTTGACGTTGTCGGCAAAGTGCGCGAATGTGCGGGAATGAAAAAAATCTGCCCCCACAAAATGGAGACTTGAACCCAAGACCTCTACTCTCTTAAAATAGCTTTGAACCAATTGATCTATACAAAAAATTTGAGAGAGAGAGAGAGAGAGAGGGGGGGGGGGGCCTTGGTTTGCGTGCTTGCCTTGAGAAAGCTCTTTTTCCCTACAAAACACAAAACACAAAACCCAACACGAATATGCAAAGAAAAACGAACCTTGCGGCTCGAAGTTAGCTTTAGCCAAAAAACTAGAATTTTTTTTTTTTTAAATCTCAAAGTTAGCTTTAGCCGAAAAAATAAATATTTTTCTCAATGTTTCTGATTTTCCGAGATCACACTAAGGTGCAGGGAAAAGAGCATATGCATGAGAAAAATCCTTCCTTTCTGTTTCTGATTTGCCCAGATCGCACAGAGTCGCAGGGCAAAGAGCATACACAGAAATGAAAGGTATAGATCCGGTTAAAAAAAAAGGCTAAATAAACTGAGACCGAAATAAGCAAAGAGAAAATAACAGTAAACTGCAAAAAAAAACACTGTATACCTCCCGATCTGAAAAATGACACAGCTAGGGCTACCGGAAACCTTTTCGCGTGAAACGAAAGGGGTTCCTCACTGGAACAGATGCTCCGAACGCAACAGAGTAGTCCTCTCGGCCAGAAAGAAGTCAGAAACAACAGATCTAGGAAACGACAGCCGCATGCAGTTCTACCGGCTTCAGATTTGGATCACCAACGGACGCGGCCCTCAAATAGCTCTGATAGCATGTAGGAATTTACAGGGTAAGCTCCTCAGAAAGAACACCAAAAGGACACCGCTCACAACCAGATCTCAAATCAATACACCAGTATTTTTGACGTGGTTAAAACCCTCAAAGTGCAAGGAGGGAAACAGTCCACGACCTGTCCCAACGTGGGTACTACAGGCAATTTATTAATCAAAGAATGAAAATTTACATAAGTTTCTCTCATGCACGGATTACCCGAACAATGACCCTCCATGCGCTTTAAATAGAACTCATGGACCAATCGGGTGTCAAGCCACGGATCAAGTGTCGGTAATACCGAGGTGAGAGTGAACCGTCAGATCACTACATATCGTGACCGTCGGATTGTAAGTTACAAAATGTACAACGGTAAAGAAACACACTTTACCTAACTCTAACCTAACTCTATACTAGACCAAGTTGAACTTAACTATATCCTATGTGTCGGAATATCCTAACAATTTCGACATCACCTATAAGCTCCTTCCTTTCATCTCCCTCTCATATCATTTCCTTTTCATGTGGCCCCCTTTGTTACCATTTATCTAAAATTATTCCGAAACTTATAATTATTATAACTATTATTTTATTTATTATAACTGTAATTAAAGTATTAAATTAATAATAATAAACTTTATTGGTAGTATTATAAAGAATTTTATTAGTAATATGAAAATTATTACTAATAGTTTTGTTAATAATACTAATCATAAAAATATCGTTATTATTAACTGTATTGTTTCAAACTTATTCTTAATAAAGTAAAACTATAATACTATTTATTATCATATTTTTCCTTATACACAATAATAGAAAAATAACCGCATCTACATATTGATTTACGTATGATCAATATGTAAATTTAATATAATATTACTAAGATAGAAAATCACCTCCATGTCGCTTTACACAAATGGTAAGTTTCATTTACACAAATTGTGCCCCAATCAAATCCTTACACTATGGCGTAACTCTACAATAGAATACATCCTAGTCATCACATGGCTTCACTCACACTATCAATTTTATCAACATCTAAATACTCAATCCTACTCTCTTTGCAAGGTTCACCTCTGTTTGTTGCAATGCTAAAACACTCCTTGGAGTCAAACTTTGATACATTGATTCAAACATGTAGTAGTGCCACTACACGTTCCACATATTTTGACACTTCTTAATAATGCATACACATTACATAAATCCTATACAACTTATTCATGAACAACCACTAATGGACCCTAATATACAACCATGCAACGTTGACAAATTCAAGAACTTGTACATTAAATATTGCAATTACATTCTTGACCATTTCTTTCAAAATCAAAACATAAGAAAACTAACAATATTCTACTCATTTATTATCCACATAAATGATAATGAAATTCCTCATTTACATTGACCAAACTTTGTTCCTCGTTTACTAAGCCATCGAATTTCTTTATGATACTCTGCTACTCATGTCACATCCATAACACGCTGAAACATCTATGTGTATTTCTCTTCAAACTCGTCTAATGTCACAACCTACAACCAATAAATTACCATGACCATGAGAAATATGAAAATATTTAAATGAATTCCTTCTTCCCAAGCATAAACCAAAAAATGAAATATTTATATCTCCATCATGTACTTTTCAAATGATGAACTCACATCGACAGTGGTTCTCTGCATACAAATATTGATATGGGCCCATAGTTGGTCTAAATAACTTCCCCTCCCATCCAAGGATTATTTTAATTTCCACCAATGCGTGGCTGAGTTTTTGATGTTAAGAAAAATTATCATAGAATTAATTGTTAGTTGTGAAGCCAAACAATGATGTTCATGTCGAACTTCTCCAAGTCAGCAAACCATAACTAACCATGCCAACAATCAACTATCCATCGACATCTAGAAATTAGATGGTGCACAAATGTAGAAAACTTGCAAAAAACTATAGAGTCGCAGATGAGTCACAGCCTCAGCCTGAGTAATCTATGATTTTTATTGTCTATTTGTGAATTATTAGTGTTTATAACATCTATTTGTGTTGTATGTGAGTTGTAAATTTCTCTCTCATTCCCGTTAACTGCTACCAGATCTTGCTTCAACAGATTGGTGAGCCAAGCATTGAAGCTCCACCAATACATAAAAAATCCAATGATTACTTCTTGGAGATTTAGATCATTGAAAGGATTGCTCTTCCCAGTGAGCATGCAAAGTATGCCATTTCAGAAACCAAGGTCATAATCAAGTTTACAAGTGCATGTGTTCAATACTTTATTTGAATTAATTTCAATTGTGTGTTCTGACACCACCTCCATTATGGAACTTTGAATATAACCTCTTGAGTTGTATGATTTCTATTTTTCTCAAGTTGGATTGGAAGGTAATTTATTTATTTGTTGTTTTATGGATTATTTAAACCATTTTAGAACTATGTTATTTTCGTTAGGGTGTATGGGAGGAAGGGCTTTGAGCATTTTTTTTTTCTTCGGTTGAATCATTGTAGCAAGATTCATTTTAGCAGGTACATCCTTCGAAATATTAAAATAATATAGAGAGGATATTGAAATCGAAGAATAATTATTCTACGCTTTGAGATGATCATTTCTTCGAATCATTTTGATATTTTTTTTAGTAGAAGCTTATATATATATATATATATATATATATATATATATATATATATATGATCGTTTGTTATACGATGAAATTTTTTATTAAAGGAGATGGGTGTTTAACTTTCATTTTGAAAGTTGGTAAGGTCCAAAAATTAAATTCTTACCTCTGTCTTTATTTTTTATGGTGTGAATTTTATTGAGATGGAGAAAAAAACATTAAGTGACACGAAGAAGTTGGATGGGGCTAGAGAATATACAAATTTTAAAAGATTAATATTTTATGTTAGAGGGTATGGCAAAGAAACCCTCATTGATGACATATGGACAATGGATTAATCTGGATATAAATATCATTACAAAAATCCACCAATATCTTGAAAAGAACGTGTATTTCAATGTGGCCAAAGAAAATATTACGAAAGGATTATGGAAGAAGCTCCATGATATATATGAATAGAACATGACATCGAAAATGGTGTTCTTAATGAAAAGTTTTGTAATCTTAAATGAAGGAGGGTGCTACAATTGTTGAGCATTCGAAATAATTCAATATTATTACTAGTCAAATTGCCCCTATTATAATCATTTATGATGATGAAATTAGAGCTATCATGTTAACTTTTTCTACAACCGAAACTTGAGAAAATTTAATTGTAGCTATGAGCACTATAGCACTTGCAAGGACCCTAAATTTTGATGATTTTAGTAGCATTATAATGAATGAGGGGTTTCGATGTAAGTCAATTGAGGAAAACAAAGGAGGAAAATATCTAGCTCTAACTAATCATGGTACACAAATTGATCGAGGCCAACAAGGGCATTCAATATATAGAGGCAAATCAAAATCGAGGAGAGTGGGGATCCTTTCCATTCATTATGGTAAACTAGGACACATGAAAAAAGAATGTTCAAAAGAAGCAAGCACAAAAGATTCAGAAACTGGCTAGTACAAATCACAAGCCATCCAACATAATTTAGGCTGAGACTATTACTGGAGTAACCAATGGTGATCTGTTACTAAATGTTTCTGTAGAATATGCATGTTATATACATCTAGTAGTATATTTGATTGTATCCTTCACTTTGGGGCATCTCACCATGTAACCCCATGCAAATGTAGTTTTGTTGCATATAATCTTGATGATTATGGGAGAGTGCATTCAGGGAACAATCATTTTGTAGTACTGTTAGAGTTGGAGATATCTAGTTCAAGGTGTAGAATGGATAAGATATATTATTGAAATAGGTTAGGCATGTACCAGAAATGTGCATGAGGTTTATCTATGTGGGATGACTAGATGATGAAGGCTATTGCACAAGCTTTCAAAAAGGAGGCTAGAAAGTTATTAAATTAGCATTGGTCATGGCAAAAGGACCAAAGACAATAACATCATATACATTAAGGCAAGTGATGGGAAAATCATATTTGGCTATTATCACCAAAGAAGTAAATTCAATTTTTTTTTGACATAAGCACTTAGGTCACATGAGCGAGAAGGGCTTAATAGTCCTCATTGGTCAAAATTTACAACAATTTTTGAGATGCTATAATATTTATATTTGTGAGAATTGTATATATGGTAAAAAATAAGGGTTTCATTCCATAGAGGTGGGCATTATAAAAAGAAATCTGACGTAAAAAATGGCAGAACTTGATCTTCACAATTCATGAAACATTCAACAAAGACTTGTCACCATATCGGCTTGGAATACACTAAAGGCATCGCTAATGAGAACCATAGGTACAAAATCAAAATTCATGAGGCCCCAGACATCATTAAGCATCCTCACAATCTCCACAGAGATGGGGGTGTGGATGTAAGTAGAAATTGGATTCCCTTACTCTCCTGCGCTTCCAAGTATGATCCTTTTCCTCCATCCCTCCTTCGATTAGACCCTACCCCCCTCCTTTCTTTACATTAAGCCCTTCCATTCCCCCTCACAGTTTGATCCATCTCCATCTTCTTATCATTCTCTCCCTATAATGCCTCCTTTCCTCCTATTTATTAAGACATTTCGACATCACCTATAAACTCCTTCCTTTTAGCTCCCTTTCATATCATTTCCTTTTCATATGGCCCCCTTTGTTACCATTTAACTAAAATTAATCTGAAACTGATAATTATTATAACTATTATTTTATTTATTATAATTGATATTAAAGTATAGAATTAATAATAATAAACTTTATTGATAGTATTATAAAGAATTTTCTTAGTAATATGAAAATTACTACTAATACTTTTGTTAATAATATTAATCTTAAAAATATCATTATTATTAACTGTATCTTTTAAAATTTATTCTTAATAAAGTAAAACTATAATAATATTTATTATCATATTGTTCCTTATAAACAATAATAGAAAAATAACTGCATCTACATATTGATTTACATATGATCAATATGTAAATTTAATATAATATTACTAAGATAGAAAATCACCTCCATGCCGCTTTACACAAATGGTAAGTTTCATTTACACAAATTATGCCCCAATCAAATCCTTACACTATGGCGTAACTCTACAATAGAATTCATCCTAGTCGTGACATGGCTTAACTCACACTATCAATTTTATCAACATCTAAATACTCATTCCTACCATCTTTGCAAGCTTAACCTCTGTTTGTTGCAATGCTACAACACTCCTTGGAGTCAAACTTTGATATATTTATTCAAACATGCAGTAGTGCCACTACACCTTCCACATATTTTGACACTTCTTAATAATGCATACACATTACATAAATCCTATACAACTCATTGATGAACAACCACTAATGGACCCTAATATACAACCATGCAATGTTGACAAATTGAAGCACTTGGATATTAAATATTGCAATTACATTCTTGACCATTTCTTTCAAAACCAAAACATATGAAAACTAACAATACTCTACTCATTTATTATCCACATAAATGATAATGAAATTCCTCATTTACGTTGACCAATATTTGTTCCTCATTTACTAACCCATCGAATTTCTTTATGATACTCTGCTACTCATGTCACATCCATAACACGCTGAAACATCTATGTGCATTTCTCCTCAAACTCGTCTAATGTCACAACCTACAACCAATAAATTACCATGACCATGAGAAATATGCAAATATTTAAATGGATTCCTTCTCCCCAAGCATAAACCAAAAAATGAAATACTTATGTCTCCATCATGTAGTTTTAAAATGATGAACTCACATCCACACAACACATGCTCTTTAGGATGGAACAAATATGCATTGTGCTCCAGTGGTTCTCTGCATACAAATATTGGTATCGGCCCATAGTTGGTCTAAATAACTTCCACTCCCATCCAAATTTTATTTTAGTTTCCACCAATGCGTGGTTGAGTTTCTGATGTTAAGAAAAATTATCATAGAATTAATTGTTAGTTGTGAAGCCAAACAATGATTTTGATGTTGAACTTCTCCAAGTCAACAAACCATAACTAACCATTCCAACAATCAACTATCCATCGACATCTAGAAATTAGATGGTTCACAAATGTAGAAAACTTGCAAAAAACTATAGAGTCGCAGATGAGTCCATATATATGTATTTTGCCTCAGCCTGAGTAATCCACGAAAAGGCAAAGCTTTTAATGTAATGTCAAGCCTATGATTTTTATTGTCTATTTGTGAATTATTAGTGTTTATAACATTTGTTTGTGTTGTATGTGAGTTGTATATTTCTCTCTCATTCCCATTAACTGCTATTAGATCTTGCTTCAACAGATTGGTGAGCCAAGCATTGAAGCTCCCTCAATACATAAAAAATACAATGATTACTTCTTGGAGATTCAGACCATTGAAAGGATTGCTCTTCCCAGTGAGCTTGCAAAGTATGCCATTTCAGAAACCAAATCAAGTTTACAAGTGCATGTGTTCAATACTTTATTTGAATTAATTTCAATTGTGTGTTCTGACACCACCTTTGTTATTGAACTTTGAATATAACCTCTTGAGTTGTATGATTTCTATTTTTCTCAAGTTGGATTGGAAGGTAATTTATTTATTTGTTGTTTTATGGATTATCTGAACCATTTTAGAACTATGTTATTCTCGTTAGGGTGTATGGGAGGAAGGGCTTTGAGCATTTTTGTTTTGTTCGGTTGAATCATTGTAAAAAGATTCATTTTAGCAGGCACATCCTTCTAAATATTAAAATAAAATAGAGAGGATATTGAAATCGAAGAATAATTATTCTACGCTTTGAGATGATCATTTCTTCGAAACATTTTGATATTTTTTTTTAGAATAAGCTTATATCTATCTATCTATCTATATATATTAATATTTTATGTTTGAGGGTATGGCAAAGAAACCCTCATTGATGACATATGGACAATGGATTAATCTAGATAGAAATATCATTACAAAAATCCTCCAATATCTTGAAAAGAATGTGTATTTCAATGTGGCCAAAGAAAATATTACGAAAGGATTATGAAAAAAGCTCCATGATATATATGAATAGAACATGACATCAAAAAAGGTGTTCTTAATGAAAAGTTTTGTAGTATTAAGATGAAGCAGGGTGCTACTCTGGCTGAGCATTCGAAATAATTCAATATTATTACTAGTCAAATTGTCCCTATTATAATCTTTCTTGATGATGAAATTAGAGCTATCATGTTAATTTTTTCTACAGCCGAAACTTGAGAAAATTTAATTCTATCTATGAGCACCTTAGCACCTGCAGGGACCCTAAATTTTGATGATTTTAGTAGCATTATAATGAATAAGGGGTTTCGATGTAAGTCAATTGAGGAAAACAAAGGAGGAAAATATCTAGCTCTAACTAATCATGGTACGCAAATTGATCGAGGCCGACAAGGGCATTCAATATCTAGAGGCCAATCGAAATCAAGGAGAGTTGGGATCCTTTCCATTCATTATGTTAAACTAGGACACATGAAAAAAGAGTGTTCCAAAATAAGCAAGCACAAAAGATTCAGAAACTGGCTAGTACAAATCACAAGCCATCCAACATAATTTAGGGTGAGACTATCACTGAAGTCCCCAATGGTGATCTGTTACTAAATGTTTCTGTAGAATATGCATGTTTATATACATCTAGTAGTATATTTGATTGTATCCTTTATTTTGTGGAATCTCACCATGTATCCCCATGCAAATACAGTTTTTTTGCATATAATCTTGGTGATTATGGGAGAGTGCATTCAAGGAACAATCGATTTGCAGTATTGTTAGAGTTGGAGATATCTAGTTCAAGGTGTAGAATGGACAAGATATATTGTTGAAATATGTTAGGCATGTACCAGAAATGTGCATGAGGTTTATCTATGTGCGATGACTAGATGATGAAGGCTATTGCACAAACTTTCAAAAAGGAGGCTACAAAGTTATAAAATTAGCATTGGTCATGGCAAAAGGAACAAAGACACTAACATCATATACATTAAGGCAAGTGATGGGAAAATCATGTTTGGCTAGTATCACCAAAGAATTAAATTCAAAAAAATTTTGACATAAGCACTTAGGTCACATGAGCGAGAGGGACTTAAAAGTCCTCATTGGTCAAAATTTACAACAATTTTTGAGATGCTATAATATTTATATTTGTGAAAATTGTATATATGGTAAAAAATAAGGGTTTCATTCCATAGAGATGGGCATGATAAAAAGAAATCTGATGTAAAAAATAGCAGAACTTGATCTTCACCATTCACGAAACATTCAACAAAGACTTGTCCCCATATCTTCTTGGAATACACTAAAGTCATCGCTAATGAAAAGCATAGGTATAAAATCAAAATTCATGAGGCCCTAGATATCATTAAGCATCCTCACAATCTCCACAGAGATGGGGGTTTGGATGTAAGTAGAAATTGGATTCCCTTAGTCTCTCTCGCTACCAAGTATGATCCTTTTCCTCCATCCCTCCTTCCATTAGACCCTACCCCCCTCCTTTCTCTACATTAATCCCTTCCCTTCCCCCTCACAGTTTGATCCATCTCCATTTTTTTATCCTTCCCCCCCATGATGCCTCCTTTCCTTCTATTTATTAAGACATTTCGACATCACCTATAAGCTCCTTCCTTTTAGCTCCCTCTCATATCATTTCCTTTTCATGTGGCCCCCTTTGTTACCATTTATCTAAAATTATTTCGAAGCTGATAATTATTATAACTATTATTTTATTTACTATAATTGGTATTAAAGTATAAAATTAATAATAATAAACTTTATTGGTAGTATTATAAAGAATTTTATCAGTAATATGAAAATTATTACTAATAGTTTTGTTAATAATACTAATCATAAAAATATCATTATTATTAACTGTATCTTTTAAAATTTATTCTTAATAAAGTAAAACTATAATACTATTTATTATCATATTGTTCCTTATAAACAATAATAGAAAAATAACCGCATCTACATATTGATTTACATATGATCAATATGTAAATTTAATATAATATTACTAAGATAGAAAATCACCTCCATGTCGCTTTACACAAATGGTAAGTTTCATTTACACAAATTGTGCCCCAATCAAATCCTTACACTATGGCGTAACTCTACAATAGAATTCATCCTAGTCGTCACATGGCTTCACTCACACTATCAATTTTATCAACATCTAAATACTCATTCCTACCCTCTTTGCAAGCTTCACCTCTATTTGTTGCAATGCTACAACACTCCTTGGAGTCAAACTTTGATATATTGATTCAAACGTGCAGTAGTGCCACTACACCTTCCACATATTTTGACACTTCTTAATAATGCATACAATGAACAACCACTAATGGACCCTAATGTACAACCATGCAACATTGACAAATTCAAGCACTTGGACATTAAATATTGCAATTACATTATTGACCATTTCTTTCAAAATCAAAAGATATGAAAACTAACAATACTCTACTCATTTATTATCCACATAAATGATAATGAAATTCCTCATTTACATTGACCAAACTTTGTTCCTCATTTATTGACACATTGAATTTCTTTATGATACTCTGCTACTCATGTCACATCCATAGCACTCTGAAACATGTATGTGCATTTCTCTTCAAATTTGTCTAATCTCACAACTTACAACCAATAAAATTACCATGACCATGAGAAATATGTGAATATTTAAATGGATTCCTTCTCCCCCGAGCATAAACCAAAAAATAAAATATTTATGTCTCCATCATGTACTTTACAAATGATGAACTCACATCCACACAACACATGCTCTTTAGGATGGAAAAAATATGCATTGTGCTCCAGTGGTTCTCCGTATAAAAATATTTATATGGGCCCATAGTTGGTCTAAATAACTTCCCCTCCCATCCAAGGATTATTTTAATTTCCACCAATGCGTGGTTGAGTTTCTGATGTTAATAAAAATTCTCATAGAATTAATTGTTAGTTGTGAAGCCAACCAATGATGTTGATGTCGACCTTCTCCAAGTCAACAAACCATAACTGACCATGCCAACAATCAACTATACATCGACATCTAGAAATTAGATGGTGCACAAATGTAGAAAACTTGCAAAAAACTATAGAGTCGCAGATGAGTACATATATATGTGATTTTTCCTCAGCCTGAGTAATCCAAGTAGAGGAAAAGATTGTAATGTAATGTGAAGTCTATGATTTTTATTGTCTATTTGTGAATTATTAATCTTTATAATATCTGTTTGTCTCGTATGTCAGTTGTATATTTCTCTCTCATTCCCATTAATCGCTATCAGATTTTGCTTCAACAAATTGGTGAGCCAAGCATTGAAGCTCCGCCAATACATAAAAAATGCAATGATTGCTTCTTGGAGATCCAGATCATTGAAAGGATTGCTCTTCCCAATGAGCTTGCAAAGTATTCCATTTCGGAAACCAAGGTCATAATCAAGTTTACAAGTGCATGTGTTCAATACTTTATTTGAGTTAATTTCAATTGTGTTTTGACACCACCTCTGTTATGAAACTTTGAATATAGCCTCTTGAGTTGTATGATTTCTATTTTTCTCAAGTTGGATTGGAAGGAAATTTATTTATTTGTTGTTTTATCAATTATTTAAACCATTTTAGAACTATGTTAATCTCGTTAGGTTGTATGGGGGGAAGGGATTTGAACATATTTGTTTTCTTAGGTTGAATCATTGTAGCAAGATTCATTTTAGCAGGTACATCCATTGAAATGTTAAAATAAAATGCAGAGAATATTGAAATCGAAGAATAATTATTTTATGCTTTGAGATGATCATTTCTTCAAATCATTTTGATATTTTTTTTAGAAGAAGCTTATATCTATCTATCTATCTATCTATCTATATATATATATATATATATATATATATATATATATATATATATATATATATATATATATATATTATCGTTTGTTATAGGATGAAATTTTTTATTAAAGGAGATGGGTGTTTAACTTTCATTTTGGAAGTTGGTAAGGTCTAAAAATTAAAGTCTTACCTTTGTCTTTATTTTTTATGGTGTAAATTTTATTGAGAATGGAGACAAAAACATTAAGTGACACGGAGAATTTGAATGCGGCTAGAGAATATACAAACTTTAAAAGATTGATATTTTATGTTAGAGGGTATGGCAAAGAAGCCCTCATTGATGACAATTGGACAATTGATTAATCTGGATAGAAATATCATTACAACAATCTACCAATATCTTTAAAAGAATGTGTATTTCAATGTAGCCAAAGAAGATATGACAAAACGATTACGGAAGAAGCTCCATGATATATATGAATAGAACGTTTTGTAATCCTAAGATGAAGGAGGGTGCTGCAGTTGCTGAGCATTAGAAATAATTCAATATTATTACTAGTCAAATTTCCCCTATTATAATAATTCTTGATGATGAAATTAGAGCTATCATGTTAATTTTTTCTACGACCGAAAGTTGATAACATTTAATTGTAGCTATCAGCACTTTAGCACCTGTAGGGACCCTAAAATTTGATGATTTTAGTAGCATTATAATGAATTAGGGGTTTTGATGTAAGTCAATTGAGGAAAACAAAGGAGGAAAATGTCTAGCTCTAACTAATCATGGTACGCAAATTGATCAAGGCCGACAAGGGCATTCATTATCTAGAGGCCAATCGAAATCGAGGAGAGTCGGGATCCTTTTCATTCATTATGGTAAACTAGGAAACATGAAAAAAGAGTATTCAATCTAGAAGCAAGGACAAAAGATTCAGAAACTGGCTAGTACAAATCACAAGCCATCTAACATAATTTAGGGGGAGACTGTTACTGGAGTCACCAATTGTGATATTTTACTAAATGTTTCTGTAGAATATGCATGTTTATATACATATAGTAGTATATTTGATTGTATTCTTGACATTGGGGCATCTCACCATGTAAACCCATGCAAATATAGTTTTGTTGCATATAATCTTGGTGATTATGGGAGAGTGCATTCAGGGAACAATTATTTTGTAGTATTGTTCGAGTTGGAGATATCTAGTTCAAGGTGTGGAATGGACAAGATATATTGTTGAAATAGGTTAGGCATGTACCAAAAATGTGCATGAGTTTTATCTATGTGGGATGACTAGATGATGAAGGCTATTGCACAAGCTTTCCAAAAGGAGGCTAGAAAATTATCAAATGAGCATTGGTCATGGCAGAAGGACCAAAGACAATCACATCATATACATTAAGGAAAGTGATGGGAAAATCATGTTTGGCTATTATCACCAAAGAAGAAAGTTAAAAAAATTTGTGACATAAGCAGTTAGGTCACATGAGCGAGAAGGGCTTAAAAGTCCTCATTGGTAAAAATTTACAACAATTTTTGAGATGCTATAATATTTATATTTCTGAGAATTGTATATATGGTAAAAAATAAAGGTTTTATTACGTAGAGGTGGGCATGATAAAAAGAAATCTGACATAAAAAATGGTAGAACTTGATCTTCACCATTCACGAAATATTCAACAAAAACTTTTCACCATATCTGCTTGGAATACACTGAAGTCATTGCTAATCAAAACCATAGGTATAAAATAAAAATTCATGAGGCCCTAGATATCATTAAGCATCCTCACAATCTCCATAGAGATGGGGGTTTGGAGGTAAGTAGAAATTGGATTCCCTTACTCTCCCGCGCTACCAAGTATGATCCTTTTCCTCCATCCCTCCTTCCATTAGACCCTACCCCCCTCCTTTCTCTACATTAATCCCTTTGCTTCCCCCTCACAGTTTGATCCACCTCCATTTTTTTATCCTTCCCCCCCTATGATGCCTCCTTTCCTCCTGTTTATTAAGACATTTCGACATCACCTATAAGCTCTTTCCTTTTAGCTCCCTCTCATATCATTTCTTTTTCATGTGGCCCCCTTTGTTACCATTTATCTGAAATTATTCCGAAATTGATAATTATTATAACTATTATTTTATTTATTATAATTGATATTAAAGTATAAAATTAATAATAATAAACTTTATTGGTAGTATTATAAAGCATTCTATTAGTAGTATGAAAATTATTAGTAAGAGTTTTGTTAATAATACTAATCATAAAAATATCATTATTATTAACTATATCTCGTAAAAAAATTTCTTAATAAAATAAAACTATAATACTATTTATTATCATTTTGTTCCTTATAGAAAATAATTTATAAAAATAACAAATTAAGAATTATAAAAATTAATAATAAAATAAAAATAAAACTATTAATTTGATTTTGCGTTCATACTACTATATGTAGTTTTATTTTTCCTAGTGTTTTCTTCATTTTGTGCATTTTTTGGTTGACTCTCCTCGCCCTTTTCTAGCATCCCTCCTTTATTTATTCCCTCTCTCCTTTCTCTTCTTTGCACATTTGTCCGGGTGATAAGTATTGTTATAGACTCTAAATGTTGACTGAAAAATGGATACTATCGACAATCCAAACAAAAAAATCAAAATTCTCATCACAAAAATCTAAAAACTCCTAATTTCCTCATCATCCTTGGAAATTAATTAATGGAAATAATATATTAAAAATAAGAATTAAAATGTGAAATGTGTTGAAGCATTTGTGTGCGGAATTTATATGGAATTTATTAATGGAGTGGATTAATATTGAATCCATTCAATCAATCATATTATGGTTCTATGGTTCCACCATTGATAGAGGTTCAATCAAGGAAGAAATATTATTGTGAAGTTACTATTAGGGCCAATGAAACATTTGAAACTTTCATGTTTTCAAAAGAAATAAGAGCAAAGT